>CM077454.1:27189336-28619336 GCA_039654765.1 Mylopharyngodon piceus
CATTAAATGATGAAAATGTATTCTAGTAAACCTCATAAACAAATTATGAACCTGAAAGGGGCCATTCACACAGAACGCGTTTTTCATTCCACTGCGCTTCTTTGGTGTCTTTAACAGTAGCACTCTTTTTTTGCAGCGTCTCGAGAAGAAAAAGCATCTCTAGACCTGCCGCTTTTTTCGTTCCACTGACCTGCGTCTTGTGTTTTTAACAGCAAAAGCACATTCTGTGTGAACCTAAATGAGCATAAAGGGATCTCTTTAAGTTCATACCTGTTTCTCTGTCCTCTGTGCTGCAGCTGATACAGTGTCGTGGTTTTTATGTTCATCCATACACAGCACACATATACACTTCTGGTCAGTGCGACAGAAAACCCTCAAGGAGCTTGTCATGTTTCTGGCAGGTCATCTCCTTCAGTCGTCCAGTGGCATCAGTCAGATTGTGTCGCTTTCTTTTTAACAAACTCTCATGTTGTTCAAGGTGATTCTGACAGTAAGACTCCAGACACACCAGACAAGACTTGACAGCTTTGTGTTTTCTTCCAGTACAGACGTCACACTGCACATCTCCAGCTCCAGCGTAACAGTCAGCAAGTTTTCTCTTCTTCAGTTTCTCCACCACTTCAGTCAGCATGGTGTTTTTAGCTAAAGCAGGTCTTGGACTGAAGGTCTGTCTGCACTGAGGGCAGCTGTAGACTCTCTTCTGATCCTCCTGATCCCAGCAGCCTGTAATACAGCTCTTACAGTAACTGTGTCCACAGGGAATGGCCACAGGATCCTTCAGGAGATCCAGACACACTGAACACATAAACTCATTCTGATCCACTGAAATTCTGGCTTCTGCCATTTTACTGCATGAACACAGAGACACAAACACACAACAGCTCAACTACACTTCAGTTTCAGTTTCTCTGAACTGAAACTGTTTCCTGCTTCTGTTTAAGTGATGTGTGCAAACCATGTGTTTCTGTAAAACAGTGTGACGAGGCTTGATGGTAATAATGTATGAAGGTATTTTTGGAGCAAAACAACTGAGTGCCTGTGACAGTGGAATTTGTAGTTTGTAGTAGATATTATCCACACATGTATCAGATTCAGTATATTTGAAGTCACAGAAAAAATTGTTTTAAGATTTGCAAACTTGCAGATTTTTTTTCTCTCACACAAACACAACACAACAGTTGCACCTTCTCAAATTCTTCATTGCAGATGCACAAATCCTATTATACGAATGACAAATTAAGAAACTCATACGCTCACATTTTTGCTACCATTGCTTCAGAGAAAATCATGGACAAATTTTGCACGTCCGCAAATCAGTATGTGAATTCATCCAATGAGATTTGCACACTTGTAGAATATTTTCTCACAATTACACAATTTTTTTTACTTGGATATTTTTCTAGCACAAACAAAAATCCATAACTACAACTGCTTGAATCTGCTGCTATGAGTATCAAACGCTGTTTTTCACTTGCAAATGCAAGTTTCGCCCACACTCACTTTTGCATCACATGTCTAAATGAAATGTGGAGAAAATGAACTGATAAACTGGCGCTAAATATCACTAAGAAAAATGGAAGTTGCTGCATAGAAGCCACTGTATATAATAATTGTCATATATAAATCACTTGTGCCAGAGCGCGCAGACTAAACGCAATCAACGCTGTAATGTTATCTATGGTGTTTGTGAATGCAATCGTGTGAGGGGCTTCTGGGAGGGAATTAAACTGAACGACTTTAACAAAAGACTTTGCTCAGGCATTTCAGAATGACCAAAACAGCATTTTGGATGCTGTGCAACGAGATCTGTCCGCTGGTTGGTCCAGTTATGCCATCCCATCGCAAAGTCACGTCTTTTTGATGCACATCAAGGAATTTATTTGGTAAAAGTGTTTCCATCGTAGTTTATGCGCATGTTTTTTATGCGCATGTCTAATTTGCATATTCATCGATCCACGTATACTAAATGAGGCGAGGATGTAGAGTTACATTCAAGCTATTTTAAGGCTTGAAGAAATTTTTTTCACTGGAAAAGATGTTTAAATATGACATTTTGGTGATCAAAGATGAGTTTTAAGGGATAACATTATTGACTACAGGGGAACTTTAAGAATTGATCGCATAATAGTGTATAATATATTAATCATGTTGAGATTTAATCACGTAATACTTGTAGCTAGCTTATGTTCACAGTCAAAGTTTATACTATTGATGTTTTAATTTCTCGTTTGTGTAATTTTATTTTTCTCCAGCAGCTCAAACACCTATAGGATTTTATACATTTTCTCCAACAACCTATAAGCATATAGAATGGTGCATAAAACAAATTCATTAGTAAAAAAAAAAGGGATTAAATAATAAATCATCTCCATAGTAAATTCCAAGTGATCAAGGGCTTAGTGTGTTCCAGTTAAACTTTATGCATGAGTTCCGCCAGTAGTGGGCACTCATGCAACGTAAGCAATGACGCACATCCGAGTCCACGAGACAGAGGGGAGTTAACGAGTGAAGGGCATAAACGTTTAGGATGGAACGCAGATTAGGCTGGGACAATACATCAGTTCTTGATTTGCAGTACAAAGAATCTGGAGCGATTCTGATATTTTCCGATGTATCAAGATTCTTTCTTGAATCGATTCTGAGCTTAGTTTTTAACAGCAGATGGCACTACGTGCTTTAGAAACACACATACTCTGTTTGCGTCCAGCTCCTTTACACACACCACTTAAACTTAAACTAATCATTCATAAAGTTCAAAGCGAATTACAAGGGTGTTCGAGGAGGCATTCTCGTTCAGGGCGATATGTTCGAAGGAGCAACACAAGTGCTTGTTTACAACATCAATTACAGGGCTTAAAGTTTTCCGGCACTGTGCCTGATCTCCGGCGTGCGGCGTATGGCTGCAGAAAAAAGGTAATCCTACATTTAAAAAAACTTGTTGATATCACGTTCAAGTTCATGAGTTCACCTACCAGAGGAACACAGCTTTCGCTCTAAACCAAACTAACACTACTAGCCAAACACAGGTAGAATGGAGCAGGTCTTGGAAAATGTGTGGTTGAGATCCATCTGCAACCGAGTCCTACTAACTCGGGGGAGATTGGGGTGAAAAGCACAATAAACCTCACAAGAATCGAAAATGGGCTACTTTTCCATAGACTGGAGTGAGACCAGACATTTCTCGAGCTGTCTCTTTTTCTTGGACATGAACCGCACATGAACCGATTATCTCTATCATATTTTTAATTACAATACCAGTCAAAAGATTGGACACATTACTATTTTTAATGTTTTTGAAAGAAGTCTCATGCCCATCAAGCCTACATTTATTTGATCAGAAATATACAAAAAACAGCAATACTGTGAAATATTATTACAATTTAAAATAATGGTTTTCTATGTTCTATACTTTAAAATATAATTTATTTATGTGATGCAAAGCTTTCATCATTCATTGCGAACAAAATCTTCACTGATGTGGCACTATATAGGCTATTTTACAGTAAACCCTTCATAATCTGTCCAAAACAGGCCAAAAGAAATATTGTCTAAATATTCATATTGCTGTGACATTTTATGTATCTTATTTGTTATATTATAGAGCCTATAAATGTTAATATTACAATATGCTGAAATCAAATCGCAAGCTTCTGAATCAAAATGGAATCCAATTGTCAAATTTGTGTCAATGCCCGGCCCTAGTGTCAATGAATGTTTTTTTGTTTTTGTTTTTTTTTACTTGAAGCAAATGTTGTTTTTTTCCATTTATTTTCTTGCCAGAGTGCACTAGAATGCTTCATTTTCATGTTAAAATCACAAAAATTTTCTCCTGAGGGAGGATGCCCCCAGACCCCCCACAACAATTTAGTTTGTCCACGTCACCTTTTTCACCTATGTTAGGTTTGCAGGTATGGTGGTGTGCACGTTCATTGCAGAACACGATTTATCATTAATGATCTCTCAACCGCTTGTAAATCTGTGTAAAGTATTTAATTTACCATTATTTCTTTTGAACAAAACAATTTCAGAAATTTCATGTTTTAGATTGTAGGTCTTCTTGTAGGGTACAAGATAGGGACAAAGCTAACTAGCAAAACTTGATATCAAAAGCATCCTAAATGTTACATGTGTTTGCACCATATAGTGTGTAACCTTTCTTGGTATTGCTGTTTCAAATAGCCCACCATAATCTGTAGTCTGAGCCTGTCAAGGGCTAATGGCAATGGCAGATACATTACTAGTTAGTGTCAAGGAAAATCATTTGGAAATAATGTGCTTTTTTTTTTTTTTTGCCAAATAACCCTGCAGCTGTTCCTCACTCACTCACGCACGTGATCACACTCCATAGGTACATGAGCAAGCATAAGCCCAAAACAGTGACGTGACACACAGGAGACTGAACGCGATTCACCGGGATCATGCTGACAGAGAGTAACTAATGTTAGTTACTCCATTTCCAAGCTAACATTAGCTAGTGTTGCACACCGTCACTGCAGAGGAGTGGAAACAGGCATTCATCCATCCTGTCTGTGTCTACTGCAGTACATCTTTCAGGGTTTGTTTCATTATTCATTTGAATATCCAGTTCTTTTAGGACTGTCACTTGCTGTGATCAAGTGACTCTTATTGCCAAGAGAAATGGAGTGTTCTCTTCCAATCAATGAGATTAAAATCTAAATTATAAGAAACAAAATATATAACAAAAAGCTGAAAATCAAAGATTTTGTAGGGGCCATGAAGGTTGCATAGCAACGTGACAAAAACATACTGTGCACTCGTGTGTATACCACATCCTGTAAAGTTGACATATGTTGCATTATGTGTGGGTTAATATGGGTGCTGGGGCACAAGAGCATTGTTGTGTCTATAAGTGCTAAATATGAAGACAGGCAGGAATTAAATATCTAGAAAGGTAGAAATCTGATAAAATGTACAATAAAAAATGTGTGTATATTGATGCAAACAAGAAATGTGTTGACACTGGTAAATAAAGCAATTGATGCAAGTAATGTAACAATTAACACACACAGGACGTTAACGCAAGTTGTGCATGAATGTAGAGATTATGTGTGCAAGCAAGCAGCAGCAAGCGGAAGCCAGCTACAAACCACAACCACAGAAGATCAAAGGACACACCTGACAGGTGTGGAGAAAACATATACTGAACAGAGACAGGGTAAGCCTTAAAATGTAATTGTGTATCTGGCATATGGAACTTCCAGCTTAGCTGGCATAGATTGGTGTATTTAGCTTTTGCCTCTGCAAAAAAATAATAAAATAAGAATGAGGACTGCCCTCAAACTCTGATAGTATTGTCCCAGTCTGTTCATTGCTGTTGAATAAGAAGCTATTTGAGGTATCATGAGATGACTGTCTGAAAAAGATAGATTTTTATAGCGATATCCCAACAGACTTTACAAAGTCGGTCAAGGTTGCCAACCAGTCGCAACAGAGTGGGCCGTGGGAGCGCATTAGCAGGCATAGCTGTCCTCTGAGGGCGAAGAGCCAGCTGTGGTGCACTGAACGGAAGGCTATCCCACCCCACCCAGGTAGGCATGGTTGTTATTTGGACCTTAGGCCTAAGGCAGGCTTTCTCAACCCTGGTCCTCGAGGGCCACTGCCCTGCAGAGTTTAGCTTCAACCCTAATCAAACTCATCTGAACCAGCTAATTAAGCTGTTCATGATTACTAGAAAGTTACAGGCAGGTGGGTTTGATCAAGGTTGGAGTTAAACTCTGCAGGACAGTGGCCCTCGAGGACCAGGGTTGAGAACCCTGACCTAAGGGGCACAGTAGTGATCAGAGTAGAACCTGAGATAATATGATCGAAAAAGATAATATTTTACGCCTACCTGACTCCTCCTGAATCTATAAAGGTAGACCTTAAACAGGAGTTGAGTAATATGAATAGAGGAAGTGGCTCGTGACCAAGATAGAGTTACCTGGTCACGATAGAAACAGGCAAATATTTCTATGTTTCATTATGAATCTGTCTTCTGTTTCTATGAAAAACACATTATCCCATCAGGATGTGCAGGGGTGGCTGAGCCCACCTGATAGTCTGCCTTGCCCAGTTCAGCTGGGGGCGGGGCGCACTTTGACATTTAATCACTGGCACTCACGTTTTGAATCAGTATTGCTAACGTTTCAGTATTTTAGTGAATGTAAGTGAGCTATACTGATTTTAAATGGCAATCTTGGCAGCTCCTGAAATGGGTCATACCATTGCATTGATATAACCAGAGCACTGACATACAAGGATGCAGTTATTGCATGGACGGAGCGAGAACAATGTAAGTGTCTAAATGGATGCACACAGTTCAGTTGAATGGTAAAGTTTGCATTCTTTAACAATACAGTTATACTATATGAAGCACACTTTGTACGAAGCTAAAATAATATCAACATTAGCAGCAACAGTGAAATAAGATTGCATGGCTTATCTGTCAATCAGATGCACATAAAAGTGTAGTTTGTTACTTTAGCAACAGTGCATTTTCGGTAGAAATGAAAAAAAAAAGGAGAGAGAATTTTATTTAACATGTTAATCCGTACTCCACTTTATTTTTTTACTGGCACTTTTCTATTCATACTGTTTTAATACCTAATTTCTTTGTTCGGGCCTCTTACTTACCCCTTGCTTTTGCCCTTCTTAAAAACATTTAAATGATCTTATGTGGACTTACTTTTCAAAATTAGTAACAAAACAATCGAGGGTGCCCTCTGGCTTCCAATATGAATGAAACCGATAAATGAAATTAGAGTGTTTAACGCTCCATATTGCAAACATCAGCTCATTTTGCGTAAAAATAACAAATACTTTTTACTTTTAATTCAAAACCTCTTAAATTATTTGTTAGCGTGTACAAACTATGGTTGACATATTTATGTTTCTGTTTTTTCCCCACTGCTTTGAATTTCGCTTGCACACAGCACTCTCCCCAACAACAGCCGCGTGACAATTGGTGAGTATATTTTAGGTTTTTATTAGATTCTGAAGCATCTAGAATTATTTCCAAGCATGCAAAAAATATGAATAAAGATTTTATGTAATAAAAATTGTAAAAAACGGACAGTGCTCAATAATGTGGATATTCACATGTCTATTGTTTGTCTGTCAACGCGCTGTTTTGCACATTGCAAATATTTTCCGTACATTCAGCAGGTAAAGTTAGGGTTCAGCTGACTTGATAGGTAACATAAATATACTATCAACGCACATGTATTTGATGTGAAAAGCATTACATCGATTTTCTTATTTGTTTTAGTATTAAAATTGTGACTGAGTTTTTGTCATGATCACCAGTTGGAGTGTCCTGGTTAGCCACCTGAGGGCACTCCACCCCGGACATTGTCTCACCATTTCGGACTCCATTTCCCATTACCCTTTGTCCCGGACTCATCATCATGTCTTCATTGCACTCAGCTGTTTTCACTCATGTCGTTTAGTTCTGCCTATTTATACACTGTTTGTTTCTGTCATCTTCTCTGAGGTTTAAACTGTTGTCACCTGCATTTCTGAGCACCCCGTTTTGTTTTCTTGTTTTTGGACTGTTTCTATGGATTTTGACTCTTGCCTGGCTGTGACTGCGATTTTGGATTTCCTTTAATAAAAGCTGAACGTGGATCTTACCCCAAGTCTCAGAGCTCCGTGACAGTTTTATATCTCTCACTAGCAAAGCAGAGAAAAGCTACATGGTATTTGACATTATGTAAACTATATTTCCCTATATATATATTAACAACAACATATATATGGTCACAGCTCACTTACCGTTAGCTTGCTCAAATGTGTTGTTGATACATGAGGGAATATAGTTTACATGATGACAAATACCATGTAGCTTTTCTCTGCTTTGCTAGTGAGAGATATGTATAGTATAAGTTTAGCATTATTCATACAGTTCAAACGTATGACATTTGTTAAAAAGGTAAATGTTAAAATGTAAGGTAAATGTTTTTGTTTAAAACAATATACGTTTATACTTAATAAAATTACAAAAATTACAAACATTTACAGTGAATAACAATCAAAATAGTGTCGTCATAAACAAAAAATAAATAAATATACTTTTGGTAAATGTTTTTGTTTAAAACAAACTATATTATACATACGTTTATATTTACTAATATAATAACAAAAATTACAAAAATAATTACAATGAATAATAGTCAAAATAGTATCATCAAACACAAATAAATAAATATATACTCTGACTTTTTACAGGCCTAATAATGCTTCAGTGTGTGGTACTCCTCAAAGCATGGGACAGTACACAAGGGCACACACGTGTACTTGGTGAGGCACCTCTGCTTGCTCTTGCCCTGAAGTTGTCTGAGGGATTTCAGATGGGAAATACCTGGCTGTAAGGCGCAGAGGAGTGTCTAAGGCAGGACGCCCTCCTTTGGATGCACACAGCAATGTGCTGTACTCCTCCAGCAGCCCTCTCATCAGGTCCTGAATTGCAGGGAGGCAATTTCCCTTCCTACTCATAGTAGATCACATCAACAGGGAGTGAAGAGGAGGATAGAATAGTATGTGACATTGTGGTCTGTTTATTATTCTAAGTTTTTTAATAACACTTTAGTTTACATTAATTGAACATGTAATCACTTTTTATCTTGTTTATAGTTATTCTGAAGACACAATGTGCAGAAGTGAAATGTATGATCATTGTTCTCACTGGAACTACCTACTGTAGCCAAAGCACAATAAACTCATTTAGCCTTTTCCAAAGGCCATATTTACAAAATATAGACCTCTGTGAATCCATATTCTAGACTCATGTGACCAAGTCAATCATTACAGAGCAAACAGCATCTAAAATGTTATGGTGTTGCTAGAGGAGGAGTACAGTGAGAAGTGCCTGGTTCCCACAGTTATGTTCAGTGGTGGTAAAGTTTTTATATAGGGATGTATGAGTGCTGAAGGTGTGAGGAAGTTGTTTATCAATGTTTCCATGCTCATATTTACTACATCTACACACACACACACACACACACACACACACACACACACACTGGAATGGTACCTGATTGAATTTAAAATGGAAAATGTAGATTTTCTGGCTTTCCGTGTTTTCACCGTTATACAGTAGGTGGCGCTATTGTGCATCTTCTGAAAGAGTATAGAATCTCCTGATCAAAACACAAGAGAAGAAGCTGAACCATGCGTTATCATATGTAATCATATGCAATCATATGCATATGCAAAATAACACTATCATCAAACATTAAACAGCATATAAATCAAAACTGCCTGATGTTACTGAATGAAATGTCGATCCAGGACGAGCTACAGGACTGTGAAGCTTTGGGGGTGTTGATGGACTCGATCTACTCCATCTGTGCTTTGATCATCGTTCTTAATCTTATCTTGGTATAGTCTTCGACAAAAATGCGATTTTCTCAGATTTTTGCTCAAAATTGTGCTTTTTTAATTAATGAAACTTACCCACATTCAAGTATTAATGAAGCTAGATTTTTTTTTTTTTTTTTAAAGCTGTCACGTATAGTTATGGTTTTGTTTAATGTTCATGTTTCATGTCTTATTGTTATGTTTCTTGTTTGCTATGTGTTTCCCATGTTTATGTTATGTTCTAGTCATGTGATCCTGCCATGTGCCTCCTTGTTTCATGTCATGTTCTCATTGGTTTGATTGTGTACAGGTGTCCCTTGTTTAGTCATTAGTCCTTGTATATTTAAAGGTGCATAATTAGGTGCATATCGTAATTACTGTAACTACAAGATTCTGGCTCGTAAAAAGCATTCATGTCCTCATAGAGCTCGTAATTACAGTTTGTAAGATGGGAGTTTCTGAAAGCTCCCACATGTACCACCTGACTGCTGTAGATTAATTTGGTCTGTTCGTTCTTTTGATACATGTTCAGATATTCATACAACAAAAATATTCTGGGGGCCATGAAATTGTGAAAATGATCAAAAACGCTTTACCTTCATGCATAATAACCATGAAAATATACTTACCCATACCCAGGCTTGAGAGGGTTACTTTCAAAATGTATTCCGTTATAGTTACAAATTACTTCAAAAAAAGTTTTCAGTAATGTAATCCAAGTACCACAATATGACAGTAATGTAATCTGATTACTTTTGGATTACTTCAAGGTCACATATATAAAGAAAGAAAGAAAGAAAGAAAGAGGTAAACTTTACTGTAAATAAATTCTGCTTTAATTTTAATGTTTAGTATTTTGGTTACTTTTAAAACCTATTAAAACTAAGCAATCATGTCTCATTTCCACAACTTGGGAATACACAGCCCTGAATATACAGTGGTAGTCAGAATTATTAGCACCCTTGGTAAATATGATCAAAGATGACTGTAAAAATAAATTTGCATTGTTTATCCTTTTGATCTTTAATTTATAAAATTAGCAAAAATCTAATTTTTCATTGAAGGAAAAGAATTTAAAGTTGGGGGAAAAATCACATTATGAAATAAATGTTTTTCTCCAAAACATGTTGGCCACAATTATTGGCACCCTTTTATTCAATACTTTTTGCAACCTCCTTTTGCCAAGATAACAGCTCTGAGTCTTCTTCTATAATGCCTGATGAGTTTGGAGAACACCTGACAAGAGATCAGAGACCATTCCTTCATACAGAATCTCTCCAGATCCTTCAGATTCCCAGCTCCAAGTTGGTGCTTCTTCTCTTCAGTTCACTCCACTCATTTTCTTCAGGGTTCAAGTCAGGGGACTGGGATGGCCATGGCAGAAGCTTCATTCTGTGCTCAGTGACACATTTTTGTGTTGGTTTTTATGTTTGTTTTGGATCATTGTCCTGATGGACGATCCAGCCACGGCCCATAATTGAATTTCTAGCAGAAGCGGTCAGGTTTTGATTTTTTATCTGTTGGTATTTGATAGAATCTATGATACCATATATCTGAACAAGATGTCCAGGACCTCCAGCAGAAAAATAGGCCCACAACATTAAAGATCCAGCAGTATATTTAACCGTGGACATGGGGTACTTTTTATCCATGTGTGCACCAAACCCATCTGGTGGGTTTGCTGCCAAAAAGCTCTTTTTTTAGTTTCATCTGATCATAGAAGCAGGTCCCGTTTGAAGTTCCAGTCTTGTCTGACAGCTGAATATGCTGGAGATTGTTTCTGGATGAGAGCAGAGGATTTTTCTTTAAACCCTCCCGAACAACTTGTGGGGATGTAGGTGCTGTTTGATCATTTTTTTAGGCTTTCTGAGACTCAAGACTCAACTAATCTCTGCAATTTTCCAGCTGTGATCCTTGGAGAGTCTTTGTCCATTCAAACTCTCATCAGGACAATTTAGACACACGTCCTTTTCCAGGCAGATTTGTAACATCTTTAGTTGATTGGAACTTCTTAATTATTGCCCTGATGGTGGAAATGGGGATTTTCAATGCTATTCTTTGGTTTTTCTCATTGTGATGAATAATTAAGGGAATTTGGCCTTTCTGTTTCCTCATGTTTATACTCCTGTGGAACAGGAAGTCATGGCTGGACAATTTCATGTTCATGATCACCCTGGTATGCTAAAAAAAGTAAATATGAATAGGAATATACTTTAGAGATATTTTACTCATAAAAAATTCTAGGGGTGCCAATAATTTTGGCCAATGTGTTTTGGAGAAAAACATTTATTTCATAAAGTGACTGTCCCCCCACTTTGAGTTCTTTTCCTTCCATGAAAGGTTAGATTTTTGCTAATTTTATGAATTAAAGATCAAAAGGATAAATCATCTTGCTTTTATGACATGCTATTGCATTTGTGTTACTGTATTGAAATAACATGGCCTCACCCCTTAGTTAGCATGTTCCTGCATTTTCCTTAAGTATCCAGCGTGCGTAAGGTAAAACAGGTGTACGTATACACTGCTTTGCGAAAAGGCGGAAGTTTTCTGACGTCATTGTGAAAAGGCCCTGTTGACACTGTTCTCACACTCTCATGCCACACATCCATTTTCTAAAGCAGTGAAAAAACATCACGGAGCAAAGAGGACACTGACACTGACAGACAAGACAGAGCAGGTTATTAGGATATGAAATCTCTGCTTTCAAATTCTGTCAAATTTATTACGAAATTCAAACAATATACTGTTTTGACGCTCTTAAATGTGGCGTGACGGTTCATGTGCCGCTTGAACTGAGGCTAATCTGTTCATCTCTTCATCTTTACTGCTAGTTAAAGCACCAAATAAACATGAATGAACATCAGAAGGTGTTGAAAGATACAGTACAACTTACTGAAATGAATCATGTCTCATGTATTTGATAAATCAGTTTCAACCGCGGGAAGACGTGAATAAAACAGCTTGTGAACAATGTCACATAAAGAATATCAATGACCATAGCATGCTAATCTCTAAAGAGGAGAATTTTGCTAAATATATACCAGTGCTTTCCACACATAGACTTCACTTGGGCGGGCCACCGGCCGGTGGATATTTCACACAGACAGGGTTTGACAGTGCGGGCGCTTCTGTGTGCCAACTGTAAAATGTGTTTAGGAGCATGTGTGTGAATAAAGCAAAATCCCTCCGGGTGAGATTTCTTAAAATGACATTTATAACATTAATAACTTGATTATAAATCACTCAAAAGATATATATTGAAGCGGCAGTGGATTCCAGAATTCACCTTTCACTGCTTCTTATTTTTACAGGACAACAGTATGAATTATTACAATATAAGATATATATTTTAATGTGATAAAATGTATTTATTTATTTATTTTTAAATAAGAAGTGCCAGGGTGTGGCCAGATTTTCCTGCTTTTTTATCTCTAGCTGATCACACGCCTGTTTACTTAATGTCAAGAGTGTATAGGCTAGTCATGAGGATGATACAGGGTGTGATTGTTTGATATTTAGACTTTTGTGCACACATAAAATAAAATCCAAATATTGGAGAACAGGGAAGAGATGAGCCTGTAGAAATTTAAATGTTAGGTTACTATTATTTATAGTTATTAGTTATTATTTAATAGTTATTATAATTATTATTATTTAATATTTATAGTTATTAGTAATAGGGGACCTTTCCCCCATTAAAATGACAGTTTAAATAAATAAAGCCCATCTGATCTGCTGACAAAATTGAATAATAAGCAGGCCTACATTATGAAAATATTGACTCTTAATAAAACACAACCGAAGACAGCGTCAGTTGATCAGGACGAGAAGCACAATGTACCATGCACAACAACAGCACAGTTGTTTGGCCAACAGGTTTGACACTGGAACATTTTAACCCAGCCAATATATTTTGATGACCGCACATGTCTGCCAGTGTATGTAGGCCATTGAGTCAAGTGCGCATCAGTGATCATTCTTCGCATTATTCACTGTGATGTTTCTGACAATAGGAAGCTAGATGATCTCTTGCACTTTATTTGTATGATGGGTAAATACCACATTCACAAAGTAAGATACCTTAAATTTAAACCTAACTGTAAAGTATTTGCTTCTAATCTACGTACACTACTACTTTTTTTTCTTGGATACAGAGAAGCAATTATGATCTCACAATTTCAATGCAATTCTGAGGCGTAGATCAAAGACCAAATGTTTGGTCATATAAATATAACGTATTAAAATACACACATCAATTTCATTTAAGAACTTATTTGCAACTTGCAAATTGAATTAAACACTACTTCAGCTAAACCGAATATTTGAACAACACTTAAATGATCATAGGCTATCATTCTGTCTGCGTGGTCTGCGTGGTAGGGGTTGAACGACTTCAGATTTTTTTAAGTCGACATTTATGTGATTAAAGTCAAGTTGACATTGACTAGTCACTGATCACAAATAAGCCTGAACCTCGAGCTGAAACTGGAATGCGGGTTGCCTTGTGCACAGCTATGGCATATGACATCGCTGCCCACAAGGCTATTGCTCCTACATAACAGCTTATTTTATCAGTTTTTTGTCTTTGGATCGTTATATTTCTCACAGATTTCTGCTCGTTCTAAATCAGACACAGATAAAGTAGCACAATAAAGATTACATTTATATGAATGCATTAGTGAGAGAGCGATTGCTTCTGTGAATTAATTCTACCTGGCAGCTTCTCTCTACAAATGGTGAAGCTGTTGAAGGCCTTGTCCACACTAATATGTTTTTGTTTGAAAACGCATCTTTTTCTCTCCGTCCTTCCGTCCACATTGAGACGGCGTTTTTGTCAGGGAAAACTGTCTCTCCAATGTGGATAAAATTGAAAAAGCCGTTTTCACATTGTAGTGTGGATGTTGAAAACGGCGGTATTTGAAAACGATGACGCATGTTTAGTCATGTGACGCATATTGTACCTATAGTTATACTGAGCCTGCATTTTTGTGCGTGCTATTTACTGTAACAGTGTTATTTAAGATAAATGCTCCTAGAATTTACTCACATTTGCTGTCCGGCGTGGATTTTGAGCGCCACCTGGACACAACAGTGAGTGAAGTGATCATATGCTAATAAAATGATCGTGCCGGAAGAATAGCGTGAGAACTTTATTATATCTGCTCTCTCTGCATCATCTCGTGAGCTTTTAGTGTTTTACGCTTGCGCAGTAACGGGATTTAAGTGTTTTCAGACGTTTCAGTGTTCAAACGCTTGAAAACGCTAGTGTGGATGGGGAGCGTTTTTAAATGAAAACTCAGTTTTCAAATGTCTCTGGATTAATGTAGACGTAGCATAAGTATATGCTAGAACTTTTCAGTTTCTAAGCTATTGATAAATCACAGAACAGTGTTGACAATACATTTATGTGCTACTGTGTGCACGCGAACTATACTGTATGTGTGTCAAGTCAAGTCAAGTCACCTTTATTTATATAGCGCTTTTTACAATGTAGATTGTGTCAAAGCAGCTTTACATTGATAACTGGTACATTATTTGGCTGCACAGCAGCTCTTAAAGAATAGTGTCAATGCAGGTAGATCAAAGCACTGTTGAATATCAAATGTCAAGTCAAATGTCAAGTGTCCCCAACTAAGCAAGCCAAAGGCGACAGCGGCAAGGAACCCAAACTCCATCAGGTGGCAGACAAGTGGCAAATAGGTGTTTAAATGGAGAAAAAAACCTTGGGAGAAACCAGGCTTAGTCGGGGGGCCAGTTCTCCTCTGGCCAACAGTGCTTTGTTACGATTCAGGTTGCCATCGTAAGTCCAATAGGATCGCAACATTCAAAGTATTTATTCCAGTTCCATCCAATTGAGGATCGTATTCATCACGCCGGTATGGACGGTTGTTGAGGAACTGTGTCGTGGCTGTCGTGTCAATGAGGCCCTCACAGTGGATGATCTAGTTGACTCAATCTCTGCTGATACTTCAGGGCTGCGTTGTGGTCGTGTCAAGGCGCAGGTCCTTGGTCTCACCTGGATACGGCCCAGATCCGGTTGACTACGGTGAATCTCGGGATAACCAGAAAGACTAATATTAGCGTAGATGCCATTCTTCTTCTGATGTAACGAGTACATCATGTGTTATAGGAAGTGTTCCCGGTTCCGGCTGACCTAATTTATGCAGCCTAATAATCCTTTAACGGATTTGAAAATATAAATTGGTAATGTGTTATGTGTATGCCAGGTTAAAGAAATGCGTTTTTAGTCTAGATTTAAACTGACAGAGTGTGTCTGCTTCCCGAACAATGCTAGGAAGATTGTTCCAGAGTTTAGGTGCCAAATAGGAGAAGGATCTACCGCCTGCGGTTGATTTTGATATTCTAGGTATTATCAGCTGGCCTGAATTCTGAGATCGCAATAGACGTGAAGGACTATAATGAATTAAGAGCTCGCTCAGGTACTGGGGAGCTAAACCATTTAGTGCTTTGTAAGCAATTAGCAAGATTTTAAAATCTATACGATGTTTAACAGGAAGCCAATGCAGTGTTGACAGAACCGGGCTAATATGGTCATACTTCCTAGTTCTAGTAAGAACTCTAGCTGCTGCATTTTGTACGAGCTGTAGTTTATTTATCAGGCGAGCAGAACAACCACCCAGTAAAGCGTTACAGTAATCTAGCCTTGAGGTCATGAACGCATGAACTAACTGTTCTGCATTTTTCATTGAGAGCATATGCCGTAGTTTAGATATATTTTTAAGATGGAAGAATGGGGTTTTACAGATGCTAGTAACATGGCCTTCAAATGAAAGATTGGTATCAAAGAGCACACCCAGGTTCCTAACTGACGACGAAGACTTAACAGAGCAGCCATCAAGTGTTAGACAGTATTCTAGGTTATTACGTGAAGAAGTTTTGGTCCAAAAATTAGAATCTCTGTTTTCTGAATTTAGTAGTAGGAAATTACTGGTCATCCAATTTTTTATATCAGCTATGCATTCCGTTAATTTTGTGAATTGGTAAGTTTCGTCAGGGCGCGAAGAAATATAGAGCTGAGTATCATCAGCGTAACAGTGAAAACTAACGCCATGCTTCCTAATGATATCTCCCAAGGGTAGCATGTACAGAGTGAACAGCAACGGTCCTAGTACTGAGCCTTGTGGTACTCCATGTTGAACTTGTGATCGATATGACATCTCTTCGTTTACTACTACAAACTGATAACGGTCAGATAAGTATGATTTGAACCATGACAATGCAATTCCACTAATGCCAACATAATTTTCGAGTCTATTTAAAAGAATATTGTGATCAATAGTGTCAAATGCAGCACTAAGATCCAGTAACACTAATAGAGAGATACAACCACGATCTGATGATAAGAGCAAATCATTAGTAACTCTAATGAGAGCAGTCTCAGTACTATGGTACGGTCTAAATCCTGACTGGAAATCCTCACAGATACTATTTCTTTCTAAAAAGGAACATAGTTGTGATGATACTGCCTTTTCTAGTATTTTTGACAGAAAAGTGAGATTTGAGATCGGCCTGTAATTGACTAATTCTCTAGGATCACACCAAAAATGGTGTGTGTTACAATGTAGCAGCGCATTAGTTTCGAACGGCAATTAACTTACGTGTACAATAGACTGTTTAAAACGTCCATATTGAGCATCCAGATGGTATAATCAACCGTATCTTGTGGAGTGCTCTCGGACTATGCATTAATTTGTCATTTTAACTGTTGGAAACGTAGTGTAAAAGTGGACTTCACAGATTTCTTATCCTGCTGCGCCCTCTATAGGCCATGACCAGCGACTAGTCGATGTCAAGCTTAAAGCGTCATGGCATGCATTAAAGGATTAGTTCACTTTCAAATGAAAATTAGCCCAAGCTTTACTCACCCTAAAGCCATTCTAGGTGTATATGACTTTCTTCTTTCTGATGAATACAATCAAGATATATTAATAAATATCCTGACGGGATATTTATTAATAAACCTGGGGGGTTAATAAAGGCCTTCTGAAGTGAAGCGAAGCTATAGTGTAAAAAAAATATCCATATTAAACAAGTTATGAAGTATAATATATAATTAGCCTTCCGTATTCAACTTACGAAGAAAGTGTAAAACTCTGGCAGTTCAACGTCTTCCCTATTCAACTTACGTAAAAAGCTTAACTGACACGACACCAGTTCTGTTTTTTCTGTAATTTCGGCTAAATGAATTTTAATATTTGTGATTCCCTTTCATTTTTATTTAGGATTACAATGGTTTCATTTAAAACTAAGTAAATCATTATTTTGCCATAATAACACATTAAGCGCTGCTTGATTATACAGTAGTTCCTGGTTCTGTTGCCAGTGATGACTCACGTGAGCCACCCGCTGGTGCATGCGCAAATAACACCCGTTTACAGTCTCCTCAGACGCAGATTGAATCACTGCTGCTAGTTGAAACGATGCTGCTCGCGGGGAAAAACGCTTTCAATTCATGGAAATTTCACTGCAATTTCGTTTTCAAAGAAGAAAATGCAAACAACATGGTTGTACAGTGCAAACTCTGCCTTCCAGCTACGAAAACACTTTCTTTATCAAAGTACTCAACATCTAACCTAAAGAAACAGGTAAGACTAGCACAGAAATCATGTTAGCTAAAATGTAGTGTTTATTAGTGCTTTAAAATGCAGTGGTTTGTTTGATCGCAGTTGTAAGTTTTCTAGCAATGCTGGAATCTGTAGAAATTAGGAGAGTAGCCTACCCACAATGTCCCTTTCACTTAACGGGATGTTCGCTGTCTATGTAGGGGAACACCACCAACGGCCCAAGATCAGTCAGGCAAATTAAGAAAGATCACAGCTTTAGTCAACATGTAGGCCTATTTTAAAATAAACAAATATGTAGATTGTGTAGAATTTTTAAATGTTGTTTATAAAGTAATTATTTTTTCCTTGTACATGTTAGTTAAAAAATAAAAAAATAATCTGTAATACCATACTGTAGCCACTAGATGTCTGTATAGCCCTTTACACACACATATATATATATATATTCAGGGCTGTGTATTCCCAAGTTGTGGAAATGAGACATGATTGCTTAATTTTAATAGGTTTTAAAACTAACCAAAATACTAAACATTAAAATGAAAGCAGAACAAACATGAACAGAAATGTCTGATCTGAGCTTGTTCAGTTTGGTTATGATCTGATGTCACTTTTATATTTTTAAGCTCTAAACAACAACGATACTAATATTGCAATAGATAATTAATCAGATTTTTAAAATATTTTTATTGTTGAGACCCAATCAAAAGTATGGAACGTGTAACATTTAAAAACTTGAGACGAAATAATTAAAATTGAATTTAAAAAAGCAATTTATTTACAGTAAAGTTGTCTCTAAATTTCTCTTTCTTCATATATGTGACCTTGAAGTAATCCAGAAGTAATCAGATTACATTACTTTCATATTGTGGTACTTGGATTACGTTACTGAATACTTCTTTATGAAGCACTTGTTACTGTAACGGAATACATTTTTAAAGTAACCCTCCCAAGCCTGATGACAGTGATGCTACATTACTGTCAGAGTCATATACATTGCATTTTAATACTTAAGTTATAAAAAAAAATTTAAATATATATTTTCTTTTTATATCTCACAATTATATAACTCATTAAATCTTAACTTAATCTTCTGATGATGATGATGGCAAAAAACCGAGCAGTTCATCATAGAAGGCAAGAAACGTTGCATGTTGACACATTTTGCAAATATTTAAAAATGTTTTTAACCAGTCTTTAAATATTGACATTAACAATATTATCTCCGTTATCAGTGATTGTCATGGATAACATCTAGAATAAATACGGATTTGTTGGTCTTCCTGTGAACACCTTTTCTCAGTTTCCTTGTATTGTACAAACAAACCACAGCTCTGAACAGAGTTGTTTACAGGTTATATCATTTTATCATGACTATTTATGTCTCACCTGGCTCTAGCATCAGTGAAATAGCCTACTGTTATGTGAAATAGTCTTTTGTATGTGGACTTGACGGTGTAAAATGTAGCTGAACTTTAGCTTCTTAAATTTAGCTTGATGCATATTTATCTGGTTAAATTTGCTTCATGCAGAAAGCATTTTTTCAAAACTTGTTAGCACAAAATGTATTTTATTCTAAGAAGAGTGCCTATTATTCATTCTTTTATTTTGTTCTTATCAGTAATATTTTAGGAAAAGAGACCTCAGAACTCTGGAAACAGAACAAAAATACTGTTGTTCCTCAAACGAACTGAACTGAAAAACAATTTGTTTTCCATTTCTGCTTTGAAATCACATTCTGGGTGCAAAGAATGATCTCTGTTTTTTTTTTCTTCATGTTTTCATGCCAACGTTTCAGTGCACTGGAAGGGAAAGACCTGCTAGAGTTTAATGTTGTTATATTTGATATTTAAGAGAGTTTTTTCTGTTATGTTGAAGTTTTTGTGATTACATTTCGCTGAAGAGTAGACGACATGAAGGTAAACACTATAGCGCAGTTAATGCTTAAAGAGTCAATGACAAGCAACATCTTACTTGTTCATTAAATACAGTATTTGTGCTAAATAAGTTACATTATTTGTCCCCCCTCTGGCCCCCTAAATTTGAAATCGTTTCGCACCAAACAATTTTCTAAAACTGGGTGCAATGTGCAGTTTTTCCTGTGGCGGTATAGTGATGAAAAGAGTAATTAATTGTGCCGTAACTTTTAAGCTCCGTGAAGAAGAAATTACTCAATGACCAATGCAGAATAGCATGAAGGGCCCTATTTTGACGATCTAAGAACATTGTCTAAAGCGCACGGCGCAAGTGCACTTAGGGCGTGTCCGAATCCACTTTTGCTAGTTTAACGATGGGAAAAATGGTCACGCACCCGGTGCATGGTCTAAAAGGGTTGTCCCTATTCTCTTAATGAGTAATGGGTGTGTTTTGGGCGTAATGTGCAATAAACCAATCAGAGTCTCATCTCCCATTCCCTTTAAAAGCCAGTTGCGCTCGGCCCATGGCGGATTCACTATTTACATGGTGGAATTTGCAAGCGGAAAAACTGAACGCTTCAGGAAACAATGTGACTCTTCTCAAAATATCTTCTTTTATGTTCAACAGACGAAAGTTATATTTGGAACGACATGAGGGTGAGTAAATGATGACAGACTTTTAATTTTTAGGTAAACTATACCTTTAAGATAAATGTTAAAGTGTGCCTCCTAAAAGCACAAGTGGCCCCTTCCTGCTGTCTTCCGTTGTGTTTGATTGGGAGTCGATATTTTCAGGCCTACTTTTTTTTTAATTTTGTCATTACATTTGATGTTCTTTCTCCCTAGATCAGACATTAGGATGAATTACAAATACACATTAGGAATTTATAAACTGGCACTGTTCACAAAAAAAGTTTTGGATGTTTCTTAAAGTTTATACAGAAGGAAATGACTATAATTTATAATTTATGCTATTTCAAATATTTAATGGGGAATATGTCCTTTATTTACCTTAACACTTAACAAATATTTAAAATAATTTTCTCATCTTACACCCTTCTCCAATATTAGAATTTTATTTCCTGTGTACATAAATTCTACATATCAAACGATCACATAACATCGTGACTATAAGCCCACACACACTTGACGTTAAGTAAAGTATAAAAGCAGAGCTGTTTCTGGAACTTCACAAAATCTTCCTCTGAGATTCTACAGGTGACAACCAAACCAAGGTGAGTTTTGGGAACAAAAACCTACTGAATAACATTTCTAATGTATCTTTGTCTTTAAAATACATTGAGAATCCACAGTGTGCAATATATGAGTGCAGGCATCTAACTTTTCCTGCTTATTCATTTTTAGGTTCATTTCAGGTTCATCATGGCAATGCTGAGAAGTCTAATGCTTCTTTTTGTTATCTTCTCCATGGGGAATGCAGAAGGTAACCAAAACATTTAATTGTAAAAATCCTTTCTATTCCATTTTAAAAGCATTTTGAAAATGAGCAATATTCCATTTACTAATATTTGCATGATTAATGAGGGATTTGCAGTGTCAAAGTACACCTAATTTAAATCACACAAACATAAAATAAGTTACATAAAATAATAATGAAAAAATAAAAACATTCTTTGCTGTGAATATTATGAATGCCCCTAACATTTATGTACTGGATGCAGTTGATTTAGTCGTAAAATGCCCCGCTGGATGGTCAAGTTTTGGACTCCGGTGCTACAAGTACTTCTCTCCGTCAGTTAACTGGATCACAGCAGAGGTAATGTGTTAAGTTACAACAAGGTGATTTGGTCACACTTTACATTAGGTGTTTTTCACTACATCTAGATAAATCAATAAGGTACAATGTACTTGTGTTGATGTTGTATTGCAAATCACTTGTGCTGCTATTGAGGTGGATACAGGTAAGGTTAGGGACAGTTATGGTGGTATGTTTATGTTTAAGGGTGGGTAAGGTGTAAAGAAAGGTCAACAGTGTAATCATTGATCTAATTACAGATGTAATTACATGCAGGTATTTTTTTTTTTTTTTTTTAAATACAAGTACAATGCAAAAACATGTATCTAAACAATAAGTGCACTGAATCAATTGATTAATTTAAATGTTAGTACATAGTAGTTAAAGACTGGGAATGGTGATTTTTATTATTTTTAAAGTAAACCTTTCTTTTCTGCAAATAAATGATACAGAAAACTGATACTTTGCAAATAATCGATCAGACTTTGTTTGAAAATGAGTAAAATGTTGTTTAAAAAGTCACTTATGCTTTATGCTAAAAAGATTTGACTTTGTATTGACAATAAAAAATCTGTCTCTTTAGAGAAACTGCCAAGGTCTTGGTGCGAATCTCGCATCTGTGCATAATAAACCGGAAAATGAGTTTCTGCTGGGTCTGTTGCCTTCTTCTTCCACACGTGCTTGGATTGGTGCTCATGATGCTGTACAAGTAAGTTAAATTGTGTGTACTAAGAGATCTATTTATTTGTAGACTGGAATTTCAGTTTCACTTCATTTTGATGGTCCCTTTAACACATTCTGTTGACTATAAGTAACATTGCGTCTACATATCTACTACTGTTAGTCTAGAATTAGTAGACTCGAATATCTGCTCTAAACAGTAAATTCAATGTTCTAATGAAGATGTGTTAAAGCTGAAATTAATTATCTCCGTACTGAAGTCTGAGTACAGTAGTGCACTCTTATAATCATGTCTTTGCTCTTTAGGAAGGACAGTGGTTGTGGACTGATGGAACTGTGTATGACTTTACCAACTGGTGCGGTGGAGAACCCAACAATCTGGGTACTGAGAACTGTCTGGAGATCAACTTGTCCTGTAAGAATGCAGTCTGGTTTTTGAAAACTTCACATTATAATTTACATTACTATAATTTCATATCATACAGTAACATGTAATGGCTCATTTGGATTTCACAAAGTGCCTATAATGTTCAGAATAAATTATTTCATTTTTCCACCCTACAGCTAACCGTTGCTGGAACGACTGGACCTGTTCAGGCCAAATAGGCTATATTTGTGTGACAGATGTATGAGATCATATGCAGTCATGCTGCTCCACAGTTACATTGATTTTACACTTTCTGATCTTATCTTTACAAAAAATTATATTTTAAAATTTAACTTCATGTGAATCTTTTCTCAGCTTTAATCTCTTCTCAATACCTTCTCTGAAACACTCCTCTAATCAATAAAAGCATCAATAAAGCAAATCATGTGTCTTGTGGAGTTAAATCAAATAAATGTATAAAAAAAAATATAAGAATATTGTGATGCAAGGTTTGAGGATATGGTTATTAGAATGACATTAAATGGTGTAATCATCTTGGGAGGAGTTTAAGGAAGCTGCACACAGCTGCTTCATCATTGACAAACACTAGAAGACATTTGCACGTTTGTTTCCTAGGCAAATATCATCCTCATCCAGCGCTCTTTTTGTTTTCTGTCTTATAAAATATCCCATTACTATTTTGGTGTGAGAAACCTAATCGCGAACAATTTCTATACCTGTTTGACCGATCAGGTCAATAGTGATTCATTCACTGTTTTGGCATTGCTAGTTCTGAATCTTAACAGCTGATAGAAACCAAACAGGACATGACTGCTGAAATATTGTAAGAAAAAAAGGTTCTCATGCCAGAATAGGGCAATCTCCAACATCAGAGAAGGTTCTCTTTCATCATCTCAGCTGAGTCTGGAACCACATACTTCCCTACTATATAGTAGGCAAAAAGCAGTAGGTGAACGGTCCGCTATTCCAATAACCAGTCTGTCGTGAATGTGTTCGTCTTTCTGAGCTCCGAATTCGCAATGCTTGGACAGCTCATACAATTGTAAGACTGGTGCCGGACTATCTGGACCAAGAGAGGACTTCTCTCTGAGAAAACAAAGGAAATTAACATTTGAACTCTCTCTTGTAGAGTACCGATGCATGATCTCCATCTGCTGTTAGTCGTCCTCACCAGCAGATGCCGCTAGCGGCTGTTTACAAAGGCCAGAGCAACGGCTAGTAAGTCATCATTCATTCATAAAAACGGATTTGCAGAAATAGAGCAAGCGGTAAGTGAATGTGTGATGATTATCAGGACCAGAATAAATGCAGAAAAGCTGATAAAGACACAAAAGCTACATTTATGTTTAATTCAGTGTCTTCACGGTTACTTTCCCTGTGTAGGCTACATGTAAGCAGCTTTCTCTACAGTGAACGAGATTATAACGTTATTCACCGATGCTGATGTACAGATCAAAGTTAAATCTGAGGTAGACATACATTTCTCTCTGTTGTTAAGTTTCCTGAACTTTATATCGCGGCGCTGTGTTATAATACTAGGGTTTTCCTCATACTTCATAGGATTCCCCTGCCATCAGGACACATAAAACTCTTAACACAGCTTAATGGACTCGTACATTGATAAAAAAAGACCAAACTCGCACCTTATTGGTGATGTAGGTTATACTATATAGACTCCAAGAAAGCAGATACTGGCATAAAGTTGGTTTGAAGTTGAACGTTTGATATTCGCAAATTTAGAGACCGTCTCTAAAGTTATGACATTGGTATTCATGTTTCTACCTGCAATAGCATTTGAAGAGAATGATTCACAGTCACAAAACCAACTCTAAAGTGTTCATCTAGGTCTCAGGTCGAACAGTGATGCGCCCTACTCTCTCTCTCACACACACAAACACGTGAACTCACACAAACTCTTGTACACGCACATGCACACACATATTCAAACACACCCCACTCAATGACCAAACCAAAGCTACAGGATGCACTTTCTGCCGTCTCTGTTAACTTGAGCACGTCAAAAAAAAAAAAAAAAAAAAAAAAAAAAACTCTGTGTATACTTGCCTCACAGACATGAGAAATATATCTATTTCTATTCAATATATCTATCTATTCAAAAAGAAATTTAAGGTTTCTGAGGAAAACAATCCAGGATTTTTCTCCATATAGTGGATTTCAACGGGTTGAAGGTCCAAATCGCAGTTTCAGTGCAGCTTCAAAGGGCTCTACGTGATCCCAGACGAGGAATAATGGTCTTATCTAGAGAAACCATCGCTCATTTTCGTTTTAACCACAAATGCTCATCTTGCACTGCTCTGTGATGCGCCACGCATTACGTAATCACTTTGGAAAGGTCACACGTGACGTAGGCGGAAATACCGATCCAGTGTCTACAAAGCGAACGTGCAAAGATTAAGCCAAACGCCCTTTACAAAAAAAAGGTAAAAAAAAACGATATCGGAGGATTTTAAAGTTGGAGGAGAAAATGAAATGGAGTTTTTTACTTCCGCCTACGTCACGTGTGACCTTTCCAACATGATTACGTAATGCGTAATGCAAGTGAGTAAAGCTTTATTCATATAGCAGCTTTTAAAACAGTGTTTACAAAGTGCATTACAAAAGAAAACAAAAACATACACGTATAGAAATAAGATAATTTCGGGGTACCCCTATCTGAATGGAAGAGTCAGAGAGCCTCAGTTTGTGATTTACACTAGCAACAACCCCCAGCTTCCTAGTGTCTTTGCACCCCTATACGGCATTGGAGCATCCAAACGCACCTGTAGTCATACAGCTGTACAATTACACCAGCCTGCGTCCTCTGTCCTGGTGTCTTACACTCACGTCTGAGTGCGCATCCGAAATATCACTCCCCAATTTTCTTGAACTCTTCCACCCAGCAGCCCTAACCAAAAATAAAATCACACATAATAATAACTGTGCTAAGTTCGGAGTACTCCATTATGCAGGGCCGGTTCTAGACATTTGGAGGCATTAGGTAAAATTTATGTTGGAGGCCCCATCACTTCACCTCTTGAAATGGTTTCAAAATCATTAAACTTCAAAAGGATACCAAAAGTGACCCTAACATTTCCATGATCTGAAATCGCTCGTCAAGAGAATGAAGTGCTACATCCACAACTGTTAAAAAAATGTCACTTCCAGGTTTCACAGTGCGTCGGTTCAGAGGCTCATCAGCAGCCTCATAAGAGAACTGCTTCCTGGTGTTACGTAGCCTCTTTGTTTGAGAACTGCCTCTGTTCATTTCCTCACAGAGATTATTTGCAGTTGCTTGTCCAGAGGCGTTATACTGTGATAGTTCTGCTTTGGTGGAAGTAATCAGATTTGTGGCAACATCCAGTTTCATAGAGATACACTAACAAACAGGATTGCAGTCATTTATTTACAGTAACACACTGGATGCATCAAAGCAAACTCTTCCATTTGTCCTGTTGCAGGAGGCGCTCAAGCGTGTGAAGTACTGTATGTTAGACATTAAACAGGCATCTGTTTGCTGTCCGTATCCTGTGTAGACAGTTCCAGTGATTATAATCACTCTCACTTCTATTTGCTTTTGACGTGACACAATGCTCAATGATTGTCTTTCAGAGAATGTCAGCGAGTGTAACAAAGGTCAAATAATCACAATCCCTCTCACAAGTTGGCTGCAGAGAGAGAGAACGTTCAATCAAATTTTAACAAATTATCATTGTTATTAGCTTATTAGTTAATTTAAGGAATAGTTCACCCAAAAATCTCATGCAATTTCAAACATGTATGACTTCTGTTGAGATGATTTTTTTGTCAATATAACGAAAATCACCATTACCTAAAGTGGTTTACCCTGTGGTAAAAATCAATTTTTAACATTGTTTACATGTGTATCTGGTGTTTTTAATATGCTTAAAGACAAACCATGTGCAAATTCATCAGTCAACACCATTGCTAAGCATTTTCTCCTTAAAACTTCAGCGTACCAAAGACGGGGTTTCAAACAGCACCCGTTTCCTACCATCACAAACATGCAACCAGTCCCAACAACTTGCAGGGTTGGGCTTTTAATATCATTAGCATACTATGCATGCAAAGCAGAGGGTTTCAGAGGAAGCTGTTGCAGATAGATAAATATTAACCCTTCACAGGAAATTATATTTGTTACAATAGCAGCAATCACATAATCCTTGCACACAGACAAACAACAATTTATCTACCAGACTACATAACTAAAACAAAAACTTTCGCATTAAAACATACAATACCCCCTAATATATAAGCTAAAACATGCTATACCCTATGATAATAATATTAAAAACTAATACACAATCAAACTTACAAAAACATACTCTGCCCTATTATGATAATACAAAAACATGAATAAAAAAAAGTATAAATACATATAAAACAGACAAAAACCAAAAGCAGTTAATGCATATTGAAGAACCTGATGGCAGCAGGCAGGAATGACTTAAGATGACGTTCAGTCCTACATTTAGCCACTGAAACACTTGTAGTGGGTGCATGTCATTGTTCATTGTAGTCACATGTTGATATTTTTGACTATATTTTTTCACTTTAAGAAGGGATGGGAACCTTCAGGTACATATATCAGTTTAGCAGGTGAATTACATATATGACGTATATTATGATGTTTTGATAAACTATATTCCTTTCTCCACTGACTTTCCATGACGTCCAAAGCGTTTCTACCCAAGGATGCTGCTTATGAGAAGGCAGCTGTCTGACTCTGAGCTGTGGCAACTGGGGCAGCAGTACCATTCTAAAAAGAGTGTGATGAGGTAGTCATATCTAACCAAAGTCCCTTTAAGACAAGTCATTTCACTCGGCGGCCATCTTTGAAACGCCTCTCGGGCATGCAAGTGCAACTCCTATCTCTTTGAATGGGGAAACATCAAATTCTCCAAAGCTGTTTGCCAAGCTTTCGATTAAATTTCATATTTGTAATCACCAATGAAATCTGACAACAACTGTCTCATAATTTTTTTTCCAAACGCTCCAATCATGACAAAAAAACTATTTTTTAGGCTGGATCAAGCTAATGCGCATGCGCTGACCTAAATGCGCGTCTCTTGTGCCTCATTTCGGAGGCGCGCGTCTGACTGTTTCTATAGGAACCGGAGCTTCTAACGGCCGCTACAGTGACGTGATGACTTTACCAATCGGCGATTGGCTCTTATTTAGAAGGCGGGACTTATTCCGCCATATTGCGCGTTGCACTTTCTCCCATTCAAAACAATACGAGTGACACGTGTTATTCTATAGTCTTTGATCTAACTCTTTTTGTTTTGTCTAATCATTCATATTTATTTTTAAACTAATTCAAAATTTATTAAGAAATGTATTTTTTCTCTTTGAGTTTTACTGTCTCTGCCGTAGTTGTTCTACAAATCTGGGCTAGCACTTATTTCCAGGGATTTCATTTGATAATGTGCATAGGGCAACGATCATGCGCAGATTGGGAGGAAAGCCGTTTGCTTCAGATACCTATCCGAGATTGTGGGTGTTTTTCAAGTTACGTTCATACTGTTATAATTACTTTAATACTAACTTCAAATACCTGTCCTGATCGCAGCTGTTTTGTGTCAGATTACATTCATACTGTTGTAACTTCAGATACCTTTCCTGATCGCTGGTGTTTCGTGTCAAATACCCCCACAAAACCCTCATAAACATCCATAATTCCATACTCAATTTAATTTACACAGAAAGAACATGACATGAGATGTTTGATTATGTTTGAAGAAATGGTTGATTCAGGGCTTTCAGGATCTTCTCATGATCTCCCAAACCATCACTTTTCTGAAGAGTGGAATGTCACACTACATAGAAAGAGACAGATGAATCAAAAACATAATAAAATGTTTGAGAATTAATGGTGTGAACAGGAGTACTGTTGCTTGATCATGTGCCTGTCTGAAAGTGAGTGGCTTTCTTTGAGAAAGGAAGTCTGCATATTTACAGGTAAAAACACCACAGTCAATTACAAGGGTGTTTCCAGTGGGCTGTTTACATTAATCTCGCGTCATAAAAGCATTCTGAGGTACATAGTACATAGCCCAACGCAAGAGCGCTCTTCTTCATTTGCATTTAAGTGTGAGGGTAAAAACTAGCCTAGAGCGCCATCTGCTGTTAAAAACTAAGCTCAGAATCGATTTAAGAGAGAATCGCGATGCATTTGGAAAATCTCAGAATCGATCCTTCTCCTGTATCCAATTCTTCTTTAATTCAGAATGGCAGCACAGCTGAAAGGTTTGTTCGAGCTGCGCCCTCTGCTGTACAGTGTACAGGTGTAAATATGAATTTCCTTCAGCCTAAGGCTCATTCATTTCATTTTTGGTGTGACAGGGCCTTAACATTTGCCAAAAATAGAACTTTTTTTGTTGTTATTAAGCCCAGCCCAGGTGAGAAAAAGTAAGGCAAAAGTAATGTAACGCATTACTTTGCATAAAACGCAATTAGTTACTTTTTAGGGAGTAACGCAATATTGTAATGCATTACTTTTAAAAGTAACTTTCCCCAACACTGATAACCATGAAAATATACTTACCTATACCTTCCTGTAAAATACAGAAAATGTAAAAAAAAAAAAAAAGGTCCCTGATAGTTTGACATAAGGCAACATTTGACCCACAGTTGATTGACTGAACCTACCATAGAAAGAGGAACAAACCCATCCCAAATATGGTACTGCTACACCTTGCGTAGTTCTGAAGCTCCAACTCTTGAATTCTCTGTGCAGCACCATCCAGTTTACCTTAAAAGGCAGAAAAAAACATACATCTTAATGCATATCATTCATTCATCTAAGCATTTCTTCATTACTGGATGCTGTTTGTTAGTGACCTTGACAGTAATTCTTTACTCTTGTAAAATGAAGACACTACAATGATGTTTACAATGTAATATCTGTAGAGGTTCTCAATCATCCAAATCATCATCATATCTTGTGGTATTATTCAGAGTAACTGAGCTTCCTGTAAAAGACTTGAGGTTTGGATGAGGACCAAAACATTTCAAAGTAAGCACAGCTGCTACGACTGTAACCTGAAGAGGGAACGAGATGCTGCGTCGAGAATGACGCTGTGGGAACGCTCTGTGTGATTGCGTCGTGAAACACATGAGAAATCAGTCCAATGGTGTGACGAGATGTCAGAAGCGGGTGACATTACGACTAGGAAACTATATAGCACGCTCAAACTGTGTAACGTTAGCTTCAAAAGTCTGAAGTAAGTCGTTGACAGGCATGCCGGAAGTATGGCAGGGCGACGCAGCGTCTCATTTCCTCAGGTTACAGTCGTAACCGAGATGTTCCCTTTCAAGGGAACTCACGCTGCGTCGAGAATGACGCTGTGAGAACATTTATACTCACGCCGCCATAGTGACCAATGCATGTCTAGTGTGAATCGTAAAGCACTAGGACGAAAGCACTTGAGCCCCAGGAGTAAATCCCAGGTCCAGGTCATAGAACCTCATGAATGTGTGCGGTGAAGACCAGCTTGCCGCATCACAAACATCTTGAAGAGACACTCCGGACAGGAAAGTTTTAGAGGCAGCCATGCTTCTAGTAGAGTGGACTCAGACGGACATAGGGGATGGCAGCCCAGCCGACTCATAAGCAAACAAAATAGCCTTGACTATCCACTTGCTCATTCTCTGCTTAGATGCTGGGGACCCTTTGCTAGGAGACCCAAAACAGATGAACTATTGTTCCAATTTACGCCACAGGGCAGCTCTGTGGACATAAGCATCCAGCGTCCGAACAGTGCATAGCAGATTGTTTCTTTCCTGGTCTGGATCCCTGAAGGGAGGAGGAAAGAAGGCTTGCAGCACAATAGATCTAGCCACTGTTCGTTGGTGTCAACTTTTTGTCTTGCACCTTTGACCCTATGATTAGTCAGGTAGGGTAAGGTTAGTCAAATCTAGCCTAAACCATAAAGTACTCGCCTGCCTGCAGGTTGAAGTTCTTTAGGAATGACGTAGAAGACTCCCTTGTGGTTGTTCTTTTTTGAGGCTCAGTTTGTAGTAATAGGTAAAGTCTCACAGAAGGCAATAGTATCAATAAAATCACTTATTTTATTAGATACAATACAAAGCAATTAATGCAAAATAAAATAAAACTAAAATCAGCTAAACTAAAAGCTTTAAAGTCAAACTCTAATCAGCAATATTGGAGATGCTGTTAAATGTCCCTCGATAGGGTAACAGGTGTCCTTCACACTTAATGCAGGCAGCATCTGAGGTGTGCTTCACTCCTCAGTCTTTTTATACTTCTGTTTGGGGAATTCCAAGTTCATTTCACCCATCAACTCCTCTATGTCCTGTATGATCCAATCTTCCTGTTGTAAGAGTATCAGCCTTCGTAGATCCTGCTGAATCATCTTGATGTCCTTCCACTGTCGCCTACACTGTTGTCTTCTTCTAGCGCTTTTCCCCTTCTTTACTGTAGCCTTCCTTACTTCAACCTCTGCTTGTGGTTCTAACACTTTCTCTTCACCCCCATGTGCCCTGTCGCTGACCTTTGTTGTTGGTTACAAACATTGAGTTCATTGAACTTAATTTTCTCCCACACATATTTTACACTTGTTTCTGTTTTTCACACCATCATAAACAAAGCAAGTCAAATACAATTGTTTATACCATACATCTATGCAACTAAGTTTTTAGGTACTTTCCACTCATATAGCATTTAAGCATTTCTATGTTTAGGCATATAAGGCATTGTCTTAAAAGCAAGCAAATTAATATTTCTTTGAAACAGGTCAATAGCAATGGCATTATCTTAAAAGCAAGCAAATTAATATTTCTTTTAAACTGGTAAATAGCAATGTCGATATCCAAAACACCACATTAGTGGGGACCTTAGGAACATAACCCTGTCTAGGGTGAAGGAACGCCTTAATCATAGCAGGCACAAATTCCAAGCATGACAGGGCAACCAACAAAGCTTGTAGATCTCATATTCTTTTAAGAGAAGTAATAGCTAAGAGGAACAAAGTCTTGAGAGTCAGGAACTTGACTGGAACCTTGACTGGACAGTGAGACGTCTCTCGAGACGCAAACAGATCCACTTGTGCCCGGCCAAACACCCTCCATATCTGCCTCACCATCCCTGAGATCTATTGTGACAAACCAGTCCTCGGACCTGATCTGTGACACGATTTGTCTCAAGGTTAATATTTTGAACTTGAGCTTCATAACTGACTGGTTCAGATGACGCAGTTCCAAAATGGGACGCAACCCCCCATCCTTCTTTGGAATGAAAAAATAACGGCTGTAGAAACCGGTTTCTTTGTCGGGAGGAAGTACACGTTCTATGGCTCCCTTCTCCAACAAAGTTTTTACCTCTTGTTCCATAACGAGAGCCTGCTCGGGGCTCACCACTGTGGGTAGGACCCCCATAAACCTGGGCGGGCGAGACCCGAACTAAATGGTATAACCCTTTTCTCTCGAGACTGGCCTTTGGTGTTTTCCGAGCAACCAATCCGATGTCCTGAAGCGGCGAACCGGCTGGGAACAACCGAACTGGTCGCTTTGAGACCCTCCTCAGAGGGGGCAAGCATCCGAGCGCCACTACGTTTCCGGGCGGACAGTGGGATATATGCTTGCTGGGGACTGCTGCGCCCTGAAGCACGCCAGCTGGCAGGGTTGGCAGAACAGCCCCCTGAGGGCACCGAAGGGAACTGCATAATGAGGTGTTAACCATTTCCCTTCGGAGAGGACTACCCTCAGAGGCCTGGTACCCCTGGCATCAGGACCTCTTGCCTGCAGCCTACTTAGCCATAATAACGGTCCTCAGATCTGTCTTACCCTTCGAAGGCAGCGGTTGAGGGCGCCACCCCGATCCCCCTTCTTTTTGGGGGGGAGCTTGGGTAGCGACGCTCTGCTATTGTGTGGCACGGTGTGAGGAGCTGGCTTTTGATGTTTTGATGTTACCTGAACCAAATATGATCACACCATCACTTGCGCTAGTCTTACCTGAACGGGGCATATGATCAAATATGATCACACCATTTTTCATGCAAAAACATTTGCTAATTTTTAGAAATCCTACACAAACAACATCTATCTCAACATTTAACACAACTATTCAACCATATAATGTGAGTTGCATTAACTTACCATTGTTCGTTTCAATGCTAACCCATAACTCCCCCAACCCATAACTCTCACTCCAAGCTAAACTCAAAAGTTGGTAGCCCTGGATAACAATAACGATATATCAAAATACAGATATTTTGGTTATTTTATTAAATATAAGAGCAAAGAAGCTAATTACACACAATAAATATAAGATAAAAAACATAAGTTAACAGTTTTTCAGGTACAGTAGGTTTCTTTAACATGTAGAAATACTGACAAAAGGTCATAATTGTGTGGGATTGGCTCATCTTTCAGGAAGGTCAAAGGTCATTGTATAGATCACATGGGTCTCTCATCTCTAAAGGTGCTTCTAGATGCAGAAAAAGCTCATGAGAGTGTTTGACATCCTATATTGAAACATTACACTTAATCATTTAAGGGATAGTTCACCCAAAAATGAACATTTGACATTTATTAATTTTACAAATGATTTTTTTATTGAACAATACATTTTAATGAAAGGTAATTTTGACAGCATTAATAAAAATAATTAATGTGACACAACAATAAGAACTGAATGACTGATTTCCATCAGCACAACAGAGTTTGAGAAAAGCACAGATACACACCGTCACTCATCATGACTCACAAACACACACTGATCTCACTGTCTATATGAGGATTCATTACACACATTCATTCTGACATGTTATTTCACTGACAGAAGTTCAGCTGTAGTATTAATGTAATGAAGAGAAAATAAGAGACTCTATAACATCTCACTGTTACTGATTTATCATGAGCTCAAAGCATTATGGGTAGAGTCGCTCTACAGTCTATTCTGATTCATCAACACAGTTTCACTGATCCATAATAAACCCCAAACCCAGGATAGAGCGGTTGAGTGAATGTGGTCTGGACTGTGTGGATGAGGCTCATTGTGTCTCCAGATACGCTGTAGAAGGACAGAGTTCCTGCACTGTGATCCACATACACTCCTATTCTCCTGCTGATGGATTTTACAGGGAGTTTAGTCTCTATCTTATTGTAATAGAAAGAGTATCTGGAGGAAGAGCAGTACAAACTCCAGGACTGATCATTATATCCAAACACACACTCATCACCCCGTCCCTTCCTGCTGATGCTCTTATATGACACTGATATATCCACATCACCACTCCACTCAATCTCCCAGTAACAGCGTCCACACACACTCTCTCTACACAACACCTGAGCATAATAATCAAATCTGTCTGGATGATGAGGATACCACTGCTTTGTATCAGTGTTAGTAATCACTCTGTTCCTCTCAGACAGATGGAGGAGTTTATTCACTGTGTTCAGATCCAGAGTGAGCTGATGGGAATCTGATGGAGATAAAACACATCACAATCAGGAATTATGAATCTGATCTTTTAATGTATCTGAACTCTTCATGTTCAATATATCAGCAGTGTCTCAGTACAGTTTACCAGATATCCTGTGCAAATCATCATTTACACGATCAACTATAAAACTCTTCTGTCATGTTTTCTTTCTCCTTCTACAGGAAGAACATGAACACACTCAGTGAGTTTTTCTGCTTGTTTTCTTAGTGACTTACATTGTAGGAAGTCGTTCCTGGTCCTGGGAACAATGTTGGTGAAAGTGACTGTGGAAATCAACAGACATGAAGAGTGTGATTATTATAAGAAATGCAGCATAGATGACAGAATAATCTCGTATGCGCATCTCTGGTGAATATTGATGTACTGATATGTGATATTTATGGCTTATGTTTCTCTGTGTATATTAACGTTTTGTGGATCTAGTGCAGATATTATTTATCTATATTCTATAGTTTGATACTTGGACTTGATTAAGCAGTTATATTAGGTATAATTTGTGACATGTTTGCACAATTGCATGTGTTACTATTTAGCTATTGGAATGAATATATATGGATATTTATTTCACAATGTTGTTATTTATGTTTATTTATTTTAATTTAGAACCACACACACGTCTACAAGTATATAATGTTCACGTAACACTAACGTGAAACTAGACTTCATTTGCGTCAATGGAAAGCATATTTACTCTGTCTGAATCATTGCCTATGCCCTATATAGTGCACTATGTGCCATTCACCATGTAGAAAACAATAAATGTGTGAACAAGTGACCGATTTCAGCCTCAGCTTCTATTTATAATGTAGCGGGCGGGGCTTCAGATTCTAGAGAGCATTTGATTGGACAGAAAATCTGATGAGAAGCTGAAGCTTGATCCATATTGGCAGAAGTGAGAGACTGTAAGTTTTGAATGCTTATATCTTCTAAATGTGAATTTTGTAATTGTTTTTGAGCACACTAGCTTATATATCAAGGGTTTTCAACCTTTTAGGGCACACGCCCCCCCACTTTTATCTTTTTAGGTGCACCAAACCTGTTGTAACCATAGCCAACGATTAGCTAGGAGGATAGTCAAATTGCCCCCTCTAGTAGATGACTAAAGATTTGCTAGTAAAATCTCACATTTGCACATTTTTCATTTGAGAAGTTCACTGTTTCACTCCTGAATTAACAGGTGCTCGTGCCCCCCTTAACGGGTGCTGGCGTTATAGATAACAATAAGACTAACATATTCATACTAAAAGACAAAAAACTAAGATTTTGATTTCATGAGGACTTTAAAGCGACAGACAGGCACATGCTCAGAATAAACAACAATGTCATCCATTGGTGTGGACACTTATATAGTTATCTTTATAGTTATCAATGTTGGTGTGAACAGGCCTTTATTCTCATTCATTTCCACTGGCCAAACAGTATTTTTAATTGTTTTAAACAAATCAAATTTATGCTATTTTTGCACGTAAGGTAAACTAGGTGAAAAAAAGGTAACAAAACAGTTTCAGAATGTTTATACAGTATATTTTTAATGGAAACAGATAGGCATTATTTTGCTGTGCAAATACAATTGTCTGTCTCACTGAGAAAACATTTAAAAGAATTTGCAAATCTTTGATTTCTTTCAAATTCTGTCCTTCAAATACAATGGTATTTTTCATAATGTTGTGAAGATCACAGGAGTTATCATTAGGCTATCGTCTGCCTGCACATGACATTAACAGCACCTCCGTACAGAAGTGGTTGTACAGTATTGTCATCGGCAGTGGCAGAGCCACCAGTCTGTGGTGGTACAACATAAAAATAAGTTTGACTATAATGTACTGGACTGTTTTAGTGCCTACAACACAACTGAATACAATTAATTTGTACTTAATTGTAACTGAGATAGTAGTAAATTAGATCATGGAATAATGAGTGAATTTGACAATTTTTGTATTATTCCTCACCTCCAGGCATATTAATAAAGGGGTTCACACTAGCTAAAGTTCAACTTGCTCAGTCAGCTCTGGTTCTCAAAACCCCCAATGCCTGATTTTCCATAGTTGCATCTTCATGAATGAGACATGCAGATAACTACATACTGTAATTTAAAGATTATTCAACCTTCATTGAATTTCATATAATCAATGAACTCTTCATCAATTCTGAGTTTGATTGTTGTTACAGGTGAGGCTCCCTCTCTGCTTCCTCCGGATCACCATTTCTATTCAAACTCCATTTCCCATAGACCTTCAGACCTGGGACTGATTACACACACTATTTAAGCACGCCACACACACACCACCATTGCAAAGTCTTGATTTGCTAAGGTGGTCAATTCTCAGCATTTCTTTTGTGAATGGTTACTTTGTGTTTGATCTTGGACTGTTTCCTGTTGTTTGATTCTCTGCTGCCTGCCCCTACTATTGCCTGTTCATTGGATTGTGATTGTAAGCCGAATGCCCTGACCTTTTGCCTGATTTCTGGACTGTGTATGTTTGCCGCCTGCCTCGACCCAAACCTGTCCCTGTTCACGATTCTGTTTTTCCTTCTCTATTGCCATTGCTGTGTCTCGACCCTGTACTGTTTGACTCTGACAAAAATAAAGCTGCAGATGGATTCTCACTCCACTTACTCTTCGTTATAACTGTAAAGTCTGTTACAAAAACTGTCTTTCTGTTAGTTGTCAAAATAAATTCATCAATCAGGACTTTACCTCTGTCAAAGATCTTCTTGAGCTCCTCTTTGTAGAAATCCTCCAGTTTGTCTCTCAGCTGACGGACAGATTCTCTCACGCCATCAAAAGAGGAGAGAGAACTGAAGGGATCGTCATTTACGTCTGTAGATTCAGGAGGAGCTGAGAGAGACTGGAAAATCTACAGAAAACAGAAATCAAAGCTTACAGCATCGCACTTTCACAGCATCAGCTTCATTCTTCTCATATTCATTATATCATGTTAGAGCTATAAGTTCTAGCGTTTGACACTTACACCATATGTGAACTTTCTAGGAAAACACTTGATGATCAAACATCTGACAATAACATAAATGTAACAGATCAAGAGCATCAATGGAGTCACATGACAGGGTTGAGCAGATTTGATCAGTAAAAGCAGTTCAAAGGCAACGAGTAGATTAAGCATTATTTATAACTTGTAAACAGTTAGTGGCTCTGAAATTCACAAGGACTTTTAGGACACAATCCCAAGGTCAGGTTTTGTGTTTTAAATACACTGAATCATTGCTGATATACAGCCTCACTTTCTGTTTGAGGACTCAAATTCATTAATGTGTTAATGAAAATAATTATAAAAGGTTACAGCAGGTTTGAAAATGATCTGATTTTGGTAAAAAAAAAAAAATTGTAAAAAGATAAAGAGATAAGTAAAGGGAAATCTAGCTGGGTAAAACTGGTACCATGAAGTTCATGGATTTCACATTGTTAAAAAATATTAGTAAAGTTTTGAGCTGTACTATATCTTTCAGAAAAAAATGTTTCCTAAGAGATTTCCAGAGCTGAACTGCATTTGTAAGTGCGTCTCTTTCAAAAGAAGAAGATCAGATGAGAGTCTGACTGATGATTATATAATAACCGAACACACAGATCAACACTTCAGTCAACGGCTCATTCTGCTCTCATGAAATGTTTCTCTGTGAGTCTCTTGCTCAAGTCCACTATGATCCTGTTCTTCTAGATCTCTGTTACCTGCAGGAAATGGATGTGATCCTGTGCGTGTGAAAGCTGCTCCAGCTCAGCGTCTCTCCTCCTCAGATCATTGATCTCCTGCTCCAGTCGCTCCAGTCGTCCTTCAGCTCGACTCACTGCAGTCTTTTCCTGATCTCTGATCCGCTGTGTGGCCTCAGAGCGGCTTCTCTCAATGGAGGGGATGAGCTCAGTGAAAATCCTCTCACTGTCCTCCACTGCTGTCTGTGCAGAGCGCTGTTAGGACACACATCACAATCACACAGTGGCTTCAGTGAGTCCTGACTGAGACTTGTCAAACTTCTCTTCTTCTCCAGACTCACCTTATGAGACTCCACAGCCTCTCTCAGCTGCTGAAGATCTTTCTCTCTCTGCTGGATCCTCTGCTGGAACGACCTCTGTGTCTCCTTCAGCTGGTGCTAAAGGACAAGCCAATAACAGGAGAAACATCACATAAATCATCAAGTAAACAGATATGAATCCAGTATCAGTGAAGTGCTGAGACTGAGGGGTTAAAGATCTTACATGATATGATTATAGGGTTCATTCATAAATTCCAGAATTATTTCATCAATGACTAGTTTCAATAGGGATGGTTCACCCAGAAATGTAAATTCTTTCATTGTTTACTCATCCTCATGTCTGTCCAAACTTGTTTTTCTCTTTTGAAGAACGTCTCTGTTTCTAGAGCTCAAATCAAATATGGTGCCACGTCAATAACATCAAACCTCGCTTGCTCATGCATGTTCTCATCACCATATTTGATTTTTTTATGACACTTCGCGTCCCAATTCAGAGGCTGCGTCCTTTGAAGGCCGATTATGTTAAATGTAAGTATTGGGTTCTTCTTAATCGAATAATCTAATGTTTCTAATGATACAAGTGTAAAAATAAAAGTAAAAAATATATAAAGCGGTTCAAATGTTGACATACCTTACTAAGATACCATTTTATATAGTTTATACCAAGGTGAACATATTTAGACAGGTTGAGAACACGGTTTCATTTTTAGGCAGTTGAATATTGAAAAGTCCAGTGCAAACGTTACTGCCAGTCGTCAACGGCAGCTGTCACAGTTGATAGGCGACAAGAACAGTCCTCCTAAGCAAGACCGCCCCATTTAACAATGCTTGGTCTGACCTTTGCAGCCTTCGAAGGGCTCTGAATTGGGATACAGCCTTAGATTACCCAATTGGAGTATTATTGATTTCTTTTATATTACCTTAATGACCTTTTGAAGATTGAAACTTTTGGACCTTACTGACTTTAAATATATACGGACAGATGAGATATTCCTTAAAATACCTTCTTTTGTGTTACTCAGGTAAAAAAAAAGAAAAAAGAAAGTCATACCAGTTTGTAATAACATGAGTAAATGCTGGTTTAAAGGGGTCCTATTAAGGAGTCTGTCAATTCACTGTCAATTACTGTCAATCATCATTACAAGCATATATAAGCAGCAGTCATTGTGCCATTCCAGCGACAATACTTCCAGCATCCCTCCACCTCCACATTGCTGGTTATGATAAAGTGCATTACATTTCCAACACGCACTCTAAGCATTAGACCAATCACAACAAACTGCGACCAGCTGACCAATCAGAGCAGACTGTGATTTTTGGAAGGCAAGAAACTGAAACTAAAACAGTGTTCAGACAGAAAGGGGGGAAAACAGACATTAAATTATGTAAATGTATTCCAGTAGACCCCATAAACAATATTATGAATCTGTAAATGAGCTTAATGGGACCCCTGTTAGTTCATACCTGTTTCTCTGTCCTCTGTGCTGCAGCTGATACAGTGTCGTGGTTTTTATGTTCATCCATTGTACACAGCAGACATATACACTTCTGATCAGTGCGGCAGAAAACCTCAAGGATCTTGTCGTGTTTCTGGCAGATCATGTCCTGCAGTCGTCCAGTGGCATCAGTCAGACTGTGTCTCTTTTCTTTAAGCAAACTCTCATGTTGTTCAAGGTGTTTCTGACAGTAAGACTCCAGACACACCAGACAGGACTTGACGGCTTTGTGTTTTCTTCCAGTACAGACGTCACACTGCACATCTCCAGCTCCAGCGTAACAGTCAGCATGAAGTTTAATCTTCTTCAGTTTCTCCACCACTTCAGCCAGCATGGTGTTTTTAGCTAAAGCAGGTCTTGGACTGAAGGTCTGTCTGCACTGAGGACAGCTGTAGACTCTCATCTGATCCTCCTGATCCCAGAAGCCTGTAATACAGCTCTCACAGTAACTGTGTCCACAGGAAGTGGTCACTGGATCCTTCAGGAGATCCTGACACAGTGGACACAGGAACTCATCCTGAGAAATTCTGGCTTCTGCCATTTTACTGCATGAATACAGAGACACAAACACACAACAGCTCAACTACACTTAAGTTTCTCTTTCACTGAAGTGAAGAGCTTCCTGTTTCCTGGTTCTGTGTTTGAGTGACGTGTGTAAAACAGACGTGTCTGTAAAGCAGTTTCCTCAATCCTTTTTTTTTTTTTTTTTTGAATATTGCAGTATTTATTTTAAATGATTTATCTGTGCACATCAATATTTTGTTAAATTTATGTGCGCTCGTAATCTTTAATCAAAATAACTTCCCCTCCCTTTAGCAGTGACATCTTTTCTCTGATGACGTGTTTACAAGTGTGAGAAAGGGGCAACCTGTCACTCAAATGAGATCCACCAATAGCAAACCACATTCATACAATCATACATTTGTTCTTGTTCCAGAAGCCGTTTCACTCCGAAATACACCGATCAGGCATAACATTACAACCACTGGCAGGTGAAGTGAATAACACTGATTATCTCTTCATCACGGTGGGATATATTAGGCAGCAAGTGAACATTTTGCGTGTGGTCCGATCCAACAGATGAGCTACTGTAGCTCAAATTGCTCAAGAAGTTAATGCTGGTTCTGATAGAAAGGTGTCACAATACACAGTGCATCGCAGTTTGTTTGTAAGCATCACTTACCTGGGGAACACATGGCACCAGGATGCACTATGGGAAAAAGGTTTCTGGTTTCTGCTGGGAATCCTTGGGTCCTGCCATCCATGTGGATGTTACTTTGACATGTACCACCTACCTAAGCATTGTTGCAGACCATGTACACCCTTTCATGGAAACGGTATTCCCTTGTGGCTGTGGCATCTTTCAGCAGGATAATGCGCCCTGCCACAAAGCAAAAATGGTTCAGGAATGGTTTGAGCAGCACAACGAGTTTGAGGTGTTGACTTGGCCTCCAAATTCCCCAAATCTCAATCCAATCGAGCATCTGTGGGATGTGCTAAACAAACAAGTACGATCCATGGAGGCTCCACCTCACAACTTACAGGACTTAAAGGATCTGCTGCTAACATCTTGGTGCCAGATACCACAGCACACCTACAGGGGTCTAGTGGAGTCCATGCTTCGATGGGTCAGGGCTGTTTTGGCAGCAAAAGGGGGACCAACACAATTTTCGGAAGGTGGTCATAATGTTATGCCTGATCGGTGTCTGTCACAATAGTGAAGAAATGACTAACATAACTTATATTTCATGCTTACATTAATACCTCATTAATGTTTTTACTTTGAATATCATGAAATATTTAGTCTTTTCAATTATAAATAGGGATTATATTTGCTGTCATTTCTTGAGATAGGTGGACATGTTTTCACACATCTAAGTTAAGTTATTTTCTTCTAAGTTTGGTGATTATCATCTCTGATACATCAGAAAAATTACAGTGAAAGCAATATACTTGACTCATCTAGTACTCATCTAGAAAGCAATATACTTCACTTATCTTATTTCAACTTCTGCCTGCTACAGACTGTGCGATTTTAGCAATCCTATAAGATCATTACAAATCACACTGTATGACATGGATCTAATTAACTTTGGTAAGAAATGTATGTAGATTGTACAATGATGACACATTTTGAATCGAAGACTATGATGCAAATTAGTATAGAAGAATAAAATGTCATCAGTATGCTGAGCCCTGGGGGGTTATAAGCCACCACCTCAGCACTCTGCCTCTTCCGCTCAAGTGCAGCTTACAAGAGCAGCAAGATACCTTCCTCACAAGCTGTGTCAGCGCGCATCTACGCCACTCCAACGGATTTGGAATACATTTAGCAGCATTTTGGTGAGTTTTTGCAAATGCTGATCCCTCTATTTCACAATTTCTGCAGACTGCTCTCTTGGCAATGGGCCATATGACTCGCGAGGTAGGTATTCTTAGAACCTCGCTCTTGGCAGCCTGCCGTCAAGTGTGGCTTGCCCAAGCACGGCTACCTGAGGACTGTAAGAAAACCTTGAGATCTTCCATTTGTTCCCAGGCATCTTTTTGGTCCTAAAGTTCCGGAACTGTTGGAAAAGAGGGTAAAGCTGTCTGAGGCCACTCGTCAGCTGATGCAGGTGCAGCGCAACCCTACCTTTAGGATGCCAACAGTTCAGACCCAGATCACTATGCCACATCAGAGCAATGTTTCCGCCAGCACGCTACATCTCAGTCACAGCCCCCTCAAAGGTCTTGTGTTACTGAGGATGCAAGAGTTTTTCGGCCACCTCATCGAGAGTTGCCAGGTGGACCCCATCAGCGACCCCCACGACCACTAAAAGTCGCACACGTAAAGCCTGAGACATTCAGGCCGGCGGTCGATCGTTTTTCTATAGAACAGCTGGAGTACTGGAGGACCAACACAGCAGACAATACTGAGCAGGGGATATACTCCACAGTTTCGCCGCCGGCCTCCCAGATTTTCAAGAATTGTTCCTACAATCGTCAGAGACGCACTTCATGCAATGGTTCTCTCTCTGGAAATTTGTTCACTTTTAGAGAAGGGAGCCATAGAAAAAGTTCATCCCCTCGTTCAGGGAGACAGGTTCTATTCGACATATTTTCTTGTTCCGAAGAAGGACGGTGGTTTCCGAGGTGGTCCTACAACTAATAGGGATGTTAACGGCGGCCACAGAGTTGATTCCCCTGGGTTTACTCCACCTCAGACCACAACAGTTATGGAACAACAGTTTGGGGCTAGATCCCACCAGACATCTCCATTGGTTGGTTGTAATTTCTCACCGTTGGATCTGTGCGTTGAGGCGGTGGGGACAGGGAGAGTTTCTGAAGGCAGGAGTGCCCCTGGGAGTTGTTTCCTCTCGTCAGAAACTGGTTACGACAGACGCATCCCTCACAGGGTGGGGGGCAACATGATATCAGAGGGGTATTTGCGGGCACTGAACACCGACACAGGCCACAGAATATATCAATCTGCTGGAACTACGGGCGTGTTCTTGGCTCTAAAGTATTTCATGCCAGTATTGGCAGGCCGCCATGTTCTCGTTCAGTCCAACAATACCTCAACAGTGTTCCATCTAAACCAACAGGGCGGCACAAAATCATGCAGGTCTCTACAGCTTACTCACAAGATCCTGACATGGTGTCAGCCGTGACTCGCTTCACTGAGGGCAGCTCATATTCCAGGAGTATGCAACCAGATGGCAGACGCTCTTTCCAGGGATCAAGTACATCCAGGAGAATGGAGGCTTCATCCAGATGTAGTGCAGGAGATCTGGCTATGATTTGGAAGACCGGAAGTGGATCTTTTTGCTTCAGAGATGACCACTCACTGTCGCTTATGGTTCGCAAGTGTCCAGTCCCTTGGGCCAGGATGCACTGTCTCACGAATGGCCGAACTGCCTACTATATGCGTTCCCACCTATCCCTCTGTTATGGGAGACGTTACACAGGATCTCCTTGTGTGCTACTCGTGGCACCACGTTTGCCAACCAGACCATGGTTTTCTTTGTTGCTGACAGGCAATCCGTGGAAACTTCCCCTCAGGAAGGACCTCCGCTCCCAGCTGGAGGCAAGGGTCTGGCATCCGGATCCAGCTCGTCTGCAGCTTTGGTCTGGCCGTTGGGTTAAATCCTTCTCTGGAGCATTGTGACCCTGCGGTTATCCATACCATCTCTCACGCCAGGGCTTCATACACACAACAGATTTATGCTTCCCGTTGGAAGCTTTTTTCTGCATGGTGTGGGGAGCGGGGGCTTGATCCTGCAACATGTGACATACTGAACATCTTAAACTTTCTTCAACATTTACTGGAGGAGAGCAAGGCAGCTTCCACATTGAAAGTGTATGTCTCTGTGATTGCTGCATATCATGCTCCAGTTGGTAGATCTTCTCTTGGATCTCACAGTCTTGTCTGCAGTTTTCTGAAGGGTGCACAACGTCTGAACCCTGCTCGGACTCCTCACTTCCCTGTGTGGGATCTGCCACCTGTGCTTACATTCCTTTGCTCTTCCCAGTTTGAGCCCTTGCAAAGCATTGACATTAAATGGATGTTCTTGAAGACTGCTTTTTTGTTGGCTATCATGTCTGCGAAACAAGTCAGTGAGTTGCACACACTCTCTGTTAGCGAACTGTGCTTGCATTGGTTGCCGGGTGATTCCATGGTAGTTCTACGACCCAGTCCTTTCTTCTGAAAGTCCTTTTTCCTCAGTTCATAAAAACAGCACACTGAACTGGCCTTTTTTCAGACTTCTTCAGGGTCTGACTCAAGTGCCCAACTTTTGTGTCCTGTGCATGCTTTGAAGTGTTATGTGAGCTCTACTGCTCAATTTCTACAGTCAGACCAGTTATTTCTCTGCTATGGTGGTGTGAAGAAAAGTGCTCCACTGTCGAAGCAGAGATAGTGGAGACCATTACACTGGCTTACAAGGCAGCAGAGAGGTCACTGCCCTGGAGACTAACCTGCCATTGCACTCAGGCCATCTCATCTTCATGGGCTGTTTTTAGAGGTGTTTCCTTGGCAGATATCTGCACTGCACTAACTGGTCTTCTCCATGCATGTTTGCCCGGTTTTATAAAGTCAATGTTGCTGCTCATCATGCCGTTAGTTCTTCAGGAGCAGCCTTAATTTTCATCAGGTGGGTGGCATTCCTCATGACTATGTTGGTACGTGTCATCCATAGTGTTTACACTGCCTCTGGCAGTCAGTAGAAATGAAACAGAACGCTAGTTACGCATGTAACTGTGGTTCTGATAATTCCTCATATATACTGTATATATATAATTGGACAATCAAAATGCAATTGCAAAGCTTGCCTGGGTCACAAATGTATACCCTGGTACACTATATCAAACTGGAATACACGTCCGTTCCACCTATTTTTAGTAAAACCTCCCTGTCACAGACATGGCATATTCCTTCACATTCTATGGTTCTAGCCCCTAAACCTATTAATACAGTAAAAATCTCCAAATTAAAGCTACCAACAGTGGAATCATAGAGTCATACCTAACATATATTGCCCTATTCCAACGCCTCTACCATGTTATCCGTTTGCTAATGACCTTTATGAAAACAACATCCAAATGTACAAACTGCTGCTGGCATCAAACAGATACTTAGTGGACAAAGTTGCAACTGAATTTGGACATCTGCCCTATAGATCGGTGTTGACCTACCAATCGTCGGGTTACCCACCACCACCACTGATCCCCACCTTTTCTTCCACCACAACCGTGCACTTATTCAACAGCTCTCAGTGAAAAGAAGAGCACTTTTTATGGTGGTCTGACTGTTACACTCTCTGATGCTAAGACACTAGAGAAAGAAACAAAGGGGCAGAGCGAGTAAGATATGGCACAATGTTCATTCCCAGTGTCCGACTTCACTTTTAAGAGAGGATAGTCTCACGAGTTGCAGACTTTAACAGCCTTGCCATAAGTATGCAGAAACAGAAAAGGTCAGTTCAGACAAGCAATGAAGAGAGGCCTGGGAGAACTGGAGTCAGATGCACCTGCGCAATACGAGCGGGTAACCAGTAATCACGCTTACTCTTGTGGCTTTGTCATGAATCCCCGTACCCACCATTGATGCTAGTCTCCTGATCAGTGTTTGTTGACAACACTGGTCCTCTGGGGTTACTTGAAGTTAAGTGTCCTGATGTTGACAGTGTACTAGAGTGCAAGTACCTTTCTGTAAGAGCAGATGGTATGCTTGCTCTCAAAACCAGCCATGAACTTCATTATCAGATGATTGGATAATGGAATCACATGGATGACATGGTGTGACTTCTTGGTCAAATCCAGAAATGACTTCCACCTGGAGCACATTTACTTTGAATCAGGAGTCAGTAAAAAATAAATTCCACTGACTGTACAAAAATATATTAATAATATATAAAAAATTAATGAATTAAATTCACAGTATATTGTCTAAAGTATGAAATAAATATTTCTACAGTTTTAGAACAATTATTTCTCTATTAAAAGTAAATGGGTAAAAAACCTTTAAATTTTAGAAGTTCCATCCATGTATATTTTCTATCTACTGTACAAATTATAACAATAAATCAAAGTAACGATATTTAAATGACTACCCAGATAGCAAACTGACTAACTGACTGGTATCACAAGCTCTGGAACACATCCACAAAACTGGTCTGGATCGAGTCCACTTGCACAACGGAATGGATCCGGAAAAGATAAGGATTACAGATACAGATCCAGGACCGTTTCGAACCCCTCCATGAAGCAACTCATCCGGCCGGATCTGATTTGAGTGTCCGTCCATTTAGTTTGTCATTCGGTCTGGTTACCTTCCAGATACCTCATTCAAAATTGGTAATCTGGCCGAAACCAACTACAGAAATATTTCAAATCTAACAGACCAACATTTGCTCTATAAAAGTTTGAATATTTGATATGTCTGCCTTTATTAATATTAATAAAACATGAAATCATTAAAAACTTGAAAAAATCTAAATCCATCCTTTTTAGCCAGTAACAATAAAAATAGTTAATTAAACACTGTAAATACATTGAAGAGGTACTACAGAAAAATGAAATGCAACCATAAATTTTACCAATAACATTGTTTTATTTAATGAAAAACATTTTTCTAAATGAAAAAGAAGACATTTCAAAACAGGCTACTGTTGGTCAGGATGCTGACGGTGGGACGGCTCCTTGAGCTTCCCCGATCTGCTGCCAGGCTGAACCACCGTATTACATGCTTTACAATGTCGTCATTCATTAGTGGCGGCAATGGACACATGACCCTTTCTCACAGCACCTGTAATACACAAGATTTTCATTAAAATCTCATTGGAACTAATTTTTTTTTAAAGGATACACATAACCACTGCTTTAAAAAAAAAAAAAAAAAATGTACAACTTCACATTTAAAGGTACACTATGTAAGTTTTGGCGCTCTAGCAGTCAATAAACTAAACTGCGTGCGTCCTGCAGAAGAACATTGTAATCGGGGCAACTTCTTTCTGTTTGTCTATGACTACGCTCGGTCTAAAATAGTCTGAATATAAACACTTACTATAGGCATACCATAGTGATTCAGGATAAGACAAAAACACTGTTTGAAAGATGGATTCATGATTACTTGCTCCTTATATACATTTTGAACAAAAATGTTACAGTGGACCTTTAAAGGATAAGTTTGACATTTTGGGAAATGTGCTTACATTTGCTTATTCTTGCCAACAATACGATTAGAAAATCTCTCAAGTCTAAATGGTAAACACAGAGAATCAAACTAATCAGTAATGAAAAAGGTGGCAAAGCCTATAAAAAAAAAAAATTCCCAAATGTGATTGTAACACACTCCCTTTAACCCTCTGAGAGCTGTTTGTCTATGGCACACACTTGGGATGTTTGCACCTCAGACAATAAAAAAGTACAATATTTTTTTAAACAATATTTTTTAACTGTATAGTAGGCAGTAGTAACGGTAACTAAAAGAAGATCTAAATTTCTAATTTTTATTCATGGAGAAAATATGGAAAATGTGCCATGCTTTAGTGGACTATTTCTGTTACCTGGTGGAAAACAAACACTTCTAAAATGAAATGATGTATGAAATTACCTCTATAACCAATAGATGGCAGCAGAGGAGCACTTATTAGCTCATTTCAATTTATCGTTCTTTTCACGTTTTGCTTTTGGGATTTATTATAAAATGACTATTAAAACATATTTTAGCAATTTTATTGTTCTTAAGTATTAAGTATAGCAAGTGTAGGAAAAAAAGTCATTAAGTCTCATGCCATTTAGATGAAGGGAACATTTAAAAAAAGGCCCCGAAGTGTTAATTTTTTGACAATTTTTAACTAGCTTACTATTTGAAAATACAAAACTTTTAAATATGTTAATTATTAACACTAGCAATGATTATTATACGTAACCAATGCATTAAATACCTTTACTTAGGTTTTTTTTTTTTTCTTTTTTTTTTTAAAAAAACTAACATTTTTAAAAAGGACACATGAGAAGCATTTGAAGATACAAGTTCTGCCATTTGGCACTCTAGTAAAGTCACATCTCTTTTATTTGTATATCACTTTATACAATAGACTTTTTAAAACAGTGTCAGTGTCTCGTTTCATCAGAAGTACATCTTCATTTTCTACTTTAAAGCAGCTCTCCAGTGTGTTCATGTTTTCACTTGCGGACATATGACCTCGACGGCCTGAACAGGAGAAATGAACTGGAGAAGATTTCCACGTGAAAGAAGGCGGAGCCTCAACACACACCTACCTATTATGTAATCGCCACGGACAAAAGGTATGTTGGGTAGGATGTGCATTAGCTGAGATTCATTCCATAGTCATAGTATTATTTAGGGTAGATTTCATGTCCATTGATGACAATTTTTTTTCCTAACAATTTCCTCCAAAAATATTGTATTTTATCAATAAAGAGAATACTATAATCTCACATATAAAGTAGGTTGTCAACCAAAATGCCTATTACTGTTGCAGCTACCACCACGTTTATTTACAACCCAGTCATGTGACACTCATTCACAAAATCACCACCAGGTGGCGCAAAAGGACGGGTTGCAGCATTGCTCAGTAAGGCTGGAATTGTGACATCTTGTAAATGAAGATAAAATAATGAAACAAATTACTGGTGGTGGTGGTAACAACAACAACAATATAGCATTTTAATCTTTAATCTCAGCTAATTATTTATCATATTGGCCTGGTTTCACAGACAGGGCTTAGCCTGAGCCAGGATTAGGCCTTAGTTCAATTAGGATTTAGCTTTTATAAACACGTCTTAGAAAAAGCATTACTGGTGTGCATCTTGAGACCAAACAATGGCTCTGACATATTTTAAGATATGTCAATACAAGTTGCTTTCAGTTAAAACAGCTCGAATGCATTTTAGACTGTGAAACCGGGCAATTCAGAGGTATTTAGGGCACGCTTACACTTTTGATGAGGTTCCAGTAGGCAGACTGCACAGATTACACATAATATTATAAAGTTAAATAATTTATGATTACAAAGCATTATTATAAACCAAAAGTTAATTTTATCATACCTCACACAACCTACATTTTCTCATCTCACACATTGTTGATCTGTGATTAAAAGGTTGTCTTTTTTGCTACTGGACATTTTCTTTATATATAACTTGGCAGTGAATAACAGTGAAGCGACATATCTGATGCTGGTAGGTCAACAGCACGGCACATTTACTATATCCAGATTAATTTCATACTACACGCATTCATACTATATAGAACATACTTTTTTTTAGCGGCCGTGAAGTATTTATTTATTCGAAATTAGTGCCTACTCAAGAGATTATGCGATTTCGGACGCAGCCTCTGTGTTTGTGTTTGCGTGAGTTGGACTTTGAATTGGTTTTCACTGTTTCTAGATAAGTTTCCTTTGTCTGAGTTCATTGGTTTCTATGGTTTTTCATTGATTAATGGAGTTGTATCACCTGTCTCATTTCATTGATTGGTTAGGTTGAATATATAAGCCCTGTAAGACTTGATTTTCCTGCTAAGACAAAAGCTGAGATCAAGCACCCTGCAATAAAGCAATAAAACTCATCTGGAGAGAAGATCTCAAAGAAATTTTGTGTAATTGGCATGATACATTCTTACCTGAAAAATAAATATTATTCTTGATTTATTCTGCATTATTCTTAATTTGTTATTTCTAGTAGATTAAAGCGAAGGTATTACCGCAAATTTGTGTTCAGGATAGACATATGGGAGGCTTAATAGGTGGAGCATAGGGCACATCAATTGAGACCATTTTGATTTCTGACTATCGCTGCCTTAAATAAGTTGCAGTTTTCGTAAATATATAAAAACTATGCTTTTTGTTACGAGTAAGCAGAGCACAACTGACTTAAAGGTATTTACCCTGCATCCTCTGTCTAAGTGTCCGAGAAGAGCACTCAGTCGGCCGAAGTGACTTTTCTAAGCGATACCGGGACCGCAGTGAAAGAACAATTGAAAATATAAGGTAATCAGAATAATCAAAAATCTAAATTAATACATAACCAATGATTAATTTCTAATTGGAAACACAATCTAAGAGTAATAATCATTTGAAATTGGAGTCAAATTAAACGAGCAGCTAAAGTAAAATTGAAAATAAATTCTAGAAATTAAGTGAACTTCACAGGGGCGCTGAAAAGACATACATGCGTTAAACCTTTGCCCTGGCCGTCGGATTCCGTTTTTGGGCCGATGGGAGGTTCCCTACAGCCCTGTGTTTAAGTTCTCGTTGTGTTGAGTTGTTCTGTTTTCATGTTTCCTGAGTTTTATGTTAAATAAATTTTGCAACCAACGGTGACAGGAAGGGAAAACGATGCGCTGGATTCTTATTATGGATAGATTCTACCACAATAGGTTACCTGCTTATTAGAGGTCGACCGAAATGGGTTTTTCTCTGGCCGATGTCGATGCCGATATTTAGAAATCAGGGCAGCCGATGGCCGATATGTTTGGCCGATTTTCTTTTTCTCCCCCTTCATCTCATAAAATCTAACAGTCAAGTAATAAGTTATACAGAAAATTGCTTAAATTAAACATTTATTGAACAACACAAGCCTCTCCAATCAGTGCACTAAAAATAATTTATACGTTAAATATTAAACACACAAAACAGGTAATCAAAAATCTAGACTGTCAAATTAACTTAGTAGTAGCCTAATTCATAGTAATAATAATAATACATGGCTCAACTTTTTAAGCACCTTCTCAAAACTATTCTGAAGCATGCTTCTATACTGTAAGTCAAATAGCCATAATCTAAGTGATAACAAAAATAAGAGTTCACCCATTTTACACAGCCTGCTGCTCATAACTGCATCGAGTGCACTGGCCACGAGCGATGACGTCGTGGAGGCTATGTGTCGGACCCACAGACACATTTAATGAGGAAAGTTAATATGCATGTTTTAGCCAGAAGTTTTGTCTGAATTGCACGTTTTTACTTTCACATGCCTTGTTGCACTTATGATAAACATGGTCGGCATCAGTTCTAGTAGGCTACAACGTAATTACTCTTTCAAAACGGTCTGTTTTCCCCTGCCATCGTTAGTTGAAGCTGTGTGTCAACAAGGCACGGCTGCAAAGTGAGAGTTGCTCCGTCTCAAACGCAGCCTCAGAGGGAGAGAAATTCTACAGTAACGTACAGAAACAGAATTGATAACGTCAGAGTTTATCTATACAACGCAGGCTTGTATAATAATTTAGCCGCTGGGCTCGTTACCAGGTTTTGGTACCTGCGCTTACCTGTAGCCTAAACTACAGCTGGTTAAAGGCTCGCACACCCCGTCCGAGTGCAGGACGATCCGCGTGTACAACAGGGCATGTGTGAGTGACTTGAGAGCTTCAAAACAGCAGTCCACTAAATCCGTTTTTCTGCGCTCACGGACAAAGGAGTATACTTTGAAAGGCTTGCGTGCTCAACTGTGCGTGAGATGCACCGGAACGCGGAAAATGAAGTATAACTGGTCCTTTATGCCGGTGGAATGGCAATCGCGCCTGCCTATTAATCAGCCTAATTTGCAGCACAATCGGCCGATGCCGATTAATTTAAAAAATGCCAAAAATCGGCCCGATATATCGGCCAGCCGATCAATCGGTCGACCTCTACTGCTTATGTTCATGCCTTTGTTCCCAGCCATTGGCAAGTCCCCTCTGGGACTCTTCTCAGGAAAATTGGGATTAACCCGCTCAATTTATATGGATTAGTTTCATCTCTTTATGAACTTTTTTAAGAGTTTTAATTGCATAGCTGTCAATGGAGGGTCTCAGATTTCATGAAAAAAAATCTTCATTTGTGTTCAGAAGATGAACGAAAGTCTTACAGGTTTGGAACAACATGAGGGTGTGTACTTAATGACAGAATTTTCATTTTTGGGGGAACTAACCCTTTAAGTCTACGGCTTTTGGACTTTTTTTTTTTTTTTTTTTTGTGGGTTGCTGGATACCAACATCTTAAACCCATCCCAACTGAGTGGATCTTAGTGCTTTTTCCGCATTTTCTTTTGTTGCATGCTTATGTTAAAGAACCCAACTTTTTTTTCTCTTTAATCCATACTCAAAACAATGAAAAAATAATAATGACAAAATTCAACCTATTGGACATGATTTGGAAAGGCACATCCCTGTCTATAAAAGGTGTAAAAGATCAAATTTAAAAATCAAAGGAACAGCTTGCAGAGCTCAGAGACAGGATTGTGTTGAGGCAGAGATCTGGAAAAGGCTGCAAAAATACTGCAGTGAAGATTCCCAAGAGCAGCTTGGACTCCATTATTCCTAAACTGAAGAAGCTTGGAACAACCAGGGTTCTTCAAAGAGCTGTACACCCCGCCAGACAGGACAAAGACCTTAAGCACACAGCCAACACTATGCAAGAGTGCCTTATGGCGTAGGTCTTCAAGACTGCTTCTGGAGAGCCACTGTCCTACAGAGTTTAGCACCAACCTTAATCAAACACACATTAACCAGATAATCAAGGTCTTCAGGGTGACTTGAAAACTGCAGGCAGGTATGTTGGAGCAGGTTGAAACTAATCTTATAGAGGGTCTCCAGGAGCAAGGTTGAAGACCTATGCCTTACGATACATATCTGGTTGCACAGAGTGAGTGGAGCAGAGCAGACATATTCAATTAATTCCCATTGAAGAAAAAAACATCATAGGTTTGAGAACCCCACCCGTGAGAAAAAAGTGACTGTCCTGGATGATCTCAGCACAGCACAATTTGTATGTCTCCCATCTGACACATCCAATGCAGAAAGCTGTGTCTGAAATCACTCCTATACCCTTAAATAGGGCACTATTTGAGGGGGCACCCATTTGTAGTGGTGTCTGAAACCATAGTGAATGTTATCGAGAGGACTCATTCAATTGCATAATGCAGCACAATACAGAGTATACAACTGATGTACACACAACGGATAGAGAATACCCATAATGCACTGTGAGCGTTGTGCCAAATGAAAGCGGCAGCTCTTCCGGCACACTCAGTGTCCAAATTCACTTGCTCATTTTCATTCACTCCTTCAAGTGGACTATATTAGTGGACAAATGTAGGGACTGTAAGAGAATAAAATAAACTATTACACAGATCGTAATTAAATCACTATTTCATGAGTGAATGTGCAGGGGACTTTATTTCATGAACCTCTTACCACACTCTAAAAACTGCAATTTCTTTCCCTGGTGATTTTGTAAATGTTCAAGGTCTCTTTGACATCTGGAACTGTTCTCACACTGAAGACATGTGACGCCTCATGTGACTGTTAATGTTTCCTTTAAATCTGAAACTCTTTCCACAATGATGGCATGTGTAAGGCTTCTCTCCGGAGTGAATTCTCATGTGAGTCTGAAGGTTTACTTTAAGTGTGAAGCTCTTTCCACACTGAGGGCAGTTGAAAGGCTTCTCTCCAGTGTGAACTCTTAAGTGTTCCTTAAGGAATGCTTTGATTGTGAAACTCTTTCCACAGTGATGGCACATGTTAGGCTTCTCTCCACTGTGAGTTGTTACATGCTTCTTAAGGTGATTCTTGTCTGTGAAACTGCTTCCACACTGCCGACATATATAACAGTTCTCCCTTGAGTGAACATTCATGTGGTACTTTAGTGTTTCTTTACATCGAAAACTCTTTCCACACTGAACACATATGAACGGCCTCTCTCCAGTGTGAATTCTCATGTGAGAGTCAAGATTTCCCTTTAATGTGAAACTCTTCCCACACAGTTTGCAGTTGTAAGGGCTCTCTCCAGTGTGAACTTTCATGTGGGAATCAAGGGTTCCTTTACGTGTGAAACTCTTTCCACACTGAACACATGTGAACGGCTTCTCTCCAGCGTGAATGTTCATGTGAGTCTTCATATTTCCTTTTTGTGAGAAGCTCTTCCCACATAGTTTGCAGGTGAAAGGCCTCTCTCCTGTGTGAATTCTCATGTGAGTCGCAAGTTTTTTATTGAATTGGAAACTCTTTCCACACTGGTGGCATGTGAAAGGTTTCTCTCTGGAATGAATTTTTACATGCATTTTAAGGCGTTTCATGTCTGGGAAACTCTTTCCACACTGATAACATCTAAAACAAGTCTCTCTTGAGTGAATCCTCATGTGGTAATTAAGCTTTTCTTTACATTTGAAACTCTTTCCACACTGACCACATTCAAACAGCTTCTCTTCTGTGCAAATTCTCGTGTGAATCTTAAAACTTTCTTTTTGTGAGAAGCTCTTCATACACAGTTTGCAGGTGTAAGGCTTCTCTCCAGTGTGAACTCTCCTGTGGATTTCAAGGTTTTGTTTTTGTGTTAGATTAGAACGGTTAGATTTGTTCTTCTGGGCTCTTTTTTGTGAGGAAATCTTTTCAGTCTGTGTGGATTTTTCTCCAGTTATGAAATCATGATGTATCTCATACTGATTTTTCTCTTCCACTTCATTGAGTTCTTGACTCTCCTCCTTCAACGCAGTCAGGTCTAAGGTGAAAAGAGACAAATACAAATTAACTCCAGTGTCACAAGTTCACCTGCCCATCCTGTCTTGATAAATGATAGTAAACAAATTTGGCTGTGGCAGTGTATAAATAAGCATTGGACAGAGGGGAGAATGAGGATCCAGTGACAAAATATGATGCAGTGGCAATGGAGAAAGTAAAGGTTGAAAAAGGAGAAAGATAGAAGGAGGTTATAAAGTTTGAATGTCCTGATTTCTTTAAGGGGAGGAATTTCCGTTACTGTAAACCTCCATGTTTTTGTTAGATACTGTTGCATAATTAAGTGAAATAAATGAATGGTTTTCATTGCTAAATTCAGAAGCTGATTTTAGGTTTAATGTTACACAAAATAATTGTATTGTTTAGGCTTCTTCTGTATCATTTTTCCTAATTTAATGTGTGACATGTCATAATAACAAATGTCCGACAAAACGAATGTCCAGTGCAAGATAAGTAAGCAGGATCTTCTCAGATTGAAGGCAGCATTAGTATTTGTCTGATCATGTGATCTCAACATGTCTGTCCACATGAGGCGACCCACTCCGTGTCAAATTAAACGACTTTAATTATGACATTCTTCAAAAATATCACTCAATATAATTTTAATAAGGATCAAATGACTGAGTTCAGCTTTGAGAATGAAACCAACCTGTTTTTTCCTCAGGATCTTCATGTTTCACTCTGAATGTTTCTTCAATCTTCACTTCTTCACTCTCCTCTTTAATAAATGCCATCTTTGTAATTGTGTCACGTGGATCTCAGTCGCTTCACAAGCAGTTTTTCTGTGTTTAAGATGAGAATAGGCCTAATAAACAGAAAGAAAAATGAATCAAAACTAAATCTCTGAGTGTCTCAATCAGATCTAGTTCAGTACACTGGTAAGAGAGTCAGAGTGAGAGTTATTGGACTTAAATGAACTGATTAGACAAAAACACTCAAAACTATCATTAAATATTAATAAAAGGACAAATTACACAAATACTTTATATTTAGTTACAATTTGTATATTATAAAAGATTACACTTCCATGACGACATTAGTTGGTTTGTAAAAGTTGTCGTTTGTGTTTGTTCTCGTTGCATTTACACGCTTTGAATCAGTGAGTCGTTTTGTAAAGCATTTGACTCATTTGAATTTCGAAAAGCTCCGTTTCTCTCATCACTACGTGCTGATTCACTATATAGGGAATGAAATGACAGCTGCTTTTCTGTTACTCATGTATGGATTCGCTTTAAATAAGGGTCAGTTAATGTTAGATAAAGCATTATAATATTACAATCAATAATAATTAATTTTGCTACATATCTTGTAAAACGATTTAATTAATTTAACAGTTTGTATTGATTTAAACGCATTAAATCTTAAAACACAAACCTTTCATCACAACAGACACAGGAGCGTGGCGCACCCTTATGACATCATATCGACACACCAAAATAAAAGTCTTGTTCACACGCTGCTGTGTCTGATGTACATACAAATTCATATCATATTAGGAAAATATTAAGAACTATTAATGAAAGAGTGTGAGATTCTGAGAAACTGTAAAATACATTTATACAAGATATTACAGTATTAATATGCAAATAGCCTAGTGGTGGGCGATATGACCAAAATCTTATTTCGAGATATAAGACATTTTAATTCAAATAACGATAACAATAACGATATATCACAATATAGATATTTTGCTTATTTAATCTTTTTTGTTAAAATAATAAGAATAAAGAAGCAAATTACACACAATAGGATTAAATACAACAGATCAAAGACAGAAATTACATTGTTTTTCAGGTACAGTAGGTTTCTTTAACATGTAGAAATACATGTTAAAGATACTTTCAGGAAGGTCGAAGGTCATGTTATAGATCACATGGGTCTCATCTATGAAGGTGCTGCTAAATGCAGAAGAAGCTCATGAGTGTTTGACATCGTCTATTGAAACACTTCATCATTGACTCTCTTTGCTCTGATGAAAGTGAAGTATATTAATATATTGAATTATCTGTGTTCATTACAGCACTGAGAGCAGCAGCGGGACGATCACATGACAGATATAGAAAGAAAACACTGACATTATTCACCTCAACACTACATGATGAATTCAGAGCATGGTATTACCACAGTTCATGTAGAAAAACATGGTTTTATCATGTCAGGATACTTTCTAGATCAGGACAAGCAGCATGAACCACTGAACAAAGAAACTCCAACAATTCTGACATTTACAGTAATGATGTGATTCATCTGGACTGATTTCAGAGTTCAGCTTACAGTTTTCCTTCTTTCACACCTAATATATTTCTGAGTTATCTGGATTTATCTGATGATGATTGACTCAATCCTTGTTTTATCTTTTCTCAGAGTTGTCAGAGCATCAGGTCTGTAAATTCAGTTCAGGAGGAGGTTTATTTAAAGTAAACTGGATTAGATTAGAATAATTGTGCTCATACTTTCACTGATCAAGAGTTTACTGTATGATCACATGATCTGGGTTTATATATTTTACATTTATTATTAAACCGACATTTATAAATTTGACAACAAAGTACTTTTAATTGAGTTATACGTTATGTGTTAATGAATCCTGTGTGTGATCATTTCAATTGAAAGGTAATTTTGACAGAAATAATAAAAATGATTGATGTGACACTACAATAAGAACTGAATGACTGAATTCCATCAACACAAACAGAGTTTGAGAAAAGCACAGATACACACCGTCACTCATCATGACTCACAAACACACACTGATCTTACTGTCTATATGAGGATTCATTACACACATTTATTCTGACATGTTATTTCACTGACAGAAGTTCAGCTGTAGTATTAATGTAATGAAGAGAAAATAAGAGACTCTATAACATCCCACTGTTACTGATTTATCATGAGCTCAAAGCATTATGGGTAGAATCTCTCTATAGTCTATTTTGATACATCAACACAGTTTCACTGATGATCCAGAATAAACTCTAAACCCAGGATAAAGCGGTTGAGTGAATGTGGTCTGGACTGTGTGGATGAGGCTCATTGTGCAAGAGATGCTGTAGAAGGACAGAGTTCCTGCACTGTGATCCACATACACTCCTATTCTCCTGGTGATGGACTGTACAGGGAGTTTAGTCTCTATCTTATTGTGTCTGAATGAGTAACTGGAGGAAGAGCACCTCAAACTCCAGGACTGATCATTATATCCAAACACACACTCACTATCCTCTCCCTTCCTGCTGATGCTCTTATATGACACTGATATAGACACACCAAACAACCCACTCCACTCAATCTCCCAGTAACAGCGTCCACACACACTCTCTCTACACAACATCTGCCAATGATCAAATCTGTCTGGATGATCAGGATACGGCTGCTCTCTGAAAATGTTAGTAATCACTCTGTTCCTCTCAGACAGACGGAGGCGTTTATTCACTGTGTTCAGATCCAGAGTGAGCCGATGGGAAACTGATGGAGATAAAACACATCAGAATCAGGAATTATGAATCTGATCTTTTAATGTATCTGAACTCTTCATGTTCATTATATCAGCAGTGTCTCAGTACAGTTTACCAGATATCCTGTGCAAATCATCGTTTACATGATCAACTATAAAACTCTTCTGTCATGTTTTCTTTCTCGTTCTACAGGAAGAACATTAACACACTCAGTGAGTTTTTCCGCTTGTTTTCTTAATGACTTACATAGTAGGAAGTCGTTCCTGGTCCTGGGAACAAAGTTGGTGAAAGTGACTGTGGAAATCAACAGACATGAAAAGTGTGATTATTGTAATGAATATATATGGATATTTATTCATAATGCTGTTATTCATATTTGTTATTTGTTTTCATTTAGAACCACACACACATGTACAAGTATATATACAGGGCTACCAACTCTCAGGCATTCAGTGTGAGACTCACGCAGTTGACACTGTTCTCATGCTCTCACGACACACAACCATATTTTCACTCAGTGAAAAATCACAAAGCAAAGAGGACACTGACACCGACAGACAATACAGAACAGGTTACTTTTGATATGAAACTAAGTCTTAGCTTTTAAATTCTGTCAATTTTATTACAAAATTCCAACAATAAATACAGTTTTGGTGCTCTTAAATGTAGCACATGACGGATTGCTGTAGCGCCTCAGTTCATGCGGCACATGAACTGATCATCTCTTACTCTTTACTACTAGTTAATATTAAATAAACACGAATGAAAATCAGAAAATATGTTGGAAGATACAGTAAAACATATTGAAATGTATCATGTCTCATGTAATCGATCAATCAGTATTTCAATCATGGAAAGACATCAATAATACAGCATTATTGAGAGATTTTTTCTTGGTGTAAAATTAACATATAGTTACTGTACCTGATATTTATCCAAATGAACTGATATTGAATCAAGATCAGAATCAAATCACAAGCTAATGAATTGAAATCATTAAATTTTTTTGACACAGCACTAATAAAAACAGTAGACTACCAGTTATTGTAACATGTAAACGTACTCTGACCATACTGAGGACCGTAGACAGGTCCCATGTAGGAACCATGAGGGGGAGGGGTGAGTTTAGCCTCCTAAACCCCTTCAGAAAACGAACAACCAGATTGATCTTGCATACGGACTGGCCGGCCACAGGAGTGTGGAATGCTGCTATGGCTGCCACATAGACTTTGAGCGTGGAAGGGGTGTGACCCTTATCCAGCAGCTCCAGAAGAAAAGACAGTACCAGTGAAATGTCACAGGACGTCGGGTCTTCACTCCTAACTGTGCACCAGTTGGAGAAGACAGACCATTTATGGGCTTAGAGGCGTCTTGTGGATGAAGCTCTAGCCTCAGAAATAGTGTTCAGGACCCTCACAGGGAGGTCCATCGGCTTCCATCGAGGGGCCAGAGGTGAAGGGCCCAGAACTCTGGTTGGGGGTGCCAGATTGTTCCTTCCGCTTGGGAAAGGAGGTTCTTTCTCAAGGGAATTGGCCACGGTGCTGCAATGAGCAACTGTGTCAACTCTGGGAACCATGGTTGGTTCCGCCAGAGGGGGGCCACCAGAGCGACTGAGCGTTTGTACCCCCTGATCAGTCTGATGACCTGAAGGAGCAGCGCGACTGGAGGGAAGGCTGGGCCATTATAGGGGAAGGCTGGGCCATTTGCGGGCCAGCGTGTCCCTGTACCTCAAGAAATATATTGGGCAGTGAGAGTTGTCCTCTGAGGCAACAAGATCGACCTCTACCTTCCCAAAGATACTACAGATCATGCGAATCATCTGGCGGTGAAGTGTCCACTCGTCTAAGGACACGTTGCCCCGGGACAGCATGTCTGCCCCTTGGTTCAATCTGACCGGCACATGCACTGCTCTCAGCGTGCGCAGGTTGGGTTGTGCCCATAAGAGGAGGCGTCGACATGAGTCCACCTTGGTGGTTTATGTAGGACATCACTGCCATGTTGTCCGACCGGACTAAGACATGGTGCCCTTTCAGATCTGGCAGGAAGGTTCTGAGGGCCAGAAAGACTGCCAGCATTTCCAGGCAGTTGATATAAAGCCTTTTTTCTGCACTCGACCAGGAGCCAGAAGTCGCTCCCCAACCTGTGTTGGAAGCGTCTGTTGAGACCACCTTCCTTCTGGAGACCATTCCCAGATCCACGCCCAATTGGAATCAATGAGGGTCCTCCCAAAGGGGTCAGGGCCATGATGCAGCCGTGATCCACCCTGATGCAAAGGCGTCTAAGACGCCAAGCGTGGGCTGGAACTCGGGGTTTCAGCCAGTACTGTAGGGGCCGCATGTGAAGCAGGCCCAGCTGAAGTACTGGTGACGTGGAGACCATGAGGCCCAGTGTCCTCTAAAACTTCCTAAGGGGGGTTGATAACCCAACCTTGAAAGATGCCGCATGGCATTGAATTGTCAAGGCTTGTTCTGGCATGAGCATGGCCAGCATTTGGGCTGAATCAAGAACTGCTCCCCAGAACGAGAATTGTTGGCTGGAAGACATTGAGCTCTTGGCTGTATTGCTCCTGAGTCCCAGGCTTTCCAAATGGCTGAGGAGCACATATCTGTGAATGTCTAACTCGGTCACTGAGGTAAGCCGTCGAGGTGATTCAGGACAAGTAGTCCCTTCTTTCTCAGAGGGGAGAGGGCCCCTCTGAGAAATGCACTTCGTGAAAGTGTGTGGAGTTAGAGAATGGAAGGACCATATACTGATAAGCCCCCTTTCGAACGCAAATCTCAAGAATGGTCTGTGATTGGGTGCTATCTGGATATGAAAGTATGTGTCAGATCCACTGATAAAAAAAAAAAATCTCACTTGCAAAAGGATTTGTTTCAATGGTAACATCTTGAATGGCCATTTCATAAGGGTGCAGTTCAGATGACTGAGGTCGAGGATGGGCCTGAGGCCACCATCCTTTGGAACAAGGAAGTAGCAACTGTAAATGCCTGACTCGCTGTGGGTTGGAGGAACTGCTTTTACAGCTTCTTTTTGCTAGCAAATTCATCATTTCGGTGCGGAGGATATGAGCCACGTTGCTCCCTACGGAGGTGGTGACCACGCCCCTGAAGTGGGGTGGCCTGCGAGTGAATTGCAGCGAGTAACCTCATTTTACTGTGTTCAACACCCAACTTGACACTCCGGAGATGGCTTCCCAAGCCTCACCCTGGGTGGTCAGGGGTTAAAGTCATTTGTGGTAACTGGAAGAGGAAAATAGCTCTCTTTTTAAAAATGTTTGTTTTTTATTTTGTTCCCTATAACAGTGGTCTGCTGCATGGGAGCGTGAACATGAACAGGCCCAATGCTTGCAACAAACATTGCTTTCAACACCCGGAACTGAACGGAGAGTTGGGAGGCAAACTCGAGGCTGTTTGGCGGGTGGTCCAGCCGCAACAAGACTTAGCCCCCTCCTCTTCCTTCCTGAAGGATCAGGATGGCTTCTGAGTGCAAGATCTTGTAGGATTGTCATTGTGTGAAGGGCGGAGTCTGCTTGTCCAGCTGAGGTGTCGGCACGACCAGCGAGAATTGAAGTGGTCCTACAGGGCTTGGACGGATGGGCGACCTTTGCTTTCCATCCAATCGCTGTGGGCGGGCAGAGGTACATGGCTACGGCTTCGTCTAACTTCTCGTAGCCTTTTTCCTCAGCTCCATCAATTGTGGTGAGGGCAGTGAAGGTAGAAGTACGAAGGCACACCGAGTAGGGGACGCACAGTGACTTGGTGAGCTTGTTACGGACCTCTGGGAAGAATGGTGCAGCTCTCATTTTTTCTTGTTGGCGCCCCAGCAGGAACCATTCATCCAAGCGGCTGCATGTGGCCTCCTCAGGAGTAGACCACTCTAATCCGAGCTCCTCGTCTGCTTTTGAGAGGATGTGCATTGCTTGGCATTCATCCCAGCTCTAGTGTCACGTGAATCCTTAGACGGTAGGGGGTTGGGGTCATCTAGATCCCCGAACGAGAGGCCGCTCACTCCAGAAGAGGGGCGCTGGTCTGTGTCAAAAAAGAGCACGGGAGAAACCACTCTTTGTGGGGAGAGTGAGGAACGGGGGAGCTGCGCCGGCGTGGGCTCACTCATGCCCGACTGCTCAGTCCTCTACCTCCGATGGAGAGTGTGAGGGGCGGAGCCGCTCTCTGCAAGGAAAGTGATCCACGAGTGGAGAGAGGCGAGACTCATGCTCTCGCAATCAGAGTAGCTCATCTCAGTGAGTGCACTTTTTGTTAAGAAAGGCCATATGCGAAGAGGCGTGAATCTTCATGAATAATGCTGTGATTCACACCTGAGGAGATTAAGACCCTACCCCTAATGAGCCGCAATATGAGCCATTCAGTCAGGAATTGCCTGAGTATTTTGAGTGTCTTTCGCACTGGTAAGAAAAAAACCTAGATGGTATCGTACGCAGCGGGCTGGCTCCAGGGGATTAAAGAGGAATTACCATACGCCAAGCAATAAAAAATTTAAAACTTCCCAGCATGCCACAGGAAAAGTGTTCAATTTTATATAAAATCTAATTTTATATAATTTTTGTTTAACTTCTGGATAATGACTTGTGTAATTTGAGTGCTTAACTCCATTTATGAGAGTGGAATATTTAAATGTGTGGTCTTTGTCAAAATGAAAACAGTTTAAAACATTTTAAATCAGGTTAAATCATTTTCTTTTCTTCATTACATCATTACTTCACTCACTGGTCACCTGCTTGGAGCAGGATTCAAACCGGGGTCTCCGGCATGGGAGGCAGGCGCGTCAGTCGCTAGCACTCCTCTTGAGATCAGCGGATTGAGGTTTACACACACGGCTCTTACTGGCCTACGTCCGTTAGACACAGTCTAGAGTGTTTGGACAGTGCACACATATTTACACTAAGTTTATTTTTTATACATCCCGATACACATTTCAATGCCTTTTTTGTGCGTACACAATGTTTATACATCAGGCCCCAGAACTTTACCTCTGTCAGAGATCTGCTTGAGCTCCTCTTTGCAGAAATCCTCCAGTTTGTCTCTCAGCTGATGGACTGATTCTCTCACGTCATCAAAAGAGGAGAGAGAACTGAAGGGATTGTCATTTACGTCTGTAGATTCAGGAGGAGCTGAGAGAGACTGAAAACTCTACAGAAAGCAGAAATCAAAGCTCATCACCTCCACACTTCAGCCAATAACCTGCACTACTGTCAGATTTGAGCAGCTCTTGTTGATCTTTAGTAACTCTCCTCAATCCAGCACTTTCACAGTATCAGCTTAATTCTTCTCATATTCATCATATCATGTTAGAGCTATAAGTTCTAGCGTTTGACACTTACACCATATGTGAACTTTCTAGTAAAACACTTAATTATCAAACATCTGTAATAACATAAATGTAACAGATCAAGAGCATAAATGGCATCACATGGCAGGTTTGAGTTGATTTGATTAGGAAAAGCAGTTCAAAGGCAACGAGTAGACTGAGTATTATTTATAACTTTTGAGCAGTTAGTGGCTCTGAAATTCACAAGGACTCTTAGGACATGATCCCAAGGTCAGGTTTTGTGGTTTAAATACACTAAAGCGTTGCTAATATACAGCCTCACTTCCTGTTTGAGGACTTCACTGTCAAATTCATTAATGTGTTCATGAAAATTATTATAAAAGGTTTCAGCAGGTTTGAAGATTATCTGATTTTGGTTTGTAGTATAAGTCAAAAATTGTAAAAAGATAAGTAAAGAGATGATGGGAAATCTAGCTGGGTGAAACTGACACCATCAAGTTCATGGATTTCACATTGTTGTAAAAAATGTTTAAATATTAATGAAGTTTTGAGCTGTTGTTGTCTGGAAGCTCAATATATCTTTCAGAAAAATGTTTCCTAAGAGATTTCCAGAGCTGAACTGCATTTGTAAGTGCGTCTCTTTCAAAAGAAGAAGATCAGATGAGAGTCTGACTGATGATTATATAATAACCGAACACACAGATCAACACTTCAGTCAACGGCTCATTCTGCTCTCATGAAATGTTTCTCTGTGAGTCTCTTGCTCAAGTCCACTATGATCCTGTTCTTCTAGATCTCTGTTACCTGCAGGAAATGGATGTGATCCTGTGCGTGTGAAAGCTGCTCCAGCTCAGCGTCTCTCCTCCTCAGATCATTGATCTCCTGCTCCAGTCGCTCCAGTCGTCCTTCAGCTCGACTCGCTGCAGTCTTTTCCTGATCTCTGATCCGCTGTGTGGCCTCAGAGCAGCTTCTCTCAATGGAGGGGATGAGCTCAGTGAAGATCCTCTCAGTGTCCTCCACTGCTGTCTGTGCAGAGCGCTGTTAGGACACACATCACAATCACACAGTGGCTTCAGTGAGTCCTGACTGAGACTTCTCAAACTTCTCTTCTTCTCCAGACTCACCTTATGAGACTCCACAGCCTCTCTCAGCTGCTGAAGATCTTTCTCTCTCTGCTGGATCCTCTGCTGGAACAACCTCTGCGTCTCCTTCAGCTGGTGCTAAAGGACAAACCAATGACAGGAGAAACATCACATAAATCATCAAGTAAACAGATATGATTCCAGTATCAGTGAAGTGCTGAGACTGAGGAGTTAAAGATCTTTCATGTTAAGGTTATATTTTCAATCATAAGTGTCAGCATTATTTCATCAGTGCCTAGTTTTATAGGGATAGTTCACCCAAAATGTAAATTCTTTCATTGTTTACTCATCCTCATGTCTTCCCAAGTGAAGTTATTAATGTAATTTCAGGAGGAGTATGCTCATCTAATGTTCAAATTAATACCAAGGTATATAAAAACAGCCTCTTACCACCTCCCGTTGTTAGATTTTTTTTTTTTTGGCATCCTTCCTGCTACCCTTCTTCTTTTTTGTATATTTTTGTTGCCTATGTAATAGAGGGGTAATCGGAGCTTGAGTAGAATATCCTCTCTGAGCCCCTCTATTATGTGGGCACACAAACTCGTGAAACTTGTATAATTTTTTTTTCTTGCATAACACAAAAGAAGATATTCTGAAGAATGTCTCTGTTTCTCTATATAGCAGCCATATCACCCTGTAGTCCAAGACTGGTTGCCCACTGAAGCTAAGCAGGGTTGAGCCTGGTTAGTACCTGGATGGGAGACCTCCTGGGAACACTAGGTTGATGCTGGAAGAGGTGTTAGTGAGGCCAGCAGGGGGTGCTAACCCATTGGTCTGTGTGGGTCCTAACGCCCCAGTATAGTGATGGGGACACTATACTATAACAAACACCGTCCTTCGGGTGAGACGTTAAACCGAGGTCCTGACTCTCTGTCGTCAGTAAAAATCCCGGTAACACTTTAGAATACTGATCCTTCATTAATGAATAACTACACACTGATTAGCTAATAAGGAACTACTACATTCAACTGAGCACAATTACTCACTAATTCATTAATCAGAGTTTCTTGTTAGTTAATAGTAGTTACTAGAGTGTTAATAATGCATTACTCATTTGTTCCTGTGTAGTTATTCATTAATGAAGGATCAGTATTCTAAAGTGTTACCAAAATCCCAGGATGTCCTTCTGGCCCAATTTGCACATTGGCCTCTGTTCATCATCATGGCCTCCTAATCATCCCCATATACTGACTGGCTTCATCACCATCTCCTCTCCACCAATAAGCTGGTGTGTGGTGGGCGTTCTGGCGCAATATGGCTGCCATTGCATCATCCAGGTGGATGCTGCACATTGGTGGTGGTTGAGGAGATTCCCCCTTCAATATGTAATGTGCTTTGAGTACCCAGAAAAGCGCTATAAAAATGTATTGAATTATTATTATTATACTTTATATATGCTGCCACTAGTTTCCACTGCTATGCCAATGATACTCAGTTATATATTTCATCCCAACCAGATGAAATCTCTAAATTATCCAATTTCACAGAGTGTGTTAAAGATATAAAACATTGGATGACCAGTAAATTTCTTCTGTTAAATTCAGATAAGACTTCAAATGTGAATTGAACTGGATTTCTAGAGCCCAAATCAAATATGGTGACACGTCAAGAACATCAAACCTCACTGGCTCAAGCATGTCACATGACTAAAAATGCCACCATATTTGATTTTTCTTATCGCTTCAGAAGACTTAGATTATCCCCCTTGGAAATTTTTTTTATGTTACCTTAATGTACTTTCTTTTGTGTTCCTCAGAAAAAAGAAAGTCATACCAGTTTGGAATAACATGAGTAAATGATGAATGTTCATTTTTGAGTCTAATCATTCAGTCCTGTCAATCATCATTATGAGCGTATATAAGTAACAGTCATTGTGCCGTTCCAACGACAATTCTAGTAGACCCCATAAACAAAATTATGAGCCTGTAAATGATCATAATGGGATGTCTTTAAGTTCATACCTGTTTCTCTATCCTCTGTGCTGCAGTTGATACAGTGTCGTGGTTTTTATGTTCATCCATCATACACAGCAGACATACACACTTCTGATCAGTGCGGCAGAAAACCTCAAGGAGCTTGTCATGTTTCTGGCAGATCATCTCCTGATCCACTGAAATTCTGGCTTCTGCCATTTTACTGCAAGAATACAGAGAAACAAACATGCAACAGCTCAACTACACTTCAGTTTCTCTTTCTGTGAACTGAAAGTGTTTCCTGGTTCTGTGTTTGAGTGACGTGGTAAAGTACCTGAAAGCCACACTTGAGTATAAGTATAGGTATCTTACCAGAAAATGACTTTGGTAAAAGTTACAGTCACTGTTTAGAATATTACTTGAGTAAAAGTTTTTTTTTATTAAACGTACTGAAGTATTGAAAGTATACATACAAGTAAATGCAAAATACAAAAGGAGCAAAAATATAATTAAAAATTGTTCTATACACAGTTTGAGCAGCAAGATTGTGTTCAGTTTTAACTCTGTTTCATCCATTTTGTTTTCTTTGAATTAAAAAAAAATGGCAAAATGTTTATTGTAAGTTTTAAATATAAAAATTATTAATTATACCTTGATCATTCATGTTAATCCACAGTGCATTAACTAATCTAAGAGATGACTTTAACATGTTAAAATGTATTAGTAACATCAGTTCTGCTCATCTTCATACGAAGGACTATATGAATGCTTACTTTCAGTTGTCTCTGCTCATTTAACTGATTTATTTGAATCTAATAATTCACTTATCGATTATTGTCGTTTCTTAGCTAATTGTCATCACGAGCTAACCTAGCAGTGTGGATCAAACAGCTCACAGAGTGTAAACAAATGAAATGCGGGAATTCATTTAAATTTTGTGTTTTTATACAGTTCTATGCCGTCCCATATAGAAACAGGCCCGATTCCAGAATCGAATCACTGAGGGTGCTTTAGTAGTAAAGTGCAGATGTAGGCTAAGCAACGGCTCCACCATAGCAGTGAGACATTTAAGATTATTTACAAGTTATCACTTTTACCAATAATTGGAATAGAATTTCAAAAATATTTTGCTATGAATATTTTTCTATTAATCTATTAGTCTTTCTTTACATTGCTTTAATGTGTTACTAGTATTTTAACATATCATATGTGACCCTGGACCACAAAACCAGTCATAAGTCGCACGGGTATATTTGTAGCAATAGCCAACAATACATTGAATGGGTCAAAGAATATTTGCCTTCTGGTCACTCAAAATTTGAACATGTGGACACAGAACAATGTCATAGCTCTGCAATAGGAAAGGGAGCTCGCCTAATTGACCCTTTGCCGGGTGTTTGATTGACAGGTGATCTAACCAATCATAACGCCGAATCCGCCATTTTGTCAGACAAAGCAGTCAGGGGAGTTAGTAGATTAACGTTGGTGGACTTGAACTTGAAAAATGATGTGCACTGACATCTTTCTGTGGTTGAAATGTGGTTCATTCATGTTTATTTGATGATATAAATTAACTAGTAAGAAGAGATGATCGGTTCATGAGCCACTTGATCTGAGGCGCTACAGCGATCTGTCACGACACATTAAAGAGCCACAAAACGGTATTTGTTTAAATTTCTTTAAAAATTACAAAATTTGAGACTTTGTTTCATATCAAAAGTAACCTACACTGTCTTGTCTGTCGATACGTTGTCAGTGTCCTCTTTGCTCCGCGATGTATTTTTCACTGTGAGAACGTGTGGCGTGAGAGCAGCATGGCTTGTCGGACATAGCAACAGTAACTAAAGGAGGCGGGTCTTTGCGAACGGTCAATTAAACAGATAGTTTGCCAAATACTAATATCAAAATCAATAATCATAAAAAATAAGGATGAAATTTACTGCGAGACAATACAAAACAAACAAAAGATATATACAAGCAAAGCTGACCCAAACGTCTGACCTCAGCATGTTACTCCATGACCATTTCACACACTTCAGAAGGGGAAAGCTGAAAAACAGTAAGAGAAAATGTGGGCCTTAATTTGCTATAAACTGGATTGTTCTTATTATGGCTAGAATCTACCACACTTTGTTACCTGCTTATGTCCATGCCTTGGTTCCCGGCCATTGGCAAGTCCCCTCTAGGTCTCTTCTCAGCTGCTGGGTACAGTAAAGGAGTATGTATCTTCTGTTTCACTTAGTCTAGTGACTGTATCATTTGTCTCTGCTCTTCTTGATGGTGCAACTCCCAGAGTTTGGTCTAGTTTTTGTCTGTGCACTATTTGCTAGTCAGCTGGTTATTATGTTCCAGATCCTGGAACTTGGCTTCTAGTCCTATTTTTCTGTGGGTTGCTGGCTGCCTACATTTTCTACCCCTCCCAACTGTGTGGATTTTAGTGCTTTTCCCCATTTTCTTTTGTTGAGGACTTATGTTAAAATGCTTTTTTATGTTAAAATGTTACAACTCTTTTTTTCTTCAATCCACACTCAAAAACAAACATAAACCCTAATCAAACACTCACGAACCAGCTAATCAAGGTCTTCAGAGTGACTCGAAAACTGTAGGCAGCTGTGTTGGAGCAGGGTTGAAGACCTTTGCCTTATGCTGCATATCTGCTTGCACAGAGTGAGTGGAGCAGAGCAGGCATATTCAATCAATTCCCATGAGAGCTAATGGTCATTGAAAAAACATAACATCATAGTCACATTTTTCTCTCAGGGGTTCTCAAACCTGTCCTGGAGGATCCCAGCATGGCACATTTTGTATGTCTCCCTTATCTGACACATCCAATGCAGGGCTGTGTCCAAAATCACCCTTAAATTGGGCACTATTTGAGGGGAAAGCCATTTGTATTGGTGTCCGAAACCATAGTGGATGTTATTGAGTACACTCGTTTAATCCCATAATGCACCGCAATAACAAGTGTACAACTGATGTACATTCAACAGCTAGAGAATACCCATAATGCACTGTGAGAGTCGTGCCGAATGAATTCCCGCATCTCGCCAGAAGATGGCGCCATTTATTTTCCAAACCACTGGTGTAATGTGGCTACAGCGTAATATACTGTATCAATTCCAGTTTGATTTATTATATAAGTAAGGAATAATTGATGACAGGCTGTTGAATTATCAGGAAAAAAAGAATAAAAAAAAATGCACTCCTGAGGTCAAGTAGACACTGGGGCAGACTGGCCATCTGGCAGACCAGGCATTTTCCCCTCTGGGCTGATGTGGTTTTTGGGCCGATACATCTCATACTTTTTTTTGTGTGTGTGATCGGCCCATAAAACTCATACATCGGCGGCCCATTTTGTTTTGCTTTCTAAATAAGTGTAGGATTTTTTTTCAAACCCATTCTCCTACACTGTTTACGTTCAGCGCTTCCAGGTTCTACGTCAGAACGCCGACTCATTATTGGCCGGCTCCTGCATCAGCATCACACACATGTGTTGTGCTGCTCACGTGAACAGCCTCTGCCAATACTGAGCCACCGTTCTGACGTAGAACCTGGAAGCGCTGAACGTAAACAGCGTAGGAGAATGACACAAGAGAAGATATTGTTGAATAAAGTCATTATTTTTGTTTTGTTTTTGCACACAAAAAGTATTCTTGTCACTTCATAAAATTAAGGTTGAACCACTGCAGTCACGCTGACTATTTTAACGATGTCTTTAGTACCTCTCTGGACCTTGAAAGTGGTGGATAAATTGCTGTCTATGGATGGATGGACAGACATCAATCAGATTTCATCAAAAATATCTTAATTTGTGTTCTGAAGATGAACAAAGATCTTACCGGTGTGGAACAACATGAGGGTGAGTAATTATTGAGTATTACTGACTAACCAGTAATTTCATTTTTGGTTGAACCCTTTAAACAACTATTTCTTGAGAGAATGTGCAGGTGATTTTTGAAATGGCTTTATTTCATGAACCTCTTACCACACTCTAAAAACTGCAATTTTTTCCCCTGATGATTTTGTAAATGTTTGAGGTCTCTTTGATATCTGGAACTCTTCTCACACTGAAGACACATGATGCCTCATGTGACTGTTAAAGTTTCCTTTAAATCTGAAACTCTTTCCACAATGATGGCATGTGTAAGGCTTCTCTCCGGAGTGAACTCTCATGTGAGTCTGAAGGTTTACTTTAAATCTGAAGCTCTTTCCACACTGAAGGCAGTTGAAAGGCTTCTCTCCGGAGTGAACTCTCATGTGTTTCCTAAGCAATGCTTTGATTGTGAAACTCTTTCCACAGTGATGGCACATGTTAGGCTTCTCTCCAGTGTGAGTTGTTACATGCTTCTTAAGGTGATTGTTGTCTGTGAAACTCCTTCCACACTGCCGACATATAAAACAGTTATCCCTTGAGTGAATATTCATGTGGTACTTTAGTGTTTCTTTACATCTGAAACCCTTTCCACACTGAACACATATGAACGGCCTCTCTCCAGTGTGAATTCTCAAGTGAGTGTTAAGATTTCCCTTTAATGTGAAACTCTTCCCACACACTTTGCAGTTGTAAGGGCTCTTTCCAGTGTGAAGACTCATGTGGGAATTAAGGGCTCCTTTACGTGTGAAACTCTTTCCACACTGAACACATGTGAACGGCTTCTCTCCGGTGTGACTCTTCATGTGAGTATTCATATTTCCTTTTTGTGAGAAGGTCTTCCCACACAGTTTGCAGGTGAAAGGCCTCTCTCCTGTGTGAATTTTCATGTGAGCCGTAAGTTTTTTATTTGATTGGAGACTCTTTCCACACTGATGACATCTAAAACAGGTCTCTCTTGAGTGAATCCTCATGTGGTAATTAAGCTTTTCTTTACATTTGAAACTCTTTCCACACTGACCACATTCAAACAGCTTCTCTTCTGTGCAAATTCTCGTATGAATCTTAAAACTTTCTTTTTTTGAGAAGCTCTTCATACACAGTTTGCAGGTGTAAGGCTTCTCTCCAGTGTGAACTCTCCTGTGGATTTCAAGGTTTTGTTTTTGTGTTAGATTAGAACAGTTAGATTTGTTCTTCTGGGCTCTTTTTCGTGAGGAAATCTTTTCAGTCTGTGTGGATTTTTCTCCAGTTATGAAATCATGATGTATCTCATACTGATTTTTCTCTTCCACTTCATTGAGTTCTTGACTCTCCTCCTTCAACGCAGTCAGGTCTAAGGTGAAAAGAGACAAATACAAATTAACTCCAGTGTCACAAGTTCACCTGCCCATCCTGTCTTGATAAATTATGGTGAAGCAATTTGGCTGTGGCAATGTATAAATAGGCATTGGGCAGAGGGGAGAATGAGGATCCAGTGACAAAATATGATGCAGTGGCAATGGAGAAAGTAAAGTTTTGAAAGAAGGAAGGTGGGAATCAGGAGGGAATAAAGTTTGAATTACAAACAAGCATGTTAGCCTAGAAGAATATGGCTTACAGGCTACTTAAGAATTGCACTGTAAATGAGCTATTTGAGCTATTAAAAAATAAATCAAGGCCCTGTAAACACCTGGAATTAAGATGCATTTCAGTCTTTTGGATCACAAGTAGACGACAGAAACATTCCTGTTTACACTGGGTGTTTTAATCCATCTCTTCCATCCACTTTCAACCACTTCTGTCCTGATTTCTTCAAGGGGAGGGTCTATGGGTGGGTATAAGTATGGGCTTTTTCAGGTTTTTGATCTAATGAACACAATAAGATCAAGCAATTAACATATGTACGCAACCAGTGAGGTTCATTCTCGTGTTATGCAGCACATTTAAACTTCATCAAGAACCAACGAGGTTCATTCTTGTGTTACGCAGCACGTTTGAGCTTCAGCAAGAACCAATGAGGTTCATTCTCGAGTGTTATGCAGCATGTTTGAGCTTCAGCAAGAACCAATGAGGTTCATTCTCGTGTTACGCAGCACGTTTGAGCTTCAGCAAGAACCAATGAGGTTCATTCTCGTGTTACGCAGCACGTTTGAGCTTCAGCAAGAACCAATGAGGTTCATTCTCGTGTTACGCAGCACGTTTGAGCTTCAGCAAGAACCAATGAGGTTCATTCTCGAGTGTTACGCAGCACGTTTGAGCTTCAGCAAGAACCAATGAGGTTCATTCTGGTGTTACGCAGCACGTTTGATCTTCAGCAAGAACCAATGAGGTTCATTCTCGAGTGTTACACAGCACGTTTGAGCTTCAGCAAGAACCAGTGAGGTTCATTCTCGAGTGTTACACAGCACGTTTGAGCTTCAGCAAGAACCAATGAGGTTCATTCTGGTGTTACGCAGCACGTTTGATCTTCAGCAAGAACCAATGAGGTTCATTCTCGAGTGTTACACAGCACGTTTGAGCTTCAGCAAGAACCAATGAGGTTCATTCTCATGTTATGCAGCACGTTTGAGCTTCAGCAAGAACCAATGAGGTTCATTCTCATGTTATGCAGCACGTTTGAGCTTCCTCAAGAACCAATGAGGTTCATTCTCGTGTTACGCAGCACGTTTGAGCTTCAGCAAGAACCACTGAGGTTCGTTCTCGTGTTATGCAGCACGTTTGAGCTTCCTCAAGAACCAATGAGGTTCATTCTCGTGTTACGCAGCACGTTTGAGCTTCAACAAGAACCAATGAGGTTCATTCTCGTGTTATGCAGCACGTTTGAGCTTCAGCAAGAACCAGTGAGGTTCATTCTCATGTTATGCAGCACGTTTGAGCTTCAACAAGAACCAATGAGGTTCATTCTCATGTTATGCAGCACGTTTGAGCTTCAGCAAGAACCAATGAGGTTCATTCTCATGTTATGCAGCACGTTTGAGCTTCAGCAAGAACCAATGAGGTTCATTCTCGTGTGTTACGCAGCACGTTTGAGCTTCAACAAGAACCAATGAGGTTCATTCTCGTGTTATGCAGCACGTTTGAGCTTCAGCAAGAACCAATGAGGTTCATTCTCGTGTGTTACGCAGCACGTTTGAGCTTCAACAAGAACCAATGAGGTTCATTCTCGTGTTATGCAGCACGTTTGAGCTTCAACAAGAACCAATGAGGTTCATTCTCGTGTTATGCAGCACGTTTGAGCTTCACAAGAACCAATGAGGTTCATTCTTGTGTTACGCAGCACGTTTGAGCTTCAGCAAGAACCAATGAGGTTCATTCTTGTGTGTTACGCAGCATGTTTGAGCTTCTGTTTATGTTCACTGATCGATGTTTAAATGTGAATAATTCTGTCCATCAAGTAAAGCGATTGAGTCTCTTCAGAAAATCTGGACTAAACTGCTTGATTCATATGGATTAGTTTTATGATCTCTTATGAGCTTTTTGAAGTGACATAGTGGCAGTTGCATGGACTGTCAATGGAGGGTTTGGACTCAAAAATAAGCTCTTATCCCCACTGTTGAATCACGGGACCGAACACCAGTTATTTTGCCAAGAGATATCTTGTTTATTATTAATTGTCAAGACATAGGAGAGAAAGACAATTTACTGGAGAGATGATGTCTTCATGCCCAGCTTTCCCAGTCCATAAACAAAGTTTGGCCATTTATATGCTAACCAAAGGAATTTACGTTACGCTTACAAGGTGAAAAACCCTTTAATCTGTGTAGCATAATGACTGCTTTACAATGTTTCAATTTTGCATTTTTACTCAGATTTCTACCTCTAAATTATTTCATAATTCACATATTCCACTGAATTTGCGGATATTGTGGGTTCTAATATTTATTAAATTAATAATATTATTATTTAAATAATAATTAAGTAATAATAATAATAAACTCTTCTTTAATTTGGCTTAAAATATCACGATTTGTGACATAAGTGTATCGTCATACCCGTTTTTTAGGCTACTTCTATATTATTTTTCCTAATTTAATGCGTGGCATGTCGTAATAATGAATGTCCAGTGTGTAAGCAGCATTAGTTTTTGTCTGATCATGTGAAATCAACATGTCTGTCCACATGAGGCGACCCGCTCCATGTCAAATAAAACCACTTTATTCAGGACACTCGTATGACAATTCATGAGGATCAAATGACTGAGTTCAGCTTTGAGAATGAAACCAACCTGTTTGTTCCTCAGGATTTTCATGTTTCACACCGGATGTTTCTTCAGTATTTATGTCTTCACTCTCCTCTTTAATAAACGCCATCTTTGTTTGTTCCTCAGTATCTTCTTGTTTCAAACTGAATACTTCTTCAATCTTCATGTCTTCACTCTCCTCTTTAATAAACTCCATCTTTATAACAGTGTGTCACAAGGATCTCAGTCGCTTCACCAGGAGTTTTTCTGTGTGTTTGGACACTCTGTCCTGCTTAAAATTAGAAAAATTAACAGAAAAAATAAATACGCAGTAAGGTGAACCACATGATTTCTTCCCGCTTTCTCTCCGTACTTCACACGCACAAAAAAAAAGTTATGTTAAATTATTGCATTACTGATAACTAACAAATCACATACCTTTACTTTGTATTTAAAGCATCAGTGTCTTATTCTATACATTAAAAAGTGCATATCCAGAGAGAAGAGTGAATCTGTGTAGGTGGATATCTACAGTAGCCTAGTTGTAAAATCAAAGTTAAGGGGCTAGGTTTTTTTTTTTAATTACTTAGTGTAAACACCGTTGAGTCCAAATGCAATTTGAATAAAAAGACCCGCTGGAAGGGGTCCCTGGCCCCAAAAATTAATTAATTTAAGAACCCCTGCCTTAAATGACCCGATTAGCCAAAAAAAAAAAACCCTCAAAACTAAGCAGTACAAATTAATTAATGAACAAACTATACAGACATTTTTATTTAGGCATTTATGATTTATAGTATTTAACTTATATATTTAACACATTGCGCTTTCAGAAAATCATTAGCAGTTGGTTTGTAAAAGTTATCATTACACACGTTAGTGTTGTTCTCGTTGCATTTACACTGTTTGATCACGTGACGTCGCATGCGGTGATTCGAGCGATTCGAATCAGTTTGCGAATCATTTGGTTCAGTTGAGTTTCGAAAAGCTCCGTTTCTCCATCACTACTTGCCAGTAACCGAATTCATGTTTATGATGAACTGATTCACGATATAGGGAGCGAAATTTACAGGGAGACGCACCTTTTCTGTTACTCGTGTACGGATTCGCTTTACTCGCACAAAATAACACTCATTAATATTAGATAAAGCATTACAACGTCACATTCAAGATCGACTAATCTATTTTACATAGCTTTTAAAAGCGATTAAATTGATTTAACAGTTTGAATTGATTTAAACACTTTAAATGCTTAAAAGACAAACCTTTCTTCAGCAGAATCACAATAGATGCAGGAGCGAGGCTCAGCCTTATGACGTCACACAGCCGGACCAAAATAAAAGTCCTGTTCACACGCTGCTGCGTCTGAAATCATAAACGTACATAGAAATATATATCTATCGTATTAAGAATATATTAAGAAATACGTTTATGAGCTACAAATACAGACGTTCTTATCCAAAGTGACTTACAAAGCGATATAACCAAAATTTTACTTAAAGATATGACATTTCAATTCAAATACGATAACAGTAACGATACATCACAATATAGATATTTTAGTTATTTAATTTTTATTATTAAAAATAACAAAGCAGCAAAATACACACAATACAATGAATACAACAAATCAAAGATAGAAATTAAAATAAGTTTTTTAGGTACAGTAGGTTTCTTTAACATGTAGTAATATTGACAGAGGTCATAAACAAAATGAACGCATCTGTCGGCTGAAGAGGGATTGCCGTAAATCAGAGCGTCTATGGAGAAAAACTAAATTAACTGTTCACAGCGAGATTCTTTTCACTAACATCTTGGAATATACAAAGACAGACAACAATTCTATTCAAAAATTATTAACGAAAATCATAAAAATCCCAGAATATTTTAGATCGTCTCTTAAATAAGAAGCCATATAATTAGCTAGATCAGCACTGTGTAACCATGTGTGAAGATTTTGCCACATTTTTAAAATACTGATCATTTTTCTATGGATGAATTGGGAAGTTATCCACACCATAAAATGGACTGTCTCAGACAGTCTGACAACAGATAAAAAATAATCAGTAAAAAATGGTATCCAAACAGCTGCTCACCTGCCTAATAAAATGCAGCGTATTTGGTGTTTCGATGGTTTTTGCGGAAGTAAGACTAGAAATCGAGGGTAACACAGATGTCACGGGCCGTTTCACTGGTTAAAATTGCGAATTTCTCTGGCTTTAAACACTGTTGGAAACATTTGGGATAATGAAAGTACACAATTGATCAAAGTATATAACACTGTGCTAGTGGTTTTTCGGCATTTTAATGCAAAAAAATATTACATATTGTACCTTTAAGTCATACACTGTTTTTAACTTCTAAACCACATTTGTAGCTATTAGAATATTATTAATGTAATATCTGGTAAACGTTTTCTGCACCGAAACATAAAAATTTTGCCTTTTAGACAGAATCTCACATTCTTTAATTAACAGTTCTTAACATTTTCTTAATATGATATGTATTTTTATGTACATTACATATACGTTTATAATTGTAGAGCAGCAGCGTGTGAACTGGACTTTTATTTTGGTCTCCCGATGTGACGTCATAAGGTTGCGTCGCGCTCCTGCATCTGCTGTGATTCGGCTGAAGAAAGGTTTGTTTAACTTTTAAATTGTTGAAATCAATTTAATATTTACAAGCTATGTTATAGAGATGAATCAATTTTGAATGTAACACTGTAATGCTATATCTAACACATAAATGATTGTTATTTTGTTTAAGTAAAGCCCTTCCACACATGAGTAACAGAAAAGGTGCGTCTCATGTCGCTTCCTATACACAGAATCGGTTTATTATGATCATGAATACGGAAACTGGCAAGTAGTGATGTAGTTTTTCAAAACTCAATTGAACCAAATGCTTCGTAAAATGATTCAGAGATTCGAATCGCTCGAATCAGCGCGCACTGACGTCACGTGATCAAACAATGCAACGAGAACAACAAACACTAACGTGTGTAATGATAACTTTTACAAACCAACAGCAAATGTTTTCATGAAAGTGTAATCCGTTAAATGTAATATATAAATTAAACTCCAAATATAAGTCATAAATGCATAAATAAGAAATGTGTGTATAGTTTGTGTTCTTTTATTAATTTATAGTGCTAGTTAGGGCCCAAACAACAATTTCTGGATTTAGCCTCATTACAAAAACAAAATGGCTCACCATTAAAAGCCATGACCCAAACACTCTTCAACATAAACTAAATATATACAGTACAGTAGTCTATTTCGAGCCAGTGTAAGTTTAACTTTTAAAATTAATTTTACTTTCATATGGCCAACTATAATTTATATATAATTTATAACTTAATAATAACACATCAAAGTCTTTGAAATTTTTTTTAACATTATAGTAATAGTAAACATCTTTAATATTACTGTTTCAAATAACATCATTGCTGTTTGAGCTGCGCGCAAATGAAGACTTGTAAACTGAAGCGTTTTGCTAGAAGGTTAATCAAATTAATTAACGGTAACATTAAAAATGACCATTTATTGGAACATATTAAAAACTGTCAGCAAGTGTTAAATAGGCTAGCAACACTTAGCTAAGTGTTAAAGCATACTACTAATGCAATGAAACTGGAAGTTGCTGTTACTCAGGCATAAAATGTCCATCTGCCCCAAACTTCACGTTTGATAATAGCCCTGACCTGAAGACATCTACGTGCCCATATTCAGTTATAGCCATAGCGACACCTACTGGCAACAGGAAGTGACGTGACTGTGATGCACTATTGAGTGCTAATTGAGTGCTAAACATGCTAACAAACATGCTGAAACATGCTAGCAACACTTGTGCTAAACACAGTGCTAAAGCATGCTATTAACGCCATGAAACAGGAAGTTGTTGTAACTCATGCATACAATCGGTGCTTTTCAAACGGGATATATCGCCCTCCGAAGGGCACTTCGGAGTGAAAACAATCATGGCCGCCATATTGAAGGGTCGTTCCAAACGGAAGTGCTCAAAACTTTGAAGGATTTCGAAGGGTACAACTGATGGACGCTTCGGGCCCCCATGATCCTTTGCAAAGGGAAGTTGTTTGGCATCACAGAATGGGTAACTACAGTAGTCAACATTTGAAGTGGATCAAAAAAGTTCATCAAAGTTGTCCTAAGAAGAAGGTTTTAGGACAACTTTGATGAAAGGTTTTGATCCACTTCAGATGTTGACTAGTATATAAACGTATGTATAGTATTTTTCTGCGTTCCAAATAGGAGTTGTTGTTTTTTTTTTGACCCCTTCATCCCTTCGAAGTTTTATAATAATTTAGATAAGTGCTCTGGCCTGAAGACATCTGCATGCTAAAATGTAGTTATAGTCATAGCGCCACCAGCTGGCAGCAGGAAGGGTGGCAAATACAGATCACTTTGATGTAGTCCTCTTATATTTACCTACTTAAATGCATATTGCCCACCGTGCTCTGTTTTCCTAAAGCACCCAGAGATTTAGTTTGGATGTGTTTTTCTTTCTGTAAATTATTTTCCTCTTAAACACACAGGAAAAACTCCTGGCGAAGCGACTGAGATCCACGTGACTCACTATTATAAAGATGGCGTTTATTAAAGTGGAGAGTGAAGACATGAGGATTGAAGAAACATTTAGAGTGAAACAAGATACTGAGGAACAAACAAAGATGGCGTTTATTAAAGAGGAGAGTGAAGACATGAGGATTGAAGAAACATCCAGAGTGAAACATGAAGATACTGAGGAACAAACAGGTTGGTTTCATTCTCAAAGCTGAACTCAGTCATTTGATCCTCATTAAAATGTCCAGTGAGTGATATTTTTGAAGCTTGTCCTAAATAAAGTGGTTTTATTTGACATGGAGCGGGTATATATACACTATATATATATATATATATATAGTGGTGGGTGGACATCGGTCCCTCTAGGGGGGTCCCGGGGGCATGCCCCCGCGGAGGAAAATTTTGTACATTTTAAATTTAAATGCATAAATCTGGTGCATTCTGAGAGCGAAATTTAAATGACTATGACAATGAAGACATTTGTTCTCTTGTAAACAATTTTGTGCTCTAATAGTAATTTATTTATTGGTGATGGTAGGGCACATTAGTCACGTACACAACATATAGTAGGCTAAATGATAGTTCATAAGTGGTCAAACATGTAGAGTATACATTTAAACCATTAAAAATATGAAGCAAAACAGGTTACGTTTGTTGAATTAATTTATTTATAGAATAATTAGTGGGGGCCTGTATCTATACATCTGTATTTGTGGAACTAATGGTCACTCTTTGATTTGTTAAACAATCCAGAATGCAATAAACACACTACTCCATTATAGAGAAAAATAACAAATTAATTAAAAAAAAAAATATATATATATATATATATAATATATATATATATATATATATATCATAAGCTGACCATTAAATAAATAAATAAATAAATAATCTAGGTGAGTATATATATATAAAAAAACTGCACAGTAATTTTATAAAATCTAAATGTTAATAAAAAGTTGAAAATTACTATTTGTATTCTTATGAAATGAAAAAAACATTTATATTAGATTGAACAGAGAATGATTGACAGCTGCAGCGGAGGGAAGACGAGTTTCCTTGAACTTAAATTTAACGATGTAAAAGAGCGCAATTATCAATCAGTTATTTAAATATCGCTACAGGCCTAATTTAAGTTTAATTTCGAGACTGTGGCGGGCCACCACAATCTAGTTAATGTATGGGAAACACACACACACACACACACACATATATATGTATAGTCTGTATGGTTCAATTTCTTCCTGATTCTAATTTTGATTTCTATGTACAGGTGCAAAGACAGGAACGGAACAGACATACAAGGGTAGACGACAGACAACAAAGGTGATTATCCAAAGTAATCTGATATTGATATTTATCCACATAAGCAGTATCGTACCTCACATATTATATTTGCCAAACACAGTACCTCAATGGTTTTGTATAAGGTCACACGTTTTGATAGGATGTTAGATTTTGGCATTGATTGATTGCTTAAGCGTTAACTACTGGATCCATGGATAAATATATACATAGATGCCCCATTAGCGGCTGTTTCTATGGGCTGCTATACATAAGCTGTCCGCCATATTGGAACAGTCAAAGTAGGTCCGTGAACATTTGAGAGCAAGATGACTCAGCGTCTGCAACTGTAGTTAGATGCAAATGACAATAAATTAGTCATGTGTTTAATAAACAGAGATATATTTATTCAATCCATGTTTTAAGTAATCATCATAAACTAGGTATCATTTAAAGGCATTGGTTAATGTGACATTAAGAAGTTACCATAACTTAAAATCCTGTCATTGGTGAGAATATTTTCTGTGGTAATAGATTGAGACACTTGTCAATATAGTAGTGGTAAAAAAAAATATTTCTTATTATCTCATAACACAGCACGCAGTGTTGTAATCATAATTTATAATTCTTTCTCCAGTTGCCTACTCAAAAGGATTGCCATACATGCAAGGAAAAAATTGGGGTAGCAAGCAAGACGTGTCCACACTGTGGTGCCAAACAGCCTTATAAACAGAAGCTTGAGGAAAGAAAGAAAAATCTCGCCCAAGAGTGGAAAGACCGCCAGAAAAAAAACAGCAGTGTGAACAAGGTGTATGATGCAACAGAACTACTGGTAGGTTTATATTTTAGATGTTTGTCATTAAATAGTAAGTACTGTAAATAATCCTTGATCTTTACCATTTACACAAGCGTTTCTATATTCATACACAGATGTTTCAGCCATTCTTTCTTCAGTGTTCACACTGACTGAGGCTGAATCAATAACCTGGTCTAAAGTCAATTTGTTATTTAAAGGGTGCGTTAGTAATATTCACATATAGGCGGGTGCACAACGCGTGTACACTCTGCTTGTTACACACACAGGGACGCACAGCAGCACACAAACTTTTTAAAATATTAAAAATGAAAGGATTCCTCTCTGGAGAAGCATCTTTCTGCTTGCAAATTCCACCATGTAAATAGCGAATCCACGTGGCGCGAGCGCAAATGGCTTTTAAAGGAAATGGGAGACTAGACTCTGATTGGTTTATTGCACGTTACGCCCAAAACACACCCATGACTCATTAAGAGACAAGGTACAACCCTTTTGAACCATGCGCCTGGCACGCCATGTGCTTCAGACCATGCGCTTCGATCGTTAAAATAGTGCCCTGTGTGTTGTTAGCTGTGAAAAAAATGCGTTTGTCGTCATTATGTATCAATGTTGCAACTTTTACACTGTTGCCGCGGGTTGTTTTTCATGTCCGCGGGTTGAAATGAACCCAAATAACATGATAAATAGCCCTTGGAATGCAAATTTTACCAGGGGGAACTCCACCAAAAATGCTGATTTTACCCCCCTGGAATGCGATTGGGCTAGTTTTGAGTAGCAATTGGGCGGGTTTTGTTGTGAAAACCTGGCAACCCTGTTATGTACATCTGTTTTGTAATTAGCATTGCCAGTAGGCTTCAGATTTAGCTTACGTTAAAATTAGCTGTGTCATGTCTCTCCGTTTTTAGGATTCTTATCAATTTATCAAAATGTCCAAGAAACAAGGCACAACAAGTAATTACATGACTGCGATGTAACATTTAATTGCTAACCTATTACTTACAAAGTTTTAATTACAAAGTTTTGTGCTTCACAAAAAGTGTTTTGCCGTATCACCGCCGGTGGTGGTGCGGTTATCAAGTTTACCAGCACAGGCCTACCAGGAGCAGGACTGGACACCCCTGTTGTATCACAATAACTGAAAAACCAAGCCAGCTGGGGAGGGGAGGGAATTACTGAGTTGGCTTACTCTGGCATTCAATGCATAGGTTATCTGTCTAGCTATCAAAGCATAAAAACACTGTTTTTCTCAGTACTCTGAAATTTTCAGTCTTATGACTTTGTTTTAATATTGTTCCAGCTCCACAAATGGGACCTTTTGGAAAGGTACCCAGTCCTCCTCCTTGCCAGGAAAACCAATAAAGGTTTTTCTGCTGAGTGCTTCTGTCCATGGCAGGTGAACTCAGAGGAGACTCAGGATGCATTTGTCACCATAAAGAGGCAGTATGAAAGACTTCTTAATGGTAATGAACACATGTGCATGCTAAATTTTCACCCATTTGATTGCTTATTAGTGCATCCTTGATTGATTTGAGAATTGCTCTTTTAATTTAGTAGGATATTGTTAATATTAGTTTCTCTTATATTTGTTTTCCTGGTACAGTTTTGCCATGTCTGCTTATTATATTGTGTTTGTAAGGGGCTTGTTTAGAGAATACCATCTCCCACCCAAAGCACAATAACTTGGGTTGCTTTATTTATTAGACCAGGATACCTTTTTGTGAGATCTAGTAACTGTTCACCTGGAGCTTTAGTAAGGAGAACACACTCTTGTTTGACCTCAAAGCATATAAGTTCTTGGACCCCAGGTTGTAAAGCACTGGTTTTGCGTTTTTCTGTAACCATTTACAAAGTTGGCAAGTGTATGTTACCTAGAGTTTTCTGTCCTTTTAGTAGATGTCTGTTGTATATTTGTTGATTGCAGCAGCTTATGCAAAGGTTCACATCACAATTTCTTTTTTCCAACAGTGGCGATCGCAGATAAACTAGCAAGCAGCATTGGCAAGACTCCAGCAACAAACATCACAAAGACAAAGATTACACCATTAGAAAATATCTGCCCTTCAGACCCAGCATCAGAGTCTAAACCTCTGCTCACCCCTGAGTCTGAGACTCTTACTCCTGTGTCTTCCTCCTCTGCTTCTCCTGTGCCCTCTTCTTTCCATTCCACCCAGACACCTGATGTTTCCTGCACCACCTCCCTGACCCCTCCTGTGTCTTTACCCGTTGTTCCTCCTCTGTCCCTCCTGACTCATCCTGATTTCATCTCCTCTCAGTCCAGTCCTGTGTCTTCCTCCCTAAGTTCTGCCCTGCCTTCAGCTCCCACCCTTTCTATCTGTTCAAAACTCACTCCTGTGTCCATTGAGCAAGGCACTCCAGACTCTGAATCTTCCTCACGAAGAAAAAAACCAACAAGCCGGAAAGAAGACACTAGTGGTATGTGTGGATTTATCAGTCATTTTTATCACCATATGAATCAAAATGGTTTGTTCCCCTGTTTTAGTCAGGGCCTTTCTCATTGTTTTATTGAAAAGGTCAGGGTTAGAATTCTACACATATTGTAATATGCATAACTTTTTTTGTATAGCAATCTTATTTTGCATATGGAAGTATGCTATTTTCTTTGAATGTGCAAGATTTATTAGCACTGAAAGGTAAATAACTGTTTTTCAGTTCTGTTCTTTGTCTTTCGACACCCAAAGCACCAGCTCTGAACTAAGAAAAGTTTCATAAGTAGCACTAAAACATTGCAGGTCTAGAAGTAAGAACCTCTTGCATAGGGGCTGGGGGTGGGGTTACCGTGACCAACAAGATGAACAGAAACTTGTTGTGACCACCATTTTGGAAATATCAGCTAATCAAGCAAATAGCAGCTCGATTGTAATCTCTGTCTATACAAATCACGGCGAGCGGTGCGAACGTGTTGGATTCACTGCGTTTGGATGCCAGTGTAGGTTCGCAAAGCCATCAGCATCAATAGTAACACAACGTGTGCCATTGTTGATGGAAGGCTTGTTCGAGATGCATTGGAGCTGCGCGGACCGATCAGCATGTGACATCGGCGTGCCACGGTTCTGCAGGAGTGTTTGTAGAGCATAGGACTCCTTGTGCTTTTGAAACGCTCTCTCGGTGCTTTGATTTCATGCGGCGTTTGGTCTGCGAGAAGCCAATGCATCTCAAACAAGCTTGGTATGTTTGTGTTTGGCACTGATGCACTAGCATTTCTGGGAAAGAGGAAACGTATACAGTGACGTAAGACCTGGCTCTATGGTGGCTCTCTAGCCCGTGGAAAGGCAAACCGGTTCTTAAAAGGCTCGTCAGTAGAACCAATTCCTAACTGGCAATAGCACTAGCTCTGAACTAGCTCCTGGTTCATGTTGGTGGAAAAGAGGTACACTATATTTCCAAAAGTATTAGAACACCCCTCCAAATCATTGAATTCAGGTGTTCCAATTGCTTCCATGGCCACAGGTGTATAAAATCAAGCACCTAGGCATGCAGACTTCTACAAACATTTGTGAAAAGAATGGGTTGTTCTCAGGACCTCAGTGAATTCAAGCCTGGTACCGTGATAGGTTTTCACCTGTGCAATAAGTCCATTCGTGAAATTTCCTCACTACTCAATATTCCACGGTCAGCTGTTAGTGGTATCATAACAAAGTGGAAGCAATTGGGAACAACAGCAACTCAGCCATGAAGTGGTAGGCCACGTTAAATCACAGAGCGGGGTCAGCGCATGCTGAGGCGCACAGTGCGCAGGAGTCGCCAACTTTCTGCAGAGTCAATAGCTGCAGACCTCCAAACTTCGTGTGGCCTTCAGATTAGCTCAAGAACAGTGTGTAGAGAGCTTCATAGAATAGGTTTCCATGGCCGAGCAGCTGCATCCAAGCCTTACATCACCAAGTGCAATGCAAAGCGTCGGATGCAGTGTTGTAAAGCATGCCGCCACTGGACTCTAGAGCAGTGGAAACGTGTTTTCTGGAGTGATGAATCATGCTTCTGTCTGACAATCTGATGGATGAGTTTGGGTTTGGCGGTTGCCAGGAGAACAGTACTTGCCTGACTGCATTGTGCCAAGTGTAAAGTTTGGTGGAGGGGGATTATGGTGTGGGGTTGTTTTTCAGGGGTTGGGCTTGGCCCCTTAGTTCCAGTGAAAGGAACTCTTAATGCTTCAGCATACCAAGACATTTTGGACAATTTCATGCTCCCAACTTTGTGGGAACAGTTTGGGGATGGCCCCTTCCTGTTCCAACATGACTGCGCACCAGTGCACAAAGCAAGGTCCATAAAGACATGGATGAGTGAGTTTGGTGTGGAGGAACTTGACTGGCCTGCACAGAGTCCTGACCTCAACCTGATAGAACACCTTTGGGATGAACATCACTGCCTGACCTTACAAATGCGCTTCTAGAAGAATGGTCAAAAATTCCCATAAACACACTCCTAAACCTTGTGGAAAGCCTTCCCAGAAGAAGCTGTTATAGCTGTAAAGGGTGGGCCAATTCCATATTAAACCCTACAGATTAAGAATGGGATGTCATGGGATGTCAAAGTTCATGTAAATGCAGGCATCCCAAAACTTTTGGCAATATAGTGTATGTGTGGCCCAGACACATAAATGTTAGAGCCATTATGGATAGTGCAATGCTCTCTGGGCTGAGCTCTGGGGCTGAAGCGGACATTGGAGAGCATCCTGGAGTTGACTTTGGTGAACATACTCGAGCAGACTCTGGAGAACATACTCGAGCAGACTCTGGAGAACATACTGGAGCAGAATCTGTACCGTGGTCAGGGGCTGGAGCCATCACTAGACTCTGGTTGGGCTCCTGTGGATTTGTGTGTGGCCCAAAGACACAAGTGTTAGAGCCATTATGAACAGTGTGATGCTATCTGAGTTGGGCTCTGGGATTTCCCTCACTGGAATGGACACGGGGATATCACTCAATGGAAGCATTGTGACCAATTGTATTGGCAATGCTAAATCCATCTTTGAGTTCTTGTCTTGGTCTTGCATTCTGTCACAGTCAGTGGCTGCAAGGAAAGTGCACAACGATGAAGATACTCAAATAGTCTTTAATCCATTAATCAAAACAAATGAGGAGAAAACACAAACTTGTTAACATCAAACAATGTAAGACAAAGAAGAGACAGAAACTGAAGGCTAAAATACACAGGCAAACAAAGGAGCTGATGAGATAATTAACAAGACACACCTGAACAGAATGCTCAAATCAATTAGTGATCAGGGTGACAAACAGGCTGGGAATGTGGGAAGACAGAACCAATAAACACACTAGAAACACAACACAATGAAAACAATGAAAAACAGAACATACTCATGACAGACTCGTTATATCATGCAAAAACTATTAAAATATTTCACATGCGAATTACATTCAATTTAATACCTAATGTATAGATTGACATACAGTTAATATTGTTTCAGATAATATTTTCCAGAAATAGCCAATTATGGACATTTTTCAATAACTATGCAATAAATAAATACTGAAAATATAATAATAATAATAATAATAATACACATTAAAATTTAAATAAAATTATTGTAATAATTCAATTAAAGTAATTGTTTTTAATAAAATAATTGAATAATATATAATAGGAAATAGAATGTAATATGAAGTTTTACATATTTTAAATGTATAACTTCTATATAATAGGCCTACTATAATCTATATATACATCGATTAGGTATAACATTATGAGCACTGACAGGTGAAGTGAATAACACTGATTCTCTCTTCATCACGGCACCTGTTAGTGGGTGGGATATATTAGGCAGCAAGTGAACATTTTGTCCTCAAAGTTGATGTGTTGGAAGCAGGAAAAATGGGCAAGCGTAAGGATTTGAGTGAGTTTGACAAGGACCAAATTGTGATGGCTAGACGACTGGGTCAGAGCATCTCCAAAACTGCAGCTCTTGTGGGGTTTATGGGGCTGCATAGACACAGACCAGTCAGGGTGCCCATGCTGACCCCTGTCCACCGCCAAAAGAGCCAACAGTGGACACGTGAGCATCAGAACTGGACCACGGAGCAATGGAAGAAGGTGGCCTGGTCTGATGAATCACGTTTTCTTTTACATCACGTGGATGGCCGGGTGCGTGTGCGTCGCTTACCTGGGGAACACATGGCACCAGGATGCACTATGGGAAGAAGGCAAGCCGGCGGAGGTAGTGTGATGCTTTGGGCAATGTTCTGCTGGGAAACCTTGGGTCCTGCCATCCATGTGGATGTTACTTTGACACGTACCACCTACCTAAGCATTGTTGAGACCATGTACACCCTTTATTGGAAACGGTATTCCCTGGTGGCTGTGGCCACTTTCAGCAGGATAATGCTCCTGGCACAAAGCAAAAATGGTCCAGGAATGGTTTAAGGAGCACAACGACGAGTTTGAGGTGTTGACTTGACCTCCAAATTGCCCAGATCTCAATTTATAGTTCTTTTGTGTAGTCTGTATGTTTTTTGTTTTTTTTTCTTTTTCTTTCCTGATGCTGATTTCTACGTACAGGTGCAAAGCCAGGAATGGAACAGACATACAAGGGTAGAAGACAGACAACAAAGGTGATTATCCAAAGTAATCTGATATTGATATTTATCCACATAAAAATGATCATACATCACATATTTACCAAACACAGTACTTCAGTGGTTTTGTATAAGGTCACACATTTTGACAGGAAGTTTGATTTTGGCGTTGATTGCTGCTTAAGCATTAACTACTGGATCCATGGATAAATATATACATAGATGCCCCATTAGCGGCTGTTTCTATGGGCTGCTATACGTAAGCTGTCCGCCATATTGGAACAGTCAGAGTAGGTCTGTGAACATTTGAGAGCAAGTTGACTGAGCATCTGCAACCGTAGTTAGATGCATGTATGAATATCTATATTTAATATCAGTGTTGTAATTATCATTTATGTTTCTTTCTCCAGTTGCCTACTCAAAAGGATTGCCATACATGCATGGAAAGAATTGGGGTAGCAAGCAAGACGTGTCCACACTGTGGTGCCAAGCAGCCTTATAAACAGAAGCTTGAGGAAAGAAAGAAACATCTCGCCCAAGGATGGAAAGACCGCCAGAAAAAAAACAGCAGTGTGAACAAGGTGTATGATGCAACAGAACTACTGGTAGGTTTATCTTTTAACGTTTGTCATTAAATTGTAAGTACTGTAAATAAATTTTGATATTTACCATTTACACATGCGTTAAAAATAAACTTGACATGCTTTTACCAAGTCTAATAACAAGCACAAACTGTGTTTGGCGTGCAAGCAAAAAGGTTTCTTTACTACAGTTTCAATATTGTTCCAGCTCCACAAGTGGGACCTTTTGGAAAGATACCCAGTCCTCCTCCTTGCCAGGAGATCCATTAAAGGTTTTTCTGCCGAGTGCATCTGTCCATGGCAAATGAAATCAGTGAAGACTCAGGATGCATTTGTCACCATAAAGAGGCTGTATGAAAGTCTTCTTAATGGTAATGAACACGTGCAGGCTACATTTTCACCATTTTCCTAGAGTTTTCTATCCTTTAAGTAGATGTCTGTTGTATATTTGTTGATTGCAGCAGCTTATGTAAATGTTCACATCACAATTTCTTTTTTCCAACAGTGGTGATCGCAGATGAACCAGCGAGTAGCATTGGCAAGACTCCAGCAACAAACATCACGCAGACAGAGATTACACCATTAGAAAATGTCTGCCCTTCAGACCCAGAGTCTGAGACTCTTACTCCTGTGTCTTCCTGCTCGGCTTCTCCTGTGCCCTCATCTTTCCATTCCACCCAGACACCTGTTGTTTCCTGCACCACCTCCCTGACCCCTCCTGTGTCTTTACCCGTTGTTCCTCCTCTGTCCCCCCTGACTCATCCTGATTTCATCTCCTCTCAGTCCAGTCCTGTGTCTTCCTCCCTAAGTTCTGCCCTGCCTTCAGCTCCTACCCTTTCTATCTGTTCAAAACTCACTCCTGTGTCCATTGAGCAAGGCACTCCAGACTCTGAATCTTCCTCACGAAGAAAAAAACGAACAAGGAGGAAAGAAGACACTTGTGGTATGTGTGGATTTATCAGTCATTTTTATCACCATATGAATCAAAACTAAACTTGCATTAAAAATAGGGTGGATAGGTCCACATTACATAGACAGATTTCAAGTCAAGTCAAGTCACCTTTATTTATATAGCGCTTTTTACAATGTAGATTGTGTCAAAGCAGCTTTACATTGATAACTGGTACATTATTTGGCTGCACAGCAGCCAACTTATATTCACAACTTATATTTATATGTACATTTTTTTTTTATTGCTTTAATCATTCCTCGTGTTCATACAAACATACTAAATATGGAAATCAGTGTTTTAAAAATATGAATCTAAGATATATATATATAGAGGAAAAATAATCACAGGAACGAGTGACTACTTTATCATGGGCATGTGAGCTTTGTAAAAAGACCGACTCCAAACAATGCAAACTGAAATTTTAACAAAAAAGACAAAACACACACAAGTGTGGTGCATTGTGGGAAGTTCCCACATCTCAAAAATGTGACTTTTTCATGGCATATTGTAACGTAAGTGAAAATGGTTTACACTAAGCTGCAATTTTGATTTTTAGAAAGGTTTTCCTGAGTTTCCTTTGAGTTTTCAATTAAACTTTCTTTATCCATGATCCTCATGGCAATGTTTACAAGATGTCTATTGAACTTTTTCTTTTATTTATGTCTGGTTCAAATTATAATCCTCTTTTTATTTGTTTCAGAATGCCCAATGCATAAAGACTCAACCAGTTTCCCCTACAAAAAAATCCTGAGGAAAAGAATCAGAGAGGTTTGTTTCAAAATCCATTTTTTATATATTTAATGATAAAAATACCACATTATAATTGTACAATACAATACAAATGTTATAATTTTGTATGTTGAAATTACAAAATGTCTGTGAAAAAACATTACCAAATGTACTATATCATTAATGTAAGGTTTAAGTATTCATATAATTCATGATATAATGTTTGACCATGGACTTTTTTTTAAAAAAAAAAGTTTTACTTCACAAATTAAGTTTTGATTGCAAATTTTAAATCTTGTCCATAACAATAGTAGTTTGACAAAATTGAAGGTCCATATTTTTCTAAATATAGTGATAATATAAGTTTATGCTTCTTACGTTAGCCTAGAGTTTACCATCCAGCAGATATTATTATTATTATTATTCTACCTGTATGTGTTGAAAGAAAATGACATTAACGTCACCATGTTTCTTTCTGTCTTTGTTAAGGGTCATGCGGAGGTGTTGGTGCAGTGGTATCCTTGCTCTGGATGGTGCGCATGTTATCTGAACTTTACTGTAGATGATTTCTGAAGACTTGATGTCTCATTGTATGTCAACATAATATTTATATTCCAAACAGTAATGAACAATGTGACAGTAATACTTTTTTTGTGTCTCTTACAGTGGGGCAAAGTGGGAAAACTCCTGGGAACCAAAAGAAAACATTGAAGATTAATACCTGAAGATCTGTTCCAATGTTTTGTTTGTTGCTGTTGTTTTTCTATATTTGGAGACTGATAAAGTAGATAAAATGTTTTAAAATATATGTCACTGCCTCTGTTCCTTCATATACACTTGATTTTTAAGATTAATTATAATTTGTCAATTAAGAGTGTAAATACATGCACTTTAACTAAATGCATTTAGTGTTTAAGCGTTTACTGCTGGAAAATCCAGATAAAGCCACCTAGGATTTTATTATTCATTACCCTAGATTACTCTAGACACCCATTAGCCCGGCCCGGTTTCACAGACAGGGTTTAGCCTAACCCAGGATTAGGCCTTAGTTCAATTAGGGTATTTAAGTAGCTTTTATAAACATAACCTAGAAAAAAACACATTACTGGTATTCATCTTGAGACAAAACACTGGCTCTGATATATTTTAAGATATGTCAGTGCCAGTTACTTTCAGTTAAAACAGCTCACACATGCATTTTAGTCTTGAGACTAAAATCCACATATAATGTGTATGCGGAAGATAGACCAGTAGACTTTTGGGTCAGTAAATCCTTTCCCTGTAGGTAAGAAAGACTGAGTATCTGCCGATACTGAGTCCTGATCCAATACTTTTTTTCCTAGTGCTAGGTGCACACTTCAAGAACATTAAAGTTATTCAAATCAATCTAATGTAAATACAGACGCAACCCATAACTGTGAGTTATGGCAACAAAGGTCTCAGACAGTCTCACGATAGATTAAAAAGTAATCAGTAAAAAATGACTTTCAAGTGATTTGTTACAAAAGTGTGCATCAAATATGCTAAACACGGAAGCTTAAACGTGTTATGTATTTCCCTGGCAAATAAATAAAGACAAAAAACGCAACTGCTGCTGATGATGTAAACGAGAGATTCAAACAATACGACTAACAGTGTTGAGTTAACAATGATTAGCTTTCTGTCGTTAAAAGGTATCCAAACAGTTGCTCGCCTGCCTAATAAAATGCAGTGTATTTGGTGTGTCCATGTTTTTGAGGATGTAGGACCGGAAATCGAGGATAACACAGATACGACATCATTGACAGGTGACGCAATGACACGGGCCGTTTCACTGGTTAAAACTGCAAATTTTCTGGCTTTAAACATTGTTGGAAACATTTGTGATATTGAAAGTCAGCTGTGTAAAGTCCATGGGCCAGAAAGCAAAAGTCCTGCCATATGTTTATTCCACGCATGAACTCAGCCAGCTGATTTCACTAATTACTTCTACCTCCTGGCTGAAAAACTGTGCTAATTAGAAAATACTGAGCAAAAACAAAATACTGAGGAGAACTTTTACGTTCTGAACCTCTGTTGAAAGTACACAATTGATCAAAATATATAACACTGTGCTAGTGGTTTTTGGGCATTTTAATGCAAAAATTATTACATATTCTGCCTTTAAGTCATACACTGTTTTTAATATGTATTTTAAACGTGTAACCACAGCTATTTGAATGTTATTAATGTAATATCTGGTATAAACGTTTTCTGCACCCAAACATTAAAATTTTGCCTTTTAGACAGAATCTCACACTCTTTAATTAAGAGTTATTAATATTTTCTTAATATGATATGTATTTCTATGTACATTACATATACGTTTATGATTGTAGACACAGGAGCGTGTGAACAGGACTTTTATTTTGGTCTCCCGGTGTGACGTCATACGGCTGCGTCGCGCTCCTGCATCTGTTGTGATTCGGCTGAAGAAAGGTTTGTGTTTAACTTTTACATTGTTTGAATCAAGGCAAACTGTTCATTTCATTTTTACGAGCTATGTAAATTAGAATAATCAATTTTGAATACAACACTGTAACGCTATATTTAACACATTAATGAGCGTTATTTTAAGTAAAGCCCTTCCACACATCTCGCTTCCTATATATAGACTCAGTTTATTACAAACACTAATGGTTGCTGGAAAATAGTGATGTAGTTTTTCGAAACTCAATTGAATCAAATGTTTCGTAAAATGATTCAGAGATTCGAATCACCGCGCGCTGACGTCACGTGATCAAACAGCGTAAATGCAACGAGAACAACAAACACAAACGAGTGTAATGATAACTTTTACACACCAACAGTAAATGTTTTCTAATCTGTTAAATGTAATATGTACATTAAACTCCAAATATAAGTTATAAATACATAAATAATCTTTTATTAATTTGCAGCGCTAGTTAGGGCCCAAACAACAATGGTGAGGACCCTCTTGGAATTGCTCTGTTTATTAGGCCCTAACCCCTATTGTTTTCCGAAGGATTTTTTATTTATTCATCATTCATTTTTTTTTCTAGGGCTGCCCTCTACTAAAGATCTTTCAAGCAGCCATGTAAAGTTGCTACTACTTAAATGTTTCATGTCATAAGCCATATTTGAGGTCGGTGAATGATAAGCGAACATTTGGATTTCCTGCCCGACATAATATAATTACAAGGGATGCACTGATATGAAAATTTTGGCCGATACCGATAATTCTTTAAATTTGAAAGCCGATAACCAATGTATTGGCCAATAAATCTAAATCCAAATTTTGATATACTTTGAGAGCCTGATTAGAAAAACAAAAGGCTCACCGTTAAAAGCCATGACCCAAACACTTCAACATAAACTAAACATATACATTACAGTAGTCTAGTTTGAACTTTTAAAATTAATTTTACTTTCATATGGCCAACTTTCTTTATAAAAAATGGTAACACTTTACAATAGGGGTTCATTTTGTTAGCATTAGTTAACGTGAAACAACGATGAATGAACAATACTTCTACAGGATTTATTAATCTTAGTTAATATTAATCTCAACATTTAAGACATTTTTAAGATATAGAGTTGTTTCTGTTAACATTAGTTAATGCACTGTGAACTAACATGAACAAAATTATTTTATTAACTAACATTTACAAAGATTTTTGCTCTGTTAGTTCATGTTAGCTAAAGCATTAACAAATGAGATCTTATTATAAAGTGATACCAAAAGCTCTGTTGCCTAACAAAAAAAATAAAAGTTAAAATAAAATATGTAAATAATGCTAACAAGTCATTGGACAACATTACTTGGGCTACATATAAAGAAACAAAATACGTGCCACGGATACATAAAATAAAATGGCCTCCGCACGGACAAAAAGGACATAATTTTAATCAGACCATATTATTGATGAAAATAATACGAGAACTAAAAAAAAGTGCTAGAAATTAATAACGCATCAATGTCTGTGAAAAAAAAAAAAATTAAACATTTTTTAAAATTACATTAAGAGTAAACATCTTTAAAGGGTTAGTTCACCCAAAAATAAAAATTCTGTCATTAATTACTCACCCTCATGTCGTTCTATACCCGTAAGACCTTTGTTTATCTTCAGAACACAAATTACGATATTTTTGATGAAATCCGATGGCTCAGTGAGGCCTCCATTGACAGCAAGATAATTAACACTTTCAGATGCGCAGAAAGCTACTAAAGACATATTTAAAATAGTTCATGTGATTACAGTGGTTCAACCTTAATGTTATGAAGCGACGAGAATACTTTTTGTGTGGCAAAAAAACAAAATATCGACTTTATTCAACGATATCTAGAGATGGGCGATTTCAAAACACTGCTTCATGAAGCTTCATAGCTTTACGAATCTCTTGTTTCGAATCAGTGGTTCGGAGCACGTATCAAACTGCCAAAGTCACGTGATTTCAGTAAACGAGGCTTCCTTACGTCATAAATGTTTTGAAACGTTTTAAAATTTCAATGGTTCACCACTGGGGGGGGGGCGTGACTTTGGCAGTTTGATGCACGCTCCGAACCACTGATTCGAAAAAAGATTCGTGAAGCCCTGACCTGAAGACATTTACGCACCCATATTCAGTTATAGTCATCACGCCACCTACTGGCAACGGGAAGTGACATGACTGTGATGCACTATTAGCAACATACTAAGATATGCAGTTGAGTGCTAAACATGCTGAAACATGCTAGCAACACTTACTAAGTGCTAAAGCATACTATTAACGCCATGAAACAGGAAGTTGTTGTAACTCAGGCATACAATGTCCGATCTGCTCCAAACTTCACGTTTGATAAGTGCTCTGGCCTGAAGACATCTGCATGCCAAAATTTAGTTATAGTCATAGCGCCACCAGCTGGCAGCAGGAAGGGTGGCAAATACAGATCACTTTGATGTAGTCCTCTTATATTTACCTACTTAAATGCATATTGCCCACCGTGCTCTGTTTTCCTAAAGCACCCAGAGATTTAGTTTGGATGTGTTTTTCTTTCTGTAAATTATTTTCCTCTTAAACACACAGAAAAACTCCTGGTGAAGTGACTGAGATCCACGTGACTCACTATTACAAAGATGGCGTTTATTAAAGTGGAGAGTGAAGACATGAAGATTGAAGAAACATTTAGAGTGAAACAAGATACTGAGGAACAAACAAAGATGGCGTTTATTAAAGAGGAGGGTGAAGACATGAGGATTGAAGAAACATCCAGAGTGAAACATGAAGATACTGAGGAACAAACAAAGATGGCGTTTATTAAAGAGGAGAGTGAAAACATGAGGATTGAAGAAACTGAGGAACAAACAGGTTGGTTTCATTCTCAAAGCTGAACTCAGTCATTTGATCCTCATTAAAATGTCCAGATCTACAGAAATGAGTGATATTTTTGAAGAGTGTCCTAAATAAAGTGGTTTTATTTGACATGGAGCGGGTCGCTTCATGTGGACAGACATGTTGAGATCACATGATCAGGCAAATACTAATGCTGCTTCAATCTGAGAAGATCTGACTTCCACTTTGGGTATTCGTTATTTTGACGTCACACATTAATAACACAGAAGTAGCCTACCCAAGACGATTATTTTCTGTAACATTAAACCCAAAATCAACTTCTGAATTAAACAATGAAAACCATTCATTTCTTTCACTGAATTATGCAATAGTATCTAAGAAAGCATGGAGGCTACAGTACCAGCAACTAAAATTCAGATGGTCAAAATTAGTTAAACAAAATATTATCATAATACAGTTTAATATACCTGATTATAAATAGGAGTAAATATTCACTGAACCAATCCATAAATAAGTCAGTAGTTTTTTACTTCTTATCCTCAGTCACAATGGGCCTCATTTGAAACAAATATATGACAGAAAACTGGGCATATGGTCGTTTCCACACAAAACTTGTCATTTATCAATATGGACATGAGCAGATAGATAGATGGATATATTTTTCAATGACTGTGCAATAAATAAATACTGCAAATATTTTAATACGCATTAATTTTTTAAAAAATAATTAATTCAAATGAAGTAATTGTTTTTTAATAAAATAATGAAATAATGTATAATAGTAAAAAGACAGAATGAAATATTAAGTTTTAACATGTTTAAAATGTTTAACTTCTATAAAATAGGCCTTTATATATACAGTAGTCAACATTTGAAGTGGATCAAAACCTTTAATCAATTTTTTTTTTTTTTTTTGCATTGATCTTTTGTGTAGTCTGTATGTTTTGTTGTTGTTTTTTCTTCCTGATTCTAATTTTGATTTCTGTGTACAGGTGCAAAGACAGGAACGGAAAAGACATACAAGGGTAGACGACAGACAACAAAGGTGATTATCCAAAGTAATCTGATATTGATATTTATCCACATAAACAGTATCGTACATCACATATTATATTTGCCAAACACAGTACCTCAATGGTTTTGTATAAGGTCACACGTTTTGATAGGATGTTAGATTTTGGCATTGATTGATTGCTTAAGCGTTAACTACTGGATCCATGGATAAATATATACATAGATGCTCCATTAACGGCTGTCTCTATGGGCTGCTATACATAAGCTGTCCGCCATATTGGAACAGTCAAAGTAGGTCCGTGAACATTTGAGAGCAAGATGACTCAGCGTCTGCAATCGTAGTTAGATGCAAATGACAATAAATTAGTCATGTGTTTAATAAAACATGGATTGAATAAATATATCTCTAAGTAATTATCATAAACTTATTAAGAAGTTACCATAGCTTAAAATCCTGTAATAGGTTATTGTGGTGACAATATTTTCTGTGGTAATAGACTGTGACTCTTGTCAACATAGTAGGGGTGAAAAAAACATAGCATGCAGTGTTGTTTTCTTTCTCCAGTTGCCTAGTCAAAAGGATTGCCATACATGCAAGGCAAAAATTGGGGTAGCAAGAAAGACGTGTCCACACTGTGGTGCCAAACAGCCTTATAAACAGAAGCTTGAGGAAAGAAAGAAAAATCTTGCCCAAGAGTGGAAAGACCACCAGAAAAAACCCAGCACTGTGAGCAAGGTGTATGAAGCAACAGAACTACTGGTAGGTTTAAATTTTAGATGTTTGTCATTAAATAGTAAGTACTGTAAATAATCCTTGATCTTTACCATTTACACAAGCGTTTCTATATTCATACACAGATGTTTCAGCCATTCTTTCTTCAGTGTTCACACTGACTAAGGCTGAAACATTGTGTATTTTTCCATTCTACTCAGTAATAGCTTTCGGTGTGCAAAACATTAGAAAGTATAATTGAAAAGAATTGGTATAGATCAGGGTTGTCCAAGCTCTGTCCTGGAGGGACCTCAACACACCTGCCTGGAAGTCTAGTATGCCTAGTTAGACCTTGATAAGCTGGTTCAGTGTTTAATTGGGGATGGAGCTGAACTCTGCAGAACAGTGACGCTGTGCATGTGCGATTAAAATAAAAAATGTGTGATAGGTACAGCACTAAAGAAGCACACCACGCACCTGACCACACCTGAAATTGAGGTGTGGTCTGGAGTATTGCTATTTTGAGGCAACTGCGCCATTGACCAAAAAAAAAAAAACCTGGTCTAAAGTCAATTTTTTGTTATTTAAAGGGTGCGTTAGTAATATGCACCTATAGGCGGGTGCACAACGCGTGTACACTCTGCTTGTTACACACACAGGGACGCGCAGCAGCACACAAACATTTTAAAATATTAAAAATAAAAGGATTCTTCTCTGGTGAAGAGTTCAGTCTTTCTGCTTGCAAATTCCACCATGTAAATAGCGAATCCACCATGGCGCAAGCGCAACTGGCTTTTAAAGGAAATGGGAGATTGGTTTATTGCACATTACGCCCAAAACACACCAATGACTCATTAAGAGAATAGGGACAACCCTTTTGAATCATGCGCCTGGAGCACTGACCATTTTTTCCCGTCGTTAAACTAGCGCAAGCCTTTAAGTGCACCTGCGCCATGCGCTTCAGACCATGCATTTAGATTGTTAAAATAGGGTCCCGTGTGTTGTTAGCTGTGTATAATAATGTGTTTGACGTCATTATATATCAGTGTTGCCAAGTCTGCGGTTTTCCTGTGGAATTGGGCTACTTTTACACTGTTGCTGCGGGTTGTTTTTCATGTCCGAGGGTTGAAGTGACCCCAAATAACATGATATTTAGTCCTTGGAATGCGAATTTTATCAGGGGAACCCCACCAAAAATGCAGATTTTACCCTCTGGAACACCATTTTTACTGTGGGACACTCCTCCCGAAACGCGATTGGGCTAGTTTTGAGTAGCAATTGGGCGGGTTTTGTTGTGAAAACCTGGCAACCCTGTTATGTACATCTGTTTTGTAATTAGCATTGCCAGTAGGCTTCGGATTTAGCTTGCGTTACAAATAGCTGTGTCATGTCTCTCTGTTTTTAGGATTCTTATCAATTTATCAAAATGTCCAAGAAACAAGGCACATCAAGTAATTACATGACTGCAATGTAACATTTAATTGCCAAGCTATTATTTACAAAGTTTTGTGCTTCACTCGTGTCATAATATTCATGTAAAACAACATTCACATACAAAAAAGTGTTTTGCCGTATCACCGCCAGTGGTGGTGCGGTTATCAAGTTTACCAGCACAGGCCTACCGGGAGCAGGATTGGACACCCCTGTTGTATCACAATAACTGAAAAACCAAGCCAGCTGGGGAGGGGAGGAAATTACTAAGTTGGCTTACTCTGGCATTCAATGCATAGGTTATCTGTCTAGCTATCAAAGCATAAAAACACTGTTTTTCTCAGTACTCTGAAATTTTCAGTCTTATGACTTTGTTTCAATATTGTTCCAGCTCCACAAGTGGGACCTTTTGGAAAGGTACCCAGTCCTCCTCCTTGCCAGGAAAACCAATAAAGGTTTTTCTGCTGAGTGCTTCTGTCCGTGGCAGATGAACTCAGAGGAGACTCAGGATGCATTTGTCACCATAAAGAGGCAGTATGAAAGACTTCTTAATGGTAATGAACACATGTGCATGCTCAATTTTCACCCATTTGATTGCTTATTAGTGCATCCTTGATTGATTTGAGAATTGCTTTTTTAATTTAGTAGGATATTGTTAATATTAGTTTCTGTTATATTTGTTTTCCTGGTACAGTTTTGCCATGTCTGCTTATTATATTGTGTTTGTAAGGGGCTTACAACGTTGACAAGTATATAAGTTTTCTATCCTTTTAGTAGATGTCTGTTGTATATTTGTTGATTGCAGCAGCTTATGCAAAGGTTCACATCACAATTTCTTTTTTCCAACAGTGGCGATCGCAGATAAACTAGCAAGCAGCATTGGAAAGACTCCAGAAACAGACATCACACAGACAGAGGTTACACCATTAGAAAATGTCTGCCCTTCAGACCCAGCATCAGAGTCTAAACCTCTGCTCACCCCTGAGTCTGAGACTCTTACTCCCATGCCATCCTCCTCGGCTTCTCCTGTGCCCTCTTCTTTCCATTCCACCCAGACACCTGTTGTTTCCTGCACCACCTCCCTGACCCCTCCTGTGTCTTTACCCGTTGTTCCTCCTCCCCTGACTCATCCTGATTTCATCTCCTCTCAGTCCAGTCCTGTGTCTTCCTCCCTAAGTTCTGCCCTGCCTTCAGCTCCTACCCTTTCTATCTGTTCAAAACTCACTCCTGTGTCCATTGAGCAAGGCACTCCAGACTCTGAATCTTCCTCACGAAGAAAAAAACGAACAAGGAGGAAAGAAGACACTTGTGGTATGTGTGGATTTATCAGTCATTTTTATCACCATATGAATCAAAACTGCTAGATTTTGCACTGTCAAACAGTTTCAGTTAGCGGAAGAAACGGATTTCTCGTTGTTTGTTTTTAAGCTATTCAATCAAGATACAATTAGTATCCATATTTTGCAACATGGAAATAAGCTATCTTCTTTGAATGTGCAAGACTTCTGTTTTATTAGCTCCTAAACTCAAATAACTGGAAGAGTAACAAAGTGAAGTAAATGTTAAAACTACTTGCGCTACGAACCAATGTGTTTATGATTATGATTATGATGATACATATTAAAATAATGTGATAACAGTTAATTTGCAATATCAGGCAGCACAATGGACTGTTTTTGTACAGCTAAAATAACTGGAAGCCATTGAACGTCAGTCACATTCAAGGTCATTGCACTCTTACGTTAAAAATAGGGTCCACATTAAATATACAGATTTCACAACTTATATTTATGTGTAAAAATTTTTATTGATCATTCCTCGTGTTCATACAAACATACTAAATATAGAAATCAGTGTTTCAAAAATATGAATCTAAGATATATCTAGAGGAAAAATAATTACAGTAACGAGTGACTTCTTTATCATGGGCATGTGAGCTTTGTAAAAAGACAGACTCCAAACAATGCAAAGTGAAATTTTAACTAAAAAGACAAAAAGTGTGGTGTATTGTGGGAAGTTCCCACATCTCAAATATGTGACTTTCATGGCATATTGTAACATAAGTGAAAATGGTGCTGTTCAGTTTTGTAATTAAAGAAACTTTAACTGAAAAACTTAAAGGAAACTCAGGAAAAACCTTTTGAAAATCAAAATTGCAGTTTACACTAAGCTTCAATTTTGATTTTCAAAAAGTTTTTCCTGAGTTTCCTTTAAGTTTTTCAGTTAAAGTTTCTTTATCCATGATCCTCATGGCAATGTTTACAAGATGTCTACTGAACTTTTTCTTTTACTTATGTGTGGTTCAAATTATAATCCTCTTTTTATTTGTTTCAGAATGCCCAATGCATAAAGACTCAACCAGTTTCCCCTACAAAAAAATCCTGAGGAAAAGAATCAGGGAGGTTTGTTTCAAAAACCATTTTTATATATATATATATATATATATATATTTAATGATAAAAATACCTCATAGATAATAACAATGTTATAATTTTGTATGTTGTAATTACAAAATGTCTGTGAAAAAACATTACCAAATGTACTATATCAATAATGTAAGGTTTAAGAATTCATATAATTCATGTTATAATGTTTGACCATGGACTTTAATAAGAAAAGTTTTACTTCACAAATTAAGTTTTGATTGCAAATTTTAAATCTTGTCCATAACAATAGTAGTTTGACAAAATTAAAAACTGAAGGTCTGTATTTTTCTAAATATATTGATATTATGAGTTTATGCTTCTTACCATCCAGCAGATATTATTATTCTTCCTGTATGTGTTGAAAGAAAATGACATTAACGTCACCATGTTTCTTTCTGTCTTTGTTAAGGGTCATGCGGAGGTGTTGGTGCAGTGGTATCCTTGCTCTGGATGGTGCGCATGTTATCTGAACTTTACTGTAGATGAGTGACAGAACAAAACTAACAAAAATTAACATTTATATAAACATTTTTCAGCTTTAACTGCAGTTTGATCAGTGAAGTCTGGTTGTCAAGCAAGTCACATAACATTCTAATATTGTTTGGGCAGTGTAGTGCATTGGATATAAAATTAAATGAAATATATGTTCAAAAACTATTTTTCCCGGTAATATCTTATATGCAACAACAGCCTTGTTACACAAATCCCAACAGATAAAACTAGCTATGATCAATAACATCTTTAAACAGCTTTATAGCTTTAAGTCCAGAATTTCATTTGAAATGTGGTGTGCTTATTGAATTTAATTTTATAATGTACAAAATACAGTATGTGGATTGTTTTGAAACAGATACCATCATTATTACCCAATATACTGAGTGTAAAAAAAACATTGCTGCATTTCTGAAGACTTGATGTCTCATTGTATGTCAACATAATATTTATATTCCAAACAGTAATGAACAATGTGACAGTAGTACTTTTTTTGTCTCTTACAGTGGGGCAAAGTGGGAAAACTCCTGGGAACCAAAAGAAAACATTGAAGATTAATACCATCCTGAAGATCTGTTCCAATGTTTTGTTTGTTGCTGTTGTTTTTCTATATTTGGAGACTGATAAAGTAGATAAAATGTTTTGAAATAAATGTCAATGCCTCTGTTCCTTCATATACACTTGATTTTTAAGACTGATTGTTTATAATTTGTCAATTAAGAGTGTAAATACATGCACTTTATCTGAATTTTCCAGCAGTAAACATCACTAAATGCATCAAGTTAAAGCCACCTAGGATTTTATTATTCAGTACCCTAGATTACTCTAGAGCACCCATTAGCCCAATATGTGTTTATACATCTATAGGCCCGGTTTCACAGACAGGGCTTAGACTAAGCCAGAATTAGGCCTTAGTTCAATTAGGGTATTTAAGTACCTTTTATAAATGTACCCTAGAAAAAAAACATTACTGGTGTGCATCTTGATGTCAGCACAAGTTACTTTCAGTTAAAAAAGTTAAAACATGCATTTTAGTCTAGAACTAGCTTAAGCCTCGTCTGTGAAACTGGGGGATAATGTGTATCTGGAAGATAGACCAGTACACTTTTGGGTCAGTACATCCTTTCCCTGTAGGTAAGAAAGACAGTGATTAAATTTTACTCAACTTAATACCAGAGTAATACTTTTTGAAAAATTATGCCCCATCCAATTCCTAAAGTTGTGGAGTTGGCCTTTCCACTCGTATTAGCGATAAAATATTCCACACAGTAGGCACTGCTTACAGTAGGTTGATACATCTATCATTCAAACCAAGTATTAAATCAGAAGACAGTGTAATTGCATAGCACATACGCATATTAATAACACCATCCTACCTTCAACAAAAGCACCAGAGTATTATAGCCCTCTTTGTAATTAGAATAGGGTCACCTGGTCATCTCTGACACATAGTTTCTTCTAGACAAAGATATTTTGGGTATTCTTTGCCTAGTGATGGTGCACGTATATTGTCTGGTAGGACAGCGGGTATCTTCTTGTTCTGTAGAATGTACTGCACCATTTGTTTCAGTCCCAGATCATGTGGAGGATACAAAGCAGGGTTTTCTGTGACATTGCTCTCCTCTGAATGTGTTTGTGCCTTTGGGGTGGGGATTCTTCTCTGTTGGAGACAGCAGAAAAGCTCACGGTCTGTTTGAAATGGATGCCATTTCACAAAGTACTTATGCAGACTTGAGCGGCGTACTTTGGAACACAGTGCCATTAGTTCAATTTAATGTTGTAAACAACAAAGACACAGCCCAACCGACTATAATAGGACCCGTTTGGCTGAAAAACGGAAATGAACTTTTTTGTTTGAGGGCGGCCAATTGAGGTTTCTACAGACATTGGTACACTGCTGACGAGCAAGGCATATGTTTTTCTTCTTGTCACCAAATCACTTGTGCAGTAGCTTGCAGATCTGACATGCATACACTGATAGGATAACAGACCACTCCTCTGTGCTACTTCCATGTTTACTTGGCATTCATTTGATTCGCAGCTGACTTTATGTTGTTCTCCCCATGTTTTGTATTGGGCATGAAGAGGACTACTCTGACCTCTTGCAACATTAAGCACTGTGAATATACCATTTGATTTGTCCACACACTGGCTTGCAAGGTGGAATTTGGCATTAATGTCCTGAATTAGTTGATTTGTGTGTTTACAGTCAAAATGTTTGAGTGTATTGCACATTGGACATTTCTGTTTAATAACCACGTCATGCCCACAGACCATTGGCTGAATGTTTGATGCATATGGCACTCAAAATTGGAAACACTTCAGGAGTTTCTGATTGATCTGATTGGTTGAAGGATTTCCAGGAGATGTGTGTGTCACGTTCTTTAATGGTCTGTCTGGAAACAAATGCCGTGATGCCAAACCCCCTTGTGGAAGAAGAACGCTGTTGTGTTTACAACTGTGACAATGAGCGCTTAACAGCATCAACTAAAACGCAGGACTTTTTAAATTATGTGAAGTTCACGGCTCTTTTATTGAACTTGCACAACGTTCTTGAATGAATAATTTATTAGATGCGCACCAGTTTGTTATTGTAGGGACATCGACTTTTGATTTTCACGCCCCTAAACATGACGTGGAACAAAAACTATGATTGGTTGCGTTATACGTCAATCAAATGTTCTCTTGGGTGGTCCTTGGCCAATGAAAGCTGCAATAGAGTCCAGGGTGAACATAGTGGTCAAGATAAATCACTTACGTAAAAAGGATTCATTACATTTGGTTATCCATATCGGAAATTGCAAACAAGAAACCATGTCTATAGAATCAATAGGTAATATAATAATCGAAAGGTAATATAGTTATCTATTATCACCTGTCAATATTGCTTTGGGAGCTGATGCTCCAAATATGGTAAGAGGCGTGACATTTCTGTCACATGCTTAAGGTATTCGGACCAATCACAATGCACTGGATTGCTGGCCAATCAGAGCACACCGCGCTTTTCAGAACGATGAGCTTTGTTTAAATCAAAGGCGGGGCATAGAGGAGCAACAACAATGTATGGTATGTGTAAAATATTTGACTTTTTTTAACCTAAAACCGTATAAACACATTGCATTAAACCAAATACACAAAATAATGTTCTTTTTAGAACCATTATATGACCCCTTTAAACACTACTTACAATTAATGTGATTTATATTTTACCCATTTCACGTTTGTTAAAAAATTTTGTACCTAGGAAATCACGACTTATAAAATTTCCGACAGCACGTGAAGACAACATCAGCCAGCGTATCCTCACAGCAATTACACACAATAGACCACTTGCTACAGTATAAACACAATTGTGGCAAGAGTGTCAAAATTCGCTCTGGCTGCCCTGCCAACAACGCTGTAGAAAGATTCATGGACGCTCTGATGTAGATCGAATGCTTGGTCTTGTAAACTTTATTTAAAGGGGCCGCAAAGCAAACAAGCAACTAGGGCTGCACGATTATGACAAAAATCATAATTGTCAATTATTCCCTTGAAATTGTAATTGCGATTATTAATTACGATTATCACAATTACACTGAATGTTTTGAATAGCTTTGTTTGAAGCAACTGCATGCCATATTTTTTTTATGTAAAAAAAAAAAAGAAAAAAAAAAAAAAAAGCTGAAAACACTCTTCCTGAAAATGTTTTTATTGCTTTTCTATAGCATTTAAGCCTCAAATGTCAACTATACATTGGTTTGGTTTCTTCTTTAAATAAAAAAGTAAACACATGCATGTAATAATAATAGGGGCTTTCGCACCATGTTGTTCTAGGAACTTAGATATAGGAACTAGCCATTTTGACGGCACTGGGAACAGCTCAGCCAGATCCTGAGCACACAGTGCTCACATTCTCCGTCTTCATTAGTTTACGATCTGTTTAACAGTCCTGTCTAATACGTTATTAGATAGAACTGTTATACAAAGAAAGTAGACAGTATATGAAAAAGTATTTATATAGCTTTTACCGTGTGGTTGATGCCCAATGTCGCTAGCTGAGCAGAAAAACATAATCATGTCTAGCTTGGTCCGCTCAAAGTCGCACTGGATTTTCTCCTTAGTGCAAGGTTGAGAGGTCCGTCTATCACTGTTTTCCATGTTTGTAGAGTTAGTTCGTGGAGTAAATATAGAAACTTAAAAAATATACATAGCAAATGTCAACATGTTAAGCTGTGTACACGGCTTTTGAAAAATGCCAGGTGCTGTTTTTCGTATTCGTTCGACCAATCGCCGTACACTTGAGTCACTGGTAGCTCCTTTTGTGCTGGGTTAGACCTTTTACACTCTGAAGTCGGCGCGATTCGCCTCTCATAACGTAACATGCTCTAAAAACACCTCTTAAGCACACAGAATAATGCAAGTGGATATTTTTTGACGCAATCACGCCTTTGAACAATTACGAAATTTGAACATCTGTAATCGTAATCGCGATTAGAAATTCGATTAATTGTGCAGCCCTAAGTAAAAGTTAACCTCATGAAATCTTTTACATGGGAAATTAAGAAATTGATCGATGGAAAGAACTTAACAATTATAGTTACATGTTTGCTAATGAAATAAACCAATTAAAAGCCATTTGTGTGGTGTGGCTTTTGTGTTCACGATTAAGTGCTAGTCTAATTTCAACATGCAGTTTATAAGAAACGTTTACTAGCCTTGGTCTTTAATTAACATTAACATTAATTTGTGTGCAGACTACATTACAGTAACTGTCCTGGTTGAAGTGTAGCCTTAATGCAATTGGTCAAATCGGTGTTGTTTTGAGCAAATGAATTGCATTGCTGCTGAAAAACAAGCATTCTAGAACAAAAATGTTGCCTATGAATAGTGTTGCGCTTCTTATCAAATCGTATATTATTGGGAAACCCGCCACACCTCTCTTCCATTTTGCTTGGGAACTAATGTTTGGTCGGAACGTGACCTGATTTCAACTTTCCTCGACGCCCACACCGTCCAAGACGCGCCTCGCTGCTGCTCGCCAGAGCTCGCCGCTGGCTCACATTGAAAATGAATGACTTCCGGTCAACCTGTAAAACTAATAAACATGATGCTTAGTTTAAAACTTATGATTGCTAATTTAGGAATTAATAAGCAGACTGCACAACGGTCCTCAATTATCAATCTAACGTAGAAACGAGGGCAGAAATCATCTTACGACAGGGTTCATGTGTGATTCATGAAACATTCGTATGCCACCAGTTCCATAGTATGAATAATCGTACCTTGATAAATGTGGAGGCTGAAAACAATAATCATTTCAATATCACGCACCTAAAAATTCACGGATTAGAAGCCTCGCCCCTAGAGTTTACGGCAGGGAGAAACATATTTATTGTCGTCACTTCATAACATTAGTCTTTCCAGTAGACTACAGTGAACTTGTTTTAATGATGTCTGAATGTGGTTCGAAAGAATCTCACAGTTAAGTTGTTTTGTATGTTTCTGAGACTTCTCCAGTTGTTGGTTTGTATGTGTATGTCTAGTAAGAATGTGTAGTTGTTTGTATAAATTAAGGCTGGAATGTCACATCAACGTAATCGATTACATGAATTAGTCGATTTGCATGAAATGTAAGATATGGGGTTTTTGTTGTGTATATCTGAATAATCTCATACAGGATTCGTTTGATTGAGTCTTTCCAAAGCGCTTGAGTTTACTGGTGTTCATCCACGCTTCAGCACAACAGACTATGTCTGACATTATTGACTATGATTGAATTGTTTTTAACAATCATATTCCTTTTAATTCTTTCCCTGAAAATGATTTTTTTTTTTTAAATAAAATAAAAATTGCCAGCCATTTTTAATAAGAAGCTTTGAGAATGAAACCAACCTGTTTGTTCCTCAGTTTCTTCATGTTTCACTCTGAATGTTTCTTCAATCTTCATGTCTTCACTCTCCTCTTTAATAAACTCCATCTTCATGTCTTCAATCTCCTCTTTAATAAACACCATTTTTATAATAGCGTGTCACGTGGATCTCCGTCGCTTCACCAGGAGTTTTTCTGTGTTTGTCCTGTTTAAGATGAGAATATTTTTACAGAAAGAAAAATAAATCCAAGCTTAATCTCTGAGTGTGTCTCAATCAGATCTAGTTCAGTAGTTCAGTGCACTGTTAAGAGAGTCAGAATGAGAGTTAATGGACTTAAATGATCTGATTAGACTAAAAACACTCAAAACTAACTAGCAATAAAATGAATAATAGAATTTTTATTATTTACATATAATATTTATTGATTTGTAGATTATATTTAATACTTTAATAAAACATTTTCAGTTTGGTTTGTAAAAGCTGTCATTACACATTAACTGTGTTTGATTTTCTCGGAGCATTTAAAATGTTTTAAGCAGCTGCTTACGTCAGCGTGCGGCGATTCGAATCAGTGAATCATTTTTGCAAAGTATTTGATTCAATTGACTCGGAGTTTCGAAAAACTCAGTTTCTCCATCTCTACTTACCAGTGACCGAACTCGTGTTTATGATCAACTGATTCACGATATAGGGAACGAAAGGAGACTCGTCTTCGCTGCGCAGATCGATCAGTGTATGACATTAAAGTACTGTAAGAGCGATTTGAAAAAGTGTCCTTAAACTAAACAATTCTGTAGCCATTTGATATTAGAGGCAATCTCTGCATTTTAAACATGATCCAACAAACAGCAGACGAACTGAATGAAAATGCCAATTCATTCTCTAACAGTAGGTGGCGCTTATGGAACAGCAGCAATATAAAAAAAGCTTTTTAACATTACCAAATGAAATGCCTAACCCACAAAGAGCTATAAGATCATGCAAGCTTTGGGGGTGTTGATGGATGCCATGTACTCCATCTATGTTCTGATCATCATTCTGAATCTGATTCAGACGTTAGTGATGCACGCATCGTGGTTATATCTCCGGACACTGTGGATAATCATCGGGCGGGCCAAGTAATAAAATAATTTCTGATTAATTGTGGGTTGGTCATGAATGGATGAGATCTGGATGAGACAGAATCATTAATGATGGAAATATTAACTACATTCTCTAAAATGTGAATGTGTTTAAAACATGTTAACTATTGCTGCATAATTATCAAAAGTGGTAATAAAATCACCATTTCACATGTTTTTGACACAACAGCATACATTTCACATAGTAGGCCTGCAGGTGTCACTTGGGCTTCATTTAACCAACTATGATAGTTTCATGAAATGGTAAACAGCATATCAATATGCAGTAAGAATATATTAAACACTACTTACAATTAACGTGACATCTATTTTAGCCATTTCACGTTTGTTAAAAAAAGCTAAAAAGAGACAGTGGCTACATAGTTTTCAACTCAAGGTTTGCTTTATTTCTGCAAGTCTTTCCACAGTGATGACACATGAAAGGTTTCTCTCTGTTGTGAGTTATTACATGATTCCTGAAGTGTTTCCCGTCTATAAAACTCATTCCACACTGAAGACATAAAACTCTTTCAAACACGAATCCTCATGTGGCACTCAAGGTTTCTTTACATCTGAAAGTCTTTTCACAGTGACGACATTTAAACGGCTTCTCTCCAGTGTGAACTCTCATGTGCCTGTGAAGGATTCCTATTTGGGAGTTGTTAAAGGAACACTCCACTTTTTTTGAAAATAGGCTCATTTTCCAACTCCCCTAGAGTTAAACAGTTGAGTTTTACCGTTTTCGAATCCATTCAGCCGATCTCCGGGTCTGGCGGTACCACTTTTAGCATAGCTTAGCATAGTTCATTGAATCTGATTAGATCGTTAGCATCTCACTCAAAAATGACCAAAGAGTTTCGATATTTTTCCTATTTAAAACTTGACTCTTCTGTAGTTACATCGTGTACTAAGACCGACGGAAAATGAAAAGTTGAGATTTTCTAGGCTGATAAGGCTATGAACTATACTCTCATTCCGGCGTAATAATCAAGGAACTTTGCTGCTAGTCCATAGCCTCAATCTCAACTTTTCATTTTCCGTCGGTCTTAGTACACGATGTACTACAGAAGAGTCAAGTTTTAAATTGGAAAAATATTGAAACTCTTTGGTCATTTTTGAGCGAGATGCTAACGGTACTACAGAAGAGTCAAGTTTTAAATTGGAAAAATATTGAAACTCTTTGGTCATTTTTGAGCGAGATGCTAACGGTCTAATCAGATTCAATGAACTATGCTAAGCTACGCTAAAAGTGGTACCGCCAGACCCGGAGATCGGCTGAATGGATTCGAAAACGGTAAAACTCAACTGTTTAACTCTAGGGGAGTTGGAAAATGAACCTATTTTCAAAAAAAGTGGAGTGTTCCTTTAAGGTTTCCTCTTCTGTTGAAACTCTTTCCACACTAAATGCAAATATAGGGTTTCTCTCCAGAGTGAATTCTCAAGTGGAGTTTAAGGTGTAGTTTTTGATTGAAACTCTTTCCACACTGAGGGCACGAGAAAGGGTCTTCTCTGGTGTGAATTCTCATGTGTCTGTCAAGGCTTCTTTTTTGACTGAATCCGTTTTCACACTGGCAGGTGAAAGGGCTTTCTCCAGTGTAAACTCTCTTGTGGACTTTAAGGTTCATGTCATGAACGATATACATACCATTAGTGTGGAAAGACTAAGACGTCTCTCCAGTGTGAATTCTCATGTGCCTATGAAAGTTTCCTTTTTTATTGAAACTTTTCCCACATTGTTTGCAGGAGAAAGGTTTCTCTCCAGTGTGAACGCTCATGTGGACTTTAAGGTTTGCATGTTCATAAAAACCCTTTCCACACTGAAGGCACGTGTAAGGTTTCTGTCCAGCGTGATTTTTCATGTGCCAGTTAAAGATAGCTTTCAGAGTGAAACTTTTTCCACAAAGTTGGCAGGTGAAAGGCTTCTCTCCAGTGTGTAATCTTATGTGGTAATTAAGAGTTCCTTTATGGTTGAATCTTTTTCCACACTGTTGGCAGGTGAAAGGCTTCTCTCCAGTGTGAACTCTCATGTGGTCTTCAAAGTGTCCTTTCTGAATGAAACTCTTTCCACACTGAAGGCACATGTAGGGTTTTTCTCCAGAGTGAATTCTCAAGTGGAGTTTAAAGTGTCCTTTTTGATTGAAACTCTTTCCACACTGAGAGCACATGTAGGGTTTCTCTCCAGTGTGAACACTCATGTGCCTGTTGAGGCTTCCTTTTTGAGTGAACCCGTTTCCACACTGCTGGCAGGTGAAAGGGCTCTCTCCAGTGTAAACTCTCTTGTGGACTTTAAGGTTCCTGTCTTGAACGATTGTCTTTACACACTGAGGGGATGTATAAGGCTTCTCTCCAGTGTGAATGCTCATGTGGACTTTAAGGTTTCCATGTCGATCAAAACTCTTTCCACATTGAGGGCATTTGTAAGGCTTCTCTCCGGTGTGGATTTTCATGTGCCTGTTAAAGCTTCCTTTCAGAGTGAAACTCGCTGCACACTGAGGGCAGGTGAAAAGGCTCTCTCCAGTGTGAATTCTCATGTGGTAATTAAGGTTTCCTTTACGGGTGAAACTTTTTCCACACTGTTGACAGGTGTAAGGCTTCTCTCCAGTATGAACTACCATGTGGTCTTCAAGGTTTCCATGTTGACCGAAACTCTTTCCACACTGAGGGCATGTGTAAGGCTTCTCTCCAGTGTGAACTCTCAGGTGCCTGGTAAGGCTTCCTTTGTGTTTGAAACTGTTTCCACACTGTTGGCAGATAAAAGGCTTCTCTCCAGTGTGAATTCTCATGTGGGCTTTAAGGTTTCCTTTTCGGGTGAAACTTTTTCCACACTGTTGGCAGACTAAATGACTTCTATTCCCTGCCTTTTGAGCTCTTTTTCGTGAGGAAGTCTTTTCAGTCTGTAAGCAACCAAAATATTTTTCTCCAGTTATAAAATCATGATGATTATTATGTTGATCTTTCTTTTCCATTTCATTCAGTACTTCAGTCTCCTCTTTCAGCGACATCAGGTCTAAAAAAGACAAATTTAAGACAAAGTTAACCCCACTTTAATGGTACCAAGCAACAGACATTGAAACATTTATAAATGTAAAGCATCAAAACCAACATTCATCTAGATCCTATACCCTCTAAGCTACAATGAGAAGTGTTACATGTAATCTGAGAAGCCTACTCAATATAGCACAATATAACTCTTCACTTGCTTTAGGATGTATCTCAAAAAAATGTCAAGTTGGCAGTTAAACCTTCTACTTAAAAAACCCAGTTTGACCCAGAAGATCTGGTAAATTATAACTGATCTTCTAGGGCAGGGGTGTCCAACCCTGTTCCTGGAGGGCTACTTTTCTGCATTTTTCATTTCCAACCCTGCTCCAACACACTTACCTGTTATACACTGAACACCTTTATTAGCTGGTTCAGGTGTGTTTGATTACGGTTGGAGTTAAACCCAGGATGGTAGTCCCCGAGGAGCAGGGTTGAAGAAAAAAATTAAGAAACAAGGGTGAAAAGAAACAAGCGCAAACTCCCCACTCAACCATAAGACTAAAAACTCATAATGGTAATTCCATGTAATTATTTATTAAAAGTAAACCAGCAATACTATCGTTAGCAACATATATTTGTCATAACTTTGGAATGACCCAACAGGATGGTCCAAACGTCACTGGCGGGTGGAGTTACAACTCCCCAATCAACCAAACCTGAAAGCAAAACACACAGATGCAAGCAAGAGAGCACAGCAGAACAAAGTGATATTTATGTCATGACAACTCTCTGAGAGATTGTTATGGCAACAATCATCGGCTGAAGTTGGTCCTCATCTGCTTTTTTCGGCCAATTCGACATGTTGAATCGGTGTCGGAGCTTGTCGGTCCGTCGGGCCATCTGATCATTCTGATTGGCTGTTCAGCTACTGCCACCTGCTGGTACGGAAAGGCATTTCATCTTATGCAGGCGCAGAACGGACGTGCTACTTGGCCGTCAGCTGTCGAGGGTCGGTTTGGTGTGTCAGGGCAACTTTGGACCCAGACGCTGCCGACGTGAGCCAACCCCGCAGTCTGCTTTCGGTGCCACTAGTTAGTCGGTATCGGCTTGGTGTGTTCCTGCCTTAACATATGAAATTACCCAATCCTGCCCCTTGTCAGTGCAAATTAATATCAGCTGGTTCAGTCCCAACTGATGGCCAATATAAAGGTGTGTCATTAGAAAGGTGTCACAAAAGAAACATCTCATGATGGGTAAAAGTAAAGACCTCTCTCAAGACTTTCGCAACCTTATTGTTGCAAAAAATACTGATGTCATTGGTTACAGAAGGATTTCAAAACTTCTGAATGTTCCAGTAAGCACTGTTGGGGCCATAATCCAGAAGTGGAAAGAACATCATTTCACCATAAACCGGCCACGACCAGGTGCTCCTCGCAAGATTTCTGAGTGAAAAGAATTATCAGAAGAGTTGTCCAAGAGCCAAGAACCACTTGTAGACAGCTTCAGAAAGACCTGGAATTAGCAGGTACAATTGTTTCAAAGAAAACAATAAGTAGTGCACTCAACCACCATGGTCTGAATGCACGCTCACCATGCAAGACTCCACTGCTGAAGAAAAAGCATGTTGAAGCTTGTTTAAAGTTTGCTGCACAACATTTGGACAAGCCTGTGAAATACTGGGAGAATATAGTCTGGTCAGATGAGACCAAAATCAAACTGTTTGGATGCCATAATACACACTATGTTGGAGAAGAAATGGTACTGCACATCACCCCAAAAACACCATACCAACAGTGAAGTTTGGAGGTGGGAACATCATGGTGTTGGGCTGTTTTTCAGCAAACGGTACTGGCTAACTTCGTATAATTGAATGGAAAAATGTACAGAGACAGTCTTGATAAAAATCTGCTGCCATCTACCAGGATGATGAAGATAAAATGAGGGTGGACATTTCAGCAAGACAATGATCCCAAACACACAGCCAAGGAAACTCTAAATATGCTGATTAAAAATAACCAACATACATAATACTGTTTCTGTTCAAAATATCGGTAAAATAGAGTCTTCTGAATTGATTCATGTTCAGTTTTGCAAAGAAACAGTATGTGTGAAGAATTTCAGTCAGGATTTAAGGCCCATCGTTGCACAGAAACTGCTAAGTGAAGTTACAAATTACCTGCTTTTATCATCTTCTGGTGTATTGAAGTGGAATTGATCCCACCGGGACATTGAATTTTAATGCCTAAATTTTAATCTGGTGTGTACCGCTGTTTCATACTTGTTTTTGGTTTGTGTTATGCCAAAGTTATGCCTTGTCAGAGAGTGCTCTCATGCAAGTCTGTTTTTTTGTGTGTTTTCATGCACGCAACTACTTTCACTTTGCCTTTGTTCAAATTTCCAAAGTAACATGCTAATTGGTGGTTCAAAAGACCAAAACCTACACTGTAAAAAGTGAATATGGGTGTATGTTGGATTACTATAGCTATTTAAGACTATTTACTTTGTCTTTCTGCTTTCCGAATTGTAACTCAGTATTGTACACTCTTTCAACTTAAACACATAGAAATTCACAACTACTTAAATATTTCACTTTCAGCAAACGTATAATTTCCCTTTAAGGACGTCATGATGCACAAGTCTGTCTTGAACTTTCTGCTCGACCGCCATTTTCTTTTTCTCCAGGACTCAAAGGAAAGGTAGGTTGGAAATTTGTTTTAATTAATATACTCGATAATGCAACGTTTGAACGAGTGTTTTGGTTGTTTACGAGTAAACGTTGTTTGCAAACATGAATACTAACAAAAGCGTAATTAACAGAATTTGCAGAATGTTACAACCCTTTGTTTTGTATTCACTTGTTTCTTTCTCTCTTCTGTTTTGGAAGTGTTTGTGTCCAGGGACGGTGCATCTGGATTGGTGCATTCGATTCCAGGCACACCTTAAAAGCCCTGATGTCACTTCCTTTGAAAGGGAAGATTATGTTGTTGTGAGGAGATAATTGTGGGTTTATGGCTGTGTGTTTAGACACATTTTGACTGTTAAGAGTAGGGTGAACATGGTTGGTTCTCTGAAAAAGAATTACAGTTTTTAACTAGGAAACTGTTTGGTATTTTGACCCTATTGCCTAGTTACAGACACTGATTTTTATTCCACTTTTAACTCTGTTTGCTTGGGCTTGTAAATAGTTTGTACATCATTGTAAATGTTTAGGGTTTGGGAAAGTAAATTTGACATAATTATTGTTCATTGTAAACCTTCTTTGGCTCTCTTGATCAGCACAAGATGTCACCAAAAGTACAAAGTCTTTTCAGTAGACTACAGTGAACTTGCATTTGTGATGTCTGAATGTGGTTTGAAAGAATGTTTCAGTTGTTTTGTATGTTTGTGAGACTTCTCCAGTTGTTGGTTTGTATGTGTATGTCTAGTACGAATGTGTAGTTGTTTGTATAAATTAAGGTTGGAATGTCACATCAAATTTTTTAAAACAATCATATTCATCTTAAAACTTTCCCTGCAATTGATTTTTTTTCTTAAAAAAAAAAAAAAAAAAAAAGACGCTTTGAAACCACGAAATGAATGAAACCAACCTGTTTGTTCCTCAGTTTCTTCATGTTTCACTCTGAATGTTTCATCAATCTTTATGTCTTCACTCTCCTCTTTAATAAACGCCATCTTTATGTCTTCATTCTCCTCTTTAATACACGCCATCTTTATAATAGTGTGTCACGTAGATCTCCGTTGCTTCACCAGAAGTTTTTCTGTGTTTAAGATGAGAATAACAGAAAGAAAAATAAATCCAAATTAAATCTCTGAGTGTCTCAATCAGATCTAGTTCAGTGCACTGGTGAGAGAGTCAGAGTGAGAGTTAATGGACTTAAATCACCAGATTAGACTAAACACACTCAGAACTAACTAGCAATAAAATTAACAGTAGAATTTTTATTATAGTATTTGATTTGTATATTATATTTAATACTTTTAATAAAACATTTGCAGTTGGTTTGTAAAAGTTGTCATTACACATTAACTGTGTTTGATGTTCTCGGTGCGTTTAAAATGTTTAAAAGCGATTCGAATCAGTGAATCATTTTGCTAAGTATTTGATTCAATTGAATCGGAGTTTCGAAAAGCTCAGTTTCTACATCTCTACTCGCCAGTGACCGAACTCGTGTTTATGATCAACTGATTCACGATAAAGGGAACGAAATGAGACTCATCTTCTCTGTTACTCATGTGCGGATGTGATTTAACTAACAAAGATAATACTCATTAATGTTAAAGTATTACAATATTGAATTAAATAATAATTGTAATAAAATATTACAGTGTCAAATTATATAAAGGCTATTTCACGTCGCTTGTAAAAGTATAAAAATTCAAGAACGGTTTGTATAGATTTAAACCCTTTAACTGCGTAAAAACACTAACCTTTCTTCAGCAGAATCACAACAGATGCAGGAGCGCGACGCCGCCTTATGACGTCACACCACCAGACCAAAATAAAAGCCCCCTTCACATGCTGAGGTCTATAATCACAACTGCATAGAAATATTATGAATTTAGTTGAATATTTAAACATTTGAGTCTAAGCTGCTTCCTTTTTAGCCGAGGACACGTCGTATAAACACTGCTTTTCTCTCCATAATTCAATAAGTTTCTCTTCTTGCTGTATCGACATTTTCTATGTGGTGGTTTGTTGTTCTAGCACTAAATGCGTCAACAGGTTCTGCGCTCCTATTGGTTATTGATTCGACAGTCGTTGCAGGAGAACAAGATGTCTGTTAAAGATCACTTCATCTAGAAAGCATGTTCTGTTTAGGATAGCAAAGGATAACACAGGCTCATCTGGGTAACTGAAGTCAGCGCTATACGCTTGCTAGGAATGATTTTTCTATGTGGAAGTTTTGTGTTTGGTGAGCTAATAAAATTTTAAACTCAAATCAATATTTTGTGTAGCCTACAATTATTTACGTCAGTGGGATTAATCAATATCAATAAACATTCAATACAGTACAATAAACATTTTAGTTTTTCAAAAAATGTTTTTGTCCACATCTTAGATAACTGGTATCAAAATCTCAGACAGGTTTGTTGAATAGTTTGCCAGGTCTGCTTAGGTTAATGGAAATCATTTCTCATGCAATATGGGGAGGAAGAAAGAGCTTCCTGAAGATGAAAAGTATGAAATGTGGAACGGGACTTTTATTTTGGTCTGGTTGTGTGACGTCATAAGGCTGCGCCGCGCTCCTGCATCTGTTGTGATTCTGCTGAAGAAAGGTTTGTGTTTTTACGCCATTTAAAGTGTTTAAATCAATGCAAACTGTTCAGTTAATTTAATCGTTTTTACAAAACATGTACAACAAATGAACTATTCTTGAAAGTAACGTTGCAATGCTTCATTTAACATTAATGAATGTTGTTTTTTGGGAGTAAATAGCATCCACTCTTGATTACCAGAAAATGAGCGTCTCGTTTCGCTCTATACAACGTGAATCAGTTCATCGTAAACATGAATTCATGTAGGCTACTGGAAAGAAGCGATGAGAGAAACGGAGCTTTTCGAAACTCCGAGTCAGTTGAATCAATTGCTTCGTGAAATGATTCAGTGATTCGAATCGCCGCACGCTGACGTCTCCAGCTGCTCAAACAATGTAATGAACGATAACAATAATTTTACAAACCAGCTGCAAATGTTATAATGAAAGTGTATTGTATTAAATGTGGTGTATAAATAATTGTGTACGAAATATAAATAAAAAATATATGAACTTTGTGTATTACTTGTATTTTAATCAGGTCATTTAAGTCCATTAACTCTCAGGACAAACACAGAAAAACTCCCGATGAAGCAACTGAGATCCTCATGACACACTATTATAAAGATGGCATTTATTAAAGTGGAGAGTGAAGACATGAAGATTGAAGAAGTATTCAGTTTGAAACAAGAAGATACTGAGGAACAAACAAAGATGGCGTTTATTAAAGAGGAGAGTGAAGACCTGAAGATAGAAGAAACATTCACAGTGAAACATGAAGAAACTGAGGAACAAACAAAGATGGAGTTTATTAAAGAGGAGAGTGAAGATGTGAAGATTGAAGAAATATTCAGTTTGAAACATGAAGAAACTGAGGAACAACCGAAGACAGCGTTTATTAAAGAGGAGAGTGAAGACATGAGGATTGAAGAAACATTCAGCGTGAAACATGAAGAAACTGAGGAACAAACAGGTTAGTTTCATTCTCAAAGCTGAACTCAGTCATTTGATCCTTATTAACATGTCCAGCTCTACAAATTTTTTTTTTTTTTTTTTGAAGAATGTCATATGAGTGTCATAATTAAAGTGGTTTTATTTGACATATTTGGCCTCGTGTGGACAGATATGTTGAGATCACATGACCAGACAAATACTAGTGCTGCCTTCAACCTGAGAAGATCTGACTTCCACGTTTGGTGTTTGTTATTATGCCATGTCACACATTAAATTAGGAAAAATAATGAATGCAAAATTATTCTTTGGATAAAAGTGTCTGCCAAATGAATAAATGTATTTTATGTAACATTTAATTCTCAAATCAGCTTCTGAGTGAAAAATGAGAAAAACCATTAATTTTAATCATTTAATTATACAACAGTATCTAATAAAAGGCTACAGTTACTAAAATTCAGATGGTCAAAATAACTGGTTTAGAAACTAAATATTATCATAATACATATTAACATACATGAACATAAATATTCACTGAATAAATCCATGAATAAATAAGTAGTTTTTCACATCACATTAAGACCTCAAATTGAGTTCTAAATAAACATATGTCCTGTCAAGATCACTTGTAAATGTAGCACCAGTTTCTTCCCCTGGGGCCTCATGTATAAAACTTTCCGTAGTTTTCATCCTAAATATGTACGTATGCACAGCAGCAAGATTTTGCATATGCACAAAAGTTTTCAGATTTATAAAACCATGCGTACACCAGAACCTGCACTAAACTTCATTTAGAAATCCTAGTCAGTCTAAGATTGTGTGTACATGCATCTCCACCCTGTCTCCTCCACAAAATATCCATACATGGAGCTTACAACACCTAGTTTTAATTAAATTAAGGGTTTAACTGCCAACTGGGTATAAGATGGTTTAATTGGTTTTGATGCTTTACATGTATAAATTTGTGCCTTTAAACTGGGGTTAACAATTTTTTCTCTCTCTTTTCACTTTAGACCTGATGGCACTGAAAGAGGAGAGTGAAGTACTAAATGAAATTGAAGAGAAAGATCAACGTAATAATCATCATGATTTCATAACTGGAGAAAAATCTTGTAGGTGCTCACAGACTGAAAACACTTCCTCACGAAAAATGGCTCAAAAGACGGGGACTAGAAGTCATTTCAGCAACAAACAGTGTGGAAACAGATTCAATCAAAAAGGAAGCTTTAACAGGCACACGAAAACGCGCACTGGAGAGAAGCCTTATACATGCCCTCAGTGTGGAAAGAGTTTTGATCAACATGTAAACCTTAGAGTCCACATGAGAATTCACACTGGAGAGAAGCCTTTCACCTGCCAGCAGTGTGGAAAAAGTTTCAACCAAAGAGGAATCCTTAACAGGCACTTAAGAATTCACTATAGAGAGAAGCCTTTCACATGCCCTCAGTGTGGAAAGAGTTTCATTCAGAAAGGACACTTTAAAGACCACTTGAGAATTCACTCTGGAGAGAAACCCTACACATGCCCTCAGTGTGGAAAGAGTTTCATTCAGAAAGGACACTTTATAGTCCACATGAGAGTTCACACTGGAGAGAAACCCTACACCTGCCAACATTGTGGAAAAAGTTTCAGCCAAAAAGGAATGCTTAACAGGCACATGAGAGTTCACACTAGAGAAAATGTGGTCAAGGTGAAAAGAGTTTCAGATAAAGAATGAGGATTCATGAATAAAATAACTGTTTTATATGTCTTCAGTGTGGAATGAGTTTTACAGACAGGAAACACCCTAGGTATCATGTAATAACTCGCACCAGAGAGAAACCTTTCATGTGTCATCACTGTGGAAAGACTAAACAAAGCAAACCTCGAGGTTTACATAAGCCTCCCCAATATACTCAAACACAATTAGATGTAATACATAAAATGATATACCTCGATATAGATCAACAAGTTGTTTTTGGTTCTTTGCTTAGGGGTTAAAAGAAGTTCAAGATACCTGTGCATCAGATTTAGTAAACATCCCAAGTGGCTTTTAGATGAATATGTAAATGTGCTGCACATTTTCCTTTCAATAACAAAATAAACCCAATGAGAAAACAACATTTGTGGAAGCATCTGATCATGGCAATGTGGATTTTTGCACCAGCTCTGCAATTCAGCACTGCGGTCAAGTCATTTTCCATTTATTTATACAATTAATTTCTTTAAAGCAAGTAGCTTTACAGTAATAAACATGACAAAAAAACAGTGTCAGGTTCAATTAGAATTACAACTTCATTTTTTATTATAAAAGAAGCTCTCATCAAAGAATTTGGAGCCTAAGAAAACACCTATCAATTAACCTGACCAATGAATGATTAACGTTATTATTATTAGCTAAGTGTTGCATGATTTAACGTGTTTCTAGCATGTTTGGTACTTCTTGGCATACTGAAATGAGTTCCTGGGATTGAATTACAGTGTGAAGCATGCCATTTCCTGTTACCAGCAGGTGGTGCTATGACTAAGTGAAAATTGGCATATAGATGTCTTCAGGCCAGGACTCTTATCACACACGTGAAGTTTGGGGCAGATCGGACATTGTATGCCTGACTTATGGGGTGTTCACACCAGATGCGACTTGCACGAACAAATCGCGCTATTCGCACGTAGTTGGCCGCTTGAACATTTTGAGTTTACTCGCTTCATTCGTGCATGAAATTCACTTCACAACAGACGCGAATTCGCGTCATGAGAGGGGCTTCTGCCAGGCGGCTCCAGTCTCGCTTCTGCACACTTCCTCTGAATAAACACATCAACTCGTCAGCGGGAAAGTAGTTGTAAAATACGGCGAATAAGCTCAATTTGCCAGCTTTAGCTAGCTTGTAGTCTCAATATATATATGGCTCAAATTGAGTAAAGAGCGTTTTTTACAACTTACCAGATTGTCCGACCTCTTCACTCACTTTCTTCCAAGCAAGATCCTTTTTATTCCTGTTTCTATAAAAGCATGAAGATGTATCATACAGCGACGATGATTTTGTCCTCCATTGTTGTTTCGGATTTCTGCCTCCTCTCGCTACATTGTAATCACGTCACTACTAGAGCAAGCTCCTGATTGGTTAACGCAGTGCGAATTTTCGCCAAAGTTCAGATTTTTCAACTCGCGCGTCAAATGCCCGGAACGCTCTATTCGTGCCACCGGATGTCTATTCTTCAGGTCAGGACTATTATCAAACGTGAAGTTTGGAGCAGATCGGACATTGTATACCCAAGTTACAACAACTTCCTTTTTCATGGCAAAACATCAAACTTTGTCAGGCCGCCACAGACACACCCTTTGGCGAAAACTCTAGATTTTCACAATGAAATTTCTCGAAGGCCTTTAGATTAAACTGACCAAATATGACATTGATCTGATTAAAGCTCTAGGAGGAGTTCGTTAAAGTACAACATCTATAAATGGCAAAAAATGGCAAGTTAATTCAAAATATCTGACTTCCTGTTCGGTTTCAGATTTTGCTCCAAGAGACTTTTTTGTACGTACGGCCCTAAATATGGTCAACTTCCGGTCAAGTAACCATTCTTCCCAGAGCAGCCTTATGGCACTCTTTCCTAGACCAAGAAAGGGAGACTCTTTCTTGGCTGCTTTCCAAGAACACACACATACATAGAGTACATTAAAAACAGATGTGTGATGAAACAATAACAACTCTTCTCCGTTCACCGTTGCAGCCTTAAAGACCAGGAGAGAGAAAACAGGGAGAAACAGAGAAAGAAAAGTCAGGCTGATAAGATTAATCTTACAAAGACTTAAACACAATGTCTGTAAAATAAACCGTTAAAAAGGATTTGATGATCACTAGTCTAGTGATTGTACGTTATTCTTTGTTGTCATCATTCAGGTTGGATTTCAGCTTTATTGTATGTTTTTTTTTTTTTTTAAAACAAAGCAGCTGATATTGCAAGCAGGAAGCTAGTGAAGCTAGTAAACTGCCAAGTTGCTTTCACTGATTAAACATGTGGGAACACACATGGAAGCTCTTTAGGACCATGAACGTGGAATCTGCTTTACAGACACGCCTGTTTTGCACACGTCACTCAAACACAGAGCCAGGAAAAAGGAATCACATTTCCACAGTTCAGGGAAAGAGGAACTGAAACGGAAGTGTAGTTGAGCTGTTGTGTGTTTGTGTCTCTGTATTCATGCAGTAAAATGGCAGAAGCCAGAATTTCAGTGGATCGGAATGAGTTCCTGTGTCCAGTGTGTCTGGATCTTCTGAAGGGTCCAGTGACCACTTCCTGTGGACACAGTTACTGTAAGAGCTGTATTACAGACTTCTGGGATCAGGAGGATCAGAAGAGAGTCTACAGCTGCCCTCAGTGCAGACAGACCTTCAGTCCAAGACCTGCTTTAGCTAAAAACACCATGCTGGCTGAAGTGGTGGAGAAACTGAAGAAGAGAAAACTTCCTGCTGACTGTTACGCTGGAGCTGGAGATGTGCAGTGTGACGTCTGTACTGGAAGAAAACACAAAGCCGTCAAGTCCTGTCTGGTGTGTCTGAACAACATGAGAGTTTGTTTAAAGGAGAGAGACACAATCTGACTGAAGCCACTGGATGACTGCAAGAGATGATCTGCCAGAAACACGACAAGATCCTTGAGGTTTTCTGTCGCACTGATCAGAAGTGTATATGTGTGCTGTGTATGGATGAACATAAAAACCACGACACTGTATCAGCTGCAGCACAGAGGACAGAGAAACAGGTATGAACTTAAAGAGCTCACCTTATGCTCATTTACAGGTTCATAATTTTTTTATGGGGTCTAGTAGAATACATTTACATCATTTAATGTATGTTTTCACCCTCTATCTTAACACCAATTTAGCTTCAGTTTCTTTAATAACACGCCTTCCGAAAATCGCAGTCTGCTCTGATTGGTCAGCCGGCCCCAGTCTGTTGTGATTGGTCTACTGCTTAGAGTGCATGTCAGAAATGTAACATGCCTGGAGGGATGCTGGAAGAATAGATGCACGTATGACATCATGTTGTAGGCCAATCAGCAGTTAGCATCACACTTGTTTTATTGACAAAATCCCAATAGGATCCCAATAGGGTTTTTCCATAGGCTTTTAGTTTATCGCAAAAAAAAAAAAAAAAGCTCTGTGACCTACAAAAGTTCATGATACTTACACATTTTATCCTTCAAAATAATTTTCACAAATGAACACAACTTTTATGATTTTTTTTTTTTAAGCCTGAATGCAGTCACCAGAAGTAAAAAGCTAATGTTAGGCTATAAACAAACTACACCACGGTCCCATGACTTCAACGTCACCATCACTAAGCTTTCAACAGCTCTTTCAGTTTTTATCTAAAAACATTTTCCCAGAATGTTTGAGTTAGAATAGTTTATAAGAGCACACTTATGAGCATAATGAGGCTGTAAATGCGGACTGAGTTTACCTGTTCAGCGTGATGACGTTTAATCTAAACGTTTAACCATCAATTAAAAAGTACTTTTTAGCCAAAATTACCCGGAACAAATTGTCCCAGGAACTTTTTTTCCCCCACGTGCGACTTTCTAGTTCCCGCTGGATTTCGTCCTCCGCATATAAGCTTAATAAAGCCTGAACCTCATCGTCAGTCCATTGGTCATATTTTTTAAACTCCAATGTGAATTCAAATAGCTAACAACTCTTGGTGATTTGGTGAGGTAAAAACCGTGTCTCTTGGACATGGTGACAACACACTACTAACACAACTCAACCAGGCCTCGACCCTTTATATACCAAGAGAAAATTATACAAGTTTGTAAAGACATGAGGATGAGTAAACAATTAAAGAATTTACATTTCTGGGTGAACGATCCCTATAAAACTAGACATTGATGTAATAATGCTGACACTTATAAATGAACCCGTAATCATACTATGAAAGATCTTTAATCCCTCAATCTCACCACTTCACTGATACTCCACTACGGTGTTGAAATGAATAACAAAACGTTCATTACTGAACTGAGTTCTCAATTATTATTTTGAATTAGTTAGACAGCATTTCAACATTTTCAGTTTATGGTCCCATACCACACATGCTATAACGGCCTAAACCCCTGCAGTCAACAGCTTGAAGTATCATGCTGTTAAATAAAAGTCTGCAGATAAATGTTGTAAATTGTATGCAACTGTAGCAGTGTTTGCATTGAGTGTTACTGTGGACAGTGGACACTGCAATGTAAAGGGGCAACTACAGAAAATGTCACAGTTGTGGACAGCTGCATTTAGGCATAAGAGTGGTTCTAAGCACGGATTTGTTCAAATGCAAAAGGGTCATTATTGGTCATGTGAATGTAACTGTATAGACACAATTATAGACAAGTATAGACAAACATGTACACATACTCTTCCCCTAACCCCAAATTCATAAGGAAATGAAAAATGAATAGAGAACACCACAGAAGCACCTAACCCTGTTGTAAGCATATGTGAAAACACCATTTGACCAATTAATTAAATGTAACAGCCTACAAATAAAAAATAAATATACACATTTGCAGTCTTTGTTTTTTATTTTGTTTTGTTTTTTGATATTGCAGCACTATATGTTATCTCTCCGAGTTTCTTATATATAAAGTGACTCGTTTATTGCTTTAAATATATCCGCATAGCACAGTACTGCTTCAAGTTATTGACATTTTGATAAAGATACATGCATGAATGAGGAATACAGAGCGGGACATGCGTGATGTTCAAATGAGTGCAATTGACAAAAAGCCTCCTCTCTCAAACAGCATCGATCATGAATTCAAATGGCGGCTTATAGCGCCATTTCTCATATTGTGAAATAATATGGTCATATCGCCCACCGCCCCTAGTGTCAGTTAGTTTTAAACTTTTCATAAAAAAGTAAATGAACTTTGGATTTTGGAATGAATAATCTGAGAACAGTCATGTACACTCGTTCCACAGAGATGACATGAAAACACCACCATCACAATTTTGGATCTACTGTGAAGCTTTTATATGGAGCTGGTGAGTAACTTTTTGCAAACTCATGTCTAAGTTAATAATTAATACTGGATTATTAAACTAATTAAAATTCATTTGAGTGTCTGTGTGTGTGTGTGTGTGTGTGTGTCTTAATGATCCAGAAGTTTTGGAAATGAAAATCGTCTGCCACATGATCTTCAGAGGAAGTGAGTATTCATGACATATTAACATTAATACTGTAAACTCTGCACCAAGGCACCACTCTGGTTCACATTTACCTTTTTTAGTTTAAAGGGATTGTTCACCCAAAAATGCAAATTCTGTCATTAAAGCTGCAGTTTAATGCGCTTCTGAAGTGGCAGTGAAATTGGCCGATTTTGGGTGCGTAAGATGTGAAGGTCCAGTTAGTATTTTCACCCCATAATGGCGGCCGCGCTACCGGGGCGCCATCTAGTGGCTGTTGCCCAAAAAGTATCAGAGTGTCGCCTCTTGGGTTCTATACTCTTTGATACTACTATAATATCTGATATAAATGGTTTCTGAACCCAAACATTACAGTTTTGCCTATTAGACAGAATCTCACACATTCATTCAGAGTTCTAAGTATTTACTTGCGTGTGAACGGGACTTTTATTTTGGTCTGGTGATGTGATGTCATAAGGCTTCACCGCGTTTCTGCGTCTGTTGTGATTCTGCTGGAGAAAGGTTTGTGTTTTTACGCATTTAAAGTGTTTAAATAAATGCAAACTGCTTAGTCAATTTAATCGTTTTTACAAGATATGTAAACAAATTAATCATTGCTGAAAGTGACGCTGTAATGCTTTATTTAACATTAATAGACGCTATTTTTTGGAGTAAATCGCATCCACTTTTGAGTAACAAAAGGAGCGTCTTATTTCGCTCTATAACGTGAATCGGTTTATCGTAAACACGAATTCAGGTACTGGAAAGAAGTGATGAGAGAAACGGTCTTTTTGAATCAATTGCTTCGTAAAATGATTCAGTGATTCGAATTATAGGCATAATAAATACAAAGACGCACCATTGGCCGCTTTGGTATGTAAGTTTATTAAAGCCAAAATGTTTTTGAAATAAAAAGCTTGTTGAATTGCGCTAATTGGGAAAAAAAATGCTTGCATTTTAATGCATTGTATTTTTAGGGCTTGCACTTTTATAGGCTGAAATTCAACATGGTCGTGTATTCAAGCTGTGTATATTTCAGTTCAAAACATTTCACACACATTTTCAGTATTAGTAATGAGAAGATTCATATTTACCTTTCAGATTTCGCTTCCAACATATTCAGTCTGTTTAAAAATACAACCTAATATATTCAACAGGCATTTTTTTTTTCAACCCTACATGTAACCAGCTTTCTTTACCTAATTTAATCGCTAATTCAGGGACCGTCTATAAAGTTACAAACAACATTGGTATACACGTTTCTAACTTCAGTGGGATTTAAAGAGAACGACTTAGTCATAAAGCCAATAGTGCGCACACCTTTTAGATTTTTTTATATTTATTAAAATAAATAAGGGTCCATATGTTAGTGAAAAAATAAAAATATTTACACATGATTTAACAGTTTATTTCTATTAAATATCAAAAATATAAAAGGTGTGCATCATTCATACCTGACACCTACATGGTTTTATGACTGTAAGTCATTCTTCAAATGATATTGAGCTTTAAATGATGGTATATTATGTGTATAATTAAAAAATATGGACGACGCACCTTCACTCTCTTCCATTGTAGTAACTGAAGCCGTCAGTGTGTCAATATGGCGCTGACACCTTGAGTCTCGAGTCTGCGCACAGTGAACTTGAAACCCGAGTAGTGAGCGCGAAGTGGTCCCGCCCAAACTCAGAACAACTCATTCTTTCGGTGTGAAATAAACAGTTATGGAAGTGTAGAAATTAAAGTTAAAGCTCCAGTCACCTCGGGAAGATCCAGAAGAAGTCCGTTGGTGCCTCAGTGACTACTTCACTCAGAGAAGCTGTCAATCATGACGTCTCACTACCGTTTTTATAGTATCAAATAACTAACTATTTAAAGAACGAACACTTGCACTAACACCAGCGTGATAAAAACTGCCTAATATGACAGAAATTGTATTTGGAAAAAAAAAATATTTGAGGTGTAATTTAATTGTTTAGTTTGTCTCACATCCCACTGGAATACATGGAGGTTCATAGTATAAACTATAATATAATCTCAGCAAGAATCATGTAAACTTCATATTATTTCTTGTAAAGTCTCAGTTTTCATACATAATTAGCTTTACCGTTAGCTTTTAATAGTCTTACTTTGGTGGTCAACTAGCTGTCAAAATTATGTTATAATGACCAAACACAACCAGAAACAAGTATTCAGATTTACATGTGAAAGGTAATTCCCCGAAATGTGGTTTGGATTGTGCGACGGTTTGTAAAACCTCAAAATAGTCAGGCATTTTTTATTCAGTCCACTTACGAAAGTTACGGCAAGTTGCCCCTACAAATATGGCGGCACGGTTGACATGTGATCCAGCGGCCAAAGGGGCGTCTATGTATTTATTATGTCTATGATTCAAAGTGCTCGAATCGCCACAGGCTTCAAGCTGCTCCAGTTGTTCAAAACAGTGTAAATGAACAAGAACAACATCTTTTACAAACAAACTGCAAATGCTTTCATGAAAGTGTAATCTATTAAATTTAATCTATTGTGAAATGTAAATCATAAATATGAGCTTTATGTATTATTTGTATATATTTTGTTAATCAGATTATTTAAGTCAATTAACTGACTCTGACTCTCTTACCAGTGTACTGAACTAGATCTGATTGAGACACTCTCAGAGATTTTACTCCTGGTGAAGTGACTCAGATCCACGTGACATACGTTATAAAGATGGAGTTTATTAAAGAGAAGGGTGAAGACATGAATATTGAAGAAACATTCAGAGTGAAACGTGAAGAAACTGAGGAACAAACAGGTTGGTTTCATTCTCAAAGCTGAGCTCTACAGAAATGAATGATATTTTTAAAAAAATGTCATATAACTGTCCTAATTAAAGCACTTTTATTTAACATGGAGCGGGTTGGCTGCTTCAATCTGAAAAGATCCTGCATCCACATAGGTCATTTATTATGACACACATTAAATTAGGAAAAATAATACAGAAGTAGCCCAAACAAAACTATTATTATGTGCAACATTTACCCCAAAATCATCTTCTGAATTAAACAATGAAAACAATTAATTTTTCACTTTAGTGGTACAGTAACTACAATTCAGATTGTCCAAAAAAATAAAAATAAATAAATAAATATACCAAATTCTCAATACAAAAGACCAGCTTCCTCAATCTCTGGGTCATGAGAGATGCCGTTTGGCAGTGAGCAACGTTATGCCTTACCACTCTCATCCGCCTCTTTCATCAGCAGGCACTTCCTCATGGAAAACTTGGATGAATTTGCATGTAAAATATGTAGTCTGTCTTTACAAAGTGATATTGCCAACCACTGGCCAGGCCATGAATAATACAGTGTTTTAGTCATTTTCGCAAATCCGTGTGAACGGAGATCACTTTGACAAGTTGTCATCTGTACAATGGGAAAAAAAAGTGTCCGTTTTTAGCACATTGTTGTCGTGTAAACGTACCCTAAGACACAAAAGCTGCATTTATGGGTAATTCAAAGTCTTCGTGGTTTCCCTATCTGTGTATATCATGGCTTGTGCGTCTTAACATGTATAAATGTTTGGTTGCTTTGTCATTAAACTGGTGTTAACTTTTTTTTTTTGTCTTTTTTTCACCTTAGACCTGATGGCACTGAAAGAGGAGACTGAAGTACTGAATGAAATGGAAGTGAAAGATCAACATAATAATCATCATGATTTAATTACTGGGGAAACACCTTGTAGTTGCTCACAGACTGAAAAGACTTCCTCACAAAAAATGGCTCAAAAAAAAGGGACTAGAAATAATTTCGTCTGCCAACAGTGTGAAAAGAGTTTCAATAGAAAAGGAAACTTTGACAGGCACATGAAAATTCACAATGGAGAGAATCCTTTTACATGCAAACAGTTTGAAAACGGATTCAATCAAAAAGAAAGCCTTAACAGGCACATGAGAACTCACAATCCTTACACCGGCCAACAGTGTAGAACAAGTTTCACTCTGAAAGGAAGCTTTTACAGGCTCATGGAAATTCCCACTGATAAGCCTTACACCTGCCCTCAGTGTGGAAAAAGTTTCATTCAGAAAGGACACTTTAAAGACCACATAAGAATTCACACTGGAGAGAAACCTTTCACTTGCCAACAATGTGGAAAAAGTTTCAACCGAAAAGGAATCCTTAACAGACACATGCAAACTCACAATACAGAGAAGCCTTACACATGCCCTCAGTGTGGAAAGAGCTTCACTGAACATGGAAACTTTGAAGTCCATATGAGAATTCACACTGGAGAGAAGCCTTTCACCTGCCAACATTGTGAAAAAAGTTTCAACCAAAAACGAATCCTTAACAGGCACATGAACATTCACACTTGAAAGTAGCTGTTTATATATGGTCAGTGTGGAAAGAGTACCACGAGTACTTGTGTATGAGAGAACGTGTGGAATGAGTTTTACAGACAGGAAACACTTTAGGAATCATGTAATAACTCACACCAGAGAGAAACCTTTCATGTGCCATCACTGTGGAAAGACTTGCAGAAATAAAGCAAACCTTGAGGTTCACATAAGCGTCCTGATATACCCAGGCAGAGTTGTTTTTGGTTCTTTGCTTAGGGGTTAAAAGAAGTTCAAAATATGTGAGCAGCGGACTGAGGGGGGTTTCACACTGACAGTTTAGTTTGAAACGGGGCACGGTTCGCATGAAAAATCACTAATGTGAAAGCTGTCGTGCGAACCTGGGTGCGCACCGGGGTACCGAACCCCAGAGTTCTTGCGGGGAGGAGAAAATGATCCCATGTTTTACTCACCCTCAAGCCATCCTAGGTGTATATTACTATCTTCTTTCAGACAAACACAATCAGAGATGTATTTAAAAATATACCCACGGGAGATTCTGGAAAGACGGAGAATACTGATCCCACTCATGAAGCAATTCCGCCAAAATGTAAGAAAAGCTGTCCTCACTGTAGACCGACTATATGTTGATGGGAAGCTATACAGGAATGACACTATATCATGGTTATAATCACTAAGAAAGAGGAAAAGGGGACAAAATGTCGCCAATGAATGCTAAATAAACACCTGTCTGCCACATAAAAAAGATGTCTGTGTTTGTTTGATAATGAATGTGAACTGTATTATGTATATATTACATTATATTTTCATTGTATAATAGAGTACAGATGCTCATATTAAATGTTGAACAAAGTAATATAATATTCTGCACAACATCTCACGTTTGAAATGGGTAAGCTGGAATGTATGAGGCATAAACTCACCAGCTAAGAGATCCTAAATTTTAAATCATCACAAAAAACTTAAGGCAGATATATGTTTATTACAAGAAACTCACCTTTTGCAAAAACAACACAAAAGATTTACAAATACACAATTAACACAGTTATACTGCATATTGCATACCCTCAGTTATACGCAATTAACCAGTTATTAATCATTCAACCATATGTGATCCGGAAGGACAATATGTAATCATCAATATATATCCTTATACAATCAAATTCTGACCATTGCTAATGTCTATTGGCTGAGCGAAGTCTAAAAACTCGGAGGAGTCCTCATCCCTAAGGCACACCAGCAGCACGATCATAGACCGGAGCTTCTCAAGAACAGAGGCCTCAACAGGATGACTCTAAACAACGTTCATGTTCAGGCCAGCATCCAAAGAGGTCATTGTCTGTCATTGCATCCTTCTATATCCTAACTTTTTCCATATTTTGAATCTCATCCTGTGATTTTTTTTTTCATGTTTTTTCCATTCATGGTGTACAATTTTATTTATCCTGAGCTCTTTCTATACACCATGCTCATAATCCCCTCAGCCTCCGAGGTTTTGCACTGAATAACCACTTCCTGCCTATAGTGACTTCCTATCTCTTGAGGCCATTGTATGACTGCTAGGCCGACTTTTGACTCTTGAAAGTCTCCTCTTTGCAACCCATCTCGGCTTGGTAACCACAAAAGTATCTCCCCGACTCTGTTTCCTGGACTGAGGTTTCTGCCCTTAAGGCCTTTTTCTCCCAAGCTTTTACCCGGTGATCCCCCCAGGTATATACTTGTATTGAGATGCTGCTGGATTCTCCCTGGGCTTTTTTCACTGCCATAGTAGAGCGTCGCCTACTTCAGGTTTTTCAACTTTATAGCCCCTCTAGACCTTTCTCTAGGTCTCACGGGTACTGATCCCGTTTCTTGGCCCTTCAGTCCGTTCTCTGGACTAGTATTTACAGAATCCTTTTTGGAAACTTTCAACTTAAAACTCAAACCTCTAGCCACCCACGTTGGGCGCCATGTTCTTCGGTGTGACCTTTTGTCTTACACCTTTAACCCTATGATTAGTCAGGTAGGGTAAGGTTAGTCAAATCTAGCCTAAACCATAAAGTACTCACCTCCCTGTTCTTTAGGAAGTTTCACCCATCAACTCCTCGATGTCCTGTATGATCCAATCTTCCTGTTGTAGGACTACTTCGTAGATCCTGTTGAATCATCCTGGCATCCTTCCGCTGTCACCTACGCTGTTGTCTTCTTCTAGCAATTTTCCCCTTCTTTTTGTCAGTTACATTTTTTATTCAATCATCAGATAGCTTGAAACAAATACATTTGCCAGGAGTGATTTTCTTATACACAATAACTAAAGAAAAGAAAAGGGGAAAAAAATATATATATATAACTCAAAAACCAACCTCCCATCCCCGGCCTGTTAATGTACAATCAGATGATATTAATACACAACACTTCAATTAAAGGATTAGTTCACTTTGAAATAAAAATTAGCCCAAGCTTTACTCACCCTCAAGCCATCCTAGGTGTATACGACTTTCATCCATCATAAATATGTGCTCCACACGGCTCCGAGGGGTTAACAAAGGCCTTCTGAATAGAAGCGATGCGTTTGTGTAAAAAATATCCATATTTAAACAAGTTATGAAGTAATATATGTAGCTTCCGCCAGACCGCCTTCTACTATTAAGGTGAACAAAAAGGGTGCGAGGGGGCAGCCCTGTCTAGTCCCTCTCTGGAGATAGAAGGGTTCTGATATTGTTTTATTCTTTAAGATCCGAGCTGTTGGGATACTGTATAAAATTTTAATCCACTTTATAAACTCATCTCCCAAATCAAATTTCTTAAGCACCGCAAACAAATAAGGCCACTCCACTCGGTCAAACACCTTCACGGCATCCAATGAAATCACAACCAAGTTCTCTTGGATTGCCTTAGGGTGATAGATTATATTAAATGGGCATCTAATATTATTCACAGTACTTCTTCCGGGTATAAATCCATTTTGATCTGCGTTAACCAATTTATTAATTAATTTGCCAAGTGTACTTGCTAGCAACTTGGATAATACTTTTTGGTCAACATTAAGAAGGAAGATAGGTCTGTATCCGACTTCTTCAGGATTTTTAGTAATTACCGTCATAATAGCTTCAGAAAAGGTCTATTCCTCCAAAGAGATAGATGTATTAAGAGATGCTCTTCTGGAGATAAAGTGGGAAGATTATATTTGCATAAGAATACATCAATTGCTTTTGGGTCCGGGTCAATTTCTGAGGAATATAATTTTAAGTAAAATTCTTTAGTTACTGTACAATGAGTCCCACTTTTTGTCTTTATTTTATGAATTATCCTTTCACTTTCTGTTTTCCTCAATTGTCTGACTAATAATTTATGAGGTTTCTCTCCAAATTCAAAATATTTTTGTTTAACAAAATGAGCTATTTTATTGTATTCAAACCTTAACTGTAAAATTTTCTTATAAGTGTCTATTGAGGGGTTTAGTGCATTTTTATTGTCTAACTCATGAATTTGTTTCCCTAAATCCATTAATTCCTTTTTGTATCATTTATTTCGGGACCCTTGATATGATATTACACAACCTCTAATATATGCTTTTAGTTTCCCAGAGCAGTCCAGGTGATATCTCTGGCTTATCGTTAGTATCGAAAAAAATTTCCAGTTGTGAACTCGGGGTCGTCCGTAAGTAGGGAGTCCATCCTCCATTTCAGACAGGGAAAAGACGTTTAATCAAGGACCGCCTCAAATGAAATTGGGGCATGGTCTTAGATTAATATATCATGAATTTTAGAATTTATAATATTAGATATAAGGTTGCTGTCCACCAGAAAATAGTCAATACGGGTATATACATTATGTACATAAAAATGAAATGTATAATCTCTTTCAGTTGGATGTAGTAGTCTCCATATGTCTACCAATTTAGAGTTATTGATGAATGCATTCAAAACATTTCTTGAATTAGATTGTGGGGAGCTTTTAAGCAATGAGGTATCAAGGACACATCTAAAATGTTCCCGCCTATAACATGATTTGTTTGAAACAAATTAGGAATAAGAGAGAATACCTTTCTAAAAAAGTCTGGTTCATCATGATTCGGGCCGTATACATTTATCAACGTAATCGGAAAACCATAAATCTCACCTGATAAAATGATGTAACTGTCACGGTGGTTGCAGGAAGGCAGACACAGACGGAAGATAATTAATCCAAAATACTGGTTTTAATTATAAATCCACAGGCGGAAGATCAGGTACAACACACACTTACATGGATGGTGACCAGACAGAGATAGAGTGAACAAGGGGAACTTAAATAGCAAACACAACTGAGGATAATTAATACAACACAGCTGACATATATGAACTAATAATGATGGTAACCGGGGAGACAGATGAGTGGCGGGAAACTGAACAAAGGAACGTGACGAATGAAAACAAACTGAAAGTCCATGAACAAAACACTAAAATGAACACAACTGTGACAGTAACGTCCTTCCCCATCAGTTCTCAAAGTTTTTTTTGTCTAAATGGAACCCCTTTTCGCAATAAAATAGCAACATCTCTAGATTTAACTTAAAAATTTGATTGATTAATCTGCCCTGTCCATCTGGCTTTCAGTTTGTCTTTAGAGTCCACCTTAAGATGAGTTTCCTGCAGAAAGATTATATCTGGTGAGAGAGATTTTAAATGGGATAATATTTTGCTTCTTTTAACCAGATGATTAAGTCCTTTCACATTCCATGAAATGAACTTGGGACTATTCCTATTGTTTTGAGTTGTAGTTCTTTTAAGTGATCCAGATCAGATTAATCATCATCACCACCCCCAATCCCCAAAAAGTAAACATTGATCCCATCATCTAGCTGACTAACTAGAACTCACAGCGCGACTCGGAATACACAAAGAGAAATAATATAGAACAAAAAAATCAAGAAGAGAACAAATAAATCAAACAAATACCTTCAAATGGGATCGAGCCTTAAACTATCTTAAGTACTTCCAAGAATGCAGGACTGTAATTTATTAGTATTAACAAATACTATAGAGACGTTCTAACGGAGTTATTTCAAAATTCTTACGGAGACGTGAAGTGTTACTCTTTCATGTCGGAACCTGAAGTCCCTTTTCCCCTTCTTTACTTGTAGTCTTCCTTACTTCCACCTCCGCTTGTGGTTCTCTCTCTTCAGCCCCATGCGCCCTGTTGCTGACCTTTGTTGTTAGATACAAACACATATTTTACACTTGTTTCTGTTTTTCACCCCATAATAAACAAAGAAAGTCAAATACAGTTGTTTATAGTGTATATCTATGTCACTACGTTTTTTTAGGTACTTTCCACTCATGTAGCATTCAAGTATTTCAGGTACTTTCCACTCATCTAGCATTTAAGCAAAAAGTGTTTTTATTTGTGTGTGGAAGGACATATTTTCAGCCAAGCGCTGTGTGTAAATAAACACCATTGCCCTGAAGTGTTATTGTGACTGAGCCATTATTTCTTGTACAGGACTGTTATTACCATCACACCTTATCACACTGCTTTACAGACACACATGGTTTGCACACGTCACTCAAACACAGAGGTAGGACACTCTTCTCTTTCAGTTCAGAGAAAGAGAAACTGAAAATGAAGAGTAGTTGAGCTGTTGTGTGTTTGTGTCTCTGTATTCATGCAGTAAAATGGCAGAAGCCAGATTTTCTGAGGATGAGTTCCTTTGTTCAGTGTGTCAGGATATCCTGAAGGATCCAGTGGCCATTCCCTGTGGACACAGTTGCTGTAAGAGCTGTATTACAGGCTGCTGGGATCAGGAGGATCAGAAGAGAGTCTACAGCTGCCCTCAGTGCAGACAAACCTTCAGTCCAAGACCTGCTTTAGCTAAAAACACCATGCTGGCTGAAGTGCTGGAGAAACTGAAGAAGATTAAACTTCCCGCTGACTGTTACGCTGGAGCTGGAGATGTGCAGTGTGACGTCTGTACTGGAAGAAAACACAAAGCCGTCAAGTCCTGTCTGGTGTGTCTGGAGTCTTACTGTCAGAAACACCTTGAACAACATGAGAGTTTGTTAAAAAGAAAGAGACACAATCTGACTGATGCCACTGGACGACTGCAGGAGATGATCTGCCAGAAACACGACAAGATCCTTGAGGTTTTCTGTCGCACTGATCAGAAGTTTATATGTGTGCTGTGTACGATTGATGAACATAAAAACCACAACACTGTATCAGCTGCAGCACAGAGGACAGAGAAACAGGTATGAGCTTAAAGAGGTCCCCTTATGCTCATTTACAGGTTCATAATTTTGACTATAGGGTCTACTAGAATACATTTACATCATTTACCCACTGTTTCACAGACAAGGCTTAAGCTAGTCCCAGACTGAAATGCATGCGTGAGCTGTTTTAACTGAAAGCAACTTGCACTGACATTTCTTAAAATATGTGAGTGCTATTGTTTTGTCTCAAGATGCACACCAACAATGTTTTTTTTCTAGGGTACATCTATAAAAGCTGCTTAAATACTCTAATTGAAGGCCTAATCCTGGCTTAGTCTAAGCCCTGTCTATAAAACCGGGCCTTAATGTTCAAAAAACTCTCACACTCAAACTCACACCGGAGTAGCTGTAATGATAAGAATGTCTCGTAAGAGATTGAGGTGTTTTTTTGTTTGATGTAAGAGTGAACATAACAGTCTCCATGAACTCCTGACATCAGAGCCACTGAAGACGCAGTAGATTAGTTTTGTTTTTTAAGGGAACGCGCCACGGATCAAATATACACATGCAATTTCTGTCCCTGCTGTTTACGTTCACAGACATGACTGTGTTTATGTTAACTTTTTTTGTGTTTTTGACAGCCTTGTGTGTATTTGACAGTTAAATTATGTTTTATTACCAAAGTTCGAGAGGAGCACATTCAAATAATCTATCCAATCATCACGCCATCTAAACCAGCTGTCAACAATCAGTAATCAACATATATCTACCCAATCAGCATGAGTGCAGGTCTATATATAAACAGCAAACTCACCCATGATTCCTCGACAGTTTTCAGCATTGGATCCACGTAATAGCCTTTATGCCAGATTGAACTCTTCCCATCCAATGGCGAGTCCCTCTACTCCCAGAATCCTTTGCTGCACTCCGCCAATCCAAGGAGCACCTACACTCCGCCATGTGCCATCGCCGAGCCTCCGGCTCCATTGTGCGGTCACCAGCCCATCTGTTCCGCTCTCCACACTCCAAGACGCCTAGACCACCCCTCACCTCCACTGGTGAGACACCCACCATCTTCCTCGTCGTCTTCATACTCCATGGCCCAGCCAAATATACCTGCAATCGGGAAATGGACAGTGCTGGGATTAAGGCAAGCACTGACCAGCGTGGACGTACATTTCTCAAGAAGCATTAATAAACCTGCATTATATGAATTGTACGGCAACCTGCAGTCAGCTTGCGCTTCTAATAAATCCTCATCGCCCTTCAAGACTGCCAGTAAAGCGACCAAAATCTTTAAGGGCAAAAAAATGCGTCCCTCCGGGGCAAGACCGGATCATCTCCGAACATCAGGCTGGGGCAGTGAGCCTTCAGCGAGCCTGGGCCGGGCCCCGGATTCTGCCGCTGCTAGGCCCCACCCTCCTCCTCCCTCTACTCAGCCACACTCCGTAGCTTTTTCCGGCGCTGCACCCCGTACGGAATTACCTGCCCCTACCAACGAATTTCTTTTCCCTAGCGTGAGGCTGCCTCCACTAGAGTTGCAGGCCCAGACAACTTTTCCTTCTTTTCCTCCTACTGCCACCAACCTTTTTCCCCATCAGTGGCCTACAGCAGACCCTAGTGTGAGGCTGCCTCTGCTAGCGGCGCAGGCCCAGTCGGCATATTTTCCACTCCAGCCTTCCCTGTCGCTTCCCAAGCCCCAGGGGCTGTCCCAAGCGTGAAGCTGCCTCCGCTTTCAACGTCAGCCCCAGAGTTTCTCCCTCACAACCCTCTTCTTCAGGCAAAATCACAATTTTTTCCGTTTACAGCAGCACAGATGCCCATACCTCCAAACGCCATCGCTTCGGAACCGCCCCGTCACCAGCTACGTCAGAGCGCAGATATTGACTTATCATCACTCCTTTCCCTGTTTCCCCCATCTGATCCTAATCGCCAAATTGATTGTGGCGACTTTGCAGTTACACTTCAGCTAATAACCCATCCCGAATCCTTTCCTTCAGAATTTTGCATCACGTTCAGCTGATACACAGAAATCATTTGTGCTGCTTTTCCCCATAGGAGGCGCGAGCTAAACGACTATCTCACGATATTAGCAGAGCTTGCGTTATCCTATGGCGGTTCACATTTTTACACTTGCCACAAGCTGTTTTCAGCAAAATGCAGCGTTTGAATCACCCAGTGGATCAGTGACCCTATTGGGGCACACTGGAGACCTCCACAACAGAATCTTCCTAGGCGTTCAAAACATTTCCTGTGCAGTTTGTAGATCGGTCACTCATTTCTCCATGACTTGTCCCCAAGTAAATCCTTCAATTCCTCCAAGAAAAATTAACGAGTTACGTTCCATGTCCAGCAACCACAAATTTCGACTCTTCTGGAAGATCCACAGCCTTTTCCATGAGAAGACAGGTCTGCAATCACTTTAACACAGGCGGATGCACAAGACAGCGCTGTCGGTTTTTGCACATATGCAATTATTGTGGCGGCGCTCATGCCCGCCCAATATGCCCTGTCAGGAAATCTGCTAATAAAAAATCTAAAAATTACTTGTCGACTCCTGTATTGGTACTCTGGGTTCGGGCCAAATACCAAGCTCGGAGCCCTCACCCCGGACAGCATGCCAAATACGCATACATTTATTCTATCTGACTTATTTGTAAGTGTGAATTCGTGAAAGCACAATAAAACATGAAAGAGAAGTTAGTTTAATACTCATGAGATGTCTGACAGCCAGCTTTCTGTGTGTGTGCTTTAGATGTGTGTGCTCAGAAAACAATAAATTAGAAGTTTAAACTGATATATCTTTGAAAAGCATAATAAACTTTCATGATGAAGGACTGCACTGTCCCTGAATTCAATCGTGAAAGAGATGATAATCAAAACCAAGCAGATGTCTTGTTAGTATTTGGCACAGTATCTGATGCATGCAGGAGCTGTGAATGAAGGAAGCGCTATTCTGGATGGAGGTGGATAGCAGCAGCACATTTGCATTTACTGACATGCATGAAAACAGCATGTTTTTGCTGGCACTAAAAAAAAATGGGCATTTACAACATGGAGTAAAAAATGATCTGTGAGGTATTTTGAGCTGAAACTTCACAGACACATTCTGGGGACACCAGAGACTTAAATTACATCTTGTATAAAGGGGCATAATAGATCACCTTTATAACCTGCCTTCCAAAAATCGTAGTCTTCTCTGATTGGTCAGCCGGCCCCAGTCTGTTGTGATTGATCCACTGCTAATAGTGTGTGCACTTTTAGTGATGCACTTTACCATAAATGGTGATGTGAAGGTGGAGGGATGCCACAAGAGTTGTTTCTGGAATGGTGCAATGACTGCTGCTTATATACGCTCATAATGATGATTGACAGGACTGAATGATTAGGCTTCTTCCGAATGTACATTTGTAACTTAATTTACAAAATTTGACTTGAATCGAACTCAACAAAAGATTGTGTTTGTATACTGCTGATGAAGAGTGTTAGAAGTAAATTTTAACCATCAAATTGGTCTGCATTAGGAAGGCCAGAAAAAGAGGTTTAGATTGGGGATGGTTAAAAACAGTGTCTCTTGAACATGACAACAACACACTTCAACTCAACCAGGCCTCGACCCTTTATTTTGCGTATGCCTTGGGCAGGAATTAATTAATTCAGGGATATTGTGACATGTTCGTTCCCTGAAGAAATCTCAAGACTACAATGGCGACATTTCAGGGAGTTCAGAATCAGTGACACTGATATAGAGAATAACTCCCGCTGGATGGACTTTGTGTTTTCCAGAGCTTTTTCATGCTCAAACAGCAACATTACACAATAAAAAAAGATCAAAAAGATCAACTTTAAACCAGTAATTCACCCCAAAAAATGAACATTCATCATTTACTCATGTTATTCCAAACTGGTATGGCTTTCTTTTATTCTTAGGAACACAAAAGAAGCTATATTAAGGAATGTTTCATCTGTCTGTATAGTCAAAGTCAATAGGGTCCAAAAGTTTCAATCTACAAAAAGGACATTAAGGTAGCATGAAAGAAATCCATACAACTCCAAGGGGGATAATCTAAATCTTCTGAAGTGATAAGAAAAATCAAATATGGTGGCATGTTTAATCATGTGACATGCATGAGCCAGTGAGGTCTGATGTTATTGACGTGTCACACATATTTGATTTTGGCTCTAGAAACTGAGACATTCTTCATAATATTTTCTTTTGTGTTATGAAAGGGAAAATCAGAAGTTTGGAAAGACACAAGGATGAGTAAACACTGAAAAAAATTTCATTTCTGGGTGAACTATCCCTATAAATCTAGGCATTGATGAAATAATACTGGCACTTGAAACTTTAATGACACTATAATCTTACCATGCAAGATCTTTAAACCTTCAAATCTCACCACTTCACTGATACTATATTCATATCCATATCTGTTTACTTGGTGATTCATGTGTTGTTTCTCCTGTTATTGGTTTGTTCTTTAGCACCAGCTGAAGGAGACGCAGAGGTCGTTCCAGCAGAGGATCCAGCAGAGAGAGAAAGATCTTCAGCAGCTGAGAGAGGCTGTGGAGTCTCATAAGGTGAGTCTGGAGAAGAAGAGAAGTTTGACAAGTCTCAGTCAGGACTCACTGAAGCCACTGTGTGATTGTGTCCTAACAGCGCTCTGCACAGACGGCAGTGGAGGACAGTGAGAGGATCTTCACTGAGCTCATCCGCTCCATTGAGAGAAGCCGCTCTGAGGCCACACAGCGGACCAACGATCAGGAAAAGACTGCAGTGAGTCGAGCTGAAGGACGACTGGAGCGACTGGAGAAGGAGATCAATGATCTGAGGAGGAGAGACACTGAGCTGGAGCAGCTTTCACACGCACAGGATCACATCCATTTCCTGCAGGTAACAGAGATCTAGAAGAACAGGATCATAGTGGACTTGAGCAAGAGACTCACAGAGAAACATTTCATGAGAGCAGAATGAGCCGTTGACTGAAGTGTTGATCAGATGAGAGTCTGACTGATGATTATATAATAACCGAACACACAGATCATCTTCTTTTGAAAGAGATGCACTTACAAATACAGTTCAGCTCTGGAAATCTCTTAGGAAAGCAACAGATCAAAACTTAACTAATATTTCACAAGTTCGCCTGCCCATTCAGTCTGAATGGTTAATGGCTTGGCTTGCTGTCCTCGCAGGAGGCTCGAACCCCTATAACAGTACTGTGCAGAGGGAGAATAAGAGAAATAGAGGAGGAGATGTGGAGGAGGAGGGGTGCTGGAAGAATTGTCGCTGGGATGACGCAGTGACTGCTGCTTATATATGCTTGTGATGATTGACAGGACTGAATGTTTAGGCTCCTCCCGAACCTACATTTGGAACTACATTTCACAAGTTCGACTGCCCATTCAGTCTGAATGGTTAATGGTAAACAATTTTGGCTTGCTGTCCTCGCAGGAGGCTCAAACCCCAGGCTCGGCTCGAGTTCTGAGCTAAACCCCCAAAAAGATACACTATATTGCCAAAAGTTTTTGGACGCCTGCCTTTACGTGCACATGAACTTTAATGACATCCCATTCTTAATCCGTAGGGTTTAGTATAAACAGGGCCCACCCTTTGCAGCTATAACAGCTTCAACTCTTCTGGGAAGGCTTTCCACAAGGTTTAGGAGTGTGTTTATGGGAATTTTGACCATTCTTCTAGAAGCGCATTTGTGAGGTCAGGCAGTGATGTTGGCGAGAAGGCCTGGCTCACAGTCTCCGCTCTAATTCATCCCAAAGGTGTTCTATTGGGTTGAGGTCAGGACTCTGTACAGGCCAGTCAAGTTCCTCCACACAAAACTTACTCATCCATGTCTTTATGGACCTTGCTTTGTGCACTGGTGCGCAGTCATGTTGGAACAGGAAGGGGCCGTCCCCAAACTGTTCCCACAAAGTTGAAGCATTAAGAGTTCCTTTCACTGGAACTAAAGGTGGGTGCACACTGTGCGATTTTGGCCACGATTTGGTCGTCTGAGAACAAATTTTGAGAATCCTAAAAGATTCCTATAATCCTAGGCAAAAATATGTAGTTGGAAGATTAAGAGGTAAAGTGCTGCTGGAGCTCACCGGGTTGGGACATGGTTCAAAGGAAGGGGCGGGGTCAAATGCTGGAAGAATTGTCACTGGGATGACGCAGTGACTGCTGCTTATATACGCTTGTAATGATGATTGACAGGACTGAATGTTTAGGCTCCTCCCGAACCTACGTTTGGAAGTACATTTAAAGTTTTTTTTATACAACAGTGTAAAATTCATGAACTTGATGGTACCAGTTTCACCCATCTAGATTTTCCATCTCTTTACTTATCATTTATCATCTTATTATCATCTATCATCAATTGTTTACTCAAAACAAATTTTGAGTAATGTTTACCAAAATCAGATAATGAAAATTATTATAAAAGGTTTTCCAGTTTGAAGATTAACATACTGATGAATTTGACAGTGAAGTCCTCAAACAGGAAGTGAGGCTGTATATCAGCAATGCTTCAGCGTATTTAAGCCACAAAACCTGACCTTGGGATTGTGTCCTAAGAGTCCTTGTGAATTTCAGAGCCACTAACTGCTCAAAAGTTATAAATAATGGTCAATCTACCCGTTGCCTTTGAACTGCTTTTGCTAATCAAATCTACTCAACTCTGTCATGTGACGACATTGATGCTCTTGATTGTTACATTTATTTTATTGGCAGATGTTTGATCATCAAGTGTTTTCCTAGAAAGTTCACATATAGTGTAAGTGTCAAACGTTAGAACTCATAGCTGTAACATGATATAATGAATATGAGAAGAATGAATCTGATGCTGTGAAAGTGCTGGATTGAGGAGAGTTACTAAAGATCAACAAGAGCTGCTCAAATCTGACAGTAGTGCAGGTTATTGGCTGAAGTGTGGAGGTGATGAGCTTTGATTTCTGCTTTCTGTAGAGTTTCCAGTCTCTCTCAGCTCCTCCTGAATCTACAGACGTAAATGACAATCCCTTCAGTTCTCTCTTTCACAACATCAAAAGACGAGAATCTGTCCATCAGCTGAGAGACAAACTGGAGGATTTCTGCAAAGAGGAGCTCAAGAAGATCTCTGACAGAGGTAAAGTCCTGGAGATTCATCTGCTCTCAGAAATGATCCTCCATCATATCATGTAGAAGATTATATTAGAAATGTCTTAGGAACGGATGCAGGGATCATTTTCTCTTGATGTGATAATCACACTCTTCATGTCTGTTGATTTCCACAGTCACTTTCACCAACATTGTTCCCAGGACCAGGAACGACTTCCTACAATGTAAGTCACTAAGAAAACAAGCAGAAAAACTCACTGTGTGTGTTCATGTTCTTCCTGTAGAAGGAGAAAGAAAACATGACAGAAGAGTTTTATAGTCGATCATGTAAATGATGATTTGTACAGGATATCTGGTAAACTGTACTGAGACACTGCTGATATATTGAACATGAAGAGTTCAGATACATTAAAAGATCAGATTCATAATTCCTGATTCTGATGTGTTTTATCTCCATCAGATTCCCATCAGTTCACTCTGGATCTGAACACAGTGAATAAACGCCTCCATCTGTCTGAGAGGGACAGAGTGATTACTTACACTAACACAGAGCAGTCGTATCCTGATCATCCAGACAGATTTGATATTTTGTGGCAGGTGTTGTGTAGAGAGAGTGTGTGTGGACGCTGTTACTGGGAGATTGAGTGGAGTGGTGTTATGTTTGGTGTGTTTATATCAGTGTCATATAAGAGCATCAGCAGGAAGGGATCGGGTAATGAGTGTTGGTTTGGATCTAATGATCAGTCCTGGAGTTTGAGGTGCTCTTCCTCCAGATACTCATTCATACACAATAAGATAGAGACTAAACTCCCTGTAAAGTCCATCATCAGTAGAATAGGAGTGTATGTGGATCACAGTGCAGGAACTCTGTCCTTCTACAGCGTCTCTGGAGACACAATGAGCCTCATCCACACAGTCCAGACCACATTCATTCAACCGCTCTATCCTGGGTTTTATGTCGGTTGTACTGGATCATCAGTGAAACTGTGTTGATGAATCAGAATAGACTGTAGAGAGATTCTACCCATAATGCTTTGAGTTCATGATAGATCAGTAACAGTGAGATGTTGTAGAGTCTCTTACTTTCTCTTCATTACATGACAGTTTTTCTCAATCGATTTGACATTTCTCCAAAGTAATGTAACTGCTCTCAAAACAGTTAACACAGTGATCTAAACACACTCTTACCTCAGCCAAACAGTTCAACTTTAATGCAAAATAAAGCACTGCAATTTTTTTCGAGTAATGCATTTATTAAGTAAATACTACAGGTGTATTGTCTGTTGATTTTAGAACATTTTCAGCTGTGGATGTACAAATACACTAATGAAAATACATGTTTATTGTAATGTTTGTCCAACAGGTTTTGTTATATGGGTCATTGACAAATAAAGCTTCAAAAAAGGTATTTTTAAAAAATCTTTTCAAAACTGATGAAATGCATATTTTTGAGTCTTGAACAATGTGTTTAAACAGGTTACATAACATTTCCAAGTGTTTAAATTCATTTTTTTTTTACTCTTTCATCAGGTGGTACAACCAAATGTTTGTAAATATATATTATATTATTGTACCACCTGACATGGAAAGTGTACCAACCTACCCATACTTGAAATTAGCCGTTTTATCAGTATTTGAGAGAAATATACAAACCTTTTCACTCTGCCACAATGATCTATGGATTTCCTCTGGATGTCGCATTATCAGACTTAATGGTATTACCTTGTCAATTCATATAAAACAGCTATATTTGCAGTTGTGCCACTCTGGCTGAATCCACAATTCCCCCTATACCCTGCTTTCCACTACACCAATGACCTCCACCAATCTCTTATCCTCTCCTCCTTTTTTACATCCTCCTCTCTCCTCATTTGACCTCCCTCTATCTGTTCCTTTTCTTCTCATTACACCCCTTCCTCTACCCACACCACAACCTTTATGCTTACATTTCTTTATTTTCCCCTTCTCTTGCATATTCTTATTCTTTTCTTTCTCTATGTATACTTTCCCTTTTATACTTTCCCTGTTACATTGTGCAGTTGTGATAAATGTGTAAACAGATAGGAAAACTGAATTTCCTGTGTTGTGTGTATTATTAACCAAGCAGTTATCAGTTTGGGGCCAATTGAAAACATACAAAGTGCATTTAATAATATGACAAATTCCAGAGTTTTGTTTATTGTGTTTGGACAAATGGTACATAAATGTTTGTGAATTGTGTAAAGCCAATAATAATTAAAAAAAAAAGGACATTCACAGAGTTGTCCCGTAGCCACTCCTTTGTTATCTTGGCTGTGTACTTAGTGTCATTTTCCTATTGGAAGATGAACCTTCGCCCCAGTTTGAGGTCCAGAGCGCTCTGGAGCAGGTTTTCATCAAGGATGTCTCTGTACATTGCTGCATTCATCTTTCCCTCTATCCTGACTAGTCTCCTAGTTCCTGCCACTGAAAAACATCCCCACAGCATGATGCTGCCACCACCATGCTTCACTGTAGTGATGGTATTGGTCAGGTGATGAGCAGTGCCTGGTTTCCTTCAGAGATGAAGCTTGCTATTCAGGCCAAAGAGTTCAATCTTTGTTTCATCAGACCAGAGGATTTTGTTTCTCATGGTCTGAGAGTACTTCAGGTGCCTTTTGGCAAACTCCAGGTTGGCTGTCATATGCCTTTTACTGAGGAGTGGCTTCCGTTCGGCCACTCTACCATACAGGCCTGATTGGTGGAGTGCTGCAGAGATGGTTGTTCTTCTGGAAGGTTCTCCTCTCCACAGAGAAATGCTGGAGCTCTGTCAGAGTGACCATCGGGTTCTTGGTCACATCCCTGACTAAGGCCCTTCTCCCCCGATCACTCAGTTTGGCCGGGCAGCCCGCTCTAGCAAGAGTCCTGGTGGTTCCAAACTTCTTCCATTTACGGATGATGGAGGCCACTGTGCTCATTGGGACCTTCAGTGCTGCAGAAATTTTTCTGTACCTTTCCCCAGATCTGTGCCTCGAAACAATCCTGTCTCGAAGGTCTACAGACAATTCCTTGGACTTCATGGCTTGGTTTGTGCTCTGACATGCACTGTTAACTGTGGGACCTTATATAGACAGGTGTTTGCCTTTCCAAATCATGTCCAATCAACTGAATTGATCACAGGTAGACTCCAATAAAATTGTAGAAACATCTCAAGGATGATCAGTGGAAACAGGATGCACCTGAGCTCAATTTTTAGTGTCATGGCAAAGGCTGTGAATACTTATGTACTTATGTGGCTCTGGGTGAAGTAACATTACCAAAAAGGGGAGGCCACACAGAAAATTAAGTTTAACAAATAAACATTTAATCAAGAATAAATCAAAATAATAGAAAAATTAAGTACAAGTATAAAGAAAGAAACAAAAAGAAAACAATCCAAGGCTGGAGAGGGAAGATGAACGCCAGCCCAGTCCAGACAACACCACTGCTCTCTGAATCTCTGTCTTTTAAAACCAAACGACAATCACAGGTAACACTCCACACCTGCACCTGACGCTCTGGAAGAGAAGCAAAACCACAGAACAACACCACCTAGTGGACAAATATAAAAAGAACACTTTGTGCCTTAACACCTCCCCTCTTGAAACAGAGGCCCCTAAAAGGGGAACTCTGCAGACCCCAATAATACTCTAAACCAAAAAAATAAAACATTAAATACACAATCACACAAGTTTATCCCAACAGTCCAAATTTGTGGGCTCTCATATAAATGTCCCCCTCTCTTTTCATCACCTACCCCAACTCCATTGGTCAGTATCTTCAGGCACCTTGAAAACACTAAACAAAAAAAACTAAGATCAAGGGCAGACAACATTTAACAACAGTTCGTTTTACTCATCAACCGGAGAATGGGACAAAGCATCCGCCATGACATTATCCCGTCCTCAAATATGGCAAATGTCTAAACTGTACGGCTGTAATAATAGAGCCCATGGATAAGTTGCTGGTTAGGACTTCGCAAAAATTTTAAAAACATGAGCAGATTGTGATCTGAAAACACGAAACATTGAACCACCTCCCACATACACGTCGAAGTGCTGCAACGCCCACACCAAAGCCAACGTTTCGTAATTTTATTGATACAAATTAAACTTCTTAGAAAAGAATATTTATTAATGAAGGATCAGTATTATAAAGTGTTACCAAAAAATGTTTTGCTTCCTGCTCTAGAGTATATACTTGGAAAGAAAGTCACTGACAGAAGGAAAGGGAGGAGAGCAGAGAATGAAAAAAGTAATTCAGGGATGAAAACGGGGGAAAGGGGGCAACCAGGATAAAAGAGGCTAATAATGGAGATAAGACCAGAAGATGTAGGGCCCTACTGATTTCCGCGATGTGGAAAATGTGGACAGAATTGTGGAATCCAAGTATAAAAACGGAATTTACTGTATAATGTGGAATGTCACTGAATTTGGCAAATTTTGAATCAATTAATCAAAAAATAGGGCTGAACAGTTAATCAAATTCAAACCGCGAAATGGACTACCATCACTAATCATTCAAATACAGAAAAGACTGCTGTTTGAATATGTAATATGTTCGTTTTGTGTGTCTCAGAGTGATTGAGCAGCACAGTTTTGTCTACTACACAAACTCAAACATGGTTGGCGCTCACCATGTTTTAAGTGTCTCACTATATGAGGACAGTCCACATAAACGTCATCTCCAGAGCTGCTCTGAGAGTTCACTTTACCAGCATTTTACAGTTTCATATGAGAAAACCTACGGTCAGATACACACGGAAACTCAAAAATCTTCATGACAACCTGCTAAAATAAAAGTTAATTTAACTTTAAAAAGAATTATGACAGAAGTATATTACTATTGTACAGTAAAATGTACTTCTCAAAGAGTAATAATAATAATAATAACAACTTAAAATCAACCTTTTATAAGGAATATCATCACAATGAAGAGATTTTTTCATGCATGTTTTAATTTATACAATAAAGTTTTATTCTGCATGTTGTTTGAAAAAAATTATTTTTTCAGTTGATTACATTTTAAAAGATTGATTAAATTTGATTTTATGAATTCAATTGAATAGGCATGTGTTACGTGTCTGCTCTGTCTTGTGTTTTTCCATGACCCAGTTTAATTAGTTATTTCTATCACCTGTGCCTTGTTAATCATCTCATCAGTTCCCTTTGTTTGCCCAATGCATTTATACCCTGTGTTCTCCCTCATTCCTCGTCTGTTCTCGTCTATGTGTAACATTTATGTGAGTGTATCCTGAACAGAGTATGTGAGTGGAGCGGAGTGGGAGCGCCGTGATTTTTCCCGGAGTGAGGAGCAAATTTTTTGAATGTCGGGCATCGCGGTTTTCTATCGCTCCAAGAGTCCTCCGCTACTCCTCCATCACGTGCACAACTCATGTTAACCGCCCATAATGCAACTGCATTGAACATGACCGAATTCATGTGTTAAGAATAGTTAAACTCCACTGACAGAAAGATGGATTTTCTTAAATATTACATTGAACAAAGTGAACAAAAATACAAATGTATCTTAAAAGATAAAGATGGGGCAGGAGAAAGTGAGTGCGGGGAGGTGATTACGACAACAAAAGGATCATTGTGGAATCTGAAAAGGCATGTGTCAAGGAAACGCGATAAAGTGTTCCATGCACACATGGAACAAAAATCTAAAGGTCAGTAACTCTTTCAGTGTTGCCAGATCTTGCAAGACAAATAAGCAACCAGGCCTGTGAAAACAAGCGACTTTTTCTATGGAGCCCCCCTAGGTTCCGGGAAGAGAAAAATAAATAAACTGTGTGGGTTAATTAATGCCGTGCATTTTGTCCGGTGCATTTTGATGTCTTTATCACAAGTTGAGCACATTAACTCCCCAAGGTGATCGACTGATTTAATGGATGTGTGACAAGCTACATAGGTGGCTACCTTCAGCTCAGCTCTCTGTCTTGACTCGTTCTGTTTGGAGACCGCGAACCCAATGTCCGTAAGCCTCATCGAGGAGAACGGTGCTGCATTTTTTTTTTATGTTTCTCTGTGCTAGCATGTTGTACGAGGTCCGCATGGTGTGCACGTATTTCACACTTACATACTCTGCACAGTGCTTTTGAGTCGTCCCCCACGACGGGTTGAATCCATTCTTTTACTCCTTTCTCTTTCTCCCAGTCTTTGTTATATTTCTTCCCGTATTTCGCCCACTTTGTCCCAGGCATTTGTTCCTCCAAAAAACTCTCCTACAGTCCAGTCAGTCACCATCAGTCGCAACTCGCGCGCATTCATTTAAAGTTTACGTCACTCACTGACGACGTTTTCCTAACCAGAAAAAAACAGATTGCCCTGCTCTGCCTCTGATTGGCTAGTACTCGTTGCCATCTGGGTCAGAGCCAATTAGAAGCAGGATGTGGGTGGGAAAAAACTCTGCTGTCTCCTGTGTGTATGGGGAAAGGGGAGGGACAGAGAGAACAGGCTAGACAAACTCCTACGTTTAAATAACATATAGAAAATATCTGCTTGACAACTTATTATGGAGCTGGGATCAAGCCCAAATAAGCAACTACACTTTAGAAACAAGCCCAAAAAACCGCGACCCGCGACTACCAATATTTGTAAGCGACTTTACAGAAAAACAAGCCCAAAGTCGCTTATAATAAGCGGACTTGGCAACACTGAACTCTTTGTATCTATCTCCAAATATTAAATGCAGCATTCTAATTTAATTGCCACCTTAACTGTAAATGTCTGTACTTAACTGTATGTCTCGATTATCCCAAATTAAATTGAATTAAACTTTAACGACCTAAGCCACCAACTCAATGAATTTAATTTGTAATTTTGTATAAATATTTATTTGCAGAGGAAGAAGCACAGCAAACATGTAAAGAGGCAGAGAAGAGTAGATTTAAAAGCTTCTTTCAACAAAAAACAACAAAAATAAATATATCACAGGAGAGGAAGTGTGAACTGGACCAGGCCTTCTTTAAAATGGTCTACATGGACTTTGAGCCACTCACCAAAGGAGAAAGAGAAGGGATGCGTTATTTTGCGAACATTGCACTACATACCACCTTGCTACATCACGGTCTGTGACACACACATGCCACATGCCTTATTTGAGATGGAGGATAAGTTGCGCACTCTCCTACAGCACAGCAATGGACTCTCATTGGCTGTTGATATTTGGACAAGCTGAAGGGGTCACAGTTTTATGGGTGTTGTGGGCAGTTTTATCGATGAAAACTTATAGGGGCACACTGTTTTGCTAAGCTGCGAACATATCCAGGGACATCACACAGTGGATCATATTTATGAAAAATCCTGAGGTCCTAAAACGCTGGAATGTCCAGCGTGGTGTGATCAAAGTAGTTACTGATAGTGCCAGCAATATGGTAAAAGCATTCAATCTGCCTGGTTTCAATGAATTTGGGGATCTGCTGGATCAAGATTTCGGGGAGACAGATGTTGAGAGTGATGCTTCAGATACTGATGCACTTCTGCAGTTCCATGCAGACCAGCTGGCCATCCAATTGAACACCATGGTAGAGCGCTATGTCACAGATTCAAATCTTCACCTGAGATGACCGATTCACTTACTCCAACTGTCTATTAAAGATGCAATCGCAAAGCATTGTGCAGTCAATTCAGTAATCAACAAGGTTGGAAAAGTAGTCAAAACAGTTAGAAAAAGCACACTGAACACAGAGGAAATCGACAAATTAGGTGTTTGTCCTACAACTGCGTGCACAACCAGATGGAACAGTCAGTTGCGCATGATAGAATCGGTGCTAAAAATGTTTGAGAAGGACGCGCTGAAGAATTGACAGTAGAATTAGTCTGTGTGAAAATACATTGGGAAATACCCGGTCTGCTGCTAGGAAAGTACCCAAAAGATGTGTGTTTATTGTATGGTAACAAGAATAAACAATGGAAAGTACCAAAAAAATCATTACATAAATATTTAAAAAAAAAAAATAGTCGGGGGTTTTCCACCAATAAATCCTAGATGTATGTGAAGTAAGAAATAATGGTGGCAGAACGTCAAGGTGGAGCTAAAAAAGAAAGATAACTGGGAGAATTCCCATTGGACCTATAGCGATAAGAAAAAGGTATAAGAAATTAAGTTTTGCATTGTGCAGATCAGATGTGAAGCTGGCATCTCACTTTGTTGCTTGGCAATAAAGATTATCTTCTGAAATCTGGAACTTCTGACTCTTGAGAGCTTTCTTTGGGACCAAACAACTGAAGAGACACAGAGACTGCAGATTGCAACATGCCCTTGGACACCATGGACATTCCTAGTGTTGCCCTGTTGTGCCTGGAGCAGGAAGACCATTTGCTGGAAGACCATACCTGGGATTTCCTCCAGCTAGCGTGCCAAACACACTACCCGGACCACTCGCTCTGTATATTCCCACCGCAGATCCAGGAGGCCAGCCCGCCACAATGGATGAGCCAGGACCGAGGATAAGGTTGGAGGTTACCATCATCCCGGAGCCCGCTTCACATCAAGGATCTGACTAGGTGCGCGAGCCGGCAACACCAGTCATCGCTGAGGGAGTGCTCGTGGAGCTTGAGGGCTGGGAGGAAAGCCCTGCCCACAACACCACCCCTGTGGTTGAGTTGACTGTAGTCCCTAGCAATTATACTGAGGAACTGAAAAATATTTTTGAGGCTGATTTAATAGACTTTTTTTGAAAGGTTATACCCCTTGTTTCTCAAGTGTTCCCTGAGTCTCCTGAACGCTCTGTATCTCCAGTTTCTCTGTATCTCCTGTGTCTCCTGAATTCCCACCCAGCCTCCGTCTCCCGCCTCCTCATTCAGCCAGTTCCTCAGCCCCACCATCGCTACTGACCTTCAGCCACTCTACATCTTCCACATGCCAGGTAGAGATGCCAAGTGTCTTCAGGTCACCAGCTCCATCTCGCACAGAGGATCCCCTGTCTCCGCCTCCAGCCTCTGTGCCCCTGTGCCCTCTGCTCCACCTTGGCCCGTCGACTCTACGGCTCCACCCTGGCTCCTGCCTCCCTCAGCTCCACCGGACACCATCGACCATACGGCTTCTCCGGGCTCCCTCGTATCTCCGGCTCTGCCTTAGTCAGCCGTCGACCTATCTACACCTTTGGCTCCGTCCGGCTCCGCCTTCTCTCCAGCTCCACCTCCATCCTCGGTCCTACCGGCTAAGCCTCTGTCCCCTGGACGTCCGCCTCCACCTCGGACGCTCGTCGCCATGGCTCCTCCTCAGTCTCCAGGACCATCGGATGCGCATGGGCTCATCGGCTCCATCTGGATCTCCTTCTTTGGCTGCATCTTCTTTGGTCATCCCCAGGGTGTCAGCCGCCATCGAGTCATCTCCTCCCTGGCTCCTCCCGCCTTCGACTCTGCCCTGGGGTCTCGTTCTAAATGAAGGAAAGTGCCTGTGCTTTTAAAACACCAACAAAATGGAAAAGAGAGCAGGATATCAAGATATATTTTTAAAAGTTGAACTTTTAACTTCAACTTTTAAGACTGTTTTAAAATGCAGCGCGAGAAACTGAAAAAGCAGACGAGATGCAAAGATGCCTGTTTAATGCATTAATCTAGTTTAGATCAAAAACAACCTTTTTCTCTTTATTTTTTTCATCACCACTAGGCTAGCTAGGGTGAACAAAGTGCAAGAATTGATATTAAAATCTATATTATTTGATGTTTATAACGTGAGTAAGTTTTCAAAAAGATCAGGGTAGCTACTCACCAATAGCAGATTACAAGAGGACAATATCTTTATCTTCTTAACTATTCCGAGATGTGTCTAAAGTCCACGGTCTTTTGCTTCATATTTCATAGCTTTCCAATATGATCACTGTTGATGAGGAGCTTAATATGATCGCTATTCCTAACGCCGTACCGTACCTGAGCACGCAATAGAATCGTCCCCCATTAAAACCATTGTGTATAGGCGCATTTACAACATTAAACCTTATTTTTTCATTTTTTTGTTAGGTTTTTAATGACTTTTTTTATTTTTAATTAAAGTGAAACAGAGTAAAAAACTGAAAAATCACCACACATTTCTGGTGGGGCTATATAGCCTCACCACACATTTCTGGTGGGGCTATATAGCCCCAGCAAACCCCAGCCTTGGTGCCGCCACTGGACTGAACATGTTCAATCCCTTCTGATTCGAATCTCACTTAAGATGTGATATTGTAACTGTTACTGGGTAAGAAATGACATCGTTATTGTTAGACATGTCTTAAATACACAACTTTAGCAGGATCCGTTAAAAGTTCTTGGGGAACAAACTTAAATTTCAGTCATTAATCCAAGTAAATTCCCTCTCATTACATGTACAATCTATGCAATTTACATTTCTTCAAAAAACAAAACAAAAATACATCTGCTTATAAATGTATAATATTTTAATCTAAAATGAGTGATTTATGGCCATCCAATGAATTCCCATGAGCACTTTTTTGAGTGTGGAGGCCCACCAACACTGAATATTTTGCATGTGTTCTTTGTCTGACACACCCATTTTAGATCTTTGAGTCACTACTAATGAACTGATAACCTTAATCAGGTGTGTTTGATTGAGGAGACATGCAAAATGTGCAGTGTTGGTGGGCCTCCAGGAATGTGGTTGGGAAACTGAAAGCTCATTTTTTGAGATATCAACCTAAAATTTGGAACACAACTTGTTCATATTTTTGGCTTTGATTTTCTTGCAGTTTTAGAGTAAAACATGTTTTGTAAAATATATATTATTATAAAATATAAACAATTATATTTTTTCATTTTCATAAACTTAAACTTCTTTAACTCTTTTTCTATTTCACTTCCATAATTTATTTTACTTCTACAATAATTTGCCAAGTGTCTACTTTAAAACAAGACCAACCTTAGGTCTGTATTCCAAAGAATTCTTGAATTACAACCATTCAGGTTTGGATAGTGCATTTTTATGTCTATGCGAAAAAAAGGGGGGTGACAGTTAAGGAGTTAAACCTATTTTTCTCAAAATTCTGTTCCTGAAAATCATATATATATATATATATATATATATATATATATATATATATATATATGATGCCGTGTATTATGCTCAGTACTTACCTAATGTAGACAGTGTTGTGGCCATAATTACCTGTTGGTTTAATCCATGTGGGTGGAGCTTCCACTTTATAAGCTGAAAGTGCAACATCATTCAGGGTGGGTTGAGCAGGAATGAGTACAAATGTGGTATTGCTGAGAGTGGTTTAAAAAGTGTTTTCTTTGTGTGTGGAAGGACGTATTTTCAGCCAAGCACTGTGTGTATATAAACACCAATAAACACCATTGCACTTAAGTGTTATTGTGACTGAGCCATCATTTCTTGTACAGGACCGTTATTACCATCACACTGCTTTACAGACACACATGGTTTGCACACGTCACTCAAACACAGAAGCAGGAAACTCTTCAGAGAAAGAGAAAGAGAAACTGAAGTGTAGTTGAGCTGTTGTGTGTTTGTGTCTCTGTATTCATGCAGTAAAATGGCAGAAGCCAGATTTTCTCAGGATGAGTTCCTGTGTCCAGTGTGTCAGGATCTACTGAAGGATCCAGTGACCACTTCCTGTGGACACAGTTATTGTAAGAGCTGTATTACAGACTGCTGGGATCAGGAGGATCAGAAGAGAGTCTACAGCTGTCCTCAGTGCAGACAGACCTTCAGTCCAAGACCTGCTTTAGCTAAAAACACCATGCTGGCTGAAGTGCTGGAGAAACTGAAGAAGACTAAACTTCCTGCTGACTGTTACGCTGGAGCTGCAGATGTGCAGTGTGACGTCTGTACTGGAAGAAAACACAAAGCCGTCAAGTCCTGTCTGGTGTGTCTGGAGTCTTACTGTCAGAATCACCTTGAACAACATGAGAGTTTGTCAAAAGGAAAGAGACACAATCTGACTGATGCCACTGGACGACTGCAGGAGATGATCTGCCAGAAACACGACAAGATCCTTGAGGTTTTCTGCCGCACTGATCAGAAGTTTATATGTGTGCTGTGTACGATTGATGAACATAAAAACCACGACACTGTATCAGCTGCAGCACAGAGGACAGAGAAACAGGTATGAACTTAAAGAGGTCCCCTTATGCTCATTTACAGGTTCATAATTTTGTTATGGGGTCTACTAGAATACATTTACATCATTTAATGATCAAAAAACTCATTCATTTTCTTATTTACATTGTTGCGGTGCCTGTTTTCACCCTCTGTCTGAACACTGTTTTAGTTTCAGTTTCTTTAAAGGGCACCTATTTTTCAAAATTCACTTTTGCATGGTGTTTGAACATAAATGTGTGTCGGCAGTGTGTGTACACAGTCACCCTAAAATGATAAAAATCCACCCACTCCTTTTTTTGAATCCCCATAAATCATGAGCAGAGTCTCAGAACAAGCTTTTTGCAGATTCTGTACAAAGTAACGTCACTTTATACAGGCCCCGCCCACGGCTGCTGGCGGTCTCGATACTGGAACAGCTGTAGTGACAAAAATGTCTCATAAAAGATTGAGATGTTTTGTTGTTGGATGTAAGAGTGAACATAACAGTCTCCATGAACTCCCGACATCAGAGCCACTGTTTAGTTTTATTTTTTAAGGGAATGCGAATTTAAGGGTTTGTGAACTTTTTTGTTTTTTTGACAACCTTGTGTGTATTTGACAGGTTAAGCACAATAAAACGTGAAAAAGAAGTTAGTTTAATACTCTCTACATAGTAACGTCACTTTATACAGGCCCCGCCTTTACTGCTGACAGACTCTGCTGTATTAGCATAGACCCCGCCCTGAGTGAGTTGTACACTGGACCCCTTTAAACCAGTAATTCACCCAAAAAAATGAACATTCATCATTTACTCATGTTATTCCAAACTGGTATGACTTTCTTTTTTCTGAGGAGCACAAAAGAAGGTATTTTAAGGAATCTCACATCTGTCTGTATATTGAAAGTCAATAGGGTCCAAAAGTTTCAATCTTCAAAAAGGACATTAAGGTAGCATAAAAGAAATCCATACGACTCCAAGGAGGGTAATCTAAGTCTTCTGAAGCGACAAGAAAAATCAAATATGGTGGCATGTTTAGTCATGTGACATGCATGAGCCAGTGAGGCCTGATGTTATTGACGTGTCCATATTTGATTTGGGCTCTAGAAACAGAGACATTCTTCAGAATATCTTCTTTTGTGTTATGAAAGAGAAAATCAGAAGTTTGGAAAGACATGAGGATGAGTAAACGTCATCCTTCTCTTCACTCTCGGAGGCAGCAGTTTCCGAACTCATCCTTTCCAATCACCCTACTACTTGTCTGCTTGACCCTATCCCCACTCATCTTCTTCAGGCCATCTCCTTCTCAATTGTACCTGCACTCACTCACATTATTAATACTTCTCTTCACATTAGTACATTTCCCACAGCATTTAAGCAGGCTAGGATTACCCCACTGCTTAAGAAACCCACTCTAAATCCAGCACTTTTAGAAAACTACAGACCGGTATCCCTTTCTCCATTCATTGCAAAAACACCTGAGGGAGTTGTGTGTCTACTTATCTCACACAGAACAACCTCCTTGACAACAACCAGTCTGGCTTCAAGAGTGGCCACTCAACTGAGACTGCCCTGCTCTCAGTTACTGAAGCCCTGAGACTGGCACGAGCAACTTCAATATCATCAGTACTCATCTTGCTGGATCTGTCTTCTGCTTTTGACACAGTTAACCACCAGATCCTCCTGTCAACCCTCATGACAAAGGGCATCTCACGAAACCATACTCCAGTGGTTCAAATCTTACCTCTTAAGTTGGTTCTTCAGGGTATTTTGCAGAGGTGAGATGTCTAAGGCAAATCATCTTGCTACTGGGGTACTTCAGGGCTCAGTGCTTGGACCACTTCTCTTCTCCATCTACATGTCATTACTAGGATCTGTCATTCAGGAACATGGTTTTTCCTATCACTGTTATGCTGATGACACACAACTCTACCTCTCATTCCAACCAGATGACCCGACGGTTGCTGCTTGCATTGCAGCCTGCCTGACAGCCATTTCTGCCTGGATGAAGGACACCCCCTTCAACTCAAGCTTGCAAAAACAGCACTACTTGTGGTCGGTGCCAACCCAACACTTCATCACAACCTCTCCATTCAACTTGGTTCATCAACCATAACTCCTTCCAGAACAGCCAGGAACCTTGGAGTGGTGATGGATGATCATTTAAGCTTCACAGATCATATTGCTACAACAGTCCGGTCCTGCAGATTTGCCTTATACAACATTAGGAAGATTAGACCCTTCCTATTGGAGCATTCCACACAAATTCTTGTCCAAGCTCATCTATCCAGACTGGACTATTGTAATGCTCTTTTGGCAGGCCTTCCAGCATGCACTGTCAAGCCTCTACAACTGATCCAGAATGCAGCAGCAAGAGTGGTCTTTAATGGGCCAAAGAGAGCGCACGTCACACCTCTCTTCATCAATTTGCACTGGCTGTCAATAGCCGCTCGCATCACATTCAAGATTCTAATGTTTGCCTACAGAACAACCACTGGCTCTGCACCACTATATCTAAACTCACTACTTCAGACTTATGCACCCTCCAGAAGTTTGCGTTCTGCAAGTGAACCTCGCCTTGTGGTGCCATCCCAAAGGGGAACAAAATCACTCTCACTGACCTTCTCCTGGTCTGTTCCCTGCTGGTGGAATGACCTGCCTCTGGAATGAGTCTTTAGCCATTTTCAAAAAACTGCTAAAGACATATCTTTTTCGTCAACACTTGACACAGTCATATTAGCACTTACTTTTTCTTTTTTTTTCTATTCTCTCTCTCCATCTATTAAAAAAAATCCTTGCTATGAGCACTTTGCTGGATAAATTTGGACTTGACACGGCACTTGCATACTGTTGCACTCATGTTGATTTGATTGCTTCTACTATTCTCATTTGTAAGTCGCTTTGGAGAAAAGCATCTGCTAAATGACTAAATGTAAATGAGTAAACAATGAAAGAATTTACATTTTTGGGTGAACTATCCATATAAAACTAGGCATTGATTAAATAATGCTGCCACTTATGGATGAACCTATAACCTTACCATGCAAGATCTTTAATCCCTCAATCTCACCACTTCACTGATACTGGATTCATATCTGTTTACTTGATGATTTATGTGATGTTTCTCCTGATATTGGTTTGTCCTTTAGCACCAGCTGAAGGAGACGCAGAGGTCGTTCCAGCAGAGGATCCAGCAGAGAGAGAAAGATCTTCAGCAGCTGAGAGAGGCTGTGGAGTCTCATAAGGTGAGTCTGGAGAAGAAGAGAAGTTTGAGAAGTCTCAGTCAGGACTCACTGAAGCCATTGTGTGATTGTGATGTGTGTCCTAACAGCGCTCTGTACAGACGGCAGTGGAGGACAGTGAGAGGATCTTCACTGAGCTCATCCGCTCTATTGAGAGAAGCCGCTCTGAGGCCACACAGCGGATCAGAGATCAGGAAAAGACTGCATTGAGTCGAGCTGAAGGACGACTGGAGCGTCTGGAGCAGGAGATCAATGATCTGAGGAGGAGAGACGCTGAGCTGGAGCAGCTTTCACACACACAGGATCACATCCATTTCCTGCAGGTAACAGAGATCTAGAAGAACAGGATCATAGTGGACTTGAGCAAGAGACACACAGAGAAACATTTCATGAGAGCAGAATGAGCCGTTGACTGAAGTGTTGATCTGTGTGTTCGGTTATTATATAATCATCAGTCAGACTCTCATCTGATCATCTTCTTTTGAAAGAGACGCACTTACAAATGCATTTCAACTCTGGAAATCTCTTAGGAAACATTTTTTTTGAAAAATATATTGAGCTTCCAGACAGAAACAGCTCAAAACTTCACTTATTAATCAAGTGTTTTCCTAGAAAGTTCACATACAGTGCACAGCATAAATGAGTACACCCCCTCTGAAACTTCTGAAAGTCAGCAATTACTCAATTACTTAGGAGACATGTTAGGGTTTCTTTAGAGATATAATGTTCTAGCAAGTCTGCTTAATCAATTACCAAAGTAGTATGTCAAAATTATTCAGGAAAATAAGATTTTCTTATCAAGGTGATAAAATGTTGTGTAGCAAAAATGAGTGCACCCTCCTAAAAGTTAAAAAATTTCTGGTGTAAGTTTAAGGCAATGTTTGATCAACAGGTAAGTATGTTGAACCAAAACATTTAAAGAGAAGTAATTTCTTGACAATTAAAAGTGTTATATAGCCCACTGAATCATTCTCAGACTTAATGCTGACAACAATGGAAGCCTTTGGGAGAGAACTGTCAGGAGACTTATTTCTTACCACAAAAGAGGACAGTGGTACAAGAGGATTACCAAATCATTGTTTTAAGTGTGAAAATATAGCAAAAGTAACACAGAAATTCAAAAACAATGGACTTGTGACAAGGCCCCTGAAATAATCAGGCCTTCATTTTAAGCTTTCATTTAGTGATGAGGGATTTTTTTGCTAGACAAAGAGCAGGAGAAATACCAAGCGAGTGTCTCAGAGCCAGCAAAGGCTATGAAAAGAGTGACTGTTTATCTCACAGAGTAAGATGCAGCCTGCAGAAATTACATGCATGGTTGTTGTTCTCACTGGAACTACCTACTGTAGCCAAAGCACAATAAAGTCAGTTAGCCATTTCCAAAGCCCATATTTACAAAATATAGATTCTGGGAATCAATACTCTGGTCTCATGAGACCAAATCAATCATTTTGGATCTAACAGCATCCAAAATGTTATGGTGCTGCTAGAGGAGTGTCAGCGGATAGACGAGGAATACGGGGGTAAGTGATGTAAACAACAGCAAGTTTATTGAATGCAGATGAAACAACTACACAGCAGAGAAACCAGTCCAGGTAAGTGGGTTTGGATAAGGAAAGTCTTGGTTCAGCTTATCTGCTCCTTAAGCTTGTCTTTGTTGCTTTTCCAGGTGATCCAGGAACCAACGGGTAGTGATGGGACGGTTGATACCGGGGCTCCGATGCTCCGACGCAGTTTTCAAAGCACTATTGTATCACACACTGTACCAATGCTTGTATCGAAATGACAATACCACGTGATTGATGACGTTTGAAGCTTCAAACGTCATGCAGTATCGGAAAGTCAGGAGGGCTGGTTTGAAAAAATTGGCGCTTCACCTGATGCATAAAAGGAAAATGAATTTAATCATGTTTTATTACTGGGGTCTCAGAGACCCCAAACAGAACATAAGGGTTAAACAGCTCACCCAAAATATTTTTTCAACTACTCCAGTCAATAATGTTCACATCATTGTATATTTTATATTATTTAGCCTATCAATGTGTATCCGTTGACCAGGCTATACATGACACGAGTTGTGGTCTCATTGTCACAAATTAATTTAGATGACATTAGATCAGATTAGATAGAAGAACTGTATGATCCAAGACAAGAGTGGTTCCGTGTGTCACAGACTTCCGAAGCTTTGTCTGGTCACATGCTTTTTCAAACCGTATCTGCTCCCCGATTTGTTAGATATGGTGGAGAAAACAAGTCTGACCACCAGATGTCACTAATGCGCACTGTGTTAAAAGCTTCGAGTAATGAACCGTTTTTCGGCACAATTTGATGAAAGCCTCAAACGCTTCAGAAAGCTTCGGTTTCCCACTACCAACGGGCATGGAGAGCAGGGGATAAGGAGAACCAGGACTGCTGGTAGGAACAACTGGTGAGTAGATCACAGGTAAGATGGTTGTGGAGCTTGACATATGAGTAGACAAAGACGTTGTGCTTATCCATAGATGAGACCCAACAGTGAATGGAGTGTGTGAGGACCTTAAGAGTGGTGCAGAAGATGAGTGGAAATGGAGTGCAGGTGAGGAACCAGAGGGATGCTGGGAAGTGGAGTCCGGGTAAGGTGAGACAGACGGTGACGGTGACAAGGAGGAGTACAGTGAGAAGTGCCTGGTTCCTACAGTAAAGTTCAGTGGTAGTAAAGCTCTTATATAGGAATGTATGAGTGCTGAAGGTGTGAGGGAGTTGTGCTTTATCAATGCTGTCATGAATTCCCACACCACTGTGTAATTTAATACACAAACTTGAAACAGAAGATGTTAACCTTTCCTCATTCCCTGCATTGTTGGGCATTTTTTCAACATGACAATGAGGATATGCATTCTCCCAAGGTGAAAAACCTTCTGTGGACATGTATTGCACACAATCTTAACACTCTTGAGCACCTGTGGGGGATTCTGTAGAGACAAGTTGAGCAACACTCCCCATTAAAGATCAGGGCATTTAAGGAGCTCATCATCCAGGAGTTAAACAGGACAGATGTGACAATTTGTCATGAACTTGTACACTCCGTGCCAAGAAGGGTCAGAGCAGTATATTCAAAATTATGGAGGGCATACTAAGTACTAGAATATTATACATTTGTTGAATTAAATCTAGGGTGTACTCATTTCTGCAATCCTTAATTTAAACAAAATTGGCTAATCTACTTAATTTATGGCTATTAATGACATATATTTTCTCAGTTTTTATTAAGTATATGTTTAATACATTTTAGTTTTCCTTTCCATGAATTGTATTAGTGATCATAAAGAAAATACATCTTTTGTGTTTGTTCAGAGGGGGTGTACTTATTTATGCTGTGCACTGTATAGTGTCAAACACTAGAACTTTTAGCTCTAACATGATATAATGAATATGAGAAGAATTAAGCTGATTCTGTGAAAGTGCTGGATTGAGGAAAGTTACTAAAGATCAACAAGAGCTGTTATTATCTGAAGTGTGGAGGTGATGAGCTTTGATTTCTGTGTTCTGTAGAGTTTCCAGTCTCTCTCAGCTCCTCCTGAATCTACAGACGTAAATGACGATCCCTTCAGTTCTCTCTCCTCTTTTGATGGAGTGAGAGAATCTGTCCTTCAGCTGAGAGACAAACTGGAGGATTTCTGCAAAGAGGAGCTCAAGAAGATCTCTGACAGAGGTAAAGTCCTGGAGATTCATCTGCTCTCAGAAATGATCCTCCATCATCTCATATCATGTAGAAGATCATATCAGAAATGTCTTAGGAACGGATGCAGGGATCATTTTCTCTTGACGTGATAATCACACTCTTGATGTCTGTTGATTTCCACAGTCACTTTCACCAACATTGTTCCCAGGACCAGGAACGACTTCCTACAATGTAAGTCACTAAGAAAACAAGCAGAAAAACTCACTGAGTGTGTTCATGTTCTTCCTGTAGAAGGAGAAAGAAAACATGACAGAAGAGTTTTATAGTTGATCATGTAAATGATGATTTGCACAGGATATCTGGTAAACTGTACTGAGACACTGATGATATATTGAACATGAAGAGTTCAGATACATTAAAAGATCAAACAGATTCATAATTCCTGATTCTGATGTGTTTTATCTCCATCAGATTCCCATCAGTTAACTCTGGATCTGAACACAGTGAATAAACTCCTCCGTCTGTCTGAGAGGAACAGAGTGATTACTTACACTGACACAGAGCTTCAGCCGTATCCTGATCATCCAGACAGATTTGATCATTGTATTCAGGTGTTGTGTAGAGAGAGTGTGTGTGGACGCTGTTACTGGGAGATTGAGTGGAGTGGTGTTATGTTTGGTGTGTTAATATCAGTGTCATATAAGAGCATCAGCAGGAAGGGAGTGGGTTATGAGTGTTGGTTTGGATGTAATGATCAGTCCTGGAGTTTGTTCTGCTCTTCCTCCAGATACTCATTATATCACAATAAGATAGAGACTAAACTCCCTGTAGTGTCCATCATCAGTAGAATAGGAGTGTATGTGGATCACAGTGCAGGAACTCTGTCCTTCTACAGCATCTCTGGAGACACAATGAGCCTCATCCACACAGTCCAGACCACATTCACTCAACCGCTCTATCCTGGGTTTACTGTTGAATATGGATCATTGGTGAAACTGTGTTGAATCAGAATAGACTGTAGAGAGATTCTACCCATAATGCTTTGAGCTCATGATGAATCAGTGACAGTCAGATGTTGTAGAGTCTCTTACTTTCTCTTCATTACATGACAGTTTTTCTCTATTTGACATTTCTCCAAAGTAATGTAACTGCTCTCAAAACAGTTAACACAGTGATCTAAACACTTCAACTTTAATGCAAAATAAAGCACTGCATTTTTTTCTAGTAATGCATTTATTAAGTAAATACTACAGGTGTATTGTCTGTTGATTTTAGAACATTTTCAGCTGTGGATGTACAAATACACTAATGAAAATACATGTTTATTGTAATGTTTGTCCAACAGGTTTTGTTATATGGGTCATTGACAAATAAAGCTTCAAAAAAGGTATTTTTAAAAAATCTTTTCAAAACTGATGAAATGCATATTTTTGAGTCTTGAACAATGTGTTTAAACAGGTTACATAACATTTCAAAGTGTTTAAATTCATTTTTTTTTACTCTTTCATCAGGTGGTACAACCAAATGTTTGTAAATATATATTATATTATTGTACCACCTGACATGGAAAGTGTACCAACCTACCCATACTTGAAATTAGCCGTTTTATCAGTATTTGAGAGAGATATACAAACCTTTTCACTCTGCCACAATGATCTATTGATTTCCTCTGGACGTTGCATTATCAGACTTAATGGTATTACCTTGTCAATTCATATAAAACAGCTATATTTGCAGTTGTGCCACTCTGGCTGAATCCACAATTCCCCCTATACCCTGCTTTCCACTACACCAATGACCTCCACCAATCTCTTATCCTCTCCTCCTTTTTTACATCCTCCTCTCTCCTCATATGACCTCCCTCTATCTGTTCCTTTTCTTCTCATTACACCCCTTCCTCTACCCACACCACAACCTTTATGCTTACATTTCTTTATTTTCCCCTTCTCTTGCATATTCTTATTCTTTTCTTTCTCTATGTATACTTTCCCTTTTATACTTTCCCTGTTACATTGTGCAGTTGTGATAAATGTGTAAACAGATAGGAAAACTGAATTTCCTGTGTGTATTATTAACCAAGCAGTTATCAGTTTGGGGCCAATTGAAAACATACAAAGTGCATTTAATAATATGACAAATTCCAGAGTTTTGTTTATTGTATTTGGACAAATGGTACATAAATGTTTCTGAATTGTGTAAAGCCAATTAAAAAAAAAAAGCTGAGATCATTTTTGATTGGATGTATTATGAAAACATTGGAGAACTTTGTGCGTAGTGTTTTGAGAAAATGATTCACATGATTTGCAATTTGTGTGAAATGAATGAAAACGTACAATATGTTCAGGACAATTACAAAGTGTTCAGATCACTGTGTTAACCTTTGAGAACAGTTATCCAAGTTTGGAGAAATGTGTCAAATCTATTGGGAAAAACTGTAATACTATAGCTGTCAGTGAAATAACATGTCAGAATAAATGTGTGTAATGAATCCTCATATAGACAGTAAGATCAGTGTGTGTTTGTGAGTCATGATGAGTGACGGTGTGTATCTGTGCTTTACTCAAGCTCTGTGATTTTCCATCTAACAGAACTGCTTGCTAAAATACAGAAAAAATATTAATTTTTATGTTATGAAGGGTAAAATTAGTGTTGCACAATGTATTTTTTTATATTTATGCATGTGTTCACATGGAACTGCTGTGTATTCTTTTTGTGTGGATTGTGGTGTTTTTCTTTCTTTTCCAAGCAGTATTCCCTAAGCCACACCTCTATTCTTCTAATTACATCAAATGAACTAATTGGTGATGGACGTTGAGTTGGCGCGTAAATATGTTCTCTTATAAAAGGACAGCTGTGACTGGGACACAAGAGAGCAAGTACCACGGTGGAAAGGGTAAAGGGGCAACACCATGCGGTCATATCTGGAAACTGGTCGACGAGAGAACGAGCGAGAGAGTCACGTTTGCGTCGGCGTCTAGCAGTGAGTGTGTTGCATGTGGTAAGATGGCCTATGGCCATGTGAGTGCACAGCGTCCTGTAGACGAATAAAGGCGGATGAGCTGGCGGTTCGGTGACGCAGATGCCTATCAGAGGCTGAATTGAAGCTGGACTGTCTACCGAGTTTGGACTTTTAGTGTTTGTTTTCTTTTCTTTCTTTTTTTGCTCCTTTTTGATTCAATTGATTGTAATAAAAAGTCTTTGTTTGAGCTTTTGTTCGGGTGATGTTTTCCACTGTTCCACCACTGTAAAAAAGAACCTGTGGGCTAGTGAGTTCTATAACTTTCCCGGGGTTTTAGTTTAAACTCTATGTGGCGTAGTCGGCTACAAAAAAACGTGCTTTATATAAATTTTACTACTACTATTGAAATCTAATTGATAATCTAATTGAAATCTAATCTAATCTAATCGAACTCGGCCGCTGACATAAATTATCATATAGGAGTTTAAATTGCAGGTTTCTCCCATAGTGAACCGATTGAAACTAGTGTTCGTAGGTGTGAGTCAACACTCGCAATCATGTCAGTTTTAATTGTGTCTAAATGTTCGCACGGTTTTCGGTTAGTTAAACAGATCACATTTTATTTTGTGTCAAAATTACTGCAATATTATTATTTCGTCAGCTTGATCGTGGTGTTGTGACCTCTTAATTATAAATTCAACAGACAGTGCTGTTATGACAAAATGATTGTATTTATTTCTCAGACATGCCACCATCTTTCTGCAAAATGCTTATTGTTAAAATAAAGTTTAAAAAGCGGAATCTCTGCTCGCGTACTTCATATGTAAATAGGTGAATACATTGTTTGCATTTAATCATGATAATGTCACTGCATGATCGATTCATTAGCCGACACGACTCTTAAATCATTTAGCAAGACAGTGTCTAATGTTACGTCAGCTAGCGCTCTGTTGCTGTTGATATTCAATTGCAATTTGACTTTGTTAGACATGCTGCTGCTGTACAAAACTAGGATTGCTGTAGCTCCGTTTGATATGCCAATAAAAAAGCGAAGCCTATTTCACTTTGAAGATTTCAGGAAAGCTTATTCCTGTATCCTCATGCAACTATGTTGTCTGCTGCAGCATAAATGCAATAAGCATATTTGAATCGCTAGGTGCTAACATGCCCAGCAATTCACTCTGAGCATTAAACAGGACTGTTAACATAACACACCAATTAACCTCGTGTGTTGCTACTTCATAAGAAACTGATAAAGCAGACAACGCAAAAACACACAGTGCTATAGCACAAGAAATTGAAGAAAACCATTCATTTATCTATATGTGTTGAATTCAGAGGAACTCTGAAGCGCGCTGCAGACTGCTATGGTGAACGTAACCAGCCATTTAAATGTGTGAGCAACAAGCTCATTGGCTGCAGAAGTGACATGGACCAATCAGCTTGTGCCGGTAATTAATGCTGTAATTATCATCAGCTTGCATTAAGGACCCATCATCCAGCGCCATCTAGAGTTTCATGACTGAACTATGTATTTGTAAGTGTTCATTATAGTGTTTAAATAAAATACACTTTAAGAGATTTTTGAAATAGATTTTAAATATACTAAATTGCTACTTCATTATTAGAAAAATGTAATTACAAATATGTTTAATTATATAATAGTGTACATGTAACTGACATTAAAGTATATTTTAGTTCACATTAATTGCTTGTCAGTACATTCAGAAGTACACTTTTACCATATTTCCCAGTACATATAAAAATGTATTAAAGTCCCACTTAAGTGGATCAAAAAAAAAATCACTCAACTAACTGCATTTAACATACATTGAAACTATAATACATTTGAATTAAATGACAAATAATATGCATTTAGTTAGTTGAAAACATTACATTTAATTCACACTTAAGTGTGTTATTTTTAAGTATATTATTTGTGTAATAAGTACACAAAAGTATACTAAAGTGCACTTCTTTTTCACAAGGGACTCTGACAGAACCTATGAGTAAGTAATAATTAACAAAGGTAAAAACACAACTCATATTATGATACTGTAAAACAAGTCAATGTAAATATGTGAACATATCTACTTCCCCAAAATCTGTCATTCGTCCATGTGAAAAGTTGTACACCAGGTTAATAATTACATTAATGAAATAACTCCATCAACAATATTTGTGGTATGATATCAATCACCACAGAAATAAATGTCAACTCTTTCTTTAGTTAAAAAAAAAAAAAGGAAGGAACTTACAATGGAAGTGTCACAGTCACCGCCACCGCCTTGTCCCGTTTGTTTTGTTTGTCATGTGCTTCTCTGTTCCCGCCACTCATCACTCACCATGGACACTGATTACCTTCACAGCTGTTTGTCATTTGTATTGTGTATTTAAGTTCCTGCCTGTGTTCAGTTCAGTGTCCGGTATTGTTTATGTCAACTGTGTTTGCTGTTACCTGTTCTTCCAGTTTCTGAGATTAAACTTCGTTGTGTTACTTGTATCTTATGCTTCCGTCTTCCTTGGAGCACGCCTGACAGGAAGTAAATAGGCAAAGCAGTAAACATTAAAATACACACTGTTAAATAGTATAGCCACAAGGCTTAAACATTATGTGTGCAAACGTCACTTACTAATTTTGTCTGTGTACAATTACAACCAGTGTTTCTTTCTTTTCTTTCTTTTTTTTTTGTTTTTGTCATAACATAAACTTGGTAACTTTTGTAAGATATGAACATGTAAAACAAAGTGGTGTGACAATCTATATCAAATCTTGAACTACTTATTTATCTGAAGCAATATAAATCAAGTACAAAAGGCAGTGAATCAGGACACTATAAAAGGAACATGAGAGGCTGTGGGGATGACAGAGAAGAGCTGGAAACAAACATCAGTGAAGAATGAAGGCTTTAGTATGTATACTGCTGCTGTTGGAAACCTTTGTGTTTGTCGTCCAGCAGCAGGTAGATGGAGGACTCAATGAGAATGAGATCAGTCAACAGATCAGCTCTGAGGACGGAAGACAGAATCCACCTCAAACAGACACTTTGAGAGCTGAAGCTTCAACTGACAGCCAACAATACTGTGATCTGGGCATCCCTGACATCCATGCAGCACTGAGAGAACTGACCGCCACCGTTACAGAGCAGAAAGGAAACATCAGAGAACTGACCGCCACCGTTACAGAGCAGAAAGAAAACATCAGAGCTTTAGAGACGCAACTGAGGGATGAGATGAAGAAGAAAAATGAAGGTACCTCACCAAAACATTCACTCTTTTATCAATGATCCTCAAAGTAAAACACCAATGTAATACATTGTATAGTGTAAATGTTAGTGTAAAGTCGAGTGTATACTGTGTGAATTGTGTTATCTATTACAATAATCAGTGTAAATGTCATTTAACAGAATCTTTATTCCTTCACAGAAATTTCAGATCTTACTCTGAGTCAAGTGGAGGAGTTGAGAAAGGAAAATAGAGGTGAAAGTGTGCTTGAATGATGTTAAATTCAGTGTATACATTCTCAGTGTAATAGAGTAATATATCACAATATTACTTATGTTTTTAAATAACAGACAGAGAAATAGCTTTTTCAGCTGGACTGATGGAATCTGGCAGTGGATTTATTGGTCCTTTTACTACTCACATCACACTAACCTACAGGAACGTCTTCACAAACATAGGGAACGCCTACAACCCAGTTACAGGTAATTATCAATGAAATGGAGTCATAAAACTCAGTTTATAGTAATGAAAACCCTTCTGCTCCATTCAGACCTCTCTGCAGTTGTGTAATGTGTATAAGAGAATTAAACGATCTGCCATCTTTCAAAACTATTACACAGTGTGTTTGGTAATTAAGCAATCATACAGGAAACAGCTGATTCTGTATCTCTTGTTATTTGATTTAGGTGTTTTCACAGCCCCACTGAAAGGAGCGTACATGTTCAGAGTCTCTGTATTTGGTCATGGCCCGACTGCAGCAACTGCAGCCATTATTAAGAATGGAAAGCATGTGGTTGTAGCAGATGCTCATCAGACTAAGGATCGGTTAAACTCCTCAAATGGAGTTGTGTTGATCCTGGAGGTTGGAGATGTTGTCTATGTGAAACTTTGGTCTAACAGGAGGATATTTGATAACCAGAATAACCACAACACTTTCAGTGGTTTCCTACTGTTTCCCTTAAGATAACAGGAGCTTTGCAGAATGTGATTCCAATAATTCAGAACTGTCACTGTATGATTTAAGATGAAAATCATGAAGAATCATTAAAATATGAACCTGTATTAATGAGGACTGATGTGTGTTTGAAATTTGCAGTAAATTACTGTATAAAAGTCAGTATAATACACTATACTCATAAGTTCTGATCTGTCTATACATGTAAGTTTGTATAAAGAGTTTCAGCACGAGACAGACAGGACCCACGTATATCACATGTGACTCAAACGTGTTTTGTTGAAGTATTAAATCTAATAATATTAAATAATCTCTTTTTAAGTGTAGCTTGTTGCTGATCCTTGATCTGTATCTCTTCATCCTACAGAAATAAGAGAATAAAGAAACATTGTAGCATTTCTTTTCCTCATATTTTCATTAATATTTCCCCAACAAACCAGTAGTACAGTAATATTGTTTTGCGGTGTGTATTTTGATCGTAACACCTTTAACCTTATTATTTATTATTCTCAGGTTAGGTAAAGTAAGTCGAGTCTGGCCTAAATTATAAGCATTTTAAATTACTTACAATTTGGTCAGAAGACTTCTCTGTGATATGTTCTTGTTCAAAGTCTTAAAACCCTATAAATCAAGCCAAGGTAGGCAGCTTTTGTAATCAATTAAATTTCTTTTAATTGATTACTTTTTATAATAAACAAAAATGTAAAGGCAAATAAAACTTCATCATTAAGGTATAAAACACAGTAATCACTCTTTTGAGTCAAAGGTGTAGTCAGCTCTGGGCTTCCCATCTTCAGCTTGGGGTTTCTTGTCCTCAGCTCTGGGCTTCTAGGCGTCTGGGGTTTAATGACGTATCAGTCTCCGAAGAGGCAATCAACTCATCAGTCTTTTATACTCATGTTGTTTATCACAGACGTTCTTGATTGACGTACGTTGAAACTTTCCCAAAGTTTCCCAGATCCTTCTCAAGGCCTCGCAGGTACAAGCTGTCTGGCTTTTGTGTCCTTGAATTCCATTAAACTCAGCCAAGATGGCTGATGTCCTTATAAGCGTCTAGGAGTAGAACCACAGTTTTCTGTGTCCTTGAGCAAACACACAGAACCACACACACTTCTGTGTGCTGCAGTCCAGTTCTGCTCCTCCTTCTCATGGACAGGCACACACACACATATCCAACAATAACTGCACATCTCTGGCCATACAGTATAATACATTTCTTAGAAACAAACAAAAATAAATCATAATAATATTGTAAGCAATGCCTAATATTTAATACATTGGCCAAATGTGTAGCAACAGACATCCAAAATCTAAAAAAGGAGGCAGGGTAATTGCATTTTCTTGATATAATACAACAATATGTTAGATCAACAATGATTGCTTTGAAGTCACAATATCATATGTGGTATAATAATGGCACTGTCATGTATTTCATGACATGACATTTAGTCTTAATGTAATTTACAGTTTTTGTCTCTAAAATATAAAATTTTCGGATTAACAATAAACCAATACGTTTATTTTTCTGTCACAAGCCTCTCATTCTTACCAAAAGCTGATTTTACATGCTTCAGACAAGGAATCAAACAAACCTGGTTCTATAAGGGAACTGTGGGACAAAAGAGGAAGGTCTTCCACTTCTACAGTATACAATCTAGTATCTAATGTAACAGTAGATCAAAGGCTAATCCCATTTTCATTTAGACAGTACAGTATATGCCTAGCAAGCAGAGGTGGGTAGTAATGCGCTACATTTACTTCGTTACATTTACTTGAGTAAATAAAAAAAAAAAACTTTTAAGAGTAGGTTTAACTGGCCATACTTATACTCAAGTAAATTTTTAATTACTGAAATGTACTTTTACTTCGCTACATTCAGTGACGTTCGTCCCGTTACTGTTAAATAATATATAATTTAATTTGTTTATATTAGGCCTACGTACAGGCTACGCTGCGTGCATGCGTGCGTGCCTGAATGCGTCAACTGCTCACTTTTGCGCCGCGCGGGCTCAGTCAGTCAGTTCTGGACGATATGGCAGAGGGGCAAGAAGAGCTCGTATCGATCGAGGCAGAGCACCCATGGCCTCGTATTCAATCCATCTTTTCACTCCAAGCAGTGAAAAATAACAGCTATATAATGCGATGCATGCTATGTGCACCAAAACAGATATTTCTGCGTACAAGAATTCCAGCTCCAACTTGAGAAAGCACGTTGCGGTAAGTGTCCATACCTCTGCACATTTTATATCCATTTGAATTATCTAAATCAGTGGTTCTCAAACTGAGTCGGGATTTAGTACTTATACTAGCATGAAGAACAAAATAGACACAGACTGTGCGTAGAGATCGATTTAAGATTCAAACTCTCTTCGACACAAAAACATACCGTGTGAGTTCTTGTATGTTGATAATATAATTTACGAGCAAGAATGCAATGTTTCCCGATATTAAATATTAAATGATGTTCACTTTAAACACAGTTTTGTCAGTATTTTTGCTCTATTTTGCAACAAAATAATAGTTCCAAAGAAAGCCACAGCAGAACTGCAGCACACAGCTGTGTTTTGTGAACGAATCTACAGCTTTGAACGAATCGTAAGAGTAAATGATTCAATGATTTATTCATAAATACAGCCACTTGCTTCATTACTGAATGAATGACTCGATGACTCACGCATTAAGACAATTACTTACCGCCACCTACTGGACATTTTAGTTTAATATTTAAAAGTATCACTTCGTTTTTACCATAATTGCCTATTTCTCTATTGAACTTTTTTATTTTTTTATTTAAAGCATTATTTATTTTATAAAGGATTTAAGAGGGCAAATATTGTCCCTTAATGGAAAAGATATGACTGCAGTCTTAAGTGGAAGAGAGGAGGTACGCAGAAGGACGTTAAATGCCTAAGGGGGTACGGCGCTCTAAAAAGTTTGAGAACCACTGAAATAGATGATTCAAATCCTAAATTATAACAAAATCTAATATACAGTTACCTATATATTATTTGAAATTAACTGTTATTTCATCAGAGGATTCACCCAAACAAGTTGAAGGTGTATACAGATCTAATCGAGTCCAGAAAGAGAGGATCAGCTGCGTTTGATGAACCTCATTCAAAGAAAAATCCTACCATAAAAAGTGCTTTTTCCGCCCCTGTCACAAGAGTAACGCAGGCAGTAGTTGACAAACTGTTGGTCAATTTTGTCTGTGAAGGCAACCAACCATTTTCTGTCGTGGAATTGCCGTCATTTAAGAAAATTATAGAAACTTTGCAACCTCAGTGCACAGTGATGACAAGGAAAGCATTGCGCCTCAAAATACAGGATGTGTTCGAAAATATGAAAAGTGCACTAGTTGCTGTAGAAAGGGTGGTGCGCATCCAAAAAGAACAAGTCGAACAAGCAATCTGAAATGTATGCACAGCATTAAAGATAAAAATGTAAGTTGCTGGACATGTTAGCATTTAAAAGATATTCAAATGTTTATAGTGTGTGTACCTTAATTATCACACAGCTAAACTACAATATTATTATTGTCATTGTTATTATTATTAAAGGGGTAGTTCACCCCAAAATGAAAATTCTGTCATTAATTACTCACCCTCATGTCGTTCTACATCTGTAAGACCTTCGTTCATCTTCAGAACACAAATTAAGATATTTTTGATGACAGAATGCTGTCAGATTTCCTTCCATAGACTGCCTTTGTTACTGAAACTTTGACACTTTACAAACTTCATAAAGAGATCGGAAAACTAATCCAGATGAATCAAGGGGTTTAGTCCAAATCTTCTGAAGAGAATCAATCGCTTGGTATAATGAACAGATATAATTTAGGCTTTTACTTGCATGTAAACACAAGAACAAACCTCTTCCGGAAACTCAAACGTGCTGCGCATTTGAGCTTCCAGAAGAGGTTTGTTCTTGTGCGTCATTCAGGTTAGGTTGAGCTTCTGCTTATGTCCGTTGATTTACATGCGAGTAAAAGCCTAAATTATATCTGTTCATTATACCAAGCGATTGATTCTCTTCAGAAGATTTGGACTAAACCCCTTGATTCATCTGGATTAGTTTTCCGATCTCTTTTTGAAGTTTGTGAAGCGTCAAAGCTTCAGTAACAAAGGCAGTCTATAGAAGGAGATCTGACAGCATTCTGTCATCAAAAATATCTTTATTTGTCTTCAGAAGATGAGCGAAAGTCTTACAGGTGTGAAACAACATGAGGGTGAGTAATTAATGACAGAATTTTCATTTTGGGGTGAACTAACCCTTGAACTATTTGTGTGGTGCAGGCTGAATCCAGCTGAAATGAAATTTTTAGCTGAATACACTTCTGTAATGAAGCCTGTTGCAATGGCCCTCAACATACTTCAAGGGGAATCATCTGTCCACATGGGTTTCCTGCTGCCATCTCTTAATCAGCTACTGGAAAAGCTGAAGAGGCTGGAGCCAACGTGTAAGGTCTGTAAACCCCTCCTCAAGGCCCTAAAAGAAGGGATCCTCAAATGTTTTGGAGAGGTCATGGAACAACCAGAGCTGATTGCTGCAGCTATACTGCTGCCGAAATTCAAAACCTCCTGGACAACAGAGCAGAGCATCTTGACAGCTGGTAATACTTCGGTGTGTGTTAATTCAATTTGACCTTGAGATAAGATTTGTTTTCTCTTTGTGTGTTATTAGCAGTGAGTTTTCTGAACTGGTTATTAGTGAAATCTGAACTGGCTATTTGTAGTAAATAGAGTTAAAAATATGCTGGTATAAATAATTTAATAAAGTAATTAAATCTGTCTTGACACAGGACTCAACTACATGGAAAATGATGCTCTTTCTAACAGCAGCCAGTCGGACGAAGATGACTTCTTTGCATCCATGAAGACAGGACTCGCACAAGCAGGAAAGCTGGAGAGGTACCTTTCATGTCCAAGTTGAGGTATGGATGCGTTACATTCCTTTCCACAAGTCAAGAAGTTGTCTCTCAAAGTAAACACGGCCATCCCAGCATCTGCAGCCTGTGAGAGACTTTTTAGTCAAACAAACCTATAAAACCTGCTGTATTCCTACGGAGAGAGATACTCTGGGATTGATGGGAACTCTCCCGGCCGTGATTAAAGCTTTGAAGGACAAAAACTGGAGTCTCTGGTTATTGCTGCGCAGCAAGTCAGGTTAGGGAACACTAGGTTTTTGAGGGTCAAGACGTTGACCGAGATATTATTGAGTGTCGATTTGGAGACGCTCCGAAATGGACGCTCATCTCATGGATTCCCTGCAGCTGCACATCATCATTAGCACTTCCTATAAATGCTCACTTCTCCTGCACTCCCTTGTCTGGTCTCGTCAACGTCAACCATACCATGTTGTTTCGCCTGACCCACTTACCTGTTGGTTACCTACCTGTTGTTCCTTTGCTATGTTCCAGTTCTCCCTTGCTGTTGTTCATCACCATCTCCACGCTCCTCAGCTCCCTCCGGATTCCCTGGGAAACACAAAGACACTATCAGACTCAGATAAGCCACTCAAGACTTTCCCACTCCTCACCTGCTTACCTGGACATTCCTCTCGCCTGTGTTATCACCATCATTGCTCAATAAACCTGCTGTCATTTGTACCATTTACCTCAGTGTCCCTTGTCTATCTGCTGACACGTTGGCAGGCATAAGCCAAAAACAGCAACAACAACCGCAACATAGAGGGGTTTGCAATACAGAAGTTGTCTCATTTACAACATGACATTGTACAGCCGCTGCGCGCTGGACTACTGCATCTTCTGAGGCAGCAGCAGAACCGTAGGAGGCTGGTATAAGTGGTTTTATTCCGTGCTGTCGACTCCGCTGGATTCAAAATATGTCTCCGTTATATTGTGATTTTCTGCTCGACCGGCACTTTACAACAGCACACAAGATTGTTTCAGTGACTTTCAGCATGTTTCCTATTAAAACATCTGATGTTTACGTCTTACATGGCGTGAGAAAGTCACATAAACCTTGCGAAATCCGATCAGAGCGGTCAGACGGAAATGGATTTCCATGCAATTTTTTGCAGTTCACACTAGCTAAATCTGATCGGATTTCAATCGTATATGCACAAAAATCGTATTTGGACTGACAGTCTGAATGTAGCCTTAATGTGTTAAAACTGGAGGACCAAATTCAGTATGCATACACAGCAAAATCACCAGAGTTAAATCAACTGCTCGGAGTACATATGGTCCCTCTCTAAATAGTGTTAAAGTAACACTGAAGCAGAGTTAAAGTTAATGAGATAATTAAGCCATTAATTAAGTGATGAATGAGTATTAGTGATGAACACCTGCTGTTAACAAGTAGAATCACTGAAGAAAAGACAATCCTCCTCTGCTGAGATCTTGAGAGATACAATGTCTTTTATCTTCAGTTGATTTCATCTAAGACTGTGGTATTTAATCTAAGTCAGTTGTAGTTCTTGTGTTTCTCTTTTCTTCAGTGACTCTGCTTCAGTGTTACTATTTAAAGAGGGACCATATGTACTCCGAGCAGAGTTGATTTAACTCTGGTGACTTTGCTGTGTATTGATGACCTATGGCGTTATAGCCTACTGCAACAATCCATCTTCATTTAGCAAGTTTTTTATTCCAGTCAGTTGTGGATGCTGCCAATAGAGCAGCTTATTCACCGAGGCTGCTGCGGCATCGCAAATAGATGTTTGTATATTTTTACTTTTGGAAATGTTTTCCCTAGTGAAAAACCTTACATATTTAATGCAAATTTTTCATTACAAATGATATTATCAGCATAACAAATTGAGTAAATGTAGCTGTAAAAAAGATGATGATGCCACCTTTTAGAACAATGTGCATTTACGTTTTGGTATGGATTTACAATACAATTGTTAGTGTTAGATCACTATCTTAGCCTAATTCAGTGCTTTAGGTGAGGTAAACTGTTTAATAGTATTAGTGATTCTCATTTGTTAATCATTGATGTGTTCATGATGTGTGTATACTGAAAAGAGCACAGTCTCGAGGGTAATCCTTGGCCTGCGAGGGGCGATGGGGGTATGTGGCAAGCAGGGCGAGGCTGAGAGCCATGAGGCCGGTGGCATGATTGCTAATGAGCGTCACCTGCATGCCACACCGGTCTCAAGTGTCTCACGGAGGAGCTCCAGATTGATAAAAGGAGGAGTGACAAAAGTGAAGGACGAGAGAGGACCAATACTGGACATTTATCTGTGTGCGGCAGTCGCCCGTGAGGGGCTGTAGTTTTCTTTTCGTTTTGTGTTTGTTTATTTTTAGGATTAAAGTGTTTGAACGTTCGCTGGTTCTCACCTCCTACTTCCCTTATCAACAAATCTTGTTACACAGTGATATTAGGAAAATGATACAACAGAACCTCATCAGCTCTAAAAAGTGTCATTGTTACACAAACAGCATAGCAGAATAAAATGGAGAAGAGATTGTTGAATAAAGTCATTATTTTGGATGTATTTTCGTCGCTTCATAACAGTAAGGTTGAACCCTTAATTTGTGTTCCGAAGTTGAACGAAGGTCTTACGGGTTTGGAACAACATGAGGGTGAGTAATTAATGACAGAATTTTTATTTTTGGGTGAACTAACCCTATAAGTTAATTTAATCTATAAAGCAACTCTGGAGAAAACAGTGATGTCATCGTCCAGCTCAGTTCAGCTCTCATACAATGGTGTCAATGCAGTCATATCAATAATATTGTTTAATATTAAGTGTCCCCAACTAAGCAAGCCAGAGGCTAAAGTGCCAAAGAACTCCATCAGGTGACAGGATGGAGAAAAAACCTTAGGAGAAACCAGGCTCAGTCGGGGGGCCAGTTCTTCTCTGGCCAACAAACGAACACTGTTCCTTCTGGTTGAAGATCACATAGATAACGCTGGAATGGAGACGGTTTTTGCTGGGGATCTTCGGTTCTGTTTACAGTTTTGGCAGAGTTCATGGCATGGCACCAGCAATGATAAAGAACACTAGATTCACTTTTAACTTAATAACAACAATAATAATTTAACTTAACTTTATCTTTATTAATTTTAGACACTGGCTTCACGTTTCTCTTTAGAGCTGTCAGCACACCTGAGTAAACTAAAATGAAATAAATGCCTCAACTGTAGTCTAGTCAGAAATAAACTGGTTTATCTACTTGTGACGAGCAGGGCGGGCGAGAGCCGTGAGGGAACGGCGTGAGGCCGGTGGCGCAAGTGTTAACGAGTGTCAGCTGCGCGTTGCACCGGTCTCTCGTCCTTCACTATCGTCGCTCCCCTTTTATGCTTCCGGAGCTCCTCCATGAGAGATTCGAGACCGGTGCAACGCTCAGCTGCCTCACGCCGTTCCCTCACGGCTCTCGCGCGCCCTGCTCATCACACTACTCATTTTACCATACATTTAAAATGTTCAATTAAGGTTTAAGTTCTTCTTCAAAAACACCATGATGTCCACATTCTCAGGTGAGAGTCTTGCTCTCTGTGCTGAAACAAGGTCCCCTGCTGTAGAGGACACCCTCTCACTGGGGACAGATGTTGTTGGGTCTCCAAGGTAGCGGCTAAATGGGGAATCTGCCTCTTTTTGTCCTTCCACCATGCAAGTGGATTTGACTCCATTGGAAGAGTCGGCACTCCCTTGTAATGTTGCACCTCCTCTTTCACCACTTGGGTGCAGGTGTGCTCATCTCCACTGGAAATAACTTTCCAAACCGTTCCGAGATCGGTGCTCTTTTGGCTGTAGGATCACATTCACTACTGCTGGATACTACTTCTGACTGCTCCTCTGAGGCCTGGGCCTAACAAGGACAAAGCTGCACAATAGTTTCAAGTTAGTATTGCTAATTGGAATTCATATGTGACAAATAAAACTATCAAAAGGCAAAGAACAGAGGCGGAGTTTACCTGAGTCAGGAGACAGTCAACACTGCTGCTCATTTCCCATGTTATTATATCAGGCTACCAGCTAACTTCAACCTATAAGACATTTTAAACAATTTTCAGCTCAAAACTAACTTTCAGACATCAGTGAGTGTTTGAAATAACTTCCTTGCGATCCGATGGGGATTCTGGTCACCGTATGAGGCAGAAATATACTTATATACAATGCTAAAGGCTACTTCCCTGCTGAAAAAAACAGCATATGCTGGTTAAGGTAGGTTTTGGAGCTGGTATGCTGGTCCACCAGCATAAACCAGCATACCAGCTCCAAAACCTATCTTAACCAGCATATGCTGTTTTTTTCAGCAGGGTTATGCTAATCATGGTGATAATAAATACACGTTGCTTCAACTGCTTTCACTATGTTTTTGGCATAGTCTGTTGTCACTGGAACAGTCGTGTTTTCTCTGTCAATTTTCCACTCTGCTAAAGCTCCCTGTGATATTTCCGACAGATGATCACTTGTGTGGTTTTCATAGACAGCGCATGTCTGGAGAACAGGATTTGCCGTTACCCAGTTGTTGGTAATATAGTACGCTGTGATCGTGATGAAGGACTGAGTTGCACGGGAGGTCCATCCACCTGTAGTTAAAGTAATGAATTTTGCTTTGCTCATGTCCTTCACCAGTTTGGCTTTCACTTTGTTGTAAAGTTGAGGCAACACATTCTGACTGAAATGCGGTTGGCTCGGTCGTTGGTATCTGGGCTCTAACACACTTAGCAAATGTGTGAATCCGTCGCGCTTGCATGTTACATTTAGTCATTTTAGCAGACGCTTTTCTCCAAAGAGAAAATGTTAGAAGTGTTTCCTGTCATATGAGCAAGTTTTGTGAAACACTTAGGACATACAGTGTGCGTTTTGTCTACAACACGATTTACATTATTGTACTCCACTGGAAAACCAAAATGTGCCCACACAGGAGACTTAAATGTGTCTTGGGGGTCTGCAATCTCAATATAGTTGCCATCTTGCAGCACGTATGTAAACTGCTGAGCATGATTGATCATCCAAGTCACGTGACATGCACTTGAAGAGAGTGGTTAATTTATATATTTAGCAAATAATATTATTATAATAATATTTAGTAAAAATACAGCTCTTATTAGTTGATAGAAGTGTACTAATTACTATTTAATCAAATGTCAAAGAAGAAAAAAATAGTTTTGTGACAAAATGAGTTTTTTTTTTTCCTCACAATTTTGGGACTATTAGATCACAAAGACTGTCAATAAAAACCATTGCACTTAAGTGTTATTGTGACTGAGCCATCATTTCTTTACAGACACACATGGTTTGCACACGTCACTCAAACACAGAACCAGGAAACAGGAAACTCTGCAGTTCAGAGAAAGAGAAAGTGAAACTGAAGTGTAGTTGAGCTGTTGTGTGTTTGTGTCTCTGTATTCATGCAGTAAAATGGCAGAAGCCAGAATTTCTCAGGATGAGTTCCTGTGTCCAGTGTGTCTGGATCTCCTGAAGGATCCAGTGACCACTTCCTGTGGACACAGTTACTGTAAGAGCTGTATTACAGACTGCTGGGATCAGGAGGATCAGATGAGAGTCTACAGCTGCCCTCAGTGCAGACAGACCTTCAGTCCAAGACCTGCTTTAGCTAAAAACACCATGCTGGCTGAAGTGGTGGAGAAACTGAAGAAGAGAAAACATTCTGCTGACTGTTACGCTGGAGCTGGAGATGTGCAGTGTGACGTCTGTACTGGAAGAAAACACAAAGCCGTCAAGTCCTGTCTGGTGTGTCTGAACTCTTACTGTCAGAATCACCTTGAACAACATGAGAGTTTGTTTAAAGGAAAGAGACACAATCTGACTGAAGCCACTGGACGACTGCAGGAGATGATCTGCCAGAAACACGACAAGATCCTTGAGGTTTTCTGCTGCACTGATCAGAAGTGTATATGTGTGCTGTGTATGGATGAACATAAAAACCACGACACTGTATCAGCTGCAGCACAAAGAACAGAGAAACAGGTATGAACTTAAAGACATCCCATTATGATCATTTAGAGGTTCATCATTTTGTGTATGGGGTCTACTATAATATATTTACATCATTTAATGTTCAAAAAACTCATTCATTTTCTTGTAATTTACATTGTTGCAGCACCTGTTTTCACCCTCTGTCTGAACACTGTTTTAGTTTCTGTTTCTTTAAAGGGCACCTATTATGCAAAATTCACTTTTACATGGTGTTTGAACATAAATGTGTGTTGGCAGTGTGTGTACACAACCACCCTATAATGATAAAAATCCACCCACTCCTTTTTAATTCCCATAAATCATAAGCAGTGTCTCAGAACAAGCCATTTGCAGATTCTGTACAAGGTTACATCAGTTTGCACAGGCCCCGCTTATGACTGCTGATGGACAGTGCCGTATTAGCACAGACCCCGTCCTGAGCGAGTTGTACACTGTCGACCATTGTCTAGACACCGGAGCAGCTGTAGCGACAAGAATTTCTCGTTAGAGATTGAGGTGTTTTGTTGTTGGATGTAAGAGTGAACATAACAGTCTTCATGTACTTCTGACATCAGAGCCGCTGAAGACACAGTGGATTAGGGAATGCGCCACAGATCTAATATACACGCGATTTCTGTCCCTGCTGTTTACGTTCACAGACACAACCGACTGTGTTTGTGAACTTTTTTGTGTGTTTTTGACAAACTTGACAGTTTAAGCACAATAAAACATGAAAGAGAAGTTAGTTTAATACCCATGAGACGTCTGACAGCCAGCTTTCTGTGTGTGTGCTTTAGATGTGTGCACTCAGAAAACGATAAATTAAAAGTTTAAACTAACATAGCTTTATAATTCATGCAGATAATAAACTTTCATGATGAAAAACTGCACTGTCCCTGAGCATGATCGCGATATAGAGGATAATCAAAACCAAGCAGATGTCTTGTTAGTATTTGGCACAGTATCTGATGCAGGAGCTGTTGAATGAAGGAAGCTCTATTCCAGAAAGGGGGCGGATTGCAGCAGATCATTTGCGAAAACATCATAGTTTTCCTTCTACTCAAAAATGGGTATTTACAACATTGTATAATAAATGATCTGTGGTATTTTGAGCTGAAACTTCAAAGACATTCTGGGGACACCTGAGACTTAAATTACATCTTGTAAAGGGGCATAATAGGTCCCCCTTTAAAACCCACCTTCCGAAAATCGCAGTCTGCTCTGATTGGTCAGCCGGCCCCAGTCTGTTATGATTGGGCTACGGCTTAGCGAGTGTGTCGAAAATGTAATGCACTTCACCATAACCAGCGATTTGGAGGTGGAGAATTTTCGCTGGGATGGTGCAATGACTGCTGCTTATATACTCTTGTAATTATGATTGACAGGACTGAATGATTAGGCTCCTCCCGAACCATCGTTTGTAACTTACAATTTTGTAATTTACAACATCTGACCTGCATTGAACACAACAAAATACTGAGGTTGTATACTGCTGAAGAATAGTGTTAAAAGGACATTTTAACCATCAAGTTAGTCTGCATTAGGAAGGCTTAAAAAGGGGTTTAGATTTGGGGTGGTAAAAACAGGATCTCTTGGACATGATGACAACTAGGGCTGTCACGATATTAGATTTTTCACACCACAGTTATTGTGGCCAAAACAATTCACGATATCTATAGAATCCTTTCTATACTTTGTGTTTTGCAGAGCTTTTTCTGGCTCAAACAGCAACATTACACACTAAAGAAAGATGAACATGAACATGTAGTCTCCCTGAAAAGGGGAGCTGGGACAGGAGAGGAGGAATTGTCTATCACTTTAAGTCACTTATTATTTCAGTTTTATCTTTTGTCACTGGTCTATCCAACCCCTAGACAGGACTGATCATGACAAATTGGGGGCTCGTCCGGGATTTGAACCCGGGACCTCTCGCACATTTAATAAGTGTATTAGTGCTGTAGTTGATAAAGCACAAGTTTTAAAGGTGTTGTTTGGTTATTTTTGGGACGATGGTGTGCTGATGCGTTGGTGGAAGCCGTCAGACTCTGAACATGATGGGGCTTTTCAGATCGTTCTTCCCTTTGGCTACAGGACTCAAAAAATGAAGTTGGCCCAGTGGATTGGTTTGCTCGGGACATCTTGGTGTTACAAAAACTTACGACCGTATCGCTAGACACTTTTTCTGGCCCAGCATGAAGTCTTCCGTGTCTGCATTTGTTCGATCTTGTCGTGTCTGCCAACTTGCTGGTAAACCCAATCAGGTTATTCCCCAAGCCCCGCTGCAATCTGATGACTCGCTCCGATTCTGTACTGATTTTCGCAAGGTAAATAGTGTGACTAAAGCGGACTCCTTTCCGCTTCCTAGAATAGAGGATTGCGTTGACCGAGTGGGTTCTTGACGTTATGTTACCAAGCTCGACCTAAAAGGATATTAGCAGGTGCCGTTGACCGCGCGCTTCTGAGATTTCTGCCTTCGTGATGCCTGATGCGTTTATGCAATATTCACTGATGGCATTTGGGATGCGCAACGCACCTGCCACATTCCAAAGATTAATGCAGACTGTGTTATCTGAGGTAAAGAATTGTGAGGTGTATCTTGATGATGTAGTATTTTATTCCATGCTGTGGGAAGACCACTTACGCACCCTTGATTTAGTCCTGAAACGTTTGGCTGATGCGTCTTTAACGCTTAACCTCGGTAAATGCGAGTTTGCCAAGGCCGTTGTCACTTTCCTTGGAAAACTAGTTGGGCGGGGCCAGGTTAAGCCTGTGAACACAAAAATTGAAGCCATTGCTAAGTTTCCCTCACCTACAAATAAACGTGAACTACAACGTTTTTGGCAAAGCTGTAAAAATTTTGCCACAGTGGTTGCACCCCTTACTGATCTCCTAAGCACTGAACGAGAAGTTATTTGGAGTAAGGAATGTGAATCAGCCTTTTGCTCTGCTAAAGATCTGCTATGCAACGCTCAAATCTTGTCTGCCCCAAATTTTGATTTGCCGTTCAGTTTACAGGTTGATGCAAGTGCTTGTGGTGCCGGTGCAGTGCTGATGCAAACTGATGATGCTGGTATTGAACATTCCGCAGTTATTTCTTCAAGAAGTTTACCAGGTGTCAGCAAAACTATAGCACCATAGAAAAAGAAGCCTTGGCGTTACTGTTAGCCCTTCAACACTTTGAAGTGTACCTAAGCTCTGGTGATCGTGTTGTAGTGTACACCGATCATAATCCCAACATTCCTGTCTCGTATGTCGACTCTAATCAGCGTTTAATGAGGTGGGCACTGATCTTGCAAGAGTTTAATGTAGACATACGATACAAGAAAGGTGCAGAAAACATTGTAGTTGATGCACTATCAAGGGCTTACGCTGGTTATGTCTGAATTGAATTATTATTATTGGTTTTTTTTTTTCTAATTCTTGCGTTATAACCTAACTTGTTACAAATCGGGTTTTGTAACTAAGGGTGGGGATGTTACGTCTTGGACGTTATTGTTGTTAAGTATTTTTATTATTATTATTTTGTGTGTACACATTTACTGTGATGTATATGGTATTGTGTGTGTTGTGCATGGTCTTCTCTTCTCGCTCTCTCTCCCTATCGCAGCGCCGCTTGATTGAGACCAGCTGCGGCGAATTAGGTGGAAGAGCGGGAGCGCTTAAATGCAGGAAACAAGGACAGTGGTTGCTGAGCTGTGTTGTGCGTGTCGTGAGGCTCCACGCGTGTTCTGTCCTCTGTCTCCTGCCCCAGACAACTTTTAAGAGTGTTATTGTGTGACCAATGCTGTTGTTGTCAGATTGCGTAAGAATTGCTTTCTCCTAATCGTGTCACGGAGATCCCTTACCAAACTGTACTCAGTAAGAATTCATTCATATCGTTCTTTATTTCGTTCTATTGTGATTATTGTGTTCTATCTCACATTGTGATTATGAAATTTGTTTCTTTAACCCATTATTCGTTATTTTTGAAGCTGTAGGTCGGGGGAGCGCCACTTTTAATTTGTGCAATTTTGTTTTCTCCTGTTTATGCTTAGTTGGGGAGCTAGGGCAGATTATTGTATTTTATTTGTAATTTTCTTTGTCAGGAAAGTTAGCATTTTCTAAACCCTTAGTTCCCCTTTTGTTTGTTGTTTTGGCCTGAACCCCCTTTCCGAAGAAATGTTTTTGTTAATATTTGATTTACGAAGAAAATAAAGACTTACGATTCAAAAACTTTGTGGTTATTGTGAGCTGGGACAGGAGAGGAGGAATTGTTGATCACTTTAAGTCACTTATTATTTCAGTTTTATCTTTTGTCACTGGTCTATCCAACCCCTAGAAGGGACTGAATGTGACAATAGATATTTTAACAAACACGACAGACACAAACACTTGTTGCATTTCCCTCGATCTCTGTATTATGAGTGGGTAAAAGAACCATTCAATTTTTCACAATATAACAATGAAATGCATACCAACTTCCATATAACATCATTGCGTTCTTTTTATACACAAAATTACCCATATTGTATTTGATAACAAAACAAAGAGATGAGCATCAGTTGGTATAAAACACTATATCCATTCTGGTACACACAATACACAACATAGCTTGCATCTGTATGTGTGATGAAATAACTTGTATAAAATAAAGAAAATGCAGAATAAATCATATTACCTATAAGTCAGACTGAACGTAATGCTATATATTATACTCTGTACTCAAAGTGCATCTCAATCAAATAACATTTCGGTATTACAATATGGTAACATCTTACACATCAATTTAATGAGGGGATAACATGCTGGTGCTAATTTAACATGGACGATTCAATACGTGACTCAACACTCACTCATCTACGATACAAACTCAAATAAGAACAAAACAGTGTAAAGAGATAATTAATGCAAACTCATCTTAACAGCATAACATTGTATTTTCATCATACGAGTTGTTAGACACCCTTAAACTTCATATATTGACATTACGGTGCATGAAACATGCTAACAGTAGCATAGCATTGGAAGCTATTCACGTTTGCCATGTGTGATTCAATCTCATGTGTTTTCCCACAATACGGGTATATAACAATTATACGAATATCTTATATACTCAAACTCATATGAACATAAATATTAGGAAATTAAGCTTACCTGAAAAGGATAACATAGATATTTTAACAAACAAGACAGACACAAACACTTGCTGCATTTCCCTCTATCTCTGTATTATGAGTGGGGGAAGGGAACCCGTGTGCCTGTTATTAACTCTCTATGCTCGCCCCACCCTCTGCTGGAGTCTTTCGGTACTGCATCATAACAGACTACAGGAACCAACGACATAATAACCATGAAATAACAATAATATTCTCTCTTAATAGTTATACCCATTACAGACACAAGCATAACAGGACCCATTTAAACCAGTAGTTTACTGAAAAAAAATTTCATAATTTACACTTGTTATTCTAAACTGGTGTGACTTTCTTTTAAAGGTGCAATATGTAAGAATTTTGCAGTAAAATATCCAAAAACCACTAGGCCAGTGTTATATATTTTGTTCACTTGAGTACTTTCAATATCCCAAATGTTTGCAACTATTTGTAAATCTTGAGAAAATAGCAATTTTAACCAAGGCTCCAGGACGTGTGAGGAGTCGCCTGTCAATTGCGTCATACCCACGTTACCCTCGGTTTCCGGTTTTATTTTGTAGAAACCATGGAAACACCAAAGACACTTTAATATTTACATGTTTTAATAGGCAAGGGAACAACTGTTTTGATACATTTATCAACAGAAAACTAAATATTGTTATATAGCTCAACACGTTTAGTCTTATTGTTTAAATCTAATTTTCTTGATTTTTTTTTTTTTTTTTTTTTTTTTTGCGAGTACCATGCTTTACCATGCCTCAGAGAAAAACACTATTTTGTGAAGTAGCTAACATAGAATAATCAGATGCAGCTCTATTTTTAGTAACAGTAATACAGAATTTTCTCCATCATACAATATGTTTTAAAATTAATTGCATGCCATTTATCAACACAAGCCACCCAGCATTTAATATGATATTCTAAAATCGAACTATCTTACTGCAGTGTGCAACAATTGTCTCACAGCAGCCGCTGAGCGAACTCACAGAGTAACGTTATAACATCATTTTCAACACTCTCAAATGTATCTAATATGATAAACAGAGCTGCGTTACCTCATACTCATGACCGGAAAAGCGGAAGCAGTGCCAGCGACATAATAAAAGTTCCGCTGCTCATGAGGCGTGTGTTGCGCAATCGCTCCAGCGGCCTCGTTCAGCTCCCACAACACTCGGTCCTTCTCTGCTTCATACTACAGTAACGTTAATAATCGCATCCATGAACATGATTTCTTCCCGGGTCCTATCCCAATTCTTTTCCACTGGCCATTGAGGTGAAGACCACATGTCCCAAGATTCCATGCTCAAACTTGGCGTCATCAAGCTACGCCTTTGTTTTAAATAGGCCTCTAGCGAACAGAACATTTTACATATTGCACCTTTAAGGATTGTCTCATTTGTCTGTATATTGAAAGTCAATAGGGTCCAAAGGTTTCAGTCATAAAAAAGGGCATTAAGGTAGCATAAAAGAAATACATACAGCTGCAATCTACGTCAATCTCCGTCTTCTGAAGCGATAAGAAAAATAAAATATGGTGGCATGTTTAGTTATGTGACATGCATGAGCCAGTGAGGTCTGATGTTATTGATGTGCCACCATATTTGATTTGGGCTCTAAAAACAGAGACATTTTTCAGAATATCTTCTTTTGTGTTATGAAAGAGAAAATCATATAAGTTTGGAAAGACATGAGGATGAGTAAACAATGAAAGAATTTACATTTCTGGGTGAACTATCTCTGTAAAACTAGGCATTGAAATAATCCTGACACTAAACCTATAACCTTACCATTAGTGATGCAAAGCCCGATTCTCTTCCGCGAACCGGTTCTTTTCGGACAGTTCGGCTCAAAAAGCCGATTCATAGGTTCATCATGCTATGATGTCACTCATAGACTGTCACTATGCATTTCTTTTCTTACAACTCAATGTCATGTTATATCAATGAAACATTTAAATAAAGTCATTTGTTTCAACGCATATTGAAACATTCAAATAAAAAGTTATTTGTGTGAACGCATAGCCTATTGCTGATTATTGCCTTTCATTCACTTAATGGTTTGTGGTCATAGTTTCATTGGATCGCAGATCCTTTATTTCGGACACGACTGACTAATATTGATTCGCCTACATCTTGGATAAGATTCGACAACACACATATTTATGCACAAACACAGATATGTTCTAATGCCTAAAGTATATAGAAAGAATGAACTCATTGATTTCAATTTACAATTTATAATCTGCAGGTATAATAAACCATAGTAAAATCTCGACAAAAAGGTTTTTGCAGGTTTTAATAAAATAGTCATAATAAGCATATTTCCAGTACGTGCCTCAGGCTTGCATGGTATCGTCAACTCACTCATTAGACTCCTCGGTAATCCTCGGCAAACCTTGACATCTGTTTGAACCGGCTCATTCAGTTCTTTTTGAGTCCTCGGTAATCCTCTGCAAACTTCAACAGTTGGTTGAACCGGTACAATCGGTTCTTTTTGAGTCAGACGTGCTACTTCGGCTTGTGCGTCTTGCGTCATCAACCCGAAACTAATTGGTAACTTTAAAGTTCGATTCAGTTCGATTAGTGAACCGGCTCGACCGGTTATCTCCTATGAACAGGTTTCAACCGGCTAAAAAGAACGATTCATTCAAGAACCGAACATCACTACTTACCATACAAGATCTTTAACCCCTCAGTCTCACCACTTCACTGATACTGGATTCATGTCTGTTTAGTTGATGATTTATGTGATGTTTCTCCTGTCATTGGTTTGTCCTTAGCACCAGCTGAAGGAGACGCAGAGGTCGTTCCAGCAGAGGATCCAGCAGAGAGAGAAAGATCTTCAGCAGCTGAGAGAGGCTGTGGAGTCTCATAAGGTGAGTCTGGAGAAGAAGAGAAGTTTGAGAAGTCTCAGTCAGGACTCACTGAAGCCACTGTGTGATTGTGATGTGTGTCCTAACAGCGCTCTGCACAGACAGCAGTGGAGGACACTGAGAGGATCTTCACTGAGCTCATCCGCTCCATTGAGAGAAGCCGCTCTGAGGCCACACAGCGGATCAGAGATCAGGAAAAGACTGCAGTGAGTCGAGCTGAAGGACGACTGGAGCGACTGGAGCAGGAGATCAATGATCTGAGGAGGAGAGACGCTGAGCTGGAGCAGCTTTCACACACACAGGATCACATCCATTTCCTGCAGGTAACAGAGATCTAGAAGAACAGGATCATAGTGGACTTGAGCAAGAGACTCACAGAGAAACATTTCATGAGAGCAGAATGAGCCGTTGACTGAAGTGTTGATCTGTGTGTTCGGTTATTATAAAATCATCAGTCAGACTCTCATCTGATCATCTTCTTTTGAAAGAGACGCACTTACAAATGCAGTTCAGCTCTGGAAATCTCTTAGGAAACATTTTTCTGATAGATATTGAGCTTCCAGACAACAACAGCTCAAAACTTCACTAATATTTAAACTTTGTTTTACAACTATGTGAAATCCATGAACTTGATGGTACCAGTTTCACCCAGCTAGATTGCCCATCATCTCTTTACTTATCATTTTACAATCTTTGACTTATACTACAAAATTTTGAGAAATGTTCACCAAAATCAGGTAATCCTTTTATAATAATTTTCATAACTATTTCCCAGTAACATTAATGAATTTGACAGTGAAGTCCGCAAACAGGAAGTGAGGTTGTATATCATTATATATTGTCAATGCTTCAGCGTATTTAAACCACAAAATCTAACCTTCGGATCGTGTCCTAAGAGTCCTTGTGAATTTCAGAGCCACTAACTGCTCAAAAGTGTAACGAATTAGCTCAAATTATGGATGAAATATATATAATTAAATCATAACACGTTATGATCAATTATAATATAAATCGACCAAAAAAGGGAATTATGTATATGGATAATTACTTACAAAGGATTATAACCAATTATGCATATATGGTCTAGAATTAGTTCTAGTTTTAGAATTAATTTAGAAAGACCTATCTATTCTGTCCACCAAAATGTATTAGTCCGATCTTTCATCAACTCTAAAGAGGAAATTACTCTTCTGGCCTAGAGAAATAATCTTCTATCCTAGCACCAACTGTACGAAGCATATAGCAATGAAATCAGAAATGTTAAAGGGACTTGGTTTTCTTTCTTGAGCATCACAGAGACAAAGCAAGTGTGAATATTTAATGACTTTAATATATGAAACTACGAGTATACGCTGAATAAATATATACAGAAACGAAAGTAAAAGCAGGAAAAGAGAGAAAACAAAAGAATGGCAAAACTTACAGACAGTCCCTTGAGAGCCAGCAAAGAATCAATTTCACCTTGTTAGGTAAACTTAGCGCATCGACCTAAGATAGATGGGAACGGTACTTGCATGAGTTTGAGTGCTGAGTCTCAAATAGATGCACGTGGAGATTCAGTGTGTCTGTGGCTGAAGTTCGTTGGCTTCTTCTGTGTCTCCGCGGGAAGTTTGAACTGAGGTAACTTGAAAGTAGGTTTTTGCCAAGGTGCTCGTCTCAAAGAGGAGAGGAGCGCAGTCGCCGAGAGACATCCGGGAGAGACGTGCGTGAGACGGCGAGATAATCGAGAGACAAAAGAACAGGCGCGTTGTTGTCTTTTAAGGACAAACAAGCCAAAACGCCTCCTTGGATGCGCCAGCCAATGGTGTGTGTGCATTTTTCGTGGGCAAACTTTGTCTCCATTTACAACCTAGTTTGCATAGTCTATGGAGTGTCAGATCTGAGTACATTTTCTTCGAAGTACTATTAAAAATAGAAAAATGCATTTTACAGTAACGTAACATACATTGTTAATTAAAACATTCGGCAAAGTTTAAAACAAGACTAAACATGATAGGGTGCAGTCTTATACTTGAATATAAACATTTAGAGTAAAACTAACACAACTACAGTCGTAACTAAGCTTATATAATATGGATACATGCATACACATCGAATACAAAAGGGGGTACATTTTCGCATAGTCATATTTTGAGGCTAAATGTAAATACAGTCTCCATGCGTGTGTGTGTGTGTGTCTGTATGTATGTGATGTGTACTGGGGTTTTGGCCAGTGTCTGTGGGCCACATGGCCATTAGCCCACCATGGGGTGATCTAGGTGACCCTTTGAAGTCCCTGGAGCTGGTGAGAATGTCTTCTGCTTAGCTTCTATGAGGCAACAAAGATGCCAATGGGGCAATCCGACCCAGACCTGCCGGAGCCATGGTCTGTGAGTTATATGAAAGAGGTCAAACGTCAAAAGCTTTCTTTAATTTAAAGTTGTTTTGGTGAATTTGATCCTGTGCAGACGCTACAAAATTTATAAATAATAGTCAATCTACTCGTCTTTGAACTGCTTTTCCTGATCAAATCTACTCAACCCTGCCATGTGACTCTACTGATGCTCTTGATCTGTTACATTTAAGTTATTGCCAGATGTTTGATCATCAAGTGTTTTCCTAGAAAGTTCACATATAGTGTCAGTGTCAAACGCTAGATCTTATAGCTCTATCATGATATAATGAATATGTGAAGAATGAAGCTGATGCTGTGAAAGTGCTGGATTGAGGAGAGTTACTAAAGATCAACAAGACCGGCTCAAATCTGACAGTAGTGCAGGTTATTGTCTGAAGTGTGGAGGTGATGAGCTTTGATTTCTGTTTTCTGTAGAGTTTCCAGTCTCTCTCAGCTCCTCCTGAATCTACAGACGTAAATGACGATCCCTTCATTTCTCTCTCCTCTTTTGATGGCGTGAGAGAATCTGTCCTTCAGCTGAGAGACAAACTGGAGGATTTCTGCAAAGAGGAGCTCAAGAAGATCTCTGACAGAGGTAAAGTCCTGGAGATTCATCTGCTCTCAGAAATGATCCTCCATCATCTCATATCATGTAGATCATCATATTAGAAATGTCTTAGGAACGGATGCAGGGATCATTTTTCTTGTCATGATAATCACACTCTTCATGTCCGTTGATTTCCACAGTCACTTTCACCAACATTGTTCCCAGGACCAAGAACGACTTCCTACAATGTAAGTCACTAAGAAAACAAGCAGAATTAAAGCTGCAAGCAGCATTTATTGGGGTTCAAGCATTTAAGGCCTTTGAGCACATAAAAAGATATTATATTTTATTTAGCAAGTGTGTAAGCACTTGGATCATAGATGGAAAAGACCATTTACAGCCAATTCAGGCAATTTAGTAAGGAAAAACATGTTTTTTTTGACAGTATGTATGACATATGTATAAATATCTATAACTTCAAAACGAAATGAGATATTTATACATAAAAAATGACCCATGAGCAACTTTGATTGGATTTTTTTGCCACTTCCTATCAAAATTTTGACATTTGGGCAAAGATATTTAGTTAACCAATTTAGGTTCCGTGTTTCCTACGCTGGTTTCGTCTCGATCGGACTACTGGTTTCAAAGATATTAGCAAAAGTTTTTTAGCGCTAAATCACAACGTTGCACAAACCATAAGCCAAAACCTGGCAAGTCTGGTATCGTTGGCCATGTTTTTTGAGATACGCCATTGTCCTCATAGCCTATCATGCCTCCTTGGACCAAGACACTGCATGCCAAATTTCAAGTCAACATTTGCGTAGTTACAGCTGTTTTTGAGTTTTTTTCATGTTATAGCGCCACCAAGTGTCAAATCGTTGCGATTTTTTTATTGTGACCAAATATTGAGCGTATACACGTGTTCCGAGTTTGGTAAAGATATCTCATTTTGTTCTCGAGTTATAGCCATTTTAGTAAAAGTGGCTCCGCCCACACCGTACGTTTTGGTGCCCCTTAACGACTGTGAATCAAAATTTCAACTTTGTTTTTAATAATTATTGATATACAGACTCAATTTCTGCACTGGTTTGGTTCCGATCGGGCGAAAAACCTAGGACTAGTTAGCAAAAGTAGGTTTTGGACAAAATTCAAAATGGCGGAAAATTTTCTCAGGCGGAAATCAAATCGGAGATATATATTTTGTTCATCTTGAGCCAAGGATTACAATGATATAAGACATAAACGGTCTATGAGTTATGAGCGATTTTGAACGTTTGATTGCTGTAGCGAAACCTATTGGCTGATTGGGGACATACTCTGTCAACATCTCCCCAAATTGGGACCTAAGTTTCAAGTCTCTAGGCCTTACGGTTTGGTCTGCACGATTCGTTTTACGGCGTAAGAAAAATAATAAAAATCCTTACAATTACAATAGGGTTTTAGCACTAAGTGCTTAAACCCCTAAAAACTCACTGAGTGTGCTCATGTTCTTCCTGTAGAAGGAGAAAGAAAACATGACAGAAGAGTTTTATAGTTGATCATGTAAATGATGATTTGCACAGGATATCTGGTAAACTGTACTGAGACACTGATGATATATTGAACATGAAGAGTTCAGATACATTAAAAGATCAGATTCATAATTCCCGATTCTGATGTTTTTTTTATCTCAATCAGATTCCCATCAGCTCAATCTGGATCTGAACACAGTGAATAAATTCCTCCGTCTGTCTGAGAGGAACAGAGTGATTACTGTCACTGACACAGTCCAGCCGTATCCTGATCATCCAGACAGATTTGATTATCATCTTCAGGTGTTGTGTAGAGAGAGTGTGAGTGATCGACGCTGTTACTGGGAGATTGAGTGGAGTGGTGGTGTGTTTATATCAGTGTCATATAAGAGCATCAGCAGGAAGGGAGCAGGTGTTGAGTGTTTGTTTGGATATAATGATCAGTCCTGGGGTTTGAACTGCTCTTCCTCCAGTTACTTATTCTTTCACAATAACATAGAGACTGTTCTCCCTGTAAAGCCCATCAGGCATAGAATAGGAGTGTATGTGGATCACAGTGCAGGAACTCTGTCCTTCTACAGTGTCTCTGGAGACACAATGAGCCTCATCCACACAGTCCAGACCACATTCACTCAACCGCTCTATCCTGGGTTTTATGTTTGTTATAAATCATCAGTGAAACTGTGTTGATGAATCAGAATAGACGTTAGAGAGATTCTACCCATAATGCTTTGAGCTTATGATAAATCAGTAACAGTGAGATGTTATAGAGTCTCTTATTTTCTCTTCATTACATTAATGCTACAGCTGGACTTCTGTCAGTGAAATAACATGTCAGAATAAATGTGTGTAATGAATCCTCATATAGACAGTGAGATCAGTGTGTGTTTGTGAGTCATGATGAGTGACGGTGTGTATCTGTGCTTTTATCAAACTCTGTTTGTGTTGATGGAAATCACAGTCAATCAGTTCTTACTGTAGTGTCAAATAAATCATACTATTATTATTATTTTTATTATTACTATTATGACTATCAAACTTACATTCAGTTGAAATGATCACACACGATTCATTAAAATGTATAATTCAATAAAAAAAAGTAATTTGTTGTAAAGTTGATAAATGTCAATTTATTAATAAATGTGAAATATATAAACCCAGATCATGTGATCATACTGTAAACTTCTGATCAGTGAAAGTATAAGCACAATTATTCTAATCTAATCCAGTTTACTTTAAATAGACCTCCTGAACAGAACTGAATTTACACACCTGATGCTCTGACAAAAGATAAAAACAAGGATTGAGTCTGACCTCTGACAGTATTTCTACATGTTAAAGAAACCAACTGTACCTGAAAAACTTGATTTAATTTCTGTCTTTGATCTGTTGTATTTAATCCTATTGTGTGTAATTTGCTTTCATATTTTAATAACGATAAATAAATTAACAAAAATAACTATATTGTGATACATATTATTATCATGAAATAAGTTTTACACTTATTTTACATTTAAAATGTATTTTTCTCTTGTAAACAACATTTGTCACTATTTTAATACTGTAATTAAAAATAGTTTCTGCACCCAAACATTAGTTTTGCCTTTTCAGAAAATCATGCAATCATGCCGCCACCACACATTCAATAGATAGATTCATGTTACGTGCACAAATACAAGCCTAACAGTGTCTGTGTGTGTGTGTTGAATTTCTGTGATAAATTCATGTACCCATTAAACTGTGGCATTTAATGCCAGTATGAATATCAATATGATGTAACAGAAAAATAATGTACACATATATGAATTGCATATGGCAAATTTTTTATTTTCCTTTAATAATGTGTATTCTTCATATTACTTGAGTGTGACTGTGTATTTAAAAATGATCACAAATAATTCTCTGAAGATTTGTGGTAGATTTTGCCATACGTATCAGGTAAATAAGCTAGCCTATATTTTGTCAGCATAAAAAAGCTATTGATATGCTAAATATATATTATTATTTTTCAAGAGAATTTCATATGACTGAGCATCGAATTTATAATTTGAAGTTTTAGATACTCTCGAGAATACTACGATACTATGAAGTGCACGTTTTCCCAAAACAGACTGGTTGTCATTACGAGACCTGTAGCCTAATCTTTGCGGGAAAACGTATGGCCATGAGCGCATCGCAATGCAAATGAGCTACTACTGATACACTTGGTGCATAGATCATAAACCATTAGGCTATTATTGCTTATTTTGGGACACTTTTGCCTCTGGTTAACTTGGGATGAGAACGCAAAAATGAGAAAGATTCGTTTATATTGAACGTAATGGTCTAAATAGCCTAATCCAGGTGTGCCTCATACGTCCTAAAAAAAATAGTAAAGCTGTGGGCTCTTTGATCGCCCCCTGGTGGCTGGATGCAGTACAGGTCATAAACCTCGCCCTCTCAATGCAAACGAACAGGACTTCAGTCAAAACAAAAAAATAAATTACGCTTCAAATAAAATTTTCCAAAAGATGGTTTTAGTCATTTTAGGTAGTTGTTATCATGCTGATATATATTCAATTGTTCATTTTTGTTATAAGTTTGATTTTAGCTAGCAATTTGATGCTATAGAAACGGGGCGTGTTGTTGTGATTGACAGTTGTGACTGTCTGAGGACTGTCGGAGCTTCGAGGGGAGATTGAAGATATATAACTAACTTTTTCGGTAACGTTAAATGTGGGCTTTATAAGCTAATTAATAAATGTTATTAGTTAAGATAACACGCCTGACGTTAGACATGATGGGAAAAAGCAGGTGATTGTTATCTGGCAGTTACTATTTATTTTTATGGGTATATTAGCAGGACAAAACTAATGATAGCCTACTCTAATTAATTGTAGAGCACTGTCTACAGCAATCGATCTCCTGTAACGTTAGTTCAGCTTTATTTAAAATGGCAGGACCGTTTCTAAAATTTTAGAGTTGTTTCTAGTGGCATATTATATTGAGTTTATCTACTGAATTTGCCGTTTCAAAAATATTATTGCTCTAGAAACAGAATAGCCTATTATTTTATAGGTAGAATTTTAAATTGTGTATAATTTATATAGCCTATTTAAAATACATCAATGATGACTCAGTCGTCTGGGTGGAAGTTTGATACTGCGACTCCACCGACGATTCCTTCTGCGCATGCCCAGGCTCCAAACTGACGTTTTTGCGTAACATGTCAACGCCCATCGTCGTACGTTTTACATTCAGTTCATTACAACGGAAGGAAGCGGCGTCGCGTCGTCCATCTTTTTTTTTACAGTCTATGGCCTAATCACGTTGTGACACTGTCACATATGACACATATAATGATTTTATGTGGTCTAAGGCTCTCGTTTATTTACAAAGGGTTCAATTGATTGAACTGTTAAACAATGTCTATCACTGTAGCTTATAATATACGATGCCACATTGTGCAGCTTTTGGTTGTAATTTTCAGTCGATGAGCCACAAGAGAAGCGATGTAAGTCTTTACTGCTTTACTAGCGATAAGAGAAGAAAAGAACAGTAAGTTGTGAAGAATGGACGAATAAAACTTCCTAACTGCATCTTTGTTCTCTTCACTTTAGCTCTGATGACTTTGATACTTTTTCTTTTTTTAATACTTTATTTATTGGATTTTTCTTTTAACATATCAAAACCATACAACACATATTCACTAACATCTAACTTTGATACTTTTTCATCTGTATACTTTGGGACAACGGTAATTTAGTAATGCATACAGGTCTTAATATCCACGAGGTTCCTTTTAAAACCGCGAGCGCACGCAAGCTTTGAGGCAGTCTGTCTCAATTGAGATGTGTTATAGGCTCACCTTCGTCAGGCTCCACGACAGGCGCTGCATTTGGTTAAAGCATACACTTATATCCATCGCCATCTGTAAGCTCTTTCAGTAGTTGTGGTCTTCTTAAAAGCCTCAAAAGCATCATGCTAAAGTGAAGAGAACAAAGACGCGGATGGGTGTAACTTCCGTTAAGCTGTAAACAGTCAGTAAAAAGGCTCGCTCTATGAACGCAACAATACGTTTTTTTGTTTTAAACTGGGTACAATGAGATGACATTATTCTACTCACCCTTCAACCAACGAACATTAAAAGTACATTTAAAGTGTAAAAGCATCAACAAGGTGCTTTCAACAGGCCATGAAAAAGCGCGATTCTTCCACAACAATAACGGATGGGTTAAATAACTATAGTGATTTATATCTGTATTATGTAATATACGCTTCCTTAAAACTTCAGCATTGTGTGATACCATTTCAAAGTGATTTCCATCATTTTGACAGATAATAAATTGTATTTACCTGTGAAAACAAACCTGGAAAGAGACGTGAGGATTTGAGGAGAAAAACGAGAGATTCTTCGTGCAGTCCAGTGAATTATTAATGGGATATATCGTAAATTATATCAGGAGAACAGACCACAAATGTGCAGTATATGTTGTCCTTTTTCATACTATTACAGCGGTATGCAAAGAGACAAAAGAAAATAATCACGAGGATAGAAAGCAGCGACTGAAAAGAGCTTTTGCCATAGATATTCTTGTTATAAAATGTTACGTTAAAATGCCAAGCGTCACGTTATTCTCATGATGTCTGAAAATAAAACATGAAAGAAAAATTGACAGCTCATTCAGTCAAACTGACGAATAAGCTTTATTTGTAGGGCAACCTTATGATTTGAAACGATTTGTTTCAGTCTTTTTAAATGGAAGTTCCCCAAACCGGAAGTGCAACCCATAATTCGAAACGCAGTAGGCTAGTCAGGAATAAGGTGGACAGCTATCGATATAACTTTATCACAAAGTTAACCTACTCCCGATTAATATTTCAGGGGATCAGAAAATAATAATAACATTAATAGTCATGTCGAGACAGCGATAAATGTAAGATTAAAATTTTATATACATCTCAAAGTTCAGTTTTCTTACCGTGCCCTGCCCACTAGATCCAGCGAAGTGGAGCTGGAGCTCTAGCTCCTCCCATTTGGCCATCTGCAGCGAGTACCTATAGATGCACAGCTTACTTTTGCTCCACATTTGCATAGATATATGGTGCAAAAGGGCGAGCGTGCAAAACTTGTCATTTTAAAGCGAAAAACAGTGTTTGAGACTCGTCGCAGCAGATTCAAGCAGTTTATGTACTTGTGTTTGTGCAAGAAAAATATCCAAGAAAAAAAAATACATTTGTGAGAGAAAATTCTACAAGTGTGCAGCTCTCATTGGATGAATTCACATACTGATTTGCGGATGAGCAGAATTTGTCCGTGACTTCACATTTTTTGATGCGGGGGAGTTCACTTCGTCAACTAACAAAAATGTGATCTTACAAGTTTATTAATTTGTGTTTTGTAGAACAGGATTTGTGCATCTCAATGAAGAATTTAGGGTGTAACTGGTTGTGTTGTGTTTGGGACTCTTAAAACCTGTTTCTCTGTGACCTCAAATTTACTGATACACATGTGTGGCTGTTCTCAACTTCTACAAATCCCACTGTCACAGCTGCTCAGTTGTTTTGCACCAAAACCTTTATAGTATTTGTACCTTTATAGTAACTTGACATGTAGTTCTGGACTGTGGGCCACTTTGCTTCCTAACAACAGCAAAGTTTTGCCTCTTATTTGTTTGTCTCACAGGAGCAACGTTACAAAAGTGTCCTCATGTGGTGCCCTCCAGCACTGGTGCAGCCATCAGTGCCAAACTTACTAAAATTAGAAAGAAGAAGAAAACACAAACACATCCAGAATCCTTATGCTCTTTGATGATTGATAGCCATGACAGTGTGTTCAAGGTATTTTGTTGTGTGTGTGTGTGTGTGTGTAGTTTCTGTTGACTCCATTTTGTCTCAGCAAAGTTCAGTTTGATATCATGTTGCTCTTGTGCAGTAGAATTTGATTGTGTCTCTTTGTGTTGAAATAAAAGTGTTTCTGATGCAAGTTTGTTTAAATCATTCACTGAAATCATATATGATTAGTATATATGCAGAGATATTGTAATATTGGCTGAAATCATGTATGATAATTTTATATAGAAATATAATATTATTGCTGTAATGTAAGGAATTAGGTGGAAATATATAAAGCTTGAACAGGCACACCATTTCCCTATTAAAAACATAAAATCTGCATTAAATTCATATAAACAAATGATGCAAAATTTAAATCCTATGACTAGCATATGATTCAATCTAAGAACTTTAAATGATTTGTGTAAGAATATCAGTTATTTCCTATATTTTCTACTAAAACCATAAACCATTGCATACTGTTGTCATGTAAAACTCATGTAACACTTTTTACAGTTTTCATATATGATCTAAAAATCCCCTACAAGTTGTATGTGTGCTTTTTAGTATGAAAGTGGCCATTATCGGTCTGATTTTTTTATATGACATGTATTGGACTTTAATGAAACACAGAAAGTACTTCTGGTCGATTTAAGCAAGGAAGATATATGGTTGCTGTATATGAACCATACAGGTTTTTTTCATATGGGTGGCTCAACTGTTGGTGGATGGCCTGCCCCCTTTTTAAAGATTTCCATCTGTACCTGAATGGTAAAAATCAGCAGCAGGAACTAAAAAAGTCATTATTACATTTGAATTGTTGCAGGACACACATTTATGGATATCAGCTATACGTTTTTAAAAAAGTTCAAGGTATGTTTCAAAATGGACCAGACCGTATGACTAGATTATAATATATAACCAATATATGTTGTATAATCTTTATATATATAATTTTTTTTTCTTCTTCATATTGGTTCATACTTATGTTCTGTCTTTTAATACTTTTACAGAAGCTCATAGCTCAATTAAAAGGATTGTCAGACTCTATATCTCCTTATAAACTTGTTTTCTCAATCCTCACTGAAAAGAAACACAAAGCATTGTCAGCGCTACTCCTGCTGGATCCAAGAATTTAAGGTAATTATAATTCTTTAAAAAAAACGACATTATGGATTGTTACATTATTTTAATAAGTATTATATCTCTCATCAAGCGTATCAATCAAGTATCTTTAAATTTACACTATTTTAGTTTATTAAATGTAATAGCAAAAAATAAGTAAATAAAAATAATTGTATGATTTGTCAGTTTTTTTATGTAGCCAACATTTGACACCGCATTACAGTTAACCAATATATAATTGAAAGCAGGATGGATAGTTTCTGAATACACAAAAATGAAAAGAAAAAACTGTTGTAAAACTAAACCCTGGCAGGGGGATCAGGACCCTTAGCTGATTCTGTAAAGTATTGTGGGTTTACTACAGTTCACCTGTCTCCCTTAACTTTGTTAATTGTAGTTTTATGCCGTTTAAAGGGTTAGTTCACCCAAAAATGAAAATTCTGTCATTAATTACTCACCCTAATGCCGTTCCACACTCGTAAGACCTTCGTTCATCTTCAGAACACAAATTAAGATATTTTAGTTGAAATCCGATGGCTCCGTGAGGCCTACATAGGGAGCAATGACATTTCCTCTCTCAAGATCCATAAAGGTACTAAAAACATATTTAAATCAGTTGATGTGAGTACAGTGCTTCAATATTAATATTATAAAGTGGCGAGAATATTTTGGGTGCGCCAAAAAAAACAAAATAACGACTTATAAAGTGATGGCCGATTTCAAAACACTGCTTCAGGAAGCTTCGGAGCGTTATGAATCAGCGTGTCGAATCGTGATTCAGATCGCGTCAAACCGCCAACGGCTGACTTTGTCGCTCCAAACAGCAGATTCGATACACTGATTCATTACGCTCCGAATCTTCCTGAAGCAGTGTTTTGAAATCGGCCATCACTAAATAAGTCGTTATTTTGGTTTTTTTGGCGCTCCAAAAATATTCTTGTCGCTTTATAATATTAATATTGAACCACTGTACTCACATGAACTGATTTAAATATGTTTTTAGTACCTTTATGGATCTTGAGAGAGGAAATGTCATTGCTGGCTATGGAGGCCTCACTGAGCCATCGGATTTCAACTAAAATATCTTAATTTGTGTTCTGAAGATGAATGAAGGTCTTACGGGTGTGAAACGACATGAGGGTGAGTAATAAATGACAGAATTTTCATTTTTGGGTGAACTAACCCTTTAAGTAAATTGACCCAGTTATCAATGTTGTCTTATTTATGAAACGTGGTTTTATGTCGACTGACAGGGCAGAGGGACACAAAAGGAAAGAAAAGGTTAAAAGCTGTCCACTCAAAAGGTCAGTATAAAACACTGTAACCATCAAATGCTGTGTCTATTTGATCATTTTAATTGTAATGTACATCCTATTAAAGTTACGTGGGCCTTTAGGCGAAACACTATCTGCCTTTAAATGTAACTTTCTGTGGACTCCATTTGTTAAACAAAGAGCCTCAGGGTTGAATGTGGATCACATTACAGTAATCAATAGTTTCTGTATTAACAGAAATGATTAACATTCTTCACCCTTCAAGAATAAAGTAATGCTTAAGGTACTTCTATATTTTTTGCAGTTTAAAACATGGCAACTGAAGACCATGCTGTTTCTGAGGCAGTAAAAGCATCAGGCGAGTCCACCCTGAAAAGGGCTAAAGCAAAAGCCAAAGAAACAATTGGCCAGTTTTTAAATGTCTCACTGAACATCGCTGTGACTGGAAAGACAGGATCTGGGAAATCCTCCTTTATAAATCGTATCCTAGGCCTAAGTGATGATAATGATGGAGCAGCACTTACTGGTGTCACAGAAACTACAATGAAGCCCACCAAGTATGAGCATCCTACAATGCCAAATGTGTACATCTCGGACCTGCCTGGAATAGGAAGTCCAAAATTCAAAGCAAAGAAATACCTTAAAGCTGTTCAATTTAAAACCTATGATTTTTTCATTATCCTGAACTCACAGAGGTTCTTGGAGGATGACATCATGCTGGCTAAAGAAATAAAAAAACAGAAGAAAAAATTTTACTTTGTTCGTTCCAAGATTGACGTCGACATCTCTTCAGAGCAAAGGAAAGCAGGATTTAATGAGCAGAGAGTTCTTGACACAATAAGAGATGACTGTGTGAAAAACTTGAATGAACTGGGAAACCCTGAAGTTTTCTTGATATCGTCTGTCGATTGTCAGAAATATGATTTTGAAAAATTTCATAACACACTCACAAATGATCTTCCGGACCATAAGAAATATGCTCTTCTTCAAGCTTGGCCAATGTGCACTGCTGCAGCTCTTGAGAAGAAGATCAAGTTATTTAAAGGACTGATCTGGGCAGCATCTCTTGCTTCTGCTGGTGTAGCAGTGATCCCTGTTCCTGGCACATCAGTAGCATGTGATGCAGCCATTGGGTTGGGTTTCCTTTCAAGGTGCTATTATGCATTTGGTTTGGATGACGGATCACTGAAAAGGCTTTCAGAAAAGGTGAACATGAACTTGCTGGAATATCGGGATCAATCAAAGTTTGCTAATGCCATCCATAAAAAAGCAGTGACCACAATAAAAGTCTGTGCTTCAGCTGCAACAGTGTCTTGCTGTGCAGATTTGTTGAGTCTCCTTCCAGGTGTGGGCAGTGGTTTTGCTGCAGGATTGTCCTTTGCTGCTACTCAGCACCTCTTGAGAGAAGGAGTAAATGAACTGGCAAAAACTGCTCTAGAGATCAGAAAAGTAGCTGGGCTGGACACAGTCTAATAACTCCTGGCCTGAACACATGTCATTATCTTGAGAATGTATGGGGTCTAGTACTTCTGTTTATTTAGTTTATTTCTTATAAAGCATGTATACATTTTCTGCATTCGTCATGGACTAAATCAGAATGTTGTCTTAATAGTTTTTTAAAAAAATAGAAGCTAATATGCATGTAAACTGTATACAAGAATAAATGAGCACTTTAATTAACACTTTTTATTTTTTTCAATCTTACATATAATCATGTATATATCTCGTACATAAAATAAAAATATACATTTATATGAATTGTATTGGCTTTTTTGTTATAAATATTTGTATATGCATATTTTAATATTTATAATAGTTTAAATTATTTACATTTTGCCTAAAAATTCTTTACCCTTTATGATTAAAAAAGGGAAGTCATGCCTGCACTTCATAATTTGTACAAAACCTTATAGAAAGTATATTTGCTTTGTCTTTCACATAAACATTTGTTTATGTCGTTAAGGAAAATTATGTATTTTTGGCCAAGGAGATCAATCTTTTATTCCAGAACCCCCTACAGGGATAATATTTGTAGACATGTCACCTTTTTCATCTCTTGTGAGTTTGCAGGTCTGGATCTTAAAGGGGTGGTTCATTGCGATTTCACTTTTTTAACTTTAGTTAGTGTGTAATGTTGCTGCTTGAGCATAAACAGTATCTGCAAAGTTACAGCGCTGAAAGTTCAATGCAAACTGAGATATTGTCTTTTAAAGTTACGGCAGTTGAATGCCTACAAAAACGACCGGTTTGGACTACAACGAGCTTCTTCCCGGGTTAGTGACATCATAAACCCTGCAAAACACGCCCCCGGGAACACGCAACAAAGTGGGCGAGGCCATGTGGCGCAGCATAATGGAAGAGGAAGAGTTGTGTACACCGGACGCGAGCGACGCGTCAAAAGATAATAGAACCCATTATAATCTGTGATACTGTCTACACTAGATGTGGCGCTGAAGATAGCTTCCAGAATCTACACGAGTTCAATGCCGGATTTGCACAAAGGCTATTACTGAAAGATGAAGCAGTTCCCACTTTAAAAGCAGAAGCTGCTGTTTATGGGCCCCAAACTCTAAGTACGTTTTATTGTTTGTACATGTCCTTTAAATTGAGGAAACCAATTACCATAAAACCAGTAGTTATGAGTCTTCTGAACTAAAAGAGGAATATTTCTTAATAAATAGGCTAATTTGAGATGTGCCTCGCCTGAAATGTGAGAGTAGGTGGCTGCAGTGAGAGGAGGAGTGAAAAAAGTGCAGACAAGACGGACAGTTCTCTGATCTCACAGGTTCTGATCCACTATATTGCGGGATTCACACTTGTGCACTGTGCCGCGGATAAACCGGATGTAACTTTAAGGTGCCCTAGAATTGAAAATTGAATTTACCTTGGCATAGTTGAATAATAAGATTTCTGTACATGGAAATGACATATAGTGAGTCTCAAACACCATTGTTTCCTCCTTCTTATGTAAATTTGATTTGTGCAAAAGAAGAACAGGCGAATCTCAACATAACACCGACTGTGACGCAACAGTCGGGATCATTAATATGTACGCCCCCAATATTTGCATATACCAGCCCATGTTCAAGGCATTAGACAAGCCAGTATTAACGTCTGGAGCAGCACAGCTGAATCAACAGACTTTATGCAGGTAAGCAAGCAAGGACAACAGCGAAAAATGGCAGATGGAGCAATAATAACTGACATGATCCATGATATTTTTAGTGATATTTGTAAATTGTCTTTCTAAATGTTTCGTTAGCATGTTGCTAATGTACTGTTAAATGTGGTTAAAGTTACCATTGTTTCTTACTGTATTCACGGAGACCAGAGCCATGTCGTTATTTTTTTATTATTAAACACTTGCGGTCTGTATAATTCATAAACACAACTTCATTCTTTATAAATCTCTCCAACAGTGTGTAATGTTAGCTTTAGCCACGGAGCATAGCCTCAAACTCATTCAAATGTAAACATCCAAATAAATACCATACTTACATGATCTGATATGCTGCATGACGAACACTTTGTAAAGATCCATTTTGAGGGTTATATTAGCTGTGTGAACTTTGTTTATGCAATGTATTATAGAGTCACAAGCTTGGGGGCGGGGAGCGCGAGCATTTAAAGGAACACTCCACTTTTTTTGAAAATAGGCTCATTTTCCAACTCCCCTAGAGTTAAACAGTTGAGTTTTACCGTTTTCGAATCCATTCAGCCGATCTCCGGGTCTGGCGGTACCACTTTTAGCATAGCTTAGCATAGTTCATTGAATCTGATTAGACCGTTAGCATCTCTCTCAAAAATGGCCAAAGAGTTTCGATATTTTTCCTATTTAAAACTTGACTCTTCTGTAGTTACATCGTGTACTAAGACCGACGGAAAATGAAAAGTTGCGATTTTCTAGGCCGATATGGTTAGGAACTATACTCTCATTCTGGCGTAATAATCAAGGAACTTTGCTGCCGTACCATGGGTGCAGCAGGCGCAATGATATTACGCAGCGTCTCTCACAAATGTCTCCATGGTTGCAAGGCACGCTCCCTGTGCAAACAGGGGGTCACAGGCGCTGCGTAATATCATTGTGCCTGATGCACCCATGGTACGGCAGCAAAGTTCCTTGATTATTACGCCGGAAAGAGAGCATAGTTCCTAACCATATCAGCCTAGAAAATCGCAACTTTTCATTTTCCGTCGGTCTTAGTACACGATGTTACTACAAAAGAGACAAGTTTTAAATAGGAAAAATAGCGAAACTCTTTGGTCATTTTTGAGCGAGATGCTAACGGTCTAATCAGATTCAATGAACTATGCTAAGCTATGCTAAAAGTGGTACCGCCAGACCCGGAGATCGGCTGAATGGATTCGAAAACGGTAAAACTCAACTGTTTGGAAAATGAACCTATTTTCAAAAAAAGTGGAGTGTTCCTTTAAAGGGGACGCGCGCTGAATCGGCACATTTTTAATTACGCCCCAAAATAGGCAGTTAAAAAAATGAATAAAAAAAAATCTATAGGGTATTTTGAGCTGAAACTTCACAGACACATTCAGGGGACACCTTAGACTTATATTACATCTTGTGAAAAAGGGTTCTAGGGCACATTTAAATTCTATTGCTTTTATATGAAAATAAATATAATGAACAAGACACCCAAAGTACTTATTACCATTCGAAAGTCGGGTTTATGAATCATTTTTACTTCAATACAAACGTGTTTTTATATATTTTTTATAAATATGACAATAATCACATAACCCATAGAGAGATCACGCTGTCAGAGACTTTGGGAATATTCACACAATTTATATACACAAAAGAGTTTTAAAATCAAATATTTTAAAAGAGATCAATACATCACGGCAGTTTAAACCAATAAGCATTAAGCTGTGTCGTCAGCAAGTCGTTTCCCATCATGCTTTTGATCAGCGCAGTCGGTGGAGAGCAGAATCCGATGCGGCCGCGAGAGTGTTTTGACATATGTCGTCATGACATCAGAGCAAGGCGGTCCACACTCGGACACATTTCTAACTGGCATGCATCTTGCGGTGATCACTGGTGATCGGTTCCTATATAGAAAAATCACTCCCTGCCCTCCAGGTCATCTCTACATGGCTCTGGGCTAGTGTTGCGTTCACAGTTCACACTGCACATTGGTGGTGGTTGAGGAGATTCCCCCTTCAATATGTAAAGAATGTGCCCAGAAAAGCGCTATATAAATGTAAGGAATTATTAATTATTATGATGCATATTGTACCGATATTCATGTAGTATTGTGTCTGTTATGTGCTATTCACTTTTTAACACAGTTGCTAAATATGTTACTTTGCACACTCCTCATATTGCAGCCCTGTAAAGATGACAGATAATTTACTCACAATTGCTGTCCTGCAGTAAAACTGACTTCTGAGCTTGTGAGCCTCTTCCTAGAGATGTGACATAGATTGATACACATGAAAAAGTACACAAAATTTATAATACCATCGCAAGTAGCTGTCAGCTGCAAAAAGATTACAAAAAATAAAACAAAAAAAATACTAATCAATAAGATTTTTAAAAAACATTCATATAACCAAATTTACGGAAAAGAACTTCACAATCCTGTTTTATTACGTGAATTCGTCTTTGCGTTTTAATTCTTTGTTGTAGTAAAATTGTGGCCACCTTTTAACATTCTTATTCGATTCTTCATTTTTCAGATTATAACAAATTAGTACAATTTTCTCAAGTTTTAACTTATAGGCTACAAAGAATGATATAATAAAAAGTGATCAATTTATTAACTAATTTACAAAGAAACGATTTAATTAAAAGTGATCAACAATTTTTAGTTCATGGACACTGTTTTTTCTGTGCAGAGCTCAGAATACTGCAATATTCAATAAAAACAAGATTTGGTCATTTTGATTTCATGGTGACTTTAAGAAACTGGACACAGTTTTCAATCCTGCAGTACCAGTGTAGTATTTAGGATACAGAATTGCTTAACTTTTGGAGGCGTTGTCTTGCTTCTCTGTAACTTGTATTCTTTGAGTGTTTGTCTGAGACTGATTACACAATGTTGTGTGGGAACACACACAGAAACTAAAAACATAGCAGGAATGAGGCTTTTCAGGACCAGGAATGAGGAAGCTCACTACAAATAAATAAATAAATGCTTTTCTTACTTAGTATTTTTGTTTTCTTTTTGCTTAAGACAAGAAAAATGATCTGCCAATGGGGTAAGAAAAATAATCTTGTTTCTGTCTGAAATCTTGTTCTTTGTTTCAGTCCCAAACAAAAACAAGATTATTTTTCTTACCCCATAAGCAGATCATTTTGCTTGTTTTAATCAAAAACTCACTTCGTTTTGATTTTTTTCCCCCAGATTACAAGAAAAATATCTTAAGTCATTTTACTTATTTAGTAAAAGCATCTGGATTTAAGAATTTAGATATTTGAACAAAAATACTAAATAAGAAAAGCATTTTTTGCAGTGATACTCGCAGTGGTATAAGGTGTGAAGTTTACTTACAGTGCTCAATATCTCACCGTTCACTGATGCATCCAGGTCACACTCAGTCACCATTATGTTTGGCCTAAAACACAACTACTCTGATGTTTACCAGAGAGTGAGGAAGCATTTTAGGGCTGCTGTCCTTGATCTTGATCTCAGGAGATGCCTGTCCCAGGAGACATCACAGAGCAGGCAGTGCCTGTGGGTGGCGCTCATCATCCCTCCACTGAAGAAATACAACCAGCTCAGCTTGAAGGACACACAGAAGACCCAGGCTATGACCCGTCTGAGAATTTTATTTGAGAGGGCCATACACAGGGTGAAGGAGTACCATATTTGGGATGGGCTTGTTCCTCTTTCTATGGCAGGTTCAGTCAATCAGCTGAGGGACAAATGTTGTAGGGACCTCTTGATATCAAAGGGGACGGATGAGTCTGAAGTGTTTCCTTTCTTGAGTGAGCCTAATTCTGCCTTCACATGCTGTGAAAATGTGATCAGGTGTATAAATTGAGAAATATCTTCAACTCTTTACCTCTGCCGACCTGATATCAGCGTTAAAAACTTCCAGGTCCAGCCCTCTGTTCATAGCAGCTGTTTCTCTCAGAATGAGAGTTGTTTTTGCCTCAATAGCAGCAGAGATGTCCCTTGACACCTTAAGGCTCTCTAAGTGGCACTGTTGCTTGTAATTGGGATCAAAATTGATTTGAAATTTCTACCTTCAACAGGCAACTGAGGAAATTCAGCAGCACCAGGGTGTTTAATAATGTCTGTATTTATCTCAGGAGGGCACTGGGAAGAGATCACAGGCACAGACCAAGATGGCACAGAGACAATTTTAGAGTCCACAAAATGAAGGCCCTCAAGTCTGTGAAGCAGGCGTTTGTCTTACAGTTTCTCACCACTGGCCATGATGTGAGGATCTGGAAGAGGCCCTGACATGAAAGTGAGATATTTTCTTGGTCTTTGGTACTGGTTTACACACTGCCATGTCATTTTTATATAAGGGCTTTTTTCAGCTTTGATTTTATAACTGGTGTCCATCCATGAAATTTGCCACAGCTCATGACATAAGCTACGGTTGGGGAGGAAAAAAAAGAGAAAGAAACATCAGTCACATGAAGTGAAGGACAAGACAAATACTCAAACTATCCTTTGAATGCCATTATTAAAGGATCAAGAGTTGAGATGAAGGGGTTAGTTCACCCACAAAAATTAATAGATTGTACAAGTGCAAATAGGTTTATCAAGCCCAGTTCCCCCAAAAAATAAATAAATAGATAAAAATCTTTAGTTTTTACGTGCTGTGTGCACACCAGCTCTGTGCGTGTGTTATGTGCCTCACTCGAACCGTCTCTCAGACGGCAGGCACACACACTGAAAGACTTCTCTTTTGCTGATTTGAGGTTTTAAAATCACTTGTTTTTAAACTTCAGGTCTTAAAACACTTACTGGATATACACCTTTTCTTTCAGTATTTTCCATCTTCACCTTCTGTTGAGGCAAGGGTATGAAATGGCCAAAACATATATTTTTAAATTATCATCTATCCTTATGGTGAACTGAACACCTGGTGTAATCAAATGTGGAAACCCTTACTGGCCAACTAAGGCAAATACTCTAATAACTACACATTTTGTTTGGAATATTTGTGTAGAAATTCAAGGAAAATCGATTGCAGGTATTTCAAAATCCACACTGAGGTCAAACTTTAAAGCCACTTTTCTTTGATTTAAAGTGTTAGGGGACGTTTCACTTTGCACATTGAAAACTTACTTTAGGTTGTAGTTGCTTGGACTGTGAATAGTGTGTTTTTGTTGTCTGGTGTTGGTGTTTTTGCAAAGTCTTGTACAGTATACTTAAATAAGCTATTACTAAATACTCTTAAAATAAATTACATATAGAAAAAGTTCTTGCTTAAAACATTTTTGTTTAAAACGCAGCTGTTGATACTTTTTGATCAAGTGGTTTTAATTCTTCTGAAGTGACAGGATCACTCAGTATAATAAAGTGTTAGATCACAGATCACGTCGAAACATTGATCAACGCACATAATTATATATTATATATATTAAAGTCCCTAAAGTCTGACATAAATAAATCTGCTACTATAATACGTAATTGTTGTTTAGACACAATATTGCCTGTTTTTTCTCTATTTAGCGAAAATATTATTGAATTTCATTAGGATGGAAAGATGCAAAGCTGACTGAAGACAGAAACAAAATGGTGTCTGTTTTCTGTTGTTCTCCATGTCTTACACCATGACCTGAAATAAAAATGTATATCCGCATTATTTATCTAAATACATTACATTTTGAGCAAATGTGACTTGGCAAAACATCTAGGATGATATGAAAAAACATTTGACTAAAATGAGTCTTTTAGTACCTCAATCCAGTCATGGAGCTGCATCTCTTCCAGAATAAGCCTCTGCTGTGGATCAGGCTGCAGAGAAGCACGAATCATCTGGTAGCAATCTGTGCAAAAAGATGAGAGACAACTGATTATTAGCTCATAATGTACAACCTTTTTTAAAAAATTGGCCCTCTTTGTTTTATTAATGAAGATCTCCCCTTGTGACATGCCAGGTTGGCACCATTCATCTTCACTGATCATAACCAAGTTGTGGTCTGAGGGATAATACCCACACACCATAACAAACAGAAGGATTGCCATTGACATGGTACTCTGGTGGACAGCACACTTTTGTGCCTGGAAAGAGATTTTGTATGTTTGTATGTTTAATACTTTACCACAGCATGTTGACTATATATAGGATGTGTTTCAGTGAGCTAATCAATTCAAAAAACATACAAAGGAAGGTCTCGTAGGCAGACTCCTTCATGAGCCGAACTCAATCAATTTGACTCGATGGAAGCCTCCGCGCTCACAGCAAATGTTAGCGACGTGAATGAGCTGCTGCATAACCTGCCTTGCTGTCCTCTCATCGAGACTTCGTCCTTGAAGCTTCATGAAGCTTAACATGTTCATGCAAGGCAAGGGGCGTTCCAGGACCATGATGCAGCGATATATAATTTATAATTATGTTGTCCACAAGAACATCAAAAGTATAGCTAATTGAAGGATCTACTATAATCAATACTCCTTTCATCATGTGTGATTAGTAATTTTCCGGTATGATCCCACTTTAGCGTGAGCCAGGTCGTATTTTCCAGCTCTTTTGCGAAAAAGTTGGAATCTCCCAGATGTCTTCTTTTTCTTATCTCTCCCTGCCTCCTTTCTCCCTTTCTCAATCTCACCAGCACCACCAGGCCTCTCATCGAGCCGATGAGGATGGTTTTCTGCCGTGGCGGTGGTGTATTTGAGCAGTACACAGGGTTGCTGTTCACGTACATACTCCACACAAGTCGCTTTCTTTGGTCGCGAACTTAGTTGTCCCATGATAACACTGTTTGTCATGCTGAAATCAGAATACTCTGAAACTTCAACCTACAAAATGAACAAGTGCGTTTCAAGCCTTCAAATACTCTCGGGCGTGACGTCAAGTTCAATCTGAAAACAGAATACTCCGAAACTTCAACCTACAAAATGAGCAAGTGAGTTTCAAGCCTTTAAATATTCTCAGGCATGACGTCACGTTCAGCGTTCGACGATTTGTGATGCAACGCCATAAGACGCCTACCTGGTATTTTGAATGATAATAGGCTTGTTTGAGATGCATCGGCGCTGCGCAGACGACGTATGACATCAAAGTCCCGCAAGAGCGATTGGAGAGCAAATGACTCCTTATGTAGGGGTGTGCGATATATGTGACATTTAATTCACATTTAGTGGAAGATACACGAGAATGGCGCAAATAAGCCGGTCTCGTTGGAGGAGGAAAATGAAGATTCAGTCAAGACTCAAAAGATATCCTAGTGAGAACTATTAATATATCTTTTTTATTATATTTTTGTGAACATTTGAAACATCTACCTTGTACAGTACACTTGGGTGTGTGTTTTCTTTTCTTTCAGCAAAAAGGTTGGAGGTCAAATGACAACCATTTAGAACTAAATACTTCCTCCTCCGGAGTGGAAAATGACACTTCTCATCTGTGATGTATGGACCTGAACTTTGTAATGTCACAAATATCTTCTTTGATGTCCTGCAGCTCAAGTGTCCATGATTTGTGGCCTTTAACGCAGCTCCAAAACAGGCAAAGAGAAGTCATAGTTTCCTACAATGTAATCCAAATAAGTTACAATATTAATCATATTATGAATATTAAAAAATTGGATTAAATATTTCAATTTTATGGAGTACATACCATTTATGTTGATTAGATGTACTCATCGACCAGCACTTACAGACATGTTTTGAGGCTCACAATCACAAATACTTTAAGGGTAAAAAAAAAAAAACATTACTAACATATGACTTGGACTTTTGTATTCATAAATAAGTTTTGCTTACCTTACACTTCGTTATGCAAAACAAGGCGTTGCTAAGATGACACATCACAGTTGTCACAGTAATATTGTTTTGTCCATTATCACTGCTGCCTTCACTCTGCAGTGATCATAAGATCGCCCCTGTCTGAGGCGAGCGAGCAAGCAATCCAAGAGTGTTTGTCTCGCTTCTATCCAATGGTTTTTAGATACCATTTGTCTTAAAGTCCAGTTGTGAGATGCAGACATATTTTTCTCAGAGATAAGAGCGTCATGGAGATGCTGTAACTATATATCTTGAAAGACAAAAGTCACATTTAAAAAAAACATAAATGTTTATAATCTAATTGTATTTTAATTTACCAGAAGAATAAACTACAAGCATTTGTTTGTTGAAATTTATTTTTTAAACTCTACTAAATGAACACAATAGGTTTACCAGGATCCATCAAAGTTTGGTTTCTTGTTAATGCGTGGACCACTGAAGCTCTGGATTTACCTGTACATCAGTGTAACATCAGTGTAATTTTCCAAGATAGGCTTCTCTTTTTGAATATACCAAGATACCTCTTTTGTCTCTGTTTTCCCATCTGATCCTTGAAACAACTTTCTTTGCACATAAATCATGACATAAATAGACAGTCTCCTCCTAGCCTTAATGATAAGAATAAATATGTGCCCAGAAAAAAAAAAAAAAAAAAATGGCTACAAAGAACAGTATCGTTGTTCTTAAAGGGGCTCTAGGTAGGTTTTTTGACTCTACTAAAGCATAAAAATACCATGTTTGCAGATATTTAAGAAACATGCTGAGTTAACATACTTGTTTACCTGAAAAACAATGCTACAGTCAGTTACTCTCCTTCCGTGTCGGAATGTCTGTCTTTGTTTTGGTCTGTGTAACCCGCCCACTGCCAGTTTATCCAATTGTTTTCCGGCGACCCGGGTTGCCAGTTGGCGGCAAACACGGCGTATTTCATTTCAGTCCAGTCCAGTCATGGAAGCTGCCAAACGAAAGGGAACGAAAGGGGTCCGAGTCAGAGATCGAACATTCTACCCATCCTAAAAACCTCGGCATCCATCCAAAAAAGTGTATGATCAACGGTATAAATATTGGAGATGCGTTTGAGAGGTGGAGACAACTTAAAACAGACAAAGGTTTCAAAACGAATGCTGAGTTGGCTAATTTTCTCCTTGACAGGTAAGTATTTAGCCAAAGTCAGTTAGCTAATGTATCCTGGCTACTAGTAGGATTATTTGAAGTAAATTCAACATTCAGACAGTACGTTTACACTGTTTCGTGGTACCTGGTAAGACAGCATGTATTCGAGACAGTGGCCGACTAGTGTGGAGGTGCGGACGGGTCATGGCTGTTTATCGCATCGGTAACAACTGTGACAAATACGGAAACTACAAATACGAATCTTTATTTAATTTACGAATGGAAATGCAACTGAATTAGTTGATGTTGTGTTATTATGCTAACATACATTGCTAGGTTGACATTTCTGTTATGTTATTTTTTATAACTACGAGGGTCCACGCACCTCAACCCCATGTAAAAATCTCAAGCAACAGTCCTGGTTTTTGGTGTTCTGTCCTCGACTGGAGATGTCCCCGGAGCTGTCCCCCGTTTTATACCTCATTCAAAACAACCCGCATCTCCAACAGAGGGGGCTGTGTAGCAACACTTGGTCACTCGCTCGCCACTACTTTATGAGAAATGTAATCTGGATCTGGACCAGAGCAGAGCGCCATTATCATCAAATATCAAAATAAACATCGTTATTGGTTTCAAGGTAGTAACATACTAACTATTCATGTTAGATTAAAGTAATACTGCTAGTATGTTTTATAAAAGGGCCTCAACAGGGTGCAAGATTGTTTTGCAATTTGCAGTTTTAAACGTCCACAAAAGTTTCACAACGCAGCAATTTCCACACACGTCTTAACTATGTGGTGAAGGTACACTCAGATGTGAATTAATAAAAATAAAATAATACACATACTTTGTGCTTAAAATGAGTCTAAAATGCAAAATAGTTAAAAATAGTTAAAAGTTAAAACAGTTGTAATTTCTGTATACAGTAGCTAAGCTTGTGAAAATTAAAATATTAAATTCAATAAAGGTAAAAAAAATTGTTAAATGCCGTTTTATATTTATCTTCTTATATTTATGTTGGAATTGTGTAAAAGTTTTTTTTGTTGTTGGGTGAATTGTATTAAAACCAGAGCAAAAGTCCTAATAATAAAACTAAATCATAATTATTATTGTAATAATAGCCTATAAAGAACTCACAACAATTAAAAACAAAAACATTCAAAAGTGTATTGTCCCTGTTTTTTAATAAATAGTTAATAACAAATGAGATTTTGGTAATATTTTGACCACTCAAATAGGAAATGTCCCCGGTTTCCATTTCAGAAATCTGGTCACCTTAATATTGACTGTCCTGTCTAGTTTGAGAAAATTAACCATTAGATTTAAAAGTAAGAAATAAATTATAGTATTTTACACCTCGCAATGAATAACAGTCTAAATATTACGGTTACGACTTGATTACGACTTGTCACAACTGGGCCGACTCAATGTATGCGGGCGGCCGACAAATGCGACCTCCGGAGGACACGGCAGCAGCCTCCAAAATGAAACACAAATTCAGAGTTATAAAAATCCATATGAGGTGGTTTGTAATTTTCAAAAAATATATTGCAAACGTATACATTAGCTGATCAACTTACAGTTTAAGGCTCGCTGTTTTTTATCGTCAGGTGCACTCATTCCTGCTGGTGTCGTCAATCTGGCAAACTGCATGTGCTTCAATTCTGAAGAGGAGGGGCTGGGTGAAAAAAAAAAACCCTCCAATATTTTGAATTTGGCTTGCAATACCTAGTTCAACCACTGGGTGTCCATCCTACATAAAAGTTTACCTGCATTTAGTTTGCAGGTATGGAATATTTTGTCTAAAGGTAGGAACTCACCAAGCCGACGCCGACGAACTAGTGGCAATGAAAGCAGACTGCAGGGTTGGCTCACGTCGGCAGTGTCTGGGTCCAAAGTTGCCCTGACACACCAAACCGACACTAGACAGCCGACGGCCAAGTAGCACGTCAGTTCTGTGCCTGCCTAAGATGAAATGCCTTTCCGTACCAGCAGGTGGCAGTATCTGAACAGCCAATCAGAATGATCAGATGGCCCGACAAGCTATGACGCCGATTCAACATTTCGAATCGGCCGAAAAAAAGGCGACGAGGACCAACTTCAGCCGACGGTGCAGAACACACTGAGAAAACTTAGTCGGCCGATGAACAAAAACTGCCAGTCGGCTGACCGTCGGCTTGGTGTGTTCCGGCCTTAAATACGTACACCCTCTGGCAGACAGTTTCAGTTTGAAGTTACAAATGAACATAGATGGACTTTCTTTGTTCAAGAGCTCCAGTCTGTAACTGTGGGCCATCCTTGGTCTGCTACTGAGTGTTCCCATGAAAGAACCAGTAGTGATAAGTTTGTTCTGTGGACGAAAGGAAATAAGCTCAGCTAAGGAGTTTCTTGGAGATTTTGTTATTGAGTTACAACACACACCAGCCATGTCCTTTGTTAAAAACACAAAGAACCACAATGGCTGCTATAGTTGTGACAAATGTACTCAGCCTGGAAAATACATTAACAGACGCATGACATATATATAAACAGACTATGCTCTAGGACAGAGTCATCAGCATGAGGGGCCACGTCCATTTCATGGTTTCACAATTCCCTTTAGATTACATGCATTTGGTTTGTTTAGGTGTGGTTAGGCGTTTGTTGAACATTTGGCTCAGGCAGGGGTCCTCTGAATTTCAGAGTACCTGAAAACATAGCGGAAAGAATGTCTGCTAAAGTGGTAAAATGCGTTCCTATATTCCTATGGAGTTTGCCTGAAAGCCCAGATCGCTGAGGGAATTAGTTCGCTGGAAGGCCACTGAGTTGAGGCAGTTTGTGCTCTACACAGGACCTGTAAGGTACCTTTCTGGATTGAAATATGTACAGCAATTTCATGCTGCTCTTCTCGAGTATTGCTACTAATCGAGACATCCTTTCTCACATGTTCCATGACGACGAGTCTGAGAAGTTCCTCCTGTGTAAGTAAATGTAATAAATATTGCCTGTCTGGATTAAATAGTAGGCAAGCGTCAACCACAGTCATCTCAGACGCGATGAAAATCAAGCCATTCTACTGTTTTGAATCTGTTCAATCATCTCGAGGCTTTGATTCAGTTACTATTAGGGAGACTAAAGGTCTCTGTCATTTGCTTTCCGGTCCCGAATTTCTCTTCTTCTTGGATTTATTTCATTTAATCATGCCCCTTGTTGACATCCTCTATGCACAGCTTCAAAAGTGAGGAAGTGATGCAGTAGAGGCACACAGAGTCACAAGAAGCTTTGTTTATGTCATTGGCAAAATCCGTGTTGATGTACCATCTCTGCATAAAATATAGCAGCAAAGAGCGCACCCAACTTACAGCAGATCGCATATGAAATTTGCTGACACTGTAACCAATGCCAAAGACAGATTTGATTTCACATGGCATCTGTCAGCAGCGATCTTATTCTACTGAACGCATTTTTGTGGTGTGCATCTTGAGACAAAACAATGGCACTGATTTATTTTAAGATATATCAGTACAAGTTTCTTTCAGTTAAAACAGCTCAAACATGCATTTTAGTCTAGGACTAGCTTAAGCCTCGTCTGCAAAACCGGAGGTAAATATCCTAATTTAACTAAGGCCAAGTCCTGGCTTAAGCTAAGCCCGGTCTGTAAAACCGGCCAACTGTGGCGATGCTTTCATTTCAAAAGCATTTAAAGCATGAGATCCGAGTTCAACAAAGCAGTCATTGAAAAATTTGCTAATATTAAGCAAAAGTGGGTCGAATTCTCATACAAGCAATAAATCACCATCAAATAATTTAAATGTGCTCTTGTAAATAAATATATGTCTATATTACGACATTTCTATATCCCAGAAAGGGAAAGAATTGCCAAAAATAAAAACCACCCCCCAAAAAAGATAAAAATAGCCTGTAAATAGTTTGTTTGTGTTTATTTTGTTAAATTACCCAGTTCCCCATCTGCTAATGGTTAGGCTACTGTGAGCAAAGTGACATGTCTGACGCAATGATGTCCCCAGTTTCTCTTGCTCCAAATTAAAGGTCACTACATAGTAAAAGATTTCTAAATACAAAATTGTCTGGCTTTTAGCGATGATTATTTATTATAATTATTTTATATGATTTATATAATTATTATATCCCTAATCTATTACACAAGCATCTTTTGTTTAACAATTATTAAACATTTAGTTTAAATGAACTTGAATATATACAGATAAGGCGTAATATAAATAAGATTTGGAATTGCATACCCAATGTAATGAATCCGGCCTCTGTGGTTCCCTCCGATCGTCACCAGAGGTCGCCATCACCGGAATACTGACTTTCACTCACACACTCCATTTCCCAGAAGCCCCGTACCTGGCTCTGATCACGAGCCCAGCTGCAACTCATTACCTGAACTATTTAAGAGGCCATTTCACACACACTTTGCGAAGTCTTGTTTTTGCTCTGGCTGACATTTCTGAGATTTTCTCTTGTTGGATTACTGTGTTTGACCTTGGACTGTTTTCTCTCGTGTGGATTATTGCTGCCTGCCTCTGACCTTTTGCATTGTTTCATGGACTATTGTTTACTGCCTGCCGCCTGCCTTACTTCTCTGATTACTGTCTTATCTCTCTTACCCTGTCTGCTGTTCATCGACCCTGTTTGTACGACTACGATTGTTATTAATAAAAGCTGCAAATGGATCCTCCTTCTGTCAACCCCTCATTACACCCATTTATTATCAACTATTTAAACTAACTTCACAACTATCACTGATATAGCAAGGTTTTTTTATTTTTCTGGTTGTGTAAATGCATTTATGTACTTCATATTCTTCATAGTCTATGGCAGAAGAGAGAAAACCTGCTGATTCTCTGGCGAGAATTGAATCGCAGTTTCTCTACGCTGTAAAAAACTTAAAAGTTCAAATGACTGGTTTTGTTGTGTTGGCTCAGCAAAAATCCAAATGTAAAAAACAATGTTTAATACACATTGGCCCAGTTTTACAGATTTCCTTGTATTCTTGTTCAAGAAAATACAGTGGCTGTAGCATTTCTATCATAAAGAAGTAACCAAATATTAAAGATTAAGTAAACATTTGAATTAAATGTCATTTGGCCAATATTAAGCAAGGATTTGATCTGTTGTGAAGTGTAACAACACCAGGCCTTTGTTATAATACATTACGTACAGAAGATGTTGGTTTATATTATGTATTTTAACTGTGTTGTTTTATAAAATCATAAGATTATTTGCTTTTGATGCTATATTTGAACCAAATATGACTGCCTCATTGTTATTACATATGTATTTAAGTCATTTTAAATGGCTATGTCTATTATTATTACCATTCTACTATATTATTTGTGTGATCACAAAATCCTACCTTATGAATAATTCTTACTGCACGTTTTTGGAGTATAAAGAGGGGATGTAGTGAACTTTTATAGTTATTGCCCCACACTTCTATACAGTAAGTTAAATAGGGCAACACTAATGTGCAATACAACATATACAATGCATTGTATTGTAAAAGGTATTTAGTTTTATTAATAATTCGGACACTTTTAGAAACTTTACTTTGTATGTGTCTGATATGTGGTTTCCAGCTTAGTTTACTATCAATAGTTATTCCTAAGAATTTAATTTCGGAGACTGCATCTATAACAATACCATCTACATTTATTCCTAAGTCTAAATTTCCATTATAATTTCCAAAGAACATTACTTTAGTTGTATCTAAGTTCAGGGATAATTTGTTAATGTCCATCCATGTTTTTAGTTTCATTAATTCATTATTTATATGATATATTAAATTATTATAATTATCACTAGAATAAAATATATTAGTATCATCCGCAAATAGAATTAATTTCAATAATTTAGATACATTAAATGTCATTTATATATAAATTGAACAACTTTGGGCCCAAAATAGATCCCTGTGGGACCCCACAAGCAATGTCCAATAATCCAGATTTAAACTCACCCATCTGCACATACTGATGTCTCTCGGTTAAATAGCTTTGGATCCAGTTCAAAGCCACTCCCCTAATACCATATCTTTCCAGTTTTTTTAATAATATTGAGTGATTAATAGTATCAAAGGCTTTTTTTTAAGTCAATGAATATTCCAGCTGCATATTTTTTTCTATCTAAGCTATTTGTAATTTCCTCCACTGCATCAATTATGGCCATTGATGTTGACCTTGCTGACCTAAACCCATACTGACTTTCATTAATTATATTATATTTATCTATAAACCTCTCCAATCTATTATTAAAAAGATTCTCCAGAATTTTAGAAAACTGAGGAAGCAGAGAGACAGGTCTATACTTTGTGAAGATGTGTTTGTTTCCATTTTTATATAGTGGGATTACTTTCGCAATTTTCATATTATTTGGAAATGATCCTGTTTGAAATGCTAAGTTACATATGTAAGTTAAAGGTTTAGATATACTATGTATAATTTTTTTAGTTAATGACATATCTATATCAAAATAATCTGTAGATGATTTATTTTTACACTTATTAACTATATCCACTAATTCTGCTTCAGTCACACCAGACAGAAATAATGTCTTTGAATTTATTTCTATCTGCATGTGATCCAATTCATTGTCTTTAATAGGGATCTTTTCTGCCAAATCCGGCCCAACATTCACAAAAAACTTATAATATGAATGAAATTGTTGATAGTATTAATAATTATCACTGTTTTTATCAATAAAATAGTCTGGATATGAATGCTTTATTGAATCCCTTTTAATTATATTATTTAGTATCCCCCATACCCTTTTAGTGTCGTTCTTATTTTTATTTAATAGGTTGGTCTAATATAATTTCTTAGTAGTTCTTATTATATCAGTCAATTTGTTTTTATATATTTTATATCTATGTTCAGATTCTTCAGTCCTTAATCTAATGAATTGTCTATAAAAAGTATTTTTCTTTTTACAAGCATTTTGTAAACTCTTAGTTAACCATGGGGATTTTACACTTAAGTTATTTTTACTACTTTGACGAATTGGACAGTTTTTATTATATGCTGAACTAAAAATTCCTAAGAAATTATCAAAAGCGCAATCTACATTTTTTTTTGGGGGGGGGGAGATGACCTTTCAGATGTATTTAATTACAAAAAACTTTATAATCTATAATAATAACATTAAATTTATTTCATGTTTCCTTTAAATAAAAAAAATTTAAAAAATACAATGAAATTGACAAAAAAAAAAATTATCAATTTCATTTTATTTCTTTATTTTTTATTAGTATTTGTGCCACAAACACAATCATTTAACAGAATCTCTGCTTGGAGATAATTGTCTGTGTAATTAAAATTAAAGATACATTGTGTAGGAATCTGCATATGTGGTTTGAGAGGTCACAAAAACCTAAATAAATTGTCCTCAGGTTAAAGAAAACTGTAGAATGTTTAATGCTTTGAAAATGAACAATTATTAACAATGTAAAGGTGAATCTAGCTGTAAGGCAGAGGGAATAAGGAGACGAGAAGTTCTTCTCAAAGTGTATTAACAATTATCAGTAACATCAGTACATTTCAAGCAACACTAGATATTGCAAACTACAGAAGTGATGAATATGATGCAACCATGCATTTCCATCAAAACTATGTGACAGGGTAATGGAACAAAAGCTTAAAATGTCCACAAAAGATCATGTCTGAAAGAAGAAGAAAAAAAAAGAAAAAACATTTGAGGAATATATCCAATATGAACATTCAGAACAGTCCTAAATTCTCTTTCATCCAGTCAGGCTGTCACCACCACAGGCTACATCAACCAGCGTTAAACACCAGCTATCTGAAGAATAACAGAAAGCCATATTTAAATTCACTTTTTATTTTTCATGTATTTCCTTTGTTAAAAAAAGACTGTGTGTTGGCATATGTGATGCTGGATTTAAGAGGCGTTCTGCATCTCGCATAGCCAGAGTTTCGCTTCAGACTGACGGCAGAAGGTCTGGACTCTATCGCAGTTTTCATTGGCCAAGGACCGCCAAAGAGAACTTTTGAATAACATGTAACACCACCAATCACAATTCGTTTTGTTCCGCGTCATGTTTAGGGGGTGAAACTGTACATCTAATAAATTATTCATTCAAGAACGTTGTGCTAGAACAATGAGCCTCGAACTTCACATACTTTTGAAAATCCAGCATTTAGTTGATCCTGGTAAGCGCTGGTTGTCACAGTTGTAAACATGACGGCGTTCTTCTTCCTCGAGGGAGTTTGGCATCACGGCATTTATTTCCAGGCAGACAATTAAAGAACGCGACACAAACACGTCTCCCGGACATCCTGTAGAATTCAACCAACTAGAACCAACTAACAACCTCGAATATCCTGAAGTGTTTCCAGTTAAGTGTGCCATATTCATCAGGCGTTCAGCCATCGATCCGTGCCTGAGACCACAGTACATGTGAGATAGCTGTCATTTATGGTATCTTAAACCATCTGCTACATTTCTGTTCTTCTGGGAGTTATCGTTGGTAAGTAAATTTATGTTAAGATGTAATTCAACTATATTTACTTGTATTTTGTGTTAAGCGCAATATTTAATTCAGATTCTTACACTGAAAAGTGTATTGTGTATTTACCATGCGTTAACTATCACATACACATATTTTATCTATGTTGCAATTACGTATTGTAAATAACGCATTTTTATATAATTCGAAGTGATCCAGTATACAATTTGAGATGGCAGTTTATTTCACATCCATGTACGCAATCCTGTGCACTGTATTTTCATATGTGCCCATTGTATTTTAGCATAGAGCTTCTCAATTCTGGATAAAATGAGAATCACAATTTTTTGTATTTCAAATAGAGATCACGATTTTGAATATACAACTAAACAAAATAAGATGCAATTTACAGAGGTTCTGACAAAATATTAAAGGGATAGTTCACCCAAAAATGAAAATGTGATGTTTATCTGCTTACCCCCAGGGCATCCAAGATGTAGGTGACTTTGTTTCTTTAGTAGAACACAAATGATGAATTTTAACTCCAACCGTTGCGGTTTGTCAGTCGTATAATGTGTGTCAATGGCAACACCATCTATAAGAGTAAATCTCTGGCTCAACATGGCAGCACGAACAAAGATTTGAAAGTTTGGGTATGATTTTGTCAAAGGTTTGCTAGACATGGACGAATCGTTGTCATTAATAAAATAAGATCGCGTGGGTGTTTGAATTGAGATCATGATTTAAAAAAAATAATAATAATTACGATTAATTGTGCAGCTCTAGCTAGCAATATATGTTAAATTCCTTCTTCTGTATACTTAAATTCATGTGTTTATTGTATCTTATTCTCTTTTCAGTTTTACCCTACTTCCAGTCATCCATCAAACGAAGTGAACTGGGTATCTGCTTCAGTGTGGTGATTGGCAGAGGAGTTAACTGTCAACATATGCAGGGTGCATTGGGGTGGCAGAACACTGTGTTACTTAGAATATAGAATTACCAGTTAAAAGAGTGACCAGATGGCCTTTTCGTCCTTCCCGTTTCCCTTCTCTCTCTTCCTGCAGGCTAAGTGGTCAGCACTCCGTCTTCCTCTCAGCAGCCACAACTTCACATAGCTCATAGGCTCAAACTGTGCCAATGGTGGCCCATTGCGCCTCAGGAAAAGGATGCTGCTCAGTCTGCCAATCCCAAGAGAGCTCCTAAGTGGAGTAAGGGTGGTGTTCATAGAACTAAATCCTCTCTCACATTCTGCTGTGGACACAGCAACTGATTCAAGTGCAGTAACAAGTGGCTTCAAATCCGCTGGGACCGCTTTTCCACCACTCTCCTTGTACTCCCTGAAACCATTAATTGCAGGTCTTTCAGGGAGGTGCAACCTCTTGCACATTGAAACCACCTCTGCTTCGCCATACAGAATATCGTAATCATCAGGCCAGAATCTTGGGTAGATGGTCCTGCAGGCTGACAATATGTCATCATATTCAGAGACATGAGTAGAAGACCCACCATGTGGCATTTTAGAGGCTGATGTTGTCATTAGTCTTTTCCTAAGAGAAGATGCCAGACTGTCGTAAAACTTTTGAGCATTTATGGCAACATCTACCATTCTCCCTGGATGAAGTGGCACACCCTGGAACTCCGTCTTCTCTGCAGCTTCTGAAGCAGTTCTTGCAAACTCTCCTTGTCTTCCCTTAGCACGTGCTTCAGCTTTTGACAGACCAAAGAGTGGGCCAGAGGAAGAGTGATTGTGTTACTCTGCAACATGAGTGACAGCTCTGATAACTCTGTTAGAGCATCTCTCATTACTCCAAGGTTCCCGACAAAAGCTGTTGCAGTAAGTCTAGCAGCAAGTCCTCTGTACATGTTTTGTTCACGTCCATCTCTGCGAGGATCTTGGGCTGCTCTCTGAAAGTGCTCATGTACAGGTGCTGGTCATATAATTAGAATATCATCAAAAAGTTGATTTATTTCACTAATTCCATTCAAAAAGTGAAACTTGTATATTATATTCATTCATTACACACAGACTGATATATTTCAAATGTTTATTTCTTTTAATTTTGATGATTATAACTGACAACTAAGGAAAATCCCAAATTCAGTATCTCAGAAAATTAGAATATTACTTAAGACCAATACAAAGAAAGGATTTTTAGAAATCTTGGCCAACTGAAAAGTATGAACATGAAAAGTATGAGCATGTACAGCACTCAATACTTAGTTGGGGCTCCTTTTGCCTGAATTACTGCAGCAATGCGGCGTGGCATGGAGTCGATCAGTCTGTGGCACTGCTCAGGTGTTATAAGAGCCCAGGTTGCTCTGATAGTGGCCTTCAGCTCTTCTGCATTGTTGGGTCTGGCATATCGCATCTTCCTCTTCACAATACCCCATAGATTTTCTATGGGGTTAAGGTCAGGCGAGTTTGCTGGCCAATTAAGAACAGGGATACCATGGTCCTTAAACCAGGTACTGGTAGCTTTGGCACTGTGTGCAGGTGCCAAGTCCTGTTGGAAAATGAAATCTGCATCTCCATAAAGTTGGTCAGCAGCAGGAAGCATTAAGTGCTCTAAAACTTCCTGGTATACGGCTGCGTTGACCTTGGACCTCAGAAAACACAGTGGACCAACACCAGCAGATGACATGGCACCCCAAACCATCACTGACTGTGGAAACTTTACACTGGACCTCAAGCAACGTGGATTGTGTGCCTCTCCTCTCTTCCTCCAGACTCTGGGACCCTGATTTCCAAAGGAAATGCAAAATTTACTTTCATCAGAGAACATAACTTTGGACCACTCAGCAGCAGTCCAGTCCTTTTTGTCTTTAGCCCAGGCGAGACGCTTCTGACGCTGTCTGTTGTTCAAGAGTGGCTTGACACAAGGAATGCGACAGCTGAAACCCATGTCTTGCATACGTCTGTGCGTAGTGGTTCTTGAAGCACTGACTCCAGCTGCAGTCCACATTTTTGAATGGGTTTTGTTTCACAATCCTCTCCAGGGTGCGGTTATCCCTATTGCTTGTACACTTTTTTCTACCACATCTTTTCCTTCCCTTCGCCTCTCTATTAATGTGCTTGGACACAGAGCTCTGTGAACAGCCAGCCTCTTTTGCAATGACCTTTTGTGTCTTGCCCTCCTTGTGCAAGGTGTCAATGGTCGTCTTTTGGACAACTGTCAAGTCAGCAGTCTTCCCCATGATCGTGTAGCCTACAGAACTAGACTGAGAGACCATTTAAAGGCCTTTGCAGGTGTTTTGAGTTCATTAGCTGATTAGAGTGTGGCACCAGGTGTCTTCAATATTGAACCTTTTCACAATATTCTAATTTTCTGAGATACTGAATTTGGGATTTTCCTTAGTTGTCAGTTATAATCATCAAAATTAAAAGAAATAAACATTTGAAATATATCAGTCTGTGTGTAATGAATGAATATAATATACAAGTTTCGCTTTTTGAATGGAATTAGTGAAATAAATCAACTTTTTGATGATATTCTAATTATATGACCAGCACCTGTATTACAAAGTGCATTTTTAAAAAGTACACTTAAGTGTGTTTAGAAATATTGTCATGAAATTGTACTTTCTGTAAGTAAAACTTAATTAGACATTATTACAAAGTGCATTTTTAAAAAGTGCACTTAAGCATGCTAATAAATATTGTCATTAAAGTGTACTTTCTGTAAGTAAAACTTAATTAGACATTATTACAAAGTGCACTTAAGCGTGTTAATAAATATTGTCATTAAAGTATATTCTTTTTAAGTACACTTAAGTGGCCTTTAATTTTAGTTACATTATCTGCAAGTGCACTTTTTAAAAAGTATACTTTTAAGATTTGAAGTACACAAAAAGTACACTTTCAATACAATAAAGTGCACTTCTTTTTCACAAGGGATGCCCTGGTGGTAAGCAGATAAACATCAAATTTTCATTTTTGGGTGAACTATCCCTTTAATATTTCATGATGCATAAAGTAAAAGTAAATAGGATTCTCTGTAACTTATATGTTCTATTAAACATCCTAGTAGATGTTTTATTTTCTGTGACCTTTAGACTTGTAGACTTTAGACTTTTACACACGTCACTTAAACACAGAATCAGTTAACAAGAATCACCTGACTTCAGAGAAACTGAAGTGTAGTTGAGCTGTTGTGTGTTTGTGTCTCTGTATTCATGCAGTAAAATGGCAGAAGCCAGATTTTCTCAGAATGAGTTCCTGTGTCCAGTCTGTCTGGATCTCCTGAAGGATCCAGTGACCACTTCCTGAGGATACAGTTACTGTAAGAGCTGTATTACAGGCTTCTGGGATCAGAAGAGAGTCTACAGCTGCCCTCAGTGCAGACAGATCTTCAGTTCAAGACCTGCTTTAGCTAGAAACACCATTATGGCTGAAGTGGTGGAGAAACTGAAGAAGACTAAACTTCCCGCTGACTGTTACGCTGGAGATGGAGATGTGCAGTGTGACGTCTGTACTGGAAGAAAACACAAAGCTGTCAAGTCCTGTCTGGTGTGTCTGAACTCTTACTGTCAGAATCACCTTGAACAACATGAGAGTTTGTTTAAAGGAAAGAGACACAATCTGACTGATGCCACTGGACGACTGCAGGAGATGATCTGCCAGAAACATGACAAGATCCTTGAGGTTTTCTGCCGCACTGATCAGAAGTGTATATGTGTGCTGTGTATGGATGAACATAAAAACCACGACACTGTATCAGCTGCAGCACAGAGGACAGAGAAACAGGTATGAACTTTGTACTGGCTTCATACCCAGCAAGCTAAACACTACTCAATAACAAGTCTTGACACCAGGAAGTCGTCATTGAGATGATTTGCAGTACAAATATTTTATAATATGAACAGAACTATGAATTTCACAATGATGTATTATGAAAACAATTATTTCTACCTGTAATCCTTAATAAACATACGAAATAGCATAAATCAATAATAATAATCAATAATGAACTTCACTTACAGTCAGTGTCTTGTTAAGTGTTGTTAATATGATGGAATGACTCACTGTTCTTCAGAAACTGAATAAAATAAATTTAAAATTTAATACATTTAAAATTTAATAAAATAAATATAAAATAACCAATAGGGGGAGCAGAAATGCTAAAACAACCAGAGCCATCATTTAATGTCTGAACACTGGGTGCTTCTCAATTCTTAATTGTGCATCCTCGTTTCCATTCCTCGCTTCCTTTCCTCGCGTTTTAGCTCCAACCCTTCAGGATGCGAGGGAAGGACGCAAGGAAAAGACACGAGGACAGAGGAATTGAATCAAGTGAATTGATATCCTCACTCCCTTTAACGTCACTTCAAAGCGTCATCAGCTGCACTCGAGGGATCTAGCCATATGTTGTTAAAGTTTGGTTATTTGAAAAAAATTTTATAAATATTAATAAAGCAAGATGTCCCATTGAAATATGTGAGATGTAAAGTTTATTTAAACTGCAAAAGTAAAGCATACATTTAAATTATTGTGACAGATATGAAGGGGGAGGAGAATTTACACGTGCGTCAGGTATCTCGATGAGGATACACCTGCTCATGACTCCTCAGGAAGCCTCCTCACTCCTCGTTCCTCACCTCCTTGTGGTGCAATTAGAGAATTGAGATGTCCTTCAAGATGGCTGAGCTCGATCTGTTTCCGGTCATAGGACGGAGGACGGAGGAGCGAGGAAACGAGGAGGGATATTGAGAAGCACCCATCCTTTTGGTTTCAGTTTCCAAAAATCACAGTCTGCTTTGATTGGTCAGCCGGCCCCAGTCTGCTGTGACTGTTCTACTGCTTAGAGTGTGTGTCGGAAATGTAACGCGACTTACCATAACCGTCGAGTATCAGCAGCAGACACTTCTTGAAATGCTGCAAACACTACTGAAACTACACTAACTATGGCATCAGTTTTATTAGTTCAAACCTGAGTTTGATAATGACAGTCAGGAACAAGCTGATCAACCTGAACCACCTTAGCAAGCATGACTTATGAATGACGTTTCACAGTGGTGATTCTTTTTTTTAAAACCTCTATTATATTTCAGATGTGATGTTAAAATTGTAATTTCACAAGTTAGTGAAGGTGGGACAGGCGGAATCACGCTGAATGACGCATACCAGAAGCGCTCTCTTCTTCCTTGCGCACGATCCAGTTCTCTCAGACAGCGCGCGATCAGTTCTCATTGCGCCTGAATGGTCAAATGCACACACAGTTGCCAAAATGTCCGTTGTGTGGAGTATCTCACGTAAATACAGTCGGTTATGGCTTAAGTGCTCAACCCCCAAAACGAGGCCAAGAGCCGTAAGAACAGGGCAAACTGGTCTCGAGTTTCTCATGAAGGAGCTCTGGGAGCATAAAAGGAGCTGCCGCTTTTACTTTCATTTCGTGTTTATTTTGAATTTTATTAAAGTTTGTTGAAACATTTGCCGGTTCCCACCTCCTTCTTCCTTGATCTACATACCTCGCTACATTGGTGCCGAAACCCAGGAGGAAGGAGGAACGCGCTGTCATAGAGCCCTCACCGCTGTGGGGATTCTGCGGTGTCATCGAGCACAGCTGAGCAGAGTCTGCCGCCATGGACTCTCGAGGCGGTGGGCTGGAGTAAGTTGCCGGGGGGATGGACGAACTCACTGCCTGCTGCCTGTGTTGTGGAAGGGCGGCTGCTGTCCGTGAAGGAGCGGAGGAGTCGCCGCAATTCGCCAGAGCCTGCTGCCATCCACCATGATGGAGAAAGGGGGAAACCTGCCGACTGCCCGAACCTGGAGGAGCCGTCGCCGTCTACGTCTACCAGGCAGCAAAGGATTGTTGAGCTGTCCACTGAGGGCTTTCCAGCACCACCACCAGGCATCGCAGACAGTTCACCTAGCTGGTAGAGGACCGGCTGGCAGTGCTCTCGTACCTGTCACTCTTCATGCTTTCGTCTCCTTTCTCTCGCCTCGTTTGTCCTTACACCCAGGTGCCGTGGCCGCCGTGACGGGTCCCCCCAGAGGGGGGAGTAGAGCACAGTCTTGGGAGTACCCTCCGGTCTGCGAGGGATAATGGGGATTTGTGGCAAGCATGCCTCCTCCTTCCCTGATCTACATACCTCGCTGCATGGTAGTATGTAGAGGGAGAATGAAAGAAATAGAGGTGCATATGAGCTCGGTTTGGTTGGGCTTGAGCGCAGTTCGCACGCAGTGTGAGCACTAACTGTGCCAGAGAACGGAACAGTTACTACTTTTGTGTGCACTACTGTCATCATTATGACAGCAAACATCTTTATTACTACTTTGATAGTACACTTTTTAATTCAGATAATTAATTTGAGTGTATTTGGGTATATAATGGGTCTTATTCTCACCTTATTGATGAACAGGAATTGTAGTTTTGCGAGTAAAGCTGCAAATTCCTCCATTAACCTCAGCTGCCTTCGTAGTAATACGTGCTATTGAAAATCGCTGCACGGCATAAACATAGCCTATATAAGTAGCCCATATATTAGGCCGTATATTAGCGAAAGTGCATTTCTTCCTGTTTTCTTCCATTCAAAAAGTTGCAAAAGTTTCAAAAGAGGGGGGGCAATCGCGCTCTGGCTCGGTCCAAGGCAACCGTGCCTAGTGTGAGTACACCCTTAGTCTGCATTAGGAAGGCAGAAAAAGGGGTTTAGATTTGGAGTGGTAAAAACAGGGTCTCTTGAACATGACGACAACACACCACTAACACAACTCAACCAGGTATCGACCCTTTATTTTGTGTATGCTTTGAGCGGGAAATTGTTTAAATGAGGAATATTGTGACATGTACGTTCCCAGAAGAAAACTCAAGACTACAATGGAGGCGTTTCAGGGAGTTCAGAAACAATGAAACTGATATACAGTGGGGAAAATAATTATTTGGTCTATAATTTTTAGGTTTATTTTAATGAATAGAGACAGAATATCAAACAAAAATTCCAGAAAAAACACATTATATAAAGGTTATAAATTGATTTGCCTTTTAGTGAGTGAAATAAGTATTTGATCCCTTAGCAAAACATGACTTAGTACTTGGTGGAGAAACCCTTGTTGGCAAGCACAGAGGTAAGATGTTTCTTGTAGTTGGTCACCAGGTTTGCACACATCTCAAGAGGGATTTTGGTCCACTACTCTTTACAGATCCTCTCTAAATCCTTAAGGTTTCTTGGCTGTTGCTTAGCAACTCAAAGTCTCAGCTCCCCCCACATATTATCTATAGGATTAAGGTCTGGAGACTGGCTAGGCCACTCCATGACCTTAACCCTCTGGGGTCTGAGGCTAATTTGGGGCCCTGGAGAAGTTTTGACATGCCCTGACATTTGTGCTTTTTTCAATTGCTTATAAACATATTAATGACAAAAGTCTCATTACACTGTATTCAGCACAAACTAGGCTACAATAATATGTAAGCAACAAGTATGTACATGTTTGTATTTTTGAGAGAATTACGTATATGCATGGTTTTTGAAAAAACAAAATACTGAAATAAGGCCTCAAAACACATACTAAACATTTTTTTCACAAGACTTTTGGGAACTGTACATTTTAGTCTAGAGTTTTTGCTTCACAATGATGTAAAAATTGTCCTGCCTACTCAGACACATAAAATAATGTATTGATTTTAAATTTCTAAGACACTTTTTGTTTAGGATGGCCGTATGCAAGGAGACGTGAATCTTCATGAATAATGCTGTGACTCACACCTGAGGAGATTAAGACCCTGCCCCTAATAAGCCGCATAATGAGCCATTCAGTCAGGTATGTGACTGAGTCAACTAAGAAAGAATGCAATGACAAAAGAAATTTGTAATTTTTTTTTATTTTATTTTTTTTATAGTTTATTTAAAATATAGTTAACTATATAAATGAGAGTCAAAGACACATTTTGAGTACGCAGTACCTGGAAATAAATCCTGTTCAAAGATATAATAGAACATACCTAGCATTTGGTGTTTCTGCACTGGAGAAAAAAAAGACACTTTCCTGCTTCCAGTCAGTGATCTCAGTATCATATTCATGCAGTCCAATGTGGGCAAATATCTGGTCACTATGATTCTCAAATCTGTGAGATAAACGAAAAAACCCTCTGTGAGCATGCTGATAACAGGATCAGCTTCTATTAATGTTAATATAATGTCCACTCTTAACAGAAAACATGATTTTTGTGATCTCATGTATGCACGTATTATTGCACATCATGTGAAGAACATTTTGTATAGGTCTATATTTTAAATTACTGTACCGGTCAAAAGATTGAACACATATTACTATTTTTAATGTTTTTGAAAGAAGTCTCATGTTCATCAAGCCTGCATTTATTTGATCAAAAATACAGAAAAAAACAGCAATACTGTGAAATATTATTACCATTTAAAATCATGGTTTTCTATTTTAATGTACTTTAAAATATAATGTGTTTCTGTGATTCAAAGCTGAATATTCATTATTCATTGTGAACAAAAGCTTCATTGATATATAGCACTAGACTACTTGACAGTAAACAGTAACACTTCACAATCTGTTCAAAACAAGCCAAAGAAATTGTCTAAACATTTATATTACCTCTGTGACATTTTATGTATTATATTTGTTATATTATAGAGCCTAAATGTTAATGTGCAGTTTAATACGCTGCTAACACATTTTATTTCAGTATTTATTACGTATTTTAGTTGATTTCACTCATCTCAGTATAGCAATATAGTTTAGGAATAGCCAATATGGTATGTGTAGTAAACGAAACAGGTGTCTGCGCCATTCATACAGAGACACACAGAACATGCAGAATTCATATTTAAACAGTCTTTTTGCCATTTGATATTTTTCCGAGTTGATGCAGGCATTCACTCTCTGTTACATATATCGCCTCACAATTTGCGTTCCTCAGAGCGCGCACTCCGTGGGCGTGGCCGAATTAGTGGATAATGAGCTGACTTGCAAACTACTGACATCACTCTCTTTCCAAACAGATCAGTCTCATATTTGTGTGATAAGTATACACTAAGTTACAGTTCATTTTTTGAGGACTATCAGAATGGACTTCATTCAGAGGGAGACGTCAGACTGCGCATCATGTTAGTTTTCTTCATTTTGCAAAAAGCACAACATTTTGTTTTTACTGTGAGTGTATACAAATAAAAGGACATTCCACAGATTTTAATAATATATAACTCTTATTTGTACGTCCAAAATTGCCGGAGTATTTTTAGTCTCTTGCGCACTGGTAAGAAATAAAACGAGGTGGCAAAGAGTTCAATTTTGGTCTCGTCTGACCACAGCACTTTCTTCCAAGCCTTCTCTGAATCATTTAGATGTTTCCTGGCAAACTTCACATGGGCCTGTACATGTGCCTTTTTGAGCAGGGGGACCTTGCGGGTACTGCAGGGTTTCAAATCTATTGCGGTGTAGTGTGTTACCAATGGTTTTCTTGGTGATTGTGGTCCCAACTGCCTTGAGATCATTTACAAGCTCCTCCCGTGTAGTTCTGGGCTGATCCCTCACCTTTCTCATCATCTTTACCCCATGAGGCAAGATCTTGTATGGAGCTCCAGACTGAGGGCGATTGATGGTTATTTTGTATTTCTTCCATCTCTGAATAATCACACCAACAGTTGTCTCCTTCTCACCAAGCTTCTTGCTGATGGTCTTGTAGCCGGTAGAAAAACCCGGGCCAGTAGAAAAAATGCTTAGCGTTGAGCCCTGCCTCGTATCGAATGGTTCAATACAAATACGTGTATCGTTACACCCCTACTTATGACTGAACCTCAATCTCACCACTTCACTGATACTGGATTCATATCTGTTTACTTGATGATTTATGTGATGTTTCTCCTGTCATTGGTTTGGCCTTTAGCACCAGCTGAAGAAGACGCAGGGGTTGTTCCAGCAGAGGATCCAGCAGAGAGAGAAAGATCTTCAGCAGCTGAGAGAGGCTGTGGAGTCTCATAAGGTGAGTCTGGAGAAGAAGAGAAGTTTGAGAAGTCAAGTCAAGTCTAGTCATCTTCATTTATATAGCGCTTTTCACAATACATATTGTTTCAAAGCAGCTTCACAGTGATAATAGGAAAATTATTATCGAGCTAAAGTTGGTTTTTGATTTAATCACTACCGTTGTAAAAATTGTTAATTATTACGTTAAGGGCCGCTTAAATGACACCTTTCCTACTGAAAACCGAATACCTTTAATGCATTCTTGCCGTTCATTTACATGTTTAGTCTATAGGTTTGCATGTTTGAGTGTGTATGTGCACAGAAGCTTGGTCTTTTTTTTTTTTTAAAAAAAGTGATATTTGCCAAATTACTTGTCTGGTCCACATAATACAGAAAAATTAGTTGTGTCCGCGGATCTATGCGAACTGGAATAATTTTAATAACGTTTTATCTATACATAGGGAAAGGAAAGGGAAGGAGGCCTTCGCAGGGGATAGTTTAGTTGACACTTCAGGGTTGCGTTATCGTCATGTCTAGATGCAGGTCCTTCATCTCATCTGGGTACGGCCTGGATCTGGCAGGCTGCGGCAAACCTCGGAATAAACAGAGAGAGACTAATATTAGCGTAGACGCCATTCTTCATATGATGTAGCACATCAGGTGTTATGGTTCCGGCTGGCCTAATCTATGCAGCCTAACAATTTACATGATTTGAATTATAGAAGTAGATAATGGTTTATGTGTATGCAAGTTTAAACAGATGTGTTTTTAGTCTAGATTTAAACTGACAGTGTGTCTGCTTCCTGAACAGTGATAGGAAGATTGTTCCAGAGTTTAGGTGCTAAATAGAAAAAGGATCTGCCGCCTGCAGTTGATTTTGATATTCTAGGTGTTATCAACTGTCCAGAACTGTCCAGAGATCACAATAGACGTGAAGGACTATAATGCATTAGGAGCTCGCTCAGGTACTGGGGAGCTAAACCATTTAGTGCTTTGTAGGTAAGTAGCAAGGTTTTAAAATCTATACGATGTTTAACAGGAAGCCAATGCAGTGTTGACAGAACCGGGCTAATATGGTCATACTTCCTAGTTCTAGTAAGAACTCTAGCTGATGCGTTTTGGACCAGCTGTAGTTTATTTATCAGGCAAGCAGAACAACCACCCAGTAGAGCGTTACAGTAATCTAGCCTTGAGGTCATGAACGCATGAACTAACTGTTCTGCATTTGTCATTGAGAGCATATGTCGTAGTTTAGATATATTTTTAAGATGGAAGAATGCGGTTTTACAGATGCTAGAAACATGGCCTTCAAATGAAAGATTGGTATCAAAGAGCACACCCAGGTTCCTAACTGACGACGAAGACTTAACAGAGCAGCCATCAAGTGTTAGACAGTATTCTAGGTTATTACGTGAAGAAGTTTTTGGTCCAAAAATTAGAATCTGTTTTTTCTGAATTTAGTAGTAAGAAATTACTGGTCATCCAATTTTTTATATCAGCTATGCATTCCGTTAATTTTGTGGATTGGTAAGTTTCGTCAGGGCGCGAAGAAATATAGAGCTGAGTATCATCAGCGTAACAGTGAAAACTAACGCCATGCTTCCTAATGATATCTCCCAAGGGTAGCATGTACAGAGTGAAAAGCAACAGTCCTAGTACTGAGCCTTGCGGTACTCCACATTGAACTTGTGACTGATATGACATCTCTTAGATGGCTAGCAGACGGTCGGTTTGGCCAGTCTGTCTGCTTCCTGACTTGGGCCCCAGTTTGTCATGTTGCTCTAAGACTATGTGCCATATTACTAGAGAGAAGAGCAGCATCATCCCAGGAGAGATGAATACCATCTCTTTTCAACAGGTCAGGTCTCCCCCAAAAACTTTTCCAATTGTCTATGAAACTTATATTATTCTGCAGACACCACTTAGACAGCCAGCCATTGAGTGATGATAATCAGGCTAACTATCTCATCACTCCGACGAACAGGAAGGGGACCAGAGCAAATTACTGTTTCTGACATTGTACTTGCAAGTAATGATAATAAATAGATTCAAAACAAAGCTCTACGGAGCTACAGACGCAAACTATTCAGCAGCGAGGCAGAGAGGAGCAGACTGGAGCAATCGATCAGCAGATGTGATCAGCTTTGGCCTCAGAAGTCTCAGTCAGGACTCACTGAAGCCACTGTGTGATTGTGATGTGTGTCCTAACAGCGCTCTGCACAGACAGCAGTGGAGGACACTGAGAGGATCTTCACTGAGCTCATCCGCTCCATTGAGAGAAGCCGCTCTGAGGCCACACAGCGGATCAGAGATCAGGAAAAGACTGCAGTGAGTCGAGCTGAAGGACGACTGGAGCGACTGGAGCAGGAGATCAATGATCTGAGGAGGAGAGACGCTGAGCTGGAGCAGCTTTCACACACACAGGATCACATCCATTTCCTGCAGGTAACAGAGATCTAGAAGAACAGGATCATAGTGGACTTGAGCAAGAGACTCACAGAGAAACATTTATAGTGTAAGTCTTAAACGCTAGAACTTACTGCTCTAACATGATATAATGAATGAGAAGAATGAAGCTGATGCTGTGAAAGTGCTGGATTGAGGAGAGTTACTAAAGATCAACAAGAGCTGCTCAAATCTGACAGTAGTGCAGGTTATTGGCTGAAGTGTGGAGGTGATGAGCTTTGATTTCTGTTTTCTGTAGAGTTTCCAGTCTCTCTCAGCTCCTCCTGAATCTACAGACGTAAATGACGATCCCTTCAGTTCTCTCTCCTCTTTTGATGGCGTGAGAGAATCTGTCCGTCGGCTGAGAGACAAACTGGAGGGTTTCTGCAAAGAGGAGCTCAAGAAGTTCTCTGACAGAGGTAAAGTCATGGGGCCTGATGTATAAACGTTGCGTACACAATCTTTTACTGGAGTGAGTGGAGTAGTGAAGTAAAGAGAATGATTTAAACTGCTTTCATTTTGATATAGGCTACACATTTAAATATTCCACTCTCATTAATGGAGTTAAGCAATCGCATAAAGTCTTTATCCAGAAGTTAAGCAAAAATTATATTAATTTAGATCAATCTAGAAATATATGTGTGAAAAAATGATGTGCTGCTTTTTAACTCTTTTCCTGTGGCATGCAGGGAAGTTTTAATGTTTTAATAACAATGAAGAGTGCTATAGGCACATGATATTTTCTCAGAACAAGAGTTCTGCAAGTTAGTTTAAAGAGGAATTATTTCCAGTGAGAAGAATTATCAATGATGTGTACTTTCATTTAGTGATTGGCCGGTTTGAATCGGTCCAATGACCAGGGGCGGAGTGGGAAAAAGGTACAGGTCCCCAATGAGCTTCATCAGAACAACAGTGAATGGCGAACAGTAGATATATATGGCCTACATCAAGGTCGCTCAGCTTGGCAAGAGTGTTTTGAGTGGTTCGCATTGTGTGCAGTCAAAAGAAACAACAACAAATGTAATTCTCTGTTTTTCTGATGCCACTTTTCTTTTGAAAGACGTGTGAAAGCTGGTGACACTTCTGTCAGATTCTGAGAGAAACGTGTTGTCCTGATTCAGTATCTGCAGTCAGATGAGATGTTTTCAGGCCTCAGAAAAATGAACTTTACTGTCATGTCAGCACACTGTGCTCGCAGCACACAGTCTTCAATATCACGTGTCATTGCAGCGCTCTGTATATCACTGCATTATAAATAAAGCGCAAAAAACTAGGAGCATGCAGCGTCATAGTTCTGTCGTCAGTTAATTCATGAAATAACCAAAAAGGCGATTAAAGCTGCCTCAAAACTCTGCATGCTTGTATGTATTTGTTATATATGTGTCACATGTAAGAACATGTCTCTCTAATGCAGTGGTCAGCAATAGGTGGCCCGCGGGCCAAAACTGGCCCGCCAGCAATAATATCTGGCCCATGCCCACAGCCAGATTATTTTGATAGCTGCTGGTTCTGAAATAAATCTTCGTCTCGTGGTGCCGTCTAATATTATCACTGTCTACACCAGACGTGACTTTTTTCGCGTCACGTTGCGCCGCAACAGCTAAAAGCTGTCTGCTCTGAACTCGACAAACCGACCGTTACAAAGCACTTGGACTATGTCAGAAACAGAACAGGGAATCCGTTCACTGTCAGGAATGTTGTGTCGTGTGACTCATCATAGACATAATAAATACATTAATTATGTCTATGAGGATGCCAAGGAATAATTCTGAGTGTAAAAGTAGGCTACGTCAAATAATTATTACAATAAGTTAATAAGAGGAAATAAAACATAGCTCGTTAAGAGAATGACTCAAACATGCCATTAATGGGCTTATTCAAGTCCTCTTTTATTTTTTGAGTTATTTTTGTGTTTTAGCAAGGCGGACTGTGTTGCAAGTTGGTGAATGAAGATGCTTGCCAGGTGTAAAACCCGGACACTGCCACACAAATGTGGCTTTTTGTTAATGACTGCCCTACTACAGGATTTAACACAGAGAAACAGCTCACTACCAGTCTGTCACAGGCAATTCTAGTTGCATTTTTCATCAATTAATTTAAATTATCCTTTGACTATATTCTGGCCCACCATCTAGCGGCGAAAAATTTTTTTGGGCCGATGCCAAACTTAATTGCTGACCCCTGCTCTAATGACTAAAATTTCTGCTATGTGAAGTCAGAATATAAGGCACAAGCTGATTTGTAATTTTTAATGCACAAATGAATGTGAGCACTGTTTAATTTGTACTAGAAGATAGGTGTTAATTTTGTGTTAATTTGTAAAGTAAACAAAAATGGATCATATTTAAATGCATAAAATAACTTATTTTACATTCTGGCATTTATGTGCTGGTGACTTCTGCCCTTTAATTTTAATTTAGGTATGATAAAAATGTTGACATTCATTTATTTTGACTACTAATTTAGAACGTTAAACATTCAGTGTTCACTTTTTCAGAAGCAAGTTTTTGAAACAGACTTTACAGTCTAACTCAGAATCGATTCATTGATTCAATCGATTCATCGAGTTCATTGATTATATGAAATTTAGTTGAATAATCTTTGAACTACAGTATGTAGTTATCTGCATGTCTCATTCATGAAGATGCAACAATAGAGAACAAGCTATTGGGGGTTTTGAGAACCAGAGCTGACTGAGCAAGTTGAACTTTAGCTAGTGTGAACCCCTTTATTAATATGCCTGGAGGTGAGGAATAATACAAAAGATCAAATTCACTCATTTGATCTAATTCACTACTATCTCAGTTACAATTAAGTACAAATTAATTGTATTCAGTTGTGTTGTAGGCACTAAAACAGTCCAGTACATTATAGTTAAACTTATTTTTATGTTGTACCACCACAGACTGGTGGCTCTGCCACTGCCGATGACAATACTGTACAACCACTTCTGTACGGAGGTGCTGTTAATGTCATGTGCAGGCAGACGATAGCCTAATGATAACTCCTGTGATCTTCACAACATTATGAAAAATACCATTGTATTTGAAGGACAGAATTTGAATCTTTTTTTTTTATTTTTTATGTTCTCTCAGTGACATGCTGAGTCAGACAATTGTATTGGTAACAATTTATTTTACAGTGCGGTAGTTACATGTTACTACATGTACTTATAGCAGTAAATTATGCATAATTACGAGTAACTAACCCTAAACCAAACCCTAACTGTAACTCTATAGTAAGTACATGTAGTTAATTAATAGTGCTCAGTACTTATTTGAGTAATTACAATGTAACTACAGCACTGTAAAATAAAGTGTAACCATTGTATTTACACTGGAAAAAATAAGGCCTATCTGTTTACATTGAAAATATAACTGTATAAACATTCTGAAACATTTTTTTAGCATTTTTTTCCCCACATTGTTTAACTTGTATGCATAATTGCATAAATTTGATTTGTCTAAAACAATTAAAAATACATTTTGGCCAGTGGAAATGAATGAGAATAAAGGCCTGTTCACACTAACAACGATAACTATATAGATACTATAATGATAACTATATTAGCGTCCACACCATTGTTTATTTTGAGCACGTGCCTCATGAAATCAAAATTGAAAATTTTTGTCTTTTAGTATTAATACACTATATTGGCAAAAGTATTGGGACAACTCTCCAAATCATTGAATTCAGGTGTTCCAATCACTTCCATGGCCACAGGTGTATAAAATCAAGCACCTAGGCATGCAGACTGCTTCTACAAACATTTGTGAAAGAATGGGTCGCTCTCAGGAGCTCAGTGAATTCAAGCGTGGTACCGTGATAGGTTGCCACCAGTGCAATAAGTCCATTCATGAAATTTCCTCACTACTAAATATTCCACAGTCAACTGTTAGTGGTATCATAACAAAGTGGAAGCAATTGGGAACAACAGCAACTCAGCCACGAAGTGGTAGGCCACGTAAAATCACAGAGCGGGGTCAGCGCATGCTGAGGTGCGCACAAGTCGCCAACTTTCTGCAGTGTCAATAGCTATAGACCTCCAAAATTCGTGTGTCCTTCAGATTAGCTCAAGAACAGTGCGTAGAGATCTTCATGGAATGGGTTTCCATGGCCGAGCAGCTGATCCAAGCCTTACATCACCAAGTGCAATGCAAAGTGTCGGATGCAGTGGTGTAAAGCACGCCGCCACTGGACTCAAATATAAATATCAATATAACACACAAACATTTTCTAGCAGATAATAGTAACACTTTTTTGGCATTGATGCACACAATACAAGTATAAAACTCTCCGAACAGTGCAGTCTCATGTCACGCACTCGCTTCTCTATCTTGAGTGAATCTGACAGAGCGCATGTTGCTCATCAGTAAGTGTTGGAGCGCATCGATATCCACCAGAGATGTGCATACGCTATTATTCTGTCATCTATGCTGCCTTTCTTACAATAATCACACTCTTCATGTCTGTTGATTTCCACAGTCACTTTCACCAACATTGTTCCCAGGACCAGGAATGACTTCCTACAATGTAAGTCACTAAGAAAACAAGCAGAAAAACTCACTGAGTGTGTTCATGTTCTTCCTGTAGAAGGAGAAAGAAAACATGACAGAAGAGTTTTATAGTCGATCATGTAAATGATGATTTGCACAGGATATCTGGTAAACTGTACTGAGACACTGCTGATATATTGAACATGAAGAGTTCAGATACATTAAAAGATCAGATTCATAATTCCTGATTGTGATGTGTTTTATCTCCATCAGATTCCCATCAGTTCACTCTGGATCTGAACACAGTGAATAAACACCTCCGTCTGTCTGAGAGGAACAGAGTGATTACTAACACTGATACAAAGCAGTGGTATCCTCATCATCCAGACAGATTTAATGTGTATCAGGTGTTGTGTAGAGAGAGTGTGTGTGGACGCTGTTACTGGGAGATTGAGTGGAGTGGACGTGTGTATATATCAGTGTCATATAAGAGCATCAGCAGGAAGTGTGTGTTTGGATCTAATGATCAGTCCTGGAGTTTGAACTGCTATTCCTCCAGATACTCATTCAGACACGATAACATAGACACTGCTCTCCGTGTAAGGTCCATCAGCAGTCGTAGAGTAGGAGTGTATGTGGATCACAGTGCAGGAACTCTGTCCTTCTACAGCGTCTCTGGAGACACAATGAAACTCATCCACACAGTCCAGACCACATTCACTCAACCGCTCTATCCTGGGTTTAGGATTGTTTCTGGATCAGTGAAACTGTGTTGATGAATCAGAATAGATTCTACCCATAATTCTTTGAGCTCATGATAAATCAGTAACAGTGAGATGTTATAGAGTCTCTTATTTTCTCTTCATTACATTAATACTACAGCTGAACTTCTGTCAGTGAAATAACATGTCAGAATAAATGTGTGTAATGAATCCTCATATAGACAGTAAGATCAGTGTGTGTTTGAGTCATGATGAGTGACGGTGTGTATCTGTGCTTTTCTCAGACTCTGTATTGATGGAATTCAGTCATTCAGTTCTTATTGTAGTGTCAAATAAATCATTTTATATTATTTGTGTCAAAATTACCTATCAATTGAAATGATCGCACACAGGATTCACAAATCTATCATTCAATAAAAACTTGTTTGTTGTAAAATTGATGTCAATTTATTAATAAATGTAAAATATATAAACCCAGATCATGTGATCATACAGTAAACTCTTGATCAGTGAAAGTATGAGCACAATTATTCTAATCTAATCCAGTTTACTTTAAATAAACCTCCTCCTGAACTGAATTTACAGACCTGATGCTCTGACAACTCTGAGAAAAGATAAAACAACAAGGATTGAGTCAATCATCATCAGTTCAATCCAGATAACTCAGAAATATATTAGGTGTGAAAGAAGGAAAACTGTAAGCTGAACTCTGAAATCAGTCCAGATGAATCACATCATTACTGTAAATGTCAGAATTGTTGGAGTTTCTTTGTTCAGTGGTTCATGCTGCTTGTCCTGATCTAGAAAGTATCCTGACATGATAAAACCATGTTTTTCTACATGAACTGTGGTAATACCATGCTCTGAATTCATCATGTAGTGTTGTGGTGAATAATGGCAGTGTTTTCTTTCTATATCTGTCATGTGATCGTCCCGCTGCTGCTCTCAGTGCTGTAATGAACACAAATAATTCAATATATTAATATACTTCACTTTCATCAGAGCAAAGAGAGTCAATGATGAAGTGTTTCAATAGAGGATGTCAAACACTCTCATGAGCTTCTTCTGCATCTAGCAGCACCTTCAGAGATGAGTGACCCATGTGATCTATACCATGACCTTTGACCTTCCTGAAAGATGAGCCAATCACACTCGATTATGATCTCTGTCTGTATTTCTGCATGTTAAAGAAACCTACTGTACCTGAAAAACGTAATATAATTTCTGTCTTTGATCTGTTGTATTTGTCCTATTGTGTGTAATTTGCTTCTTTGTTCTTATTTTTAATAATAATAAATATAATAAGTTAACAAAAATAACTATATTGTGATGTATATTATTATCATTGGTAACACTTTATTTTACAGTGCTGTAGTTACACTTTACTACATGTACTTACTATAGCAATAGCAGTAAATTATGCATAATTACAAGTAACTAACCCTAAACCAAACCCTAACTGTAACTCTATAGTAAGTACATGTAGTTAATTAATAGTGCTCAGTACTTATTTGAGTAATTACAATGTAACTACAGCATTGTAAAATAAAGTGTAACCTTATCGTTAAATAAAATTTCATGTTTTACACTTGTTTTACATTTAAAATGTATTTTTTTTTCTTGTAAAACATATTTGTCACTATTTGCATTATAATACTGTAATATCTGGTAAAAATGGTTTCTGCACCCAAACATTAAAGTTTTGCCTTTTAGGCAGAACACATACGCTTTCATTAGTAAAATTAGTAAAAATGTTCTCTATATATATTTATGTGCACATTTAGTTTTAAATGATTGTTAGCCAACTATTTTAGCCCTAATATATATATATATATTGTACAGAAACTCACACCTCTTGCCTTCTCTAAGTAGAGCATACTTGTGTGTCTTTAATTGGTTGTTTTCCAATGTAGTCACTACAATTGAGCCACTTGCTACATAAAGGTAATTGGTAAAGGTTCAATTAAAGGACTGTGTTAAAGTACCTGCTGTAACTGAACAAACTATTATTAAACCTATCATATGTTGCCAAGGCATGAGAGTTATGTATTAATATTTAATTAAGAGATTAGCTATCATTATGACAAAGGTCTTAAAACAATACACTGTATATTCACACAAAACCATACCCGGCCACCTTTTGTCCCTTATTTCATTATGACAAAGTTGGCAACCCTAGTTCAGATCCCACAAAATGATTGAAATTGTATGTATATGTAAAGTTCCATGTTTTAGCAATAAGGTTAAACATAGTTTCTATATAAATAACTATCAGTCCATCCAACTAAGACTGTAGCTATAAGCGCTTTTCCTGTAGAGGGTCATGGCATGGGGGCCTGGAGCCTATCCCATCTAGCAATGGGTGAGAGGTGAGGTACAACCTGGACAGGCTATCGCAGGGCTACACAAAAAGACCACTGCAAAACTGTGCTGTCCTATATCGGAACTGTAAATAAGAGAAAGTGACCCTTTGGACTTCTAGAACCGGTAATGTTTTCTGTTACCTTCTGCAGATATAGCCAGCACGTCTGGTGTGTATGCTTGGTATTTAAAGGGCCCCATCAGGCACAGAAGGCAACCTTTTGAAAGACTCTAAGCCAGTGGTCAGCAATAGGCGGCCCGCGGGCCAAAACTGGCCCGCCAGCAATAATATATGGCCCGTGCCCGCAGCCAGATTATTTTGATAGTGGCTGGTTCTGAAATAGATCTTCGTCTCGTGGTGCCGTCTATTATAACCGTGTCTAAACCAGACGCGACTTTTTCCGTGTCGCACTGCACCGTGCTGCAACAGCTGTCTACACTGAACACGACAAACCGACCGTTGCAAAGCACTTGGACTACGTCAGAAACAGAACGAGGAATGGGTTTACTGTCGGGAATGTGCTGCGTCGCACCGTGCCGCATCCAGTGTAGAAAATATCTCCAATTATAATGGGTTCTATTATCTTTTGACGTCCGGTGTAGACACGGTGTTACATTCTTCGCAAACAGCAACAACTTCGTTGCAGATAAGACACACCAGCTTTGCATTCATAAAACCAGGTAGGATGAACGCATAGTTGTCTTTCCATTCTTCTTTGTATCCCCTATTTTCCCTGTCAACTTTCCTCTTTAGACTCTTTGATAGTGCCATTTTCTCTCACCAGCTAGCTTAAATGTTAACATCACTCTGCACATGACGTAATAGCGTACCTCTAGCACGCAAACAATTTAAAATAAATGCAGTTTAGTACGTGAGGATGCCAAGGAATAATTCTGAGTGTAAAAGTAGGCTACGTCAAATAATTATTACAATAAGTTAGGCTCCATTGTGTAACAAGCAAATTAAAATGAGACATTTGTTATTCACAATATGGAAAGAGGAAATAAAACAGTTCGTTAAGAGCATGACTGAAACATGCCATTAATGGGCTTATTCAAGTCCTCTTTTATTTTTTGAGTTGTTTTTATCCATTCCGCATCTCCCACATATGTGTGTTTTAGCAAGGCGGTCTGTGCTGCAAGTTGGTGAATGAAGATACTTGCCAGGTTACGTGTCACTACTCTGCTTTATTAATTAATCCAGTGTAAAACCCGGACACCGCCACACAAATGTGGCTTTTTGTTAATGACTGTCCTACTACAGGATTTAACACAGAGTAACAGCTCAATACCAGTTACAAAAGACACTGGAACAGTCCGTCACGGGCAATTCTAGTTGCATTTTTCATCAATTAATTTAAATTATCCTTTGACTATGTTCTTGCCCGCCATCTAGCGGCGAAATTTTTTTGGCCCGATGCCAGACTTAATTGCCGACCCCTGCTCTATGGAATGTATCGCCACAAATACTACCCATCTGGAAAGAAGGATGGTATTATTTTGGTAAATGAGAGATTTAGAAGTTTGAATTACAAAAAGGTTTGGAAATGAAAAAAGAGTATTGATTTATATTTGACCAGTATTTGTACAGCACAGGACAAAAGAATAATAGTAAGCCATTATCTTGACTTCATGTCAACTTCTGGTGAGATATAAAGTGACAACATACAGTAAACGGTACTGTATGTTGTCACTTTATATATACACTTTATAGTAAGCCATATATAATGGCTTACTATTATTATTAGTCACCAAGACAGTCTGTTCCTGGGATAACTGTGAAGTCTTGGTTTGGACCATAGGAGCAGAAAAGAAAATACAGACAGAAACTACAGACAGAGCTTATACTGTACCACTGTACATGTAGTGAACATTATGAAAACATGGTGAGAGGACACCTATTAAATTCTGTGACCTTCTCTACCTTGTTCGTGGAGTTGATATTGGCCACTTTCATCAACCGCCACTCAGGATGTTGGTGGAATAGGTTTGGAAAAACAACATCAATCATAGCTTCTCTGTCATGGAAGACATTTTTGGATGACTGAGTCACATGTTGAACAGAAAAACTGACTTCCTGAGGGAACACAGTCTAGACACCGGACAACAGCATCAACAGGGATATGACGCAATTGACAGGCGACGCGTCCTGTATCCTTGGTTAAAATCGCTATTTTCTTATGATTTACAAATAGTTGGAAACATCTGGGATATTGTAAGTACTCAACAGTACAAAATATATAACACTGGCCTAGTGGTTTTTGGATATTTTACTGCAAAAATCGTACATATTGTAGCTTTAAAAGTATGTATAGTTATGAAGAAAAACATAACAGACAAGTGAAATCACAATTATTTATTACAAAAATTTCAAAAGCGGTACCAATAGTAGTTCAAATGATGCAGTCGCAGTCCTCTCTAGTGGTATACAATAGTTTTGTACAAAAAATTGTGTACAAGAGGCCAGATAAACTGCAACCTTGTCTCACTCTTTTATGTACAGAAAAAGTATGTACTTGTCAGAATACCATTAATTTTCAGCATACTAACAACCTTATACAGAAGCCTTATCCATGAAGTGAACGGTGGTTCGCGCTTGTATCTTCACAGTATCATTTGAGTGATCTTGGATGTACGCAGTTCACAGATGTTATTACTTTTATAGAAGAACAAGCCAAACTTCCATGATTACACTCAGCACAAAGCTGTAACAATTAACTGTTGTAGCTCTGCGATGGAGGCAATCTTCAGTTTCTGAGGTCACGAGATACCAGAAGAGGACATCATTCACATGAGAAGGGCCATTGCTGAGATTTGATGATGGTCAAAGTTCCTTATTTAAATAGGTGACAGAATAAGCATTTAACCTATAACCCTGCAAATATTGTTTTTAATTGTTTAATTTTAATTGGCTGCAGCAGCATATAGGCTAATCTCATGAAAGAGAAAGAGAAATTGATTTTACACCAAAAACACCTGTTAACCTCGTAATTTCAAACAATTAAATGGTCATAGGCTATAAGCCTATTCAATTTAAAAAAGACTTTACTAATGTAATGAAAAAAGACAAATCGCACCAAAATCTCACTTTCCAAGAGATTTGATCGTAGCTACCGATCATGTCCATATTGATAAATGCCAAGTTTTGCGTGGAAACGACAAGGTGGGTAATGTTTCATTGAAGGTCAACGTGTCTATGTTTAGCTAATATATATAGCTACTTTTAATGATGCAACCAAAGGTGTTGACATCTATCCCCGTATGGGTAAACACTTAAAGGGTTAGCTCACCCAAAACATTAAAATTCTGTCTTTAAATACTCACCCTCATGTCGGATTCATACCCGCAAGACCAAAATTAACACATTTAAGCATCAAAGCATAATTTACATTGAATTTACAGTCCCATTCAGCAGAACTGGAGCAAACTTTTGTCCAAGAATCCTCCATCTAAGTATCCGTTGTCTCTGAAATCAGCAAACAGGGAAATCCAGAATACCATGCATTCCTTGCGCAGAAACCCCCACCAGTACTCGATCCTTTGGTTGGCAGTACTTGCACCATCCAAATAGCTGTCAAGAGTTTCATCTGCATGATTGATGTGAAGAAAACGCTGAAAGTCTCTAACATGACCATTTTCAGTTCCAAGATCCCCCCCTAACAACTCTTGGGCATCCTCCCAAATGCCACACCTCTTCAATATAGTAACCGCCTATTAGCTTTGGATCGCTACTGGTTGTGTATGCATTAAGCCAGATAATCTTCCTTGAAAAGCCGTCAATGCAACCATTAATGCAAATGCCATATGGTTTTAACTTATCGTATGAGTCCAAGTTCAAAATAAAACTCTATGAACCGCTCCATTGTGAACGTACAGAGCTGTCTGAACCACTACCAGCGAGAAAATAAACAGAAAGTGTTTGACCGAACTCATAACAGGTTTTGCGAGAGAATGTAAAAGTTTTGCCAGGGAACACAAAGTTTCTCGGGGGAACGCAAAAGTTTTACGAGAGAGAGAGTGAGCAAGAGGGAGATTTAAAGAAAGCCTGTTGAAAGAGAGATGACAGACAATACAAAAGAGAAAATCTCAGAGGAATATCACTGGTAAAAGAAGGGTTGTGATCAGGCAAGAGCTTTAAGACCCGCGTTAATATTAGAAAAGCTTTCCAGCGCTGGAGAGACGAAGGCCTGAAAGCGGACACAAGGGTTGCATGGTTTCTACTCCAATTGTGAGTAACATTGGTTTCATTGTTTCACAGAACCAAGTGCTGTTTGTTCATTCATCATCTTCACTTTATTTTTCTTTGTTTCTGCTAAGATAAATAGACATCCACTCTTGCATTGTGTGTGTAACAGAGGCCAGCTAGGAGATCTGTGCAAGTAAACCTCACTCCCCTGATCTCAAGAGACGTGCTCTTGGCTGACGCTAGAGAATGCGGGTTTTTAGCATCCTTGTTAGCGCGCCCATCGGACAGTGCTCGTGAATTTCGGAGGCGGAGCAATGAAGTGAGGTGTGTGTTTGACAGTGTTCAACAACAATTCTGAGAAATCACATACTGCAACTTTAATCTGCCATATCTTTCAAGAACGCATCGAATAGTTTCGTTCTTAATGAACGGAGGAACTTTTAATAGCACTATTTTCTTTGATGGACTCGATAACAGCAGTACTGGAACAAACCGCGTTCAATCAAACCATCTACCATCTGAACATCAGCAAGAAAAACAACAACAGCTTTATTCAGTTTAGAAGCTGACTTGATATTTAACCCACCAAACTGTTCGCTGACTGCAACCAACACATCTTTCACAAATATGGAGTCATCAGGTGAGCATTTCAATCCATGTCTAAGAGTCAAGCGTGAGTATTCTCCGTTTGACCCTACTTGTCAAAGTTTGCCGACCTCAGTCAGCATGCAAAAAGGTTGTTAAATGTAATCTTTTTATATGAAAGAACGAAAAATAGATCAATGTAACAAACTTTCAAAAGCGTGCTCCCAAACTCTAAACTCCTCCCACTACCCACAATCCCAAGAGAGAGAGAGAGAAAGAGAGGAGGAGGAATAATAAACTGGCTCTTAAAAGAACCGAATGATTTAAAATATTTCAATAATAGAAAGATGGGTTTGATGTACAAACATCTGAAAAATAAAAACAGATGAGTTAGGATTAGTTGTACCAGCCCTAACTTGTTTCTGAAATAAACATTTAGCGAAAAGGGTAAATGACCACAACGTTCAAAGAGGAATAAGCTGCGTGTCTACAAAAGCTCTGGTCCCTGACCGCGTGTGCCTGATTTTGCCGATATTGCACCTGTAATGTTTTTACTCATTCTTTAAAATTCTGTATTCCTAGTTTAAACGATAAGTGGTACCTTTTCATAATGTTACTTAGTACCACATAAATTGCATACAATCAACACGACTACATATGCATGATAAAAAGACAAAACGAATAAAGTTACACCTTAGATACGATGATCAGTAAAACGCCTAGGCCACGGCTCCTGTCTCCTTCTTCTTCGTCTTCTTTCGGCTCATCGCATTTTTTTTAATAAATAAGAAAGGTCGGTGCTTTTAAAACATTTTTTGTCAGTGATTTTTTTTTACATTATTACAAAAGGTTTTTGTCTGCCCCTCCTTCACACCCACATTCACATGTCACCCATACACACATCAAATGTCGTCGTTATTTGAATAATAAATATTTAAACAGTATTTCTCGGTCTTGTTTTTAGTGTTTATCTTTTCAGTTAACCTTATGGTGTATAAGATGCACCACTTTTATTATTTTCAATCTTTTTATGCCTTACTAATATATTATTACTTTACTATCAAATATTTGATATGACCTGTAATGACCTGATATACATTTCATGCTGTCTTGATTTGGATGGTCATTTGCATTTAAAAGGGTTTTAAAGTTAGCTAAATCAAGTAATTTTAGCATGCCATAGTCAACTTAAATCATATAAAATGTAATTTCCCAACAACAAGAAAACCACTAGTATGCATCCACTAGTATATCCACCACTTTGTATGCATTAGATTTGGTATTTGTTCAAAGGTTACATGCTTTTTTTTTTAGGATGGATTGTATTTATTTGATTCCAAACTTTAATGAAATGTAAATCCATCTTAGTAAGAAAATCCATCCATCTTAGTAAGAAAAGACACACGGCAATGATCATCCTGTCATTGAAATGACTTAATATTTCATGATGCGTAAAGTAAAAGTAATTAGGATGCAGTTTTACTGCACTTTTTTAAGGGTGTTGTCTAGCTTCTCTGTAACTTATATTGTTTAAGTCTCTCTCTGAGACTCACATCTAGTGGATGTTTTGACTTTTACACACGTCACTTAAACACAGAACCAGGAAACAAGAATCACCTGACTTCAGAGAAACTGAAGTGTAGTTGAGCTGTTGTGTGTTTGTGTCTCTGTATTCATGCAGTAAAATGGCAGAAGCCAGAATTTCTCAGGATGAGTTCCTGTGTCCAGTGTGTCTGGATCTCCTGAAGGATCCAGTGACCACTTCCTGTGGACACAGTTACTGTAAGAGCTGTATTACAGACTGCTGGGATCAGGAGGATCAGAAGAGAGTCTACAGCTGCCCTCAGTGCAGACAGACCTTCAGTCCAAGACCTGCTTTAGCTAAAAACACCATGCTGGCTGAAGTGGTGGAGAAACTGAAGAAGAGAAAACGTCCTGCTGACTGTTACGCTGGAGCTGGAGATGCTATTAAAAAATTATGTAGTTACTGCATCAGCATTGTTTAAACTCAAGGTGAAAATCTGGTAGAAATATATACAGATTTATCTGTGCAATATTCAGTTATCCAATGTTTTCTTGGTAATGCGTCTTTTCACAGTCTTCTAAGGCACTTTGTCAAAAAGAGCTACTGGATGTTTCTGCAGTTAAATCGGCCAGATCAGATGCAACTGATGTCCAGACCTGGGTTCCTCCTAAAGATGTTGACATTGGAATAGGTGCTTCCTCTGTCCTTAATATAGTGTTTATAGTCCTAAAGGCATTGTATAATTCAACAGGCTCTTCAAAGTAGAAGCAGCAGAGTAGGAGAGCTTACTGTAATGATGTTTAGGAAGGACTGCCTTTCATACATTGTTCAGAAAGTGCAGGAAAGGAGCCCACTCAAATATCCTTTGGCCAGATACATGTCATGTTTGAAGCATAGACTGTATAAAAAATGGACGACGCACCTTCACTCTCTTCCGTTGTAGGAAAGTGAAGCTGCCAAAGTCCAAATATGGCGCTGACATCTTGCACTGACTCGGGACCAGAGCCTGCGCAGTAGTGAGCGTGAAGTCGAGCTGGGGTATAAAGGCCCCGTCCACACTCCCACAGAATCGGTTAATACAGTTTACTGCAGATCAACTCATTATGTTGGTGTGAAACAAACAGTTCTGGAAGTGTAGAAAATAAAGTTATAGCTTCAATCTCCTCCTGAAGACCCTGAAAAAAAGTCTGTTAGTGCTTCAGTGACCACATCGCTCAGTGAAGCACTCTCGTTTTTATAGCATCAAATAACTAACTAAAACCAAAGTTATTTAAAGAACGAACACTTGAACTAACATCAGCGTGATAAAAACTGCCTAAAATGACAGAAACCATCTTTGGAAAAAAATTATTTGAAGTATAATTTGATTGTATAGTTTGTCTCATGTCCCATTAGATTACATGGAGAGGGTGGGGTTTATAAGCTATACTGCATCCAGCCACCTGGGGGCGATCAAGACGCTTTGGCTTCACTTTTCAGGATGAAAATGATTAGGTTTAATGATTAAGTTAAATGATTAGGTCAGCAAGAGTAGATTATTTAAAAACTATAATAACAATAGTAATATTGTTATTATATTACTATTGTAATATAATAACAATAATAAAAAAAAAAGGTTAAGATTGACTAAATATGATAGCTAACAAGGACATTTAACACGGGACTAAGACTAAAATTTAAAATGGGTTTGTCATTAACTATACATATAACGGTTGAACAGTTTCACAGAGCCTAAAATAAAACCAGCTGATAATTTCATTTGTTTGCAAACTTATGTTAAATTCCAGATCACCTGCTTCAAACACAACAGACTCAAAGTGATACAAATATCTGTGCCACAGTGTTAATCGCAATGTTAGATAGTTAAAAAATTAATTACATAATAACTTTATATATTATTGTTGTATGCATGCAAATAAAAAGACATACCAATGACAATAAAACAGATTTTTTTTATTTTTTATTTTACCAACTTGCAAAATCAGGACAGAAGCTTGAAGCAGGAAAAGCATGTCGTTTAAACTCTCTCCAATCTGATCAAATTGACAGGCAGGTGATCATGACATTATAACATTCTTTAAACAAAACAATCCGATAAAAATAATAATGAAATGTGTCTGAAATGCATTTACTGTTTTACAGTATGCTTGATGCATTTTCTTTGTTTCCCCTTAAGGGGTCTAATGAGACATAAAGAAAGGGGGAAAAAATGGAAATTTACTATAGATACAGCAACACAGGTCATACTTTAATTTTAAATAATTTCAAATAAAATGTCACTGTCATTTTACATTTTCACACACTTTAGCCACAGATTTCTGCACATTATGTTCAGGAATTGGTCATTTATGTTTGAATCACTTTTCTTTACAGCAGTTTGTTTTCCCCTACACTTTTTCAGCTAAAATGCTGTACAGAATGGAATAAAGTTTTTTAATTTGAACTCATAAAAGAAATATAATCCCTCCTGCCTGTGGACAGAGGCTCTCTTTACTTAGCCGTTTGCGTTACAGCTCAACTCCAACTGATGATGCATTTTCTTATTCTGAAGTTTATACATCATCACAAAAATATGAACACAAAGCTAGGTATCAAAAAAATTGCATGAAATGAAATGAACTCAGTAATGTTTGTTTGAAGGGAATAATCTTCAGATTAGATTTCTTTAACATCATATTTAGATGATAAAGGTGTTTAAAGTTAGTTTTAGTTTCACTCCTTTTGAGTTTCTCAATGCATGCAGTGCTTAATTTGTGAATAAATTACCGGATCCAAAACAGCAATTAAAAGGCGCTGTGACCGACACTGAATATACAACTTCATTTTTCCCAGAACATACAATGACGTCACAAAATGATGATAGCACAACTATAAGAGCATCATTCACAAATTCTGCAGGACCCTAATGTAACTACAGTCTAATGTATTGTTGTAGTTCTGGGGTTGGAGACGGGAAAAACCTCCTTGTCTGTTGACCTTGTTCGTCATTCCTAATACCCCTAGCCTGGGGAGCGACGTAACAGTAGGCAAAAAGTACCCGGATGACGACCTACTTCTGAAGTGTGCATACAATGGACACTTTACTATCCCATGAAGCCACAGGAGAGGATTTGTGAATGACAGTGAAGGCGACGCAACTGACGCTGGTAGGTCACATGATAATGACAACATGGCGAATGTAGTACATCCAGATTACATTCACACTATATAGAACATACTTTTCTAGCAGTCGTGAAGTAATTATTTATTCAAAATAAGTACCTACTCTAGAGAGTATGCAATTTCAGATGTCTTGGGTTATGGAAGTCGTGGCCTTCTCTGAATGTGGTTTTCGGTTCCCGACACACAGAAACAATGGTATTTTGTTTAAGTATGATGAAGCCCTGAATGCTGCTTCTCTGTCTTTCCTGGATCATAACAGGCCCTAATTTATTCAGCAAACTGTCTTTGCTTAAAACTAATTAACACACTTTAAACTGAGTGATTGTATTGTGTTCTTGGTGTGGACTGAAAAGTACATTAGTCCTTCTGTGCTGTTAATTTGTGCTTATTAATAATATCTTGTGAACAACATTATATAAAACATTCTTGTATTCTAACAAATGTGCACAAACAATGAAGCTAAGATACTTATCTTTCTGTGCACATGTTAATATCATCTTCACAAAACATTGTTATAGATATGGAGAACGTGAACTTTAGCAATTTACCAAAAAGTTTGAGTGTCATTTAAGATAAGCTCAAGTCATTTCATGAAATTTGTTGACACCAGAATGCATCACTGGCGAGTCCTACTCCTCTTATCTGTCACTTGTGGCAGATTTTTATTTACTCGAATCTCTTTCTCTAATTCCCTCTTGTAATCATCTAAGTTTTTTTCACACTGCTCGCCATAGTATGGCATTTTACACTCACACATTGCCAGGAAGATGCCTTCCACTTTAACACACTTGCCTCTTTGGTCCCCACCACAGTTCAGTTTGGAGCAGAGATCTCCTGTCATTATTTCTTCATCACTTTTAATCAAAACAACAAAATTGCCACTCATCATAAGATGTTTCTTACACTTCCCTTTATAAATAAAAGGAGTCTGAGCTGAACTGTCTTCGGGATCAACGCTCACTTCATAGTCTTCATCTTTTGCTTCCTTTGTACTGTGGCTGTCATGAGCTTCTCTTATATAGGCATGTACTGCTGTGTAAGTCTTAGACACTGGAATTCTTTCTATAGTTTCTATAGTTTCATTACATTTTTTGAGTTTCTCTGCTACTTTATGACATGGGACTGAGCTATCAATGCACCTGCCAATGGTTTGTTTGACTAAAGCTGCCTTAGCGTGATTCCCTTTCACCTGTCTGGCTACAGCCACACTAATGCCACCTTTTGTCACCTCAGTAAATTCTGTCAAGACGTGACTCTTCAGGATTTGAAAGGGTTTTTTTGATTTTTTGGTTATAAATGCAACAACCATCCAGTCGTACCTGTCATACTCCTTCACCAGAAATGCCAAGACTTCTTTTGCTAGATCTGAACGTTTCTTGGTTTTGTCAATGAGTGTTGTCACATCCTTTTTAATGTACTCCATACTGTTAATAATGCACTTCTTGTGGGCTTGGAACATAACTGATGCTGCGTCATATGCAATATTAGCTTCCTCATCAACCCTAGCTGTAGACTCTATATCCTTGTGTTTATTATAGAATTGATTCATTATATTGCCCTTGTAGATAAGTTGATAAATGAACACCGTATATTGTCTGATATCCTTTTCATGACATTTAACATTTTGAGCCAGTAGATCTCCGAGGGGTTGTATGGTGGTGGGTCCTTTAGCGGTCAGGTAACTGTGTAAGATCTTAGTGGCAGGCTCATATTTTGGGTAGGTATTGACAAATTCCTGCTTATGCCTCTCCTTTTCTTTGACATCTTTTGCCTTTCCAACACTGAGCATCATAGTTCTGAATGTACGCCACGCTATGTTAATTTTCAGCTCTGGCTTGTGGTAAGCACCACTTGCCCAGGTGTCCCACTTCTGCTCAATATGGTATTGGTCAAGCTTAATATTAAGTTTGTTAAATTCATTCATGAGATCTTGTAATGGATCGCCATTTATTTGTTTGTTTATTTCCGTCGCTCCCAGCCCTATTACATTTAAAATGGCATTTGCAAGAGTCCCATGAGCTGGTAACAGCGTCATAAAAGGGCTGACTGCTTTTGTGACCTTTTCAATAATATCAAGGGCCTTCTTGGCTATATATTTGGCTTTGTCTGATTTCGTTGAAGAGTTTTCCTGCTCTTGGTTCTGGTCGGCAGATGTAGAGACGATCACGGTGGAGATGAGGAAGGAGGACGACATCAACATCAGGAACAGAAGCCCAGCAGACGCCATAGCTGGAAACACAAAACATGAAAGTGTGTATTTATTACTACAACTCAACTCAAAGCAGTACACACAAAAATGCTGTGTTAAAAACAAACCAATTTTCAACCCAGCGCTCGTTTATTATGATAACAACCTTGGACTGGGTTTGTTTTGCATGTTTGGCTAATCAGGCCAATAAGAGTCAATGAACTAATCTTCCTTTTTATTATACAGAATGTCTACAAACACATCAAACTGATCTGAGATCAGGTAGAAAAAAAAAACACTAGACACTAGAGCATAGGTTCACTGAGATTGTCCTCTAGAACCACTAATTTTCGAAATATTTTGAAACAGTTGTGACGTAACAAAGCCTTATTAAAATCATGTGACCTTGGCATTTTGAAACAAAAGATTCGCTAAGCTTCACATAGCAGTGTTTCGAAAGTGCCCATCACTACTTCTCAAAATTTTCCTTATTTTCAGCCAGTGTAGTTACTTGGTGCACTGCTGCATGGAGTAATTAGATTGATAGATAAGTTTGATCACAGTGTGCGGTTTGTGCATTACTGCTGCATGTTTAAATAAAGAGAGCAACTTATCCACCAAATTCCTACGCTCCATGACGCTTTGCGCAAATTATGGGTGTAACTTCCTTTAGCTGTAAACAATCGGCGAAAGGCGCGCTCTATGAACGCAATAAGAGTTAAGGCGACCATTAGAACGTTTCCTTTATTGTTTCCATGACAACGCATCATAATTGTCACGTGACACACCGCAGCCAGCCGGCAACACTGTACAACAGATGTATCGCTTTTCTCACCATGTCATCAACTATTTGATATTCCGATTCTCAAATATGTGCAAGTGAGTGTTTTGTCATTTAAAAACCTACATCATGATCTTAATCTTAATCTATAACGCGAGATGGGTGCCACCTTGTTTGTTTGCGCTTTAGTTCAGAGAGTCCTGTCAGTTGGATTTACAGGCTACAGGGTCCGTGTACGTTTTGATCATTTTATTTCCTATTTGGAATGGAATAACGAGAAGTGAATAGATAGCTTCGGAGTGTTATGAATCTTTTGTGCCAAATCAGTGGTTTGGAGCGCCACAGTCACGTGATTTCAGCAGTTTGGCGGTTTGACACGCGATCCGAATCATGATTCGACACGCTGATTCATAACGCTCCGAAGCTTCCTGAAGCAGTGTTTTGAAATCGGCCATCACTATATAAGTCGTTATTTTGTTTTTTTTGGTGCACCAAAAATATTCTCGTCGCTTTATTATATTAATATTGAACCACTGTACTCATATGAACTGATTTAAATATGTTTTAATGGATCTTGAGAGAGGAAATGTCATTGCTGGATATGCAGGCCTCACTGAGCCATCAGATTTCAACAAAAATATCTTAATTTGTGTTCCGAAGATGAACGAAGGTGTTACCGGTGTGGAACGGCATGAGGGTGAGTAATAAATTACATTATTTTTATTTTTGGGTGAACTAACTCTTTAATCCCTCGCCATAGCAACGCAGTTTGAGATATCCTATAATCGTTCGCAATTTAGCATCTTCAGTATCTTTGTTTCATGTTGACTGAGTTTGGTGGCATTGCATGAAGCCTCTACGAGGAGTATATAAAAACTCAGAGCCTACTTATTCAAAAAATCCACATTAAAACCAAAATATCAATATATAACATATATCAATAAATGTACCAAGTTTGGTGATAGTAGGTAAGACGAACCCCCCCAACTATTGTCAAAAGGTGGCGCTATAGAGCCCCTCCTCCCAGCCCATTCCTAAGGCTTTGCCCATGTCGACTGGCCGACAACTTTGACGTGTGTGTCGAGTTTTGTGCAATTTGAAGCATGCTAAGAGCATCAAATACACCCAAGAATATTATAAAAGTTTGACGGGTTGCCACAGTAACAGTATTTAAGAAATCAAGAATCCTTTCACAGGTCTACATCTGCTATGTCTTGACATTATTATGGCAAAGTTTGAAGCAAGTTGGGTAAAAATAAGAGGGCGATTTCAAAGCATTTTGAAAGTGACACACTTCCTGTTGCCAGTTGGTGGTGCTATGACTTTCACAATAGTCACATCCATGTTTTTTGGCCTCCTACAATGAACACAGCTGAAGTTTCATCAAAATCAGTCAATGTTTGCAAAAGTTATATCACACTTTCTGTTTCCCTTTTTTCGCCATAAATGCATTACCTTGCCACGGCCAAACTGTTTGAAATATCCAATATCCATCCACATTTCATGTTGAAAAAGTTTGGTGTGAATTGTATGACGGCCTTTGGAGCAGTAGTTAAAAATTGAGAGCTTGGTTCAAAAAAATCCACATTCAAACAAAAATAGCTGACTTCCTGTTGGTCGGAGCTAATGACTGTAAATTAGAAAGTTGTCCAGCTCGATGAGAAAAATATATGTACCGAGTTTTGTGACTGTAGGTAAAACTAACCCTCGACTTTAGACAAAAGGTGGCGCTATAAAGCCCCTCCTCCACGCCCATTTCTAGGGCTTTGCCCATGTCTTCTGGCTGGCAAGTCTCAGGCATGTGATCAGCTAGAGATAAAAAAAAAAGCAGGAAAATCTGGCCAAGCCCCCAAGCCATGCCCCCGGCAGTTTTTTACTTAATATATATATATATATATATATATATATATATATATATAATCACATTAAAATGTCTTATATTGTAATAACATACTATTTTCCTGTAAAAAAAAAAAAAAAAAAAATCAGCATTTAATAATCATGATAATTAATATCATATAATAAAAGTATTAATAGAGTTGTTATTATTAAAGTACCTGCCAAAAGTTCAGAAACAATTATTAATGATTTTGAAATAAATCTCTTCTGCTCACCAGGGCTGCATTTATTTGATCAAAAATACAGTAAAAAGAGCAATATTGTAAAATATTGTTACAAGTTAATAAAAGTTTTCTATTTTAATATATTATAAAATGTAAAAATGTGTTCCTGTGATCAAAGCAGAATTTTTTGCATCATTACCCCAGTTTTCAGTGTCACATGATCTTTCAAAAATCATTACAGTTTGATTTGCTTAAGAAACATTTCTGATTATTATCAATGTTGAAAACAGTTGTGCTGCTTAGTATTTTTGTGGAAATGGTGATACATTTATTTTTCAGGATTCTTTAAAGTTCAATGAACAGCATTTATCAAATATATTAAATTTATTAAAGCATGTATTACATAGAAATATTTTGTAACATTTTAAATGTCTTCACTCACTTTTCATCACTATTGTAATGATTCGTCACACGAAGTGGGATCCATTAGCAGGCTTTTATTAACGGATCTCGTGGTCAAAACAGGCAATGGTCAAACAGGAATGGCAGGGATAAAGCAGAATCGTAGTCTTACAACAGGCAGTAGATCTACAGATCAGAGTTCGAGATCTGCCTCGGGATAGCCTTTTCAAGCCAACATATTTCGTTTGAAATGTACATTTATTGATCCGAAAACAATCTTTGTTATTAATATCATTTTTATTGTTTATTTTCAATTGATAATAACAAGATTGTAAATATTTGCTCTTAACCGATGTTGGGGGACAGTCTTTGTTTTATCGTTCTTGATGCTTAAGAAACAGCAGATTGGTCAAGCGTTTGGTTTTGTGAATCACTCATGAAACTGACAATGATAACCAATGGATAAATGATAAAGCAACAAAAGAAAAACAAATTTCAAAACAGATCCATATCAAACAAATCAGTGTTGGCCGAATATATTATATTGTTCGTCACAACGAAACGGCTTAAGATTCATTCTACAAATGACTCGTTTTAATTGACTCTGAGTCGACTGTTACTTTTGAGAGACATTAACTTTATATATGGTGCACTTTCAGATTTAAAACTGCTGGATGTTTTCATTCACTTAGAGCTATGTTACACACTACATGAAAGGTGATTTTCAAAAATCCATAATAGGGGCACTTTAATTCGGATGTTTCAAGTATGTAAAATATTTGAGCAGTGTTTATAGTTTAATTTTATTTTTATAAATATTCTTAATTAGTAGACTCAAATGAAAATAAATTATATTATAGTAAAGAACCATAAACATATATTAACATATTAAACTAGTAGTAACTACAGCTGCCAGTAACTTTTATTTTGAATTCTAATTCTAACCAACATACAATACATAGAACTAACAAATTCCCAAATTACTCAAGAGCTTCTGTCCAATTTACTTCAGTTTTTCAGTTTAGTTTACACAACTTGTAAGAACTATTTAAAACAGATGTGTGGAGCCACTTGACGCAGTTTTGACTAAATCCATTATTATAATTACTGTATATTTAAGTTTTCTTTGCCACATTTATCATGTTTTATTGCCTTGTGATGCACTTTGTAACATGTTTTGAAAATTGAAAATGTTTATTATGGTATTAACATTATTTTACCTTTTCATTATTTAACATTGAAAGTAGTACCACAAGTAGAGTTCTGTAGTGGAAAAAAATTATCTGATTTGTGTCCCTTTAGACAAAGTGTCTGCAAAATAAAAGAATGTAAGATGTAAACTAGTAAAGCCTCAACAAACTCAAAGACAGACCTGAAGCTGGAGAGCTGGCTGGTGTTGTACGTTGGATGTGATGTTGGTTTGTAGGTTGATGAGTCTCAGAAGAAGCCTCTGGTCTCTGAGCTCAACAGCACAGATACAGTGATTTTATAGGAAGCTCATTGGCCACACCTTCGCAACACCTGGATGATTCATTCTTTTTTGGTTGGCAGAGCTGCAAAGAAAGCTTCACCTTTTACACTGTCAGAAAAAAACAGGAAAAACTTGTACTTTTAAGGGTACACTGGCTTTTCAGTGGGGTATTATAAATTCATTTCTGTACCTTTACATCTTGTACTTTTTAAGAGGTTACTCTTGGTGACTTACTTGGACCTCAGTTCAGTCCCAGATGGCATTTCAGTGTTTATTATCTGTAGTGTGGGAGTGAGATGGTCCACATTGTGTGGGGTGAAAAAAAAAAAAAAAAAACTATAAGATGCCAGAATAAAAAATATAACACTGTTTTGCTTTTCACATGAAGAAAAATATTTAGCTGAGTTTATTATTGCAGATAAGATCTCATTTTCATTCATTCATTTGCCATTTATTAAAATAATTACTGTATTTAAATAATTAATGCTGGTGCAGCACTGTTGAAAAGAACAAGGAATGAAAAAAAAAAAAAAATTCACGATGAGTGCAAAATTCAGAATACAATGGTAACAATCTACAAACTCATTTTCAGATTAATGCAGCAATGCATTGTGATGTTCAAATAGTACAAAACTCCACAGTGACATTGGCTGTGTCTGAAATCACTCGCTCGTTTACTGATCCTGATATATTGTGTCACAGTTTCTTTGTTTGAATTTTGTGTTTGTTTTACCTGTGTATTTAAGTTCCCTTGTTTCGGTTCATTGTTGTCTGGTCTTGTGTATGTGATGCCTGCCTGCCAGCAATTGAATCTCTTCAGATAAAAACATTTATTGTGCTTTTATAATAGTTTTTTGTCCTTTTGGACAAAAGCACAGAATCGAATTTGGATAGGTGCTGTCTGACTGATACCTGATCCAGAAAACAAAAACATGTCTGTATTGGACCGCCACATCCATAGATATAACCCCTTGTATTTTTGTATCTTGCAAATGGTACCTGACTACAGCCTGATGATAAGGTGCAAAAGGAGGTGAGAGTGTTTGAGAAGTGATAACCCAATGTTCAGAGAATTGACTATGCAAATCCCAGTAAAAGGAACAGCTTCTGAGACAAAGTATACGGCCATAAAAGGCAGCCTCACACAAATGAAGATGCTATCTTTTACTCTCACCTCTCCCATTGTTTTAGGGTGTGTAGATATATGGGCCTGCTTGCTAATAAAGAAACCAGAAACATCTCTCGTTTGGTGATCTTAATGATGGGCAGACAGTGTTGCCAGATTCAGTCAATGAGCTCCAACCCAAAAACTCACCAAAACCCGCACCCTCTCCAAGAAAAACCCGTCCAAAACTTTAACTGCCAAAATAATGTGATAGAATTTTATTGCATATCAATCAAGGTTGATAAGCACCATTTTTATATCCTTAAAACAACATAATGACAAAATAAAATTAAAAAATATATTTCCCAGGAAAACGGATCAAAACAGGGCAAATACATTAAAGAGAATTAGCAAATATGACTAAAATGTCCAACTGGAAACTGTCAAAACTGCAATCAATAAATTAGTCAATGACTTTAATCCTTGGAAAAACACATGCATCATTTTAAATGTCAACAGTACGAATAAGCCAATTTAAGTGCAAAAAGAGCCCAATATAAGGTATTGGAATAAGCAACGTAATTAGCAGGCATTTCACACACATAATGCACACACCATGAGAGCCAAAATGTGTCATTCATTGTGTGACAAAGTGAAGTATGTAACATTCAATTTAAAGATTGAATTGAAGACCTAACCAACTGCTGATGTATGGTTATTGATGAACAGGCATATTTGCTGAGGGTGGGGGTGATTGACAACTTGGCATATGATGTGGTATTAAGTGATGATTTTTCTTTTTTAACCTATCTTGTCAATGCAATGCCTAAAACTTGTGCAGTGGTAACCTGATCTCAGACTAAAGGTCTACAACCCCATCCTAATGCCCATGCAGACCTGTTTGATTCTGGGGGGAAGATTAAAAAGAGTAAAAGACAATGAAGGCAAGAAAAACATAGGAGGAAAGTTAAGGCCCAGGATATTTGACCAAGTCTCCCTGGTCCTGAGTCTGATTTGATTGATTCTCAAGGGCGGGTCCCTGACAATTTTGGGGAATTGCAAAGGTCAGATGTTACCTTACTACCAAAATTGTGTGAGGTAGATGGTAAACCTGTGGGTGTGCCACAATTTGGTGGGGATCAGTACATCCTAAAAGACAATCTTTTGTATGTGTCAAATACAGAGAGTCCCGGATTGGTTGCGCCTAGTGATCTGCGTAAGATGATTTTACATCTGGGTCATACTATACCCTGGTCTGGACATTTAGGTCAGCAGAAAACTTAGGAGTGAATTAGTCAACGATTCTACTGGCTTAAATTGTATCAGGATGTACAAGAATACTGTAAGACCTATCCTGAATGCCAGCTGATAGCTCCTGTCCGTAAGGCAGACAGAAGTTATCTGCAGCCTTTACCTATTCAGATAACCAATTTGCCTTGGTAATTTGCAGTTATGCAACTAAATATCCTGAAGTGTACCCTTTGTGATCCATCCAGGTTAAACATACTGTGAATGCTTAATTGAATTGATCTCAAGGGTTGGAGTCCCTTCTGAAATTATTACTGATGAAGGAACTCATTTCATGGCTAATGTGATGAAGTCACTGTACAAGCAATTGGGCATTAAGGGTATTCGAACAACACCATTTCACCCCCAAACTGATGGTTTAGTTGAGCGTTTTAATGGCACAGTGAAAAACATGCTCAAAAAGTTTGTGGATGAGACGGGTAGAGATTGGGATAAATGGACTCCTTTTTTGTTTGCATATAGAGAGGTGCCACAATGTTCAACTGGTTTCTCTCCTTTTGAGCTTTTGTATGGCAGGCAAGTTCGAGGCCCCCTGGACAGCAGAGATACCAGCCCAAGTGCAATGCCATCTCTTACAGCCTTATCGAGTTCCTGAGAAGATGGTAGGGAAACTGAAGACTGAGATTGAGATGATGTTGGAGATGGGAATAATAGATCTGTCCCAAAGTGAGTGGTCAAGTCCCATACTTCTGGTTCCTAAGAAAGACGGTGAACAGGAGGTTCTGTACAGATTTTAGAAAACTGAATAGCGTTTCTCTCCTTTTGAGCTTTTGTATGGCAGGCAAGTTCGAGGCCCCCTGGACAGCAGAGATACCAGCCCAGTGCAATGCCATCTCTTACATATTGCAAATGAGGGACTAGCTGGAGAAATTCAGGACTTTGGCCAAAGAAAACCTACATGCTGCCCAGAAGAGACAGAAGGTATGGTATGACACACATGCCAGAGAAAGAGACATAAAACCTGGACAGTAAGTTCTCTACTGTTACCTTCAGGTACATGTAAACTGTTGGCCAAGTGGCAAGGTCCATATGTCATTACCCGAAAATGGAGTCCTGTAACATATGAGATTCTGTGTCCTGAAAGAAAACGTCCTAAACAGATCCTTCGTGTCAACCTGCCGAGGGAGTTTAAGAAGAGGGTGCCTGAACCTAAAGATCAAGTGGTAATGATGGTGCAGGCAGTCATGGATGAAGAAGATGAATTAGAGATGTTACCAATTTGACCATCAGCGGAAGTTCCAGGCCTTAATTCCCACTTGAATGACCACCACCAACAACAACTAGCAGAAGTATGTCAATCTTTTCCATCTCTACTCCAGGAAAGACCATGGTGTACCAAAGTTGTCACCCATAATATCATCTTGAAAGATACTGCTCCAATCCAACAGAAGCCTTATCGAGTTCCTGAGAAGATGGTAGGGAAACTGAAGACTGAGATTGAGATGATGTTGGAGATGGGAATAATAGATCTGTCCCAAAGTGAGTGATCAAGTCCCATACTTCTGGTTCCTAAGAAAGACGGTGAACAGGAGGTTCTGTACAGATTTTAGAAAACTGAATAGCGTTTCTCTCCTTTTGAGCTTTTGTATGGCAGGCAAGTTCGAGGCCCCCTGGACAGCAGAGATACCAGCCCAGTGCAATGCCATCTCTTACATATTGCAAATGAGGGACTAGCTGGAGAAATTCAGGACTTTGGCCAAAGAAAACCTACATGCTGCCCAGAAGAGACAGAAGGTATGGTATGACACACATGCCAGAGAAAGAGACATAAAACCTGGACAGTAAGTTCTCTACTGTTACCTTCAGGTACATGTAAACTGTTGGCCAAGTGGCAAGGTCCATATGTCATTACCCGAAAATGGAGTCCTGTAACATATGAGATTCTGTGTCCTGAAAGAAAACGTCCTAAACAGATCCTTCGTGTCAACCTGCCGAGGGAGTTTAAGAAGAGGGTGCCTGAACCTAAAGATCAAGTGGTAATGATGGTGCAGGCAGTCATGGATGAAGAAGATGAATTAGAGATGTTACCAATTTGACCATCAGCGGAAGTTCCAGGCCTTAATTCCCACTTGAATGACCACCACCAACAACAACTAGCAGAAGTATGTCAATCTTTTCCATCTCTACTCCAGGAAAGACCATGGTGTACCAAAGTTGTCACCCATAATATCATCTTGAAAGATACTGCTCCAATCCAACAGAAGCCTTATCGAGTTCCTGAGAAGATGGTAGGGAAACTGAAGACTGAGATTGAGATGATGTTGGAGATGGGAATAATAGATCTGTCCCAAAGTGAGTGATCAAGTCCCATACTTCTGGTTCCTAAGAAAGACGGTGAACTGAGGTTCTGTACAGATTTTAGAAAACTGAATAGCGTTTCTTGCTTTGACTTCTACCCAATGCTTCGTAGAGACAAACTGATTGAAAGGCTTGGTAAAGTACATTACGATGTTCACTGCGATAAAGTACATTACGAGGTTCATTGCGATTTCACTTTTTTAACTTTAGATAGTGTGTAATGTTGCTGCTTGAGCATAAACAGTATCTGCAACGTTACAGCGCTGAAAGTTCAGTGTAAACGGAGATACTGTCTTTTAAAGTTATGGCAGTTTAATGCCTACAATTACGACCGGTTTGGACTACAACGAGCTTCTTCCCGAGTTGGTGACATCATAAACCCTGCAATTAACATAAACCCTGTCCACAGGAACACGCAACAAAGTGGGCGAGGCCATGTCGCGCGGCATTACGGAAGATGAAAGGACGCTGGACTTTGGGAACAGTGGTTAAAATTTGTTTAATTCTGTTCCTGACAATTATAATCCTAATTTAGCTGTCTGTGCTGCACATTTCATGGAAGACAGCTTCCAGAATCTACACGAGTTCAATGCTGGATTTGCACAAAGGCTATTACTGAAAGATGGAGCAGTTCCCACTTTAAAAGCAGAAGCTGCTGTTTATGGGCCCCAACCTGTAAGTATGTTTTATTGTTTGTACATGTTTTTTAAATGTATAGTTCTGTTGCTATTTTTTGGTTGCATTAAGGATGTAAACAAAGACCAATGCGGTTTGGCTTCGCTAGCCAGTTAGCTAAATTCTATTGCATACTTCTCCAACAAACGGCAACAAACACCAACAAACTTCTGTGTTCATAGACAAACAGTTGTTCATGCTATAAATTAAACGCTACCTTTACAAAAATGCTACTACTCAGTCATGTATTCAGCTACAGTAAAGCTTTAATCAGGATAAAACTGCTAACAAACAGCAGTAACATTTACAAGTGACAGCGTATCTAAACACTTTGACACAAATACAAACAGAAATACTTACCATTCATAAACGTCCTTTAAAAACCGTGCTTGCAGAGGTTCTGCTTGACCCTCTTCATCATTACTGCTATCTGGGTCTGATTCAGGCTCAAATTGAAACGCCAATATTGACGCAGTTATTTACATTTCAACCGAAGCACATGCAACTATTTCCCATAATGGTAAGGGGCGTGGCGTTTCCGGACAACCTGCACTAGGCGCTTCAGCGAATCACAATACACTGGGCCAGCTAACCAGTCTGAGCCCATTGCTTCTTTCGGAGGGAGTGGTATCGTAGAACGAGGAAGTCAACTGGCTGTTCAAATGACAATGGAGACAGCAGTGAGGAATAAAGGTAAAATATATGAAAAATACTGTGTTTAAAACAAAAACAAAAACAAAAAAAAAACCTAAGCATTAAGACATGTTAAAGGAGTTGGTTCACCCAAAAATGAAAATAATATCATTAATTACTCACCCTCATGTCGTTCTACACCCATAAGACCTTCGTTCATCTTCAGGACACAAATTAAGATATTTTGAAATAAATCCGATGGCTCAGTGAGGCCGGCGTTCCCAGCAATGGTATTTCCTCTCTCAAGATCCATAAAGGTGCTAAAAACATATTTAAAACAGTTCATGTGAGTTCAGTGGTTCTATCTTAATATTATAAAGCGACAAGAATATTTTTTGTGCGCCAAAAAAACAAAATAACAATTTAACAATATCTATTTCAAAACACTGCTTCATGAAGCTTCGGAGCTTTACGAATCAGTGATTCGGATCGCGTATCAAACTGCTGAAATCACGTGACTTTGGCGCTCCTAATCACTGATTCAATTCGTAAAGCTTCGAAGCTTCATGAAGCAGTGTTTTGAAATAGATATTGTTAAAATATCGTTATTTAGTTTATTTGGCGCACAAAAAGTATTCTCATCACTTTATCATATTAAAGTTGAACCACTGTAGTCACATGAATTGATTTAAATATGTTTTTAGTACCTTTATGGGCCTTGAGAGTTTCAATGGCTTTGCTCTCTATAGAGGCCTCACTGGGCCATCAGATTTCATCAACAATATCTTAATTTGTGTTCTGAAGATGAACGAAGGTCTTACGGGTGTAGAACGACATGAGGGTGAGTAATAAATGACAGAATTTTCATTTTTGGGTTAACTAACCCTTTAAACTGCGCCCCATAAACACAATCAAGCCTAGAAAAAAGCCAGTGAACCACCCCTTTAAGAAAAGTGATTATTCTTTATTTCTAAAACATGCCTGTTTCAATGTTTAGGCTTTTAGGAGATTAGAGAACATATTTGGTTACACTATATGTAAAGACCCACGGTTCTTCATCCTAGGTCTGGTACGCAATAACTTGACACTTGCACTGGGGGACAGAGCTCTTGCTCAGAAGTTGATTTTTATTGGCCGAAGATTAGTGTTGGGCAAGCTACTTGGAAAACGTAAGCTAGCAGTTACTCTACATTAAATAAAGCTTTACTACACTGAAGCTACCTCCTGGGAAATGTAGCAAGCTAAGCTGCAGCAACATGGCAAAAGTAGTTTACTTTTTGCATAATTGTTCAGTTCAGTTGTTTATTTAACAACTGTTTCAAACCAATTTGGCAACAAACAAACAAAAAACATTTGATCCACATAATAACAAAACCAGGCGTAGAGAGTGTAAGTATGTTCCTCTATATGTGTGTGTATGAGTACACACCTGTGTTTGCATGGGTATGCTCAAATTAGACTTGGGCACAGGGCCTAAAACTTTTTGCCACACCTGCCAACGGCCGGTGACTTAAGAAAATTTACCGGCCAGAACTATTTTTTACCAGCTATGAAACAAAAACAGGCAGTTATGACATTAATATTTTAGACACTAGTGAAATTTTACAATCCTCTATTCCAATTTCGATACCACAGCTAAAACTACTAGCTTAATAATATAATTTTAATAGCCTACACTTGGTCAGTAATAAAATAATAACAAATAATCAAATTGCAAGCAAAAGCAAAAATAAATGCAATGCAGCAAAGGTACAAATTAAATGAGCAGTGCTTGTCAGGCAGGTCTAACAGTAGTTTTCAGGTACAGAAATTTAATAAAGTAGGCTAATCAAATAAATAACACTGCATAGTCTTGATATCCCTTTTAAAGTTCAAGAGCGCTGAGTGATTTTTTTCATTTGTTGTTTGGTTAACATTAAAAATGCAGACAGCACAGCAACAGGATTATTAGGACGCTGTCACTTTAAGAGCCAGTGCATGCATGGATCATGCATTTTCTTTTTCAAATTAAGACATAATGACTATGTTTACTAGGATACTCGCAAACCCAACCGCCGTTAAACACGAGGAAGTACTTCTGTCGGCTACTCAGGTCTGTGTATGGTGGTGGCATCACTTACTGATCCAGAATCAGTGATCTTTAGCAGTTGTATTTCCGTTTTGAGCTTCAGAAATGCTTGGGAAAATGTAGCTTGTGTGGAAACTACTGCACTACTTGGTCAACAAAAGAGCTTTGCTACTGATAAGCTATATGATTCAGAAAACAGCGACGCTACCTCCACGCTATTGAGAAATGTAGTTAAACTAGTAACGTCATACTTGTAGCGACGCTACTGCCCAACACTGCCAAAGATGTATTTTACTTAATTGGATTCAAGAAAAACCACCATCAATTCACCAGTGGTTTCAAGAGATTTATGGTATACTTCTATTTGAAAGAATTGGCGCATCACTTTAAGGGAATGTCGATACTTTTAGATCCATCTGGGCTCCATTTTTTGCCATCTTACCAGACTCAACTAAAGAAACTTTAGAGTTTGGTCAGGCAGACATAACTTGGAAAATGCTGTTTAATGCTGTTGTCATGCATGTACACTATCCTGGGGGTGGGTATCTATGTATGTATGTATTGTTTTATGGTGTGTATTTAAACACCTTGACCTTATTGTTTATTTATTCTCAGTAAGTCAAATTGGATCTAAATTATAAGCACTTTAAAATACAATCGGACAGAAGACTTCTCCGCGGTCTGTTCTGGCTCAGACTTAATCAGTGCCCCAGGAGGCACACTTTGTTTTATAAAAATTTAAGTCAAATTATTTATTACAGTTAGTAACTCTAGCAGTACAAATATTCTACAAATACTCTATACATGTATTAAGTAAAGTATAAAAATCAAAAAGTTCCTCAAGGCAATATCAGCGATGGTTCTGGTGCCGGAGAAGCTCTACAAGTGGTCCCAAGCAGTCGTCGTCTCAGACATGTACTCAAGTGACCTCCCCAAATGAGGTCATCCAGACTGGAAACGCCCTATATATAGTCTTTATATAGCCTCTCTCTTTTACCTCTTGTTCTTTTCCTCCAAACTCCACTGCTGCCTTCTGCGTCTTGTCTTGCAACTGGCCTATCATCGCTTGGTAAGGCATTTTCTTATATTTCTAATACATGCTTCTTCCTCTCTACTCTATTTTCTTAATAAACCACATTTCTAATAAAAATGCATTAATAACAAACAGTGTCTTGTCTTTTTCATAATAAACTACATTCTCAATAAAACAAGTGGTGTCTCACTTTTCTCTTTTCTTAGTAAAACATATTCTTAACAAAATATGTTATACAACACACTGGTCTTATCTTTTATCTCTTTGACCTTGAATTAAACTTTGTACAGCCGCTTCTGCACACACATACTGTATAACTCGCCAATGCTCTCTAGCCTAAAGGCACACCGCACAGACAAACGCCAACAAACAAGTTGGCCGTTGGATTCAGAATTTTATGAAAAATAACTAATGTTCACACTACACCAACAAACGCTAATTGAACATGTTCACTCGGGTGAAAAAAAACCCACAACCATGATCAGACAAAACCCAACAAACGTGTTTGCTGGCATTTGTCTGTGCGGTGTGAATTGGCCTTAACACTCACAGTACTACTGGGTCAATACTATAAGACATCATATGAATGTTATATTCATTGTATTATAAATACAATACCTATGTAACAGTAACATAATTGCCCATATAAGGCTTTCATATAAGGATCCAGCCTCGAACTAACTTGGGATACAGAAACACTGATACTTACAGTCAAATGGGTTATCAGCTGACGTCATACCTACAGGTTCTGATTAACAGTACAGATCATTCTAGCAACGTAAGAAACTTTGGTGAGGGTGAATAATACATTAATAACACATTCTGGATGGACTCTTCTCATCTAGGCTCCTGTTGAATTCCCCTGGAGACTATTTCTTTGGCATGGTCACATGTCTCTGAAAATAATTAACAACCCCTGCGAGCACAATTCGATGAAACAGGCGATATTTTCACTAGAACAGAACATGAAAACTACATCCACGCAGAGCACAGATATAAACTTGTACTCGTGAATCAGTTATAGTTTAACATATCGTGACAAATGGCGCTATAAATTCTAAAAAGATAAGGTACAAAGGAAGAAGAGGACAGTGTTTGAGAAGTGATAACCCAATGTTCAGAGAATTGACTATGCAAATCCCAGTAAAAGTAACAGCTTCTGAGACAAAGTATACGGCCATAAAAGGCAGCCTCACACAAATGAAGATGCTATCTTTTACTCTCACCTCTCCCATTGTTTTAGGGTGTGTAGATATATTAAAATTCTGCACAATCTACTTGATTAAATTATGAATGGTGAATGTGAACAAACAAAGTACTCGAAAAATTTATTTGCTGTTGCATTTACTGAAACAGTAGTTCCCAGCATGCTATGCCTTAATGGGGAGATTAAAAAATAAAGTATCAAGTTATACAGTTGAAATAAAGTATTATTTTATCCCTGGTTTCACAGACAAGGCTTAAGCTAGTCCTAGACTAAAATGCATATGTTTGAGCTGTTTTAACTGAAAAACAAAGAGAATCCCGCACACTATCAATACTTGCAAAACATATCAAAAATATTTTATTAGCAACGTTTTGGTCTCATGACCTTCATCAGGCATCAACATACTATTCAAACTCCATTACATTTAAAATGATAACATGAGTGTAGAATCATCAATTTACAATCAAGCTAAATGACTGAGTACCTCGTTAACACCGCATCATCACATAGTTACATCCACAATTATACATTGTCAATGGGAAAATTTTTCACATTAAATAATGCTTCATGAATCATACCCATAGGTGATGAAGTCTGAAGGGTAAAGATCCAAAACAGCTCACGTCTCTGTAAGAGCAATTCAATATCGCCTCTTCTAGATGGCACACTCACTTTTTCAATACCACAAAAACGTAAGGAGGAAACATCGTGATTCGAAGACAAAAAATGGGCCGCAACTGGATAATTGACATCTTTTCTTCTGATAGAAGAAAACTAATTTTTTGTTTTAGCTGACGTGAAGTTTTTCCCAACATAACCCAAACCACAAGGACACAAATAGACAACATGTATAGAGACACAGGTGATCACAGAATTGATTCTATATTTTTTCCCAACATGAAAAAAATTGTATTATTACACTGGGCTGAGTAATCTCTGTTTGTACACAATCAACGGAGGATGCTGGAAAATTGCACTCAACTCAGGATCTGAGGACAACAAATACCAGTATTTTTTTAAAATTTGATCTTATCAAATAAGACTTAGAGGAATGAGTAGTAATAACTTTTACTTTTCTTGTCTTCTTTTTTAACAGCTCAGAACTTGTCTTTTGGAAAGATGTATTGAATGCTTCGTCATTTGTTATGCTGATTCAGATTTTATTGAAAAATCGATAATCACATGAAAAAGAAGTTTTTAGATAGGGGTTATCCTTCTGAATGAATTGACGAAATCTGAAATCAGTCCAGATGAATCGCATCATTACTGTAAATGTCAGAATTGTTGGAGTTTCTTTGTTCAGTGGTTCATGCTGCTTGTCCTGATCTAGAAAGTATCCTGACATGATAAAACCATGTTTTTCTACATGAACTGTGGTAATACCATGCTCTGAATTCATCATGTAGTGTTGTGGTGAACAATGTCAGTGTTTTCTTTCTATATCTGTCATGTGATCGTCCCGCTGCTGCTCTCAGTGCTGTAATTAACACAAATAATTCAATATATTAATATACTTCACTTTCATCAGAGCAAAGAGAGTCAATGATGAAGTGTTTCAATAGAGGATGTCAAACACTCTCATGAGCTTCTTCTGCATCTAGCAGCACCTTCAGAGATGAGACCCATGTGATCTATACCATGAGCTTTGACCTTCCTGAAAGATGAGCAACTTGTATACCTATACACATCATTTGTAACAGGTAAGAAAGATCCATAAATGATATGTAACTCATTTAAAAGTGATGAATAGTTTTGACTTTAGATTAGGGGATTCAGAAAGCTGTTTTACTCATGCGTTTACACATCATGTATAACAGGTGTTGAACACTTTATAGTTTGTACTGCAATGTAAGTGCTGACTGATGTAAGGTCTTCTCTGACACACACACACAGACTCTTTAAACGCTGTGCACCTGATGTGAGCTTCAGTGGAAGGTAAAACCGGTTCACATTATCACTAGATCCCACACAGAACTCGAGTCTGTGCTGATTAGTGAAAGGATTTAACATTACCCACTGGAAAAATGTTTATTCACTTGAAAACAAATAAATTACTCTTTAAAAAAATATACCTGCATGTTTGTGCTTTTGAACACAGACCAGCTTACAACTTAGGGTAGGTCATTTTCAGAGAGGCTAGCAATAGTGAGCTAGCTTTGAAAGCAGCCTCCCTTTAGACACGCCTCCTCCAAAACACATGAAAGAGTACAGCAGTGAACAAACAAAAGCGTCATGAGAGACGGCGTTAAACTACCTCATGTCTCAAAGCACATTACATTACAATAATAATGAACATAAAGAGCACTGACCTGTACCACCTGACGGCATGCATGAAGTGTGCTTACATTTTACTGTACAGTAGCCAGTACTTTAGATTATTACACAAGAGGTGTGTGTTACGCCTTAAAATAAATAATACAACAGAAAAGGTGCATTTTAGGTGGAACAGTGATATAGCCTAGTTTTCTAACATGTGGATTTATTCACTTTGTCAATATTGTGACCAAATTATTTAAAAATAAAACATTTGAAACTGCATTTAATAATTCACTGACGTATTTCAAAAGGTCACACATGCACATTTAAACATCTATTCACGTACAACACAGAGCTCTGCACAGAAAAATAGTGTCTATGAATTAATAAATTGTTGATCACTTTTTATTAAATTGTTCTTTGTAGCCTATTAGTTAAAACTTCAGAAAATTGTATTAATTTGTTCTAATTTGAAAACCGAAGAAACAAATAAGTATGGTAAAAGGTAGCCACACTTTAAAGGGATAGTTCACCCAAAAATGAAAATTCTGTCATCATTTACTGACCCTCATGTTGTTCCAAACCTGTATGAATTTCTTTGTTCTGTTGAACACAAAGGAAAATATTTGGAAGAATGTTCATAACCAAGCAGATCTCGCCCCCCCAGTAGGAAAAAAAATACTATAGTAGTCAATGGGGGGTGAGATCTGTTTGGTTACAAACATTCTTCCAAATATCTTCCTTCATGTTCAACAGAACAAAGAAATGTATACAAGTTAGGAACAACTTGAGGCTGAGCAAATGATGACAGAATTTTCATTTTTGGGTTGAACTATCCCTTTAACTACAACAAAGAATTAAAACGCAGGGATGAATTCACCCAATAAAACATCTTCAACTAAAGCAAATGATTAATAAAACATGCTCGTGAGTTTGTATCTTTTCCGTAAATTTGGTTATATGAATGTGATTTTTTAAAAATCTCATTGATTAGAATTTTTTTATTTTTATTTTTTGTAATCTCCACATGGGTGCGGTTGACTGCTACTTGCGATGGTATTATAAATTTTTAATTCTCACTTCTGAAGTCGTGATTACGAGCTCATTGCATTCGAAATGGGAGGGCGTTCATGTGCAATTTTTACCTAGGAAACTCGTATTTATGATAATTCTAAGAGCATGTGAAGGCGGCAAATTCTTTACTACTATTAGCTTTTTGACACTGTAGATGGACTGTAAATAAAAGTGCTATGTAATTTTTATTTTTGCTACATTTTCTATATTTTGAATAAAGGTAGAAACTTGCCTTTTTCTTTTTTTTACACATTTGGTAATAATGCATAAGTGTAGTGAAGGAAACTAATAAAAAGCTTCCACAGCAGCTCAAAACATAACCTACAAACAAGTCTGGAGGCAGTTTCTTGCCACCATGGAAAATAAGCAAACAGGGACAAATGACAGACAAAAAAGGCCATATATATTTACGTACATTGAAATTGTAAAGATAATTGTAAGAAAAAAGTATTTGCAACAGGAATTACATATTACAGATATTTATTAAACTATTTACATTTTAAAACTCTTTATTGTTTCACATTTAGTGTAACATTTGCCAAAAAAATAAATGAACAAAAATAAATAAATGAATGCAATGTCTAGAGAGTGGTCTTGCTATATCAGAAAATAGAGAAATGCCTCACAAAAAAGGCCAGTAAAGAGCACACAAAAGTATTAAAGTAACAACAACAAGAAACAAAACATCTTTAAGCCATTACATTGATCTCATGCAACATTTTTTTATAAGGGCTTTCTTCAGCTTTGATTTCTCAACTGGTGTCCACTCATGAAATTTGCCACAGCTCATGACATAAGCTACAGTTGGGGAGAAAAAAAGAGAAAGAAACATCACTGACATGAACTGAAGGACAAGACAAATACTCAAACTATCCTATGAATGCCATTATTAAAGGATCAAGAGTTGAGATGAAGGGGTTAGTTCACCCAAAAATGAAAATTCTGTCATTAATTACTCACCCTCATAAAAAGTGCAGTGTGTTCATCTGGTACTGATTTTGCAAGTCACAGCTCCTCACAGCTTGTGAGTTTGGCTGTGAAGAATAAAATGTCTGAGCAGCTACATAATTTTTCTTCATTTCCTTTCTTGCACCTTTTTTGGTCACACTGTAATCTACAGTGGCATTGTAGAATTTATTGTCTACCATCTTGCAAGGATTTGCCCCCAGGTCTGAGTTCCTTAAAAACTGCTAATTGGCCTTTTTCTTTGAGTATATCACAGGTCTTACCTATTTTTCCTGTGTATCCATCTTCAAATGTAACAAAAACAAAAAATCCTGTGATATCACCTTAAATAAGTTTTAAAACTAATCAAATAGTTAAATCATAAAACGTTACATAATTTTACCATCTTTTTTTTCAGCTTGTATGCCAGCGTCAGGCTTACTGACCCTCAGTTTCTTTGGTTGGTTGCAGATTCTCTTTGTAATTTCCATCACACTGACCTCTGATCTGTGAAAAAAAAGATTAAAAAAAAAGTTAATTGTACAAGTGCTTAAATACTACACCTAACAAATAGGGTTATCTCAATTGTGCTGGCATATATAATATATATATATATATAATTTATTTATTATGATTTTTGCCATAATCGAGCATCCCTAATAAATATATATATATATATATATATATATAAGGGATGCTCAATTATGGCAAAAATCATAATCACAATTATTTTGGTCAATATTGAAATCACGATTATTTACCATGATTAAGTCTTATTTCATGATATGAGTAATTTCAAATGTCAGTCAAATTTCGCAATTATCAATAAAAAAATAATACTAAGTTAATTAATGTAAGTAAAAAGTCCTCAAAACAGCTACAGTCAACAATTAAATAAGAACAAAGAAACTAATTACAAACAAAGCAGACAAAAAATACAACAGAACAAAAATACAAATGAAATAAACAGTGCTTTAGCTTTTTCAGATAGATGTACTAACAGTGGTATTTAGATAATACCCAACAATAATTGAATAAAGTAATCAAATGTAAAATAGCAGCTGTATACATTAAATATAGACTAATTTTTATTTAAAACTAAAAAAGTTATTCATTCAAGAGCAGTGAGTGATTTTATCTTTGTCTTTTCTTGTTAGATTAACGATGACTTTAGCAATCATTAACGTTGGCTGCTGTCCCTTTAAGAGCTGCACGGACTCAATATAAGCCTACTGTTATGCTGCCTTCACGAGGTGATCGGAATTATGGTAAATACTTGTTTGCTTGGTAAAAATTGCACATGAACACCCTTTCATTTCGCAACATGAATGCGATGAGCTCGTAATCACGACTTCAGAAGTGGTAATTATCAAATTTCCGATAGCATGTGAAGGCACGCGCGCCCTTTCTCAGTGTACACTTAAGATATAGCCGACTGCATTTTATGAGGATACTTACCAAAAGGGCATTTCGATATATTTGTATTGGCTATTTGACGGTTTAGGCGCGTATCTGAAGCCCTTTGCTTATGCGCGTTCCGCACTGTCTCGGAGCGCGCGCACAGGTGGCCGCCTAGGAAACAGCGTCCGTTTCGCGGCCTAATTCGCTTTTAATGGCACTGTTTATGTTTAATATCAAGCACGTCCAGAAGTTTGCAGTAGACTGCATTTTACATTCCTCTCTTATTCGGCTGATTTGGATGTTAAGTTTGGGTTAGGGAGGAATAAAAACGCACCACTGTGAAGGAAAGGAAGGTGTGCTGAACGGAATGCAGCAGCGGTACGGTAATCGTTTTACCCCGATTATCTTGTTTTCATAATCGTTGGAAGCCAAAATCGAAATTGAAATCGAAAATACGATTAATTGCACAGCCCTTTTATATATATATATATATATATATATATATATATATATATATATATATATACACACACACACAAACATACACATTAATTTTTGACCGTTCAAGCCCAATAAGTTTCCCCAAAAAATAAATAAATAGATGAAAATCTTTAGTTCTTATGTGTGGTGTGCACGTGTCACACTGAAAGACTTCTCTTTTGCTGATTTGAGCGGTTTAAAAATCACTTGTTTTTAAACTACAAGTCTTAAAACACTTGCTGGCTGCATACCTTTTCTTTCTGTATTTTGCATCTTCACCTTCTGTTGAGGCAAGGGTATGAAATGGCTGAAACATATATTTTTTTAACTTGTCACCTATCCTTATGCACTTGCTCAATCATGACTGCACACTTGGTATAATCAAATGTGGAATCCCTTACTGCCCTACTAAGGCAAAATATTCTACTCTAATAACTACACATTTTGTCAAAAATGACTGAAATCACAAGCTTTGTCATTTCTGTACCAGACGTGTTTGGAATATTTATGTAAAAATTCAAGGAAAATGGATTGCAGGTATTTCAAAATCCACACAGAGGTCAAACTTTAAAGCCACTTTTCTTTGAAACGTCCCCTAGCTCTTTAAACATTTTGCACATTGAAACCTTACTTTAGGTTGTAGTCGCTAGGACTGTGAATAGTGTGTTTTTTGGTATTTTTGAGTGTTTTGTTTTGTTGTCTGGTGTTGGTGTTTTTGCAAACTCTTGTATACTTTAATAAGCAATTACTAAATATTCTTATATAAGAAATGCTTCTAGAAAAATAAAAATTTCTCCCATTTAAAAACATTTTTTTAGTTTATAAATCATGATAGTTCTGGCGCTGCTGTCAATACTTTGAGGTTTTTGATATTTTTGATCAAGTGGTTTTAATTCTTCTGAAGTGACAGGATCGCTCAGTATAATAAAGTGTTTGAAATGTAATACTTTATTCTCAGATCACGTCCAAACATTGATCAACGCACATACTTATATTTTATATATATCAAAGTCCCTAAAGTCTGTGATAAATATCGTCTACGTTAATAGCTTAATTGTTGTTTTAATGATGTGTGATCTGACATTATCGAGTATGTCCCTCACTAAACACGCCTAGAGAGTCGATGCATACAGGGGTACGTAGAGCCGTTGAAAAGGTTACTGCGTGTGTGTATTTTGAGTGCACACCGTCACTGCCTGATTTAATATTTTTAATGGGCAATGTAAAAATGCCCCTGTATAAGAATTTGTTTTAAGGCTATATTTATATCATATGATATAGTTAAGGAATCATACATAGACGTTTTTTTTTTTGTTTTTCAAATATCAGCATGTTTGCAAATGTGATACTGATTTTATACAACAGTTTAATTAAAAAAAAGAAGTTACCTACATTTTAGACACAATATTGCCTGTTTTTGCTCTATTTTGCCAAAATGCCACTCATGTCAGATGCAAAGCTGACTGAAGACAGAAACAAAATGGTGTCTGTTATGGAGCTGTTTTCTGTTGTTCTCCATTGTCTTGCACCATTACCATTACTTACGCATTATTTATCTAAATACATTACATTTTGAGCAAATGTGACTTGGCAAAACGTCTAGGATGATATGAAAAAACATTTGACTAAAATGAGTCTTTACTTTTAGTATCTTAATCCAGTCATGGAGCTGCATCTCTTCCAGAATAAGCCTCTGCTGTGGATCAGGCTGCAGAGAAGCACGAATCATCTGGTAGCAATCTGTGCAAAAAGATGAGAGACAACTGATTATTAGCTCATACTGTACAACTTTTTAAAAAAAAAAAAAAAATTGCCCCTCTTTGTTTTATTGATGAAGATCTCAACCTTGTGACATGCCAGGTTTGCACCATTCATCTTCGCTGATCATAAGCAAGTTGTGGTTTGAGGGATAATACCCACACACCATAACAAACAGAAGGATTGCCATTGACATGTTACTCTGGTGGACAGCACACTTTTGTGCCTGGAAAGAGATTTTGTATGATGCTTAATACTTTACCACAGCATGCTGACTATATATAGGATGTGTTTCAGTGAGCTAATTAGTTCAAAAAATACAAAGGAAGGTCTCGTAGGCAGACTCCTTCATGAGCGCACCACACCTGAACTCAATCAATTTGACTTCCAAGGTGTCCTGGTTTATCAGCAGGTTCTCCAGGTTTATATCTCGATGGAAGCCTCCGCGCTCACAGCAGATGTTAGCGACGTGAATGAGCTGCTGCATAACCTGCCTTGCTGTCCTCTCATCGAGACTTCGTCCTTGAAGCTTCATGAAGCTTAACATGTTCATGCAAGGCAAGGGGCGTTCCAGGACCATGATGCAGCGATATATAATTTATAATTATGTTGTCCACAAGAACATCAAAAGTATAGCTAATTGAAGGATCTACTATAATCAATACTCCTATCATCATGTGTGATTAGTAATTTTCCGGTATGATCCCACTTTAGCGTGAGCCAGGTCGTATTTTCCAGCTCTTTTGCGAAAAAGGTGGAATCTCCCAGATGTCTTCTTTTTCTTATCTCTCCCTGCCTCCTTTCTCCCTTTCTCAATCTCACCAGCACCACCAGGCCTCTCATCGAGCCGATGAGGACAGTTTTCTGCCGTGGCGGTGGTGTATTTGAGCAGTACACAGGGTTGCTGTTCACGTACATACTCCACACAAGTCGCTTTCTTTGGTTGCGAACTTAGTTGTCCCATGATAACACTATTTGTCATGCTGAAATCAGAATACTCCGAAACTTCAACCTACAAAATGAGCAAGTGAGTTTCAAGCCTTTAAATATTCTCAGGCATGACGTCACGTTCAGCGTTCGACGATTTGTGATGCAACGCCATAAGACGCCTACCTGGTATTTTGAATGATAATAGGCTTGTTTGAGACGCATCGGCGCTGCGCAGACGACGTATGACATCAAAGTCCCGCAAGAGCGATTGGAGAGCAAATGACTCCTTATGTAGGGGTGTGCGATATATGTGACATTTAATTCACATTTAGTGGAAGATACACGAGAATGGCGCAAATAAGCCGGTCTCGTTGGAGGAGGAAAATGAAGATTCAGTCAAAACTCAAAAGATATCCTAGTGAGAACTATTAATATATCTTTTTTATTATATTTTTGTGAACATTTGAAACATCTACCTTGTACAGTACACTTGGGTGTGCGTTTTCTTTTCTTTCAGCAAAAAGGTTGGAGGTCAAATGACAACCATTTAGAACTAAATACTTCCTCCTCCGGAGTGGAAAATGACACTTCTCATCTGTGATGTATGGACCTGAACTTTGTAATGTCAGTGAGGGATTTCATATGGAAGATGTGGAAGATTTTGATCATATAGGTTTGCTTCCCTATCATTATAGCAATGATTTTCTGTTTTCTGAATTTGATGATGAGAGGAATGAAAGCTCTTTACTTGACAATAGTCTTTCATTTGTTAATGATGCAGAAACCAATTTCATTAATAAGACTGGTGATTTTTCACCACCGTCTGACACTCTTAAAGTGGTGGTTGATTATGATTTCACTTTTTTAAATTTAGTTAGTGTGTAATGTTGCTGTTTGAGCATAAACAACATCTGCAAAGTTACGATGATCAAAGTTCAATGCAAAGGAAGATATTTTCTTTTAAATAATTCGCTGGTAGGGACTACAACGAGCTTCTTCCTGGGTTAGTGACATCACTAACCCTAAAATTTACATAAACCCTGCCCCCGAGAACACACAACAAAGGGGGCGAGGCCATGTTGGGCTGCTTTAGAGAAGAGGAAGAGTTGTTGTAGTAGAGTGTTGTTGATCAAAGATCTTGACCAAAAACTGATGCGCCTCTTGATGGAAATAACATCACAACATTTATTTTCATCAAGAGATGCATCAGTGTTTGGTCAAGAACTTGTGTTGACAATGCAAGAGGTCTGTCTCCTCCAGCACATCCCAAAGACTTACACTGAATTTAAGGTCACGACATGCCAATTCATGTGTGAAAATGATTCTTCATGCTCCCTCCCAACCATTCCTTCACAATTTGAGCCTGATGAATCTGGACATTGTCATCCTGGAATACGGCCACAATGTGTCTTCCTACATGGTTGTTTAAGAAATGAAAAGCTACACAATCTATCAATTAGGGTTAGAAGAACTGTTGCCAAACATATTACATGCTAGAAACATAATAATCACTGCAACGATGATCTAGTCATAATCTCTCAAGTATTCAAGAGTCCAAACAGCAACTTTTTTTGGCCGGGCAGTGCATATTGTCAGTATATGATTATCTGATTGCATTAGATTTTGCATAGCTGATATCAGTTAATAACAAATAATCTCTCGGTTTATTTGTTGAATTCAGAATAAGGTTTATCTTATTTCTTTTAGAGAAACTAGTTTATCTTTCTACAAGACATCCAACTCATTCACTTGCATTTATCAATCTTTTTGCACTTTATCCATTCAGTAGTTGTTAGATACTCTTGTCTATCCTTTTGTTTATAAAATCCATTTATTACACTTGTGTCTTCCTTGTGTTGATAATACAGTAAGAGGCTCTACAAGTTAATCCTTCAGATTGGTCAGATGATGAACTTTCTCCAATTTATATAACTGTAATTCAGTCAATCTTCCATGATTATTCTTTATTGTCAAAGTGAGACTCCTTGTCTGGTGCCCCGAAATATAGGAAGGAATCTGACTCAATATTAATATGAATAGAAAATATTAATATTTAAGACCATAAATAACTACATTTGTGGTGCCCTCATGTGAGGCTAGTCCAAAACCACCACACAGTGTAACGTTGATTCACTGACATTACCATTGATTATTTTTGTCATTTCAATATTGATTCAGCATCAGTGATGTAGAATCAATCATAGTGTAATGTTGATTCAGTAGCATTACCATTGGTTTTATTGTTCACCATTTTTTCAACATTAACTGAGGGTACAAAAGTGATGTTGAAAAAATATCACTAATATTACCATTGATTTGTGGTTGAAATCTCAACATTGCTTCAACATTAACTGAGGGTGCAAGAGTGATACTGAAGCAACATCACTTTTTAACATTAATTCAATGTAATTAGCGTTGACGCATCAACACTGACTCAACATTGTTTCAATGATTACATGCTATCTGGGGTGTTATTTCCAACTCCTGTTAATCTTATTATAATTCTTGCTTTTATATATTTTCACTCCAGCTCATGTGTATGTTATTTTACTTAACTCTGTGGTTATTTTTGTCATTTTACCCTTTTTGACTTATATTTTTCATCTTTGGCCTAAATATGTGGAAATGAAGCACATGGTGACAAGTGTACATCACATTTATTTTATGAAGGAAACAAGGGCGATTCACACTCATAGAGGCTGCATATATTTTTTTATGTATTATTTATGTATAAAAGATCAGATCAACATCTGAACACCCCCTATCCTTTACGATTCCCCAGCACAGCGAGGACACCAGATCCTGTTTATTTGGACACTATCCCCCCTCTTTTTTTGAACATTTTATGTTTATTTCTGTTAATAAATGCCTTTCCGAGGCCTGATGCCAAACCCACTGTGTGTCATTTGCTCCTCCCGCCACAGAACAAAGAGGCAAATTACACACAATAGGGCAAAAACACCAGAACAGAGATAGAAATTAAATTAACATGTAGTAATAAATACTGATAATCGATTGGGATTGGCTCATCTTTCATGAAGGTCAAAGCTCATGGTATAGATCACATGGGTCTCATCTCTGAAGGTGCTGCTAGATGCAGAAGAAGCTCATGAGAGTGTTTGACATCCTCTATTGAAACACTTCATCATTGACTCTCTCTGCTCTGATGAAAGTGAAGTATATTAATATATTGAATTATCTGTGTTCATTACAGCACTGAGAGCAGCAGCGGGACGATCACATGACAGATATAGAAAGAAAACACTGCCATTATTCACCACAACACTACATGATGAATTCAGAGCATGGTATTACCACAGTTCATGTAGAAAAACATGGTTTTATCATGTCAGGATACTTTCTAGATCAGGACAAGCAGCATGAACCACTGAACAAATAAACTCCAACAATTCTGACATTTACAGTAATGATGTGATTCATCTGGACTGATTTCAGATTTCGTCAATTCATTCAGAAGGATAACCCCTATCTAAAACTTCTTTTTCATGTGATTATCGATTTTTCAATAAAATCTGAATCAGCATAACAAATGACGAAGCATTCAATACATCTTTCCAAAAGACAAGTTCTGAGCTGTTAAAAAAGAAGACAAGAAAAGTAAAAGTTATTACTACTCATTCCTCTAAGTCTTATTTGATAAGATCAAATTTTAAAAAAATACTGGTATTTGTTGTCCTCGGATCCTGAGTTGAGTGCAATTTTCCAGCATCCTCCGTTGATTGTGTACAAACAGAGATTACTCAGCCCAGTGTAATAATACAATTTTTTTCATGTTGGGAAAAAATATAGAATCAATTCTGTGATCACCTGTGTCTCTATACATGTTGTCTATTTGTGTCCTTGTGGTTTGGGTTATGTTGGGAAAAACTTCACGTCAGCTAAAACAAAAAATTAGTGAGCATAAGAGTTCTATCAGAAGAAAAGATGTCAATTATCCAGTTGCGGCCCATTTTTTGTCTTCGAATCACGATGTTTCCTCCTTACGTATTTGTGGAATTGAAAAAGTGAGTGTGCCATCTAGAAGAGGCGATATTGAATTGCTCTTACAGAGACGTGAGCTGTTTTGGATCTTTACCCTTCAGACTTCATCACCTATGGGTATGATTCATGAAGCATTATTTAATGTGAAAAATTTTCCCATTGACAATGTATAATTGCGGATGTAACTATGTGATGATGCGGTGTTAATGAGGTACTCAGTCATTTAGCTTGATTGTAAATTGATGATTCTACACTCATCATTTTAAATGTAATGGAGTTTGAATAGTATGTTGATGCCTGATGAAGGTCATGAGACCAAAACGTTGCTAATAAAATATTTTTGATATGTTTTGCAAGTATTGATAGTGTGCGGGATTCTCTTTGTTTTTCAGTTAAAACAGCTCAAACATATGCATTTTAGTCTAGGACTAGCTTAAGCCTTGTCTGTGAAACCAGGGATAAAATAATACTTTATTTCAACTGTATAACTTGGTACTTTATTTTTTAATCTCCCCATTAAGTTACAGGCACAGGCATTGGATAAACAGCACTTAACGAGGCACTGACTGTAAGTAAAATTTATTATTGATTATAATTAATATTGATTTATGTTATTTTGTATGTTTATGAAGGATTAAAGGTAGAAATACTCATTTTCATAATACATCATTGTGAAATTAGTAGTTCTGTACATATTATATTTGTACTGCTTAAAGGGATAGTTCACCCAAAAATTAAAATTTTGTCATCGTTTACTCACCCTCAGGTTGTTCCAAACCTGTATAAATTTCTTTGTACTGCTGAACGCAAAGGAAGATATTTTGAAGAAAGTTTGTAACCAGGCTGCTTTGGGCCACCATTGACTTCCATTGTAGGAAAAAAAAAAATACTATGGAAGTCAAGGGTGGCCCATAGTGGCTACTTTTAGCCTTAAGATGTTTTGTGAATACGGCCCCTGATCTCTAGGTTTTACTCAAAGAAAATGTCACAATAATATCTCTATGTAGAATGAAGAGATACAGAACACAGATTAGTAAGCTGCACTTAAAAGATACTATTAAAAGCTATTATTTAACATTCTAGATTTTCTACTTTAACAAATCACCTTTAAATCATGTGATATTCATGGGTCCTGTCTGTCTCAGTGCTGAAACTCTTTATACAAACTTACATGTATAGAGAGCTCATATAGTCTATTATACTAACTTATATACAGTAATCTATTGCAAATTTCAAACCCACATTAGTCCTCATTAATACAGGTTCATATGTTAATGATTCTTCATGAATTTCATCTTAAATCATACGCTGAAGGTTCAGAAATATTGGAATCACATTCTGCAAAGCTTCTGTTATTTTAAGGGAAACAGTAGGAAACCACTGAAAGTGTTGTGGTTATTATCACTGTTATCTTGAATCTTACTGCTAGACCAAAGTTTCACATAGACAACATCTCCAACCTCCAGGATCAACACAACTCCTTTTGAGGAGTTTAATGTTCCCTGAGCCTGTTGAGCATGTGCTACAAGAACCCCCTGTTCATTCTTCATAATGGTGGCATTTGCTGGATGTGAGTGACCACCATGAGCATAGACAGAGATTTTGAACACGTACGCTCCTTTCAGTGGGGCTGTGAAAATACCTAAATCAAATAACAAGAGATAAAGAAAAGAATCAGCAGTTTCCTGTATGATTGCTTAGTTACCAAACACACTGTGTTATAGTTTTGAAAGATGGCAGATCATTTAATTCTCTTACACACATTACACAACTGCAGAGAGGTCTGAATGGAGCAGAAGGGTTTTCATTACTATAAACTGAGTTTTATGACTCCATTTCATTGATAATTACCTGTAATTGGGTTGTAGGCGTTCCCTATGTTTGTGATGACGTTCCTGTAGGTTAGTGTGATGTTAGTGGTAGAAGGACCAATATCTACACTGCCAGATTCCAACAGAGAAGCTGAAAAAGCTATTTCTCTGTCTGTTATTAAAAAAAATAAACAATATTGTGATATATTACAATGAGAATGTATACACGCTGAATTTAACACACTGTTAAAAAATAGTTATACAAACATGTAAATTGCACATAAGGCAGTTTTTGCCTTTACATCTGCTAAATCTAATTATAAAATTATTTTTCTACTCTAATTTGTTTATTGAAATATAATAATTTACATAGAGGTGTTCATAACAGATTGATTTAAACATTAAATAATCAAGACATCACTAAAATGAAAGGAACATACAGGCTAATATAGTGTATATATTTAGAGAAAGAGTTCATTTCTCTGGCGAACTAACAAGCTGTGGACACTGAATGACTTGCCTGAGGTAAATGTAATGCTACGTGACATTGTTTACAAGCTGTTTTATTGATGTCTTTCCGTCGTTGAAACACTGATTAAGCAATTACACAGGATACATTTTAGTAAGTTGTACTGCATCTTTCAACATATCTTCAGATGTTCATTCATGTTTATTCTGTAACTAGTATTAAAGAGGAAGAGATGATCGTGTTCACTTGTGCTCCGCACTGCCACTTGAACTGTGGCGCCTATACAGTGATCTGTCACGTCACATCAAATAGCGTCAAAACTGCATTTTTTGTTTGAATTTCTTGATAAAATGAACACAATATGAGACTTTTATTATTAAAAAAGTTAAAAAAAAAAGGTGGTTAAAACTAAGACTGTGTTTGTCATGTACACATGCGTATAGACCCGTAAAATACAGAAAATTCATGGTACGATTGTGTATACTGTTACACTCTGTTAATAGATAACAAAATTTGCAAAGTAAACACTCAGTTTTACAGTATGCAATGTACTGCATTGTTGTTTTACTTTGAGGATCATTGATAAAAGACTGAATGTTTTGGTGAGGTACCTTCATTTTTCTTGTTCAGCTCTTCCAGTAGGAACGTATGTTTTTCTACAGCTTTCTCAGCATCCCTCAGTCGCGTCTCTAAAACTCTGATGTTTTCTTTCTGCTCTGTAACGGTGGCGGTCAGTTCCCTGTTCTTTTCTTTCTGCTCTGTAACGGTGGCGGTCAGTTCTCTGATGTTTCCTTTCTGCTCTGTAACGGTGGCGGTCAGTTCTCTGATGTTTCCTTTCTGCTCTGTAACGGTGGCGGTCAGTTCTCTCAGTGCTGCGTGGATGTCATGGAAGCACAGATGGCAGTATTGTTGGCTGTCAGTTGAAGCTTCAGCTCTCAAAGTGTCTGTTTGAGGTGGATTCTGTCTTCCGTCCTCAGAGCTGATCTGTTGACTGATCTCATTCTCATTGAGTCCTCCATCTACCTGCTGCTGGACGACAAACACAAAGGTCTCCAACAGCAGCAGTATACATACTAAAGCCTTCATTTAGGGTTCACTTAGAATGTTAGTATGCTTTTTACATCAAAAATTGTCATCATTTCGAAATATAAGGCATTTTTCCTACCCTGATTTTATCCCTCTGATTTGAACGCTCTGTTTTAAAGGGCGTGTCTGCTGTGAGACTTCAGTGTAAACGCCCACAACTGTGATTGGCTTTCCATTTGTCAAAATTTTTTAGCACATTTCTACTATTACAGCTCACAAGGTTAACTCATCGTGAAAAGTGTTGCATTACATTTAGATCTATGGCATTATATTCAGATTGTGGCATGAAAGGTTGCAGAGATGAACATTGTAGTCGATCACAGACATGTTATTGAGCGCATGAAAGCAGTGATATCGTCATTGCAACTCAACTTCTACACACTAACGAATACTTTCATCATAACAGTGCAGACACATTGTAAGAGATTTGTTGAATAAAACAAGTCCAGAACTCAGTCACTGATAAACTCACACTGTTTGATTGACAGCTCCAGCGATTGCAAAGGGAGCGTTCTTTGATCGCTTTCTATATATAATTTAATCACTTTTTAAATGACAGATTATTTTCATCCTACTTATAGAAACAACATGAAGTTTACTGTTTAGTGACTGGTTTGATTTACTGACACAGACAAAGAACATCTGACTGTACATGAATCATTACATATCAGATCAGGCATTAGAATTAACACAGTTACTTACATTTTGTCGCTTTACTGTCGAGTCCATATCGTAAAAGTTTGCAAAGCCTGCACCGAAATGTGACTGATTTATATATCAAAATATATAACCATATTCCTAGCATTAGGATCCTTTGAAAGGTAATGTTAATTTGACCTGTATCACTCTTTTTCTCCTTGTCCTCTCACTAACTCACCAGTGGGCAGGGCTAATGTTGCAACGATGAAGTAGGCGTTGATTTCTTCTGTGACGGCGGCGTTTCACCTATCTATTCCAGGTTCAGTCGTTCGATGGGTCTGGTGTCAATAAAAGCTTTTACTGGACTAACAAGGAAGTTTTCAGTTCTGAAACTTACAGGATATTCTTATAGTACGATGACCTCTTATATATCAAAAGCTCAAGGAAAAGTTGATTTCTCAATTCATGACCCCTTTAAAGTTAATTGTTAATCATAATAAAGAGTCGTTCCTGGTTCAGTAGTTTAGCTCTATTCACAAAGTTTGGGGTAGTAGATTTATGCACTTAAGATAACGTTTACAATGACTTTTTATCTATGTTAATAATTACTTGCTTAAGGTTCTGTCTGTCACCTATGCACTGTAAAAAGCAAGTTATCAAGTAATCTTAACTTTATTGTATTAAGTGTTATTTAAGTCATATTTACTAATATATTAAAAGTATTCCTTATGTCACATTTAAGTTTAACTTAATTGATTCTGTGATCAAAGGAACAGTGACAGAAAAGCTTACTTAAGTTTTGTACAGTATATAATAATAATCATCATCATCACATGTATGTGAAGCCGTTAAGGAAAAAATACATGTGTATTGCATGACTATGAATTGGTTCACTGGTTGAATATATGGTTTAATGACAAACACATTGGTATTTAATACATATGTATAACCAGACATATAATGGTTTAGATACATCGGTCTGTTCAAGTTCACATGGGTTTGCTACTTTATACACTGGTTTGTTCAAGTAAACACTTGGCTTCTCGAGTATATATTGGTTTAGATCAGTGGTTCCCAAACTGGGGTACGGGTACCCCTGGGGGTATGTGAGGTGACAGAGGGGGTACGCGAACAAAATGAGTTTTGCCGTTCATATCATTCTACATTTCTTTAAAATGACATTAAAACCGAGCATGTATTTCTAGTAGGCAAGTATATCATCTTTTGACAATGTAAAAGTGGGGATGTAGCACTTACTAGCATGAAGAACAAATCTCTCTTCGATATAAAAACACACCCTGTGTGAGTTCTTGTTTTTAATGTTGATAATATCGGCAATAATGCATTTTTCCCAAAATATACACAATCGTAAATGTGACATTGATTTTATACAACAGTTCAGCAAACAGAAGGGTACTATTAAGTGATGTAAATTTTAAACACAGTCTTGTCAGTATTATTTGCTCTATTTTGCAATAAAATAATAGTTTCAACAAATGCCACAGAAGAGCTGTTGTTCGTCTCCAACAAGGAGATGTACTACGTCTTATGGCGTTCAACGGTGATCTTATCTGTGACAGACTTTCAAATAAAGTGTGGGAATCATCAGTCGGAAAGTCTATCCTTTCTTAAGCCAGAGAGCTACAGACACTATATTTGATGGGGCTAGTGTGACGAGAGGAGCATCTAGAGGAGTGCATAAGAAAGTGCAGGACATTTACCCAAATGCACATTTTGTGCACTGTTATGCACACCACACCAATTAAATTCGATAACGGAGCAAGCTGTGTCCACAGTGGCACCTGTCCGATGTTTCTTCTCTGATCTTGGTGGCTTTTCATCTTTTTTTTTTTTTCGAGATCTCCAAAAAAAATAGCAGTTCTGGATAGAGCAGTAGGGAAGCGTCTACCACAGTCATCTCAGATGCGATGGAATTTCAGTAGCCGTGCTGTCAACACCTTCTATGAAAATCAAGCCATTCTACTGGAATGTTTTGAATCTATTCAGTCATCTTGAGGCTTTGATTCAGTTACTATTATGGAGGCTAAAGGTTTCTGTCGTATGTTTTCTGGTCCCGAATTTCTCTTCTTGGATCTATTTCATTTAATAATGCCCCGTGTTGACAGCCTCTATGCACAGCCTCAAAAGCAAGGAACTGATGCAGTAGAGGCACACAGAGTCACAAGAAGCTTTGTGGATTTCATTGGCAAAATCTGTTTCTCCACTCTTAAATGAATAAAACATTTCTGAGAAACACTCGCCTGGTTTCACAGACAAGGCTTAAGCTAGTCCCAGACTAAAATGAATGTTTGAGCTCTCTAAACTATCTTAAAATATGTCGGTGCCATTGTTTTGTCTCAAGACGCACACCAGTGATGTCTTTTCTAAGGCATTTTTATAAAAGCTGCTTAAATATCCTAATTTAACTAAGGCCAAGTGCTGGCTTAAGCTAAGCCCGGTCTGTGAAACCGGCCAACTATGTCCCTCCCAGGAACGGCTTAAAGCATTGGCAATACTTTTGATTCAAAAGCGTTTAACGCATGAGATCCCCAAGTTCAACAAAGCAGTCTTTGAAAAATTTGCTAATATTAAGCAAAGGTGGGTTGAATTCTTATACAAAAAATAAATCGCCATCAAAAAATTGAAAGCATAAATCAATTAGTTTAAATGTGCTCTTGTAAATAGCCTGTAAATAATTATGAATGTGCCTATATTACGACATTTCTACATCCCAGAATAGGAAACAATTGCCAAAAAAGAAAAAAGCCTGTAAATAGTTTGTTTGTGTTTTTGTTAAATTACCCAGTTCTTGATCATACCGATTTAAAATCCTAAATATCAAACATTTTTGATATGATCGGGACGGTCCCAATTTGTGTGAGAGCAGATCAGGAGGTGCAAGATTCGATTTGTGAATGCCTCACATTACCAGAAAATCTGTGCTGAACATTGGAACTGATTGAGGTCCTCGACAAGATTTTTTCTCTGATTCTCGGGAGGGGAAAATCAGGGATAAATCGGCCTTAAGCTCCTGTAGTGTGAGCCCGGCTTAAGGGAACTTGGCTGTGACACAGGACGCCAGGGCTGGAAGAGCTTCAAATTTAAAATGGGCAATCACAGACAAAAAAAAATTACGCAATGCTAGATGTAGTGAGCTTGACAATAATAGAGATGATGGTTCAAGAGTTCCCCAGAAGAAACCAAGAAGATCAGAAATCAACTTTCTTCCAGACAGTCGTGTTGGTTTGGATGATGCTGCATTGGAACATGAAAGGGAAAAGCTTGAGCTTGAAGTCAAGAAAAGGAACATGGACATGACAATACTGAACACCAAAATAGAAACTACATTCCCTCTCAGGAGAAAAGAAAGTCAATGAGCAGCCTTTGGTCTTCTTGCTAAAATGTGAATCACGATTTTTCTCCATGGGAACCAAAACATTTAATGCAAAGAAAAAAAAAGAAAAAAAGTGCTGTCTACACAGGACATTCATTTATAATAAGTGCTGCACTTAAAAGTAATAAAAAAAATAGTCTCTTTTCCTTATTTTATTTATTTCGGCTGGTATTTTTATGTGTGGCTCCCTTGTCCTTCATGGCTAACTCGTACTGTATTTTGTGGTGACATTTGAGGTGGTAGTAGAGATTGGTGGTGTTACCTTACACCGCGTCCTAATGAGACGCGACACGCGTCTTTTCCACATTAATCAGAGTTTTGGTCCTAACTAACTGTGACGGTGAAACGCAATGATTTTATTTTAGAAACGGTTTCTATTTTTCTGCGACGTTGCGGCTTTAACAACAGCACAAAGTATGACAATGATAATTTCAGGTAATGTTTATGTGCTTTATTTACAGTTTTTTTTTTATTGCTTTGGTGCAATTTTCACAAGCAATTGGTAAATTTTCAAAACTTTTAGTACTAATATCACAACATATCAAAAGTGCACTTTTTTCAAACATTTCAGCATGTTTTCAATTGTGTTAGTACAATATACAAAATCACAGTTTCCTTTTCACTACGCAAAATAAGTGTTTCATCTATATAAATGTTTCATTCACAGTAACTGCCTTTCATAATGCTATTACTATTACGCTAATGTTATTATTATTATGAATTCTTTTTACATTATAAGCAATTTATCTCATATGATAACCACAATTTTCAAAGTGTGTGTGTGTGTGGTCATGGTAAACACTGCGTTGTGAACCAAATGTCCCAACAAGGATGGTAATACCAGTAATTTTAGACCGTGTTTGGACATTTTTTTGGTCCCCATGAGGAAAACAGCTTCTAAATCATACAAAATTATATTTTTATAAAATGTAAAAATGCAGAGTTTTCTGTGATGGGTAGGTTTAGGGGTAGGGGATAAAATATACAGTTTATACAGTATAAAATTCATTATGTCTATGGAAAGTCCCCATAAAACATGGAAAACCAACGTATGTGTGAACAGACAAGTGAATTGCATGACAAAAAATGTTTCAGTAACTCAGTATGTGTTTTTATAAGGTTAAAATTGTGTACTATTCATGAATTTAATTAAAATTGCCACTTGAAATCCACCAAGTAAACTGACTAATCTGTTTAGGTCTGTTTAGGAGTGACAGCGGAGCACCGTAAATGAGGAAAAGAGGAGAGAAGTGATTTATGTTTGAATCATTTGCTAATCTCTGGCCTGATTGGTGAAATAATAGTGTTTTGTTTTAAACTGTGTGAGTATGACCAAAAAAATTGATATAGCATCTTGGATTGTTGTAAAGTAAGTAAGTGAACACGTGAATGCAGCGTGATCTGAATACAGGGAAATACACGCAAGTGAATCGCCGTCATTTAGAAAGAAGATTGCATTTGTCTATGAATCGAGATCGTGATCTTTTTTTGATTAATCGTGCAGCACTACTCAAGCAGGAGCAGCTGAAGCCAACCCAAACCACAGCTTGTGTCAAGACTAGACCTTGAGCAGAGTCTACAAAATTTTGATGATGATAAGGAGGAGGAGCAGGATAAGAATCAGCAGGGGAAGAGCATGGGGAGGAGATAGGACCTGCGCTTTCAAAACTGAATAAACACTTGCTTCGGAGGCGTCGTAAATCTAAAAAGGCAAATGCAGACCTCTGCTCTCTCATTGTGATACTCAGAGCCTAGAAAAACAGGTTGAGGTGCAGGCAAAATAATCTGGCAATGGGGTAATAATCTCATTTCAAACTGAAAACAAGATTATTTTTGCTTGTTTTAAGGAAAAACTCAGTTAATTTTGACTTATTTTTTCTGAAAACAAGACCATAATTTTTTACTTGTCTAGAAAATGCTTCTTGATTTAAGAATTTTTAGATATTTGGACTGGAAACAACAAAAAATATAAGAAAAGCAATTTTGCAGTGTGAGTTCACTGTTCATCACTCTGATGATTTCTTGTTATCATTTACATGCGTGAAGCGACTCAAACTTCATCTCTGCCTGTGTTTTGAGTTTGTGTTGCTCATAGCATTCATCTGGGAACTCAATGTGCATCGGATTTGTAAGGTACACATCATTTATAAACCTACACCACAGGAGAATATGTCAATATGTTTCTAAATATGCAAACCGTTCATTGTGATATCAAAATAAAAGTTTAAACCCTCTGAGCTTACATGTTTTGATGTCCTCGTATTCTTGTTCAAGAAAATACAGTGGCTGTAACATTTCTATCATAAAGAAGTAACCAAATATTAAAGATTAAGTAAACATTTGAATTAAATGTAATTTGACCAATATTAAGCAAGGATTTGATCTGTTGTGAAGTGTAACAACACCAGGCCGTTGGCGAAATCTGCAGGCTTTTGTTATAGTAAAGATTTTAACAGCGTTGTTCTATAAAACCATATGATTACTTGCTTTTTGATACTGTATTTGAACCAAATATGACTGCCTCATTGTTATTACATACGTATTTAAGTCATTTTAAAGGCTTAGGTCTATTATTATTACCACAAAAAAATAATCAACAGATTACTCGATTACTAAAATAATCGTTAGTGGCAGCCCAACAGAAAATACAGGGTAAAAATAATCATACATGATAATAACATTAAGTGTTATAAAAAGATATGATGCATACAGAAATAAAAAAGGTTAATAATTAGAAGAAAATAGACTCTATCTCCTATTAGTTTAAACAGTAAACAGCTTGATTTGTTATATCAGCGGACGTCTGAACGCGCATGCGCATTAAGTTGCTTACAACTCTAGAATGCCTCAAAACGAGCACAAATAAACTGTACCGATATACAAGTGAAATATACATAAATAAACAAGCATAAAGGTTATATGTACAGCGCAGTATTGCTATTAAGACTGAAAATCTTCTTTCATTGGCCATAACAAACTAACGCACGTTATAACCGAAAATATAACAGACAGCTGTCAATCATCACACACACGATCGCTGCAGAGATCAGATTCAATCCACTTACTCTGAATTGACGAACAACACCCATAAAACGCATAAAAAGACATATGACAAACTGCAAAGATTAGCGTCCATATCAGACTCGATGTTCACCTGTATCGCCAAACGCTGATCTCGGCAAATGAGGCTCGATCGCGTGCTCTTTCGAAAACAAACACTTCTTCAACGCAACGAACTCGTAATAGAGACTTGTTGTGGTGAATATGACGTCAATGAAAGCGCGTGAGGGCAGCGAGGCTCAACATGAGCGCGCGTGACGTCAGTGATTCCATGACGTCACAGTGCTATATATTTCGAGCTCCGCGCCTGTGGCCGCAGTACAGTCCTTGAGCTCGTGTGTTTATCGTCTATCAGTTCAGTGAGAATCCGATCAGATGCAAAGACTTTCTCGTGAGAAAACACTGGAAATCTGTGCAGACAACGATTGTGAGTCTTTACTGAGCTTCATGGCGAGAACTAGAGAACTTTCTCGTACTGTAGCAGCGATGGAGAACAGCTCGACAGGTGAATAAGTTTTAATTTTCTATATGTAATTTTCACACATAAGGTTTCAAACACAAGAAATATATAGCCATACATGGCCAAAAGATATTTGCACAATATTTGCGTTTAATTACCCTACAGTCTTAATAAAACATTAAATTATGAGGAACGTTACATTGGGAATAAAAGGCAAACTACAGCTTAGAACGGAATGTAGGTTATTTTACTATGAAAAAAACTGCGTAACAAAAAATACTATATAAATTTAATGTGACTACTGTATAAACAGTTATGAATAATTCCCAATAATCATGTTTCCTTGCATTAGTACAAATAAAATAATTAAAATGCAGAGCACATACAAAAGTTTTACACTCTTCAAGCACAACATCACTTTTGGCCAATAATGTATACTTATATATATATATTAAATATGTACATTATAGTTTTGCATTTAATTCGATTTTCAATTCCATTCTCTTAAGCTATACGTTTTGTCGTGGCATTCACGTTTAACGTAAAATGTTTAATTAATGAATTACATTTAAAGAAAGTCGATGTAGTAACTAGAAATCCTTTTTTTTTTTTTTTCCCCCAGAAAAACAGCTGAGTCCATCTGTTCCTGAGCCAAAGGATTCGCTGGATCTGACTGATCTTGAGCTGGATCCGTCCTTCTTTGAGCCACCGGATTTTCTGGATCTGACTGATCTTCTTCCGTCATTTCCAGAATCTCCAGGTGCTGCTTCAAAGGAAAGCGAAGATCCAACCTGGTTAAGAACCATCTCTTGCCCGGGACCATCTACCCGTGAGTATTTGACCTTATTTTGTTCCTCCACTGATTGTTTCAGTGTGTCTAATTCTTCATCCGGCATTCCCAATATAATATGCTGATGAATCATGATCCAATTAGTATTATTTTCCCTGCTTCCCTGTTTAAAGAAATATGATTATAAAGAGATTCCAGGTCATGTAAAACGATGAATCTCATATATTAACATGTTTTTTGGTACATTTTCGCAGTTCCACTGTCTGAACTTTATGACGTGGAAGAGGATATTGGACGAGGATACTTCGGCACTGTGCGCAAAGGGATCCGGAAATCCGATGGCCAGCAGGTAAATCACTCTTGTTATGTTCACCAACTGTACCATATAGATCAGTGCCTTCATCTAGTGCACTTAAAAAATAACTTATTCTTTTTCTTTTGCAGGTCGCCATCAAATTTATCAAGAAGCTTACAACAGGCCGGTTTGCAGACAGGTTTATCACAGTGGTAAGTTGGCAGTGCGCATAATGCATACATTTAAATACAAATAATATATCTTAAATATTAGTGAAAGTCAGCTAATGGTTTGTTGACCTCTTTTCTCCAGCCTGGAGTTTCCGAGCCTTTGTTTGCGGAAGTGGCGTTAAACCTGCTGCTGAATCGGCCTCCGTTAAGCTCCAACATTGTGCACATGCTGGACTGGTTTGAGGAGGAAGATCGGTACATCCTCATCCTGGAGTATTCAGAGCCCTGCAGAAACCTGTACGGATTCGTCCTCCAGGAAAAGCTGAGCGAATCACAGGCACGTAGCTTGATGTACCAAGCGGTGCTCGCAGCCAAGCACTGTCTTGACGGAGGTGTCTTCCACCGTGACATCAAGCTTGACAACTACGTGATCAATACGGCGACGAACCGGGTCCAACTGATAGACTTTGGCTGCGGTGAAGTCGCCAAAAGTGGCATTAAGGGTCAATTCATTGGTGAGTTGGTTTTTTGTGTTACCATTTTGATTAGCTCCAATACTAGCTAAGAATAGATTTGTGAAAATGGAGATTTGTACTGAATATCTCTTTCTTTTTAATGAACAGGATTTGCCTGCCCTCCTGAATATTTTGCGGACTTTGAATATGAGGCAGAGCCAACCACCGTCTGGTCTCTGGGGATTATGATGTACAGAACGGTGTGCAGCTGTAACCCCCTGAGAAAGGAAGATGGCCGCCTGAGTTTTGACTCCAGCGTCTCCGCAGGTGAGAGAACAGTTAACTACTAATAACATTGAGTATTGGTATTGAGTATCAACGTTAGTTTGTGGACATACAGAACATAACCGTTACTATTGTGAAATCTTACAGAATTTCAGGACTTGATCACACGGTGCCTGGCTCTTAACCCAGCGGAGAGAGCGACCATGGAGGACATCCTGCAGCATGAATGGTTTCGGCCTGAACGCATGTCCGGAGCCATTTAGGAGTCAGGTAGTATGACTTCAGAGGTAAGGCAGATGATGACAGAAATTGTCCAAGCAGTGCTGTCATGTGCTTCAACTTTTTCAGCAGATTATCCAAGTCAGCCGGAGTGAGGAAAAAGCAGAGAGTCAGGGTCCTTCAGCTTAGTTTAAGGGCCCTGACACACCAAGCTGATGCTCGGCCAAAGTTGGGCCGCCATTGAGCGTCGCTCAGCTTAGTTTTTGCAGTGCGATCTGCATCGTCGGCACTTGTCGAACCTCGTCGGGTGCTTTTTTGCCGATTGAGCACGTTGAATTGGCAAGGCACCGACGGTGAGAGAGAAAACTCATTGGCTGTTGAGTTTAGCCAATGAGTTAAATGAGTCCATGAGCCTAAAAGGGAAAGTGATGAAGGCGAGCAAAGAATCCAAGACGCCACAGAGAGTTTGCTTACCATTCATATTCAAAATGGTAGGCAAGCGCTGCTTTGCTTATGTTTTTTTGTTTTTTTTCACTAGATCTTGCAGCAATGTTATTAAGTTTGCAGTGGATTCAAACACTTTTCTCGCAGCGCTGTGTAGTAACGGTGTTGCGTGATCAAGATTGGTCCGTCTGTAAACCTGCGCTGCCTGTTATTGGTCCGAGCTAGTAAACGGTTTCGTTTCGCTTGGCGTTTTATGTTTCTCACATGCAATATAAAAGGCAGCTCTTTTGGGCAACATGGGGGTGGCGCTCTAACAAAATGTAGTCGCACCGGCAGGAAAAAGGTCATAAAATGTGATCATTTAGTCGCAGTCTGGAGCCCTTTATAAACAGGAGCAGAAAATTTAGTGCCCCCCAGAAATTTTGTAGTGCAAAAAAGAGCATAAGATGTATTTCACAAAACAAGAACACTAAAGTAAGCTTATCCTGCGAGATCACAATGACTGTTCCTGCCAGCTCCTCAAACTCCTCCTTATATTTATTGGGTGGGTGGAGGGTAAATTACTTCAATAACTAATTTTTAATGTGAGTTACGTGTCAGTTATTATAAACTTTTCTTTTGGTTAACACACACACAAAAGGGGGCATTTCATATTGTTTTTATATAAATAATTATAAAAAAGCTTAATTTACTCATTTTTACAAATGAGGAGGTCCCCAAAATGAGGTTTTGCCAGATTTAGCTCACTTTTGAGTACAAATTTGTGCCCAAAATATGGTTAAATGGGTATAAGCACATACACACAGTGTTGCTTCTCAATCTATGTGGACATTTCATAGACTTCTTGTGTTTCTAATATACAGGATAGTTTTAAAGATTTAACCTAATTCTAATAGGAAACTTAAGGCATTTAAACATGGTTCACTGAAAGAATCGACTCATGAGAATGATTTAATTATTTCTCCCATAATGAAAATAACAGCAAGACAGATTTATTGCATTGTCATTTAGTTCTCGTGTAAACATATGGCTTACAAACCGCCCAACCAGGGATGGGTATCGATTTAACGGTGCCTGCCAGCGTGCTGGCGTTTTTGTGTTTTATAAGATAAGATACAATAAGAACAAGAACAAAGAAACAAATGGTCAAATTAATACAATAAATATACAACAAAACAAAGATATAAATGAAATAAACAGTGCTTTAATTTCAGGAAGGTTGGTCTATAAAAGAAATCAAAGTAATCAAATAACACTGTAGTTTTCACTGTATAAATTGATAGATTAATGCTTATTAAAGCTAAAGTCATTCAAGCCGGTCATTTTGACATATTTTTGTGTGTATTTGATCGTTTAGATGTGCACATGAAGCCTAAAGTATAATTTGCTTGTCTAGTTGCGGTCCGTTTCGGAGCACACAAACAGAGAGCCGCCTTGCAGTTGGAAACAGCGTCTCTTGCGCGAATTATTGTGCTTTTAATAGCTCTTTCTATTACCAAACATGTCCACAATTTAGTAACAGTAGAGACTGCATTTAACAACTATCATCAATTCTGATGTTAAATTTGGGCTTTTTGGGAGGAACAAATGCGCACCTCTGTTAAACGAAGGAAATGGGCTACACGATAGCGACTAGTGAATCAACATCATGTCTTCAACAACTTTCAGACTTCTACTTTTTAATTTTATTATTATTTTCTAGGTTCATTATTATGTTGGTTTGATCTTCAATGGCCTTGCAACCTTCAAAAATAAAAATGTTTGTTAAAACAATAATTATTATAAACAAAAGTATAATAATAATGTATAATAAATAATTATATATTATAATTGACTAAATATATATACAATTTTTATATTTGTAGATATAGATTTCTAAAAAAAAATATTAGCTAATTTTTTTCCTGTTCCATCTAATGGTCATAATCATTATTATAGAGTCTGATTCAGATATGCTGTTTATTTTTTTACTGTAGGGTGGGGTGGGCGACATGCCAAAAATATCATTTTTTTCAGGAAAATCATAGATCAAGATTTTATCACGATTCTTTTTTTTTATGTTGTTTTGCAAGTGACTGAGCAGTACAGCCAAACTAATTTCCCTATTTTAAAAATAGCCTTACAAGGTAACAATATATAAATAAAAAGAATGATAAAAGATAAAAATCTTTATTTCTTTATTACATCTTTGTTCTTAGTTTTTTTTTAATAACAAAGATACACATTTAAAAGAAACAACATAATATACAAATTATGTAAACAGTGCTTAATTTTTTTTCAGCTACAGTAGGTGAGCTGACCATTTTGGAAGATTACTGTGGATCTTAAGAGCTCGATTGTATAATCGTGCTATTGGTTCAGTAATTTCCTTAGTGGTAAGAGACCAGATTGGAAGACAATAAGACATTGTTGAAAACACAATTGCATGTAGATAAGTTTCAGAAACAGAAAAAGAAAGATATGATCTAATCTCATAAAGTTTCTGATTCAGTTTTTTTGTTAAATTAGAAATCCTGGTATGTAAGATGTGTATCAAGTAACACACCAAGATATTTATAAGTCTTTGTAGTGACAAGATCTTGATTTGCAAAGGTAATAGAATCAGCATAAGAAATGTACAAAATAAAACACTACAGACTTCACTGTATAAGTTTGTCAGCAGCAGAAGAGGAGAACGTTTATTAGCAGGTAAACAGGAAGATCAGCTGAAGCACACAGGTAAGTCACAGCAATCACGTTCAGATCAACACAGCTTAAATGATAATAAAGTCTCTTTCCTTTTCTAGGATCCGATTAGCTGAAGATGAGGGCTGAAAAAGACAGATGGCTGACTGGCAACAGGCAGGAACACAGGTACGAGTCAGGTAAGTGTAGCCAAATCCACTGGAAGTCAAGCCTGCAACCTTTAGCCAAAAAAGCGTAACGGCTAATGCTAACTGGCGGCACATGGAAAGTATTAAAGATCACATAACCTCATTTCCTTCAATACACAAATATAAATAGCACAATAAAACCTATTATCAACTTCATTTCAGCAATAATTATAGGAAGTCAAGGGTAATAACTTCATAAAACAATGTTCACCCCTTTCCCACCATACTTGGTATCTCCCATTTCCATGATGCAACATAGCAAAGTATAAAAAGCATGATGAAAGTCCTTTCAGGTCTTTTACTCAGTTCAAGATAGCTGCCACCATGTATGCTGATCCAGGTAATAATCAAGTTTATGAGAAAAGTTTAAATGTCCACTGGTTTAGTGCTCAGGTGGCCAACAGTCTAGTTGCAGGTGTTTGTAGGTGTGTGTATATGATCCATCTCTTGACCTCGCTGACACACATCAAGGTAAATAAAGAGTTTTTAAAAACCCAAGTACGTGTTCATGTCTTTATACAAAGGGGTTAAGCAAGGGGAACAGAGGGCAGCTCTGTGACGCGCTTTCTCCTGTAGTGTTAGACGAGACCAGAGTGAGTATGATGCTGCACAGGTGTGGTGATTGTGACGTGTGCTCAGGTGGTAGCCAGAGAGGATTATGGGAGAGGTAGTGTGCTGTGGTGACTGGAGATCTTGACAAATTTATTCATTGATTCATATTAAAGCTACTGAAGGGCCCTAGGGCCAATTAATTCAGAGTCTCATGGTGCTTCACATATATAACACACATACATTAAAATACACAAAATACATTAGAAAAAAAAAAGTGGCGCATAACAGAGGGAAGTGGTAACTAGGGTTGGGAATCGAGAACCGGTTCGTATCTACAACAAAGTGCGAAGATCGTATCCTTTAATAGAGACTTCTCCCCTTAATGAATATTATAACAATGAGTGCCCTCGCGCTACTCATTATGCTATTAAAAGATCGCGTTCTCGATTTCATCACCCATATGATCCATTTCCTAAATGACGATTCGCTCGTGTTAAACCTTTGACAAAAATAAAATCGCAACATTCGAATCTGCGTTCGCGCTGCCGCTGATCTAGAGAGAGTTGTCATGTTTAGATATAAACAGCTTTACAAACAATCTGGAAAGACGTAATTAAAACAGCTTGTAAACAATGTCATGTAGCATTACATTTACCTCAGGCAAGTCATTCAGTGTCCACAGCTTGTTAGTTCGCTAGAGAAATTAACTCTTTCTCTAAATATATGCACTATATTTTCTTTGTTTTACTTAAGCTCTTACTGATGTCTTGATTATTTAATGTATGTCTAAATAAATCTGTCATGAAAATTATAGCCACTGTGTAAATGTTTATATCTCAACAATGAATTAAAGTAAAAACATAATTTTATAATTAGATTTAGAAGTTAATGCAAATACTGCCTTATGTGCAGTTTAAAATTTTACATACAATTTGTTATTTGAGTGTTGATTATTATATCTAAAAATAAATAGCAACTGAATTTAGGCGAATAGTTTGGGCTATGTTGTTAATCTTTAATATTATAGTAATGTGCAAGAAAGGGCTCCCTATATAGTTTACAGACTTTTTTTTTATTTTTAAGAAAGCAAACTCACACCAACCGTGACTTCAAAACTCATACCGAACCGTCAGTTTTGTGTACTGTTACACACCTAATAATATACACAAAACCAAACAAGGAACTAATGAGATAATTAACAAACAACAGGTGAAAAATTTAAATGCGTTTTGGCAGTTCATTTAAATGACAGTGTCGTTTTGGGGGTCTGAAAATGCAAATGTTTGAAAACGGGTTTCAGAGTGCAAGTTTTTTAAAACAATACCAATGACCACCCCGCACATTTGTATAAATTGCACAATAACCTTGAAGAGCACCATGTTATTGTCTATTTTTAAAGCACAAATTAAAGATAACAAAAATCAAAGTTTTATTCAGAAATGGATAAGAAGCTATTTAATGCTAAATGGAGAGGGTGAAGTGAAATTTTTACCTCTAAAAATCGACTTTATTCAACATCTTCAGATTAGATAACCATACATTAGGGAAGCGCGGTATACTGGTACTGGAAAAAAAACGGTATATATTTTATTTCAAACAGTACGATATCATGATTTTGCTCATTTCGGTATATGCTGCTTTTCTGAAGTTCACCGCTAGGTAGCAGTGTGCTGCACAAACTGACAAATGTGACAACATAGAGAAACAAAATGGATAAAGCAGTTGAATCTCACTCAACACGCCCAAAACTAATTAATAACGAGAGCAGTAGACATATAATTTGAAATTACTTTGCTTGTAAAAATGATGAAGAACCATCAAACCTTGCCAAGCATCTGTCACTTGCTCATCCTGACTTGTACAAGACAATACGTGCATCATTCAAACGATCTAATTTAGACATTTATTTTCTTTCAACACTGATCAACGGACGTACATAAGATCGTATCGTTTAGATAACACGAAAGCTCCAGCGTGTGTTTGAACCAGTGATGTTTGGTTGAACCACTCAAGTTTAGTAGCTCTAACAGTATTCAGGTACAGAGATGCTAGTTACAGAAATTTAATAAAGTAATCAAATGTAAAATAACACTGGATAGTCACTGTTAAAATATTAAATAGGTAAATCCTTACGATTAATTTAAAGTTACAAACATTATTTAGTGACAGAGTGTTTATAACGACTCAAACCTGTAGTTCAATGTGATTTTCATTGATGGTGGACAAGGACATACATGCATTTCATTTTATTTTATTTGTTTTTGTTGATTTTACAGCGATCACCACTGCACACACTCTGATCAGCGAGAGATGGCAGCACCTGTTTCTGGTATATTTTGACATCATATTTGCACTATGGGAAGAAGTGGACAATCACTCATGGTTTTATGACCCTTTAATAGCAGGAGAACTGTGATTCATTTCTCACTAGATTCTTTCTTTTTCTACATATTTTTTTTAAAATGTCACTTTGACCTTTCTGAATTTTGTTTTTAGCACAAAGATGTAATAACAATTATTAGTTTTTTAATTCCAGCAAACATTTCAGGCAGGAAAAAGAAAACATTTTAAACTTGCATTTCTTATTTATTAATTTCCTCAATTTTGACTTGGACGTAGGTAATGCTATGCTGATATTCTAAAGACGCTGGTTTGAATTCTTTCAAAGCTTCGTCATACTCTTTCAGGGCCTTCTCAAGTTGATCTCGCTCAATGCTCCCAAGAATGGCCCCAATAATCATGTCGACCCCCATGAACACCGCTGACAACCCAACACTGGCTAATGTTAATGCTCCAATTTTAACAAACGTACTTGTTATTTTTGCCAGAATTACTCCTTTATCAATTAAAAGACTAACTAAAGTAGTAGATCCCACAGTTGCAATACCATAAACTCCTTCCAAAACTTTTGAAATCAGTTTAAATTCTTCAGGAGACAGAGACAGTTTTAGCAGTTTCTCATACAGGGTGGGATCCAGCTTCTCCTTCAGCTCCTTGTCAATCTTCTCTACCACTTCCTGGATCTTATGCATGCATTCAATCATCACATTACAGTTCTCCTGGAGAGTAGCAGCCTTGTCCAGCTCGATGTGTTCGAAGGAGCAGCTCAAGTGATCGTTCATAACGTCGATTAGTTGGTTGGTGGCAAAGAAGTTGCTCTTCATCAGATCTTGAAACTGTTGACTTTTGCGGATGAGCTGCTCCCTTCTCTTAGGATTATCAGGGTAGAAGAGGTCACTCCACATTTTTCTTTATATTAGGATCCTTAAGAAGAGAAACCATTTTTAAGTTAAGTATAGTTAAACAGGCATTAATGTAAGTGATTAATAAACATTAAGTTAAAGGTACTGTTTGTAAGAATTAGAAAGTTCTTGTTATTAGTGACACCGGTGGCCGTTAAGTGAACTGCAGATGATCCTCACTCGCTCGCGCACATGATCACACTCCATAGATACATGAGCGAGCATAAGCCCAAAACAGTGACGTGACACACACGAGACTAAACGTGATTCACTGGGAGAGTAACTAATATTAGTGGACATCATTTCCAAGCTAACATTAGCTAGTGTTGCACACCGTCACTGCAGAAGAGTGGAAACAGGCATTCATCCATCCTGTCTGTGTCTACTGCAGCACATCTTTCAGGGTTTGTTTCATTATTCATTTGAATATTCAATTCTTTTATGACTGTCACGTGATGATATCAAAGTAAACAAGTGACTCTTATTTATTTCCCAGAAGAAATATTCAGTTGTCTGTTTCATTATGAATCTGTCTTGTTTCTCTGAAAAACACATGATCCCATGCTGCTGATAGATGACTGGTAAACATTTCTCTACTAGAGACTGTGTGTATTGTCACATCACCGACATCATTGACAGGAGGACCTCTAGTGGACAAATGACTGCATCTGTGTGTGTGATTCTGCAACTGCATTAGACTATTTTTAATATTTTATGGTTTAATTTTGTTCGTTTAGCTGCAAACAGAGCCCGCCTAAACGCTGTTATGATTGGCTGTGATTTATGATTGATTTTGTCGTCTTGTAGCTTTGTCACGTCTGGTTAGGACACGGTAAGCTTAAAAAATATATTAAAAAAAAGGACACCGTGAGCCGCCTTTTCACTGCACACGACATTAGGATACGACTGTCGCATTTCGCCCCCTAGTTGTTTATTCACCATGGTAGAATGAATAAATATGAATAAATTAATAAATGCACATTGGATAAACTATCAACATCGCTTCTGAAGGAAAAATATGGGTTTTCCAGGACTTAAATAATTATTTCATACTTAAATAATCATAACCATTTCACAGAAATAGCCTAGTGTCAAACAGTCTAAGACGGTCTGCAAAAACTAATTGTGAAGAATTAAAAAGACTGAATGATGACAAACAGAAAATCCTCTAGAGCGTTTAACCCCTGAAAGCATAACAACTATAAATTAATTTCTGTAGAAATAGTACAGAAAAATATCAAAGTGCATTTAACGGGTAAAAGCGCAAAAAAAAAAAAAGTAGTGTGTATGAGTGTTTAACTTCGTTTTGTACTAAAACGTCTGTGACCAAGTAAATAAAGCTTGCAAACGAAAGTATTTAAAATACTGTCTGTGGCTGATTTTTGTCAGCTCAGTGCTCAGAACAACAGCGGCCTGTTTTTCTGTTCATGGGAAAAAAAAACATACAATCATGCACAAATAAGTAACTTTTAATATCAATACTTTTCACACATTACAAAGAATAAATATCTGAATTTATGATTTATAAAAATTTTTTGTGTTTTGGGTCTGTAGTTGTTTTTGAATGGCTGTCTATATGGGTCAAATTGACCCACGAACGTTTAAAATTTCTGTATGCACATTTCACAACACGTCAGCGTGTTGAAACTTTGCATGCATGTTCATGATCCTATATGAGAAAAAGTCACAAAATTTCAAGGGAAAAAGCCCCCCAAAACCAGGTTAACTGATGTTTCCGACAACTCAAAAATCAAAACGGGTCAAATTGACCCGCAACAGTACATGAGGGTTAACTTCTAAAGACACGCTTGATCATCTGTTTGATCGTGACATGAAGAGGTTGAAATAAAATCATCAAAATGACTTCAGCGCAGCATTAAAGTCTCAGAAGCTCAAAGTGACACATCATAAGTCGACACTCATACATAAAAAAACCCAACTAAAGAAAGATGAAACACTCACCTCAAATAATATTTGTAGATCTTTCTTTCCTCTGAAACACAGCAACTCTGAAATCTCCTTCACTTCTAGCAGGACGAGACGTAAGAATGAGACTCTCATCTGCTTTGTTATTCAGTCTAGTAGTTTGAAAGAACATTAAAAATAGTAATGTTTCCAAACTTTTGACTGGTAGTGCATGAACATATGAAACAAAGAAATATGTCAAATTATATAGGTTATATATCTATATTACATATAACTGATATAAACAGCCTATATATAACTATATACGCTATATGAACCTACACACATCTTTGGACGGAAGTACGGAGAAAACACTGCTCTGCCGCTGGTAGTCCCAGATGGAGCTCACCTTCACCATTGCCATGTGAAACAGCAGCCCAATGTAGCGGTACATCTCACCGATGGTCGCATCTGTCCATTTATATTTGCAGCCCTTTGCCGTTGCTTTGGCAGGCTGCGCATTGGTGTTATGACACAGAGTTGACACAGCACTTTCTGAAAAAAAGAGTTTGAATAGACTCATGGGAGAATGTGACTCAGCAGAGCTCAGTTGTGGTCCAGTTTCAGATGTGGGCAGGAATCGTGATGCAGCCACATTCCTAAACAAAACAAAACAAATTGTTAGCATACATTGTCCAAAGTAAACTGATGGGCAAATAGTGGGTATGGACATGGGTATGTATTTATTTGTTGATGATGGGCCATAGGACGGACAAATATCTATTGATTGGCCATAGGCCACGAGTATCTGTTGACGGGCCATAGGGGAATGTGGGGTAAGATGAGCCATTTTTTCTTCATGAAATAAATCACTTTCTGCGTTTCTCCTGTTAATAAATGTAGCCGCCTTATCGGCTCCGCACACCAAGCCAAAGGAAATTGCGTCTGAGTTTTTGTGCACATGTCAAGTAAGTATCTCTATAAAACAATATTAGGTTATAAATTACATATTGTATAATTTAAAAAACATAATGTTAAAAAAACAAAGGCCTCAACGCTAAATAAAATGGCGTCACTGTGAACCGTTTCAGCTGGTTTAAGCGTGAAGCACGTAAATGTCCCGGATGTGTTAGTGAGGTCAGACTCTCCGTAATTTCACCAGTCACAGGATCCTTTTTACCCCAGCTGTGTTAACTAAACACCATAACATTAACTCTTTACTCTAAAACACCAGTGATTTTGCTGTAAGGTTTTCACTAAACCACCAAAACTGATACTATAGAAGACTGAGGATATACTATTTTATTTTTTTTACCTGTGATAATTATTAAAAAAGTTTGAGCTTCGTGAAGGCAAGCTTGCCCTTCCCACCCTTCATATTAAAATATGTCATGACCTCACTTGTCATCAACCTGCGCCTACAAAAGAGAAAGGATTTAAATGGTTGTAGCATGTGCTATAACGTGTTTTAAATTTTGATGATTCTCATCTTGTGTAGACCAGGGGTGCCCAATCCTGTTCCTGGAGGTCTATACTGTGAGAGAAACGGGCTTTAGGACTGTTTTTCTCAAAGCCCAGGAGAACAATGTCCACCCACCACTTCAGCGTCCCGTACTGGCCCTGCTCCAGCAGTTCAAGTGCTCCTGAAGATCTCAATGAGCTGCTTCAGTTGTGTTTGATCAGGGCTGGAGCTGAGCTTTACAGGTAGGCAGATCTCCAGGAGCAGTGGTGGGTGGACAATGTTCTCCTGGGCTTTGAGAAAAACAGTCCTAAAGCCTGTTTGTAATTGAATTCTTCTGGGTTTGGCCCATTGATGGAGACCCTCAAGCAGTCTGATATGAAGGTCTGAGTTGATCTGAAAATAACTACAATTACAAATATGAATGAAAGATCAAAATGCGTTTGGAGCACACTGTTTGTTCTCTACTTTTAGTTAAGATGATTATGCAGTTCATTGTGTAATACAATGGTTGGCAAACATTTTGCAAATTCAGTCATAGTGCCATGCCCTCCATCCTTACCCTATTCATTGTGGAGAAGTTTCTCTCACAGTTTACAGTTGACAAATGAATGACAAGTCCAACATTAATGAGTAGATCTGTTCTCATTCATCGCACTCACTGACAAGCAGGGTCATTATTTTGACTTGGTTCTTGTTCTAGGGAAATCATTTTAGAGGTTAATTTACATTATTTAAATTGAACAAGGTGTCTGCAGGGTAAAATGAATAATATAAGACTGTTATAAAGACCAAATATAACAAAACAATGACTAATCTGGACAAGAAGCTATAATATTTATTCATCTCAATATTCACTCACTTTGAATGACCCTTCTCCATGCATATGCTTCTTGAAGGACTGCCACGCCTTTGTTCTCCGGTTCGCCTCTGTCTTAATTCTTAGTTTTTCAGCCTGTTCGTGTATTTTCCTGTTTGCCTTTTCCCCTGGTCTTGCTGGTATTTGACCTTTGCCTGTTTTTGGTCCTTGTTTGTGGATTACTCTTTCATGAAACACTGCATTTGTATCCTCAGACTTTGTGTCTCTGTGCAGTTCATGACATCAGGTCCATGTTCAAAAGGTGAATAAATGAATTATTACTACTGCATAAATATAATTTAGTACCATAAAATCCCCTAAAAATACAAAATATTAAAGGATGGATTAGTGTGTAATAATTATGATTCATGTGCTTGTCTGTAAGCTTCACCATTCTACAGTAAATCCATGTCAGTTACAAAAAAATAATATTAAAATGGTAAAATCATTACCATCTGTCATTTCACTATTTCATAATCAACCTGAACACTGCAGTTGAGTCACATACTGTAAAACATTAACAATAAAGCATCTTGCATAAATTCATTTACCTGTTTTCTTAATAAACTCTGCGTTTGTGTGTTTGAGTCTGTGGTCCTAATAAAGTTTTAATTTTACTGAAAAACAATACAGTTGTTTAGCAATTCTTGTTTTAGATGTGCTACACACTCTTTCATTGGCAGTTCCTTTCAGCACATCATTGGACAAAATGCATTTAAATATATATCCTTCAAAAAGAATTCAACTCTGAATACAGCCGACCTGTTTTATTTATTTATTACTTTTATGTGCGAGTTTCTATGCACTTTTAGCGTGTGAACAGGACTTTTATTTTGGTCTGCCCGTGTGACGTCATAAGGCGGCGCCGCGCTCCTACTTCTGTTGTGATTCTGCTGAAGAAAGGTTTGTGTTTTTAAGCATTTCAATTTTTAAAATCGACACAGACCCTTCAGACGTTTGTATAGTTTTTACAATAACTGTATAACGGATTAATTATTATCAAGTGTAACGTTATAACGATTTATGCAATATTTATGAGCGTTATTTTGTGTGAGTAAAGGGCATCCGCACATGAGTAACAGAAAAGGTGCGTCTCATTTCGCTCCCTCTATCGTGAATCAGTTTATCATAAACACGAATTTAGTCACTGGCGAGTAGTGATTCAAACTCCGAATCAATTGAATAAAATGATTCGCCAAATGATTCACTTGAAGCGCTCAAATCGCCGCGCGCTGACGACACCTACTGGTCAAACAGTGTAAATGCAGCGAGAACACAAACGAGTCGAGAACTAAATAAGTTTGTCATGTGTGACTAATAGTGTTTTATGTAGTACTTGTGAGATCAGAATCTGTGTAGTTATTGACTGGTTGTTCATAACAGGATAATGTGTAGATTATGTGTTTTTCTTTCTGTTTTCTTACTGAAAAACTCCTGGTGAAGCGACTGTGTGACACACTATCATAAAGATGGCGTTTATTAAAGAGGAGAGTGAAGACATGAAGATTGAAGAAACATTCAGAGTCAAACATGAAGAAATTGAGGAACAAACAGGTTGGTTTCATTCTCAAAGCTGAACTCAGTCATTTGATCCTTATTAAAATGTCCAGATCTACAGAAATTAATGATATTTTTGAAGAGTGTCCTAAATAAAGTGCTTTTATTTGACATGGAGCGGGTCTCCTCATGTGGACAGACGTGTTGAGATCACACGATCAGACAAATACTAGTGCTGCCTTCAAGTGAACCTGAGAAAAACCTGCTTAATGACTTAATCTACTGTTAAATGCTCGATTCTGGTTGGTTGACGCACATTCATTTCACTCTGTGCTATTTTTCATATGCGTTTTGTCTATAGAAATGGGTTATTAACTACTATAAAGCGACGTGACTGACTGATGTTTTCCGAGAGCAGCGCGCAGAAGCGACTAATCGATGATCAAATTCGTTGTCGATTATTTTCATTGTCGATAATATCGATCAGTTGTTGCAAGCCTAATTCAAAGTATATTGCAATACATTGTAATTGTTTTTTACACAGTATATTACCATTTTAATGGAAAACAGTCCATTTTCATGTGCTTGTCTTTTTCCACTGTAGACCTGATGGCACTGAAAGAGGAGAGTCAAGAACTGAATGAAATGGAAGAGAAGGATCCGTATCAGGAAGGTCATGTTTTCATAACTGGAAACAAAAAATCAACACAGACTGAAAAGACTTCCTCACAAAAAAGAGCCCAGAAGAAATCTTACAGGTTTAGCACCTGCCCTCAGTGTGGAAAGAGTTTCAGTCGAAAACGAAACCTTGAAGACCACATGAGAATTCACGCGGGAGAGAAACCCTACACGTGTCAACACTGTGGGAAAAGCTTCACTCAAAAAGGCAACCTTAAAAACCACATAGTAATTCACACCGGAGAGAGGCCTTTCACCTGCCAACAGTGTGGAAACAGTTTCACTCAAAAAGTTCACCTTAAAAAACACATGACAAGGCACACCGGAGAGAAGCCGTACGCATGTGATCAGTGTGGAAAGAGCTTCACACATAAAGACACGCTCAACTCCCACATGAGAATCCACTCGGGAGAGAACGGCTGTATATGCCATCAGTGTGGGAAGAGTTTCAGCCATAAAGTAAGCTTCAAGACTCACATGAGACTTCACACAGGAGAGAAGCCGTACACCTGCTCTCAGTGTGGACAGAGCTTCAGATATAAACCATCCCTTGATGTCCACATGAGAGTTCACACTGGAGAGAAGCCTCACACCTGCAGACTGTGTGGGAAGAGCTTCACACAGAAAGGGTCTCTTAAGACCCACATGGACATTCACACGGGAGAGAAGCCGTTCACGTGTGTTCATTGCGGAAAGAGTTTCAGACGTAAAGTAACCCTGAATTACCACGTGAGGATTCACTTTAGGAGAGAACTGTTCTAGATGTCATCAGACAGGAATCACCTTAACCGTAAAAAGGGCATTTTCTTTTTTTTTCAAAAAAGGACTTTTATTTTTTATTATAAAGGGATAGTTCACCCCAAAAATGAAAATTTGCTGCTAATTTTCTCACCCTTAGTTCATCCAAGATGTAGGTGACTTGCTGATTCACATAATGTTAGTATGTATTTTTACGTAAAGTGTGGTTCTACCAAACGTACATTTACCTAATGTTTTCATACACACTGAAAGGTACAATATTGACAGCATTAAAACATAAATTTGAACAACTTAACAGACGTACAAATGTGCACAAATGTTTATTTATGAATAATAAAATCATGGCATTAATGTTTTGATTCTAGAGTATTTAGTTTTAGTTTTCAGTCGCATTTAATAAATGCAGTTTATTCTTCTAATTATGAAATGATAACATTTCGCTCCGTTCGTGACTTCTGCTGCAAACATAATGTTAAACAAGACTACACTATAAAACTTTAAAATGAATAACATTTCTGTAATCGTTTAACCATTAATTTTCATGTAATATTTATTTTGTTTGGCGTTGGTCAGAAAAGACATTTTTTTCAGTATAGTCCTATGCTGTGATTGAGTGAACCATAAAATAATGCAACATAAATTCACGAAAGTCATCAATTTTATGTGTTCGCTGCCATCCAAATCTTTAGAATAAGTACGATTGTGAGGAACTGATCCAAATTCAGCCCTTTGTCCAGTGATCTGTCAACAGCGACCATAAACGTCAAATCCCGCACTCGTTATGAATTCAAAAATTTTCACCTCAAGAAACATTAAGACACGTTTTACAGCAATGATATCAAGCGATCATTGGCTCTCGCCTGCTTCATCACAGATTGCAATGTTGTATTTCTGTTGGTGTGTTTAAATGAGAAACACGCACCTTCAAGGAGTGATCGGAAATGAGATTTTATTGATTAATAATTTAATTAATTCTGCTCTGTACCTCATAGAAAACTATTAAATACGTTTGGTACCGCTTTTGACATTTTTGCAATAAATTATTGTGATTCCACTTGTCTGTCTGTTATATTTTATTTCATAACTGTACGTATTTTTAAGAAATGGTTATGGATAGGTGTAGAGGTAGGAGTAGGATTAGCAGCACAAATTATCTTTTTAATGTTATATTGTTACTAAAATTGTAATTTTTCTACACATTTCTGTTAATTACAGTGTATTCTCTTTACAATCACAATGAAATGCTTATGTTGGGTTTAGGAACTATTATTTATAAAATGGTAAAACGGAAATTATCCAGATAACTATGATATAAAAGATAAGAGCAAATTAGATCAAAAGGGAAATATGAATAATTAATTGTAACTTGTTATAATTAATTATAAATATTTGAATCAGTTAATAGAATTAACTTGATGTAACTGAACTAATAATACAATTAATTAATCTGTTTGTCCAGCGAACACTCAGTATTGATCGTCTATCCACTCACAGAAAGGCCACAGAAAAATAGCTCTTTCTTAGCATGTAGCTGTGATCGCATCATTAAAGTGACGTTGATTTACAAGCAGTGACCAGAATCAAACTCGCATTAATGTGCACAAAAGTTTTATTTAACTAAATCACGAACACATAACTAATCTACGTAAACAAACACACACATGGGTAAAAGTGAAAGTGAATGAAGCTATAGAAAGAGTCATTTAACCATCAGTTTCTTACTTCAAAGTTCATTGTGAACAAGCGGTCTACAGCTTATACTAAACCTCTGTTTAGTTAGTTAAATGTACAATATTTGCAATCCCTTAGCCATTGAATGAACGTCCGGATATACAGTCTCAGGAGGAAGTCTTGATGGTTCAGTGGTTCAAGGTGCTTAAGTAGCAATCGTTTTTTTCCTGCGTTGAATGAAGAAATTATGATGAACTTGCGATGTTAGCCTGACTCTGTTATGGTAGAGGAAGTTAAAATAGTTGTAACTTGAGGCCCTCCAGCTGCGTACCAGGGAAAAGGGCCCACTTTTCACATGAAAAGCCACCAGGTGAAGAAAGAAGAGCCAGAAGAAGGAGCCCTTTAACTTCTGTAGAGGTCACACCTCTAGGGGGATCAGTGAGCCAATGTACGACCCTTTGTCTTCGAGCATGATATTTTGCATATGTAACTGGATTGGGTGTTTAGTAGAAACTATTAAAGATGTAAGATACATGGTCATTTAGATCATCAAAATACAAATTCATTGATTGATTAAAGCATGCATAAAACGGTTTATAATACAAAATACACTATACAAGACAGTAATAATCATGAACACAATGTCCTGGAGATATGCATGTCGGTTTATCTATGAATTCATGAAAGAAGTCCTTTTTTATGGGCCTTATGTGTTACTCTCACCACATTACTTTGAGCAATGAAACCAGTCTTATTAGATGAATTGCTGTTGCTTGCCATGGTAAACAGAGGCATGTTTTGCCTTTTTGGGGTGTTAGTAGCTCTTCGGGGGTTGTCCACAGAAGTCTAAACACATAGTTTGCTTTTTAAGCGAGGGGGTTTGCTGGATTATTCATTAACTATAATGAATAAATGTGTGTCTGATTGGTCTAGACGCTACAAGATTCGTAAATATTTTACGGTTTGAAGCTGTAAAAACATAATAATGCTATGTTTAAATGTTGCCATTATGTCCATATTGTATGTTTCAGCATCTATCCCAACATACAAAAAGTATATTTTGTGTCTGTAAAGGTTATGTATTAATACCTACATATAAATAGGCTGGAACCAAATATCACTCCAGACCGTTTGCTGAGGCTGTGTATTGCAGGTAATGATGTTGTAAATAATTTTCAGTTTATGCTTTGCTTCATAAGACCTCAATGTATCGTCAGGAGCCACAGATGTTAATTTTGTTTTGCCTGTATATGTTTTGTTTTTTTTTACTCTCAAAGTGACGGTAGCCATTGTCTTGCATTATATGAATCATGAAGGACCACAGTTTCAGCTAAAAATCTTCTTTACTGTTCTACTGAAGAAGAAAAAAAGTCTCGAATGGCCTTAGGGTGAAAAAATTAACAGAAAATTTTTATTTTGGGGTTAACTGTCCCTTTGCTTACAATCTGTCTTTAACATTTTAACCTATAAGTTTTCGTAAAAATAGATTTCCTTATGGAGAAAATATGACTTTTTAATTGGATTTAGTCTAGTTAGTTTTGTATCCAATACAATGTGATTTTCAGAGATCGAGATCTGGCAGCAGCAGCACATTTTCCCTCTTGGGTGAGCGATTCGCGGACAGCTTACCCTGCGTCCTAAATCCTTTATTGGCCAGCAAACCAATGAGAACGTGCGACACTGATGACAATACATAACAGCAGAGCAAAGCTGCTGTAAGATCAGCTTACCCAGAACCTTCCATCACTGGCAGATTTCAAGAAAATTACTGTGGTTTCGCAAATAAATATACAATGGCATTACCAACATTTTATCATGTAAGCTTTATGGTACACCTCAAACAAAGGAATTTATAGTAATTTATAGTGTTAATATTAGCGAGTCCACAAATGGCTTGGATATGTAGAGCATTCGCAGCTTATATGGACCGCACTCCACTGTTAAATAGTCCATATTAATCACAGAAACACATTATTCTTCCCATTCCTAATAAATAAGATCAAGTGATGTATTTCCGTCAGTTTCATCACCTTTTAAGAAAAACATTTTGTCTTTGTTTAAACCATAAATAAGCCATAAATCTCATTGACACAAAATTTGGTATACTCTTTACTCATGAGTTCTTCAAAACAAACCATTCAGTTAGTCATGATTAGGCAGCAATTCATAAAATTATGTAGTCACTCTTTTGGTATAGTTTAAATTGTAAATTTTTATTGAAAGGACAGTATAGAAAAGGGACAGGAAATAATTGGGAGAGGCCGCACATCCCACACAAGCATCCCGGTGCAAAGTCTACACCACGACTCTGCTCTCTTCATTCACCTTTTTGTCACTGCGCTGTGGGGGGATTTCTGCAGGCTGCTGAGGCATGGAGGAGTTGCTGATGACAAATATCTGACAAACAAACAAACAAATGGGGTCAGGGCAAGCCTTCTCGCTAAATATATGTTCACACCGCAAGATGCCACAGATGCATAACACATGCTGACAGTTCCAGTATTATCACCTCTGCAACTTTAAGGGTACGTTTACACGACAACGATGTACTAAAAATGGAAAGGTTTTTTCTTTGTACAAATGACAACATTATCAAAACTATCCCCGTTCAACACGGATACGCGAAAATGACTAAAAATGCTGTCTTACGCATGCCAGACAAGTAGTTGGCGAAAGAATGACTACGCGCAACAGGGCTCTACGCTTACATTTCTTTTTAGGAGCACTTGTGCTCATAATTTTAAAAATTTAGGAGGACCTTCTGATCAATGACAGAAATTAACCTTCCCATTATGAGGTGATATTTGACTCTTTTAATTATTATTATTATTATTATTATTATTATTATTTTATTTATTTATTTTTTACCTTTTTTCTAACCTTATTAAATGTGTCATCTTTTAAGTCAAATTCATAAATTTTTATTTATAAATTGAGTTAGAATAATAGGTAACACTTTACAATAAGGTTCATTTGCTAACATCAGTTAATGTATTAACTGACATGAACTAGCAAAACATTTGTTACTGTATTTATTAATCTTTGTTAATGTTAGTTAATAAAACTACAGTTGTTCATTGTTCATGTTAGTTCACAGTGCATTAACTAATGTTAACAAATAATAATAACGTATTAGTAAATGTTGGAATTAACATTATCTAAGATTAATAAATGAAGTACAAGTATTGTTCATTGTTAGTTCATGTTAACTAATGTAGTTAACTAATGAATCTCATTGTAAAGTGTTACCGAATAATAATACACAACCAGGAAGAATAAGTTACCAATCAAATGAAATCAGTATCAACAAAATTCATCTTTGCACTGCAGAGGTGGCACAGAAGAACAAAAAGGTGGCATTTAGGTATATTTACAGACTGTTTAATGTGGCTCAGAAGTGGCATGAATGCATTAAAATTCATGATAATGTTATAAGATGAATGTTTTAATTACAAAGTTTTGAATATATAAATATTAAATTATTTAAATAACTAAAACCACCAGTAGGGGGCGGCAAGTCACTGTCTTTGTCACTGAATAATTCATTGAGTTGATTCGTTCAAACGGCCGATTCATTCAGGAACATAGCAAGCGACTGTCTTTCGGTGCGTTCCAAACGGGATATATCGCCCTCCGAAGGGCACTTCGGAGTGAAAACAATCATGGCCACCATATTGAAGGGTCGTTCCAAGCCGAAGTGCTCAAAACTGGCCACTTCAAAAAGGGCCCTTCAGAATGAAGGATTACCCTAACTGATGGACACTTCGGGCCCCCATGATCCTTTGCACAGGGAAGTTGTTTGGCGTCACAGAATGGGTACAGGAGGCTCGGAGTACAATTATACCTAGAAATATATGTATAGTATTTTTCTATACTACTGTAATATTTATACGAGTTAGATTTGGTACATTATTATGGTCAAAACAACATTGTACTTCAAAAAAATCAGCTCCCTTTATCAGTCCATTCAAATGTTTCAAATACATAGACACAATATGGTGCGATAAACCAAAAATAAATAAATAAATAAACTAACGTTAAACAAAAGGCGCATCAATCTACTCATCATTCAGAGCGTGTTTTTTGGGGGGTCAACTAGCGTACAAAATGTGCGACGAAGGCGCCTCCTTGATTGACTCGTTAAGATGACGCAGAAGTGCGTTCCAAAACAAAGAGTTTTTTTGACCCCTACACCCTTCACCCCTTTGAAGCTCTCACTCCGGAGGGTAAACCCTTTCAAGGGATTAGGGCATAGGGATGAGCCCTTCCGAGTGGAATGAATGGGTCATTGAATCATTGACTCGCTAGATTCGTTTGAAAACGCAGATTCATTCGTAAACGAAACACCGCTGTGTTTACTCCAGCTGTGATGTTGTTTGGAACTATTTTCGTTAACAAAATAGAGCAAAATCTGACAATACTGTTCCTAAAATGTAAGTAGTCACTTAATATTAACTTCATGTTTATTAAAATGTTGTATAAAATCAATATTACATTAGCAAACTCCCTTTATAATCATTAAAAAACCTGTCACTCGTCTCAGTTCATCGCGATCTCACAAACTTCCATTATAAGTAATGAAGCTGTCTACACTGCACAATGAATCTCTCATTTCCATAGCGTCTGTACTCATAACTCAGCACTGCACAAACTCTAGCGTTTTGAGCAGTGTAACTTGAACACAGTGGCCAATCAGAGGCGTTTAAGAAATCATCAGATATGTCTGTGATTGTCTACATTACACTGCAAAAACACGTTCTCTCTCCACGCTCTCCACAAATATGCACTGCCGCATTTGCAAAATCTGTTTGGCCAATATGCTGTTATAAGTTTCAGCTGAGGGTGCTCCTCTAGTACCCCCGTAGAACCGGGCCTGATCGGGTCAGTCGCATTGGTGCTCCTAAATACTTTTTCACAGTCACGCGCAGTAATTTTCGGTCGCACTGTAGAGCCCTGGCCTGCACATACGCGTTCTTTTACAGAGTACTCGCACCAAATGCGTATCCACCTTATTTTTACAGTTTACTGCACTTTGATATTCTTCTCGTTATTTCCCTATAGCGGCTAAATAAATCGGAAGTCTCGCACATTCACAGAAATACCTTAATTCCGTGTTGAAAAATAAGGTGGATAGATAAACACGTAATACGCATGTGCATGGCGTCACCGTTTTCACAGATTACACGGAGATGACGTTATCATTTTCAAGAACTTCCACTTCGAAACCTGTTTTCAAAAGTTTGCATTTTCAGGCCACCAAAACACTGTTGTCGTGTAAATGAACGGCCAAAACGCATAAAAAGTTTTCTGTTTTTAGTTGAAAACGGTGTCATGTAAACAGCCCCTAAATGTAATAGGTGAAAGGAAAAGAAATGCCCAGGGGCTTCATTTATATAGCGTGCATTAATTAGGCGGTGTTTACAAGGCGGAGATCTGAAACCATTCAGCTACACACAATTTCAAGATCATTTGCGATTTATAAATTTCACATCTGGAAGAGAGGCGTACGCACATTCGTTCTCTGAATCACACATTTGAGAAATGATTGTAAGATCAAATTGTAGAACAGTTTCTATATGCAACGACGCCCCTGGTGTGGAAACTATATGGCATTTTCTGGATTCACCATTTGTCATCTGTTTAGAAACGTTTTTTTCTCTATATCACTACTCACCTGAGGGGTACAGCAGTCATTGGCTTTGCAGGTGACTGCTGACAGACAAATAGAGAGAATAAACTCCAGAATGGCGAACATCAACAATACACCAGAGATGCCCTTGAAAAGTGCCTGAATAAAGAAGATCCCAAACAAAAACAACTAAATAAATAATAATTACACTGGCTGCACAGTTTTCTAGCATGTACCATATACTAAGTCAATTTAAGATTAATGCATTTTTAACAGCAAATATGTTTTGTTTTTTGCAATCTTTGCTGAAACCAATGATTATGTTTACAGTATAAAATAACAGTAGACAAAGATGTAGGAGCCCATTAAAACAACTTATTCTGAAATATAAGCTGGAAATAGTTGAAAATATAATTGTAGCTTGTGGAGTGACTTCACAGTGATGTTAATTTTAAAAAAAATAAAATAAAATTGAGTAAAGTAAGTGACATACATTACTGCATTCGTTGTCATATGATCCTATACCCACATCCACTGAAAGGAAAATGATGGCAAACACTGCAGTCACAGCACTGGCAATATTCATTCCATATGAACCTCTCATCTAAAGACAGGTTAATAAACACTTTTACAAGTTTCCTTAAAGCAGACAATAAATATAAAACATGATAAAAAAATTTTTTTAAAAAAGTAGTATCATCCACCTACCAAACACACATCTGATGTTAAATTACGGTTGTTTTCTGCAGCAATGCACAGAGAGCCAGCAATGATGTACTTAAAGCAAAAAAAGAGGCTTCCATTAAAACATTAGCTTACATATGACACAACACAATTATACAACTGTATAAATATACATACGATGAGAGATCCCCAGTAATGCACACCACTATAGATAGCAGTAGATGGTCCATGCAACGTTAAAACAATGCCAAACAGTAAAGTCAGCAACCCTATCATTAAATGTACAGTCTGTGTAGAACAAGAACAACAAGAAGTATTTTATTGCAAAGTTTAGGGAACACATCGGGAATATAAAATATTTTTAGGAGTGTTCTGTCTTATGTCTTAGGTTGGTGTTTTTTCACCAAGGAACAAATCACCTTCATTATTCAAATTCTGTATGCATTGTTTAGATACACATTTAAAATCATTAGGGTTTTTGAAAAATGTCTCACCCCAATTGCTTTTGTTTGGCTTTTCAGAAACGCCTCGAGTCGTTCAGAATCTCCCAGCAACTGCTGTACATTTAAAGGGACAGACGCATTCGTCCCAGCTCCTGCTGGTGCTGTGTGGGACATTCTTGAGAGCAGTTATTGAATTTGAAATTGACCTGTACAAAGTCATATTTAAAGGATATAGTATTATTATTATTATTATTAAAAAAGCTCTTTTAAAAAATCTTTCTGTGGTCTTCATAATGTTCAACACTATTATGTCTAGTAATTATTAATGTTTAGAGTCATGTTTGTCCACTGGATGTAACTAGAAGAACTCGAGACATTGATAATAGAGATTCTTCTTACATCACATAATATATTATAAACAGCTCATGAGTTTACATTGAAGGCATTTAGTAATTCTTTTTTCCAGAGAGACTTACATGGATCCACTTGTTACCAATAAAAGAAAATCCCTTCATAAATAAAAGTTTAGACTAAAAAAAAAAAAAATGCAGATATAATGCAAAGGTAGGTAGAGGTACAAAGGTAGCCAGTTGTAACAGATAAAATGTAATTGTTTTACCAAGAAAGCTTGCCTCTTCAGTTATTTGGTGCTCTGCTCTGTATGTTTCAGTTCACTCTTCTGAGACAGAGCAAGACAAGTCATGTTATAAGTAAAAATACTGATAATGTTATTGGAACAGGTGGAGGAGGTAGGAGGGGTCACAATGCCCAACCAATGCTACCTGGAAATCAAGCCGATATATATATATATATATATATATATATATATATATATATATATATATATATATATATATATATATATATATATATATATATATATCTCAAGCCTAATATATATATATATATATATAAAGAAAATGCTGCATAATTTAACAGTAGTTTCTCATGTTTTTTTAAAAGTGTGAAATTCCATAGAAAAGCATACATTCACAACGTTTTTCCAGTTATTTAACTGATTATGTCTGTTACTGTAAAAAAAAAAAAATGTCCGCGGGTTGAAGCGACCCAGAATAACATGATATTTAGCTCTTGGAATGCGAATTTTACCAGAGGAACCCCGCCAAAAACACAGATTTTATAATAGATATAATTGAGTGATGATTGAGCATTAGTGATGAACACCTGCTGTTAACAAGCAGAATCACTGAAGGAAAGAGAAACAACAAGAACAGAAAAAAGAGAAACACAAGAATTACAACTGACTTCCAGCCACAGCCTTAGATGAAATCAACTGAAGATAAAAGAAGACATTAAATCTCTCAAGATCTAAGCAGAGGAGGATTAAACAACTCCACAAACAGCATTACCAGCAGTAAGGTGAATTTAGTGTTTTCCGACGTTTCAGTGGGGATGAGAAACTTTTGGAAAACGCTAGTGTGGATGGAGAGTTTTCATATGTATCTGGATTAATGTAGACATAGCCTCAGTTGTGTTTGATCAGGGTTGGAGCTGAACTTTGCAGGAAGGTAGCTCTCCAGGAACAGGACTGGACACCCCTGATATAAACACTGAGTAGTGTTAATTTAAAACTAATTAGTTCCTTACATTTTATTGGAATATGACCATGAATATATTCTTGATAGGTTTTTTGTGAGATGCAAGTATATTATAATGCTTTAACATATGTCTATCTGTTCTCCTCTTTGTTTGTTTTTACCTCACTCTTTCTCGGCTCTCCTCTCGCTTCTTCTCTCTTCCCATGTGCTGTTTGCTCTCATTTGATATTCAACAGGAGATATTAAATATCTGATGCATTTCAGCAGTGCAGTCAAATTTCTAAACGTGCTTGCGTTGCAGCCAGCCCAACTAATAAAATAAAATAAATGTTGTAATTTTTTACTCTACCATTGAGAATAATAGAGACTTACAAAAAATGTTCTAAAACATTATGGTAATGGGAATTTGGTGTGTTTTATTAAGCTGGATTGCATCCAAGTAAGTATCAACAGACATTAGTCAGAGTAGCATTTCTAACAGTAATGAAAATGAGGCTGTGAGGGATTAGGTATACAGGTAGAGGGATAAGTACTGTGTTGAATAAACTGTACAGCTGAATAAACATTTTTTCCAAAGAAAAACTACATAAAGCAGGTTTGAAAGTTGTGAGCTGGGAAAATTACGTGTGGTCTAAGAGCTTTATACAGTGTGTGCCATTGTAAAGACTGTAATTCTGTCCCTCACAGCCTCAATCTCATCCAAGTAAAATTCAGTTTGGCACAACTGACTGAGGTCTTAACCCACACCTTTTTTCTCACTTGCAATGGTTCATTTTAAGAAATAGTGCTTATCTTTCTTATCTTTTGGATTTCACAAGAAAGCAATAAGGTATATCATCACATTTGTTTTGCCATAGACTGATAAAGTGTATTGTTTACTTGCAGAAAGTCATTGATTGCGACAGCAATATAATCTGTGGAAAAGAAAAACTAAAACTACTTTTGTCATTATACTGCAGAATACATTATGCACAGCTAAGCACTTTGCATGTATAGATACTGAACAAAATATTTGAATCTAAAACTGAACATGATTATTATTATTCTTTGTTTGTATAAATTTGTACAACCTAAATCTAATAACATAAAAAAGTCACCCTATTTTTCTCCCTCTCTCTAAAGCACATGAATTACACTAAGTGTTGGTTAAATCAGATATGTTTTGTACGGTCAAAACCTGAGATTAAGTGTCACATGCCTTTGCTCTAGATCTATTCAAAAGTGTCTTGACAAAAGTGATTGCACAAGTGTTCTCAGAGCTTTCATGCCCTATATGTGTTATATACCATTTATGGAAGGTGAACAATGGTCATAAAAGTATATGGCTTTACAAAGAACTTTGAAACACCCCTTTCAGAAAAACACAAATCAGCAACATCTGAGAATGAAAGTTAAGAATACTGATCCCCTATGTGTCATGACATTTTGGAATTAGAGTTCATACATTACCAAAGGCCTGCTTACCTGCTTAGATTCCAAAATGAGTTGTCACAAATTTTGTATGAAGTGCACAAAGACGAAGGTTGAGGATGAGGAGATGGCAAAGGGATGGAGGGAGGAGGAGGAACAAAAAAGTCCAAGGTGGTGATGGAGGTGGAGGAAGCCAGGGGATGCTGGATGTTTATCCAGGCCACAGCCAGGGATGTGCCCCATGGCAATGTAGCTGGAAGGAGGAGCCATGGAGGAGTACTGATGGAACCCGCCATAGGGATGACAGAAGGCAAGGATGGCGTGGATGGGGCCCACCTCGCAGCTGAAGAGCCGAGGTGGTGGTAGAGAGATGGTGAAGATCTACGCAGCCGCGATGGAGCTGTGACGACGACCCCCCGAGATCAAAGTGGGGACCCGGAGGCCAGAGGGCAAGCTAGAGTGACCAAGGGCAGAGAAAGCTGAAGGGGTGGAGGGCCAGAGAGCAACAGATGGTCCGCAAGTCCGCAGCACAGGCGAAGCATTGTCTGACCCAGATGGAGCCGACGTCCGGTGAGGCCGAATGGCCGATGGTCCACGCTGAGGTCGAGGGTGGAAGGAGCGCAGGAGCGAGGCGGATCGTAGCGCACCAAGGCTGGAGGCGGAGCCATGGGCTCCTCATGCCCAGGAAGAGATGGTTCCCAGCCACTGAGAGGAGGCAGAGGTGGTACAAAGGGACTGGTGGGAGACGGTGATGACTGGACGGCATGAATGGTTGAGAACTGTTTTATCATCAAAACATACAAAATGGAGTAGTTCAAGCAGTGAGGATGATTTTGTTGTCCTTGTCCTGTGAAAATTTAGTTTTTATGTGTGTACAACTGTTCAAAACTGTGCTAGCATGTGCTGATTAGCATCTTTGAGCTAGGCTCAAAAGTATCTAAAGTTGTCACTACCGAAACGGTCACAACCGAAACGACATCATTGTTTTTTGTGGGTTGTTCAATAAAATGTTTTTTTTTCTGTGTACAACTATTCAGAGCTGTGTTAGCTAACCATGTGCTAATTAGCATATTTGAGCCAGGCTCAAAAGCATTTAAAATTGTCACTACCGAAACTTCACCACATGTTTCGTTAGTGACATCATTGCTTTGGTAGTGACAAAAGAGAACACAATCATTTATTTGGGGAAAATAAACTAAATTTTAGTACAGTTATGCAAATCATTAGAATTTTAGTACGTTTTATTATGCTAATCCTTAGTGTTTTAGTATGGGATGTTTTGTCAAAAATAAAGTATATTGAATTATCAACTATGATGTTATTATAGTTTTTGGCTCAATGCATATTCAAACTAATGAATCCTTAACTTTGAAATCATAAAGATTAACTTTATGCCTTTTACAAGGAAATATTGGATTCAAAATACAACAAATCTCAAATTGCACTTGAAATATTGTTAAGATTTGTAATTGTTTAAATAAAGTTTAAATACAATTTAAATACAATATGAGAATTAACTGCACAGTTACTAGTAATGTGTACCTTGGCTATTATACAATTTGCATACATAAAAAATTTGTGGGAAAAGATGACTTTGAACCAATTCTGTAGAATGGCCCATATACAGCAGACTTACTGCCAATCCCACCGAACGCTGTGGCCCTGTGTTAAGATGTATAAGTATTATGCTCTCATTTGTATTATTTTATATTTTTATTTTATTTGTTTTCCCAGCTTTGTTTTTCTCTGTGGGACAGGCAATCCAATCACAGTACCAAGTGTATGTCATGTGACCTAATCAATGATTGAATGATTGCACGTACTTATTCTGTTTAATAAAAATGTGCCAGTCAGAGCGTACTCTGTTAACACCCTGGAACCCCCTCATGTGACTAACAATATCAAAGCGCAGATCCTTGCAGGTGCGGATATAGATTTATCTTTGCTACTAACTTTGCTCCCTCCTTCCGATTCAAGTCGATTGCGGCGATTTTACTATTAAAATTAATTTATTGCTATTTTCCATCTTATTAGCACACAAATAACACAATTTCATGATTTTTTTTTCAAAACAGGACTTTAATTTTTTTATTTTAAAGGGATAGTTCACCCCAAAAGATTAAAATCTTCTGTTTATTTTCTCACCCTCAGGTCATCCAAGATGTAGGTGACTTTTTTTTTCTTCAGTATAACAGTAAACAAGATTTTAGTTGACATCTTGGTCCTTGCTGATTCATATAATGCAAGTCAACGGCTACCAAAGAGACAAAATTGGACAATCACAAGATCACAAGAATATGTGTGTATTTTTACGTAAAGTGTGGTTCTACCAAACGTACATTTACTTATGTTTTCATACATACATGAAACGTACAATATTGACAGCATTAAAACATAAATTTGAACAACTTAACAGACGTACAAATGTGCACAAATGTTTATTTATGAACACTAAAATCGTGGCATTAATGTTTTGATTCTGTTGTTTTCAGTCGCATTTATTAAATGCAGTTTACTCTTCTAATTATGAAATTATAACATTCCGCTCCGTTCGTGACTTCTGCTGCAAACTCCTTTCAAAGGATTGCATAATGTGAAACAAGACTACACTTTAAAACCTTAAAATGAATAACATTTCCGTAATCGTTTAACCATTTATTTTCCAGTAATATTTACTTTGTTTGGCGTTGGACAGAAAAGGCGTTTTCTCAGTATAGTCCTATGCTGTGACTGACAATAGAACCATAAAATAATGCAACATAAATTCACAAAAGTCATCAATTTTATGTGTTCGCTGCCATCCAAATCTTCAGAATAAGTACAATTGTGAGTAACAGATCCAAATTCAGCCCTTTGTCCAGTGATCTTCATCTTCATTGTCAACAGCGACCATAAACGTCAAATCCCGCACTCATTATGAATTAAAAAAATTTCACCTCAAGAAGCGTTAAAGGAACACTCCACTTTTTTTTGAAAATAGGTTCATTTTCCAACTCCCCTAGAGTTAAACAGTTGAGTTTTACCGTTTTCGAATCCGTTCAGCCGATCTCCGGGTCTGGCGGTACCACTTTTAGCATAGCTTAGCATAGTTCATTGAATCTGATTAGACTGTTAGCATCTCGCTCAAAAATAACCAAAGAGTTTCGATATTTTCCCTATTTAAAACTTGACTCTTCTGTAGTTACATTGTGTACTAAGACCGACGGAAAATTAAAAGTTGCGGTTTTCTAGGCCGATATGGCTAGGAACTATACTCTCATCGGTTGTACACTTGTTATTGCAGTGCATTGTGGGATTGAATGAGTGCACTCAACATCGTCCACTATGGTTTCGGACACCACTACAAATGGCTGTCCCCTCAAATAGTGCCCTATTTAAGGGTATAGGGGGCGATTTCGGACACAGCCACTCTCTCATACTGGTCACTGGAAGTTCAACATGGCACCTCATGGCAAAGAACTCTCTGAGGATCTGAAAAAAAGAATTGTTGCTCTACATAAAGATGGCGTAGGCTATAAGAAGATTGCCAAGACCCTGAAACTGAGCTGCAGCACGGTGGCCAAGACCATACAGCGGTTTAACAGGACAGGTTCCACTCAGAACAGGCCTCGCCATGGTCGACCAAAGAAGTTGAGTGCACGTGCTCAGCGTCATATCCAGAGGTTGTGTTTGGGAAACAGACGTATGAGTGCTGCCAGCATTGCTGCAGAGGTTGAAGGGGTGGGGGGTCAGCCTGTCAGTGCTCAGACCATACGCCGCACACTGCATCAAATTGGTCTGCATGGCTGTCGTCCCAGAAGGAAGCCTCTTCTAAAGATGATGCACAAGAAAGCCTGCAAACAGTTTGCTGAAGACAAGCAGACTAAGGAACCATGTCCTGTGGTCTGATGAGACCAAGATAAACTTATTTGGTTCAGATGGTGTCGAGCGTGTGTGGCGGCAACCAGGTGAGTACAAAGACAAGTGTGTCTTGCCTACAGTCAAGCATGGTGGTGGGAGTGTCATGGTCTGGGGCTGCATGAGTGCTGCCGGCACTGGGGAGCTACAGTTCATTGAGGGAACCATGAATGCCAACAGAGCATGATCCCCTCCCTTCGGGGACTGGGCCGCAGGGCAGTATTCCAACATGATAACAACCCCAAACACAAAAAAAAAGTTTGATGCGTACGGTTGTATTACGGAAGCTAGTTATTATAGTTTATAAAGTTTTAAATATGGATATTTTTCTTATACAAACACATTGGTTCGCTTGAGAAGGCATTTATTAAACCCTGGAGCCGTATGGATTACTTTTATGATGGATGGATGCACTTTTTGGGCTTCAAAATCTCACGCCCCCTTCACTACCATTATAAAGCTTGGAAGAGCAAGGATATTTATTAATACTACTCCGATGGTGTTCATCTGAAAGAAGATAGTCATGTACATCTAGGATGGCTTGAGGGTGAGTAAATCATGGGATAATTTTTGGGGTGAACTATCCCTTTAAATGATATTAATCAGATGGAAATCTGAAACCATTTAGCTGCACACAATTTTTAAGATAATTTGCATTTTATAAATTTGACATCTGAAAGAGGGGCGTATGCACTTTTTTTGTCCATATGCCCACCATGCCCACCACTTGGCACAAATCCAAATGTTTTCATATTCACAATGTAACCTAACATTGTGAATATGTTATGTAAACAAGGCTTTGTCCATGTAAAACAGCATCCTTCACATGTGCATGTTTGGAAAAAAACACTATGGTTTACTGACCAACAGCCCTACAAACAACAGACAATTTAAACTGAGCTGTTTAACTTTTTATGTTTGGTTGACTGATTTTAGTTTAATGATGAATGTAAAGTTGGCAAGTGTGATATAAAGTTAGCAATGCTAAAGCTGACATGTAGTGTGTATGCGTATTTGTGTGCACTTTGACCATGTTTTCCATGCTTGACGTTAAATACATTATATAAGTAGCTTTGGAATATAAGTCAGCATGTTTCAGATGATAAACAAACTGTAAAAAAACAGCATTTAGATATATAGAGAGCTATCTAATAAATAAAAATCATGAATATAATGAAAAATGTGAATAAAAAGAGATGACTTTCTACATTTAATTTCTTAATGGTTGTTGCATACAGTATATACCCACTCAACATGTCATATACCATTACAGTCACAGCCGATACACCAATCACAACAGTACTTAATTGTTCTTTACTCAGTAACTTCTTTCAGTGTAGTTTTACTGATAAATGATCATAGCATACTGACATCTTATTTTATGGTATTGCATACTGACATCCTGTAGCATACTGACATCTTATTAACATTTGAATTGTAAGATATTATCATGACACTAGTATTTACTTCAGAAAATCTATTACGGAAGTTCAATAATTGAACACACCTTTACTGTTTTTAAACATTTTAAACATTGTTCAGGAAATATTGTAACTCTTACTAATGTATCATACTTTCAAGGATTTAATTTAATCTCTGTTGTAATGTGTTTGTAGTTTATTCCTAATGTGATAAAGAAAAAGAAGAAAAAAAGCAATGATAAACAATGTTAAGTCCATGGTCACATTGATAATGATACTGTATTTGCTAACCCAGAGGATGCAGAAATCTAGATAGGTATCACCCAGAATCTACATAATTCCCTCTAGGCAACCTTTCAATTGACGATGTAAAATTTGTGAAGTCATAATATAGTCATAGTTTTAGCAAGTTTAACTAAAGTTAATATAGTACTAATTACTGTACACTAATTTCATACCAACATTTGTTTTGAGGCTATAAAAGACTGCTTTGGAGAAATACAAATCACTATTTTAAGTATTGGAAATGCTCTCAACTGACATTCTGATTGTCTTCTACACAGCTCTCCTCCAGGATTTTGATAAGCGTTGACAGTGTGCTATTTGGATCCAGTAGAGTCACTAGAGGGACATTCACACCTCTGTTACTGAAGATAAGGTTCTGCAGAGTCATGGCTAACATTGAGTCTATGCCTAAATCAAAAAGATGGATATCATCATTCAGCTCATCCATCTCAACACCAGCCGTTTCACCAATCATGGACCTCAGATAATCACGTGGTGAGGATAATGTCATGGGTTGCTTAGGTCTAGATATATTCACTCCAGCTATACTGGCGGCTTCCTGTGCTATTTTGAACAAACGTGCACTCAGCGATTTGTTTTGACCGAAAACGCTATTCCAGCTGTTTTTAAAATTGAACCTGCATACAACCTGTTGAGGTTTGTTGATTAAGAGGCACTGTTCGAGACTTTCACGGATTTCTGGAATCTCCAAAAGCATGATTCCCTTTGCCTCCAGAAATTTCTGGAAATGGAATTTGTTCAGAAGAAGGCCAAGATTCAAGGCCCCCCAATTAATGGACTGCCCAGAAAGCCCAATGTTTCTGCGGTACTGACAGAAAGTGTCCATGAACGTATTAGCCGCAGCATAATTAGTTTGTGTGGCATTGCCAATAAAAGCAGAGATGGAGGAATAGCACACAAAGTAATCCAGACTGCATTTTATGGTAACACGATGAAGGTTAATCACTCCATTCACTTTTGGCTTCATAACTTTCTCATAAAGAGTTTTGTCAAGATGTTCAATCAGCGCATCATGCAAGACAACTGCACTGTGAAATACCCCTTTGATGGGACTGGATGGAAATAGTTTTCCAATATTAACAATTGCCTGGTTCACTTGCTCAGAAACTGAAACATCACATGGCAGAGTTTTAATGACAGAACCCCAATTGCTGCTGACCTGACTTATCTCTTGTTGCATCTGAGGGTCTGGATTTCTTCTAGACAGAATGACAATGTTCCCTCCTCCTTTCTGAGCAATGAACTTTACTGTCTCAAAGCCCAACCCTGTTAGACCACCTGTGACAATATAGACTGAATTTTTCTGGAATAGTCTGTGTTTGGCCATCACTGGAATGTCAGACAGCTGGTTCTTAGTATCACTGTTCAGGACTATAATGGGTAGCATCCGGCATGTGAAGTATGATTCAGATTCTTTTGCTGACAAAAGATCAGTGTCTTGAGATTTCACTCTTTGAATAACCGTTGCATCTAAAGACAAGAACTTTCTGTCCAAATGCATGGATTTCAGCCAACGGTAGATTTGTGGCATTTGTGTCTGAAGAGAACATTTCTGCATTATATGGGACATGAAAAGGAAATGGAAATGGACTTCCTCATTTGTGCCTTTGAATGTTGTCGAATTTGATGGGAAATCTGTCTGTTTGTCACAGACAAACACAATGTCTTTGATGCCTTTAATGCTGCTAGCTATTTCAGCAATTTTTATATTATAAGGAGGTAGAAGAACAGCTCCTACAACCTCACTAAAATCACAAGACAGCTGATCAGCCTGTGAACTCACTCTGACGTTCCAACCTGATCTGTTTGCAATAGCAATTAAAACAATCATCAAAGTTGAGTCAGGGACAGTGGAGAAAATGCACAATTTCCTTTGTCGTTTAGCCTTGGGTAAAGCTTCATGGAAGATCTTCCAAGCCAGTACCATATAAGAGACACAAGGCATGTCATTCAGGAATGAAAGACTTTTTGCTTTGCTGCAAACAGCTGCTGGGAGAACTACTTTAGAGGTGGCACCCACAGGGTAGCAAGACACAACATGATCACCAACTTTAAATTTGCTGACATCTTTACCCACAGCTGTGACAGTGCCACTGAAGTCAAGGGCTAAGAGCCTATGGTTTTCAGTTGTATGCTTGTTCCAGTACAATGTCTGACCATAATTCAGGTCAGAAATGCTGACTGGAAAGTAGTCTGATGAATGAACACAGATTTTACTGAGGCGAATCTCAATATTTTTTCCTTGATTCAGTTCAATGGAATTATCCATTTGTGTTGCTGACAGATTTGTCATTATATATGGGTGAGATGTTTGCAAGATGAAGTCTTCATCTTGCAACATGTGGATATTTTTTGAAGAGATTGTCATGTTTGGCAATGGAGTGTGGGTGATTTCAGGTTTGAGAATTTTGCCTTCCTTCACTACTAGCTCTGGATATTTGTGACAGGGGTAAGACCTGAGGACCTGAACCAAAGCGTTGATGTCTTCAATAGTGGCAGAGCCTATGTCAATCAACTGGAAGGAAAGTTCTGACAATTCAGCAGCACATGCTCTTGTCATGCCTGACAGAACAAATCCAGAGTTGAGGGAGTCCACTAAGCTCTCAGAGCACCTATAGGTTATTACTCTGATTTCACCTGGGAAATTAAGTGCCTTGAGATATCCGACAACCTTTCGGAAAATCTCACAACACCCCGCCATGTTGTCTAAGACCTTCTCTGTTTCGAGAGAGGTTAGGTCTGCATCACCCCACATGAACAAAATTTCCTGGAAGTTATTCTTTACACTTGAAATGTTCAGTTTTGACAAAAGAAGTTCAACTTCACCTTCTAACAGTGTGTTACTACTTGAAGAAGGTACATATATAGATGCTGGGTCCAAGAATTGTTGCAAATGTTCAGAAATTCCTGCCTGGTCAGAAAAGACCAGTGCCTTAATCTGTGTATCAAATGTGGCAACTTCAGAGCTGATACTGAAACTGTTATGGAAGAAGAACTCCTTGACTACTTGGTAACGACTTCCTACCATTCTGATCTTTACACGCTTGAGTTCAACCAACACCCTACCCTGTTTGTTGGCTAAGCAGCCACAAATGTCAAAAAAATCATCTCCCACATGTACTGCTCTCAGATATATAACCATCTCCTCTTGCAATGGCTCAAATACAGTCAGGCTTTCTATTTGTGCAGGAAATTGGGGTCTTGCTGATAGGTCATGCCCTATAGTTACAGGAACAATTTGTATGACGTAATCCAAGACCACAGGGTGAAGGTGATAGTTATGTAATTGAGGCAGTAATTCCTCTGGGACCTTCACGACAGATATAACCTCTCTAAATTCTTCCCCACAATAAATATCTGCCTTATTTCTGAAAACAGACCCATAATCAAATCCTGTTTGACTTAAATGCTTATAAAGATCTTCAGTCGTCATGTGGAATGTGCATCTTTTGTAAATACAGTCTAATGAAATGAACTGTTCTTCAGGCGTTCTACCTGGTTTTGTTTCTACTGTGCCAAATGCATAGACTGCAGAAGTAGACTGTATTTTGAAGTTACATGTGTTTACTGCCAAAGGGTCTGATGGATCCAGCTGTACTTTTATATCTGGGGCATTCTGGGTGAAAACTAATGGACTCTGGAATGTTATGCTGAGCTGCAGAGAATTTAGTGGAACCTTAGGTTTTGCATAAAACATGTAAGTTGCTAAACCCAATTCTACATAAAATGCACCAGGAATGATGGCAACCCCATTGTGCTTGTGGTCCTGCAGGAAGGCCACTGATTCAGAGGATAAATCACAGCTGAACACTGAACTGTCTGTACCCATTTGTGTAACTACTGGATGGTTGCCTGTGGGACCGATCAACTGCAAATGTGAAGCGAAGACATCTCTCTTCACATCATCAAACTGGTATCGTGGGTAAGGAATTGGTTCAGCCTCAAAACCTTTGTAGAACATTTCCCAGTCCACTTTAAACCCAAGCTCAAACAGTTTGGAAACAACAGAAAGCATTGTCTCGTGATCTTTATCAGGCTGCACTGAGGGAATCACATTGAAGTCATTTCCCAGAGTCTCTGTGATGTACCTCTGCAAAGATCTTCGTGGACCAATTTCAACAAATATCACATTCCTTTTGTTTTTAGCTGCAGACTTCACAGCTTGTTCAAATGCAACTGGCTCTCTGATATTCTTTGCCCAATATTCACTAGTTATAAAATCTGAGGAACACAAACTAACACCTGTCACTGTTGAGAATAATTCTGTCTCCAAATTATGTGCCTGCAATGTGCCTATACTTTCTTTTACTTTGGATACAATTGGATCCATCTTGTGACTATGGTATGCTGCAGGTACATTCAAAATACGAAGGAACAGTTCAGTTCCTCTGGCTGAGATACTCAAATACTGATGCAACCTGTCAATGTCATCTGCATCTCCTGAGAGGGTGCATGACTGTGGGCTGTTATAAGCAGCCAGGCAAACCCTTCCTGAATAAGATGGAAGAATTTTCAAGACTTCAGAAACAGCCATATTACTGACTACCAGCATCTTCCCTCCTGTCACAGTGCTTTGCAAAGAACTGCGATAGTGGATGACTTTCACTGCATCTTCAAGTGACAACAAACCAGAACAATGAGCAGCAGCAACTTCTCCAATCGAATGCCCCAAAACAGCATCAGGCCTGATGCCCCAGTGTTTCAGAAGTTTAGCAACAGCAACCTGAATAGCAAACAGAAGAGGCTGGACAATCTTGGGATCAGATGGCTCTGTACTTTTCTCAGATTCACTTTCCAGCATTTCTATCAGATTTAAACTTCTATAGCTTTGCATCAGAGTTTCAATCTTCATGATTTCCTCTCTGAAAACTGGCTCTTGTTTTAGGAGCTGCTTGCACATTCCTTGATATGTAACACCATTTCCACAAAACACAAAAACTAGTTTGGAGTCTGTCTTTGATGGTACAAGCTTTTTTTCTACAGCTGCAGTAAGTTTCTCTTGCAGATCTGTCAACGATGATGTCTGAAATACAATCCTGTATTTGTGTTTCAAATGACTTCTTCTACATGCAGATGTGTACAGTAAAGACTGTAGATCTGAAATTTTCCCTGCACTGATCTGTTCTGCTGTATGTTTAGTAATATTTTTTATGGATTTTTCAGAGGCTGCAGAGACCACAAAAAACTGATGGTATTTGCTGATCAGCTGAATTTCTGGCTTTTTTGACTGCACATATTGTCTGACAATTGCATGTGCATTTGTTCCACCAAATCCAAAGTTATTGATTCCTGCAAACCTCCCTGCTCTGCACTCATTAATCCATTTTTCTGCTGTTGTGGGGATTTTCATATTGAGAGTTTCAACATCTATGCTGGAGTTTTCCATGGAATAGAACAATGATGGCACAATAGTTTCGTGTTTCATCATCAAGAGAACCTTTATGAGCCCTGCAACACCTGCAGCAGATTCTGTGTGTCCAATGTTGCTCTTAACAGAACCAATGATGAGTGGCCCTGACTGTTTAGGTCTTGCTTTGGCAATGACTTTTGAGATGCTACCTGCTTCGATTGGATCTCCGATCGGAGTCCCAGTCCCATGAGCTTCAATGTACTGGACACTAGACAGATCAGTGTCTGTTGAGTAAATTTTTCTAAGCAGCTCCTCCTGCTGAACCATGGATGGTTTGGTGATTGGACTAACGGTGTGACCATCCTGATTTACTGCAGTTTTGCTGATGATGCCCCAAATGTGATCATGGTCCTCAAGAGCCTATCAAAATAGAGACAATGTATGTTTCATAGTTATAATAGTTTATCATTGGTGCATTGCTGTGATGGCAATTTGTTTATGTGAAACAATCTTTTTATTTACTTTTTTCAGAGGCTTTAGGAGAAGGATCCCACAGCCTTCACCTCTCCCATATCCATCTGCTTCGCTGCTGAAAGTTTTACTGGTGCCATCAGGGGAAATCATTTTTGCCTTGGAGAGAGCCACAAAAATTAGTGGCTCCAAAATACAGCTCACACCCCCACACACAGCCATTTCACAGTCTCCTGTTGAGTGGAACACAGACCGCCAGACAAAAGCTATATATTAGTGTATTCAAAAACGCTTTTAAAGACAGAAATCAGATAAGTGCTATAATAGACAAATCACACCAGAAAGATTAAAGGGTACCAGGGTACCAAATATCGCATGTGCACAGCGTTAGGAAATACAACCCGAATTCCGGAAATGTTGGGACGTTTTTTAAATTTAACTAAACTTAACTAAACTTTCAAATCACATGAGCCAATATTTTATTCACAATAGAACATAGATAACATAACAAATGTTTAAACTGAGAAATTTTAAAAATTTTATGCACAAAATGAGCTACAGGTCACAAAATGAGCTACAGGTCTCAAAATAGTTGGGACGGGGACATGTTTACCATGGTGTAGCATCTCCTCTTCTTTTCAAAACAGTTTGAAGATGTCTGGGCATCGAGGTTATGAGTTTCTGGAGTTTTGGTGTTGAAATGTGGTCCCATTCTTGCCTGATATAGGTTTCCAGCTGCTGAAGAGTTTGTGGTCATCTTTGACATATTTTTCTCTATAGGTGAAAGATCTGGACTGCAGGCAGGCCAATTCAGCACCCGGACTCTTCTACGACGAAGCCATGCTGTTGTAATAGCTGCAGTATGTGGTTTTGCATTGTCCTGCTGAAATACACAAGGCCTTCCCTGAAATAGACGTCGTCTGGAGGGGAGCATATGTTGCTCTAAAACCTTTATATACCTTTCAGCATTCATAGTGCCTTCCAAAACATGTGCTTCTGGACCATGTTTACATATGGCTTCCTTTGGCATCTGCAGATGGCACGGCGGATTGTGTTTACTGACAGTGGTTTCTGGAAGTATTCCTGGGCCCATTTAGTAATGTCATTGATACAATCATGCCAATGAGTGATGCAGTGTCGTCTGAGGGCCTGAAGACCACGGGCATCCAATAAAGGTCTTCAGCCTTGTCCCTTACGCACAATCTTTTGATGATGTTATGCACTGTAGATGATGAGATTTGCAAAGCCTTTGCAATTTGACGTTGAGGAACATTGTTTTTAAAGTATTCCACAATCTTTTTACGTACTCTTTCACAGCTCTGCCCATCTTTACTTCTGAGAGACTCTGCCTCTCTAAAACATCTCTTTATAGCTAATCATGTTACAGACCTGATATCAATTAACTTAATTAGTTGCTAGATGTTCTCCCAGCTGAATCTTTTCAAAATTTCTTGCTTTTTCAGCCATTTGTTGCCCCCGTGCCAACTATTTTGAGACCTGTAGCAGGCATCAAATTTGAAATGAGCTCATTTAGTGGATAAAAGTGTACAATTTCTCAGTTTAAACATTTGTTATCTATGTTCTACTGTGAATAAAATATTGGCTCATGTGATTTGAAAGTCTTAGTTTTCATTTTATTCAAATTTAAAAAAGGTCCCAACATTTCCGGAATTCGGGTTGTATATCTATGAAAGTTTTATAGAATTGCTGTTTATTTAATGTATCTGTAACACTGCAATAATATGAGCTCAACCTTGAATCCAGTCAAAAACAAACTACTCGTAAAGCTCACAGACTCACAGCTTGGGATAGGTACCGAAACCCAGTATTAAATGAGCCCCGGGGCTAAATTTAAAAAAGACAGCTGTATCAATAAGCTCCGACATTAACGGTTCTGCTGTCGGTACTGGGGAAATTAAGAAAATATACATATTTATTATTGCTATATAGATGTTATCTGGCAAATTCTATCTTGCCAGCCGTTTCTATATGTGATATTAAACCATTTGTCTGTGATGCAGTTTTGCTATTCACAATCCAGAAGAGAGACAGATCTCTCTCACGCCGAGCTACAGCGTGCACGACACGAAAGTCCATGCTTAAATAGTGACGACGAAGGAGAGAACTAAACATTCAAACATCTGGTTACAATTTAGGCCTGTGGTAATCAAGTTTTATTTATTACGTATATAAATAAAGATGTGTTTGATAATAAAAAAAAAATATTAAAAGCTCAATAATCCACGCGAGAAATGCTGTTTTCAACTTAAAGATGACTCTCTGTTTGCGCGCTCTGAAACGGACCGCAACTAGACAAAATTAATACTTTTATTTTATTTATACTTTATAATTTTAATTATACTTCAGGCTTCATGAGTGCATCTAAATGATCAAATACACACAAAAATATGTCAAAATGACGGGTTTTGGAGAGTATTCACTTAAACACAGTTTATTTTTTAAATGGGAGTAATAGGCAATGTGTATTAATCTATTACATCTGCATTCGATCTTAGTGGCAGTAGTCTAATAAACCTGCTGACGATTGCACCATTAATGTGAATCAAACAACAAAAGGCAAAGACAAAATTACTCACAGCTCTTGAATGAATAACTTTAGCTTTAATAAGCAATAATCTATCAATTTATACAGTAAAGACTATGCAGTGTTATTTTACATTTGATTACTTTATTAGATTTCTTTTGTAGGCCATATGCTTGAACAGAAATTAAAGCACTGTGTATTTCATTTATATTTTTGTTTTATTGTATATTTATTTTATTTGTGACCATTTGTTCGTACTTTGTTTCTTTGTTCTTATTATACATTTCAGAATACAAAGCAATGTTAATTATGTTCTTAATTTGTTTCTTTTTATACAGAAAATATAACAAACAGAACGGATAAGAATACCATTAAAGTACCGTAGTAATACCTTTAAAACCTTAACGATACTCATCCCTACTCACAGCTCACAATGCTTGGACTGATTACCTGCACACCTGTTTCTTATTACTGTAACTGTTTAAGCTCTAAGCTAACTCTGCCAAGTGCAAAGTTTTGTTTTGCCCTGGCTGACATTACTGAGCATTTATATGTAAACAAAAAGCAAAAAATGGACCCCAAGTTTTACATACAGTACATATTTGTGAAGATTACCTTGTTTTATGGCTTGACAAGCGAAGTGAAGGGCGACGAGGGATGAGGAGCAGGCACAGTCGATGGATACTGAGGGGCCAGTGAAATTGAATATGTATGAGATGCGGTTGGCAGCTATGCTCATAGCGATACCAGTGCCAGTGGTGTGGTCGATGTGTTTTGGATGGATCCTCACACTTGCCAGTTCAAACTCCCTGTTCATTAGGCCTGAAAATCAAGCAAACAAGAGCATACAAAATGAACTACAGATTGTTCCTAGGGCAATTACCGTGCAAATATAAATGCATGTATATATAAATCCACTGGGATTAATAACTAAACGCACACATACGTTTTTTCCCAGACTTTAGCAGTAAGAACATATGACTTAGTTGACTTATGTTACCCAAAAATACTCCTGTTCTCGTTCCACTGGCCTTTTCCATTGGTATTCCAGCATCCTCTAGGGCCCTGTAGGTGCACTGAAGCAACAGTTTGTGCTGAGGGTCCATGGTGATTGATTCGGCATCAGTGATGCCGAAGAACTTGTTGTCGAACTCATTCAAACTGCACAGAATAATGATTGGGTTACTGCTTTTAGAGAGTGAACTGATGCAAAAAAGAGGCTAAATAGATGGGGCTCAGCATCTCTCTCTTGTCCTTATACAACCTCTAAAGTGTCATAGGGCTAGAGCCTATCCCAGTTTCCTAGGCAGAATGCAGGGGAAAACACCTGTGATGGACAGCTGGCCAGTCCATCACAGGGCTCTCACACACTCACATGCACAATTAAAGGGATAGTTCACCCAAAATTGAAAATTTGATGTTTATCTGCTTACCCCCAGGGCATCCAAGATGTAGATGACTTTGTTTCTTCAGTAGAACACAAATGATGATTTTTAACTCCAACCGTTGCGGTCTGTCAGTCGTATAATGCATGTCAATGGGAACTCCATCTATAAGAGTCAAAAAAACATGCACAGACAAATCCAAATTAAACCCTGCGGCTCGTGACGACACATTGATGTCCTAAGACACGAAACGGATCGGTTTGTGCGAGAAACCGAACCATATTTATATCATTTTTTACCTCGAAAACGCGTTCTGATGACGGAAGTGATGTCTCGCACTCATTGAAGCAAAGCTCGAGACATCACTTCCGTCATCAGAACGCGTTTTCTTAGGACATCAATGTGTCGTCACGAGCCGCAGGGTTTAATTTGGATTTGTCGGTGCATGTTTTTTTTACTCTTTTAGATGGAGTTACCATTGACATGCATTATACGGCTGACAGACCGCAACGGTTGGAGTTAAAAATCATCATTTGTGTTCTACTGAAGAAACAAAGTCACCTACATCTTGGATGCCCTGGGGGTAAGCAGATAAACATCAAATTTTCATTTTTGGGTGAACTATCCCTTTAAACACTGGCTCAGCATGTCATCCTCAGAATGGAGCATTTCAGCCGCTATTATTACATTTAAACCATTTTTTAACTTGACAAACATAAGTGACCATTAAAGGTGGGGTAAATGATATTTGAAAAATGCTGTTGGTCGAACAGACACAACAACAAACGTGTAGCCAATCAGCATTAGGGGACGTATAACGGATTGACGGTGGAGGAGAAATAATGAGCAACAGGGAGATTTGAAGAAAGACTGCACAAAGACAGATGGGACACAATACAAAAGAGAAAAGCTCATAAGAATATCATTGGAAAATGAAGGGTTATGAACAGGAGAGAGCTAAGCGGGAAGGCCTGAAAACAGATGCGTAGGTTGCTTTTGATTCTGCTCCATACGCAAGAGTTGTTTAGCGTCCTTGTTAAGCCCAGAACACACTAAGCCGACACCGACGAACTAGTGGCGACAAAAGCAGACTGCAGGGTCGACACCCGATGGCCAAGTAGCACGTCCGTTCTGCGCTTGCGTAAGAAGAAATGCCTTTCCGAACCAGCAGGTGGCAGTAGCTGAACAGCCAATCAGAATGATCAGATGGCCCGACTGACCGACGAGCTCTGACACCGATTCAACATGTCGAATCGGCCGAAAAAAACGACGAGGACCAACTTCAGCCGACGATGCAGAGCACATTGAGAAAACTTAGTCGGCCGATGAACAAAAACTGCCCAGCCGTCGGCTTGGTGTGTTCCGGGCTTTAGTGCTCCTGCCTCGCATGTGATCGGGGTTCGAGACTGACTCGAAGCAGGGCAGTTAGGACTGGAGGGTGAACTTTTGAGGCAGAGCAATGATAAGAGGGGTGTTTGTTTGGGTTGATTTCAAATATCTACAATGTTCAGCAACGACTTACATACTGCACCTTTAAGGAGTATAATGATGTAAAAACAGAATGCATGAACTCTTTGATTTCTTTTATGAGCGCAAATTAATTGAAGTCTTACCCATTAATAAGTGCTGCCTTTCCTGTGTACGTCTTTCCTGCTTTACTCTCATCTGGATCGTACCATTGAGAGAGATTAAACCTGTCGTTTGGTATCTGGACTGCACAGTTCTCTCCATGGAGGAGGACTCTCCAGAAGTTTTCAAGTCCTTCACCTAAAACAGATAAGAACATATACAATGCAAATACACTTTAGGCCAAAATCATGACATGAAGAAATAATGAAACACTGTAAATTGTTAACAATTACCTCCAGGAAAATTGCATCCAATGCCAACAACAGCGATTTTTGGATCAGCATCATCCATCATGTTTCACATGCTTTGTTTGCAGATACATTTGACTTTATGCTCTGTAGACAGCAAAAGTAAACATTGAGGCATTGAGGAAACTGTATTAAAAACACAGCCACACATTTAAATGGATTTTAAGTGTTAATTCCAAGCATTTGTACATTCCATAGAAATCACTAATTCATTGATGAATATGTCGGATGAATGAACATGCATTTACCAGGACATTTTGTGTATTATTACTGTTTGTATACTGTCTTTTTATATTGTATAGTGTCATGCATGTCTGAAGATAGAACTACTAATTGACTAATTACTAATAGCCCCATTTATGTGGAGTCTCCTATCAAAATAATCCTCATTTAATGACTCACTTTGGTGGACATCACCTTCTCGTAGAAGGCAGTGTGTGTTTGTTATATTTGTCAGAGTATAAATGGACACAAACTGCTAGCTTACGCCACTCATGCAAATGAGTCTATCGAACTTAAAAGCCAACACAAAGTTCCTCTTGCGTCCTCTCCCGATTGCTGTCAGAGTGAGACCTCACGTGGCCCCAGAGCCGGCGCAGTCGCATCTGCAGGCCTCAAAACAGCAAGCCATGTGTACCTTCCTTGACCATGACAGAGTCCATTCAACATGGAAAAAATCGATTGCAACTTCACCACTATCGGACCGAACCATCAAGACTTTCACCTGAGACTGTATATCCGGACGCTCTTCAAGAGCTAAGGCAAATGCAAGTATCGTACAATATACTAAATCACTGTTTAGTTAAAGTTGTTAACCCCTTTGTTGACAAAGGAACTTGTAATGAGAAACTGATGGTTCTTTCACATGTGACCTGTATTGGGATGTATCTTTGAAGCTTATTAAAGATACATATTTCATCATCTTCTTCGTGTTCCTGTCCTCAACCCTTGCTGACAGTATACTACTCCCGTAAAGTCAGCTTCCCTGTGTAATGTGTATTTTATGTACACATATTGTGTATTCGTCGATTCTGCTTTCAGTACTGCTTGTGTATATTATGTATATTGTATATCATATTACCAAGTGTTTTTTAACTTATGCAAAATGTGCAATGTCTGGACCACGCACCTAAACTTTTCACAAATCATTTTCCTGTAAATGCTGTAGTGACAAACTGAGTTGAGTTAAACAAAAAAACCCAGCAACCACATGAGCAAATATCAGAATTTGAGCATTTGATAATATAATTGACATAACTCTCATGCTCTTATTTAAAGTAAATGAACACATCATTAGAGTTATACAGCTGAATCCCGTCGTAAGCGCAAATGTTCATTTCGCTTTAACCTCTTCTCAGTCATATTATATGCTTAGCAATTCACTCCTGCAAGACTGTTAAACATGATGCTTAGTTTAAAACTTATGATTGTGTAGCGCAATGTGTTCGAGTATTTCACTCCAGAAATGTAAACCTTAAAAAGGAGTATATAATAGATATTTAAAATATGTAGTGCAAGCTTAATAATTTGCAGTATCATAGTACACCAGTAGGTGGCGGTGATGTTGCATGGTGTTGGTTATGGAGCCGCACTCTCCCTGAGTCTTGTGTGAGTTTTCCTTTGAGTTTTCCATTCTCTCTAAAACTGCACCATCACATTTAGGCATACAAAATATCAATGGCTAGTTGCAAGGTTGACTGATTTCACTTTATGCTTGATTTTAACTGTTATGTTTCATAATTTGAATTGTGCTTGAGTTTTGAATATCGTCCTTGAAACTAAGTGATATCTTACCTTAAATCGTCCAGTTTAATTAAAGAATTATTAACAAAGATGAACCTTTATTAAAGATTCAGTCCCTTACACATTTTGAGTTTCACTGCTTTGATGTGATAGATTGCTGTCTGATTGGCCAAAAATGGCATCTTCACATCTTATCTTCATCAACAGTTAAATGAGAGACCAAATTGATATGAAAATATATTTAAAAAACACATTATCAGGGTTTCAATTGCTTTTTGATTAATATAAAATTGCTTTGAGTCAATATAAGGCTTAATTTCTTTATTTTAACGGATATAAATCAGGAGCATTTTTTTTTTTTTTTTAATAATAATTTTGCCTTTTGCCCAAACACTTTGACAGAAAGGGCTTACAGAGCCAAAACAACTGAACAACAGCTTCAGATATTAAAAAAAAAGAAAAAGTTTGTGCTTATATATGTTGTCCTTATTGATTCATATATATATATATATATATATATATATATATATACACACATATAAATATAGTACATGTGAAGTGAGAAACCTGCCAATTTTACTAGATCGTGATGTGGTTTCAAATTGAGCTGTTGATATATCTCTTTATATTTGTCCTCTTTAGGAATGTCATAAAAATGCAATAGAGGATTTTTGCTGCTGTTTATTTGATGACTGAATTGATAATTAAAATTCAGTCAAACCAACATTTATTCAGACACCTTAAACATTTCATTAATACAGTTTATTCACTATAGTTTAAAAAAATGGTAATAAAATATGACAAGATCTCAGAATTAAACTGTCAGAAAAAAATAATCTTAATTATGTCAGATAACGCTTAAGCAAAACATGGTCAGGTCAAAGTGTCTGAATAATCTTTGGTTCCAACTTTTTATCAATTTTACTGATAGTCCACTGTTTGAAGAATTTTTGGGTATAATATGTCACAGTTTACTTCATTTTGCTATCCTCACTCACATAAATAAACTATAGTGTCCTGCACCCACTAGTAAAAATATAACAAAAATATCAAAAATGTCTGAATAATTTTTGGTTTGACTGTAGTTTATGACAAGGGACTCCAATCCTAATGAAACACATTCTTCGAAAGAATTTGCTGCTTCAAAACATTTTTTACGATCATTTCCACAAAGCGTTAGCAGTGGAGCCTCTCCCTGTGAAGGAATATTGTATTTATCAGAGAAGTGAAGGGAAGAGCTCTTACCCGTAATCTGTCGTGTGTCCTTGTGTTTGTTCTCAAAGTTTGTCATTGTACAAATATTTAGCTGCATCTGATGTGTCACACCCATGGGTGACTTATACAAAATGAGGTGTTCATATGACACCGTTTTCAACTAAAACTAGATAACTCTTTTATTTATTTATTAGCCACTCATTTACACGACAACAGAGTTTTGGGAGCCTAAAAAAAAGCTAAATTTTGAAAATGAGTTTCAAAGTGCAAGTTTTTGAAAACAATGTCATTATCATCTCCATGTAAGCCACAAAAACACGAAAACAGTGGCGTCATGCACTGTAGGCCATTACGTGTTCAGTCTATAGTCTTATAGTGTTTCTTTACAAAGTCACATCGCCATCTACTGGCCTGGCAGCAGAATAAAGCGATTTTAGACGTTTTCACAGATCCGTGAGAACGGTGATCGTTTTGACAACGTTGTCTGTACGCGAAAAACACAAAGGAAAACTTTTCAGTTTTTAGTACTTTATTGTCATGTAAAAGTAGCCTCAGATGATCATCCATGAATCCTGTTTCATTCATTCTGCTTTGGGAGTTTGTGCTTTGGTCATCTTCTAGATCAATTAAACGTGAATATAATTTGGCTCTGTGACAAATTGCTAATGTTTCTCTATTGGATAAAATCACCTGCTAAATGCATAGATGTAAATCTGAGTTAAAAGTTTATGGTTTAAGGTTGGTTGGTTTAAGGTTGGTTAGTTTAAGGATTAATAAAGAGAGGAGATTTAATAAAGATTTGCACCTGAAAGTGAAGGAATGTCCAGAGCCGTGTAAATTAAAGCCAGAGAAACTTACAATGAAATGAAGTGATATATATTTTATATATATATATTTGCTGATATGTATTACTTTACAGGAATATGTATTGCTCCTCTGTGAAATGTGAACCTTGCTCAGAAATGACATGCTTGCTATTCCTGTTTGTACATCATTCTGTTCTTCTTTTAGACCCATCTTTCATCCAGGGTGCTCATCATTTAGTTGTCATTCTGGTTTGTTTGTAATGCGGACATCCTTAAATGACATTTAGTTTGACGTATGAGAAACATCATTTACTGGAATTAGCTTAATGCTCTAATGCACCTGGGACTATTCTATTCCATAATCTAATTTGTTAAAAGAATTCACATAAGGTCTTAAGAATATGCTTTTTTTTCTAGAAAGATTTACAGATAATAGGTGGATTGATGTATAGTGGGATCAAAGTGGTGTTGATTTGCAAGCCATGCAATGCCAGAATAAAGGCTAATAATACAAACAAAAGAATAATGATAGAAGAATAATGAAGATTAAGTCTCATTTATGGCAGAGGTGTGAAAGATTTGTCAAGTCAGAACAAGAGAAACGTGAATTAAAAAACAGGGTAATAAAATATTTTATTAGCATCTTATCAGCCTTCTCTAAATCTCACATGACATGGTCTAAAGGCCCGTTCACACCAAGAATGATAACTATAACAATAACTATATTTGTGTCCACACCAACAAAAATTACGGTCTGTTTATTCTAGGCGCACGCGTTGTGGTTTCAAAGTGTGTACAACATGTTTTTGCTGTTTTTGTTGCATTTACACGGCTTTAACCAGCAGATGTCCTCAGCATGCAATGTTTTGAGTGAATAGCTAGTGTAATCGATCTAATCTAACAGTGAATTTAGCTGACGAAGTGGAATAAAAACAACGCCTAGTCTTTTTCACTGCAACTTCAAAGGAATCAAGACAATGTTGTCAAAACTAGCGCTGAATACCTGAGGTAATTTTATGTTACACTGTTTGCTACATGATATCATCGTTAATATTTCTCACCATTTATTCCGAGGGTTCGAGCTGGAGGTCATGGAGAAGCAGAACTGAGTTACTGGATCAGCGCTAGAAACATCGCGAGCTGACGCTTACAAGTCCGTGGTAAGTTATCACTCCGACCTCCTCTACTCCGCATGTTTCTCTCAACAGGGCCCGTGCACCCAGAACGCGATCATCCCAGGCCTCCTCCACTCCTGCACTGACACAACACAGAACTTGTGTGCTTCAGCAGTGAAAGGCGGGAGCCAGGCCCTGGGTGAGGACCTCTCCCCCTCCGGTCTTTGAGATTTCCAACCGGAACCGCTTCTCCCCTCTTCGTGAGACGGAACGCAACGCTGTGCTCGACGGTGACTCCATCGTCCGTCTACCTCAACTAAAGGTAAAGTGCGCGGTCACTGTTTTCCTGGTGCACATGTTCTCGATGTCGCTGCACAGGTACCTGCAATCCTGAATGGTGATGAGAGCATCGGAGCTGTAGTGCTGCATACAGGGGTGAACGACACCAGGCTGGGGCAGACGGAGGTTCTGAAGAGGGACTTCAGAAGCCTGATAGAGACGGTACGCAGCACATTGCCCGTGACGAGGATCATCGCGTCCGGACCGCTTCTTACTTACCAACGAATAAATGAAAGGTTCAGTAGATTATTTGCTTTAAATGAATGGTTAATGTCTTGGTGTAATGAACAGAAGCTGCTCTTTGTAAATAATTGTAATCTTCTCTGGGAGCGACCTATGCTCTTCCGTGCTGATGGCCTGCACTCCAGCAGAATTGGAGCGGATCTTCTGTCAGACAACATCTCCAAGACGCTACGCACCATATGACTAGTAAGTCAAACCTCAGATTACAGTCTTCGTTCTAGCCACTTAATTGACAAGTGCGAGTGTAGTACAATATATAGAGACTGTGTCGTTTCCCTAAATAATGAGGTCAAATAATAAATCTACTATAGGCTCTAGAAAATATCTGATCATGATTAAACCAGAAAATCACAAAATTAGTGAACAAAAACAATTTCTAAATGTAGGACTCCAAAAGATTAGATCGCTCACACCCAAGTCAGTTATTGTAAATGAAATCACAGATAATAGTTTTGATGTACTCTGCCTGACTGAAACCTGGCTTAAATCAAATGATTATTTCGGTCTTAATGAGTCTACTCCACCAGGCTACAGTTATAAGCATGAGCCACGTCTGATTGGCCATGGTGGCGGTGTTGCAACAATCTATATGAGATATGTTACTCAGATAACAGGACACAGGTTTAATTTATTTGAAGTGCTTGTGTTAAATATTACACTCTCAGATATATAAAAACAATCCCTACTATCTCTTGCTTTGGCTACTGTGTATAGACCTCCAGGGCCCTATGTTGTTTTCCTAAGAGTTTGCAAAGCATTGATTGTCAGAGATTTTAACATTCATGTAGATAATACAAAGATACACAGATTTACTAAACTCCTTTGGGGTCAAGCAAAATGTCACTGGACCCATTTATTGTTTTAATCATAGATTAGATTTAATTATATTACATGGATCCAATCCTACTGATATAGATATTCTACAGCAAAGTGATGATGTCACTGATCGTTACCTTGTAATGTGCATATTGCTGATATTTGCCATATTGCGCTGCGTTATCGACTAGGTAGAACAATTCTCCTGACAACTATAGATGGAGTCACAAATATCCTGCCTGATCTGTTTCAGCTGCTTAGTGTACCCCAACACACAAATGAACTTGAGGAAATGACTAGCAGTATGGGCACCATTTTCTCTAGTACATTAGAAACTGTTGCACCGATCAGATAAAAAAAGGTTAAAGAGAAAAGTACTGCACCATGGTACAACATGCTATTAAGAAAGAAACTCGTAATCTAGAGCACAAATGGAGACAAACTTATTTAGAGGTCTTTAGAATTGCGTGGAAAGACAGCACTTCTTGTTGTAAAAAGGCTCTAAAAGCAGCCAGGGCCGAGCATCTCCACAAACTCATAGAAAAATAACCAAAACAATCCAAGGTTCTTGTTTAGTACAGTGGCTAGATTAACAAATAAACATCACCAGAACAAAATATTCCATTACAATTTTGTAGCAATGACTTTATGAATGCAAAATTTTGAACATTTTTGAACGTTTTTGAAAACAATGCCGTTATCATCTCCATGTAACCTACAAAAACATGAAAACGGTGACATCATGCACATGTGTATTACATGTTCAGTCTGTAGGCTTGTAGTGTTTCTTTACAAAGTCACATCGCCTTTGTTACAACAGGCCTTTCTTACAGCGCTTTTAGTCATTTTCACGGATCCGTGTGAACGGTGATCATTTTGACGACGTTGTTGCCTGTATGCGATAAACACAAAAGTTGTTGTCATGTAAAACATTGTTGTCTTGTAAACATAGCCTCAGATAATTATCCATGAATCCTGTTTTAATCATTCTGCTTTGGAAGTTTGTGCTTTAGTCATCTTCTAGATCAATTAAACGTGAATGTGATTTGGCTCTGTGACAAAGTGCTAATGTTCCTATATTGTAAGTCACTTTGGATAAAACACCTGCTAAATGCATAGATGTAAATCTGATTTAAAAGTTTATGGTTTAAGGTTGGTTAGTTTAAGGTTTAATAAAGAGAGAGATTTAATAAAGATAAGCACCCAAAAGTGAAAGATTGACAAGAGCTGTGTAAATTAACCACGCCAACGCGACCACTTCGCTTTTTTTCTTAGTGCGAAAGAGACTCAAAATACTTGGGCAATTTTGGTCATACAGACAAGTTTTATACATCATTCGAAAGTGTTGTCTACTTTTATTTGTGTACACTCACAATAACAACAAATCTTTGTGCTTTTGTAAAATAAAGAAAATAAATGCCGTCTCTGTTTCTGTGACATTTCAAAAATAAACTGAAACTCAGCAAATATTTGCCACACAGACATGAGAGATATGTCTTTAGAAAGGTATGGTAAAGGAGTTTGGTGTGGAGGAACTTGACTGGCCTGCACAGAGTCCTGACCTCAACCTGATAGAACACCTTTGGGATGAATTAGAGCGGAGACTGCGAGCCAGGCCTTCTCGCCAACATCACTGCCTGACCTCACAAATGCACTTCTAGAAGAATGGTCAAAAATTCCCATAAACACCCTCCTAAACTTTGTGGAAAGCCTTCCCAGAAGAGCTGAAGCTGTAATAGCTGCAAAGGGTGGGCCAACTCCATATTAAACGCTACGGATTAAGAATGGGATGTCATTAAAGTTCATGTGCACGTAAAGGCAGGCAAACTTTTGGCAATATAGTGTCTGTCGATTAGAATTGCATCATAAATTTACTTTATTCTTATGAAAATAGGATGGCTTAAAGAACACAGGTAAACCATATATTGTCAGTCATTTATTGTTTTCATATTTAATAAGTCAAAGCATTTCTATTTTTTTATTCAGCTACAACGATAGTTGTATTAGGGATATCCTGGAACGTCACAAGTCACATTACTTCTGTGAGGCATATTTGGACTTTATGCGCGAGGGCGCCTTCCGGCCTCCAGTATGAATTAAACATACATAACATTTCTAATGATTTATAGTTATAGGCTGCCTTAATATTTCCCAAAAAATAAAAGTTTTCTGTAAAGTAAAAATATTATTATTATTTTATGCAGCCCTATGAGTAGGCACAACAAACCTGGTGTTCTTTATATTTTTTGTGAATTTTAAATCACAATTTTAACCAAAAAAGCCACAAATCATGCAGCACTAGTTGCTCCCGATATCAGCATGTTCGCAGTTGGTTTTTTTGTTTTGTTTTTTTCAGGGACCAGATGCCACTGATGAGTCCTGTTGACTTAAACATTCGCACAAGTCTCTTCAAACTGTTTTTCTCTAAGAGTTTTGTACCAACATTAGCAAGCTTCTACACGAACATGGTAAAATGAAAAAGCAAACACCTTGGAAATGACAGTTATGTTGAACAGGAACTGTTTCCGAAATGGCACAAAGGTGTGTGACTGTTCAAGTCTCTGTGTTTAGTTCAGTGTGCTCAATAATGTGCCTTTTTGTCCTTCATTGTGTATATTTGGGTTATGTTGTAAATAAAATACAATCAATCAAAAAGCCGTTCTTTTAAATCTTCTCACATTCTTTGTTCTAGTTCCATTCAGCTGACAGGGCCATTAGGGGAGGGTCTTTGTCTTCCCAGGTGTGAAACACATCATTATTCATGATCATTCACACCCTCCCCACATAAGCCTTCCTAATACAAAACATGTCTTACAAATTTTAAATCAATATATTGTTTTATGTAAATGAGTGGACAGGATGATTTTCACGTTGTTTTGAAGCACAAATTCTAGGCTACAAGATACATTTTTTCAAAAGTCTTGTGAACAAATATTCAGTATGGGTTTTATGGCCTTAATTTATCAATTTTTTTTCACAAACCATGCAAAATCATTTTCTCAAAACTGCAAACTTTTACATACAAGCTGCTCTCATATCATTGTATCAGAGTTTGTGCTAACTAATGTTTAACTAATGAACCTTATTGTAAAGTGTTACCAGTAACAGAAATAAGCACAAATGTCAGGGCATGTCAAAACACCTCCAGGGCCTGTTGTGACAAATTTGATGTCCCTTCAGTTCTGGTCTCAAAGAAAATGCTCAGAGTAGAATCTCCAGGTCGCAGGAGTTTTAACTTTATTGCCAGCTGCTAGGGGTGTAACGGTACACAAAACTCACGGTTCGGTACGTACCTCGGTTTTGAAGTCAAGGTTCGGTGCGGTTTTTGGTACAGCAGGTGGGGAGAAAACTAAACAAATTGTGTTTTTGTCTTTAAATATATTAAATTAAATTATAACTAAAAGTTTCTTAAGGGTAAAAAAAATTATCTCTGCTAATGCTATAAACTATGTAGGAAGCCCTTACTTGAACATTATGCTACTATAATATTAAAGGTTAACAACTGAGCCCAAACTATTAGCCTAAATTCAATTGCTTTTTATTTTTAGATAAAATAATCAACACTCAAATAACAAATTGTATGCAAACATGTAAGCTGCACCTAAGGCAGTTTTTGCATTAACTTCTAAATGTTTTTACTCCAATTCGTTGTTGAAATATAATCATTTCTACACAGTGGCTGTCATTTTCATGACAGATTTATTTAAATAGCCTAATCAGGACATCACTAAAAGCTTAAGTAAAATGTAATGATTTTATAGGCTAATACAGTGCATAAGCGAAAGAGTTCATTTCTCTAGCGAACTAACAAGCTGTGGACACTGAATGGCTTTTCTGAGGTAAATGCTACATGACATATTGTTTACAAGCTTTCATTGATGTCTTTCCGCCGTTGAAACACTGATTGAGCGATTACAAGAGATATGACCGTTTCAGTAAGTTGTACTGTATCTATGTTCTTTCATGTTTACTTGTATTAAAGAGGAAGAGATGCTCGCGCTGCCGGTTGAACTGAGGCGCCTGTATGGTGATCTGTCACGCCACATCAAAGCGCGTCAAAACGGCATTTTCTGTTTAAATTTCGTGATTTCGTGGACAGAATTTTAAGGATGACACTTTGTTTCTTATCTAAAGTAACAAAACGCAAAGCTTATTGCGATTCTTGGTGGTTAATGGTGGTTAGGCTACAATGTTGCAATGTAATGCTTCGGTACACGTGCACCGAACCGAAAGCCCTGTACCAAAGGCGTTCGGTACGAATACGTGTACTGTTACACCCCTACCAGCTGCACATCTGTTCATCTCACACTTTCATACAGTTTTAAACAATGATCTCATTTGCAGGTGCTCTTCTCCCTTTCTCTTCCTGGAATCTCCCAAGTACTCCCCAACACTTTTACCACAGTAACTTCAGTAATTGGCTATCTTGTTCTTTTTTTAAGGGTGGCCGACTGCGAACTAATCTACATTTTTTGACTTGCCGCCTAATTGTGGAATTCTGCCAGTTGTTTGTCAACCCTTCCTCATAGGCAAAATGAAACATTGTAACAAGAACAGTCAACACTCCCTGGAGGCAAGAAGCCACCAAGTGACACATTTATTTCACACCTCTTAATAATGGTCTTAATCTTTCACCAGCATCTGACGTTTACTGGAAAACCCGACTTAGCAAAAAACTGCTCAGTGGGCCACAAGACTTTCTCGGACGATGATATATTTGTTGATATGTATTGCTTTGTTTCTGTATCAGTTTCTATGGATTTTCTGCTGTGAATGTGTGAAATGTGAACATTGCTCAGAAACTATGTGCTTGCATAGTTCAACCTATGCCAGTACATCATTCTGTTCTTCTTTTAGACCCATCTTTCATCATTCATCTCTCTCATCATTTAGCTGTCATACTGGTTTGTTTGTAATGCGGGAATCCTTAAGTGATATTTAGTTTGGCGTATGAGAAACATCATTTACTGGAACTTTGTAATTTATAGTGTTCCAGTAGTTCGAACAGTAGGCGTTAACAACGCCTTCGAGAAGCCTTGAACTGATGAAATAAAATATGCAATGTAGGTCACTTAAATAAAAGTGCAAAAGACTGATGCACAATGTATGCACATGTATTTATATACTGCATAGGTGCTCATTTGAAAAGAGCAAACTTCCCAAAGGCAACTATTATATTTAAAAATGTGGTTTCCCAAAGGGTAAACTTCATCTCAGACGAAAGCATAAGGCATGTTAAAGTTGCTGTTTTGTAGTCTCAGCAGGAGGAAAGTATAATTTCATTTAAATGCAGAATGTCATCAAACTGGAAATGCCATTTAAGTAGTCTGAATTACAAACAAATCAGTATGATGGCTGAATGATGGGCCCCTAGGAAAAGATGGTTGAACAAAATGAAGTACAAACAGGAAGAACAGGTTGAACTTCTGAATTTCCCAGCAATGTTCACACTTTACACATAAGAGCAATACATATATTACTTGTGAACAGCACAAAATAGAAACTGACAAAGAAACGAAGCAATAGATATCTATACTGCTTTGTTTGTAATGCGGACTGAAGAGATGGAGAAAAGTCTGTACTTTCTGTTTAGAAAGGTATAAACAGAAAATCACAACATATTTTGGATGTGATCCTTATGTTATGAGGAGGAGCGATTTTCCTACTGAATTGAAAGACTTGACTGCTATCGAGGAGGTAGATATAGAGAATGTGAAGCTGCCGTCACGCCGGGTAAAGAAGGGATACAGCTACGGACACTGGGCATGCACAAAATTTAATTACTGTATTTGCATTATTGTAAGGGTAGGTTTAGTCATTAATAAAACAATCTGATAAGTAGCAAATTAATTTACTGTTATTTTATTGTGAAATTTTGCCTCACTTCCAGCCATTGCTGTATCCCTTCTAGTCTGGTTTGTTTATATCGCGCTGTCTTTCTGCTAGTGATGTTAGTATTTTGATTTTCTGTCGTGATCATTTATCGTATTATATTTATCGTAGGTCATTTATGCTGAGTCAAGAATTGCAACAGGAGCTCACATCATCGTTCAGGGAAAAAACTGGATGGTGTAAAACCTTTTCTACGTGTAAAAACACTAAGGGAAGCAGGTTGAGGAGGTGACGGGAAGACGCCGTATAGCAAATCTAATAATGTCAGTGATTGAACCCACTCCCTATCACTCAATAAAATAAACAAAATACAAAACTTTGAAAAACACTCAGCTATGTGATTGGTTTAATAATTAACATTACATTTGCGAGTACGACTCTCACTCATCTTGTGAATGAGTATAACTTGCACACAGCCACTTCAAAACTGTTCACAAGCTTCTATGGGCTTGATTTTGGTTGTCATTTGTTGAAATAAATACCAAAAAAATGCTGAATGTGACCCTCCGATTCTCCCCCGTGGTCATATGGGAAAGTGAATATTTACAAAGACAACATTAAAACTACAGTTACATTTACACCCTTCCAACAAAGAAATGGATTGACTTCTGTCAGCTTGTTGAACACATTTATTTATTTTTATTTATTTATTTTTCTACCACATGATGGCTGAAGCAGCAGCGCGTGACACTGTTCTCACGGTAACCAGATCAACATTAGCTGTGTCTCATTTCATTTAATTTCGAAGGATGCGGTATACGAAGTGTCCTTGAATTAAATGAGACGTCCTTCGTAGGACGCACGGGCAGGAAAGGAAACAGGAAGTATCACGTTGCTATCTATAAATTTGAAAATTAATTTAAAAAAGAAAATGTGTTTGCTTGTTTTATTTTGGTTAATCCTTGAGGAGCAGTGGTATATGCACAACAGATATTTGTTACAGAGGCAAAGGAGGAGGATGTTAAGAAGTACAAAGTTTATCCATTGGTGCTCTTCGGTCATTTTTGACCGAAAAAATTTCTGTTTTGAATTGTTAAAAATCACAGCTTTATTGGAATGGTACGAAACTTTGTGACTTTTATGGTATTTGGAATGTGAACACAAAGAAAAAAAAAATTGAGGGCATGATTCGAGCATGCTAAGTGGTCGTAAAAAAAAAAATAGTCACACTTGTTGTCTTCGGTCAAAAATGATCGACCACAGGAAATGAATGGGAAAATCGACAAAAACACAAAAATTCAGAGAATTTCTGTGCATACAATCTACAAATTAGCCACAATTCTGTAAAACATCAAGATTTAGACACACCCACTCACACACACTTTGAGTTTGTGATAGGATTCCTATGTAGAAAAATCACTCCCTGCGCTGCAGCAATGACGTCATGTGCAAACAACCTATTGTGTCTGTACAAAGAACCACAAGCCCAGATGAGTATCGTGCAAGTGGATTAAAAAAGTAAAAAAAGCAATATGAGTAAAGAGATAATAGTGAAGCAAAACACAAAAATAGAATATAAATATATGTGCAGTATTTACAGTATTACCAACAGGGAGGAAGAAGGGACGTGGAAGGGGCAAAAGAAAAAAAACAAAAACCGTCTAAATTTTAAACAAACTAAACTAGCGTCTGTGAAACCCGAACTAAGCTCCACTCTTTATCCTGAAAACCAAAAGTACCTAATGTACTAATACACACAGTAAACCCCATAGACATAATAAATACATAGACGCCCTATTGGCCGCTGGATCGCACGTCAACGGCGCCGCCATATTGTGCGGGGCAACTTGCCGTAACTCTCATAAGTGGACTGAAGAAAAGATGCCTGACTATTTTGAGGTTTTACACATCGTCGCACAATCCAAACCACATATCGGGGAATTACCTTTCACATGCAAGTCTGAACAGTTGTTTCTGGTTGTATTTGGTCATTATAACATTGTTTTGACAGCTAGTCGACCACCAAAGTTGGACTATTAAAAGCTAACAACAATGCTAGTTATCTATAAAAAACTGAGACTTTATAAGAAGTAAGTTTACGTGATTCTTATGAAGTTTGAGATTATATTATAGTTTATATCATTAACTAATCAAAATCGCAAGTGAGTCTTCCGTGCAATCGAGCCAGAGGACTTTGACAGGATAATTAAACGATTAATAAGGTTTTGAGATGCAAAGTATCTTCCTATTCAATTGAAATTGTCCTGTGAGGTGATTCAAGAGGAAAAGCTAAAGGCACGAGGGAAAAAGCAAAAATTCCATTGTTGAAGACAGAAAAGCATTTCCACAATTAAAATCGATGTGCACATTTCATGTGCATGAAATTATATTACATTAGGAACATCTCCACAATTATTAACCTTGAAAAATAAACCAAATCTATGTTTGAGAAGCGTGAGTTTTCACAATTCCTTATGACAATGAATAATTTTCAAGTTCAAACTAGCGAGATTCTGAGTAATTGGAGACAAAACCTTTTTCGTACTTCACGCAGATCATAAACCGTTGGAATCGGTTGAGAAACGTAAACTTTATTGCGCTTTTTGTCCAGAAAAGCCACAGCTCCCCGTTTACTTGCATTTGTTTAATGAGGAGTCTTGCCCCGCACAATATGGCGGACTCGTTGGCGTATCGCAGCAAAGCGGCCAATAGGGCGTCTATGTATTTATTATGTCTATGGTAAACTCTACGTGTTGCAGTGTCACGTGACATTCTTACCCGTCCACTTCTTCCAGGCCTACTAACATACAGCGTAAACACTTAATGAACTAAGTTACATACAATGGGGAGAAACAAATATGCAGAGAGACTTTGAACATACACATGAACCAAGCAACACAAACAAAAGAAGAAATCGAAACAAAATAGCATGGGTTCGAGAGAGTGGTCTGGCGTGCTATTCTATATGAGGTGGTAGTTTCTGATTGGCAATAGACAGAATGGATGATGAAGATTGGCAGGAGAATGGACCAATAATGGGTATCTAAGAAAGTGAAAGTAAACGAGAGAAAGCGGGGAGAGAGAAAAAAAAACATGCCCACACAACACAAGGATGTAACAGGACGACATTCTTAACATTTCCAGACTGATTTATGAGAAACTTTCCAGTAACTCAAACAATAGGTCACAATCAAACGTGCTCCACGAGTCCTGAAAAGTGAAGCCAAAGCGTGTCACAAACCCCGCCCTCTCCATGAAATGTAATGGAACATGAGACAAACGAAACAATTAAATTACACTTTTTAAATCACGCAGTTTTTATCACGCCGGTGTTAGTTCAAGTGTTCGTTTTTTAAATAAGTTTGGCTTTAGTTATTTATTTGACGCTATAAAAACGGGGATGTGACATCATGATTGACAGCTTTTCTGAGTGAAGAAGTCACTGAGGCGCCAACGAACTTTTTTCTGGATCTTTGTGAGGAGATTGGAGCTTTAACTTTAAATTTTTACATTTCAATAACTGTTTATTTCACACCGAAATAATAAGCTTTTCTGAGTTTGGGCGGGACCTTGATATCGCGGCTCCACTTTGTACTTACTACTGTGCAGACTCAGGTTTCAAGTTCACTGTGCGCAGACTCGAGACTCAAGATGTCAGCGCCATATAGACACACTGGCAGCTTCACTTACTATGATGGAAGAGAGTGAAGGTGCATCGTTCATATTTTTTTAAAATCTACAGATGCACAGCTCACTTTTCCATAGATATATGGTGCAAAAGGGCGAGCGTGCAAAACTTGTCATTTGAAAGCGAAAAACAGTGTTTGAGACTCGTCGCAGTTGTATTTAAGTACTTGTGTTTGTGCTAGAAAAATATCCAAGACAAAAAAAAGACGTGAGGAAAAAATTCTACAACTGTGCAATTCCCATTTGATGAATTCACATACTGATTTGCGGGATGAGCAAAATTTGTCCGTGACTTCACATTTTTTGATGCGGGTGTGTGAATGCGTTTTGCACCATATTCACTGCGTCAACTTTAGCAAAAATGTGAGCGTACGAGTTTCTTAATTTGTGTTTTGTAGAATAGGATTTGTGCACCTGCAATGAAGAATTTAACTACAACTACAAATTCCACTGTCACAGGTGCTCAGTTGTTTTGCACCAAATATACCTTCATACGGGGCCATGCTCGGGGGCTCCAGTGCGTCATCGATCCCCCGTTTTAGCTCCGCCCAAAAAATCCTGAACACAGAATTAGTGAAAAACTGTTTAACGCTCTACCTTCACAATTCAGAATTACATAGTCTTTGTAATGTGTTTAGAAACAACTCTCAGAATTGGCTTTACAGGGACTTTAAACTGTCAACTTGAGATCTTTTACACGTCAGTGTCAAAATCAGTGCTGTTTGGTCAATGGGGTATCTGTTAATTGAGCCAAAATATTTGAGTCAAGAGATTCAGGAAGCATTACTCCTACACCACACATTTTATAATTAAATCCAACATTACTCTTGACAAATCATGCATCATTTCAAAGACCTAAGACTCAAGTTTTGATGTTTGATAACTATTTGCTTATTAGCTGAAGTGACATAGCAACCGTAATTATTTGATTTGTTTCATAAAGCAATATACAGTCATAATGGAGCATGGCTGTCACCCGGTGGCCTTATTTGGTGTAACGCCTAATCAAACGTCACTCGTATTTAATTCTTATTTTTACATTAAACTCACATTTTGGAACTTGTTTAGCATTTTGTTTTGCAGCTATTCAGCAAATACTTATCAAATATATAAACTTGAGTTCAAAATAAATAATAATTTGTGTTTACTGAGGCACTTACAGTCTTAGTAGTCCTATGGAAACCGTGTACGTGTAAGAATCATAATAGATTTTATTTTGCTTTAAAAATAAAACGATGCAACGTTCAAGTATTTGTTTGTCATTATTATTATTATTATCATTAACAAATCTTTTTTTGAATTGGTAGAAGTTACATTATGATAAGTTGTTCTTCAAATTTTTATTATGCACTTTGTACTTAGTATAATGATTGTTAAGCATTTAAAAAAAAAATATATATATATATTGACAGGCACATAGGGGTCCTTCTTAGGAGAGACTGGAATTTTCAGTGCTTTTTCTAACGTTATTTGCCCTGCGGTGGCACTTATACACTTAGATTCAGTATTCTGTCAACTGCACGCATCTGTTTGCCAACATATGGATGGACTGTACAGGTAATTAATACAAAAATAATCCTAAAATAGTACTATAACAGTTATAATGGAGCATGGGTGCCACCCAGTGGATTTTTTTGGGTATAACACCTCATAGGGACCTAGTTGGGCGGAGACCCTATTTTTTTCTTTTTTTTTACATCTTTTATTTAATGTAAATTAAAAACATATATATTATGTATTATATCAATCCATTCCTTCACTGTGGGTGACTCTGGTTTTAACCAATTTCTGGTCATTACTATTTTACTAGCTGCCAGGAGAATTAACAACAACTTCTTGTCCTTTCTGTTCCACCTCTCACAGGAAATATTACAAAGTACAAAAAATCCACTGGGTGGCACCCATGCTCCATTATAACTGTTATAGTACTATTTTAGGTATTTTCGCATTAATTACCTGTACAGTCCATCCATATGTTGGCAAACAGATGCGTTCAGTTGACAGAATACTTAATCTAAGCGTATAAGTGCCACCGCAGGGCAAATAACGTTAGAAAAAAGCGCAGAAAATTCCAGTCTCTCCTAGAAAGGACCCCTGAAGGAGGAGGCCGCGGCGACGCCTGTTCGCAAAACACTACTGAGGCAGTTGTTACAAATTAAAGATCCGAAACAGATCATAACATACACTAAAAATCGAAGAGTGGTTTCTGGAGGTGTGTGGTTCAACATAAGATCACCTCATGGGTTTAAACCCGCTTCGCGCACGCAAGCAATGACATGGCTGTCGTTTGGCTGTCCTGTATGTTTCCCATCTGGTAAGCTGGAGTGATACTATGATTAATGACTGCTTCCAGATGGGACATTTAAATTAATTTCATTTAAGGAGTTTTGTGACTCTATTTGACAACAAACTTTTGTGTGCATTCACTAACAATGTTAATCAGTCAAATAATGCACAGTTCAACATTCATTATTTCATTCATGTCCTTTTATTTATCATCTTTCATTCACATTGCAGCATTGTCACAGAAGGGTGTAATATCATTTTGTGAATGTAATCTGCAAAAAAAAAATGTTTCAACGATGAATTTCATAAAGCTAAAGCTAACCCTAACCCTTCATATGTATAAGACAAAAAAGTCAAAATTATAAAGAAGTGAAGAATACAAATTGTCATTAAGGTGGACAATCACATTTGGGCCACATTCAGCTGCGGCGTGACCGTAGCCTTACTTTCACACAGATACGAATTTTCTGGTGCCATTTTAAACCGCTGAGCCATTTAAATCTCTTTCCACACAATGAACACAAATGTGGTCTCACATCTGCATGACTTTTCTGGTGTATCTGTAAGTGTGATGGCAAAAGAAATTTTTTATTACACTGATCACAACTAAATAGCCTTTCTTCAGATTGAATGTGTTGAACACTACTTTTTCTAATCGTCTTTCCACTCTCAGAGCACTGCAACTTCTTTCCACAACGTTTTTGCAAATGACGTTTCAGGTCACCTTTATATGCGAAACTCTTCTTACACTTTAGACATGTGAAAGGTTTCTCTCCGGTGTGAACTCTCATGTGAATGTCAAGTGTTATTTTCTGACTGAAACTCTTCCCACACTGAGTGCAGGTGTAAGGTTTCTCTCCAGTGTGAACTCTCATGTGAGTCTTGAGGTTTCCTTTAAATCTGAAACTCTTTCCACAGTCATTGCACTTGAAAGACTTCTTTCGCGAGTGAATTTTTAAGTGCCTTTTTAAGTGCCAGGTAAAGCGTCTCTTGTCTGAGAAACTCGTTCCACACTGTTGACAATTAAAAGAGTTCTCTCTTGAGTGAAGCCTCATGTGGAAAGTAAGGGTTGGTTCACATGTAAAACATTTTCCACACTCAAGACACACGAATGGCTTCTCTCCTGTGTGACTTCTCATGTGAGCCTTAAGATTTCCTTTGTTTGAGCATCTCTTCCCACACTGTTTGCAGACGTAAGGGCTCTCACCAGTGTGAACTCTTATGTGGGCATCAAATGTTTTCTTATATGAGAAGCTCCTCCCACACTGTTTGCAGGTGTAAGTACTCTTAACACTGTGACTTTTCATGTGTGAATCAAGAATTGGCTTAAGTCTGAAACTCTTTCCACACTGATCACATGTGAATGGCTTCTCCCCAGTGTGAATTGTCATGTGCGTCTTAAGAGTTCCTTTGTGCGAGAAGCTAGTCCCACACTGGTCACATGTGAAAGGCTTCTCTCCAGTGTGACGTCTCATGTGGGAATCAAGGTGTGCTTTACATGTGAAGCTCTTCCTACACTGTTTGCAGGTGAAAGGGTTCTGAGTGTTGAGGCTTACTCCGTTCTCTCCTGAGTGTTCTCTCTGCATGTGGGAATTAAGGGATCCTCTATTTTTGAAACTCTTTCCACATCGTTCACATGTGAACGGCTTCTCTCCAGTGTGAACTGTCATGTGGGAATTAAGGCTTCCTCTGTGAACGAAGCTCTTTCCACACTGTTGACATGTGAAAGGCCTGGTGTGAACTTTCATGTGGCATTTAAGGTTATGTTTTTTATTGAAACTCTTTCCACAAAGAGAGCAGGTGAGGTTACTTTTAGATTCGGTCTCCTGTGCTTTATTTAGTGAAGACATTTCAGTCTGAATGGATTTCTCTACATCATTGAAATCATGTCTGTTATATTGATCTTTCTCTTCATGATTCTCTTCTTTCAGAGCCATCAGGTCTAAAATAAAAAAATAAAAGACAAAAGTTAATGGCATTTTAAGGGCTCAAAGCAACAGGCATCAAAACCAATATTGTGTAACAAAACTGCATTGTTATAGACCAATCCTGAATCTGCCATTCAGGTCACAATATGAAAGAAATGTAGTCCTCTTCACTAATGCAACGGTACTTGTGAACAATTTCAGTCACCATCATTTAATAAAGCTATAAATGACAAGTATGGAGTGCAACAGGGCTCAGTATTTGTTCCTCTGCTTTTCTCCTAATATATGCTGTCCCTGAGGGACATTATCATTGGATGTTTTGCCACTGAAACTCAGCTTTAACTTTCCTCACAATGTGATGAAACTGCACAACTGTCCAAGTTAGCATAGATTGTTGATTTTGCGGCAGTATCAACCAACTCATTACATTGACAAAAAAACAAATAATTGATAATGAAAATAATCACTAATTAATTTTATTATTAATTAATCATGTCTGCACACAGTGCACCTGTGTGATTTTTCATGTGTGAATCACAGGTTGCTTTATGTCTTAAACTCTTTCCACACTGATGACACATAAAACAGTTCTCACCTGAGTGTTTTGTCTTTTTGTGGACATTAAGGGTTACTTTGAGTTGGAAACTCTTTCCACAATGATCACATGTGAACGGCTTCTCTCCAGTGTGACTGATGATGTGGGAATTAAGGGTTACTTTATATTTGAAACTCTCTCCACACTGATCACATCTGAATGGCTTTTCTTCAGTGTGAACTCTCATGTGGGATTTAAGGTATATTTTTTTAGTGAAACTCTTTCCACACTGTTGACATGTGAAAGGCTTCTCTCCCGTGTTAATTTTCTCTATTTCTTTCAGTTCTTGATTCTCTTCTTTCAGCACCATCAGGTCTAAAGTGAAAAAATAAAAGTTAATAGCAGTTTAATGGCTCAAAGCAACAGACATCAAAACCAACATTGTGCAACAAAACTGCACTGTCATAGACCAATCCTGAATCTGCCATTCAAGTCAAAAATATTAGAAAAATAGTTTATAAATTTAGTTTATATAAGATTTAATAAAGCAATAAATTACCTGCTTCTGGTATCTGGTCATAAGTGCATCTTTCTTCTAGAGCTATTAGCTCTTTTGACAACATAGATCACAATATTATTTTGGATAGCTTGAGAATTATGTTGAGACTTGTTGATAAACCATGCTAATGCTTAAGTCAAATCTACCCAAATGTTAATATTTAGTTTAAACAAATAGACGCCTTAAAACACAAGTATGGAGTGCAACAAGGCTCAGTATTAGGTCCTCTGCTTTTCTAATATATGCTGCCCCTGAGGGACATTTATCATTAGAGTTCACAAAGTTTTCTATATCTATTAAAAAAAAAAAACTCACAACATGTACTGTGCTAGACTAACTGGAGACTGGTGACAACACGTGTATATTGTTGCCCTATTGTTAGTTTGATTGCTTCTACTGCTCTCCTCATCTGTAAGTCACTTGGGATAAAAGCGTCTGTTAAATGATTAAATGTAAAGCCAAAGGATTAACATTTCCTCACAATGTGATGAAACTGCACAACTGTCCAAGTTAGAAGAGAGTGTTGTTGATTTTGCAGTTGTATCAACCAACTGATGATAGATAACGAAAATAATCGCCAATTAATTATTGTTTATTAATCACATCTGCACGCAGTGCATGGAAAAAAATCCCCCAGTCATGTCACTTTACAGTAATGAATAATGCATTTCTGTGGATCCCACACTGTTTGCAGGTGTAAGGACTCTCACCTGTGTGACTGTTCATGTGTGAATCATGAGTTGCTTTACGTTCGAAACTCTTTCCACATTAATGACGTATAAAACAGTACTCACCTGAGTGTTTTCTCTTTGTGTGGGAATTAAGGGTTACTTTACATCGGAAACTCTTTCCACACTGAACACAAGCAAACGGCTTCTTTCCATTGTGACTTTGCATGTGGGAATTAAGGGTTACTTTATGTCTGAAGCTCTTTCCACACTGATCACATGTGAATGGCTTCTCTTCACTGTGAATTCTCATGTGGGAGTTAAGATTTCCTTTTCCAGTGAAACACTTTCCACACTGTTGACATGTGAAAGGCTTCTCTCCAGTGTGAATCCTCTTGTGTGAATCAAGGGTTGATTTAACTCTGAAACTCTTTCCACACTGATCACATGTGCAAGGCTTCTCTCCAGTGTGAATCATCATGTGGTAATTAAGGCTTGCTTTTGCAGTGAAACTCATCCCACACTGTTGGCATGTGAAACGCTTCTCTCCAGTGTGAGTTCTTATGTGGATTTCAAGTTTATGTTTTTGGGTGAAACTCTTTCCACAATGAGAGCAGGCCAAGTCACTGTTAGATTCGGTTGTCTGATTTTTTGTTTTAGTCTGTGTGGATTTTTCTTGATCCATGAAATCATGTCTCTTATATTGACCTTTCTCTTCTATTTCTTTAAGTTCTTGATCCTTTTTCAGTCCCATCAGGTCTAAAGCAAAAACCAGACAAATACATGTTAATGACAGTTTAATGCCTCAAAGCAACAGACATCAAAAGTATAAATACATCAAAACCAACTTCATGCAACAAAACTGGGTTGTTATTATAGACCAGTCTTGAATTTGCCATTCATCTCTATAATATTAGGAAAAAGAGTCCCCCTCACTATGCTATGGTACTTGTAAACTTAAGGATATAAGCACCATCATTTATTAAAGTGATACGTGACCTGCTTTTGGCATCTGATCATGAGTGCATGAATACTATTAGCTCTTTGACAACGGATCACAACATAGCTTGAGAATCATGTAGTCATTTGTTGATAAGCATTACCACTGTTTAGGTCAAATCTATCTGACTGCTAATACTTTGTTTAAACAAACAGACATCTCAAAACAAGTATGGAGTGCAACAAGGCTAACTATTAGGTCCTCTGCTTTTCCCATATGCTGTCCATGAGGGACATTATCATTAGAGTTCACCGTGTTTTGGCAATGATACTCAGATAACATTTCCTCACAACATGATGAAACTGCACTGTCCACGGTTAATACAGGGTATTATTAATTTTACTTTATCAACCAACTGATAATATTGAGAAAAAAAATAGATAATGAAATAATCAATGAATTTTATTGTTTTATTTTTAATTAATAAATTAGGTCTGCAAGCCCCAAATGCAGTGTCCTTCACCATGGGTGAATCATCAATCTAGACTCCACAGTCCACTACCACTCTTCCAGAACCCCTTGACCCAAGTCCTCTGGTCCAGGAGCTCCCAAATCTGGTGGTTACAGAGCTAGCAGTCATGGGCTGTTTCCACCTGGGATTAAAGGATTAGCTCACTTTCGAATGAAAATTAGCTCAAGCTTTACTCACCCTCCAGCCATCCTAGGAGTATATGACTTTCTTCTTTCTGATGAACACAATCAGAGTTATATTAATAAAAAATCCTGACGCATCCGAGCTTTATAATGGGGATCGGATCAGTGAGTATGAGCTGAAGAAAGTGTCTCCACATCCATCCATCATAAACGTGTATTCCACAAGGCACCGGGGGGTCTTTGTGAGGCGAAGCGATGCGTTTGTGTAAAATAAATATCCATATTTAACAAGTTATGAAGTAAAATAGCTTCCGCCAGACTACCTTCCATATTCAAGTTACGAAGAAAGTGTAAACTGGTGTCAGGTCATTTACACTATTTCCATAAGTTGAATAGGGAAGGTGTAGGATGTAGCGCAAGCTTTGTGAACCACAAGAGTTTTACACTTTCGGCATACGTTGAATACAGAAGGCGGTCTGGCAGAAGCTAGATATTTTACTTCATAACTTGTTTAAATAATGGATATTTTTTACACAAACATCGTTTTACTCCAGAAGGCCTTTACTGAACCCCAGAGACGTGTGGAGTACATTTATGATGGATAGATGTGGATGGAGACACTTTCTTTAGCTCATTCTCCATTATAATGCTCGGATGCGTCAGGATATTTGACCTGATGCCAGTTTACATTTTCTTCGTAACTTGAATACGGAAGGTAGTCTGGCGGAAACTAGATATTTTAGAGTTATATTAATAAATATCCTGACGCATCCAAGCTTTATAATGGCAGTGAACGGGACCAACGAGTATGAGCTGAACAAAGTGCCTCCATCCACATCTATCCATTATAAATGTGTATTCCACACGGCTCCGGGGGGCTAATAAAGGCCTTGTTAAGCGAAGCATTTGTGTAAAATTAATATTTCTCCGATTAAGAAGAAAGTTATATACACCTAGGATGGCTTGAGGGTGAGTAAAGCAATGGGCTAGTTTCATTTGAAAGTGAACTAATCCTTTAAGTTGCATTTTGGTCGATTGGTGACACATTCCCGTACACACCTGGTATTTTAATCTGTCTCTTTTTGTCCACTTTCAACCACTTCGGTCCTGATTTCTTTGAGGGGAGGGTCTATAGGCAGGTAAATGTTTTTTTTCCCAGATCTCAATGTACATATAAAAATGCCCTGAGACAACGGAAAAACATACAGAGAGCATTAGCTTTCATTTCTGCTCTGATAGTTGCAGTATCACGCAAAAAGCTGTGAAGAAATCAGGAATGTGAGAACATTGTGCCAAACTTGGGTCTTTAGCCGACAGTTTAAATCCCATCAGGCTACCGCACGCTTCCCATAATGTTTATACATTAGGTCAGTAGGCGGTCTTTTGCAGCTATTCAAACACGAGTGCTTCCACTATGAATACAATCCGGTCAAAAGAGTTTTCAACTACCTCTGGAAGTGGTCGAAAGTAGACAAGCTCAAAACGTTTTACACCCTGTTCACACCTGTATTTAGCATAGTCCACTTGTAAATCGATCGACCAAAACGCATCTTAATACCAGGTGGAAACCATGATTCTACGCACCCTAGAATGAACCACTCACCCCCGTCCAACATCCCTTATCCACTGGTCCTGCCCAGCCTCCTGGGCAGTGTTTAGTTTCTGGTTATCATATCATGTATTTTGTTGAACAAGATTGTTATAATACATAATGTAACACACACAAAAATTTATAGACATTACATATTATTGCAAATGCCAGCAGAGGGCACAGACTGCAACGGGTTTAAACCTTTCATTTAAATCGCGGTGAACAATTAGCACAGTGTCCAACATTGTAAAGAGCGATACCATTGTGCAGCGTTCACCGCAGTAAAGTTGAGTCAGTGGATCATGTGTTCTGTGAGGATTCAGGGGGACATTAAAAGCAGAAGGTCTGTTCTTACTTTTGATATACTGCATACAACAAAATAATATGGGGGCCATGAAAATTGTGTGAAAATGATCAAAATTGCTTGTTATATTCAGAGGATCTGTGAGCGTGCAGAACTCAGTTTTTTAAGTTAAAAACTGCAAAATTTCACTGAGAGGTGAACAAGTTTACTCCAACCTGCAGATACCCACATTTGGGAAAAGGTCGTGCCTCTTTTTCATCTCATACATTTTGAAAACAAGGTGCGCTTTTATTGATTTTTTTTCATTTATGCAGAGACTGTAAATTTTAATTTTTACACAGCTTGCTGGAAGCAACATAAAACTTTGTGTTGTGTCAAATTCGAAGGTGGGTATTTTCAAAAAGTGGCAGGGACATTCCCCCCTGGGAATTGTGTGTTATGATGACATTCTTCAAAAATAGAGCTGGAGATGGTAATAAGGATCAAATGACTGAGTTCAGCTTTGAGAATGAAACCAACCTGTTTGTTCCTCAGCATCTTCTTGTTTCAAACTGAATACTTCTTCAATCTTCACATCTTCAATCTCCTCTTTAATAAACTCCATCTTTATAATAGTGTCACGTGGATCTCAGTTGCTTCACCAGGAGTGTTTCTGTGTGTTTGGACACTCTGTCATGTTTAAAATGAGAATAATTAACAAAAAAAATATGAATCCAATATAAATCTCTGAGTGTGTCTCAATCAGATCTAGTTCAGTACACTGGTAAGAGAGTCAGAGTGAGAGTTAATGGACTTAAATTATCTGATTAGACTAAAAACACTCAAAACTAGCACTACAAACTAATAAAAGAACACAAACTATACAGACTAGCACTGATTCTTGAAATAAGGTACAAAAAATGTTTTAAGTTAGTTTTTAAAATATTTTCCTCTGAAAATGTACATTTATTCACTTCATAACTTAATTTGTGTTGATTCCATCGCATTAAAAAGCATGATATTTTAATTTGAGCCATCCAACAATCAATTACGTAATACTGGTGTTCAGTAAAGGAGCCGAGTCAATTTCCAGATCCAAATTTACTTAATTCTCCAACTTTCTTTCTAATATTAAACATATATAATCAATGTTCTTAGGTGAATCAGACATGATATCATGTAGTTCAGTTGATGTTTTAATATTTTAACACAATGAACTGAAAAAAGAATAAGATGTTTCTTTCAAAATTTTGTTTTCTTTGTCAGTTGTAGTGGCCTTAATAAACATATCAAAAATGCCCAGATTTATCACACAACTATTTACAGAAACTGTTACACCAGGATGACAGAGTTGACATGTTAAATCTGTGACTGCAGAGACTTCAACATTGTTTGAATAAAATATTTAAAAAAAATATGAAACTTCCAGGACTGTGTCCTACTGCGACATCCAAATGTTTTCCATAGAGCAAGTATTTAAATAATACTAACAAAATTATTTCAAAATGAAAGTAATGAATGTCCTGAGTATCCAGGTTTCCTTTAGATGTAACTTAAGTATTTTTATTTTGATGAATGTACTTATTTTTTTAACATCAAGAGGGCTTTTGTGTGTAGGACATGTTTTGTCCCTGATCTCAAGAATCAGTGATATACATGTTTGTTGCATTTGCATCAAAAGCTCATTCATTCAAAGCTCACTACTCGCCAGTGACTGAATTCGTGTTTATGATAAACTCTTACGATATAAGGAGGGAAATGAGACGAGTTTTTAATGTTACTCGTGTGATTTCATTCTGTTACTTATCTAACACAACGTAAATAAATGTTAGATAAAGCAATGCAATGTTACATTTAAAACACAACATTCATTCTGCGTCGCTTGTAAAACTTTGAAGACAACTGAACGGTTTCTATAAGTTTAAAAGTTAAACGCATAAAACAAACCTTTCCTCAGCCGAATCACAACAGATGCACGAGCGCGAAGCAGCCTTATGACGTCACACCATTTGACCAAAATAAAAGTCCTGTTCACACGCTACTGCTGTTTACAATCACAAAAATGCACAGAAAATTTAAAATAGATGTCAGATGAGTTCAGAGTTGATTTCTTGGATTTAAATACATGTTGTCCAATGATGTACTGAAAATGTTAAGAATTACTAATGAAAGAGTGTGAGATTCTGTCTAAAAGGCAAAACTTTAATGTCTGGGTGTAGAAACCATTTATACCAGCATTAAAATGCAAACAGTGACAAATGTGATTTACAAGTAAAAATATATAATCACAATATGATTAAAAGGGTGTGTGTTGAACTTCATTCAAATATGACATTTTCTCCAACTGTGGAAATCCCTTCTTCTTTTGTATGTTCTTCTCATGTGAAATATGTGCTGCTCCCAGCCAAACATCAAAAACACACAATGACAGAAGCCTTCAGGATCAATGGTGTGGATCGGGGAACCATCAAGACGACGGCTCCAATTGCAGAGCTCCACATTGTGGACCCAGAAACCTACAAAAGCCTGAAGTTTGATCCTGCGAATGAGACCCTGCAACCCACATTAGCTCTGATAAAAAGGCTATTACAGAGGACATGACATCTAGAGGCCAACTTCTTCTTTCCCTTGTTGATGAAATATTAAAATGCAAATTTGCTGATTTGTTCAGTTCTGTCATGTTGTACTAGAAGTGTGAAATGTTGAAAATGTGGACACTTACAAGAGCAAGGCTATAATGTCATGTGTATGTTTTATAATTGGGATCATTTAGTGCACACTAAAAAGTTCTGTCATACAGTTTTCTGTTTTATACACACTGCAGTACATTTGTTTATAGCCTTGGCAAAAGTAGATTAGCTACTAGTTCATATTGGTACTCTGTTGTGTTCATTGTATTGTATTATAATTATATACACCTTTAGATTAAAGGAGGTATTTCTACTTGTGCTGTCTTTGGTCTGCTGCTCACTAGTGTGCCGCGTCACCCCCTGGGTGGTTTCTACCGCGACCACATAACGCTATCTTGGTCACGAGCCACTTCCTCTATTCATATTACTCAACTCCTGTAAAAGGTCGACCTTTATAGATTCAAGAGGAGTCAGGTAGGTGTATAATATTTTCTTCTTAGATTATATTATCTCAGGGTCTACTTCTGATCACTACCGTACCTCCTAGGCTAACGGTTCAGATAACAACCAAGTGGGTTAGCCTTCCGTTCAGTGCACCACAGCTGGCTCTTCGCCCTCAGAGGACAGCTATGCCTGCTAATGCACTTCCACCGCCCACTCTGTTGCGACTGGTTGGCAACCTTGACTGACTTTGTAAAGTCTGTCGGGATATCGCTATAAAAATCTATCTTTTTCAGACAGTCACTTCTGATACCCCAAATGGATTCTCACTCTACAACAATAAACAGACTGAGACAATACTATCAGAGTTTGAGGGCAGTCCTCATTCTCATTTTATTATTTCTTGCAAAGGCAAAAGCTAAATACACCACTCTATGCCAGCTAAGCTGGAAGTTCTATAGGCCAGATAAATAATTACATTTTAAAGCTTACCCTCTTCTCTACTCAGTATATGTTCTCTCTAAGAAAATCAAGTGTCTACTTTGATCTTCTGAGGGATGTGGTCTGGTGCTGGCTTCCGCTTGCTGCTTGCTTGTAAGCTCTTTCTCTCTTCAACAGATCTTCTACACATATCAGAGAGCTCTAAGGGCCCCTCTTTTTATATTCACTTTTGACGCACATTATCTCTTCATTTATGCATGTGGCTTCTACTTGCATTTACATATTACCTGCATGCATCAATCGCTATCACCTTTTTTTACTTGCGTCAATGCATTTCCTGTTTGCGTCAATGGCTTTAGCAATACACACACGTTTTATATTGTACATTTTATCAGATTTCTACTTTATTAGACATTTATTTCCTAACTGTCTTCATTTTTGGCAGTTACACACAACAATATTCCTCCCAGAACCAATGTTCACCCACACACATAATGCAACATCTTTCATCTTTACAGGATGTGGTATACACTTACACTTGAGCGCACAGCATTTGTGTTTTCTTGTCACGTTTAAGAAAACTTAATAGACCCAAGAGATTTTCCAAGTTGAACAATTTTCTGCTTTTTGTTATATCTTTATTATATTATATCACTCCATTTCTCTTGACACTAGACATCAGTTGCTTTGACGCTGCAGACAACTTCCATCTTGTTCCCCACGTTTCAGGGAACCAAAGTTACATATGTAACCAGAGACCTTTTTTAAGATATAACCTTGAGACTAAGGTTCTTTAATTGTAGTAGTTGTTTGCTGTAATGGATGTAATAATTGTGAAGAGGAGGCGGCTTTAGAACAGGTATGGGGTAATAAGTGTCCAACTACTAGTGAATTAGTAATGAGCAAGACCTCACTGTAGAATGGGTAACATATTCAGACTTAGGGTGTATTCACACCTGTCTTGTTTGGTTCGATTGAATCGAACTCAAGTTCGTTTGCCCCCTTGGTGCGGATCTTTTGGGCAGGTGTGAATACAGCAATCGCACTCGGGTGTAGACCAAACAACCGTACCGAGACCCAGCTGAAGAGGTGGTCTTGGTCCCGTTGAATTTCTGTCCAATAAATGGGTGACCTTAGCACACGTGTGGTTTTGTTGACAAATTTTGGTTCACTTGCAAAAAGGGCAGTGTGAAAGCGAACCACACCAAACAAAAAAAAATCAACATTGTATTTGTTCCAGACCAAAGTAAGTGAACTAGCAGACTTTCCTGGTGTGAATACTCCCTTAATTTAGAGTTAATTGGACACTATTGAGGGCAAAAGTGAGGGCACTTTTAGTTATGAGTGTTGTTACATAGGAATAAACTATATTTATTAAGTCTTATTAAGAGAGAATGACTATAGAGCTCCGGAGGTTGACGTCACGCAATCTAAACTCCGCCATTTTGGCAGGCCATCAGGGGAGCGCTAGAGCGGCTGTAGCATTGGTATCAATAGTGGTCGAACAATAATTTAAAACCAGATTGTTTAGACAAACCTTACTATTTCAACATGGTGGACAGCTGCTGTGTGCCACGATGCCAGAACAGGCGGGGGAAAGCAAAGGGGAAATCATTTTATCGTATTCCTAAGGATCCCAATAGACGACTGAAATGGTTCACTGCAATAAAACTACAACTTTCCATCCGCTACTAGCTTTAGCCCGCTAGCATCACTAGCATGGTCTTGCCTACCGCTCGTCTTGTTTACACTCTTATCACTTAAGAAATTACTGTTTATTTGTTCTAATGGCAAAGGTAGATGTGTCTCTACCTTTGAGGGAAGGCAAGGACACGTTTGAGCTGCACGTGGTGCAGCTGGAGCTGGAGGTGTCGGAATATTTTTATTCAATATACAGTAAACAATTGTAGAAGTAGTATTATGAACCTGTGAAAGTAATTGTTATAAAAGCCAGATACGTTTGAGAGCCCACTGAGAGTATCTTGTGGCCCACAAGCAGTAGCTGTAAAATCGCATGATTTCATCAAAACAACAGGTGGCTGTGGAGACCAAAGGGTTATTAAATCACTGTCTAGATGTGTTTGTCACGTGGGGATACCTTATCTCTAGGGATGAGCAAGTGTCCCTGAGAAATGCTGAGTAAGGCCCAATTAAAGGCTATTTTTTGAAAATAGACCAATTGGCAGGATTCCACAATTAGATGAAAGACAAGGGGAGTGCGCTTCAATGTTGTGAAGCAGGTGTGACGATTGAGCTGTATTATCATTGGTTAACAGCTGATAAGATAAAGGTATAAAGATGGAGACTCGAACAAAGACATATTCAGATGTCCTGCAGGCATCTCGACTTTGTTTATTTGCTCAATAAAGTCTAATTTTGACTTCTGGAACTCTTGAGATTCATTTGCAAGAAAGAGATGACTTTTTTCCACAACAGAGGCAGTGAAGAAGCAGATCCGCAACCTACTAGAGAGGCAAGTCGAGACACGTGAAAGGTTTCTCTCCAGTGTGAACTCTCATGTGAATGTCAAGTGTTATTTTCTGACTGAAACTCTTCCCACACTGAGTGCAGGTGTAAGGTTTCTCTCCGGTGTGAACTCTCATGTGAGTCTTAAGGTTTCCTTTAAATCTGAAACTCTTTCCACAATCATGGTGCATGAAAAACATCTCTCGGGAGTTAATTTTTAAGTGCCAGTTAAGGCGTCTCTTGTCTGGAAACTAATTCCACACTGATGACAATTAAAACAGCTCTCTCTGAAGCTTCATGTGGTAAGGGTTATTTCACATGTAAAACATTTTCCACACTCAAAACACACAAATGGCTTGTCTCCTCTGTGAGTTTTCATGTGAGCTGTAAGATTTTCTTTGTTTGAGCAACTCTCCCCACACAGTTTGCAGACGTAGACGCTCTAACCAGTGTGAACTCTCCTGTGGGCATTAAATGGATGTGCTCTTTCCACACTGTTTGCAGGTGAAAGGCTTCTCTGCAGTGTGACATCTTGTATGAGGGTTGAGGCTTATTTCGTTCTCTCCTGAGTGTTCTCTCTGCATGTGGGAATTAAGGGTTTCTTTATGTTTGAAACTCTTTCCACACCATTTACATGGAAAAGGTTTGGGAATTAAGGCTTCCTCTGTGAATGAAGCTCTTTCAACACTGTTGACATGAAAGGCTTCTCTTCAGTGTGAATTCTCATGTGGCATTTAAGGTTATGTTTATTAAAGTGATACGTGACCTGCTTTTGGCATCTAATTATGAGTGCATCTTTGTTCTAGTGCTATTAGCTCTTTTGAAAACATAGATCGCAATATTATTTTGGATAGCTTTAGAATTATGTTGCCACTTGTGGATAAGCATTAGCACGGATTAGGTCAAATTTATCCAAATGCTAATATTTTGTTTAAACAAATAGACGTCTTAAACAAGTATGGAGTGCAACAGGGCTCAGTATTAGGTGCTCTGCTTTTCTCCTAATATATGCTGTCCCTGAGGGACATTATCATTAGAGTTCACTATCTATTTAAAAAAGTGCTAGACTAACTGAGGACTGGTGACAGCACTTGTATATTGTTGCCCTATTGTTAGTTTGATTTCTTCTATTGCTCTCCTCATCTGTAAGTCACCTGGGATAAAAGCATCTGCTAAATGATTAAATGTAAATGTTTTGACAATAAAACTCGGATTTATATTACCTCACAACTGCACAACTGTCTAAGTTAGGAGAGAGTATTGTTGATTTTGCTGCTGTATCAACCAACTGATAATAAATAACCACTGTGGCATTATAAGAGGTAGGGTATCACCAAAATGTGGATTGCTTCACAAATCAAGTCCAGGCAGAGATCAAGCAACTGGTTTCTTTTTTTTTAATAAACTTAAACTTCAAACTTTACATAGAAAAGAAAAATTACTATTCCCGCTTCTCTCTGTATCCAGACACACACAGTATGTTCCAAACGGGATATATCGCCCTCCAAAGGGCACTTCTGAATGAAAACAATCATGGCCACCATATTGAAGGGTCGTTCCAAACCGAAGTGCTCAAAACTCGCCACTTCAAAGGGCCCTTCGGAATGAAGGATTTCAAAGGGAACAACTGATGGACACTTCGGGCCCCCATGATCCTTTGCACAGGGAAGTTGTTTGACATCACAGAATAGGTACAGCAGGCTCGGAGTTTGATTTTACATATAAATGTATGTATAGTATTTTACTATACAACAGTAATATTTATACGAGTTAGATTTGGTACGTTATTATGGTCAAAACTTCAACAAAAATACTTTACAGCAACCTTTATCAGTCCATTCAAATGTTTCAAATTCATAGACACAATATACATTATATTTAACATAAAAGACCAGCAGTTTATAATGTTACTACAGTAAATGAATGCATATTAATACAAAGAGTAAACCAGTGGAAAAAAGACGAAGGCGCCTCCTTGATTGTCTCGTTAAGATGACGCAGAAGTGCGTTCCAAAAAAAGTTTTTTTTGGTCCCTACACCCTTCATCCCTTCTAAGCTCTCACTCCGGAGGGTAAACCCTTTCAAGGGATTAGGGAATAGGGATGAGCCCTTCTGAATGACACACAGGGAAAGTCTCTTTGTTCTCAGCTCATTGGCTGAATCCCAAATGGCACACTTCTATGCACTTTCGGATTTACAATGGCTGTCCATTAAGTCCACGAGACCGTAGGGTGTCCCATTCATCGTTTTAGGTTTCAGAAGGGCGCTCCCAAGCGCCCCCTTTGCGGCCACTATGCGCCCTTCAACTGAGCCCGCAAGTTTGTATGCTATGCAGAGGACTTTACCTGGCAGTCAAAGCAGCATTACGTCAAGAAAGCGCGGACTCAGAGGAAGTGTTTAGGGTGCCATTTGGTATCCAGCTATTAACAGCTTCCACCGCCAAGGAACCTGATAATTGTAGTCCCAGATGGGGTGGCCATCTTGGTTTGTAGTCCCCATGCTGCAACCATTTAGATGGCACATACCTTACCTCTATGACACACGATGCCACACCACCAATTAATTGTTGTTTATTAATCATGTTTGCATGCAGTGCATGGAAAAATATCCCCCAGTCAGGTCCCTTTACAGTAGTGACAGTAGTCTAACTTCATGTGTGAATCACGGGTTGCTTTATGTCTGAAACTCGTTCCACACTTATGACACATGGAACAGTTCTCACCTGAGTGTTTTCTCTTTGTGTGGAAATGAAAAGTGTTACTTTACGTAGGAAACTCTTTCCACACTGATCATATGCAAATGGCTTTTCTCCAGTGTGAATTTTCATGTGTAAATCACGGGTTGACTTAAGTCTGAAACTCATTCCACACTGTTGACATGTGAAAGGCTTCTCTCCAGTGTGAATTTTCATGTGTGAATCACGGGTTGACTTCAGTCTGAAACTCATCCCACACTGTGGACATGTGAAAGGCTTCTCTCCAGTGTGAATTTTCATGTGTTGTTTAAGGTTTCCTTTTTTAGTGAAACTCATTCCACACTGTTGACATGTGAAAGGCTTCTCTCCAGTGTGAATTTTCATGTGTGAATCACGGGTTGATTTAAGTCTGAAACTCTTTCCACACTGTTGACATGTGAAAGGCTTCTCTCCAGTGTGAATTTTCATGTGGGAATTAAGGTTTGCTTTCTGACTGAAACTCATTCCACACTGTTGGCATGTGTAAGGCTTCTCTTCAGTGTGAATTCTCATATGGATTTTAAGGTTAGGTTTTTGAGTAAAACTCTTTCCACAGCGAGAGCAGGTGAAGGCAAAGTCACTGTTAGATTTGGTTTTCTGGGTTTTTTTTCGTGAAGTCGTTTCAGTCTGAATGGATTTTTCTACATCCATGAAATCAAGTTTCTTGTATTGATCTTTCTCTTCTATTTCTTTCAGTTCTTGATTCTCTTCTTTCAGTGCCATCAGGTCTAAAGCAAAAAAAAAAATAAAGACAAATACATGTTAATGGCAGTTTAATGCCTCAAAGCAAAAACTATGAATACATAAAAACTGGGTGGTTATTATAGACCAATCCTGAATTTGCCATTCAGCTCTAAAACATTAGGAAATAGAGTCCCCCTCACTTTGCTATGGTACTTGTGAACAATTTCAATCAGGATTTAAACACCATCATTTATTAAAGTTGCCATAGAATGGAAAACTGTATTTACAAACATCATTGTTTCTTCCTTCATATGTAAATCTTGTGCGTGCAAAAGACCACTGAAAAAGGTGCGAATCCCAACATACCACTGACTGTGACGTTGCAGTCGGGATCATTAATATTTACGCCCCCAAAATTTGCATATACCAGCTCATGTTGCAGGCCAGGCAGTATTAACGCTTCCCATAATGTTTATACATTAGGTCAGTAGGCGGTCTTTTGCAGCTGTTCAAACACATTCAACCATGAGCGCTTCCACTATATACATACAATCCGGTCGAATGCATTTTCGACTACCTTGAAAGTGGTCGTAAGTAGACAAGCTCAAAATTTTTTACACCCTGTTCACACCTGTATTTAGCATAGTCCACTTGTAATCTGATAGACCAAAACGCATCTTAATACCAGGTGGAAACCATGGATCTACACACCCTAGAATGGACCACTCACCCATGCTCCCCCTTCGAGGTCCCTTCTCCACTGGTCCTGTCTGTAATTATCAAGCAACCCTGAACACCTTGCAGTGTTGCCAATTTAGGGATTTTGTCACTAGATTTAGTGACTTCCCCACCCCTTTTGAGACTTTTTTCAAAAGTTTAAGGACAAATCTACCAACTTCTTGGACAAACCTTATCTAGATTCTTATTTTGCTCACTGATCTCTATTAATATTTATATAGACCAATGAATTTGCCATTTTGATGTCATCTAGTCACATTTAGCTGCCAGTTTTAGCTACAGCAGTTGGCAACAGTGTTTGATTGGGGTTGGAGCAGAAATCTGCAGGATGGTAGCTCTCCAGGAGCAGGGTTGGACACCCCTTGAAGAAACATTGAAATGTCAAGTTTTAAATCATTTAAGTCAAATTGAAAACAAATATTCTGTTTATGTAATCTGTTTGAAAAGAGAGATGTCAGTTGTTCGCAAGTCAGCTCATTATCCACTAATGCGGCCGCGGCCACGGCCACAGAGCGTAAGCTCTATTCAGACGCAAATTCTGAGGAGAGTCACAAGCAGAGTGAACGCCCGCATCCGCTTGGAAAAAAATGTATCAAGCTTAGTCAGATTCATGTACTTTTCATCGTTTTGAGATGCGGTGAGGAATAATTCTAAAAGGATTTAGAGGAAGATGCTGAATGATTCAATTCCATTTCGAGGATCAACTTGATCAAGCCAAGGATTTTGAATGGTAAGTTTTTTTTATTCCTAAATTCTTTATTCTAATCATGATATAGACTCGTGTCTGTCAATATTAAGCCGCAAAAAGACTGTTTAAATATGAATCCCAACATATTAAACTGCACATTAACATTTATAGACTCTATAATATAAGATGCATGAAACGTCATAGCAATATGAATGTTTAGACAATATTTCTTTGGCCTGTTTTGTACAGATTATGATTTACTGTAAAATAGCCTATATAGCGCCACATCAAGGAAGCTTTCGTGAGAAAAAGTTTTGCATCACAGAAATAAATTATATTTTAAAGTATATTAAAATAGTTTAAACTGTAAAACTATTTCACAGTATTGCTGTTTTTTTTCTGTATTTTTGATGAAATGAATGCAGGCTTGATGAGCGTGAGACTTCTTTAAAAATGTTATAGATAGTAATGCGACCAATCATTTGATCAGTCTGTACTGTAATTTAAAATATAGGCCTATACAACATTATCTTCACATGATGTGCAATAATACGTGCATGCATGAGATCACAAAAAAATCATGTTTTCTGTTAAGAGTGGACATTATATTAACATTACTTCAATAGTTTATTGCGGTTAAACTTGCAATTGATCCACGAATCACATGCGTGCAGAACTGTGGGGCCTGGTCTGTACGGATCAACAACGATCCATTTAACCACTAGTTATAATACATAATGTAATATATACAATAAAAACATAACGTATATACATTATGTATTATTGCAAATGCCAGCAGAGGGCACAGACAGCAAAGGGTTTAAACCTTTATTTTGAACAATTAGCACGACGTTGTAAAGAGCGATACCATTGTGCAGCATTTACCGCAGTAAAGTTGAGTCTGTGGATCATGTGTTCTGAGGGGATTCAGGGGGACATTAAAAGCAGAAGGTCTGTTCTTTCTTTTGATATACTACATGTTCAGATATTCATACAACAATATTCTGAATGAAACCAACCTGTTTGTTCCTCAGTTTCTTCATGTTTCACTCTGGATGTTTCTTCAATCTTCACGTCTTCACTCTCCTCTTTAATAAACGCCATCTTTGTTTGTTCCTCAGTTTCTTCATGTTTCAAACTGAATACTTCTTCAATCCTCAGGTCTTCACTCTCCTCTTTAATAAACACCATCTTTATAATAGTGTGTCATGTGGATCTCAGTTGCTTCACCAGGAGTTTTTCTGTGTTTGGACACTCTGTCATGATTAAGATGAGAATAATTAACAGAAAGAAAAATAAATGTAATCTAAATCTCTGAGTGTGTCTCAATCAGATCTAGTTCAGTAGTTCAGTGCACTGGTAAGAGAGTCAGAGTGAGAGTTAGTGAACCTAAATGATCTGAAAAAACACTCAAAACTAGCACTACAAACTAATAAAAGAACACAAACTATACAGACTTGCACTGATTCTTGAGATAAGGGATAAAAAATGTTTTAAAAGTTATTATTATTTAATAATACATTTTTTTTAAACTTATATGTTTGTAGACAAAGGTCTCAGCTAAGTGAATTTTTTTTTCTTGGGTTATGGTTATTATGAATAATCCAGTTCCTAAATTCCTTAATTCTCTGACCTCCTTTTTTAATATTAAAGCTGCAGTTGCAACCAATGGTGCAAATTATTATTGTTATACTTTGTTCTCGAATTGAAACATCAACATTGCGTGACTACGTGTATGTAGTGTGTATTGTCATTATCCATAATTGTATGGATTAAGCGAAAACGTGTGCTACTGTTTTTTTTACTGTAGGCTCTCCGCAGTCCGAAAGTCTTTTACTTTTTACCACAGTTGTCGATGATAATTGTCGTTTTGAACTTTCTGGATTACAAGCCACCATCTCAAATTTAATACATTCCAGCTGCTGTAAGAGGAGGCGATATATAACCTACTAGCCAGGACTACTCCTTTCTGCTTACAGACGTGACGTGAGGAAACTCGTATTTCCCGCGAATTCCTACCAGTATCACTCAGATTATAAAACATTATTACAAGCTTACCGTTGTGAATCAAGCAAAAGCCCGGATCACACTGTGCGATTTTGGCCACGATTTGGTCGTCTGAGACAATTTTTGAGAATCCTAAAAGATTCCTATAATCCTAGGCTAAAATCTGTAGCCTTTGATCGCTAGTTTGACATGTTCACCGACAGCCGGTTAATGACCGTTGCGATCAAATTTTACCTCCAGTGTGACTTCTCCGACGACAAACGTCAAATTGTCTTCGTTTTTCAAGACAAGCCGTGATCAAAATTAACGCTAGAGATTTCTTTGTTAGCCACCATTTCAGTCCCGCGTGTAATGCAGCTCACAGTCACTGAATGTGTGTGGGTTGATGATGTAAAACTCCAGACAAGTTTTCAAGCGCGCGTCCGTTTTTAACTGTCGTACAGTCTGAATAAATGACAGCTGAGATCCCACAGTGTGACATGAGGATCATGAACGTACAGTCTGACAAGCAACAATCGTGTTATAAATCGCACAGTGTGCACCCGGCTTAAGGTAAGGAGATAGTTTTGAATACTGATTGGTTATGTACTTGCTCAATAATTGATTTTGGATCATTTTTAACCAAAAAAAGTTACGGACAGCAGCTTTAAACATATATATAACCAATGTTCTTAGGTGAATCAGACATGATATCATGTAGTTGATGTTTTGATATTTTAACACAATGAATTGAAAAAAATAATAAGTTTAACATTTATTGTTCACGTGCTATCGGAAATTTGATAATTCCCACTCCTGAGAGTTGACACAAAGTGAGGACACAACTTTGATAGCCATTTTTTATGGAAAATATAATTCAAGACTTACTTTATGTATTGTTTGATATTTTACAAATCTCTACCTTTCAATATAAATGTATATAAATGTGTATATATATATTTTATTTGTTGCATTTTTAAACACTTTGTTTGGCAATTTTACATTGTGATCTCATGCTGAGGACAGGCTAAATTACATGTATTCTCCAAATATAGAGCATGTATTTAAATAAAACTAACACAATTATTTTAAAATAAAAGCAATGAATGTCCTGAGTATACTTTCCTTTAGTTGTAACTTTTAAGTATTTTTATTTTGATGAATGCATTAATTTTAACATAAAAAGGGCTTTTGTGTGTAGGACATGTTTTGTTCCTTATCTCAAGAATCAGTGATATACATGTTTGTTTGTTGCATTTGTGCTTCGATTCAATTAATCATTTTGCAAGGTTTTTTGACTTAGTTTCATAAAGCTCACTACTCGCCAGTGACTGAATTCGTGTTGATAATAAACTGATTCACGATATAAGGAGCGAAATGAGACGCACCTTTTGTTACTCATGAGTTTTCATTGTTATTTTGCTCACATAACGTAAATAAATGTTAGATAAAGCAATGCAATGTTACATTTAAAACACACAATTCATTCTGCGTCGCTTGTAAAACTTTGAAAACAATTGAACGGTTTCTATAAGTTTAAAAGTTAAACGCTTAAAACACAAACCTTTCTTCAGCCGAACCACAACAGATGCACGAGCGCGACGCAGCCTTATGACGTCACACCATTAGATCAAAATAAAAGTCCTGCTCACACGCTGCTGCTGTTTACAATCACAAAAATGCACAGAAAAAATTAAAATAGATGTCAGATGAGTTCAGAGTTGATTTCTTGGTGAAATACATATTTAAATTATTTGTGTTGTCCAATGATGTACTTAAAATGTTAAGAACTACTAATGAAAGAGTGTGAGATTCTGTCTAAAAGGCAAAACTGGGTGTAGAAACCATTTATACCAGCATTAAAATGCAAAAAAAAAAAAACCATTCAGACTTAGAAAGACTTAATTTAGAGTTAATTGGACACTATTAACACTTGTAGTTATGAGTGTTGTTACATAAGAATAGACTCTATTTATTAAGTCTTATTAAGAGAGAATGACTATTCTTCTGGTACTACCAGCTCATAAGGCCCATACTAAGCAAAGCATATTAAGATCATAATTCTCATACAACAACTGCCTTAATCACTCCCAATAAGCAGTAACAATGAATTTATTAAAGAAAACCTCTTAGTTAATGGTCTGTTAGGTGTAGTATATGGTCATGCAGAATAAGGCATTAATATTATGTGCTTTAAAAGTACTAATAAACAGCTAATATGCTAGTAATAGCATGCCTAATAAGCAACTAGTTAATAGTGAATGTGTACCTTAATTTTAAAGTGTTACCATTTTTATTTTCAAATCTAATGATTTCAAGATTTGATATTTGTATAAGATGTGTATTTTATTAACTCAGAGATATGATTTTCAATAAATGTTTTATGAAATTACAATTGTTACATTATTTCAACAATGCATAGATGATATTAAACTGTACACCGTGGAAAAAATATAAGAGGTGTAAAATATAAATGCAATATATTACTAGCCACTCTTTATAATAAAAAGGCTATGATGGACATACCCCTTTGTGACCTTTAACATCAAGCGGCCACTGAAAATTGCTCATCAAGCAGCAGGTTAAAGGCACAGTGGTGTTCCAGATGTGAAACTCCTTCACTCTTCTGATGGCTCTCAACAAGAATTCAAAGACGAGCTATGGCTTTTGTTCTCTCTCCATTTTGTTTGCTGAACTGAGCTGGTGGTATGATGAGTTTGGCCCCCCGTTCTGCCAGCATCTTCTCAGTGGTGAATCCTTTGTCAGCCATGCAAGCATCATCTGGCTCCAGCAAGTCAAGAATCCCTGACTGTTTTATCAACTCTTGATCAGAGATGGAGCCTGTTTAAAAGCTAGATACAAAACTAACTGCTCCACATGGAGCAATACCGATGTTATTCTGGAGTAGCAGAACCTAATAGCGGCCTTGCGTCAGTCCGGTTGCATGAGATTTGTACTCCCCTTGTTTAAAGTGTTGTTCTATAGAGTACTGCGCTCCCGGAGTCTGGTCAGAAGGTAGAAGGACTCTTGTGAGACCTCCCTGGTAGATCAGTATTTTAGGCTGTAGGTACTCCCTTCATTTGAGCGGATCGTCCTATAAAGGGCCTCGCTCCCTGAGTTTGGTTTGAAAGGTTTAGAAGATTCTTGATCAGCTCCTGATAGAGCTGGAGGTACGCATCTCATTAGGGACCCTATGTAGAGTACCCAACCTCAGTGCTTTGAAAAAGAAGCAGGTTGGAAAGTGCTATGCTGAGTCCTGTCACAGTCTCTTTGTACGGTGTAAGTTGGTTACTACCTCTTCTGCGGTCCCTCTCATTTGGTTACCTCTCCTGTAAGAGATTCTGTTTATAAATCAGACAGGTTGTTGGCTAGACTGGGTCACAAGTTAGACCAGGTCAGCCTTCCTGGTGGCTGTAGGGATTGACATGACGTCCCCCTAAAAGTGACTGGCCAAGGCTTCTTTTGGCCCATTGGCCATACTCCCTTAAAGGAACCCCTTCCCAGTCAAGACGCTGGTTCCAAGCCTTTGACAAGTCCTTCTGTTACTACGAAGGTACTTCCTTATTGAGGCATGATAGCTCGGGCAGTAGCCATAAGGAGTACGGTCACTGACAGCCTAGTTTGTGACCAGAAGTGGTTAATGGTTTTTGGGATTTCTGTTGAAACTACCATTATTTGTGCTTGGTCATAGCCATTTTTTGGCATGCACTCTCCTCAGCATGGCAGCGTGGGTATTTCGTTCCAAAAAAGGACGCAGTGCGAGGATGCAGTGTGAGTTCCCTTTCGAAAGGGAACATCTCGGGTTGGTTCCCCGAGAACAGGGAACAAGACACTGTGTCTCCCTGCCATTCCTCCGGGCTGCCTGTGAACAGTCCCTTCAGATGATAAGTGGATGACATGTTCTCTAGGCACCCCTTGTATACTTCATAGTCACACTAGTATGATGTTATAGGCTGTGGCCGGCCAATAGGATTGCCGTAATTTAACAGTTGCTTCAGATACCAGTCACGTGGAGTCGTTCCCCAAAAGCGTCTCAGGACGCAATGCCTCGTTCCCTGTTCTCAGGGTACCAGGGGTACAGTTGTAACCCAAGACGCTTTGCATGGAAATGGCTGTATGTCCAATTTTCTCTCATATGTTCATTTTACATATGAGGCCCTATATGAGGATTCATCATACACATTTATTCTGACATGTTATTTCAGTGAAAGAAGTTCAGCTGTATTAATGTAATTAAGAGGAAATATGAGACATCTCTGACTGATTTATCATGCAGCTCAAAGCATTATGGGTAGAATTTCTCAACAGTCTATTCTGATTCATCAACACAGTTTCATTGATGATTTATTATAAATCCCAAACCCAGGATAGAGCGGTTGGGTGAATGTGGTCTGGACTGTGTGGATGAGGCTCATTGTGTCAGAGACGCTGTAGAAGGACAGAGTTCCTGCACTGTGATCCACATACACTCCTATTTTCCTGCTGATGGGCTTTACAGGGAGTTTAGTCCCTATGTTATTGTGTCTGAATGAGTAACTGGAGCGAGAGCAGAACAAACTCCAGGACTGATCATTATATCCAAACCGACATTCATCACCCCTTCTCTTCCTGCTGATGCTCTTATATGACACTGATATATACACACCAACACATCCACTCCACTCAATCTCCCAGTAACAGCGTCCACACACACTCTCTCTACACAACACCTGAGCATTACATCCATCAAATCTGTCTGGATGATCAGGATATGACTGCGCTGTGTCAGTGAATGTAATCACTCTGTTCCTCTCAGACAGACGGAGGTTTTTATTCACTGTGTTTGGATCCAGAGTGAACTGATGGGAATCTGATGGAGATAAAACACATCAGAATCAGGAATGATCAATCTGATCTTGAACACTTCATGTTCAATATATCAGCAGTGTCTCAGTACAGTTTACCAGATATCCTGTGCAAATCATCATTTACATGATCAACTATAAAACTCTTCTGTCATGTTTTCTTTCTCCTTCTACAGGAAGAACATGAACACACTCAGTGAGTTTTTCTGCTTGTTTTCTCAGTGACTTACGTTGTAGGAAGTCGTTCCTGGTCCTGGGAACAATGTTGGTGAAAGTGACTGTGGAAATCAACAGACATGAAGAGTGTGATTATCATGTCAAGAGAAAATGATCCCTGCATCCATTCCTAAGACATTTCTAATATGATCTTCTACATGAGGATCATTTCTGAGAGCAGATGAATCTCCAGGGGCCTCATGCATAAATCTTAACGTAGATTTCGTTCTAATAATGTGTGTACATGCAAAAGCTAGATTTGCACAAAATTCACACTTAAAATAATCAGATAGAGTAAATAGTATGAATATTTGGCATGCTGTCTGAGGAGAGGGCTCTGAGCTCTGTATTTTGGCCTGAACCCAGAGTACTCCCCCGTATTTCTGGTTAGGAATGTATACCAGGCGAGTTTGAGGAGACAGGGTGGTGGAGTGATGCTGAAAACTGTCGAGAAATATAGGTGAGTCTCCACTGCTGATTGGGTAAATATGTTGATTGCTGATTGATGTGATGATTAGTCAGATCATTTGAACATGTTCCTCCCGAACTTTGTTAATAAAACATCATATATGGAGCTTACAACATCTAGTTTTACTATGCATATCCTCATCAGCATATAATTTCCATATGCATATTCCCATCCACGTGAAACCATTTTTAGCAGTACAAGACATGAGAAAAATATGAGATACGGACTATAAATGCTATAAAAGCCATTCTTTTAGAATAAATACAGGCTATCAAAATAACAAATGTGTAGCAAAAGTGTATAAAATTTGTATAAAATACTTTTTATTTAAGGCCTGTTCACATCAAGGACGATAACTATAAAAATAACAAAGATATAGTTCTAAAAATCGTTCTTAATATTAAAGAATAGCAGAGTTCCGACCACAACTATAATGATAACAGCACAGAGAAACGATATAGTTGGATCACTTTCAGCACGATTTTATCCAGCTGATGAATGATAAAAACATCCAGCCAATCAGAATTTACAGATCTCGAGCATTTAAAGCGAGAGACAAGCACACGCTCAGAATAAACAGAGCGACATCGTCCGCTGGTGTGGGCTCTAATATTGTTATCGTTATAGTTTTGTTGGTGTGAACGTTCCTTTATTCTCATTCATTTCAACTGGCCAAATAGTATTTTTAACTGTTTTAAACAAATCAAATTTTTGCAATTTTGCCTATAAAGGTAAACATGTTTTAGGATGTTTATATTTTTAATGAAAACATAGATCTCACATGACATTAACAGCGCATCTTCGTGCAGCAGTGTTTGGACAGTATTGGGTCATCGGACCTTTTCAAACCGGCCAACGGACCATTCGACCACCAAACAAATCCAGCAGTGTCTATCATAATATCAGTCAAGTGTGCATAATTGATCATTGTTCTATCAAGTTTTATATATGATAAATATTTTCTCAGAGCATGAGTTCTGCAATTTAGTTTAACGAGGAATTATCATGCGCCGAACACTCTTCACTCTTCCCAGCATGCCACAAGAAAAGTGTACAAAAGCAGCGCATCCACTACAAATACTTTGATCTAAATTCATTTCATTTTTTTTTTTAACTTCTGGATAATGACTTTATGTAATTTGAGTGTGAATATTTATAAGTAATGAGAATGGAATATTTAAGCTAAATGTGTATATCAAAATAAAAAAAAACAATTTAAAATCATTCTCTTTATTATTTCGTTTGCTTCAGTAAAAGAGTGCTTACACATGGTCTAGAGTATTTATACATAATATATAGATATTTAGGCTATTTTTTATAAATTCTGATTTGTGCGTGAAAAATTGTGTAGGCACATTTCAATTCCTTTTGTGTTTACGCAACGTTTATACATCAGGCCCCAGGACTTTACCTCTGTCAGAGATCTTCTTGAGCTCCTCTTTGCAGAAATCCTCCAGTTTGTCTCTCAGCTGACGGACAGATTCTCTCACGCCATCAAAAGAGGAGAGAGAACTGAAGGGATCGTCATTTACGTCTGTAGATTCAGGAGGAGCTGAGAGAGACTGGAAACTCTACAGAAAACAGAAATCAAAGCTCATCACCTCCACACTTCAGACAATAACCTGCACTACTGTCAGATTTGAGCCGGTCTTGTTGATCTTTAGTAACTCTGCTCAATCCAGCACTTTCACAGCATCAGATTCATTCTGCTCATTCATTAGATCATGTTAGAGCTATAAGTTCTAGCGTTACACTTACACTATATGTGAACTTTCTAGGAAAACACCTGATGATCAAACATCTGGCAAAAACATAAATGTAACAGATCAAGAGCATCAATGGCGTCACATGACAGGGTTGAGTAGATTTGATCAGGAAAATCAGTTCAAAGGCAACGAGTAGATTGACCATTAATTATAACTTTTGAGCAGTTAGTGGCTCTGAAATTCACAAGGACTCTTAGGACACGATCACAAGGTCAGGTTTGTAGTTTAAATACACTGAAGCATTGATAATATACAAACTCACTTCCTCTTTGAGGACTTCACTGACAAATTCATTAATGTTACTGGGAAATAGTTTTGAAATTATTATAAAAGGATTATATGATTTTGGGAAACATTACTAAAAATTTGTAGAAAGTTAAGTAAAGAGATGATGGGAAATCTAGCTGGGTGAAACTGGTACCATCAAGTTCATGGATTTCATGTTGTTGAAAAAAAGGTTAAATATATTTTTAATCTCAATATATCTTTCAGAAAAATGTTTCCTAAGAGATTTCCAGAGCTGAACTGCATTTGTAAGTGCGTCTCTTTCAAAAGAAGAAGATCAGATGAGAGTCTGACTGATGATTATATAATAACCGAACACACAGATCAACACTTCAGTCAACGGCTCATTCTGCTCTCATGAAATGTTTCTCTGTGAGTCTCTTGCTCAAGTCCACTATGATCCTGTTCTTCTAGATCTCTGTTACCTGCAGGAAATGGATGTGATCCTGTGTGTGTGAAAGCTGCTCCAGCTCAGCGTCTCTCCTCCTCAGATCATTGATCTCCTGCTCCAGTCGCTCCAGTCGTCCTTCAGCTCGACTCACTGCAGTCTTTTCCTGATCTCTGATCCGCTGTGTGACCTCAGAGCGGCTTCTCTCAATGGAGCGGATGAGCTCAGTGAAGATCCTCTCAGTGTCCTCCACTGCTGTCTGTGCAGAGCGCTGTTAGGACACACATCACAATCACACAGTGGCTTCAGTGAGTCCTGACTGAGACTTCTCAAACTTCTCTTCTTCTCCAGACTCACCTTATGAGACTCCACAGCCTCTCTCAGCTGCTGAAGATCTTTCTCTCTCTGCTGGATCCTCTGCTGGAACGACCTCTGCGTCTCCTTCAGCTGGTGCTAAAGGACAAACCAATGACAGGAGAAACATCACATAAATCATCAAGTAAACAGATATGAATCCAGTATCAGTGAAGTGCTGAGACTGAGGGGTTAAAGATCTTGTATGGTAATATTATAGGTTCAATTATTTCATCAATGCTTGGTTTTATAGGGATAGTTCACCCAGAAATGTAATTTTTTTTCATTGTTTACTCATCCTCATGTCTTTCCAAACTTCTGATTTTCTCTTTCATAACATAAAAGAATGTCTTTGTTTCTAGAGCCCAAATCAAATATGATGACACGTCAATACCATCAAACTTCACTGGCTCATGCATGACTAAACATGCCATCACATTTTATTTTTCTTATCGCTTCAAAAGAATTAGATCACCCCCCCTTGGAGTTGTATGGATTTCTTGATTGAAAGTTTTGGAAGCTATTGACTTTAAAATATACGGACAGATGAAACATTCCTTAAAATACCTTTTGTGTTTCTCAGGGAAAAAAAAGTCCAGTTTGTAATTAGTAAGTTTTTTTGTTGTTGTTTTTGGGTGAACTATTGGTTTATAGGGGTCCTATTAAGAAGTCTAATCATTCAGTCCTGTCAATCATCATTATGAGCGTATATAAGCAGCAGTCATTGTGCCGTCCCAACAACAATTCTTTCAGCATCCCTCCATCTCCCCATTGCTGTTTATGGTAAAGCGCGTTACATTTTCGACACACACAGAATGGGACCAGCTGACCAATCAGAGCAGACTCTTGACTTTTTGGAATGCAGGTTTTAAAGACACTGAAACTAAAAGAGTGTTCAGACAGACAGGGTGAAAACAGGCACTGCAACAATGTAAAATATAAGAAAAATAATGAGGTTTTTTTTACATTAAATGATGTAAATATATTGTAGTAGGCCCTATAAACAAAATGACGAACCTGTAAATGATCATAATGAGACCTCTTTAAGTTCATACCTGTTTCTCTGTCCTCTGTGCTGCAGCTGATACAGTGTCGTGGTTTTTATGTTCATCCATACACAGCACACATATACACTTCTGATCAGTGCGGCAGAAAACCTCAAGGATCTTGTCATGTTTCTGGCAGGTCATCTCCTGCAGTCGTCCAGTGGCTTCAGTCAGATTGTGTCTCTTTCCTTTAAACAAACTCTCATGTTGTTCAAGGTGATTCTGACAGTAAGACTCCAGACACCCCAGACAGGACTTGACGGCTTTGTGTTTTCTTCCAGTACAGACGTCACACTGCACATCTCCAGCTCCAGCGTAACAGTCAGCAGGAAGTTTTCTCTTCTTCAGTTTCTCCACCACTTCAGCCATAATGGTGTTTTTAGCTAAAGCAGGTCTTGGACTGAAGGTCTGTCTGCACTGAGGGCAGCTGTAGACTCTCTCCTGATCCCAGCAGTCTGTAATACAGCTCTTACAGTAACTGTGTCCACAGGGAATGGCCACTGGATCCTTCAGGAGATCCAGACACACTGGACACATGAACTCATCTTCAGAAAATCTGGCTTCTGCCATTTTACTGCATGAATACAGAGACACAAACACACAACAGCTCGACTACAGTTTAGTTTCAGTTTCTCTGAAGAGTTTCCTGTTTCCTGGTTTTGTGTTTGAGTGCCGTGTGCAAAACATGGGTCTGTAAAGCACGCTGCAGTAATAAGGGTCCCGTACAAGAAATGATGGCTGAGTCACAATAGCACTTCAGTGCAGTGGTGTTTATTGACAGTCTTTGTGATCCAAGGTGAGAAGAAAAAAATAAATAAAAAAATAAAATATATATACACCATTTGGCTGAAAAAAAACTTCCTTCCACACATGAAGAAAACACTTTTTAAACCACTCTCAGCAACACCACATTTGTACTCTCTCTCTCTCTCTCTCTATATATATAGAGAGAGAGAATGTGTAAGTGTTGTTATATCTAAGCCATCAAACCATTATTTGGAACCTCAAAGAAACAGATTAAGAAAAAAACATATGAGAGGAAACAGATGCAGAAGAAATAACTGCTACCATACCACATGTTACAAGGGAGAGAGGAAACATGCAACATCGATGCAGACAAACCCATAAAGACAATCATTTAAAATGCTGTGCTACCACACTCTCGTAGGATGAGAAAGTCCTGTCCCCTACAAAATGCAACCGTGTCTGTGGGACTGCCAATAGACCAGCTTGTGAGGAGTGTAAATGGCGCTTGGGTGTATATAAGGTTAAAAGTGCAGACAGATACTGAGGGGCCAGACCATGCAGTGCCTTATATGTAAGCATGAGGACTTTAAAATCAACTTGGAACCTGACCGGGAGCCAGTGCAAAGACTTTAGAATTGGTGTAATATGCTCATTTCTTCTGACTCCGGTCAGGATCCTAGCAGCTGAATTTTGCACACATTGCAATTTGTTAAGTGTGGATTTAGGAACCCCAGCCAGAAGTGCATAGCAATAGTCAATGTGGGAAAAGAATATGCATCCCCATATGCATTATCAAGGTGTGTTGTTAATCAGGATTTAGGCATGCCAAAGTCACGCTGGAGGTCAACCCTGGAGTTGAACCCCAACTTTGTTCCTACTATAGTGACCTGCTGTGACATGTGCTTTGCCAATGGTGACATAATTGAAGCTGGAGATGATGATGATGTCACCAACCGTGAAGAGAATGCAAAACCCCAAGAACCCTGGGTCAGTCGTGACCTAATGGTAAGAGAGTCAGACTGGTAACATGAAGGTTATGGGATCGAGTCTCAGGTTCCCTTGAGCACCTAACCCCCAATTGCGCCCCAGGCACCACAGAAAAAATAGCTGCACACTGCTCTGGGTATGTGTGTGTTCAATACTAACTACTCCTAATGTGTGTGTACTAACTGGATGGGTTAAATACAGAGGACAAATGTATGATCCTCCTTCCTCCATCTCCATAAGTTATGTCAAAAGTTCCCCCTTTTCTTCTTTCTGTTTCTTGGTACCATGTCAGATGGGCCAGTAAAAGAGAGATTATTGCAATTTATTGAGGAATTTATTGCAATACACTGTACCCATCCTGAGATGACTGCAAGACTGATTTCATTACGTCACCCAGTTTTTATCCAACTTTCCATCCATCCGCAACTAGCTTTAGCCTGCTAGCATCACTAGTGGTCTCGCCTTCCACTCTTCTTGTTTACATTCTTATCACTCAAGAAATTACTGTTTCTTTGCACAGGGCCTGTGCATCCAGAATTCATTCATCCAAGCCCTCCTTCACTCTGGCGCCGACAACCTTTTCATAGTCCCTGTAATAATTGTCCGAAGTACCTGCTTTTTAGCATGTTCGCACTGCAGGAACTGGGCAATTTGGAGGTCAAGTCAACACCTCAAACTCGTTGTGCTCCTCAAAACATTCCTGGACCATTTTTGCTTTGTGGCAGGAGCATTATCCTGCTGAAAGAGGCCACAGCCACCAGGGAATACCGTTTCCATGAAAGGGTGTACATGGTCTGCAACAATGCTTAGGTAAGTGGTACGTGTCAAAGTAACATCCACATGGATGTCAGGACCCAAGGATTCCCAGCAGAACATTGCCCAAAGCATCACACTGCCTCCATTGGGTTGCTTTCTTCCCATAGTGCATCCTGGTGCCATGTGTTCCCCAGGTAAGCGACGCACACGCACCCGGCCATCCACGTGATGTAAAAGAAAACGTGATTCATCAAGCCAGGCCACCTTCTTCCATTGCTCCGTGGTCCAGTTCTGATGCTCACGTGTCCACTGTTGGCTCTTTCAGTAGTACACTATGGGTTCAAATGTACTATAAGTAGTATCTAAATACATTTTTTAAATACAGAGATAGTATATTAAAAGCACATTTAAGTTCATATTTCTTGTCTCAAAATAGCACAGTTGAGTACACTTAGATGTTCTTAAGATTGTCTTAATATAGTAAAAGTTCTTTAGTACTTCTTAAGTACAAAATTAGTGAACGAAAATAGAGCACTTTAAGTACATTATAGAAATGTACTTTTTTTTTCACCTGGAGATGCTCTGACCCAGTCATTTAGCCAACACAATTTGGCCCTTGTCAAACTCGCTCAAATCCTTCCGCTTGCCCATTTTTCCTGCTTCTAACACATCAACTTTGAGGACAAAATGTTCACTTGCTGCCTAATATATCCACCCACTAACAGGTGCCGTGATGAAGAGATAATCAGTGTTATTCACTTCACCTGTCAGTGCTCATAATGTTAGGCTTGATTGGTGTGTTTATGTGTGCATTTAATAACAATGTTAAGTCAATCAAATAATGCACAGTTCAACATTCATTATTTCTCTCATGTGCTTTTATTTATAACCTTTCATTCACATTGCAGCATTTATCACAGAAAGACAGAAGGGTGAAATATAGCCGATTGTGAATGTAAAAATATTTGGGAAAAAAAAATTAAAAGATTAATTTCATATTCACAAATGTGTGCCTTGAGACAAAAAAAATAACTGAACTAAAAAAAACAACTAAGCAAAGCAGATGGTCAGGTGCAGCCACAGGAGTTCATACACTATATTGCCAAAAGTATTGGGACACTGCTACAAATCACTGAATTCAGGTGTTCCAATCACTTCCATGGCCACAGGTGTATAAAATCAAGCACCTAGGCATGAAAACTGCTTCTACAAACATTTGTGAAAGAATGGGTCGCTCTCAGGAGCTCAGTGAATTCAAGCGTGGTACCGTGATAGGTTTTCACCTGTGCGATAAGTCCATTCGTGAAATTTCCTCACTACTAAATATTCCACGGTCAACTGTTAGTGGTGTCATAAACAATTGGGCAATTGGGAACAACAGCAACTCAGCCATGAAGTGGTAGGCCACGTAAAATCACATAGCGGGGTCAGCGCATGCTTAGGCGCACAGTGCGCAGAAGTCACCAACTTTCTGTCAATAGCTACAGACCTCCAAACTTCATGTGGCCTTCAGATTAGCTCAAGAACAGTGCGTAGAGAGATTCATGGAATGGGTTTCCATGGCCGAGCAGCTGTATCTGATGCCTCACATCACCAAGTGCAATGCAAAGCGTCGGATGCAGTGGTGTAAAGCACGCCGCCACTGGACTCTAGAGCAGTGGAGACGTGTTCTCTGGAGTGACGAATCACGCTTCTCTGTCTGGCAATCCGATGGATGAGTGGCATTCACTTGTGCCAAGTGTAAAGTTTAAAGGTTTCACAGACAAGGCTTAAGCTAGTCCTAGACTAAAATGCATGTTTGAGCTTTTTTAACTGAAAGAAACTTGTACTGGCTTAGGCTAAACCCTGTCTTTGAAACCAGGCCTTAATGCTTCAGCATACCAAGAAATTTTGGACAATTTCATGCTCCCAACTTTGTGGGAACAGTTTGGGGATGGCCCCTTCCTGTTCCAACATGACTGCGCACCAGTGCACAAAGCAAGGTCCATAAAGACATGGATGAGCGAGTTTGGTGTGGAGGAACTTGACTGGCCTGCACAGAGTCCTGACCTCAACCCGATAGAACACCTTTGGGATGAATTAGAGCGGAGACTGTGAGCCAGGCCTTCTCGCCAACATCACTGCCTGACCTCACAAATGCGCTTCTAGAAGAATGGTCAAAAATTCCCATAAACACACTCCTAAACCTTGTGGAAAGCCTTCCCAGAAGAGTTGAAGCTGTTATAGCTGCAAAGTGTGAGCCAACTCCATACTATGGATTAAGAATGGGATGTCATTAAAGTTCATGTGCACGTAAAGGCAAACCTCCCAAAACGTTTGGCAATACAGTGCATGTATAAAGACAAAAAATTAAAAAAGCCTAAATTATAAAAAAAAAGTGAAGAATGCAAATTGTCACTAAGGTGGACAATCACATTTGGGCCACATTCAGCTGTGACGTGAACGTAACCTTAATTTCACACAGATACGAATTTTCTGGTGCCATTTTAAACAGCCGAGCCATTTAAATCTCTTTCCACACAACGAACACAAATGTGGTCTCACATCTGCATGACTTTTCTGGTGTATCTGTAAGTGTGATGGCAAAAGGAATTTTTTATTACACTGATCACAACTAAATAGCCTTTCTTCAGATTGAATGCACTTAACATTTTTGAAATTGCTCCTTTTTCTAATCATCTTTCCACTCTCAGAGCACTGCGACTTCTTTCCACAACGTTTTTGCAAATGATGTTTCAGGTCTCTTTTATATGTGAAACTCTTCTTACACTGAAGACATGTGAAAGGTTTCTCTCCGGTGTGAAGCCTTGTGTGAATATCAAGTGTTATTTTCTGACTGAAACTCTTTCCACACTGAGTGCAGGTGTAAGGTTTCTCTCCAGTGTGAACTCTCATGTGAGTCTTAAGGTTTCCTTTAAATCTGAAACTCTTTCCACAGTCATTGCATGTGAAAGACGTCTCTCTGGAGTGAATTTTTAAGTGCCAGTTAAGGTGTCTCTTGTCTGGGAAACTCGTTCCACACTGTTGACAATTAAAAGAGTTCTCTCTTGAGTGAAGCCTCATGTGGTAAGTAAGGGTTATTTCACGTGTAAAACATTTTCCACACTCAAGACACATGAAAGGCTTCTCTCCTGTGTGAGTTTTCATGTGAGCCGTAAGATTTCCATTGTTTGAGAAACTCTTCCTACACAGTTTGCAGGTGTATGGGTTCTCAGCATTGTGAACTCTTCTGTGGGCATTAAATGTTTTCTTATATGAGAAGCTCCTCCCACACTGTTTGCAGGTGTAAGGACTCTCACCCCTGTGACTATTTATGTGTGAATCAAGGATTGATTTAAGTCTGAAACTCTTTCCACACTGATCACATGTGAATGGCCTCTCTCCAGTGTGAATTGTCACGTGTGACTTAAGAGTTCCTTTGTGCGAGAAGCTAGTCCCACACTGGTCACATGTGAAAGGCTTCTCTCCAGTGTGACGTCTCATGTGGGAATCAAGTTGTGCTTTATATGTGAAGCTCTTCCTACACAGTTTGCAGGTGAAAGGGTTCTGAGTGTTGAGGCTTACTCCGTTCTCTCCTGAGTGTTCTCTCTGCATGTGGGAATTAAGGGTCTCTTTATGTTTGAAACTCTTTCCACACTGATCACATGTGAATGGCTTCTCTCCAGTGTGAACTCTCATGTGGGAATTAAGGTTTCCTCTGCGAATGAAGCTCTTTCCACACTGTTGGCATGTTAAAGGCTTCTTTTCAGTGTGAATTTTCATGTGGCATTTAAGGTTATGTTTTTGATTGAAACTCTTTCCACAATGAGAGCAGGTGAAGTTCCTGTTAGATTCGGTCTTCTGAAGTGAAATTGTTTCAGTCTGAATGGATTTCTCTACATCAATGAAATCATGTCTCTTGTATTGTTCTTTCTCTTCTATTTCTTTCAGTTCTTGATTCCCTTCTTTCAGTGCCACCAGGTCTAAAGTGAAAATCAACAAATAAAAGTTAATGGCATTTAGCCTCAAAGTAACAGGCATAAAAACAAACATTGTCCAACACAACTGCATTGTTATAGACCAATACTGAATCTTCCATTCAGGTCAAAAATATAAGAAAAATAGAGTCCTCTGTACTATGCAATGGTACTTGTGAACAGTTTCAGTCAGTATTTAAGCACCATCATTTATTTAAGTGATTCGTGACCTGCATTTGGCATCTAATAATGACTGCATTTAGTGCTATTACCTCTTTTGACAACAGATCACTACATTCTTTTGGAAAGTTTGAGAATTATGTTGTTATTTGCCGATAAGCATTAGCACTGTTTAGGTCAAATCTATCCTACTGGCAATAATTTGTGTAAACAAATGGACGTTTCATCAAACAAAAGTATGGAGTGCAACAGGGCTCAGTACTAGGTCCTCTGCAGGTCCCACACAGTGTAAGGACTCTTACCTGTCTAACTTCATGTGTGAATCGCGGGTTGCTTTATGTCTGAAATTCTTTCCACACTAATGACACATAAAACAGTTCTCACCTGAGTGTTTTCTCTTTGTGTGGACATTAAGGGTTACTTTACGTAGGAAACTCTTTCCACACTGATCACATGCAAACGGCTTCTCTCCAGTGTGACTGTTCATGTGGGAATTAAGAGTTTCTTTATATTTGAAACTCTTTCCACACTGTTGACATGTGAAAGGCTTCTCTCCAGTGTGAATGTTCATGTGTTTTTTAAGGTTTCCTTTTTTAGTGAAACTCTTTCCACATTGTTGACATGTAAAAGGCTTCTCTCCAGTGTGAATTTTCATGTGGGAATTAAGGTTTGTTTTCTGATTGAAACTCATTCCACACTGTTGGCATTTATAAGGCTTCTCTTCAGTGTGAATTCTCATGTGGATTTTAAGGTTATGTTTTTGAGTGAAACTTTTTCCACAATGAGAGCAGGTAGACTCGGTTTTCTGATTTTTTTTCCGTGATGAAGTTGTTTCAGTCTGAATGGATTTCTCTACATCCATGAAATCATGTCTCTTATATTGTTCTTTCTCTTCTATTTCTTGATCCTCTTCTATCAGTGCCATCAGGTCTAAAGCGAAAAAAGACAAATAATGTTAATGGCAGTTTAATGGCACAAAGCGACAGACGTCAAAAGTATTAATACATCAAAACATTATTCAGCAAAACTGGGTTGTTATTATGGACCAGTCCTGAATTTGCCATTCATCTCTAAAATATTACGAAATAGAATCTATCCGATAATTTGTGTAAACAAATAGACATCTCAAAACACAAGTATGGAGTGCAACAGGGCTCAGTATTAGGTTGTAAGGTTGTAAGGCTGGAAGCTTACGCTGCTATTCTGAACCAATAATCGGAAACAAAAAGCAGTTGAAGGATGACGTATTAATTCAGTTATTTATCATCAAACGGTTATTGATGATCATCTTTATTTTGCCTTTTTAAGATTATGAATATGAGGGCTGTGATAAGATCCTCTGCTCCTTCCTTCACCTGCCCAGTGTAACACATTAGGGCTGTCACATTATTTTGGTGATCGAGTAATCAGTCGATTATTTTGATGGTCGATTCAGAATATTAATCGAGTAATTTTTTGTGGTTTATACGGTTTATTGAACAAGACTGTTATATGTTGTGTATGTTGATGATAATGCAAGAGAGAGAGTTTATGGATAATATTTTAATGCACACTTGCACTGTGTTTTAAGCTCTTATAGTGATTTTCTAGAGTGAAAACGGACGCTTCATATTTTGTGTTAAGTACAATATGCGGTAAACAGGCTTGTACTAATATAGTGGATAAAAACAAGACAATATAAGTTATAACTGTAATTAAACTAAACTATACCTGTTCTATCTCCATGCAGTAGCATACACTTACAGTTTCTGACATTTTATTGTGTCCTGACTGACTCCTGACACAAGAGAATCAGCTCTTGAAGCTCCGCCCTCTTAGGGCGAGCACAGCAGCTCATTTGTATTTAAAGGGCACACACTGAAACGGTGTGTTTTTGCACACCCCCAAAAAGTGGCAATTTTAACATTCCCCCCTGGGAATTGTGCGTATGACATTCTTCAAAAATATCATTCATTTATTAAAATGTCCAGCTCTAAATAAGGATCAAATGACTGAGTTCAGCTTTGAGAATGAAACCAACCTGTTTGTTCCTCAGTTTCTTCATGTTTCACTCTGAATGTTTCTTCAGTCCTCATGTTTTCACTCTCCTCTTTAATAAACTCCATCTTTATGTCTTCAATCTCCTCTTCAATAAACGCCATCTTTGTTTGTTCCTCAGTATCTTGTTTTATTCTGAATTTTAATCATGTCTTCACTCTTCAGTTTAATAAACTCCATCTTTATAATGTCACGTGGATCTCAGTTGCTTCACCAGGAGTTTTTCTGTGTTTCAGATGAGAATAAATAAAAGGAAAAATGAATCCAATCTAAATCTCTGAGTGTGTCTCAATCAGATCTAGTTCAGTAGTTCAGTGCACTGGTGAGAGAGTTAAATACAGAAGGCGGTCTAGAGGAAGCTAGATATTTTACTTCATAACTTGTTAAATACGGATATTTATTTTACACAAACGCATCGTTTTGCTTCAGAAGGCCTTTATTAACCCCCGGTGCTGTGTGGAGTACGTTTATGATGGATGGATGTGGATGGAGACACTTTATTCAGCTTCATACTCGTTGATCCCGCTCACTGTCATTACAAATCTCGGATACGTCAGGATATTTATTAATATTTCTCCATTGTGTTCATCAGAAAGAAGTCATATACACCTAGGATGGCTGAAGGGTGAGTAAAGCTCGGGCTAATTTTCATTTGAAAGTGAACTAATCCTTTAATTAGTGTCTCCGTCAGACGCATTAAAAAATAAAATATTTTAATTTGATCCATCCAACAACAGTGTAAAGTCTTAAATTATGTAATATTGGTGTTCAGTAAACGACCTACGTGAAAAAATAAATAATTAAATTCTCTAAAAAAAAAAAAAAAAAACACTTTCTTGGGTTATGGTTATTATGAACAATCCAGTTCCTACATTCCTTAATTCTCTGCCCTCATTTATAATATTAAACATATATAATCAATGTTCCTAGGTGAATAAGACATGATATCATGTAGTTCAGTTGATGTTTTAATATTTTAACAAAATGAATTTAGAAAAAAAAAATATATATTTCTTTCAAAATTAACAAAAACCTTCACCTGACAGTGTTAAAATAGTGCGGGAGTTGACAAAGGTCCAGCGGGGCCAAATATACAGTATATGTGAATAAAATTAGAAGAATTCCCCATATGCACAAAAAAACAAACATTAAATCACATTATTTAGACTTTTTGAGAGCACTTGTCAACCATCAGACATAAAACCTGATGGAGTTGATGTCTGATGGAGTTGACAAAATTGAATATTTTTCCACCTTAACCATGTGTTGTACAGTGGAGCAATTTAGTTTTCTTTCTCAGTTGTAGCGGCCTTAATAAACATCAAAAAAGCGCAGATTTATCCCACAACTATTTACAGAAATTATTACACCGGGATGACGGAGTTGACATGTTAAAGCTGTGACCGCAAAGACTTCAACATTGTTTGTGTGTGTATAATATATATATATATATATATATATATATATATAAAAATGTAACTTCCAGGACTGTGTCCTACTGTGAGATCCACAATGAGCAGGAAAAGGATAGGGGTCCTCACAGTTAAAGATGACCATGACATTGCCTGATTTATTCAGAATTATAAAGAATCCTGATGGAACTGATGCAAAGTGAGGACACAACTTTTATAGGCATTTTTTTATGGAAAATATAATTCAAGACGCAAGATTTTGTATTGTTTGATGTATTACAGATCTCTGCCTTTCAATTTAAATGTATATTTTTGAATTTGTTGCATTAAACACTTTGTTTGGCAATTTTACATTGTGATCTCATGCTGAGGACAGGCTAAATTACATGTGGTTTCCATAGAGCATGTATTTAAATAATACTGACAAAATTATTTAAAAATAAAAGCAATGAAAGTCCTGACTATCCAGATTTCCTTTAGATGTAACTTATTTTGATGAATTCCTTTGATTTTAACATAAAGAGGGCTTTTGTGTTTAGGACATGTTTTGTCCCTTATCTGAAGAATCAGTGCTATACATGTTTGTATTGTTTCTCTTAGTTTCATAAAGCTCACTACTCGCCAGTGACTGAATTCGTGTTTATGATAAACTGATTCAGAATATAAGAAGTGAAATGAGACGCACCTTTTCTGTCACTCATGAGTTTATTCTGTTACTTTTCTAACACAATGTTAATAAATGTTAGATAAAGCAATGCAATGTTACATTTAAAACACAATTAATTCTGTGTCGCCTATAAAACGTTGAAGACAACTGAACGGTTTCTGTAAGTTTAAACACGCTTAAAACACAAACCTTTCTTCAGCCGAATCACAACAGATGCACAAGTGCGGCGCATCCTTATGACGTCACACCAGCAGATCAAAATAAAAGTCCTGTTCACGCGCTGCTGCTGTTTACAATCACAAAAGTGCACAGAAAATTTAAAATAGATGTCAGATGAGTTAAGAGTTGATTTCTTGGTGAAATACATATTTAAATATGTGTTGTCCAATGATGTACTGAAAATGTTAAATACTAATGAAAGAGTGTGAGATTCTGTCTAAAAGGTAAAACTTTAATGTCTTGGTGTAGAAACCATTTATATCAGCATTAAAATGCAAACAAATTTGATTTACAAGTAAAAAATAATCATAATATGATTAAAAGGGTTGTGTGTGTGTGTGTGTGTGTGTGTGTGTTTATTTTATATAATATATTTGTGCTGTGTTGATAGCATTCTGACATTTTTAGTGGCTCTAGTAAATGTATTACTGGGGCCGCATACGGCCCGTAATATCTTTAAATACGGCCCGCTGGATCACTTAGATGATCAATTTTAAAACATTTGAAAAGCAATTAATGTAAAGATTGCTTTCAGATTATAATGTTAATACTAAATCAATCCAGGAGATGTCGCTATTTCCAGCCGATCCCCGTATAAATAACAGTGTATGATGTGCACGCTAATGTGAAAGTTTATTAAAATTAGCAAAAATAAATGAAAAATTTTCACCATTCAGTCAGGATGGTTAATGGATTATCTTTTTACCAAGTTCAAGGGGTCACCCATGTGTTTGGTTTGTTTGGAAACGAAATCTGTACTGAAAGATTTTATTGTAAATTGCCATTACACCACTGCACTGCTCACAAAATCCGCTTTCCACCGTCAGGTCGAACGGAATGGTAAGGAACGGTTTCATTTGTATTTCCACTTGAGCCCGGTACGACACAGTACGATTTAGCCAACCGTGCCGAACCGTGCTGCTTGAATGCGAGTATAGTGACGTCGACTCAGGATCGGTCACTTGTCTGTTGCCTGGCTGCCATTTTCTCCGTAGCTTACTAAACATGATATCTGAGCAACGTGAACACAAATTAAAAGAAATAAATACATAGTTCAGTCATAAAACTCTAGATGGCACAGGCTGATGGATCTTAATGCAGGCTGATGATAATTACAACGTTAACTACTGGCACAAGCTGATCAGTCCATGTCACTTCTGCAGCCAATGAGCTTGTCGCTCACTCATTTAAATGGCTGGTTACATTCACTATAGCCATTTGTAGCGCGCTTCAGAGTTCCTCTAAAACCCTCCACCTTCCCCAGCTCCACCTGTATAGATCTGCTATGGGTTATTGATATATGCTATTTGTACAGCAGCACTATGTCCTAAGGCCCTTTCACACCGGACGCGTAACGGAAAAGTGAAATGAAAAAGCGAATAGTTTGCGTGCGAATAGTTCGCGTCAAAACCATTCACATCAGCCGCGACACGAATTTGCGACGTTTGTGCTCTGAAAGATTCCAAAACATTTGCGGCGACAGCTGAATGAAAAAAATATATATATTTCAACAAAATAATCTTCATCCTGTTGAAAAAGTTGGTCAGTTTAACTGCTCAGGACAAACAACATGGACACTTCATCCAGTGAAGACGAGCTTTTCATTTTTTTTCAAAGACCGAAAAGAAGGTTTTGGGTGCACCCAGTCTTAAAGAACAGAGAGTCTGAGGGGGAGTACGCCAATCTTGTACAGGAGCTAAAACTTTATCATGGCTGGTTCCGTACTTACTTTCGAATGTCCGTGGGACAATTTGAGGAGCTCCTCCAGACAGTGGCACCGCATCTGACGAGACAAACCACAAACTTCAGGGAACCAATCGATCCGGAGCAGCGTTTGGCAGTCTGCTTAAGGTGAGCTGTCCTCTTAATATCAAGTCACTGATTGTCATGTTCAAGTGTTGATATTACGACGTCACCTTTGTATTTGATTGGTTGAAGCCTTTTCCGTCGCCTCGAAAGTGAAAAAAAAAAAAAAAATCGAAATCGAAGCGAAAAAAATAAACGTCGTTTTTTCGCAGCAGCACATTCGCGTTCGGTGTGGAAGCACTCATTACACAAACAGCTGATCAAAAAATAAAACCATCGCGCGAATAATTCACGCGTCAAAATTGCGTCCAGTGTGAAAGGACCTTTACTCACAGCAGCGTATCGGCGTATGTATTGGCAGTAGCAAGTTCCTGTACTTGCTCTTCAACAACAGCAATAATCTACAGCAGTAGCGATTCAGCAGCAGCGTAGCAGATCTATTCCATACCAAATACAATAACATTGTCATATCCATTACCATGCTAACAATCTTTCAAGAGTTGTCATGATTGAAATATATATATATATATATATACACACACACAACGAGTGGAATATGTTTATGATGGATGGATGTGGTTAAATACTCTCAAAAGCGTCTATGGCATCTTTAATTCTATCCACAATCCTCTGAAACTGACCAGCTGTTTCTCTCATCTGAAGAATAAATTTTAGCGTTTCTGATTTGATTTCTTCTGCTTTCCTCTCGTCTGCTGGTTGATTCATTTCAGAGAGCTCTGTCGAATCTTGAACGATACTGTAAACATCAAGAGCCAGAAACAGAGCCGAGAGCGCGCCAGTGAACGCTGCCGTCGTACGGATAGATGTGGCAGTCGCACGTGCGGCCTGTGCAGGCGCACGGAGAGCACTGACAGTCCGTACATACACGCGGATTTCTTTGGCAGCCTCTGCACACATCTTCCCAATTTGAGCTACAGATGCGATCCTTAATATGTCTGCAGCACCTCTTGCTGCTTTCTGAAATTCATGCTGCTTTAATGTCTCCTTCAGAAATTCGATATTCTCTGTGATGTCACCAATTTTATTCAAAAGCTCAAACATTGGATTGATTGTGTTCAGGAAATCATTGATGATCTTCTCAATAGTCTCACGCAGATTTTTCTGCTTGATCGTGTTCGTGATGTTCGATGCTCCACCGGTGACTCCTCCAGCTGCTCCAACAGCAGCGCCAACACCAGCAACAACCAAAGAAGCACCTAATGTGAACGGGGCCAAAGCCAGGCCCGCTAGTGCTGCGATTCCTCCCACTGCTCCGATTGATGATCCTACCAAACTTCCCACTGTAGTGTTCTTGTGCATGGATTCCAGGTAATCTGTGATGTCATTCAGATCCTTTATTTGATTTGTCAGAGCTTCATGATTTCTGTCAAATTCTGACTTGAGTTCTTCAATGCTTCTTTTCAGTTCATCAAAAGTTTCATGTTTCCTGCAATATCAAACCTTTTATCAGGATTAAAGAGTATTTGAAATTTGTTTTGAGTGCTTTATAGTTTTATTGGCCTCAAAGAGAGAACATAATCAGTATATGTACATTGGATAACCACTAAGAACTTGTACAAGTATTCAACCACTATATCAGCGGTGGCAAACATTGGTACTGGAGACTCGATAAAAACCTGCCTATTGCTTCCAAGTACAACTTTGACCTTGATTATCTTGTTAATGTGTGTTTGATTAGGGTTGAAGCAAAACTGTGCAGGACTGTGGCTCTCCAGAACTAACGTTTGCCATGATGTAACAAAAATATTGCTGTACTTCTAATAACACCAATAAAGTAAGTCAAAGCTTACCTTTGAAGAATGTCTTCTGGTTGATTTCCATCACCTGCATTTGATGTTAAGCAAAGATTATGATAATACATAATTATGATAATAAAGCTATGTAAATAACTTTTAAATTTGTCTATATTTTCAGTCGCATTTGCAACTAAGTAATATTTTTTGCTGAGATCACCACTGCAGACAATATAAGTTTAAATTATAAATTACGTTAATTTGTTTTGATTTAAAAAAAATAATGCCTTTTTATGTGTGTGTTTTGTGATAAGTAGCCTACAAACCCTGGCGATAATTATGGAATCACCACACTTCACCCAGCTTTTTTACTTTATAGCAAACAAATCACAGATATGACACAAAAACGTTTTTGTTCATTTGACTTCATGAGGCAACATACCTCATAATTCACTGACATTTGCCTATTATAGAGTGTCTATTTACACTAAGTGCAAATAGCGTCCCTTGTTGGCAAATGCTATTTACACTAGCTCCGCCCACCAACGTCTGGTTGGTCCACTCAAGGTTCTCACAGACCTGGTTTTTAACACGATCGACGCGAGTTAGAATCTGCCTTTTGCCGAGCTCGGATTTATTTTCAATAAAAATGAAAATAAACTGCGAACGAGTGTTTATTAATATAAAAGTGTTTATTGGGTAGGGTTAGGGGAAGGTGTAGGGAGGGTTTTTATTCTCCCATTAAGGCAGCATCCATTTAATAATTTTAATAAATATAATCATTTACACTCTATGATATTAACATGAGATATAACTCGTAAGTTGTAGTGAAACTTTCAACATATCTTTTGATTTTTATTCATGTTTATTTTGTGCTAAAACTAGTAAGTAGGAAGAGATGATCGGTTCACATGCGCTTTTTTCAGATTCTGAGTAAAGAACATTTTTGTTCTCACGTTGAAAAAGCCATTCAATTCCCTGAAATTATGTGTAAGATTATTTGAGAAAATGAAAATGTTTATTATGTGACATTTAAAAAAAAAAAAATCTTATAGGAGCCACTAGAGTGGTAGAAGTATGACGTAAATTTGTAGGCTAAGCAGCAGTTAGCATCACACTGGTTCCCTTGACAATAGGGAAAAAAAAAACAAGCTCTGTGATTAACGAAAGTTTATGATACTTACGCATTTTGTCCATCAAGATAATTTTCACAGATGAACACACATTTTATTTAATTTTAAATCCTAAATGCAGTTGCCAGAAGCAGAAAGCTAAAGGTAGGCTATAAGCGAACTACACCATGATTTCAGCGTCATCACCACTAAACTTCCAACAACTCTTTCAGTCTTTTATTTACAAATATTCTCCCTGAACGTTTGAATTTGAATAGCGTGTAAGAGCGCAATAATTAGCATACCAAGGCTGTAAAAGTGGACTGAGGTACCTGTTCGGCGTGATGACGTTTAATGTCCCCGACAGCTTCTGTAGTGCACTTGTTTGCAACCGTCATTTTTAAGACACATAACAGCTTAAAAAAAACAAAAAAACATCACAGATAGGGTAATACTGATGTATCTTATGTCATAAAATAAAACTTGAAAGTCTCTTGAGCTTGTGTTCACCACAGACATTATATCAGCCATTTAACCAAAAAAACATTCAAAAAACCCATTAACTTTAGGACGATGGAACTGGAATTGCCTAAAAATATGTCATACTTCCACCACTTTATTGATCCTTAAGTGTTTTTTTTTTCCCCCATCTGGAGCCTGTTGTGTTTGACAACAGGTTGTGATTTCTGAGGGTCATTTGTTGTTGTAATTGAACAAGATTAATCCATTTCCCTTTGGCTTTTCCCGTGCGGAGTCACCATAGCATAATTATCCACACATTGTTTTTTCACCAGATGCCTGTCCTGACACAACCCAACACTGAGACTGCACTAACACACGTGATTTAGCATATCCAGTCCACCTAACCTGCATGTCTTTGGACTGTTAGGAAAATTGAACTCAAAATATATGTGAATCAAAAATTCATCATGCAATTTACTGACTCACTGTTGAATGAAGGAGGATCTTCTTGTCTGCTGAATGAAGGAGGATGCTTTAGGCTGCTGAATGAAGGAGGATCTTCTTGTCTGTTGAATGAAGGAGGATCTTCTTGGCTGCTCAATGAAGGAGGATGCTTTAGGCTGCTGAATGAAGGAGGATCTTCTTGTCTGTTGAATGGAGGAGGATCCTCTTGGCTGCTGAATGAAGGAGGATGCTTTAGGCTGCTGAATGAAGGAGGATCCTCTTGGCTGCTGAATGAAGGAGGATCTTCTTGGCTGCTCAATGAAGGAGGATCTTCTTGTCTGTTGAATGAAGGAGGATGCTCTTGGCTGCTCAATGAAGGAGGACCTTTTTGGCTGCTCAATGAAGGAGGATCTTCTTGTCTGTTGAATGAAGGAGGATCTTCTTGGCTGCTCAATGAAGGAGGATGCTTTAGGCTACTGAATGAAGGAGGATCCTCTTGGCTGCTGAAGGAAGGAGGATGCTCTTGGCTGCTCAGTGAAGGAGGACCTTTTTGGCTGCTCAATGAAGGAGGATGCTTTAGGCTGCTGAATGAAGGAGGATCTTCTTGTCTGTTGAATGAAGGAGGATCCTCTTGGCTGCTGAATGAAGGAGGATGCTCTTGGCTGCTCAATGAAGGAGGATCCTCTTGGCTGCTGAATGAAGGAGGATGCTTTAGGCTGCTGAATGAAGGAGGATCTTCTTGTCTGTTGAATGAAGGAGGATCTTCTTGGCTGCTCAATGAAGGAGGATGCTCTTGGCTGCTCAATGAAGGAGGACCTTCTTGGCTGCTCAATGAAGGAGGATGCTTTAGGCTGCTGAATGAAGGAGGATCCTCTTGGCTGCTGAATGAAGGAGGATGCTCTTGGCTGCTCAATGAAGGAGGATCCTCTTGGCTGTTGAATGAAGGAGGATCTTCTTGTCTGTTGAATGAAGGAGGATGCTCTTGGCTGCTGAATGAAGGAGGATCTTCTTGTCTGTTGAATGAAGGAGGATGCTCTTGGCTGCTCAATGAAGGAGGACCTTCTTGGCTGCTGAATGAAGGAGGATGCTTTAGGCTGCTGAATGAAGGAGGATCTTCTTGTCTGTTGAATGGAGGAGGATCCTCTTGGCTGCTGAATGAAGGAGGATGCTTTAGGCTGCTGAATGAAGGAGGATCCTCTTGGCTGCTGAATGAAGGAGGATGCTTTAGGCTGCTGAATGAAGGAGGATCCTCTTGGCTGCTGAATGAAGGAGGATGCTCTTGGCTGCTCAATGAAGGAGGATCCTCTTGGCTGTTGAATGAAGGAGGATCTTCTTGTCTGTTGAATGAAGGAGGATGCTCTTGGCTGCTGAATGAAGGAGGATCTTCTTGTCTGTTGAATGAAGGAGGATGCTCTTGGCTGCTCAATGAAGGAGGACCTTCTTGGCTGCTGAATGAAGGAGGATGCTTTAGGCTGCTGAATGAAGGAGGATCTTCTTGTCTGTTGAATGGAGGAGGATCCTCTTGGCTGCTGAATGGAGGAGGATGCTTTAGGCTGCTGTAATCAATGGAGTCAAACTGTCCTTGATGATCTGCCATTTCTAGACAGAAGTTTAGCTGCCTCTCTTTACAGTCAACAGTTCCTTAACAAGGAATAACAAAACTGATTAATAAAATTAATTATTTTTGCCACATTATGATTTTGAGGCCAAAACACACACTATATAGTCTACTTTATCAGGTGATCTCCATTGTGAGTAATTGAGTAACTGAATGATTGTTTACTGTCAACTTTTGTAATGTAAACACACTGTAATATTATTAAAAACAACATTAACTGAAAACACAGTATCATTTCATCACCTGAAAGCCCTCAGAGCTCATGCATTATTTTGTTCTTGTGATGTTCGGCTCAGTCGTTTAATCTGCATCTGTCAATCATCTTTGTATAGTGCAGACATCTCGCTTGTCTATCTGTGGCAAATAGATAAAGTGTGATCCTTCCTCCTGTGTATCGGACACTAATTAGAGATTATTTATAATGCACATGAAGAGCATTTGTCACACCCAGACCAAGAAAAAAAAAATCAAGATTAAAAAACATTTCAGTAATGATTATAACAAAAAGACATGAATAATAATAATAATAATAATAATAATAATAATGCATGGTCTTTTGGGTCTTATGTAAAGATTTTCTCTCCAAAGGAAAAAAAAATCATATTACCTGGACAATGAAAACAGATGAGCTACTGATGAGGTTTTCTAATACATATCCATCTGTTTTCTAGCAGTATATTGTCAGTAATTCAGATTTAAACCGCTTGTGTCAGAAATCAGAAATCTCTTCTGATAGTCACTACTCTCACAACAGTTTTTCAGTTTATCACATGATTGTGTCAGTGGTGCTGCTGGTTAATAATTTACAACGATCAAGCAATATCACATTCACTATCATGACCCAGTTGTGATTTATTTCTGTACGAGACCAAAGGTGCAAACCAGAACAACGGCAAGTCTACCTTTAATATGATCATATAACAAAAACAAAGCAGTCAGAAGACTGAAGTCACTGAATTAAAATGAATGTATTGCTATACTGGTTAATGTCATGATTGTGATCTTGTTTATTATAACACAGCATAGACTCATGACACATCATTTCAAATTTGATGGAGAGTTTGTTAGGACTTGTGTGAGATGGTGTTTTCTTCATTTGATTGTTTGATTTAGACAGATAGATTAGATTAGATAGACGCAAGTGCCTTTATGAACAAAACCTACAGTTCAAAAACAAAAATATAAAAGTGAGGAGAGCAACGTTTTGCATTTTGCCGCCTTCTCCTGCACCGTCGTTATTAAGCAATGGAGTAAACAGCTGCTGGTTTGAGGACGCAAACGAACCACGGTTCGGACCCAAATAATATAATATGAACACAGTCCAGTGGGGGCAGGGGGAGGAGGGAGCAATCGAACTCGGGTTCAGTCCAGCCAATCGAACCAAGTGTGAAAGCACCCTTAAAAGGATCGTACCACACCGTTACCTATTACATTGGGCTACATTTGCGAAAGTTTTGGCATAGCACTTTTCTGAAATGGTCACTTTACAGCAGGTCTCAGAAGCAGAAGCCCTGCTTAGGTCATTTATGAATGAAATGGAGATTCTGTATGGTTTACAATACAGGTCTTACATTGTCCATCTCTGCCTTCATTTGACACAAAGTGTAAGACCATTATGGGCTCACTCAAGCCCCTTTCAACACAGCGCATTGATCCCAGAAAATTGCCAGAGTGCCTTCTGTATGATTGCAAACACATCCCGGGATTGATTTCAGGATCGATCCCGGGAGTGGGACCTAGTAACATTGCCAGGATCAGTCCAGAACGTGCCCTTGTGTGAACAAAAGGCAGGACCAGTGCCATAATGCGTGTATCGTAGTAATGACGCTGAAGCTGAGATCATTTGCTTAGGGGGGAACGGTACACAAGGCTCTAGTTTATGATCAAATTATTTGTGTATTTTCTGGAATTTCTGTGTGAAAAGGGCTTCAGTCTTGAAATGATCAAGAGTACTCAAAGTGTACTTTTGCAAATTGCAAAAACTTTTCAATTGGGGGAATGCTCTTCCTCTATATGCAAAGAAATTACATTCTTGTGATTCCCCTGAATGCATTTTAACTTTTGATGATCTGGTAAATCCCACGAGTGCAGAAAGCCATCAAGTGTGATGAGGTCGGGTCACTACATAGGGAGGGGGTTCTAAAGTAACACTTGATACAGATGTCGTACTCGGTTGACAGAGCCCTCCATAGTGTGGCAAAGGGCTATTTGTCAGTTACTGCAATAAAGCAATTGTACAGAATGAAGAGAGAAAGAGGAATTCACATGTAGTGACGTTGACAGATAACACTCCTTTTAAGGTTGATACATTCGTTGCAGCAGATCTAGGAAACAGTGTTGTTATGCTATTAATCAGTGCTTTGAGGAAAAAAGGAACACATTTCTCTCATCTTTAACAAACCCAAATAATTTTGTCCCTGTTGGAAAAAATGCTTGGCCACCTTACTGTTGTACCTGCCTCATCTATACACAGAAAGTGCCTGTATATAAACTTGCCAAACCTGTGAAAGTGACATGAAGGCCACGTGAAGGTGTCATAACTGCTCTCGTGTGATGCTCTATAAACGTAGAACACATTGCTAATCTTAAGCAGCTATTTACTCAGAAATGTGTTATTGCGTTGAAAAAAATTTAGCGCGGGCAGCGGAATGGGAAAAAAAGCAAAGATATTAAACGCAAGTTGAATTTTTTTAACTTGAATTCTGTTTCATGGGTGAGATGCTGCAAAAGATGCAAGACATGAGTGCAACAGTCAAATACATCCACCAAACACAAAAACAATAGGAAAAATAGCACAGTGAAATGCAGAAACCTGTAAAGAACTACTATATGTTTGATATTTCATGTTTGCACAATGGTGACAGGGTTCTGTTATTTTCTTTTTATACAAAGCATTTGTAGTTAATAGTAGCCTATTAATGGTGTTATTTATTGCTATTACTTTTTAGCTAAGAAATATTTATCATTATTTATATTTAATGTTATTTCTGAATATATAAGATAAGTTTGTACAACATTGCCTTTATATTTCATGCATATTGTACACTGTAAAAAAAGTTTAAGGCAACAAACTTCAGCAGATTTTTGAGTTCTCAACTTGTTGTATTCAGTTTATACAACAAAAAGTTGAAAGAACTCAAATCTCCTACAAAAACAAGTTGAGAAAACTCAATCTGCTGAAACTTAAGTTTTCTCAACTTTTGATTTTTTACAGTATAGTTATGTTTTAAAGTTGACTAGTTAAACATAAAAAAATCGTGAATCGATCAATCGTTCTGAAAAAAAAAAAAAAAAGATTTTTTAGCCATATCACCCAGCCCTAGGATGCACTAATATATACTGGTATTGGGCCCCACATTGTGCTCATGTTCTCATACTCATTAAAATCCTCTGATACCAACATCTGCTACCACACAGCACGTGTACAGTGTTTGTGTCCAAGCAAAGAAACACTGACAACAAAGAGCATAATGGGGATATATAAGAAGGCTGTCTATAAAGTAATTGTATCTAATTAGTGGAATATTGCACAAATTATAACTAGTGTGCGCGAGCTGATGAGCAAAACCTGCAGTGGCACAGATGCGCAAGCTTGTCGAGTAAATCCCTTTTTCACAGACATAGCTGAAAACTTGTGAAAACTCAGTGAAATATTCAACAATTCTGAGTTTGACTGCAATGTCTGTTTCAAAAAAAGTGAACATTGAATGTTTAACATTTTATTATTTGTCAAAATAAATTAATTGCAACAGTTCTATCATACCCAATTTGAACTCAGTACAAAAGGGAAAAAATATCTCTAAAAGTTCTCTTTTAAATCCTCATGTGAATAATGGCGGAAGGTAACAGCACATAATTGCCAGAATGTAAAATTAGTTATTTTATGCATATTTTAAAGAGAGACATAAACAGCAGTTCCGCTCTTGTCTGAAACTTACTCCACACTGTTGGCAGGTGTAAGAGCTCTCTTCAGTGTGAATTCTCATGTGGACTCTAATGTTTCCTTGTAAATCTAAAAAAAATTTCCACACTGGCTCTCTTAAGTGTGAACTCTCATGTGGTAATTAAGGATTCCTTTTCGGCTGAAACTTTTTCCACACTGTTGGCAGGTAAAAGGTTTCTCTCCAGTGTGAATTCTCATGTGCCTGTTAAGGCTTCCTTTTTGTTTGAAACTTACTCCACACTGTTGGCAGATGTAAGGGCTCTCTCCAGTGTGAATTCTCATGTGGACTTTAAGGTTTCCTTGTAGGTCGAAACTCTTTCCACACTGTTGGCACTTGTATGGCTTCTCCCCAGAATGAACTCTCATGTGACTGTTCAGGTGTCCTTTTTGAGTGAAACTTACTCCACACTGTTGGCAAGTGTAAGGGCTCTCTCCAGTGTGAATTCGCATGTGGACTTTAAGGTTTCCATGTAGATCAAAACTCTTTCCACACTGAGAGCATATGTAAGGCTTCTCTCCGGTGTGAATTCTCATGTGGACTTTAAGATTCCCATCTTGATTGAAACTTTTTCCACACTGAGGGCAAGTGAAAGGTTTCTCTCCAGTGTGAATTCTCATGTGGTTATTAAGGTTTCCTTTTTGTCTGAAACTTATTCCACACTGTTGACAGGTGTAAGGGCTCTCTCCAGTGTGAATTCTCATGTGGACTTTAAGGTTTCCTTGTAGATCGAAACTCTTTCCACACTGTTGGCATGTGAAAGGCTTCTCTCCGGTGTGAATTCTCATGTGGACTTCAAGCTTTGCAGGCTGATTGAAACTTAGTCCACACTGTTGGCAGGTGAAATAAGTTCCAATTCCAGTCTTTTTAGCCCTTTTTTGTGGGGAAGTTTTTTCAGTCTGTGAGCAACTAAAAGATTTTTCTCCAGCTATGACATCACAATGTGTCTCGTATTGATCTTTCTCTTTTGTTTCATTCAGATCTTGACTCTCTCCTTTCAATGGCATCAAATCTAAGGTGAAAAAAGGCAAAGGTTAATCTCAGTATAATACCACAAAACAACAGACATCAAAAGATTTAGCACTCCCATTCTCCTTCTTCATTAGATCCATGTAACAGTCCTAATACATTATTAGATAGAAATATCAAACAAATAAATCGTATACGAAAAATTATTATAGAGTTTGACATGTGGTTGATGCCCAGTGCTAGCTGAGCAGAAATACATAATCATGTTTCATTTGGTCCCTTCAAAGTCACCTTAGATTTCCTCCTTAGCATGAAGGTTGAGAAGTGCCTTTATCGATTTTTATCACGGTTTTAGGGTCACGGTTTCGGTATGGTTCGATATATGCTGTGTTCAGGGAAAAAAGGATTACTGTCAAATAAAAATAAAGAAAATAAGAACAAATAATCAAACTACAAGCAGCAACACAAATAAATACAGTAGAGCAAAGATACAAATAAAACAGTACTTTTCAGGTACAGATATTGAATAGAGTAGCTAATCAAATGTAAAACAACATTGCATATAATCTTCATTGTATTAATTAAAGATGAATAAGTAACAAAAGCTATTTAGTTAAGAGCAGTGAGTGATTTCCTTGTCTTTTGTTGTTTGATTAACATTAAAAACACATACAGACAGCAGGAGTATTAGGCTGCTGTCACTTTAAGACAATACGCAGATCAGTACACTGAACACATGCGTTCTTTCTCAAGTGTTTAAGCTCACTTAAGACATAACCTACTATGTTTGCTGGGATACTCGCCAAGGCGGGTATATTGACAATTTTTGTGAGAATTTGTTTGTTCAAGCACAAGACTTGAAAGAGAACTCAATATTCGAAAAAGGAAAAGCACGAAAAAGAGAAGAGAGCAAGACAGGGAAGACAGCAAGTCACCCAGTTTTTCAAACAAACAAAAAAAAAGGTGATTTATGTTCCCGGTTTTGTGCTTCTGAAGCTAGCCCACATGAAGCGATTTTAAAATAGAAATTAGTCCAGTAAATATAGAATATAGAAAATATAGCCACAAGTGACAATCATCAGGGTCCAAGCATAAATGGCTCATATGGATGATAGTTTGGGTTTGATGAAGCAAATTAGCAATACATGCTGGTGTCAAAAGGGACGACTGACTTCCAAAGGAAATCACTTATTTCAGCCTGCAAAAATTATTTTACCGATTTAATGTATTTCTGTCTGTGGCCCGAGATGTTGGGATGGACTTCAGCAACACCATGATACTACAGGGAATAAATCGTTTGAAGAATAGATGAATGGATCCATGGATATAACAAATAAAATGGTCTTCATTTTAAATTGACAGCAATATAATTCATGTCTGTAAATTATATTTGTTTACTTGACATATTTTCAGTATTTCATAAATGTCACGGGTCAGTGACAAAAGAGAGGAAAACATGATGCTTGAAAAAATGCAGCAGTGCTTATTTTACTCAAAACACACACACACACACAAAAAATCATCTCTGGCCCAGAAAAACCCACAGGAGCACTACACACCAACCATTCAATAGGCAATGCCAAAGAACTGAACTAGACTGGGTATAAATATAAAATGAGGCACTAAACTAGACACAGGTGAAACTAATCAATCAATTAACTAATCAGAAACCATGTCGGCAAACATGAACTTCACACGGGGAAAATAGGAACAAAAATAAAGATGAATCTTGACAATAAAAGTTATTTTAACATTGAATGATCTATAAGCTTTTTTTATGTTTTATAAGTCAATTTTTTATGTTATATAAGTCAATCTATCAAACCATTTACACAGACTTTAAACTATGAGACCTAAAAGGATTTGTTATCCTGTGGCTCCCTCTGGTGGACAATATTAGTATTATGGCCTTCATCTCTGAATCCCATCGATGTAAATGGCTAATATTAAAAAAAAAAAAAAATGCTGTTAGCGCCCCGAGCATCAGAAGTTCATGAAACTCATCATACTGCCTGTTTACTCAGAATGTCCATGTGTATGAAGTTTTGTGAGATTTCGATTCATACATTCAAACTGATGGGAAAAAAAATAGATGTCTTATCCTGTGGTTCTCTCTAGTGGACAATATTATTACAGTAGTCCATCGACCATTTTGAGTTGGCAAAAACGTCTTTTTCTAACTCCTCCTAAACCACTTGACTGATTCACATGAAATTTGGCATGTATCATCTATAGACACTTCGGACAAAAATTTATCAAAATAAAGTTAGAAGATTTTGTCGCCATGGCTCCATACACTTATTAAACTATATCTTCTAAACCATTAGATGAAACCAAATTCTTTTGACAACTTTATGTCGTCAGGGTGTCTAGATGATACGTAGACAATTTGGTGTTAATTGGACAAATGGTGTAGGAGGAGTTTGAAAATGTTTATCAAAAAACAAAATTTTATACAGGGCAAAAAAAAAAAAAAATCAGAAATGATTTGCTACATTTAACATCTCAAAACCTGCCTTTTCGTAGCAAAACTAAAAACCTTGATGATGTGCATAATGCCAATTTCCTCGGCACAGTTGAACTTTTGTCACATTATGATCCACTCCTTAAAGACCACTTGGATAAAATTTGGAAAATAAAGACGAGAGCGAGGCTGACACATTATCTAAGTTCTGATATTCAAAAAATTTATTCATTAAAGTGTATGTAAACAGAGTTTTAAAGGCAATCCTGAAGGAAAGGGAAGATGCAATATATTTATCTGTGATGCTCCAAACATTTCTGATAAGCATACAACTCCAGCATACTTTTAAGTTGCAGTCTCACCAATAAGGCTAAATCACCAGCTATTGGTCTGAAAAGGTACTTTGTCTTTTGAAGCTGTCATGAGAACCGATACTTCGGTATCAACATTTTAAAATCCTGACGGTGCTTGCTTTTCTACAGTATCGTAAGTACTGATGGTACCGAACATTTATTGAACCCAAACAAAATTATCAGAGCAAATTTATGTGAGATGTCACTGTAAAAGGAAGAGATACCATGATGAAGTTGAAGAAGCAGAAGTAGCTCAGGAGAGTGTTTTATTCAGAAATTTATTTTCTTATTCTGCCATGGACAGCCTGATCAGTGACATAAATACACGATTCCTTACTACAGCAGCTATTGTTGAGGACTTTGCAATCCTGCAGATAGGGCGTATGAGTGAGGATACTGTCTCTGTTATGTGCCATCTACTAATACAAAAATACCACAGTGATCAGGGTGACAATTTTACCACCAGTCCAGGGACTGCAGATGTAAAATAGCCTTTTGGCCAATTCTGGCACATTGAACATTTTTATGTATTATTAATGTCCATTAATATCATTCATTTCTGTAGAGCTGGACATTGTAATAAGGATCAAATGACTGAATGAAACCAACCTGTTTGTTCCTCAGTATCTTCATGTTTCACACTGAATGTTTCTTCAATCTTCACGTCTTCACTCTCCTCTTTAATAAACGCCATCTTTGAGACAAAGAGAAATACATCCAGATTTTAACACCTTAAACACTTAGACCTTTCTTCAGCAGAATCACAACAGATTTTTTTCTTTCAGAATCACAACAGATGCATGAGCGTGGCGCAGCCTCATGACATTACACCGGCAGACCAAAATAAAAGTCCTGTTCACATGCTGCTGCGTATGAAAAATGGAAATTTACATAGAAAAAATATATACAAAAAATAAAAGAGATGACATGTATTGTATTGATGCAATACATGTTGTCCCAATGTTTTTGCCAACACGCCATAATCGATAATTTCTTTACAATTTAAAGGTAGGCCTACGCTGTGTTATTGCATCAGTCAATCATGAAAGTCTGGTGGTTGAAAGCTCCTGACAATGTTAAATCCAGGAGAGAAGACAATTCTACAGAGAGAAAGTAGAGATTCATGAGTGCACAGGACAAAGTTTGAGCGCGCACACGTAAAATCTGTATTTGAAATCTGTATCCAGTTTTGTGCGAGAATGAAATAAATCTGCCTGTGAGTGGAGAGATTTGTTACATGGATGCGTTCTTGCATTACATAATGCGCTCTCAACATCTGTCATTAAAATAATGCCATAGAAATGGCCTCAGATGAGATATAAAAACAAGAAGAAAGTCATGTCTGAAAGCTGCAATCGTTTTTTATTATTGTTTAAAATGAATGGAGAATATGTCATGTTTTTCGTAGGTGCTCGAGCCATGGGATGTGTCCAGTGATGTGCTAAAAATATTAGGAAACTACTAAAAAAGACTTTGTCTAAAAAGTAAAACTGTATTGTTTGGTTGAAGAAACCGTTTATACCAGATATAAATTAATTTGAAATGCAAGTAGTGACAAATGTGATATAAAAAAACGTCATAGTTCATATATGTGTCAGTATTGAAATGCATATAAATGTTTCTGATGTTAAAAATGTGGACTTATAAAGTTCATTTGAATCTAAAAATAGGTATAAAATGTCCAAAAATGACGATTGTCCTAGAATCAGTAGATTTTTTCCCCCAGAAAGGTTCATAATCTTAAGTTTTCCCATTTTAAAGCTATAAACTAATAAATAATGATGAACATGATAAAGTAGACATAAACCATAAGAAAAAAAAGAAGCTTTTGTTTGAGGGTTGGAGCTCAACTCTGCTAGGACTCTCAAACAACATATCCAGACCACAGTCCCTTTGTTTTTCCATCCCCAAATTTAAGGCCTATTAAAATTATTATTTAAGTTTTGTTGTTATATTTAAGACTTTTTATGGTCTTAAATTTGATCAAACCAAATTTAATACTTTTTAAGGACTTACATAAACCATGTTACTTGCTTGTAAAGTTATGGTATTTCCTCATTATTATTTTTTTAATGTGTTTTCTGGGTACAACGGTGCTAAAGGCACACCTTAAGAAAAAAAAAGTGCTTTTCACTACTCCCAAAGTGTGTGATTGCAGAAATATATATGTTTGTATTGAAAATGTATGAAGCAACATATTTTGTGTGAAAATAAAATCATAAAAGTGGTTTGTTTAAAAATCTTATAAATGTTTGAGGTGGTGAGGGGGGCCTTTTACTCCACCAGCATGGGGCTAAAGATGTTTTAAATAATGTCTAATATACTTGTTCAGCAATCACTTTAGCAAAGTTTGTACAATTTTCAGTTTATTTTGATAAATAAAAGGATTTGTTCAATAAATATACTGTCATTATATGTTCATATGAAAATATATTATCTAAGAAATAAAATTATTTTAAACCGGACTTTTATTTTGGTCTCCCGGTGTGACGTCATAAGGCCGCGCCACACTCCTGCGTCTGTTGTGATTCGGCTGAATAAAGGTTTGTTTAAAGCGTTTAAAACGATAGAAACCGTTCAGTAGCTTTTTAAAGTGAGTTTAATTAAGTTAAATGTAACATTGCATTGCTTTATCTAACATTTTTATTAACGTTGTGTGAGCAAAATAACATAATGGAAACACCGAATAACTAAATATGCGTCTCATTTCGCTCCTTAAATCGTGAATTAGTTTATCGTAAACTTGAATTAAGTCACTGTCGAGTAGTGATGAAGAAATCGAGCTTTTGAAGCTCAAGAGTCAACAAACCATTTGCTTCGCAACCAAACGATTCACTGATTCAAAGCACTCTATTTCTATCTCGATTTCTACAAATCGTTACATAAACTAAACTGTCTTATGTATTAAGTGTGTGTAATGTGCGTTCTTTTATTAGTTTGTAGTGCTAATTTTGAGTGTTTTTGGCTATATTCAGGTATATATATATATATTCAATTAAGTCCATTAACTCTCACTCTGCTTTAGGGCTGGGCGATACAGCTAAAAATCTTATGATATAATGTTTCATTCATTTGGCATCTATGAAAAACTTTTATAACCTTTTTAAACAAAGACCAATAGAAAAAGGTTTGAACTTAATCACTGTGTTTTTAATTTACCCAATTTATTAATGCAAATGACAAATAATTTTAGTTTAAACAGTCAAACACAACATAAAATTTAAACAAACATATTCTTTCTTATATATTATTTGAAGATTTAAAAAGTGTTAAAGAAACTTTTGGCTACATGAGGGTGCAATGAGCAAAAAAAAAAATAATACCACATTAAATTGTTCTTTTAAAGCAATGAAAATGTATATAAAATGCGCAAAATATGCATTCTGTGTGAATGGTTTTGTTTCAGTTTTGACGTAACCAAGATCCCGGCATTGAACAGCGCAGCAGCGCCACATCTCGTGGGTTCAACTGGATAGGCTAACAAAACATTAAAATGCAACAATGACACTTACAACATCATAAATACAGAAACCGTTGTATTGCCCAGGCCTACTCTGACTCCTTTACCAGTGCGCTGAACTGCTGAACTAGAGCTGATTGAGATGCACTCAGAGATTTATTTTGCATTTATTTTTCTTTCTATTAATTATTCTCATCTTAAAAACAGAAAAACTGCAACTGAGATCCTCGTGACACACTTTTATAAAGATGGCGATTATTAAAGAAGAGAGCGAAGACATGAAGATAGAAGACACATTCAGAGTGAAACATGAAGAAACTGAGGAACAAACGAAGATGGCGTTTATTAAAGAAGAGAGTGAAGACCTGAAGATTGAAGAAGCATTTAGAGTTAAACATGAAGATACTGAGGAACAAACAAAGATGGCGTTTATTAAAGAAGAGAGTGAAGACATGAGGATTGAAGAAATGTTCAGAGTCAAACATGAAGATACTGAGGAACAAACAGGTTGGTTTCATTCTCAAAGATGAACTCTATTATTTTATCCTATCACATCATGTGGACAGACATCCTTAAAAGTGCTATATCAAAAGTAATGCATTACAATATTGCGTTACTCCCTAAAAAGGTAACTAATTATCGTAAAGTAGAAGTAAATGTATTCTCACATTTAGTCTAGTACTAGACTAGAATAACCATCATGTTCACTCACTCCCGATTTCTCTCAACTTGATCACAGGAGAGGTTCCAGTCAATAAACAGGAAAACAAAGTAACTTGCGTTACTTATTTGAAAGCGGAACTCAGATATTTTGTTGTAAATTTAAAAGTAATGCATTACTTTACTAGTTACAAAAGTAATCTGATTACGTATTACTTGATTACTTGGAGCTGATACGCGGCCACTCAATGCTCAATGCTCGTGTTTACACCAGCCGCGCCGCGGTGCGTTTTAGAAGCATCCCAGAAGCGGCTTCGCTAAAGATAGGCGCCTCGCCTATTTCTGATGGACACCGCGTCCAAGACGCGCAGCTCAAATACAAAATAAAATCAAAATAATCACCCTGTGTAAATTCCCGCTCATATTTAACATCACCAGGAGGCCAGAAACTGACGACAAGAGATTCGAAGTTGAAAAACTTGAAAAAAATTTTTCTTGTTGTCCCTAACTGGACTTTTAAGTGTATAAACTTCATCTGTAGGCTACAGCAAAATAAACTATGGCATAGCAATAAACACAATCACACCGGACAAAATATAACCATTTAGCCATTAAAAACAAGAAAAATCAAGGAAAAAACGTCAGACAGGCAAATCTCGTGGTCTCGCGAATCCAGCCGCTTCGCCTCTGAAATGCTTCTGGTGTGAGTTGACACCGCGCAGAGGACGGAACAAAATCTTGCCGGAGCCGTAACGCACCGCATACGCGTGCAGTGTAAACAAGGCTTTATAGTTTAACCCAAACCTATAATGCTGTAGAGATGTACCATTCTTGCTATCATAAGCCAAGATAGCTTTGTAAGACCCACACTGCACATTACCGCTGAGCCATTTATTGGTTGAATGACAAGATCATATCGTACAATGTTTAAATAGACGGAAACATCAGGCTAAGTAGAAAAGACATTTGACATGCTATCGCGCTTTATTTCATTCATTTAGGCTAATTTGCAGTCAGTCATGTATCATATCATACAATGTTTTAAACATTTAAATACACATATCAAATGATACAAAATGTGTATGATGTAGTGTTTTAGATTATAGTAGTACTCTTGACAAAGCTAATTTTTGAGAGACGCAAGAGAAACGGTTATTTGATTTACGAACACACTTGGCTCATTTTATTCATAGATTTACAGTTATTCGTCTATGATATCATGCAATGTTTAAAACATTTAAATATACGTATCAAATGATGTAGTATTTTACACTAGACCAACTCTTGACAAAGCTCTGATTTCTGAGACCGAGACGGCAGCGGCTTATTTGATTTGCGGCTGCGCTCAGTTTACAGTCATTCACTTCACACAGACACACATTATTGTGTAGTAATTTTAGAGGCTTGTGTATAATTGTGCTATCCCCTGGCTCACCTGTTATTCGGTAGAATTCGTTTTGCAGCTTTCCCTACATGATTTGGCACAGTAAAAAGTGTTCTCTCAGTAATTGTTTACCTTATCACACTCATAGTTACCGTGTTGTGGCCAAAAAAGTGCGCGAGAGCGGGAACACAAGCCCAAAACTGTGAATTATAAATGTGCTCCCACTCTCGCGAGCTCTTTCGGTCACAACACAGAAGACGGCATGCAAGGCTTATATAATGTCCCAGGGGTGTCCAACACTGGTCCTGGAGGGCTACCGGCCAGCAGATTTTATCTCCAACCCGAATCAATCACACCTGAACCAGCTAATCACGGTGTTCAGGGCTGCTTGATAATTACAGACAGGTGTGTTGGAGCAGGGTTGGAACTGAAATCTGCAGGACGGCAGCCCTCCATGAGCAGGGTTGGACACCCCTGTAATAGCCTATATAGTGTTTCTCAGTTACAGACCCGAACGCATTAGTGAAACCTTAACCCGACCCGAAACCCGCGAGTTCTTCGGGACCTGTCGGTCTCGGGTAGCAGACCTTTAATTAGGCATAACATTATGACCACCTTCCTAATATTGTGTTGGTCCCCCTTTTGCTGCCAAAACAGCCCTGACCCGTCGAAGCATGGACTCCTCTAGACCCCTGAAGGTGTGCTGTGGTATCTGGCACCAGGATGTCAGCAGCAGATCCTTTAAGTCCTGTAAGTTGTGAGGTGGAGCCTCCATGGATCGGACTTGTTTGTTCAACACGTCTCTCAGATGCTCGATTGGATTGAGATCTGGGGAATTTGGAGGCCAAGTCAACACCTCAAACTCGTTGTTGTGCTCCTCAAACCATTCCTGAACCATTTTTGCTTTGTGACAGGGCGCATTATCCTGCTGAAAGAGGCCACAGCCACCAGGGAATACCGTTTCCATGAAAGGGTGTACATGGTCTGCAACAATGCTTAGGTAGTTGGTAGGTGTCAAAGTAACATCCACATGGATGTCAGGACCCATGGTTTCCCAGCAGAACATTGCCCAAAGCATCACACTGCCTCCGCCGGCTTGCCTTCTTCCCATAGTGCATCCTGGTGCCATGTTTTCCCCAGGTAAGTGACGCACATGCACCAGGCCATCCATGTGATGTAAGAGAAAACGTGATTCATCAGACCAGGCCATCTTCTTCCATTGCTCCATGGTCCAGTTCTGATGCTCACGTGTCCACTGTTGGCTCTTTCGGCGGTGGACAGGGGTCAGCATGGGCACCCTGACTGGTCTGCTGCTATGCAGCCCCATACGCAACAAACTGATGCACTGTGTATTGTGACACCTTTCTATCAGAACCAGCATTAACTTCTTGAGCAATTTGAGCTACAGTATCTCGTCTGTTGGATCGGACCACACGGGCCAGCCTTCGCTCCCCACATGCATCAGTGAGCCTTGGCCGCTCATGACCCTGTCGCCGGTTCACCACTGTTCCTTCCTTGGACCACTTTTAATAGATACTGACCACTGCAGACCGGCTGCAGTTTTGGAGATGCTCTGACCCAGTCGTCTAGCCATCACAATTTGGCCCATGTCAAACAGTCCACAGTCCTGCAGAGTTTAGTTCCAACCCTGGTCTAACAAAATAAAACGGTCTTTCACACAGGAGGAGTGTTTTCATAGTTCCTGTAACTCTTGGTGAAAGTACCCGATTTATGGCATGTTCACACCGTAGAAACTGGGAACTATTTTAGCTATAGGAATGCCTTTTGTGGGGACTAAATTCCTAAAATAGGAACTACCAGTGATGCAAGTGTGTGTTGATTGGCCGAACGTATGCAAAACACCCGCCAGGGAAAGCCATGTAAAAACAGTTGATTTATATTTACTCCACAAACATGAAAAACAGCGATAGATGGACCGATGCCAAAGTTTATGTATTTCTGCTCAGTTAGCATTATGGGCATCAACCACATGGCAAACTCTACAATACTTTTTGCATACCGTTTATTTGTTTAACAGTTTTATCTTATAACATATTAAGATAAGGTTGTTAAACAGATTGTAATGTAATGAAAATGGATGGGAGTGCTGTGTGCTCAGGCTCTGGTGTTCTCAGTGCTGTCAATATAAAAGTCTGCTGTGCCGTCAAAAAAAAAAGTCCAGCACAACAACCTGAGAGGCAGGACTTTTGTGAGGTCATTTCAGAGTTCATATTTGTGGCGCGAATGCAACCAGGAGTTTGGCACCCCTGACGTACAGGATCTAGGATACATGTTAATAGTTTGAATGTTTTATGTGTCTAAATCAGTGTTTCTCAAACCTGTCCTGGAGGACACCCATCCCTGCACATTTTCTCCCTCATTTATCACACCTGATTCAACTCATGAGCTCATTATTAGAGAATGCAAGACCTGAAGTGGGTGTGTCAGATAAGGGAGACATACAAAATGTGCAGGGCTGGGGGTCCTCCAGGACAGGTTTGAGAACCACTGGTCTAAATGTTGCTTCATGGCATTAAACTGGGGTTAACTTTTATGTCTTTTTTCGCCTTAGACCTGATGCCGTTAAAAGAGGAGAGTCAAGATCGGAATGAAATGGAAGAGAAAGATCAGTACAAGACACTTCATTATGTCATAACTGAAGAAAAATCTTTTAGTTGCTCACAGACTGAAAAAACTTCCTCACAAAAAAAGGCTCAAAAGACAGGGACTATAGGTAATTTCACATGCCAACTGTGTGGACTAAGATTCAATAAGCATGGAAACCTTGAAGTCCACATGAGAGTTCACACGGGAAGGAAGTTTTACCCCTGCCAACAGTGTGGAGTAATTTTCAATCAACAAGGAAACCTTAAAGTCCATATGAGAATGCACACTGGAGAGAAGCCTTACACCTGCCAAGAATGTGGAAAGAGTTTCAGTATACAAGGAAACCTTAAAGTCCACATGAGGATTCACACTGGAGAGAGCCCTTTCACCTGCCAGCAGTGTGGGTTACGTTTCACTCAGAAAGGAAACCTTAAAAAACACATGAACGTTCACTCCGGAAAAAAGCCTTTCACATGCCAACAGTGTGGAAAGAGTTTCAATCAAGATGGAAACCTTAAAGTCCACATGAGAATTCATTCTGGGGAGAAGTAGAATAAAGAAAAGTAAACATTTGTACATTTCTGAAGTTGTTCATATGTAAAACTAATGTAGAAGCTGTACATACACCCTTGATGTACGTTGATGTTTATGCAAATGCAAGTATGCTAGAGAATCTTTATGTACTAATACGCTCATGAGATCACGTTACACAGAACTTGTAACAGGAAGATCTATAAGTGATATGAAACATGTTTATGTGCAATTAAGTTTTGACTTTAGATTAGGGGATTCAGAAAGCTGTTTTACTCATGCGTTGAACACTTTATAGTTTGTACTGCAATGTAAGTGCTGACTGATGTAAGGTCTTCTCTGACACACACACGGACTCTTTAAACGCTGTGCACCTGATGTGAGCTTCAGTGGAAGGTAAAACCGGTTCACATTATCACTAGATCCCACACAGAACTCGAGTCTGTGCTGATGAGTGAAAGGATTCAACTTTACCCACTGAAATCCACCAACTACAAGTCTTTTATAAATGTTTATTCACTTGAAAGCAAATAAATTACTCTTCTTTAAAACACTACTTTAATATAATTGAATGTTTATGCTTTTCAGCGCTGACCACCTTACAACTTCATGATGCATCAAATTATATACTGATCATTTACTAATGGTTTGTTAATGATTAACCATTGTTTATTCAGATAATGGTGCTAAAACAATTTTGACATATCAAGTGATTAATAATATATCAACCATCTACTAATGATCTGTTTGATTTATTTCATGATTTACTATTTAAGATAACTTGCATCACTTTTATAAATCATTGGCATACAGCTTAATCATTTATGAATGTATAGTCATGTTTTGTAAACATTTAGTTCATCATTAACGAATAACTTATAAATTACTTATAACTGAATTAATAAAATATTCATAAAATGTTAGCATACCACTTATTAATCATTTATGAATGTATAGTCATGTTTTGTAAACGGTTCATCATTAACTAATAACTTATAATGGAACATCATAAAGTGTTACAAAATATAATGAAATAACTACAGCATAACATGCCTAAATCATAAATATTGTTGTACAATATTAATTATAAGGTTAATATAATAACAATAATAGTTGTTATGAATGCATTGTGTACTGCAAGGTCCACAAAATGGAACAACATTTTAAAGTCTTGCAGGCACAGCTAACAAAAATGTCCATCATATCGACTTTATCCACAGCACCCATTTTCTTATTGTAGTCCGGCACACGTTGTGGTTTTATTTTCTCATCCCCAGTGATGTGGTCTATCTTTCCAGAGGCTGATATCTGCTGAGTGGAATGTTTTCAGCATGTGGGCATTGCGCTTGTCATGCCACTTCACTGCCAGCATTTCCATCCAACTTTTGAAGTCTGCCTCCCCACTGGACATCTTGTCACGGAAGCATGGCATGCCCTTTCTGTTGGCCCTCACAGTTCCACAAGCCCCAGTTTTGGCTATCAGCAGTTGATGAAAGAGAGTAGGACTGGTGTGCCACTTGTCTACATACAGCATATGCCAGTGTCAGCACTACTAAGCCAGACACAGGGTTCATACAGGCACCACTTAATGAAAACAAGGACTTTTAAGCACTTTTTCCAGCACCTTTTTTTTTTTTTTTTTTTCATTTTCAAGACAATATAGCCAATTTAGCTTTCTTTTCTTTTAAAGCTTTTCTAAAGCAGTTGAATTTTAGTATGGCATCTGTTGCCTTGGAAGAGGTTTCTGCCTCTGTTGCTGCTTTATCAATTTCTTTTTCAAGGCTTATTATGTCATTTTCAAGTTTCCTTTTTTTTCTTTGTGTTTTGCGTCTTTCTGTCTTTCTCACGGACTGCCAAGGTAGTCCTGTTACTGCTGTCTTGCTAATTTACATCTCTGGATCATCTGTGATGTTATCTGTACTTTACTTGACTTTCAGTAGCTCAATCTGGCATTTCTTGGCATCTGAGAAAAAAGTTCCAAAAAAGCCCTGGCAGTTAAAAAACCCACATCTACCTTTGAGGTCCTTAATGTGTCTTCATCTGTGACTGTGTATTTTGCCATTTTGACAGGGTCTTTCATAGATTCAATCACACTGGACTGTGGACATAACATTACAAACTATCTCTGCAACGTCAACATTTTCAACCCACCGATGGGGACAGAACTTCTTTGGAAGTGATACTGACATAGGGTGTGTCTCAATCAGCTCCCTTGCTCCCGAGCTTGTGAATCAGTATATCGTGTACACGAATTCAGGCACTGGTAAGGACAGTAAAGGACGCTGATTCACTACACATTGGGACACTTATGACTCATCCTCATTGTACAACATCACTACTGGTATTTATGAACAACAGCAGAGCTGATATATTTCTGACATTACTTGTAATGTTATTTAAAGTACATTGATAAATTATTTGCTTGTTACATATACGTGCCTTTCAACCGTAAATAAATTATAAATGTAGCTAAATTATGTTCATTACCTGTCTAGCGATGTATGTTTATGCTGAAATATAATAATAAAAAAAGGTTTGTATTTTTAAAATCATCTATCGCGCATCATTATGTGTAGTGAGTTGGCTCACGTGATTTAAGTTTCGCGCTTCAGAACTTCCATTAAGGGAGCATAGTGAGCATCGATGCTCTCTGGTTTTCACGGTGCATCGTGGGACTTTTTAGGGAGCGAACGTTTCAGTGCCCTGAAAGGATTCTGCGATTGAGACAGCCTTTAAAATGGCCCGACTCCCTGATCAGTGCCCTGACTACTGAATTAGGGAGCTGATTGAGACACACCCGTAATCTTCCCGCCTTGCAGGGGTGTCATGGAATAACCTGTAGAAGGCACTGAGTATGTCCCCAGTATTCTACCCAGTTGCATGGATTGCATGTCTGAATGAATTGTTTACATTGTGCAGAGAACATGTCCCCACATCAAGCAACTCCTTGTCTGCAAGACAGGACTCTTGTTTTGAAATTCTTGTAAAAATTTTAGGTTGACATTGGGGCCATCCATGGAGATCTGCAATAAATTAGACAGATTAAGTTTTTCTGTCAATGAAGTGAAGTGTGACAGGCAGGATTCAGGCAGAATCAATGTAGTGGGTAGTTACTCTGTTGGTAACCGAATCTAAGAACCTTACATGAACATCCATTTGTTTCAACTGAAGCTTTTTGTTGAGTGACTCGTCAAGCAGTAAAACAAAGACACTTTTGTTTTTCACTTTGTCCAACAGACTGTTCTTAAAGTTAGTTGCAAGGCCATGATTCACAAGGTAGGAGGGGGGTTTTTTTCACTACAGGTGAAGGATTTTGCAATTGCACTATCGGAAAACAAGCTGAAACAATTCTGAATTGTCCTCAGCACTTTTCATTGAGTAATGTGATGTCACACTCTTCAGAGTCCAAAGTACTTCAGCATGTCAGTAGTCGTTGTTCCGCACCCAAGTATCCAACTTTCTTGATGTGTTGGCAGGCTGTGTAAAGAAAGGATAAAATTTATATTTTATTTTCAAAGTTGGAATGACATTTTCCTACTGATGATTTTTATTATAAACTATTATAAACCCACACATTAAGTTTCTATACTTATAGGTTTCTATATTTCTATACATACATTCTATATATTGCAATCTTTCTGCATCTTTACAATTTCAAATCAATATTATATTAAAAACCTGCGTGCATACACACACACACAAACACACAGAGAGAGAGAGTTGAAACATAAAAAAAACAGTACAAATATTTAAACAGTATAAATATTTATAAAATGTAGCATCCTGAGCTTACCGTGAGCTCATAATCATAATAGATGGTGTGCATACACACTATTCATTGATTCAAGTTATCCAAATGAAAACCTGGACAACTACTACATTTGTCAGCAATCGACTGTAATTAAGCATGTATGTTTATCTACTTTCTAAAAAAATAACGCCTGTAATGAGGGAAGGGAAAGTTAAGGAGACTTTTAAATGAATGCCACTCACCAAGTTATTTCTCACCCTAATTTTACCAAAAACGTGTAAAGATACATTCATTTATATTAAAATTTGTGTAATTCAAATGTACTGATTAGAATACATCCACATAAATTTATTAGAACAGTATGCTACATAGGTTTGTAAAGCAACACAACAGCTTTGTATGAAGACAAATCAAAAACTTTGACATTAAGCATTTGTCACGGTTGTCTTTCACTTGTCCATCGGGAGCACCGGACTATTCTGTCCTGCTGCCAGCCAGCCACTTTATTGCTTTTATGTACCAAAGTAATCATTTCCGAAATCAGCATTCGATGGAAACATTGCACTGCACGCGTGCAAAAAACAAGCGAAACAAATTAATAATTTTTTTCTGTCGGACACCAAATTCGGAAATTATCAACACTTTCTCACTTGCTTGCCCAACCAAAACATTCACTTTTGCCCTGGACAAGGGTTAATTTAGAGCCCTGAAAAACATAATCCTAATATGTCAATTTATATTTCTGTATTAAAAAACAATAACAATCATGATCAGACATTTTTATTTCTCACGTTCTCTACATACTTCGCAGAATATAAAAAGAATAGAATATAAAATAAGCGAAAATAAAGACAGTGAACATAATAAAAATAAGTAAATTAATATACACAAATATACATTATACACATGTAGTTATATACAAATTCAACTAATATGAAATATTGTTAAATATTCCAAAACAAATAAATCACAATAAAACAGTTACCGCATTTAGGGCTACATTTAAAGCTGAGACCTGAGGTACGAAAATAATAACAAAATAATTATTTTATTATTTTTATTTGATGCTTTCATGTCTGAATTACTTTAATTGCGAGATGGAGATTTGGATATTCTACTTTCCTTGGAAAGAGAAATTAGGCTATTCGTTGATCCATGTACGGTAATGTTCATGACAAAATCAATATACCTTTATATTATTGTTCTAAATGTAACTATATGGTTATATAACAAGTGAAAATAATAAGCGAAATAATTACTGTGTGAATTCAACATTGCGTGAAAGCACCATGCTTTTTTCAGTTTTTACATACCTTTGCGCAGTGCTTGTGGTCATTGTCTCGTCCCTCGTCCATCCACCAAAATAGTTGGTTCCATGAATCTACAGAACTCTACGCCATCAGTACTGTCTTAGCTTTCTGTAAGATGAAATAAAAAGTTAAATTGCCAGTAACGTAATAAATTTTGGCCCAATACATAAGTCAATACATAATCCTTCTTTCATGTTTTTTGTCTTAACCTGATTCACCCCAGAGTCTGAAGAGACTGTCCCAGTCACCCCAGAGTCTGTCATGTCCGTTTCAGTTACCCCAGAGTCTTCCAACTCGGTTTTAGTCACTGCTTGGTCGGCGGAGATCACTGCAGTTCCGCCTGAATTGGCTGAGTTAGCTGCTAGTACCCCTGAAGCGGTCAAGCACACCTTGTCAAGCCATCAGAAATAGATAATAGCCCCGAGGGGTTAATAAAGGCCTTCTGAAATGAAGGGATGCGTTTGTGTAAAAAAAAAAAATCCATATTTAACAAGTTATGAAGTAAAATATCTAGCTTAAGCCAGACCGCCTTCCGTATTCAAGTTACGAAAAAAAGTGTGAACTGGCGTCGCGTCAGTTACACTTTTTCCGTAAGTTGAATAGGTAGGACGTAGCGTAAGCATTTTGAACTGCAAATGGCACCAGAGCTTCACAACAGAAGTTCACACGTCAAAACAAGAATCCTGTTGTCCCACTGTGCTTAAGACAAAGGGTGTGATGGGACCCTCAACGACAGCTAAAGGACTATTATAATCAGGACTGCCAAAAGTGGAGAGCAGGAAAGGCCCATCCATGGCCCATTGATCACAGGATAATCTCATCACAAGTTGCCTTTGTTTACCTTAGCCCTCCATGCCTGAGGCCAATGTGTGAACGATCATGGACTCTCAGGGCCACTAAACCGGTTCTGGCTAGAGCACAGCAAGAACAAAGAAAGGCCTCAAGAGAAAGACCATTTCTAAACATATTGGCTTGAAATCACCAAAAATGGACAGGAATACTGTAAGGAACATGTCCTATACATCTTTTTACTCATCCAGGAAAATGTGCACACACATTCGAAACCACACCTGGAATAAAAGCCAATGCATTCGCACCCACTGAAACAGAAATGTGATACCTCAACCAATTCACATCAAATTTGGACTCTTTAAGTTCAGAACACTGCCACGAGGACTTGGAAAGGTTTGGAAAAGAAATAAAGCATTTTCAAGGTCCTAAAGAGACTGTCTTATTTAACTGTGTATTTTGGGACAATACAAGTTCCACAGGATGGAAAGGTGAGACATGATGAGTAGACACCTGGAATGCTACGACCCAATCACATCACCACATCAGGAAAGGCGGGGATTAGTAATCCCCTCCCCAACAGGAAGGAATAAAAGCTTTCCCAAGTGAACAGACCCTTATTCTGAGCTTCTGACCTGACGAGGGAAGAACAACAGCACGACCAAGGTTATACTCTTGCGAGTAAACCTTTCACTGCACAGATCTTCAAGCAGCCCAACTGCTTCTGCAGAGGACTTTGGCTCCTGACTTGCATAATTCAAGTACCTCCAACCTACAGAAGATCATGCAGATTGACCACCATCTGACCTACAGTTCTCTGGATTACTGTAACAACTGAGGCAAATCAGACACAATTATTTGTCATATTTAACCCATAATCTTTAAAACTCACTCTGAGGCCTATTATTATTATCTTAATTTTTAATTTAGAGATTTAAACTATATTCACTATATACAGTGCTTAAATTTATTAGACCACTGCCACCCAATGTAAGGTTTGTACCACAGCTGCCCTAAACTAACAGTACTGGTGATTACCAAAATGTTTCTGTAATGGTTAATCCACCTGCATGTGTAAGCTCTTTAGTCACAGCAGTATTTCTAATGCTACAATATAATTATTGTAGTTATCCATGAATTTTCGAATCTACTGTTTTACAAGAAAGGCAGAAAAAAATAGTAAAGCACTTTATAGTTTTTTTTTCCAGATGCCCAATTACAGTCAATAACAACAGAGACTGTGGAAAAGTAGGCTACATAAAACAATGCCAGCAAGAATGCAAGCTGTTATCAAAGCCAAAGAAGGCCATACAAAATATTAAGTTTTTTGGACATTATGTGTGAATAAGGACTATTTAGTTGTTTCAGTTTGTAACATTTTTAGATTTAAACAAGTTTTTAACAGTTTCCTAAAATATTTGTGTTCCCTCTTTATTGTGACAGGTAGTCTAATAAATTAAGCACTGTATGTTTTCATAGCATTTAATTGGCATGTTTGTTTGAAGGACATTGGGCAGGATGTGCAATAGTGTGTTTTTTGTCAATAAAAAAAAAAAAAAAAAAAAAAATTATATATATATAGGAATTTTATCCGATTAATAAAAAATAAGTATATATGGAGTATATATGGTATATATGGTAAATATGGATTTTTTAAATTTTTTTTTTTTTTACACAAACACATCGCTTTGCTTCAGAAGGCCTTTATTAACCCCCCAGAGCCGTATGGAGTACGTTTATGATGGATGTGGATAGAAGCACTTTCTTTAGCTCATTTTCGTGACCCTTGTTCACTGCCATTATAAAGCTCGGATGCTTTATTTATTAAAATATCTCTGATTGTATTCGTCTGAAAGAAGAAAGTCATATACACCTAGGATGGCTTAAGAGTGAGTAAAGCTTGGGCTAATTTTCATTTGAAAGTGAACTAATCCTTTAAGCTTATGGATATTTTAAATATTATTGTGGGATTTAATAGACAATAAAAAGGATCTTAGTTAACATCTAAGATTTTAAAGGGGACATCGGATGCAAAATTCATAAATGTGTGTTTAGCAGTGTCTACATAATGACCCTATAATGATAAAAATCCACCCAGTGTTTTTTTTTAAATCCCAATAAATCATAAGCACTTTCTCAGGTCAAGCCATTCTCAGATTCTTGTCAAAGTGACGTAATTTTGCACAGGCCCCTCCCACGACTCACGACGTACATTGCCGTTTTAGCATAGACCCACCCTGAGTGAGCTGTAAACAGTCTGCCATTGTTTTGATGACGGAGCAGGTGTAGACAAGAATGTCTCTTAAGCGACAGGTGTTTTGTTGTTGGCTGGAAGAATGAACATAGCAGTCATCATTTACTCCCGACAGCTGAGTCGCTGAAAACGTAGTGGATTAACTTTATTTTTGAAGGGAACGTTTTTTACACTACCTATTTGTTAACAGTAATATCTGCGACATTAAAAAAATAAGTAAAACATACCCCAAAATATTAGTTCTGTCATCGCAAATTGCGTATGTGTCAATGAACGGCCAGGCGGGAATCGATGGATTAATTGTCTTCCAGCGGGATAGTGAAGTGTCGAGCTGCAGGTACGTTTTTTTTGTTTATCATGTCATTCTTAATGCAAATGTTAACTTATTTAATGGTAAGATTTACCAAAAGATGGCGCAGAGGCTTTCCCATAAACTGTATTGTAAAACAGTTCATTACTCTTTCAACACGATGCACACTAACAACATCTTGTGGTCAAAAGGTGGAAAAGCTGCCTTTGCGTCCCAGACGACCCAGCCATTTTTTGATTGTTTCATATAATGAATCAGTTTGTGCTATGAAAAAAAAGGCAATAAAAATAATTAGTCTCTATACATCGATCAGACATAACATTATGACCACCTTCCTAATATTGTGTTGGCCCTGATCCAAAACAGCCCTGACCCATCAAGGCATGGACTCCATCAGACCCCTGAAGGTGTGCTGTGGTATCTGGACCAAGATGTTGGCAGCAGATCCTTTAAGTCCTGTAAGTTGCGAGGTGGAGCCTCCATGGATCGGACTTGTTTGTTCAGCACATCCCAAAGATGCTCGGTTGGATTGAGATCTGGGGAATTTGGAGGCCAAGTCAACACCTCAAACTCGTTGTTGTGCTCCTCAAACCATTCCTGAACCATTTTTGCTTTGTAGCAGGGCGCATTATCCTGCTGAAAGAGGCCACAACCACCAGGGAATACCGTTTCCATGAAAGGGTGTACATGGTCTCAACAATGCTTAGGTAGGTTGTACGTGTCAAAGTAACATCCACATGGATGGCAGGACCCAAAGTTTCCCAGCAGAACATTGCCCAAGGCATCACACTGCCTCCGCCGGCTTGCCTTCTTCCCATAGTGCATCCTGGTGCCATGTGTTCCCCAGGTAAGCGACGGACACGCACCCGGCCATCCACGTGATGTAAAAGAAAACATGATTCATCAGACCAGGCCACCTTCTTCCATTGCTCCATGGTCCAGTTCTGATACTCACGTGCCCACTGTTTTCTGCGCTTTCGGTGCTGGACAGGGGTCAGCATGGTCACCCCTGACTGGTCTGCAGCAATGTAGCCCAATACACAACAAACTGCGATGCACTGTGTATTCTGACACCTTTCTATCAGAGCCAGCATTAACGTGTCTTCGGGTTCAAGTCGTTAGTTCCATCAGTGTCTGAACTGGGCCGTGACAGCTCCATATGCAATGCAGTAAACAGAAATTAGTGCGAGTCTTCAGGATGGGTTTGAGTCTTTCATTCATCTCATCACAGTCCCATAGGCTGAATGCGGAAACAGAAATGATTAGTTCATCTTTCGAGTCTTCGGGTCTGAGTCCTTCGTTCTTTTGTCACATGACCACTTCCCAGCTCAGTGTCTCGCAACAAATACAACCTTACATTCGTTTTACTATTGACTGTATGTTGTATTATATTTAGGAATTATCATAACTATCAAAAGATATGTGCAGTAAACATTTGTTATGCTACTATATCCCTTCTGACCAATATTTTTATACAAATATTAGATCAATATGTCCAGTCTTCATAGGAAAATCAATTATTATAATAGCTAAAAAAACTAAAAATAAAAAAAACCTAACTATGCACTTGTTTTAAAGGAAGGTTGTGAATTAACTAATTTCTTTGTCCAATATGGCTGTCAAGTGAAAAAAGAACAAAGGACTCAGACCTTAAGACTCAAAAGATGAACTAATCGTTTCTGTTTCTGCATTCAGCCTATGGGGCTGTGACGGGATGAACGAATGACTCGAACCCTGTTGTATTTATTATCCCCCTCAATCACTAACTTTTCAAACACACATCTCTACAATCCTTTTCTGCATCAAAAGATTTGGCCTTACCTTCTGATCAATTGGATTGAGAGCGTTGCACGACAATTAGAGATTTCAAGGTGGAGTCTGCACCAGCTCAGTCAGGATCCGATGCTCTTGAAGCTCGATGGAAGTAATTTAATTGCAGGTATTGATAATAGTTTATGTAAAAGTAATTCACTCTGAGACTTGTTATAGAGAGGTTTACGAATCACCAAATACAATGGTTTCGGTTTAATAACAAGATACAGAATAAAAAACAGAACATAAAGACGAGAAAGTCTTCACCCGAGGTGTGGCGACCTTCTGTTACAATGTTTTCAATATATAGTCTCCAAAGATCACATCCTTTTCCCAACATAAACATTTCCTTATTTGTAAACAGGAGTACAGCCCCTAATACTGCACTGTTTCCTGTTTCATACAAAGTATAAGAAACAAAGTTCAGCTGCAACCTGCTAAACAACACCTTTTGTAGTCTGCGTCACATTCTACGAATTTTGACACATTTTAATCACTTGAACTTAAAGGGAACTAACGTGAAGGTCTTAACACTTCTAGTTAAAATAAAACATACATCTCGGTTAGTTTCGATTAACACTTCTGAATATAATAAAAACATACATTGTGTTTAGACATCATTTTAACCTTTCATCCCTTAAACACAATTTTCAGATACAACCGGCGCTGAAGCTTCCGTGGTCAAAGCTTCAACCTCGTTTGTAATCTGTTCCATTTCACCCATAAAAGTACTCAAAGCATATGATTGTTTTATAAGCATAATCAATTTCAAATTAATTTTCTGTTGCTGTCTCAGTAATTTAATCATCTCTTTGGCCTTGGAATCCATCTTCATTCTTTCCATCCTAGTAGTTCTTCTTCTCCTTTTTGGCTTGCTTCTTCGAGATTTTGTCTTGCTCTTTTTGCAAACCTTGAGTGATCAAATCAACCATATCAACCCTAAGTTCTTTTGCTTTATGTGGTTCTTTGGGCAGAAATTTATCAGCAAAGTTCATCTCATATGTCGGACTCTGCTCGACAACCCGCAAGACTCGAGAGGTGAACTAATCATTTATTTTTCTGGTACATAGCCTTGCCTATGAGGGTGAGACTTGATGAACGAATGTCTCGAACCCGAAAACTAATCATTTCTGTTTCCTGTACAGAACATATGGGATGTCATATTGAAGATTCGTTCAAAGTGAACAAAACATCACTAGTTGGATCGGACCACAAGAGCCAGCCGATCTTTCATGTATGTCACCTCCTCATAGAATGCAGTGTTTTTTTTGTTGTATTAATATAAAGTATAAGTGGACACAAACCCACCAGGCCCATTTTAATCATGCTCAAACACAAAGAGCCAGAAAAATCCCACAGAGGAATTTCCCAATCAGAAATTCCACCTTTCTCATTGGTCAGGTCAACCCTAAGAGGTGTGACTTTTCCCAGACTTTAAAGAGCTGCACACAGCTCCGCCTCTCTCTTGCTCCTTCGACTGACTCAAGGCATCTCCTGCTGGGTAGCCTCTCCAGCTAAGGCCTGCAGGCCTAAACCTGCTCTTCAGCCATGTGCTTACCTAGAAGAGAGAGAGAACTCTTTCCTCACTACAAGAGTCAAACTAACCATACAAGTCCGTCATCATTTCTTCATTCAACGCAGGAGAAACTGATTGCAACTTCAACGCCATCGATTCACGAAAATCACCAAGAACCTGTTCAGAACAACAGACTGCTTCTACTGCAAGGGCATGCAAGTACTGAATATTTTAACTAAACAGAGGTTTGGATGAGCAGTAAAATCCTCTTAATGAGGTGTTTTGAAATCAAATACTGGTGGTTCTTTCCTAGTTTAATGACTCTTTTCCATAGCTTCATTCCCTGTTCCCATTTCCGGTTTCTATCACTTTTCATTTTACCTATGTACATATGATTGTGTTTGTTAGAGTAGTTGTGTTCGTGATTTAGTTAATAAAACTTGTGCACAATACATGTTTGGTTCTGACTCCCTGCCTGCAAATAATTTGTCACTTAAATGATAGATCTTGTTACACACTCTAAGCGCTGTAAATGCTAAGAAAGAATTATTTTTGGGGACTAAACTTACAATTAATTTTTTAAATTAAACTGTGTTTTTTAACAAATGTGCCTCATATTAAATAAATTTAATTACAATTAATATTTTCTTAAGGATAAAAAAACTTAAGAAAAAACTCTCAGGTAATGCTGTAAACTATGTACAGGGAGCCCTTTTTTGCACATTACTATAATATTAAAGGTTACAATTAACAACAGAGCCCAAACTATTAAATTCAGTTGCTATTCATTTTTAGATATAATAATAAACACTTGAATAAAAAAAAAAAAAAATGTAAATTGCACACAAGGAAGGTTTTACATTAACTTCTAAATATAATTATAAAGTTAATATTCTACTCCAATTTTTGAAATATAATCATTTACACAGTGGCTGTCATAACTTGTTTTCATGAAAAACTTATTTAAACATACATTAAATAATGAAAACATTACTAACAGGTTAAAGGGTTAGTTCACCCAAAAATGAAAATTCTGTCATTAATTACTCCCCTTCACGTTGTTCCAAACCCGTAAGACTTTCATTCATCTTCAGAACACAAATGATCTTTTTGAAGAAATCTGAGAGATTTCTGTTCCTCCATTGACAGCTGCACAACTGAAACTTTGATGCTTCAAAAAGGTAATAGAGAGATCGTAAAACAAATCCATATGAATCGAGCAGGGGCCTGTACCATGATGGTAGCTGAACAAACTCAGGGTTATAGGATTAGTTTCGAGTTGACAAAACCAAACCACTCCAATCCGGCTTTGTTGGTACCATGATGCTGATCATCAACTTTCTCTGTCAACTCAGGCTTTGATCCTGAGTTTGTGGAGCGCGTGGTGAACAGCCAATCACTTGCTTTGCAACAGAGAGAAACTATGATTCACTTCTCGCGAGAGAGCCAGCGTGATTCAAAACTCTTTTGCTGAAAATGAAGAATTTAAACACATTTACACTAATGGAAAATACTTGTCTGTGAAAGAGGACAAATAAAAGAAATGATGTTTCTCTATCAGTGCAAGTGAAAGTTGTGAAGTTAGTTTATATAGTTGATAATATATAGCAATAGAGACTCAAACATACAAGGTCATGTAGTCATATTTAAAGAGTATATTTACACCTTATTTATATTACATATGATTTATATATATTAATATTCATTGAAACTAAATGCTTAACAACTGTTAAACTAAACTTGCGTGTGTAATTGATTAATAAAAATATAGATCATATAATTATACAAATCGTATGTAAATCATAAAATAATTATAAGTAATTATCATAAAACCAGACAATTTCATCGTTAAATATTTGTTTTGTACTATATAATGACCTTTAATTTGGAGGAAGAGAAACTGGGGGAGTGACTTTATTGTGTTGGGTGTGTCAGTGTCAGTTTGCTCATATCTGATTGGTCCCATTTCAGTTTGAGATCTCTAACCCAGAACATAACCTGCCCCGGAGCAGGTTAGCCGTGGAGCATAAGTTACCATTGCAATGAACACCGCTAAAAGTCAAGTTACTTTCATGGTACCTAAAACCAAGGATTGGCGCAAACTAATCTGAAACTTACCTGGCTAGCCAGCTAATCCGGCTTCATGGTACAGGCCCCAGGTTGAACAGATTTAATTTTGCCTTTTACTTACAAATAAACCTTGATCAGCAAACATAAACATGCATAACTGAATGTGAATGACACACAAGAACAACCTCTTCTGGAAAGATCAAACATGCTGCATAACATAACATATAGCATTTATCATTATTATTGTGTGTAAGTGTTGGGGTGGGCTAGCAATGCAGTTCATTCTGGGGTAATCTTAAATTTTAAGTAGTGATACTTATATTTTTAGAGTATAAAATCAAGTCTTCTTCAAAGGCAAAATCTTTGAACAGCCCGACATCTCCTTTGTGCAGACATTGCAAATGCTGAGGAAAACTGTACTAGGTAGGGTTGTTGCGTTACTGGTGCTGTGAGGTGTTAGTGCACCTGTCACTCATCTTTTTTTTTTTTTTTATTGCAGAACTTATAATTACATACAAAATCAGGGTTAATACATAGTTGTATCTTTAACAATGCACAATCATAAAACAAACATCATGGGTTTGCATTCATCATAGTATGAGATTATATACACAGAAAAAAGGCACAATGACAAGGTTAAATAGCTTCGAATAATTGATCATAATGCATCAAAAAATTGCTTTTTTTTTTTTATAAGCCTGAGGGATGAAAGAGTTAAATTCAACAAGAAAAAGAGGAAAACAGAGATTTAAGCCAATTTTGTTTGTGGCTGAAAAAGTTTGCATATAAAAAGAAGAATTTAACAACATTTTCAATATATAATGATTTTGGGTTTTCGTAATAAAAAATAATATCTTTAAGGATAAAATTGTGGATCAGATTAACAGGGTTAAAAATATAAGAAATTCAGTCAACCGAGAATTCATTGGTTATACTACAATCACAAAATAAATGGGCAGCTGTTACTTCAACAAGACAACAAAATTAGCAAGTTTAATCAATATCAAGATATTTACAGATAGATGAATTAAACCTGCCACTCATATCTTTTAAGTTGTTGCGCTTGTGATACCGTTGTAGGTCACATGATAACATCAACATGGAGGATCACATGTTCAATTCAAATTCAGAGAACTTATTTATTCTTATGCAGCCTGATTGATTTAGTTTACCCCTAAATGTTAATTAATGCATTAACTATCAAACATGTACTAACATGTAGTTAAGGCTGCTGAATCCATATGACTCCTGTCGTAGTTAAAGGATTAGTCCATTTTCAAATAAAATTTCTGATAATTTACTCACCCCCATGTCATCTAAGATGTTCATGTCTTTCTTTCTTCAGTCGAAAAGAAATTAAGGTTTTTGATGAAAACATTCCAGGATTATTCTCCTTATAGTGGACTTCAATGGCCTCCAAATGGTTGAAGGTCAAAATTACAGTTTCAGTGCAGCTTCAAAGGGCTTTAAACGATACCAGATGAGGAATAAGGGTCTTATCTAGTGAAACGATCAGTCATTTTCGGAAAAAAATGTAAATGTATATGCTTTATATAAACAGCAATGACATTACGCAGCGCCTGTGACCCCGTTTGCACAGGGAGCGTGCCTGCAACCATGGAAACATTTGTGAGAGACGCTGCATAATATCATTTCGCCTGCTGCACCCATGGTACGGCAGCAAAGTTCCTTGATTATTACGCCAGAATGAGAGTATAGTTCCTAGCAATATCGGCCTAAAAAACTTTTCATTTTCCGTCGGTCTTAGTACACGATGTAACTACAGAAGAGTCAAGTTTTAAATAGGAAAAATATCGCAACTCTTTGGTCATTTTTGAGTGAGATGCTAACGGTCTAATCAGATTCAATGAACTATGCTAAGCTATGCTAAAAGTGGTACCGCCAGACCCGGAGATCGGCTGAATGGATTCGAAAACGGTAAAACTCAACTGTTTAACTCTAGGGGAGTTGGAAAATGAGCCTATTTTCAAAAAAAGTGGAGTGTTCCTTTAAAATATATACCTCAGGTTTTGTGTCAAATATATTTGTACAGTCAATCACAAAGCTCTTTCCTGTTTTGGATGTGTTTTTCGTGGCATTCACACTGAAAACAAATGCCGCCACTCAGTCTTTTTGCCACTCAGTGGGCATGACTGCAGTCATAACAGTTGATGGTGACGTCACGTGCATACCATCTTTTCCCATAGCAACCCTTGTTTGTAACCATGACAACTTATCACCATCACCTGTCCTTCATTTAGTCTCTTGTTATCTAATGTATTTAAACCCTCAGTCATTTTATGTTCTTTGTCTTGTGTTAATGTTTCCTGCTGGTGTTTATTAAATATAAGTGTTCATCGTCTTTCTGCATCAAGCCTCTTATCTTGGATCATCTAGTCAAGCCGGCATGTGACAGTCACTGATTCATCATGAACTCAAAGCATTATGGGTAGAATCTCTCTGCAACAGAGGTCTTCAACCTTGTTCCTGGGGACCACTGTCCGGCAAAGTTTATTTCCAACCTGCTTCAGCACAACTGCCTGTGATTTTTAAGTGATCCTGAAGAGCTTGATTAGCTGGTTCAGGTGTGTTTGATTAGGGTTGGAGCTAAACTCTGCAGGACACTGGGTCCCCAGGAGCAGGGTTGAAGACCCATGCTCTACAGTCTATTCTGATTCATCAACACAATTTCACTGATGATCCTTTATAAACACTAAACCCAGGATAGAGCGGTTGAGTGAATGTGGTCTGGACTGTGTGGATGAGGCTCATTGTGTCTCCAGAGACGCTGTAGAAGGACAGAGTTCCTGCACTGTGATCCACATACACTCCTATTCTACTGCTGATGGACTCTACAGGGAGTTCAGTCCGTATATTACTGTGTCTGAATGAGTAACTGGAGGAAGAGCAGATCAAACTCCAGGACTGATCATTAGATCCAAACTCACACTCATCACCCCGTCCCTTCCTGCTGATGCCCTCATATGACACTGATATAGACACACCAAACACACCAACACTGCACTCAATCTCCCAGTAACAGCGTCGATAACACACACTCTCTCTACACAACACCTGACACACATCATCAAATCTGTCTGGATGATCAGGATACGACTGCTCTCTTTTAGTGTTAGTAATCACTCTGTTCTCCTCAGACAGACGGAGGAGTTTATTTGCTGTGTTTGGATCCAGAGTGAACTGATGGGAATCTGATGGAGATAAAACACATCAGGGGTATCAGTACTACAGAAACTTTCTATCTTGAGTCTTAAGTTCATATCTTACAAGTGGATTTAGAATTTTCACAAATTCATTTTACAGAAGCAAATCTTAACTTGATTTAGAATTCTTATCCTATCTTACAAAATCTCATCTCATCTGTAGTTAGGAAATCTTGAGGTCGGTACTCAACTCTCAGCTGATTTCTCTATTTTGTTTCTAAAGAATCAGTAGTTTGTGCATATAATTCGGGGTATTTCACAACTTCATTGAGTTTTTCATTGTCTTGACATTATGCTACTCTATGCTATTGTAGTCAACTGAGGTGTGTTGTGACCTGGCATCTCCAGTTGGGTGCAGCACATCAGAAAGGGTAACGTTTATTATATATTTTTGCTATGTGTGACTTTATTAAAGTAGTTCAACCATCAATGTAAATCTAAATGTATCTTGCAGCACAGGGTGAAGTCAGTATGTACATTAATGACAATTTGAGACAAATATAATGTGTGATCCCCTTAAAGTTAAGATCTTTCTGTAATACAGAATCAGGAATTATGAATCTGTCTGTGTGTGTGTGTGTGTGTGTGCGCGTGTGCGTGCGTGTATACATACGTTTGTGTAGTCCTACTGTAATCCAGATCTCTCCTCCATGATCCACACTACAAAACACAAACAGTGTCACAGTTGATCAGTTAACACACACTCTCTCTCTCTCTCTCTCTGTTTGTCAGAGTGCATGCTGGGAGTGAACGGAGCGTGGTGAGGGTGAGTGCGTTTCTATCTTATTTGTGTATGTGTGTTTGGCTGTTTAGTATTTAGAGGTGTTTGCGTCTTCAACCAGCATTGTGCTGGGAGGCATGGCGAACCAAAACACTACGAGTTTTGATCATTTAACCCACCGCCATGGAGTGAAGGTGGAGACCAGAATCAATGTGGAACAGTGTTGTTTAGTGGTGGGAGAGATTGTGGGACATGATAATATTGTGTCTGCATCGCAGATGAACAGCGCAATTGTTCTTTTTTTTTAAAATCAGTTGAAAAGGCAAATGATGCTGTACAAAGCATAGCGTTGAATCGTTCACTCGTGCCTGTTTTGCCTTTGAGTAGCCCGTCTCAAAAGGTTATACCGTCTAACGTACCTCTGTTTATTAAAGACGAGGTATTGGTGCAAGAGTTATCTTGTTATGGTAAACTGGTTTCCGATATTAAGAAAATCCCTCTCGGGTGCAAGTCACTGTTGGTCAAACATCTAGTTTCGTTTAGAAGACAAGTTTTTACGGTGCTGAAAAATGGAATTGATGAGATTGATCTGGTTTTCAAGTTCAAAATTGATGGTTTTGACTACACAGTGTTTGCAACATCTGATACTACAATTAAATGTTTTAGTTGTGGTAAAATCGGACATCTTGTTTGTGATTGTCCTAATAAAACGGACAGTGCAGGTATGAGCACAAATTCGGAACAAGTAGTTTCTGCTACTGCTCCGGCTGAGATTGCGGGTGATGCGGATACTGCTGGTGTTGTGTAATATTCAGTTCCTGTGGAAAAACTGTTTCAGTGGGTGGAGTATACATGAATATTCATGGTATTTCCCCTGTTGTGGGCGTGGCCTTGAAACAACACGCAAATGAATGGAACTGAAAATATTAGTACTCAAATCGCAACTCATTTAATGGATTATTTCGAAACGGTAATTAAGTTTCAATGTTAAAGGAACACTCCACTTTTTTTTGAAAATAGGCTCATTTTCCAACTCCCCTAGAGTTAAACAGTTGAGTTTTACCGTTTTCGAATCCATTCAGCCGATCTCTGGGTCTGGCGGTACCACTTTTAACATAGCTTAGCATAGTTCATTGAATCTGATTAGACCGTTAGCATCTCGCTCAAAAATGACCAAAGAGTTTTGATATTTTTCCTATTTAAAACTTGACTCTTCTGTAGTTACATCGTGTACTAAGACCGACGGAAAATAAAAAATGATATTACGCAGCGCCTGTGACCCCCTGTTTGCACAGGGAGCGTGCCTTGCAACCATGGAGACATTTGTGAGAGACGCTGCGTAATATCATTGCGCCTGCTGCACCCATGGTACGGCAGCAAAGTTCCTTGATTATTACGCCGGAATGAGAGTATAGTTCCTAACCATATCGGCCTAGAAAATCGCAACTTTTCATTTTCCGTCGGTCTTAGTACACGATGTAACTACAAAAGAGTCAAGTTTTAAATAGGAAAAATATCGCAACTCTTTGGTCATTTTTGAGCGAGATGCTAACGGTGAAGAAGGGCAGACTGTACTGTATGTGTGTGCTTTATATGGGAAAGAGGAGCAGGATAAAGTGAATAAAACGTTATTTTGTGAGAAAAACATGGAAATGGTTTGTGGTTTATATCCTATTTGTTATATTTATTTGTTTGGTCAGTATCTTTGTTTTTTGTTTATTTGTTTGTTTGCTGTTGTAGGCTGTCAGGACTTTTGACATAATTTTGCAAAGTGATATGGAACTGTAATGTAGTCAAGACCTTCCTGGAACTACTTTAGCTGTGCATTTACTGGAGATAATTGCACACTTTCGTTCATCAACCAATCAGAATGAAGCATTCAGTCCCATAGTTTAAGTAGATCTAAACCTCTGTATTGTAATGGAATGAAAAAAATAAAGTGTAACTGCTTGGTAATAAGTGAAGATTGTAATGCTGTTTTTGGAGTTGTTCAATCAAAATTTTCCTGCTCTACATACATGAGTTTATCCAGTCTGTAGTTTGGATCGCTGAGTTTATCATTGAGCAGCTGGACTCCTGAATCTCCTGGGTGATTGTAGCTCAGATCCAGCTCTCTCAGGTGTGAGGGGTTTGAGCTCAGAGCTGAAGACACATAACCACAGCCTTTCTCTGTCACCATACAGCCAGATAATCTACAAAGACACACAGTAACAGTTCACATGACATTAGTTTGGCAATCAGACATTACTATCACATAATGACCTGCTCAACCTGTGTTTGTATTAATTCAGTTACAAAAAGTAAAAAAAAGTGTCTGTGGAAGTGTACCAGAGTAAAAGTATTCATTTACTTTTTTTTAAATGTAGTTAAAGGCACAATATGTAAGAATTTTGGATTAAAATATCCAAAAACAATTAAAAAAATGTTATATATTTTGTTGACTTGTGTACTTACATTATCCCAAATGTTTCCAAGAATGTTTAAATCCAGAGAAATAAACAGGACACGGACCATGTCTGTGCGTAGCCTATCAATGACATAATACCTGCGTTACCCTCGAGGGGGGGAAGGAGGAGGAGGGGCGTGGAGTACTAAGAAAGATGATCACCCATATTCTTTTTTTTTTTCTATTTTGTTTTTCACTGTGAAGCAGAACGCGTGGCAGGAGAGCCTGCAGACAACAGTGATTGTCCTCCATTTGTTTTGCTTCTCAAGTCACGTTTGATCTCGCGAGTCTCAGTGAGATCTTACCTCACTGTGAAATCGTTCCTGCAATCAACAGGTGTGTGGTCTCGCAGTCCGCACTCATCCAGAGTGTATTCGTTCAGAGGATTATAATGCTAACAATCCGTTGAAACTGTCATGTCTGTGGTCTCCCACAGTTTTAAAATTGGTTAAGATTTTAAAATTGTCTAGTGTGTCCCAGGCCATATGAGTGGCCCAAACTCACTTGCAGGAGTTCATGTGAAGTTTAGCTCCACCCTAATTAAACACATCTGATCCAGCTAATCAAAGTCATCAGGATTACTAGAAACTTCCAGACAGGTGTTTTGGAGCTGGTTGGATCTAAACTCTGCAGGACAGTGGCCCTCCAGGAGCTGAGTTTGAGACCACTGATTTACTGTGAAATGAGCCGCACTGAAACACAGTATCATGAGTTGCTTGTGTGTAAATGAATACAGTGCCATGCTTCACTCTAAAACACTGAGCATGCCAGTGTTAGGTTTATGGACTAGTTTTGGCTAATAGAGGCCATCATTGTGTTTAATTTCAGTTTCCCACAATTGTATCATGTGTTATTGTTCTCACCTGTGCCTCGTTTCCTGATTGTATTTAACACTCAGAAGTTGGATGGTACCACCTCGTTTTTTTCTTACCAGTGCGAAAGAGACTAAAAATACTACGGCAATTTTGGATGTACAAATAAGAGTTATATATTATTAAAAACTGTGGAATGTCTTCTTTTATTTGTATACACTCAGTAAAAACAAAATGTTGTGTTTTTTGCAAAATAAAGAAAACTAACATGATGCGTGATCTGTCCTCTCCCTCTGAATGGTCCGTTCTGATAGTCCTCAGAAAATTAACTGTAACTTAGTGAAAACTAATCACACAAAAATAAGACATATGTCTAAAAAACGTTGAAATGTCAGGTTTTAAATAATGTAAGTCAAATCGAAAACTAATATTCTCTGTTTATGTAATCTGTTTGAAAAGAGAGATGTCAATCATTCGCGATTCAGCTTATTATCCGCTAATGTGGCCACGGAGCACGCGCAATTCAGATGCAAATTCTGAGGCGATACATGCAACAGAGAGTGAACGCCCGCATCAGCTCGGAAAAGTGCATCAAGCTTAGTCAGATTCATGTACATCATTTACAGATGTGGTGAGGAATAATTCTGGAAGAATTTACCTTTCAATTTCATTTCGATCGAGTATCAACTTTTCATGATTGTGAAAGATAAGTTTTATTCTTAAGTTCTTTATTCTAATCACGATATAGTGTCTGTGAATATTAAACGGCAAAGAGACAGTTTAAATATGAATTCTGCATGTTCTGTGTGTCTGTATGAATGACGCAGACAGCTGTTTCGTTTGCTACACATACATGTTGGCAATACACATATTGGCTATTCCTAAACTATATTGCTATACTGAGATGAGTGAAATTGACTAAAATATGCAATAAATACTGAAATAAAATGTGTTAGCAATGTATTAAACTGCACATTAACATGTAGGCTCTATAATATATAAAATGTTTAGAAGATTTCTTTGACCTGTTTTGAACAGATTGTAAAGTGTTTACTGTCAAATAGTCTAGTGCCAAATCAATGAAGCAAATTCAGTAAAAAAATCAATAAAGAAAATTCAGCTTTGCATCACAGAAATACATTATATTTTAAAGTACATTAAAATAGAAAACCATTATTTTAAATGGTAATACTCTTTCACAGTATTGCTTTCTTCTGTATTTTTGATCAAATAAATGCAGGCTTTATGAGCATGAGACTTCTTTCAAAAACATTAAAAATAGTAATATTTGTCCAATCTTTTGACTGGTACTGTAATTTAAAATATTATAGACCTATACAAAATTTTCTCCACATGATGTGCAATAATACGTGCATGCATGAGATCACAAAAATCATGTTTTCTGTTAAGAGTGGACATTATATTAACATTAATACAATAACTGATATGATCCTGTTATCAGCATGCTCACAGAGGTTATTTTCATTTATCTCACAGATTTGAGAATCATAGTGACCAGATATTGGCACACATTGGACTGCATGCATATGATACTGAGATCACTGACTGGAAGCAGGAAAGTGTTTTTTTTTCCTTCTCCAGTGCAGAAACACCAAATGCCAGGTATGTGATGTTCACATATATCTTTGAACAGGATTTATTTCCAGGTATAACTGTACTCAAAATGTGTCTTTGACTTTCATTTATATAGTAAAAAATGTTTCTTTTGTCATTGCATTCGTTCTTGTTCACTCAGTCACATTCCACACTGAATGGCTCATTATGCGGCTCATTAGGGACAGGCTCTTGATCTCCTCAGGTGATTACAATACTGCGTAATTACAACGTATTTAAAGTGTAACTTCTCTAACTTTAACAGTATAAATAATTTGTTATTTTCCTGGTTGTTACCTCTTTATTCCCAAAACTTTACATAGTGTTCCGCTATAATTACCGGAAGTTATGCTTTAAATACATTCTAATTACGCATTACTTTCCAGGCTGTAATCTAAAGCATTACCGTTTAATCTCCTCAGCACACCAGATAGCTTAGAAAAACTCGATGTTGCAAAAGAAACTACTGACTCTCTCTTTTCCAGCACTTTAGGCACAGTTGTTCCTTTGCGCTTAAAAAAGATTAAAGAAAGTAGTCCAACGTCGTGGTACAACGAGCACACTCGGACCCTTAAGAGAGCAGCCAGAAAAATGGAGCACAGCAGGAACAAAACAAAACTAGAGATTATTCGAATTTAATGGGGAGAGCGCATGATTGCGTACAGAAAGGCCTTAAAAACTGCTAGATTGGATTATTTTAACCCTAGGTGGCTAAATTAACAAGAAATAAAGCTTCAACCCCAAATGTTTCCAAACAGCACAGCAGTAATGACTTTATGAACTTCTTTACTTAGATTGATAGTTTTAGAGAGAAAATTATAACTATGCAACCGTCTACTACAGTATCACATCAGACAGTGCATTGTAGTGTCCTTAAGGAAAAACTCCATCCATTCATTGCTAATTGTGGCACCTAGGCATGCAGACTGCTTCTACAAACATGCGTGAAAGAATGGGTCACTCTCAGGATCTCAGTGAATTCAAGCGTGGTACCGTGATAGGTTGCCACCTGTGCAATAAGTCCATTCGTGAAATTTCCTCACTACTAAATATCCCACGGTCAACTGTTAGTGGTATCAAAGTGGAAGCAATTGGGAACAACAGCAACTCAGCCACGAAGTGGTAGCCCACGTAAAATCACAGAGCGGGGTCAGCGCATGCTGAGGCACACAGTGCGCAGAAGTCAATAGCTACAGACCTCCAAACTTCCTGTGCCCTTCAGATTAGCTCAAGAACAGTGCGTAGAGAGCTTCATGGAATAGGTTTCCATGGCCGAGCAGCTGCATCCAAGCCTTACATCACCAAGTGCAATGCAAAGCGTTGGATGCAGTGGTGTAAAGAACGCCGCCACTGGACTCTAGAGCAGTAGAGACGTGTTCTCTGGAGTGACGAATCACGCTTCTCTGTCTGGCAATCCGATGGACGAGTCTGGGTTTGGCGGTTGCCAGGAGAACGGTACTTGTCTGACTGCATTGTGCCAAGTGTAAAGTTTGGTGGAGGGGGTTTATGGTGTGGGGTTGTTTTTCAGGGGTTAAGCTTGGCCCCTTAGTTCCAGTGAAAGGAACTCTTACTGCTTCAGCATACCAAGACATTTTGGACAATTTCATGCTCCCAACTTTGTGGGAACAGTTTTGGGATGGCCCCTTCCTGTTCCAACATGACTGCGCACCAGTGCACAAAGCAAGGTCCATAAAGACATGGATGAGCGAGTTTGGTGTGGAGGAACTTTACTGGCCTGCACAGAGTCCTGGCCTCAACCCGATAGAACACCTTTGGGATGATTTAGAGCGGAGTCAGGATTTCCAGTCAGGATTTAGACTGTACCATAGTACTGAGACGGCTCTTATTAGAGTTACAAATGATTTGCTCTTATCATCAGATCTTGGCTGTATTTCTCTATTAGTGATACTGGATCTTAGTGCTGCATTTGACAGTATCGACCACAACATTCTTTTGAATAGACATTAATAGACAAAATTATTTTGGTATTAGTGGAATTGCATTGGCATGGTTCAAATCATACTTATCTGACCATTATCAGTTTGTAGTAGTCAACGAAGAGATGTCATATCGATCACAAGTTCAGTATGGAGTACCACAATGCTCAGTACTAGGACCGTTGGTGTTCACTTTGTACTGTACATGCTATCCTTGGGAGATATCATTAAGAAGCATGGCAGTAGTTTTCACTGTTATGCTGATGATACTCAGCTCAATATTTATTCACGCCCTGACGAATCTTACCATTTCACAAAATTAACGGAATGCAATGCATAGCTGATATAAAAAATTGGATGACTATCAATTTTTTATTTGTATAGAGACTAGGGTCAACATATACAGTTAGATACATTAGACATGTTATCTGTACTCATTGTAAAGGCTTATTTACTATTCCATACCAGCATCCATAAAGACCACAATTGACTCCCCCATAGACTGCTAATTTCCCATTCATTGCTTCGTCCAATCAGTTGCTCATCTACTTGGCATTAATTTTGTTAAGGTCTATTTGTGTAGTAGTTTGTGTAGCTTCTATTTGATTATTGATTCAATTTTCGTAGTATTTTAGTCAATTTCCTTAGTAGAATTCAGTAAGTAGTATTTAGTAAGTGTGGTATTTTTCTCTTGTAAATCTTTTTTGTTAATAAATCCATTTTTATTGCAAACTGTGTCATTATCGTAGTATTTAGTAAGTGTTATTCTGTTAAGGTGAAATTCCTTGACTGGTGCCTCATAATATAGGAAGGAATCATCTGACACTCTCACACTAACCTTAGGTGATGTGTGACCAAAAACAATATTAATAGTAATAGTAAATATTAGGGGTGTGACGAGACAGTTAGCTCACAAGAACGAGACTAGATTTTTACACAGTATTTTTAAGAAATCCTCAATGACGAAAATACATGACTAGAAAAATAGTCTGCAGGTGCATTTTGAAATCATCTTGTAATTAATGTAATTTCAGTTGTGCTTTCTGAGTATGAATTGTCATATGCAGTAAATTCACATCACCAAAAGCAATAAATATGAGCTGCATTTTATTGATTATCAGCTAATTTCAAAATAATGGTCACAGCACTGGTAAGATCATTTAGTCTCATTACTTTTAATGAAGATGATTGTGTTTTGAGCGCCTGCGACTTACTTTCAGTTTGATTTCAGCTGCTCATCTGTGGCGATGCATGATGCAACAATAAGACAACAATACTCAAGCATAAGGTTTTCAACTCAATAAGGTTTTGTCACAAACTCAACTGACTGGCTTCTCATATGATTTCATACGAGTCTCTTCAAACCATGGAACTGTACATGATTTATGAGCTTCTACAACTTTTGACCTCCTAACTGAACTCATTTCCACAAATTGATCATAGAAATAAAAACAGTATAAATAAAAATGGTAACACTTTACAATAATGTCTCCTTTGTTAATATTATAATGTATTAACTGACATGAACTAACAATGGGCAATACATTTGCTGCAGTGTTATTAATCTTTGTTAATATTAGTTAATATAAACAGTCATTCATTATAGTTCACAGGGCATTAACTAATGTTAATAAATACAACTTTTGATTTTAAATAATGTATTAGTAAATGTTGAAATGAACATGAACTAAGATTAATAAAAGCTGTAGAAGTATTGTTTTTTTTCGTAGTTCATGTAACTAATGTTAACTAATGAAACCTTATTGTAAAGTGTTACCATGCAAATAAATAACATTTTTCTCTTAGTCTTAAAGGATTAGTTCACCCCAAAATGAAAACTGTCATTAATTACTCACCCTAATGTCGTTCCAAACTTGTAAGACTTTCGTTCATCTTCTGAACACAAATGAAGGACTCTGGATCAACATCCACCATTCCAAATTTTGCTATATATCCTAATCATTGTTAACATGTATTTATTGCTTCCATGAGCACATTGTTTCTACCTTAACACTCTGGAGTCGGAGGTATCGCCGGCGATACCACCTCGGTTTTTTTCTTACCAGTGTGAAAGAGACTAAAAATACTCGTCAATTTTGCACATGTGGCCACGCCCACGGAGCGAGCGCTTTTCAGACGCAAATTCTGAGGCAATACATGTATACATCGTCGCAATCGTGTATTTACTATCTTCAAAAGTGTCTATCTGCATGTTATAGCCATGGTTAGCGATCTCTGGAAGCCTCTGTTAGTTCCTGGAATGTCACATGGTATGCCTGTTCTTCACTGAGACATTTGTGGACTAAAGGTGCACAGAGCGCCCTCCGGCTGCAAGTATGAATTGAAAACACAGTATCCAGCGCTCATAGTGATGATGACAATAAATATTGAATAAATATTACTCCTCTGTATGTAGAATTGACATAAACATATGAGAATCCATCAATATTTCTCCAAATGTGCATGCTTTTAAGCATATTAAGAAATTACGGTCAATATAGGATTTTAAGCGTAAAACAGGTCAAAATGTGAAGCTCGAGTCTTAGATCTTTTTAATGATGTATAGTTTGTCAACTGCACATTAACATTTAGGCTATATAATATAACAAATATAGTAGCCTATTGTTACAATTCCACCGGTGTATTAAACACACGACGAGGAGATAAGAATCAAATAAGTCTTTTACTTGAAAATCCAACAGGAGAATACAGGAACAGACAGGAACATACACCAATGTAGACACGAACGACACCCGACAACATGCTGAACAGAAACAGGAACTTAAATACACTGATTGATTAACTCAAATGACGAACAGCTGTGAAGAATGTGATTGGTGTCCATGGTTACTGATTGTTGCGGGAAACTAGAACAAAGGAACATGTGACAGATGACAAACAAACTAAAAGTCCATGTGACTGTGACACCTATATGAAATGCCATAGAGGTAGGAATATTTAGACGCTTTGCATCACAGAAATACATTATATTTTAAAGTATATTAAAATAGAAAAGCATTATTTGATTAGAGACTTAAGACTTCTTTTAAAAACATTAGTAATGCGTCCAATCTTTTGACTGGTACTGTAATTTAACATAGGCCTATACAAAATTTTCTTCACATGATGTGCAATAATACGTGCATGAGATTACAAAAATCATATTTTTTTTTTGTCAAGAGTGGACATTAATCCTGTTATCAGCATGATCACAGAGGGTTTTTTCACATAGCCTACCTGACTGAAAGGGCTCATTATGTGGGTCATTATGCAGATCTTTTGTCTTCTCAGGTGTGAATCACAGCATTATTCATGAAGATTCACGCCTCCACGCATACTGTGTTTCTTGACAAAAAGTGTCTTACAAAATTTAAATTAATATATTGTTTTATATGAACGAGTATGCAGGATAATTTTTACATCATTTTGAAGCAAAAACTCTAGTCTACAACCTCCAATACCCAGAAGTCTTGTGAACACATATATAATATTAGTTTTGTGGCCTTATTTCAGTGACTTAAGTTTTTTGTTTTTTCAATAACCACGCGTAAACGTTATTCCTTCAAAAAAACAAACATGTACATACATGTTGCTCACATATTATGGTAGCCTAGTTTGTGCTGAATACAGTGTAATGACACTTTTGTCATTAATAGGTTTATGAACAACTGAAAAAAGCACAAATGTCAGGGCATGTCAAAACTTCTCCAGGGCCCCAAAACAGCCTCAGACTCCAGAGGGTTAAATACATTGCTTAAATTAATACATTGTTAGGTAACTGCATGATTTGTATATATTTTTGAAATTACATCATTTGGACAGTCACCTTTGATAACAGATTACTCTAAATTGTAATGTTGACATCCATTCTCTGTAAAGCTGCTTTGAAACGATATGTATTGTGAAACGTGCTATGCAAATAAATGTGAATTGAATTGAAGATCTTTTTGATATAATCTGGGAGATGTCTGTTCCTCCATTGACTGCCTTTGCAACTGATACTTTGATGCTTCAAACAGTTAATAAAGAGATCAGAAAAACTAATCCATATGAATCGAGCAATTTAGTCCAGATTTTCTGAAGAGGCTCGATTGCTTTATATGATGAACAGATTTAATTTATACTTTTACTCACATGTAAATATTGATCAGTGAACATAAGCAGAAGCTCAGCCTAAACTGAATGACACACAAGAACAGACCTCTTCCAGGAAGTTAAAACATACCGCGTAATGAACATGAGAATGACCCTCATTGGTTACACAGCACGTTTGAGCTTCCGGAAGAGGTTTGTTCTTGTGAATTATTCAGGTTAGGTTGAGCTTCTGTGAATAAAAACCTAAAATAATTAAATCCGTCTCATGAGAAAATCTGTACTAAACCGCTTGATTCATATGGATTAGTTTTCCGATCTCAACATTTTGAAGCATTACTCTCTCAATTTTCAAAGTGTAAATAGAGACCAAATTTTTCTTCAAGCATGATACAGAGCTAAGAGATGGTTAAAACTACACAGCCCAGTCTAAGATAGCTTTCATATTGGGACATGCATCATGGAGCTGCTTTAAAATGCGGGGTATTGAAATTGTGTTTGAATGCACGTTTGCGTTTTACTTTGATTTCATGATCGTGTGTATTCTGAATAGGGAGTGGCAGTGCTGAGTGTGCATTGTACGAGATAAGACATCAGACATTTAGGCTTGGCTCTGTTGTGCAACAAATCCTCCACCAGGGGCTTGCCAGTCATCTCGTCACTTACTCTCGTCACGTGATTAAATGGTTTTTATTTCTATAAAATGCAAAACAACAGTGAAGGCGTAATGTAAACGTAGCGGTGGCATATTCTATCCTAATTTCACCCTCACACTCCGCCATGGCAATATCACGAGAAATCCTGTCACATTTCAATCTTGCAAGATCCCATGGCACGAGATCTTGGCACACCATTACTAAACATTAATATTAATTTTTAAGACCATAAATCACTACACATGAAGTAGAACCATTTTACAGTTTTAGTAATTGTTTAAAGCCATTTCACAATTTCAATCTTCATACAGTACATTCCCATCCCCCCACCCCAAACAATATTTTTTATCAGACTTATGCAGTCCACGTAGGTCATACGTCTGTATAAACATGGAAATATATCACATTCCTGAAAATGTTTTGTCTCTTGTTCTGGCATTCCATTGAGAGCAGATTTCACATTCTGTGACAAAATCTTTTATTGTGGTTGTCCACCCTGGCTATAATAATGTTTAGTGATTTAGGGGCATAAGCAAATTCCAGTTCTTTTACTTCTGTAACTCTTATTTGCTTTTTTTAAGCAAATTCCAGTTCTTTTACTTCTGTAACTCTTATTTGCTTTCGCATTAGTTTGGAGTTTCAAAAGTTCACCCTTATATATAATCAGATTAAAGAGTAAAGGTAATACATATTTGCCGTGCTGTTCGAGGAGAGGGCTCCGAGCTCGGAATTTGGCCTGAACCCAGAGTATTCCCCCCCATCCCAGGCTGGAATAGGAATTGTTAGGAGTGAGGAGGTGGCGTAGTGGAGGGAGGCTGGAAAACTGTTGTGGGACAGAGGTAATCACTGAATTAAAATTCTGTCATTTTGAGCAGCGAGTGGATTCTGACTCTTAAATTTAAATGCCTCTGATTGGCCACTGCGTTCAAGAAATCAACAGATATGTCTGTTAAATATGGATATTTTTCTTACACAAACACATCGCTTAGCTTCAGAAGGCCTTTATTAACCCCTCGGACCTATGTGGAGTACGTTTATGATGGATGGATGCACTTTCTTGAGCTTCGTACTCGTTGTTTCCCGTTCACTGCCATTATAAAGCTTGGATGCATCAGGATATTTACTAATATGCCGCTGATTGTGTTCATCAGAAAGAAGAAAGTAATATACACCTAGGATGGCTTGAGAGTGAGTAAAGCTTGGGGTAATTTTCACTTTAAAGTGAAGTAATCCTTTAACCCTTTAAGACCTGAAGGCTTTTTTAGAGTTTTTTTGTCTGAGCGACATACACAAAAGTAAAGACTCATAACTCCAAAACTATAGCAAGGAGAGTCAAAAGGTAGGTATCGTTTGATAGAACGCTTTTTAAATTTTCTAGAAATTACATTACATTTGGACATTTTCATGCTGAGAAACTGCTGATAAAAGACAAAATATATATAGAAGTTTTATTATAATTTTTCAATTTTTTATTTGGCATGGAATAACTCAGGAAGGAAATAAGATTGGAGAAAAATTCTTTTTTAGTGATGCTCTCCTTCATGTGAGCTGGATCTGGTTCAAATGTTGTGGTGATAGCATAAAGTATAGTTGAATAAAGTAGTATTCATTTTTTCGCAGCTAGAAGGCACCCACGAGTGGTACACTCTGGTTTAGAGGCACTTCTCAGCAATCGTTAGGAGCTTATCAAAATGGTTAGATGCATTAAAAAGTTGAGTTTCTAAGCTTTAAAATGATACCTTTTTTGTGTTATTCCATGTTGGAAAATGAACGTGGATGGTTCTGGGAACACTGGATACACATTGCATCCCGGAAGGATGAGAGACATGTTTTAGCCAGTAGTATTCATTTTAATAGTGAGAATCTGCTTTAAATAATGATGTGCCATTTTCTATGATCTGTGCATTTTTCATGAAGTTATAAGCATGTGAAATCTACATATTTGTATTCAGTTTGCGGCTGTGCTGTTTTTGTTATAAACGCATATTACTCAGACTCATTAGAGGGTGAAAACAACGCAACAGGAGCATGTGGGAGGCTTGCTCTGAATGTGTAAAGTCTCTGGTTTTGTATGCAAAAAGAATTATTGTGCTACCTATATGGGTTCAGTTTTTATTGGCTCTTAAACAGAGATGCAAACGGGAGAGCCGGCACTCCATCCGGTCTTAAAGGGCTAAAACCGCCTCTGATTATAGCATAGCTAATTATTTTAAAACCATTCACCTCATTATCTCCAGCTGACAGTTTGGACTCTTCAGTCCATCAGAAAGAAGCTTCACTCCAGAATCCTGCAGGTCATTGTTACTCAGGTCCAGCTCTCTCAGGAAGGAGTTTGAGGATTGTAAAGCTGAAGACAAACTCCCACAACACTGAGCAGTGAGATTACATGTGGGTAATCTGTAGAAGAAAAACAATGTAATTGCATACAGAATAAATCTTAGCAGTGTGATTTTTAATAATTAGTGCAAAAATAGTATAATGAACTCAAACCTCAGTATCTCCAGCTGACAGTTTGGACTTTTCAGTCCATCAGAAAGAAGCTTCACTCCAGAATCCTGCAGGTCATTGTTACTCATGTCCAGCTCTCTCAGGACAGAGTTTGAGGATTGTAAAACTGAAGACAAACTTTCACAGGACTGAGCAGTGACATTACAGCACTGTAGCCTGTGTAGAGAACAAAACAAACAGCAACAGTAATGCTCATTTGGTAGCGTTTATATCCAGAGCTTGAAAAACCTTTGACTGTAGTGATGTAAGCAAAGCTAAAACAAGTTTATCTTTATAAAACGTCAAACCAGTATTTATATCATCACACACGTTACATTTATTCATTTTTTTCTGAACGGTCTAGTCCAACAAGTCACCCATGTAAAATGAAGGCCCAATTACAAAAGACTAACAGTGTACATAAATGAATGCAAAGAAGACCCTTACAGTGCTCTTCTAGTGTTTTTGAACACAGGCAGCAGTCTCATCAGTGCTTCATCAGATCTTCTGTATTTCTGGAGTTCAAACTTTTCTTGAGTCTCTTCTGATATGAGAAGCACAAACACCAGACCAGACCACTGAGCAGAAGAGAGATTCTGTGCTGAAAGATTTCCAGAGTCCAGATTCTTCTGGATTTCCTCCACAAAGTCATCTTTCAGTTCACTCAGACAGTAGAAGAGATTGATGGTCCTCTCTACTGATTTCTCCATCTCTATTGTCTGTTTGATATAGTCAACAGTGTCTTTCACATTCTCTGTTTTCAGTTTCAGTTTTGGCAGTAGGTCCTTAAGGTCACACTGATTGCACTCCAGTGAGAGACCCAGAAGGAACCGGAGGAAAAGGTCCAGGTGTCCGTTCTCACTTTGTAAAGCCTTGTTGATTGCAGCCTTATGAAGTTTAAACAGTGGCTTTTTGGACAGTTTCCATGTCAGTTTTTCTGCCCAGGATTCAAGAAATGGGTTTGTTTTCTTGTCTTTGCTAATCAAAAACACATAAAGAGCAGCAAGGAATTCTTGTACGCTGAGATGTACAAAGCTGTAAACGTTTCTGGCTGAAACCTTTTCCTCCTGAAACATTCGAGTGCATAACCCAGAGTACACTGATCCTTCGCTGACATCTAGTCCACATTCCTCAAGATCTTCTTTGTAGAAAATCAGGTTTCCTTTCTCCAGCTGTTGAAAGGCCAGTTTCCCAAGCTTCAGAATAATCTGATCAAAAGACCTTGCACAGTATTTTTTTTCCATCTGTTGCTCCTGAGAAATTAAGAAACTTGTGTACATCCCTGTGAGAGTTGTGGGAGTTTTTTCATAGCTCGCTCGAGCCAGTAGAGGCTGAAGAACAGTGAGAGAGATCCAGCAGAAAACAGGAATATGGCACATGATGTACAGACTCCTGGATTTCCTGATGTGACTGATGATTTTTTCAGAAACCGCAGAACTGCTGTTATTTTTGAAGTATTGCTCTTTCTGCTCATTATTAAATCCTCGCACCTCTGTCACTTGATCAATGTAGTCACGGGGTATCAGACTGGCCGCTGCTGGTCTGGATGTGATCCAGATGAAAGCAGAGGAAACCAGATGTCTCTTGATAAGGTTTATTATTATCTTACTCACTGTTGTTTTTTCATTTACATTTGTAAATATGTCATCTTCTTTAAAGCTCAAAGGAAAGCGACATTCATCCAGTCCATCAAAGATGAACATGACCTTACCGTCACCTTCAGGAAGAGAGGGCAGTTCTTCAGGACACCTAAAGAAGTATTTGTTAAGCAGTCCCATGAGACTAAACTCTTCTTTAATCAAATTCAATCTACGGAATGGAAGTGGAAATATGAACTCTATATCCTGATTTTCTCTTCCCTCAGCCCAGTCAAGGATGAATTTATTGACAGAGACAGTTTTTCCTACTCCTGCAATCCCCATTGTCAGCACTTTTCTGTTTTGTCGATCTGTGTCACACTGGACTTTAAACATGTCATTACACTCAATTGGCTTCTCCTCTGCAGTCAGTGGGTTGTGATTTGATTCGATCTGTATCACTTCATGGTCGTTCACTCGTCCTCCAGTTTCATTCTCCACCACATATAAATCAGTGTAGATATCTTTCAGGTATTCCCGATGACCCCTCTGTGAATTACCAACCAATATCTTCTCGTAGTCCTGTTTTAATTTGTTCTTCAGTTTGCGGCTGGTCTCTGTGTAATCTTGAAGAGTAGCTTGACTGTCGTCTGCAGTTAAGCCTTTAAGAAAGAGGAAAAAAGACAGCAAAGACTAAGTGATTATGTTTTTTTTTTTTTAAAAATCACGCTTCTACTACATTCAAATTAATTACACTTATACAATAGTGTTTCCATGCACATCTTACACTGATTATGCTGAAGTTGACCAACTTTATGGTGATGGAAATGCCTTGACTAATGCTGACTCGAATGCAGTTGCTTTCAATTTGAACATTTCTTGCTGACTCGAATGCAGTTGCTTTCAATTTAAACATTTCTGAATAACTTTCTTTTTCTAATTCCTTCTACAACATTTATTGGATTGTCACTATTGGACTCTGATGAACCTAAGGCCATGCTGACCAAAATTATTAAAAGCTTTTTAATTAAAGGTGGGGTATGTAACACTGTCTGGAATTTAGTCGGGCCGACACCAACAACAAACATCTAACCAATCAGCATTTGGGGGCGTATGACAGTCAAGGAGACAAAATGAGCAAGAGGGAGATTTGTAAAAGAAAAAAAACGCAGAAAGAGAGATGAGACACAATAGAAAACAGCTCAAAAGAATATCACTGGAATGAAGGTTTATGACAGAGCAAGCACTTTAGGACCCGCGTTAATATTAAAAAGGGTTTCCAGCGCTGGAGAGAGCTAAGCGGGAAGGCCTGAAATCAGACGCGGAGGCTGCTTTGATTCCACTTCACATGTGAGTAAAACTGGGTTTGAGTGTCATTGATTGTCTGGGGCTGCTGTGCTGTTGGCGAATAACAACAAACACTTGTTTGGAGTGTTGAGAGTAACGTATTACAAAAGTAATTATATTACGGTAATACATTACTTTTTGCTGTAATGCAGTAATATAACACATTACTAATAAAATTTGGGTAATATTATACTCGTTACAATCTCAGTAACGCACATTACAATGACGCATTTTAACCCGAAATTAAGTGGTGTTTTATTTTTTACCAACACTGCAAGACATTCCAGCACCAGAGAGAAAAAATCCATGGCGCGTTAATGTTTCCCTGGCCTAAAATCTAGTACTGCCACCTTGTGTTGACATTGTGAAACTGCACGATTTATAATAGATTTTAATAGACAGGCTGCGGGCCGTTTGAAATTCATCCCCAGGTCGCAGTTGGCTCGCAGGCCGTAGTTTGGACACCCCTGATTTAACCATTTGTAAAATCATTACTAGACACTTTGTTCTATTAAATATACTTGTTTAAGTATATTTATCTTATCTATAAGTATCTTGCTTTCATGTACAGGCAGTAATTGTTATTTACCCCATATCTTTTTTGAATGAGCTCCAATACCGGCAGATGTCTTTTTATTGCATTCAGCCTGACCTGAGAAAGAGAGAGAGAGAGAGAGGATCACTCAAACATAAATCACTAAAACACATCAGCAGAGTGAAGAGCAAAATTTAAGTCAAACCATCACGTTGGAAAACAGTCAATCACATTACAGTCACAGTGAATTAAACATTACCTTGTTTGTGATTGTTCTCCAGCTGTTCAGCTAGATTATTCTGGTTCATCTTCCTCAGGATCTCCACCGTGATCTTCACAGCTTCTTCTGGTCCAAAACAGTCCACCAATTTATCTACTGTGTCCAAGATATCTGCATTTTCCATTTCAGAATTTGATATACACTCATGATCATTCTTTAAGTGCCACTGAAACTCCTTCAGATCATCTTTCAACAGATTCTTCAGCGAATTCTTGAGCAGATCTTCAACACACGCCATCACCCTTCACCACTTCACAGCTGTAGGATGAAAAGAAAAAGATCTGAAGTAGTTTCACTCTTAACATGTGGACCTAAGCATTCAAATGTTATTTGGGCTATGAAATGAAGCTGTGATCAGATCAGGACTCTCAGAGGCACCTCATCCAAACTTATCTGTTAAAGGGGTCCTATAATGTTCCTTTTTGCATGGTATCTATCTGAAACATGCTAGCAATGAGTACCCTAACAACAGTGGTGTACCGTGGGGTTTCAGTCAGGGCCTTCAGTAAGCAAGTGTAAACCACATACACATATTTTAAACATCTCTGTTACAGCTAACACAGCCATATGCAAAAAAAAAAAAAAGTGAATATTCTGCTGCACACAGGCTCTCAACAACATGACAGCTGATCAACAATTACAACAGTAGCCTACATGGATCAATAAAAGTAATCCGCCAATACATGTCAGTATGCACATTCACGTCATTATAACATGCCTCTGCGCCCACAGCAGCAAAATTGTCCAAATGCTGGACATTCACACACCACAGTACTATCAATGCACCACGTACACACCAATAACAATGTGCATAAGCCATTAATAATTCTCATTATCAGATGCAAACCACAATGTGCATGATACAATACTCATCAAATAGTAAAGCACTTTTTTGACAAAGTGTTCAATAACATTGCCATGCAGTTGTCCTTTTTGCTTCAGTTGATTGAGCAATTCTTTCTCAATGGCGAGAGACGCCAAAGAAGACAGCCTTGTTTGTCCAGTTGTGTTTCTTGCATAGGTTTTTATCCATTTGAGAAAACGAACATTCCACAGAGGCTGTAGACACTGGAATTGTTAAGATCAGGCATGCGAGTGCATAAAGTTTTGTCATACTGTCTGCGAGGCCTGTTGTCCTCAGAAAATTCAAGAGATCACTGATACTTTTACCGCGAAAGTTTGACATTTTATACATGACTTTGAGCTCAGCTTTGAGTCTGTTTAGGTCAAATTGTGCACTGTAGTTCTCCATCAGACTCCTGAGCTCTGCCTCTGGAAATTTCTGCTTGAATTTTTCAAACTGCTCGGGATCCAGCAATTCAACAAACATAAGTTTTTTGTGATCTTCAAATCTGTTCCTAATTTGTGCAAGTATGTTGTCGATTACAGCCATGTGAAGCTCTCTGTAGCGTGAGCGCGCAACGGGCTTTCCGCACGGTGCGTTGGGCTGCCCCACTGCCAGCGCTGCCTTTTCAAAGATGTCATTGAATTTAGCTTGCTCCCTTTCAACACTCTGGCAAAAATCTGTAATTCTGGCCAGACTAAACTGCATGTCTAAGATCTTGCTTTGTAGAATCCCAAAGAGCACATCAGCAGAGTCAAAAATGACAGTAAAGAAAGTGTGCCAGTTGTCCAGACGCACAGTGTACAGTTTCCCAGTCAAAATCTTCAGCGTGGTCAAAGATGTGCGGGAAAAAAAATAAATAAAAATAAGTAGGTCCTAGTACTTTACATGTTGTAAAAACATGGTGGCTTTATCTCTTCTGTGAAGTTTTTGGTCCTTTGTAATTGTACTGTGTCTGATGTTTAAAGGTGACATTGCTTTTTGACTGTCTTGCAATGTTTGCAAACTTTTGACCAATAGTGGCTTCCATGCCATGTGTTCTGTTATGATGCTGGTAAGGTATGTACCACGCACTGTTAAATAAAACCACATTCCAAAAAAAAAAAAAAAAAAAGGATGTGCGGAAAAGCTCAACCAGCTCAACTCATTTGTTGTGGACAGTGCACATCAGCCTGGTATTAAAATTCCACCTCACCTGCATGACGTGAGGCAGCCGTCTTTGACCAAACTCATCCAGTAATTTGGTGCATTTGGGAGAGTAAAAAATGCAGATAATCCACAAGAGATTTGCAAAAAATATCTTGCATTCTTTAATTTTTGGTGCTCCCTGGGACATCCCTAGGTTCAAAGTGTGTGCATAATGCAAGAAGACGGCCTGGGGGACTTCGTCTTTTACGCAAGCCTGTACTCCATCATAGCACTGAGCCACTAATTTTGATTTACAGTTGTAGCTCTCCATCATATCCAGAACCAACCCTGCTAGATCCTGGGCTCATTTTTTGGTGTGTAATGTCCTCAAATTTTAAAAATCTCCCTTTTACCCCCATTTCAGTCACATACCTGAGGACATATGAAAGCTGGCTCTGTTACTCTGTTATACTCATCGACCATAACTGCCATAAACTTTGTTTAATCTCTTCTTTGAAGTGATCAATTAACACTTCGGCTACTGCATTGAATTTTTCCTGTTTCTATAAAAACTGTGGCTGTAGTAATTGCCCTTATTCAGCAAAACTCTGGATTCATCGTGTCCCCTGAAAGATAAGTCCCAAAAAGAGGCCACAGTAAATAAGGCGCTTCAGGATGTCCCTCTTCCTTTTGACCCTCTCATTGTGGATGCTGATCTCCCGTTTCCGCTGCTGGTCCTGTTGCAAATCCACATGACAATCAGCAATGTTTTGAAATGCACGACTGACATTATATGGCGCTCAGAGCCTTGGTGTTTAAGAGCTGCATTCATGAAGCTGTTCAGACTGTCACAGCCAGAATCAATCACTTTGGATGTTCCTCTCTGGGAGGCTAACAGTGTATCAAGAGCCATTTGATTTTGTAAAACAATCTTACTCATTACATGCACTTCCTCTGAAATGTTAACAATAGTGAGTTTTTGCTGTGGCCTCAAATACCTCATGTAGTTCCTGTACTTTATTCTGTAAATTGATCACATTTTTTAGTTTCAGAGAATTCATGGTCTGTGTCATGATTAAATTATGTTTCACATAATCCTATCCTCTGACACTACTCTCATTGCCAGTAATAGATAAGCCAAATAACATCTACCTTTCCATCCCTTAGAAAAGAATAGATAAGCAACAAAGTGTGTGCCATTAGAACAACAAGTGTGTCAATTTCTCATTGTTAGAAGAGTTTTGTCACATCTGGAAAATTCACAGATCTGGCTTAGAATTGCTTACTATTCTTTCCTTCAATGCACCTGGAAGAATTCCCTTATTCCCTTCAGATTTTACGTTAGGAACAAACTGATAGCTAGAATCAGTACTGATATATGCAGTCAAATGTCATGAACTATAATGTTAATGAGAATAATTTCTGTAGTGACATACATGTGAACAGCAGTTTGTTGTCCCAGGAATAAACAACTACTTTAAAAAAAAAAAAAAACACATCTGTAAGGATTCACCCTGTAATTTAGTACAACTGGAATTTCCAAAAGTCATTGTAAAAATCTATACTTTTGATACTAGAATTGTCAGTTTGGATGCACCATTTAGATTGCACAAATGATTCAATGCATTTCCCAAAAGCATTGTTAGCCAACTATGGTCACAAGTTCCTTTATTATCAAAATAGTTCGAGTCTGTGCTTGCCGAACCATAGCTCCAGCGAACATTTGCAAACAGCATCGCAAAGTTATGTGGTTGGAATTACAGATCTCCACCTGTGGTTAGAAGTGTAGTTTCTTTTAGAATGACGTGCATTTATTGGGCCTCATTTATCACTCTAACATAGAATCAAACACAGATCCAAGCGCAGAAATCATCTAATGACAGTTCACGTGTGATTCAAACATTCGCCAATCCCATCGTACAAATTATTGTATGATGATAAATGTGGCAGCTAAAAACAATCATCATTTGAATATCACGGGCTCACCTCTCTCATTCGGCAAGAATACACGTTTCCATATTTGCCAAGCAACATTTAGTTGCTACATTATGTAAACAAGGCTTTGTGTTCCAGAATCCTTGTAAACCAGCATCCTTCAAATGCACAAAAATGTGTTTTGTTGGGTGCTGGGCACGGACCATTTAATATGAGCAGTGTAACTTTTATGTTTGGTTGACTGCATTTTAGTTTGATGATGAAAGGCTGAAATGTTAGCAACGCTAGAACTGATGTGTTGTGTGTGTGGCACCGTGTGCGCAATCAGTTGGATTTAATAAAATAAAATAAAAATAATGCGTTAGATTGTCACAAAAATGAGTGTAGCTTAGTACTTGTCACTCAGTTTTTTTCTTTTGTTAATCTGTTAATTATTTAAGTGAAATATATATTTTTGTAGTCCTATTTAGCTATTTTATTTTCTTTGATAGGGGATGAACTTATTCTGTTTTTCTCCGTTCACTCAATCACTGCAGGTGTGTGATATGACAACGTGTGAATCCTCATGCTCTGTTGTTTATGCTACTATTTGTGAATGTAAAGCTAAACCTATGTCGGGAAAAAAAAAGAAAAGAAACAGACACCTGGTCAGGTTGTGTGGCAGGAAGACGAAGATGAACAGGTCAATATCACAATACTCCAAGTTTAATGAATACAATCCAAACAGGCAGGAACAACACAACTTAGTATAACAGTGATCGGACAAGGAACTGAACACAAACAGGAACTGATATACACAAAGAGAGGTTAACTAATGATGTGCAGCTGTGATGGTGGTTAGTGTCCATGGTGATTGATGAGTGGCGGAAACACATGGAACAAGGAAGCACATGTGACCACAAAACCAAAACAAACAGAACCTGAGGGTGACTGTGACACACCCATCTATTCTAATTTAATTTTAATATGACATTTTAAACTTAATGGTTAACGATCGACTAATAAGCTTCATCGGTCAGGAAAATAATCTACTTATCAAAATGCTCTCATAAAAGTTCTCCAGCAGATTTACTATGCTGCAAGCAAGTTTACACTAACTCGAAACTTGCGTACACGAGGTGAGACCTGATGTGAGATTTGATTGTAGCCGCCACTTTCGTCCATATTGATAAATGACAAGTTTTGTGTGGAAACGACTGTACACCAGATTTTCTGTCGTACATTTGTTTCATTATGAGGCCCAATAACTCCTTATCTTGAGCAAAATATATGGGTGTTTCTTCAACTACGGGCATTTTTGACTCTCCTAATTTTTAAAAAAAAAATCTACCTCTATGAATTTCATTATGAATTTTAACCATCACAGTCTGTAATACATATAAAAATGTACACAAAATTGAATGTAGACGTTAAGATTTTAATCTAGAACATGTTTAATTTTTTATGGTTTTCATCAAAATGTCCATACAACATTACAATAACGGTAATTTTATACACATTTCTTTTTTAATTTCTATAAAAATGTAATACATTTACATAGTTACTTTCAAGATTTGTCCAGTTTTGTAAATAGCGATATTAAAAAATAATTTAAAATTAGGGGATTTTATGATATTCTTTATGCCATGCAAAATTTTTACACTAACCTTAGATATCAATTGTTTTAATACACACCAAAGATAAAATATTTAGCTTTTTATGACAAATATTGTCATTTTAATGTGTAACCATCTGTACTGAAGGGTTAAAATACTCTCTGAATACAGTCTGATTATTAATTAAAATTAATCATTGCTGCGGTAATGACGCATGTTAAAAATGTAATATTAACATTGGGTTACTATAAAAACAGTAACATACAAAAACAGAAGGAATTTTGTCAAAGAGGTATTGCAGGAAAGACTGTTAAACTTATATTATAACAACAAGCTAATTTGAGGCATTCAGTATTTTGTTTTGGCCTCTGGTTTCTTTTGTTTATCCTCCACTGTCTTCTTTTCTGATTTGTCAGTTTATCTGCTCTTTTTTTAATGCTCTTTTTCCATAAATATTCATATCTGTCAGGGTCTTTTCTCATTATGTGTCTGCATTTCTGTCATCTTATTAGATGAATTTAATATCATCTAGGGTTGCAAAAAGGGCATGTTTATATTTTGGTTACAATAGACTTAACATTTTCATTATTAACTGATCAGCCACAGCATTAAAACCACCTGCCTAATATCATGTAGGTCCCCCTCATGCTGCCAAAACAGCTCTGATATATCAAGGCAAGGACTCCATAAGACTTCTGAATGTGTCCTGTGGTGTCGGGTTGTGAGGTGGGGCCTCCATGGATCAGATTGTATTTCATTAGGCACATCCCATGTGATGCTCATTCGAATTGAGATATGGGGAATTTTGAGGCCGAGGAAATGCCTCTTTGTCATGTTCCTCAAACCATTCCTGAACAATTTTTGCAGTGAGGCAAGGTGCATTAACCTGCTGAAACAGGCCACTGCCATCAGGGAACACCATTGCCACGGTCTGCAACAATCTTCAGGTAAGTGGTACTTGTCAAAGTAACATCCACATGAATACTAGGGCCCAAAGTTTCCCAGCAGAACATTGCCCTGAGCATCACACTCCCTCAACCAGCCTGCCTTCGTCCCATAGTGCATCTTGCTGCTATCTCTTGGTTGAGTGGTTGAGTTCTGACACTCATGTGCCCATTGTAGACACTTTCGTTGGTGGACAGGGGTCATCATTTGTCTGGTCCACTGCTAACCAGCAAACTGCTATTCACTGTGTGTTGTGACACTTTCTATCATGGGCACCATCAAGTTTTTCAGCAATTTTTGAGCCACAGTAGCTCTCTTTTGTGTGATCGGACCAGACAGATGAGCCTTTGCTGCACATATGCATCAATGAGTCTTGGGCATCCATGACCCTGACGCCAGTTCACTGGTTGTCCTTCCTTGCACTATTTTTGGTATGTATGTACTAACCACTACATACCGTAAACACACCACAAGACCTGCTGTTTTGGAGATGCTCTGATGCAGTTGTCTTGCCATCACCATTTGGCCCTTGTCATAGTCACTCAGATCTTTTCACTTATTCTTTTCACTGCTTCCAACTCATGAAATTCAAGAACTGACTTCACTTGCTGCCTAATATATCCCACCTCTTGACAGGTGCCATTGTAATGATATAATAATGATATTCACACCTGTCAGTGGTTTATGTTGCGGCTGATTAACGTTATATACAGTATAAAACTCGAATTTGTCTCTACCACAACACAAGGTCTTTACCGCAATGTAAAAATGCTGCAGTAAAGACATGTTGCGGAAATGACATTTTTAATATAAATTCATTTTTAAAATGTAGTTCAAAATATACAGTTACTAAGCTGAATGGTAAGGACACATAATAAATAATAAAAAAAAGATATTCTTTATCTTCTGGATCTTGTGAGTGACCTAATGGGGGTGGCCCAATCTGTCAGCCATGTGCTCACATGCTAAATTTCCATAGAAACTAGATTTGTTTGGCTCTGAACATATGTCATATTAAGAGTCTTTTTCAGTGTTGCGATAAGGACTCAAAAGTGTGGGACAGGTGTATTTAGATGAAAAAAAAAAAATCATATAAATGATTAGTAAACAAAAAAATAACTTTAAGATAATGTAAAGTAACATTTATATGAAACTAATTCATTTGAAATAATGTCATATTGTAAAAGAATTAGCTCATTTTACGCATCTCAGCATTGACACCACAGGTGTGGGACATGAGCAAAAATGGTGTTTGGACCTATAAATGCTTCATAATTTTTCATTAAATCATATTATTCATTCATTATTTTTGAAAGTCAAGGTGTGTAATGACACTGTGTTTATATCTATGAAGCTTTAGATGACAAATTTTAACATAAACCATAAATTTCACTACTGGGACTTAAAAGTGCCCATAGAACCACACATATATAAATGTGTGTGTATGTATGTGTATATATATGTATGTGTGTGTGTGTGTATATATATATATATATATATATATATTTATTTATTTATACATTTCATTCATATGTTTTAGTTTGTCAAATTGCCATTTTTGAAGGGTGTGCATGTGTGTACAAGCTCTAGTACATAAGAATGAGCCTATGACTGAATCTGGAAATAAAGCAAAATAACAGAGAAAAATAAGAATTAGTCCTCAGAATCCATGTCTATAATTTATGTGGCATTAATTCAATCTCAGACAGATTAATTAAAACTAATGACATGACATCATTAACTAATGTGGTTGAACTATAAATTTGCAACAATACGGTGTTGGAAAACAGTCTCAACTAGCTAGCTGATTTCTTTGTTGATGCATCATACTATGTCAAGTCAAGTCACCTTTATTTAAAAAAAAAAAATGTTATATAATAAAAAATGATATAGCACTTTTTACAATGCAGATTGTTTCAAAGCAGCTTTACAGTGATGAGGGAACATAATTTTGGCTGCACAGAAAATAGTGTCATTGTCAGCATAAAGGTATGGGCATCTAGTGGTGAGGTTGTGAATTGCAACCAATGGCTTAGTCTGACACTCACCCCTCCCTTTCGAAGCACATAGAGAAGCTACGGTGGCTGACACAGGACAAAGGTGTCGTCGTCTGAGGGCCTGTTTACACCTGGTCACTTCATGCGTTTTCTCTGATCGGATAGCTATCCAATCATGAAAAAAGACCAGGTGCAAATGCCCTCCGAAATGCATTCGGGACCGATTTAAATCTGATCACTTAAACCACTTCAGGAGGTGGTCTGGAATGCATTCCAGTAAAAACTGAACAAGTCTAAATGCATCTGGTTGTTGAATCCACATATGTAAATTTTACTCCTCCAAAAATGCTAAAAAATTATATAGGCTAAATAACATGTTATAGTCAGATATGACAGCGCTACTGCATCACGCATCACCACAGATGAGCAGCTGAGTATCTCTTCAGCAAACTGCCATAAATGAAACTGAAAATAAGTCACAGACACTCAACACACAATTATTTTCATTAAAAGTAATGAAATTAAATGATCTGACCAGAGTTGTTGCCGCTCTCTGTCCTATTGTGGTCTTTGATTTTGAAATTAGCTGATGATCAATAAAATGTTGCTTACGGTGACATGAACTCCATGAAATCTGTATATAGCGCGGGAATCGAAGATCGGATTTATATCCGTTTTGCAGAGACACGTTTATATGGCCTAGTGTAAATGGAATTGTTTTGATAAATCAGATAGCTATCTGATCAGTAAAAATGCATAAAGTGACCAGGGGTAAACAGGCCCTAAGACAGCAGAAAGTAGCCAGTCAAGCAATGAAGTTTCTTCTTACTTCTAACAAGGAAGAGTCTCTGCTTCTAATAAACCAGACTACTACTACTACTTCTTTGTCACGCATATTCAACATAGTGACGACGCAAGCTGCCTCTAAAAAAACCAACGAAGAAGAAGAAGAACAACAACATAGTGATGAAATGCGCTCTGTAGAGCAGTTTGTCCATTTAGGGCTACTGTAGGGCTACATGCTGGCACAAAATGGCAACTTAACATTTAAGGTGTATGTAGATAGAAATGGCTCATTCTAAATTAATAAAAACATAACGGTTTATTATGTAAGGTCTTTATACACCAATGAAAACAAAGTTATGTATATATTATATAGCAATAGATCCTTCTAAAATGTACACATTGCACCTTTAAGTAAGTTCAGTATTGATTCATTCTGTTGTAAAAATCATTAGTTATTTCATTTATCTATACAACAGCTCTGGAGAAAACAGTGATGTCATCGTCCAGCTCAGTTCAGTTCACATACAATGGAGTCAATGCAGGTAGATCAAAACATTGTTGAATATCAAGTGTCCCCAAATAAGCAAGCCAGAGGCGACAAATTATCAAAAAAAAAAATTTGGGAAGTTGTTAAACTCTGGGTAAGTAAAGTCAGTAAATTTTAGTCCAATGCGATAACATTAACTAGAATTTTCGGGGACGGGAAAATCCTCTCCGGGTCAAAATGACCCAAATACAACATGAGGGTTAATCTGGAGAGCAAATAATTGCTTTGAGTTTTGTTAGCTATTAAAAAAAAAAAAGTTATAAACAATGTGTCAAAGCTGTCTGTTAAGTTTAGATCAATGTGAACGGATACATGACACTTTGACATCTATATATGTCAGTATTTTAGTATTTAAGTAGTATTTACTAACCATGAATAATGACGATGTGGATGTTTCTTGTTCCTCCACTGAACTTGAGCAGAAGTTATTCTGAAACTCCTTTCAATTCTTCGTTTTCATAAAGCACTGCGTAGAAGGAAGTTTTCTTCAGGACTTAAACCTGTTATACAAGAACTTTATCGGAAAACTAATAGAACAAGTTTTTCATAAGGACTCGTGACATAAGAGTGAAACTATGTGGAGAATCACTGTCATCAAAAGAGACAGCACTGAAATATATAGATAATATATTAATATACAACATGCACTGTGAAAAAGCATGTGAAACTGCACAAGTACCGGCCAAATGGTCTGTCAATTCAACACAATTGTTTTTGGCACACTGAGTGCTGTGGTGGACACGTGATGTCTATTAAGAAAGCAGTGATGTCATCATCGAGCTCAGTTTGCATACAATGGTGTCAATGCAGGCAGATCAGAAACATTGTTTTTGATATCAAGTGTCCCCAAATAAGCAACTCCATCAGGTGACAAAAAAAAAAAAAACAGTTGGGGGGGCCAGTTTTCCTCTGGCAAACAACAAACAGTGCATGATTATGATTCAAGCAGCGTTACAGGTCAGAAGTTAGATTGGGATTGGAACATTAAAAATATTTAATCCAGTTGGAAGATAAGTAGCGAGTTACATCATTGTACGGGAAACAAAGCCCAGATGGTTGAATGGCAGGGCTGTCCATCACCAAATTACACAAATGTTTCATTAAAAATGTCTACAAATTTACAAAACTGATCTGAGATCAGCAGGGAGACCAAACATCCCGTTTTTCCCGGGACAGCCCTGTATTTCAGCTCTATTTTTAGTGTTTCGACTTATTATGAAAAAAATCATGTTTTGTCCTGTATTTCTTCCTAAATTGTCTTTGCTAGGTGATCATAAAAGCGAGTAGTTTTCTTAAGACACGCGTGAAAAGCCTAATCAAAGCCAGCCAAACTTGTCATAGTACATTTTGAAGAACAAAATATCTATCCCATCTGGTATTTCACCATGAGAAATCTGGTCACCCTAGAGATCAGATAAAAACCATAAACACTGGTTCACTGATATCAGCGAGATCAACAGCAAACCATTGAAATTTTGAAATATTTTGAAACATTTAGAAATTTGTGACATGACAAAGCCTTGTTTACTGAAATCACATGACTTTTGCAGTTTGATACGTGCTTCTAACCACTGATTCGAAATAAATGATCCCCAAAGGTTTAAAAGCTTCACAAAGCAGTGCTTCAAAAGCGCCCATCACTAGAGCCAGGGCTGCCAACTCTCAGGCATTCACTGTGAGACTCGCGCAATTGACAGTTCTTACGCCACACATCTATTTTCTCACACAGTGAAAATTTGCGAAGCAAAGAGGACACTGACACTGACAGACAAGACAGAGCAGGATACTTTGATATGAAACAAAGTCACAGCTTTCAAATTCTATCAGTTTTATTACATATATATTTTTAAAATATAATGTTAGATTATTATAAAACCACATTATATTAACTTGAGTTTTTCATTTTAACCTTTAATAATAATACCAGCTGACAGGCTCCCTGTATGTTTAAAGCATCAGTTGAGAGATTGTTTCCTTGTCTGTGTCTGTCTGTGTGTGTGTGTGTGAGTGTGATGTGGTGCAGGTGTGAGCGCAATCAGTCCCAGGAATGAGGGCCTCTGGGAAATGTAGTCCGAATGGTAAAGAGACAATATTCAGGTGAGGGGTCCCTCCGGTGGTGCGAGGGAGGAAGTGCGGGAGCCTCACTTGTAACATGCACTGTGAAAAAGCATGTGAAACTGCACAAGTACTGGCCAAATGCTCTGTCAGTTCAACACAATTGTTTTCGGCACACTGAGCGCTGTGGTGGACACATTTGAAATCCACTCAGTGTATGTTCATGCTGTGTGCACCAGTGGCTTGCGGTCCATATAAGCTGCGAATGCTCTGCATACCCAAACAATTAATGGACTCGGCAATTAATATTAACATTATAAATTACTATTAAATCCCTTGTTTGAAGTGTACTATAAAGCCTACATTATTAAATGTTGGTAATACGTATGTAACGGACCGTAATTTTTAATTTGCCAAACGACAGTAATTTTCTTTAAATCTGCCAGTTATGGAGACTTCTAGGTTAGCTGATCTACAGCAGCTTTTGCGCCTTCACGCTTTTGTTATGAAGCGTCATCATTGTCCCGCGTTCTCATTGGTTTGCTGGCCTATGGGGGATTTGATGGGCAGGACAAGCTGTGAGCTGATCGCTCGTTCGCCCGAGAGGAAAAATGAGCTGCTGCCAGATCTCGATCACCGATGAAGGGAGATCATCAAAATCCCCTTGCCTCTTCAATATATATATATCCTTTTCTAAGTGACTGACATGAGTGATTATAATAAGAGTGACAATCAATAATCAATATTTGTAACCTCTTTAATTATTAAATGATTTGAATGATTTCTTTCTTATGCAACCATAGAATGATTATGTGGCTGTTGAAATGTCCTTTTTAGATGATCTTCTGATGTCTGTGTTCTATGTCTGTCTGTTTGGAGACACTCACAATATGTGTCCAGCCATAGATCTGTGTTTCTCTAGCACCCTGGACAGCTAGGTTCACAAAGGTCACCCCAGCTCCTGGACTACGTGACTTTCTCTCATTTCAGAGTATTATATGTACTTCTCATCAGAACTAGAACATGTTATCAGTATGTTTTAAGAAACTTTCCTGTTTATAGTTGGAGACTGGGCCAACTTCAACCTTGAAGAAGCTGTGAATCCTGTATCTGTGTATGTGCGCTAGTGTTCTGTGCAGGTCCTGACAATTGGCATTTCGGCTGGAGACTGGGAGACGCCAAGTCATGACCCCAAAAGGACATCCAGTACCTAAATCCAGGGTCCCCTCATCAGCATCTTGATGAATAATGATATGCTTCTGACTATCTGTCCATGTGTGGAAGATTCCTAATCTTGTCTATTTTTCTTAGCCAATCCGAATCATTTTTACCTTAGTAATGACGTAGTTAGTAGACTATTACTAGAGTATAATTGTTGTGGAAATGTGAATGTACGCGGAGCGGCCTACAAACTCCTCGTGAGACTTGAAGCTGGCTTCTGCTGATGAAACTGCAAACTATTCTTCAGTAAAATTTTCTTCAATTGATTGCACTTCTGACTCTTGGTCTTTCATTCTACATATCTTGTCAAGGGTCCTAAACTGTTAATCCCCAACACCGAAAATCACGTTATATTTGATATAAAACTAACTAGACTAACAAAAGCACAGACTATTGATTAATATCTTCTGATGGTTACAGGACTGACTTAAACAATTTTTTGAAAACAAATTTCCCTATGTAGAAAATGAAATACTATGAAATAGTTTTAGTTATGATTTTTCCTCATTTGGTTTAAAGTTATCAGTTTGCATAATTTCAACTTGTTTTTTTTAAATAATACCTTTATTTATTATAGCCTAGTTACATTTATTATAATTACATTTTACTTTTTATTTATAATAAGCTGCTAATACTAATTATATTATACTTATTTTTAATTATTAATTTAAAAAATACTTCTGGCATACATTTAAATTGACACCATGGTGTATTTTATTTGTCGTGTCTGATTTAGATCTGAGTCCTAAACTGATATGTTTAAAGGTGAAGCATGTCGTTTCTGTGACACTAGCAGCACCTAACGGACTTACAAAAATACAGCATATTTTGCAAACGAGAGAACACAAACGTCTTACTAATTAGCTATAAAATCCATTCAACGTTACTGCGTCGGCCACATTTTTTTACACGACGCACTAACCAGTATACCAGGTTAAAAAAGTCACCACACTTGCTTTGATCTCGCTATGGCTTGCAGAAGACTGTTGGACTGAGAGTTACTGTGTTATGTGCTCTTTCCATGTATGAGGCTGCAAACTTAAAAAAACCAAACCATGAAAAAATTCAGGTAGAGGGTCAGTAGTATGTTGCTTTCTGAGCAACTGTGGGTTGATTTTCTGTTTTACTTTGCTTTGCACACAAGATACATGTAATCAAGGGGGTGTAAGGAACCAAAGGAACTGGCACACTGCTATTCATGCTCTTAAAAACATTAACTTTCAACTATTAGTACCACCCGTCAACCAAACGACAGAATGCAACAGTGTGGATGGAGGTATAATGCGTGTAGATCTTTTCAGCACGTCTGTGAAGTTCATTTAATTTATTGGAATTTCGTTTCAATTTTGATTCTAGTTCTGTACTTAATCTGACTCCAATTTCAAATGATTATTGTGTTTCTAATTAGGAAGTAATCATATCTGATGTGATGCAGGCGGTGAGGAAAGACATGCTCTAGTGAGCTCCTCTGACTAGCTATTATTAATCAAGAAGCCTACATTAATTTCCCTAGTTGGTAGATTTTCAAGTCCATCAAAGAGTATAGAACCCAAGAGGCGACACTGATATTTTTTGGGCAACAGCCACTGGCACTCCGGTAGCGCGGCCGCCATTATGGGGTGAAAATACTAACTGGACCATAGAATCCTTCACATCTTACGCACTCAAAATCGGCGAATTTCACTGCCAAATCAGAAGTGCAAAAGAACAATTTTTTAAATTAAGTCACCAGTAAATTGTATGGCTCCTACAGTAAATGTTGTATTGTCTTATATACGTTTTATTTTACCAGTTGTGGAATCCAACCATTCAACCATCCGAGGTAACGTAGTTAGCCTACTTTATTTAGTATTTACATTTTATGCAACTTTACACATTTATTAATAGTAAATTAATAATTAATACATTTGAGATCATCATGTTTGCACCGAACAATATAGATCAGACCTAATGGAATAATAATAGTATTACTCCACTATCTGAATTGAAATGTATATATTGTACATTTAAATGGATCACGCTACAAACATAACGATCTTATAATACATGATGCATTGCTGTGTCCGTTATCGCATAATTCCCACTTTTGGACACTTTTGCTTTAACATATGTAAGTGTATTGTGTTGTCCACAAGATGTCGCTATAACACTGTTGTGTTAAGACAGATTCAAGTTCCTTTAGCATGGTTTGTGCCTCTTGATGTACTGTAGTGTTGATACTTTTTTAAAGTTCATGTTATCAACACTATCCACAAGTTTCCTACGCCCCATGAGGCCTTGCGTCAAAAGTGGGAGTGTCTTCCTGTTCAAAGTAAACAAGCTGGACGTGACACTCATTCATTCAACAGTTGACAGTCATTCAAGATTTAGCGATCCAAACTTGCGAACGTTTGGCTTTTACTTAAAGATTTAAGATTCCAGCATCAATATTTGAACAATGTTTTACAATAAAAAATGTTACAGTAACAGTAATTTATGCCAGGAGTGCACATCAATCATGTTAAATCTAACTTATATTTATATTGACATAAAAAGAAAACACATACCTATTCAGTTGCACCTGCTTCCGTTCATTTACAATCACAAGAATGCACAAAACAACTCCATTACGGTTTTTAAGTCCAAAGGCTTACACATTTAGAAATATATTGATAACACACCCAATGTTTACGTCACTTTTCTGAGCATTTCTGTTAATTTTCCTCTAAATTATGCGATGATTGCAATCCGAGGACGTTTGAGCGATCTCTCCCGTCTATCTATCCTGATCCTTTAAGCCAGAGCAACAGAGGGAGCTCATGAGAGGAAAACAGGAGTTATGAGTTATACGAGTTAACCGGAGTGTGTGAATCTGTGAAAGATATGATATGCATCCGGTATCAACAAAGGCACAGGGAAGAGACAGATAAAACATTAAACCAAATAAATACACGATTATAATCATATAAGAATTGTCTACGTTCCTCAAGCAGTCTCTGGTATTTTCCATAAATGTGTGTATTTATAATCGCAATGGTTAACATAAGTAGCCTTTAGCATCGCATATATGACAGTGGAAACGCGACTGGTTCTGGCACGCACGACACCAGTAGGAGTAAAACATCACATCATAAGACTTGTGCTAGCATCAGTGACAGGTGAAGAACAGACAGTGTGTTCATGTATTGCAGGGCCAGGATGCTCTTGTAGTCATGCAGCAGCACTTTTGTGGAAGGTCAGTAAAGTAAAGGACAATTAAGGGCACGAAACTGTTTATTGTATTGTGATGTTATTAACTAATAAATGTACTAAACTGAAATGTTGTTCCTGAGTGCCGTAACGACATCTCTCATAAGGTTTGCAACTTTACAAAGTAAACAATGATCCGAAAAACACTTAGCCTCTTCGCTAATTAGCACACAAAATACCATTGGTATGCTACTTCCACCGCCTCACCGGAAGTTGTACCCACGTTCTTTTTTTACAGTAGGGCCCCGCGGAAACAGGTGGATAAATAAGCCATGTTAACGATTGTGGAGATTGCAATGTAAAATATCGTTGTTGTTATCACACTAAAGTTCAGTTTATTGAGATATTTTGTGTTTTAAACTGTTAAAGACCTAAATGCAGAGTAATATGGAGAGTTAAAATGTTTTGTTCTTTCTTCACTTCTTAAGATTTTCATGAATCTGGCCCCTGATCTTCCTTCCAGTCTGTAAATCTTAAGGCCCGTTTGGACCAAGGATGATAACTATAATGATAAAGATGTATTTCTAAAAATCATTCTAAATATAAAAGAATAGCAGAGTCCACACCACAACTATAACGATAAAAGCACAGGGAAACGATATGGTTGGAATCACTTTCAGAATATGTTTTTTTAGCTGATGAACGATAAAAACATTGACAGCAAATTAGGATCCATCCTGCTTTCAGAGCTCAAGCGTTTAAAGTGACAGACGACAAATCTGCAGAGCACTACATGACTTTTGCCCAGATTTTCCCCCCGATTTACAGTCTGTTGATGCTAGTTGCCAAAAGTCAGAGCCAGTCTACAGATTTGAGCCGACAGATCCATGGAAAATCGCATAGTATATTATGGTCACAGACTCCGATTTTTTAGCTTCAGACTTTGATTCCATCCAGTCGGAGGATTTCAAACCATGTTTGATATTTTGAGCCGATTTTAGAACACATAATCAGTGTATGATATGTGTTGCTAATAAATACAGTAGGCGCCTACAGTCATACGCTGCCCAGACAAAAAAAATGGAGACTACTGTACAAGATCGGGTAAAAAGGAAAAACTTACCATCATCCAGCTCACGAATCACAATCTTGGCGCTTGACGAGTGATCATGTTGAGATACTATAATATACAACCGCTAGATGGAGCCGCAAACTCGTGCATGAAAAGCATGAAATAAATGTATGAGAAAATGCAGAATCTGAAGTTTGTTTAGTAATTGTTTGCAGCAGTTTCATCACACAGTCGGGTTAATACAGCTCACAGATTGAAAATATGTAAATTCTTTCTCATAAATACAGAGAAATCACTGAAGAATACTAAGTGGTGATCCACCATGAAGGAAAAATTGCTTCAGTGAGTACTGTACTGTTAGCTTTGTCTTGAGTTGACCACATTCTGAGGTAAATCCGGATTCATTCATTATTAGCCATGTTAATATTCATCATTATCCAGGGCTCGACATTTACACTTTATGCTGGATATGTAGCCGGATTAAAATGTCAATAGCTGCGAATGATTGATAATACATTAAATGTAAGAAGCGACTGATAATGGATTATATTAAAGGTAACAACATATATAAAACTACACCATTTACTTCTAACTCCTGTTGAGTTCATACTGTCTACCCACCCCTGTCCATCTCCAAACGCACTTGGCTCGCATCTTCCACTACTGCGGGTCATCTCATGTCCTGCATTTGATTCGCCTGTCATGCGTCTCCTGGCAATGAGGCACATGTTTCTGTTTGTGTTTGGAATGATTTTAAAGTCTGGTAGTGTGTAGTGTATGTTGCCCAGCTTTTCTCGTTAACCATTTACAAAGATGGCAAGTGTATGATGCCTGCTGTTTAAAAATCCATTCAGATTTTTAAAGTCGTGTAGTGTATTCTAGCCTTTAGGCAGATCATTCCACCAGCAGGGAACAGTCCAGGTGAAGATCTGTGAGAGTGATTTTGTGGCGGCGTCACTTGGAGAACACAAGCTTCTGGATGGCACATAGGTCTGAAGTAATGAGTTTATGTATTGCGGTGCAGAGCCAGTGGTTGTTCTGCAGACTGATGTCAATGCCTTGAATTTGATGTGAGCGGCTTTTGGCAGCCAGTGCAAACTGATGAAGAGAGGTGTGACAGGCGCTCTCTTCGGCTCCTTAAAGACCACTCTTGCTAACATATTCGAGGTGCTTCATTTATAAAGCGTGCGTACGCACAGATTTGATCTTAGATTGTGATTAAATGTAAATGACATTAATTGGATGTCGTTTACAAGGCAGAGAACTGAAACCATTCAGCTGTGTGCAAGTTCAAGATTATTTGCGATTTTTTTAGATTTCACATCTGAAAGAGAGGCGTACGCACGTTTTCTGTGTGTACATTCATTCTATGAATCACACGTAAGCACAGTTGAGAGATGATCGTAAGATCAAATGTAGGACAGTTTCTAAGCAACATTTTATAAACGAGGCCCTGGATCAGTTGCAGAGGTTTGACAGTACATGCTGGACGCCCTTCCAAGAGAACATTATAATAGTCCAGTCTGAAAAAAAGAGGATTAAAAGAAATTAAGTACAATTTACCCTGATCTTCAAATTCAAAAAGTTCACCTTCCAGCTCTTAATGCATCGTGTTTCCTTCTGGAGCATCAATGAATGTTTGAACCTTTTTTAATAGTTGTGTTTGAGTCCCTCAACCGTCCTCAGTGTGAAAAGATGGCTCTCAAAATCATACAGACACTGCTGGAAAGGGTTCAAAATTAAAAGCGGAAGAAGAGGCGAAGCTGTTATCTGTGCACACAGTCAGACAGCACTCGAATTAATAGACTCTTTTCACAGACTGTGATGACGCTTTTTAACAGTCATCAATATCGTAAATCCTGCTTTTTTATATTTTCATTTTTTTTAAAAATGTATGTACATTTATAATACTATACTTAGTATAGTATAGTATAAACTATTAAACGCTGCTGTGATGGTGTTTCTAATACAGCAGCTATTGGAGTGACAGTAAAAATTACATCTTTTTCTCTTCTGACTGCCGTTATCAATTGACCCTTCACTGGGAGTTTGATTGACAGGTGATCTAACCAATCATAACTCCAAATCTGCCATTTTGTCCGACAAAGCAGTCAGTGGAGTTAGTAGATTAACGTTGGTGAACTTGAACTTGAAAAATTGTGTGCATTCACGTGTTTCTGTGGTTGAAACATCATTACTTCAGATGTCCATTCATGTTTATTTTGATGCTATAAATTAACTAGTATGAAGAGATGATTGGTTCACGAGCCGCTTGAACTGAGGAGCTACAGCGATCTGTCACGACGCGTTAAAAAGCCGCTATACGGTATTTATTGAATAAACTGCTTTAAAAAATACAATATTTGAAATTTTAAACTTTGTTTCATATCAAAAGTAACCTCCTCTTGTCTGTCGACGCGTTATCAGTGTCCATTGCTCCGCAATGTATTTTTCACTACGTGAGAACGTGTGGTGTGAGATAACCATGGCTTGTCGGACATAGCAACAGTAACTAAAGGGGGCGGGTCTTTGCGAGCAGTGAGGCAACAGAACATGGCACAGAGAAGCAGAAGGCAGACCAGAAGAAGGTCTTCCACATGAAGGACAAAATATCCTGGCAAGGTATTGAAGTGGAATGATTCAAATGTGAAGGATGTGGATCCTGTTCTGCCACCTTTCCAGCCGAAGAGAGTTCCAGGACCACTGTTCCAGCTTTTTTTTGAATGAACTCTGTTTTAGAGACTATCGTTAAAAATACAGATAGCTATGGTCCAGTGAGATCTTCGGCAGGAAAGAAATTCCACTTGGAGTTCTGTGCATACATCGCTCTGGGCTGCGTTACTCAAAAGCATCGTACGCCTAAGTTGATTGTAGAACCATTGCCACCTATGGTCTCTACAATCAACTTAGGCTTGCAATGCTTTTGGGAAACGCAGCCCTGGTTCTGTACATGGGTATGTGAAGGTGAAGACCGATGTTGATTACTGGGCTAGGAAATCATTCTACAGCTTTCCATACCCACAGTCAGTGATGTCCAGATGCAGATTTCAGGGAATCTCCATCTGTGCAACCTAGAAGAGGATCTGTAAATTTCAAAGAAAAGAGGAACCCCCGATTACGACAAGTTATTCAAAATCAAGCCACTGTACTCTGACATCCTGATATGCAAGACATACTTCCAACCAAGTCGACAAGTGTCAGTGGATGAGAGGATGGTGGCTTCCAAAGCAGGAGAAATCTGTTTCCGACAGAAGCATTTTGGCTTTTTGTGTGTCCTCTTTTTATGCACTGTGGAGCTATCTTCTGTTTCAATGTCTGATGTCTCTACTACACGCTGACATTTATGAACAGCTTCTGGAAAATATGAAGCTGCTGTACAATATAGTTTCATAAAAGGGATATGAAGAGGGTCCCCTTCCATCAATCTATTTCCCTCAGTGCTCTTGGTAGGCTTGCAAAAATAAACCACAAAATAAAGCTATTGTCACAGATTCCTCTTGCACAATCCTAAGAATGGGTTAGAATTTCATTGCCAAATTCCTGTAGAGAAACAGACCATCAAAGTTCACCTGGAGCTCCAAATTGCTCATGTTCCCCAAAATGCCCATGCTCATATAGGGTATCCCTGAAATGGATCGCAGTAGGATAAAGTGATAGTCATGGCCACCGGCCTTGCTCTGTATTTCAGGTGGAACTTACAGTTCCTAACAGTGACCTGGCATCTTTTGGCAGATTCAAAACATGTTCACGGAGTACAGATGGTACTCAACCAGAATGTATATTTTGCTGCAGCGGTGTTGGAGGCACATCTAGTGGAGACAGGTTCAGGCAGAGGACACAGACTGGCTGCTGCTGGTTGATGCCTGGGGCTCTGGAACAAAGAACAAGGTTATGAGGCCCTCACTTTGACTCTTCCAGGAAGATAAGAGAAAGTTTATTGAAGCAAAATGTAAATCATGACATAGGGTTAATCAAGTACGTGATTACGTGTTAGCTATTTTTCTTTATTCAGGTAAATACTGCATCTTTTAATTATCTAAACAGTATAATTACCTTAAAGCTTCCCAGAAATACTTTCCATATAGCAACCAAACTTGTGCAGTTGACTAATATTACACCTGTAGACAGCTTTGTATTCAAGCTACCTCATCGATTAAGTTCAGGGTCTAGCTGATTTGAGTCCACGGGGATGTTGAATGAAGTCAGCCTCTCCTTCACAAATCACTTCAGAAAACTGAGAGCATTCTCTGATTTCGTCCTTCAGAGCCACTCCTCTTCTCCCTTTCCGCTTTCCACTCCTACTTATCCCTCTTCTTTCTGTCCTCATCCTCTTTATAAATATGAAACATGATTACTGAGATAACGACAATTAATGTTCAATACACAGGCAGCTGTATGTACATGGTTGTAAACAATAGTCAGTGGCTGACAGGACGTTACTTTCTGTGATTTTTACATTTATTATACTCATCGTAGTTACAATTGATGAGGGAAAAGTGCATAATGTCAACATTTGAGTGTCACTGAAAATGTTTAACGTAGCAAGGAAACGTTATCTAAGCAACAACTAATTAGCTAGCCACATCGGCTACCAAAACTAGTACAACAATTAGTATACATTAACATAAACAGCAGTCACCAGTTATCCCAAGCTTCACACTTAAACATCTCCATGCGTTGTTTCTCCTGTTGGTGTTGAAATAATAGCCGCCTGTCAAATCGTACAGCTCTAGGTGTCCCTGTGCAGCTATGATCAGCTGTTTCTTGACTGAGCTTTTAAAGGATTAGTCCACTTTCAAATAAACTTTTCCTGATAATTTACTCACCCCCATGTTATCCAAGATGTTCATGTCTTTCTTTCTTCAGTCGAAAAGAAATGAAGGTTTTTGATGAAAACATTCCAGGATTATTCTTCTTATAGTGGGACTTCAATGGTCTCCAAACGGTTAAAAGTCAAAATTACAGTTTCAGTGCAGCTTCAAAGGGCTTTAAACAATACCAGACGAAGAATAAGAGTCTTATCTAGCGAAACGATCGGTCATTTTCGAAAAAAAAATGTAAAAACAATGTATAAACAAATGTTCGCCTTCTAAGTGCTTCAGCCAAAACCGCATTTCCGTATTCTCCAAAAAGTTTACGCTGTATGTCCTACGCCTTCCCTATTCAACTTACGGAAAAAATGGAACTGGCGCTGCGTTCGTTCCGTAAACTTTTTGGAGAATACGGAAATGTTTTGGTGGAAGCGCTACTAATTACTACTACTAATAATAATATTAAATAAAAAATACATCAAATATTAATAATAATAATAATAACAATATCAAAAGTAAACAACACAAAAATAAAAAAAGTAAAAAGCTAATCTTTAATATTAGTACAATAAGAATTTTCACAATAATATTTTATTGTGAATCTCCCTGTGTCCACAGACTAGTTTCAGTTCAGAATGATAGTACATCACCTCAGAGTGTCACTCACACAGAGTCAGGACTGTCTGATGTTGCGTTTCAAAATAAAAGTCTTCTAAAATCATTTAGATGCAGTTTTTCTTCTATAAATTCAGATGTATATTTAAAGGAATCTGTTTTCCCAGACTAGTGTCAGTTCATCACCTCAGAGTGTCACTCACACAGAGTCAGGACTGTCTGATGTTGCGTTTCAAAATAAAAGCCCCATAATATATCATATGAAGAATTCTTAAGTGACATTGATCTGTGGAAACAGGGAGTTCTTATTCTTATATCTGTCTGAATTTATACACAACAGGTTATATACAAGTTTTCGAGGGCTTTATTGTGAAACTCGACATCAGACAGTCCTGACGTGGTGTACTAAACCAAAGACTATAGATATACAAAGAACGGTTCACTCCTATTACTCATGAATGGGAAAAAATGCAAAACTCAATATAGTGGAATAAGTCCCGCCTTCTACATAAAAGAGCCAATCACTGATCAATAAAATCACTGCAGCTGCCGTTACAAGCGCCGGTTCCCACAGAAACCAGAGAATAGTGCTTAGGACTGCACATGTGCATTGGCTCGTCTACCCTGAAAAAAAAAATGCTTTTTTTTTTTTTTTTTGCGCCATTAGAGCATAAGAATCAACATTTATGGGACAGTTTGTGTCAGATTGTGTTGATTTTAAATGTTATTTAATTGTGAGTTAGGCCAGCAGTTTTTGAGATTTCAGGATTCTCCCATTCAAGTAGATAGGACTTGGTCTTGGATGCCTGAAACAGCAAATACTTGACTTTCCTTGAAAGAGACTTTGAACTAAGAACAGAACTGAAGCAGGAGTGTAAATACACAGGGCTTCATGAATGAACACAACTGACAATAATCAGAAACAGGGAGTAAATATGTTTTATAGGAAACTCAAGGAATATATGAACAAAAACAACAAAACTAAACATAACCCTGACAATATGATCAAATGACAACTGCATACATGACTGAACTGAATATAAAATCAAAGAAAATAAAGCACAACACAGATGTATGGTTGAAGAAACACACAGGTTTGAGATCCTTCATTTACACAGGAATTGATCAATAAATGCACAGGGTGAACACAGCTGACAATAATCAGAAACGGAGTAATTATTACATTTACATTTAGTCATTTAGCAGACGCTTTTCTCCAAAGCGACTTACAAATGAGAATAGTAGAAGCAATCAAATCAACATGAGTACAACAGTATGTAAGTAATTATGAACAAAAACACAACCAAACTAAACATAATCTGACAATAATAATAACATGATAAATGCTGTAAATCGAATATCTACATAAATGATTGAACTGAATATAAAAACATAAAATCAAAGAAAATAAAGCACAACACAGATGTATGGTTGAAGTAACACACAGGTTTGAGGTCCTTCATTTACACAGGAATTGATCAATTGATTTATTCATTCTCTTGAATTGGTCTTAATTCCCTCGACTTTGACGTTCTGTTCCTGTATTTCTTTCCTTGTTGCTTCTAACTCAATGTCTTATTTAAACTCTGCAAATTCACTCTCCATTTGTTGTTTGAGATCATCTTTGAATGTGTTAAATTCAGTTCTGAGTTGAAAGTCTTGGATTTGCTGGTTTCAGTGAGTTTCATTGTGTCTCCATCTTCTTCTGTCTCATATTTGCTCTCTCTTATCTTTTAGTATTCTTGACTGTTTTTTTTTCTGGGTTTCTCTTGCTTTTCACCTTGTTTTTATTATTGCGTTTAGTGGGAGCTCATTGTTTACTCAACCATATGGCTCTAGTGTCTGACCGGAAGAACCTTAACATGTTATTTCAGTGACATTAGTTCAGCTGAAGTATTAATGTAATGGCAAGGCAAGGCAAGTGTCCTGTGTTCATCCACTCATCTTGGATCATCTAGTCAAGCTGGTGTGTGACAGTCACTGATTTATCATGAGCTCAAAGCATTATGGGTAGTATCTCTCTACAGTCTGTTCTGATTCATCAACACAGTTTCACTGATCCATAATAAAGCCTAAACCCAGGATAGAGCGGTTGAGTGAATGTGGTCTGGACTGTGTGGATGAGTTTCATTGTGTCTCCAGAGACGCTGTAGAAGGACAGAGTTCCTGCACTGTGATCCACATACACTCCTATTCTACTGCTGATGGACTCTACAGGGAGATCAGTGTCTATGTTATCGTGTATGAATGAGTAACTGGAGGAAGAGCACCTCAAACTCCAGGACTGATCATTATATCCAAACAAACACTCAATACCCTCTCCCTTCCTGCTGATGCTCTTATATGACACTGATGTAGACACATTACCACTCCACTCAATCTCCCAGTAACAGCGTCCACACACACTCTCTCTACACAACACCTGACGATACTCATCAAATCTGTCTGGATGATCAGGATACGACTGCTCTGTTTCAGTGAATGTAATCACTCTCTTCCTCTCAGACAGACGGAGGAGTTTATTCACTGTGTTCAGATCCAGAGTGAACTGATGGGAATCTGATGGAGATAAAACACATCAGGAGTATCAGTATTACAGAAATTTTCTATCATAAGTATTAAGTTCAGATCTGACCAGTTAATTTAGGATTTTTCACAAATTCGTATTACAGAAGCAAATCTTAACTTGATTTAGGAATGTTATCGTATCTTACAAAATCTTATCTGTAGTGAGGAAATCTTGAGTTCGGTACTCAACTCTCAGGTCTGTTACGAAATTATGAAATTATATAATGTCTGTATTATGTTGTGATTGTACTTTACAATTAAATAGAATCGTTAAGTCTGCAGTCTGAACATTTTACCTCAGGGCGAATGTTAACTGGATTCATCGAGAATCTCACCTGAAAATCCAATAACATCAGCAATCTTCATCCACGCAGCTGATTTCTGTATTTTGTCTCTAAAGAATCAGTGGTCTGTGCATATAATTCAGGGTATTTCACAACTTCACTGAGTTTTTCGTTGTCTTGATGTTATGCTACTCTATGCTATTGTAGTGATCACGACAGGCAAAAGTTATGCTTTCACACTGAGATTAGTGAATGGAAAAATAGCACAAAAGGGGAAAATGTAAGCTTAGAAAGTGTAACATTATATATTTTTGCTATATGCTATGTGGCTTTATTCAAGTGGTTAAACTATGAATGTGAATCTAAATGTATCTTGCAGCACAGCACAGGGTGAAGTCAGTATGTACATTAATGATTTGAGACAAATACAATGTGCAACCCCCTTAAAGGTAAGATCTTTCTGTAATACAGAATCAGGAATTATGAATCTGTCTGATGAGTGTGTGTGTGTGTGCTTGATTTATGAAGACACATTTGTATAATGACATGGGTATTACACTGGTATTACGACGTAAACATGAATTATGAGGACATTTCATGAGTCCTCATATTTAAAATAGCTTTAAAAACATACTAAATGTTTTATTAAAAATGTAAAAATGCAGACAGTTTTCTGTGATGGGTAGGTTTAGGGGTAGGGGTAGTGTAGGGGGAGAGAATGTACAGTTTGTACAGTATAAAAACCATTACGCCTATGGAGAGTCCTCACAAAAATAGCAAAACAAACCTGTGTGTGTGTGTGTGTGTGAGAGAGATCTAATCTGAGGGACTTATCACCCCATATTTAAAAAAAGTGATCGATTTGACCCCAATAATTATTGTGGCATCTGTGTGGGCAGTGCTTTATGAAAACTGTTCTGCAGTATCATAAACAGCCGTATTGTCACACACATCTCCATACACAACATTTTAAATAAAGCACAAATTAGCCTTTTTCACACTTCCAGGGTTTTTGGCTTCCAGAATGGCCCACGCTGGGTAAAAGTTTTTCCAGTAACAGTGATAGATAGCCGAGCCTAAGAACCAGTTCAGGAATCAAAGTCTTTTTACGAATTAAATGTCATGAAAATGTTTGAACGGTCTTGGTGAATTATTGGTGAGACTACAGAGCTCTCATTAAGAGCTAAATTTATGAACTAATTCAAAGTGATGGCGGTTAAATTGGTTATATTCTCCGTGTCTGTTTGGCGCGGCTGTGCATTATCACACTTCATGTGCTGTAAAGACAGTGTCTGCGTCTCACTGTGTATAATATCCATCCTAAATAGTAGACTATGTGACATTAGTAATATTCAATACTATTTAGGGTGGATAGTATGCACGTTGGGATGTATAAAGTGTTTTTCACAAAGTGCTGGGGAAATGATCGGCTGGCAGCTCTCTTATCAAGCAGATCTGATCCTCTGATTCATAATGAGAAACGTATTAAACTCACGACAATATTATGTATCTCTCACGACTTTACATCCCACATTGAAGCATATACTGGGAGTTTAGTTTGTTATGAATAAGTTATATAAATATAAATCGTATGGTGATAAGAGCAGGGGAATTGCTGATTGAGTAGCTACGTAGCCTATACTGACAGTTGGTGAAATAAAACCGCTGAAAGAAAAAAAAAACTTTTGATACTATACAATCCCTGTACACCAACAGTAAATGTACGGTGAAAATCAATAACCACAGAACAGCGTTTTTCCGGCAGGGACGTGGAGTGAGGCAGGGATGCAGTCTGAGTCCGACTATTTTCAGCATATACAGGTGCTGGTCATATAAAAGTTGATTTATTTCACTAATTCCATTCAAAAAGTGAAACTTGTATATTATATTCATTCATTACACACAGACTGATATATTTCAAATGTTTATTTCTTTTAATTTTGATGATTATAACTGACAACTAAGGAAAATCCCAAATTCAGTATCTCAGAAAATTACAATATTACTTAAGACCAATACAAAGAAAGGATTTTTAGAAATCTTGGCCAACTGAAAAGTATGAGCATGTACAGCACTCAATACTTAGTTGGGGCTCCTTTTGCCTGAATTACTGCAGCAATGCGGCGTGGCATGGAGTCGATCAGTCTGTGGCACTGCTCAGGTGTTATAAGAGCCCAGGTTGCTCTGATAGTGGCCTTCAGCTCTTCTGCATTGTTGGGTCTGGCATATCGCATCTTCCTCTTCACAATACCCCATAGATTTTCTATGGGGTTAAGGTCAGGCGAGTTTGCTGGCCAATTAAGAACAGGGATACCATGGTCCTTAAACCAGGTACTGGTAGCGTTGGCACTGTGTGCAGGTGCCAAGTCCTGTTGGAAAATGAAATCTGCATCTCCATAAAGTTGGTCAGCAGCAGGAAGCATGAAGTGCTCTAAAACTTCCTGGTATACGGCTGCGTTGACCTTGGACCTCAGAAAACACAGTGGACCAACACCAGCAGATGACATGGCACCCCAAACCATCACTGACTGTGGAAACTTTACACTGGACCTCAAGCAACGTGGATTGTGTGCCTCTCCTCTCTTCCTCCAGACTCTGGGACCCTGATTTCCAAAGGAAATGCAAAATTTACTTTCATCAGAGAACATAACTTTGGACCACTCAGCAGCAGTCCAGTCCTTTTTGTCTTTAGCCCAGGCGAGACGCTTCTGACGCTGTCTGTTGTTCAAGAGTGGCTTGACACAAGGAATGCGACAGCTGAAACCCATGTCTTGCATACGTCTGTGCGTAGTGGTTCTTGAAGCACTGACTCCAGCTGCAGTCCACATTTTTGAATGGGTTTTGTTTCACAATCCTCTCCAGGGTGCGGTTATCCCTATTGCTTGTACACTTTTTTCTACCACATCTTTTCCTTCCCTTCGCCTCTCTATTAATGTGCTGTCTGGGCACCAGGCCCAGACAGCGTTTCACCAGCCTGTCTGAAAACCTGCGCTGACCAGCTGGCCCCCATCTTCACACAGATCTTCAACAGATCACTGGAGCTGTACGAAGTCCCCTCATGCTTCAAACGCTCCACCATCATCCCCGTCCCAAAGAAACCCAAAATTACTGGACTTAATGACTACAGACCTGTGGCTCTAACGTCTGTGGCCATGAAATCATTTGAAAGACTGGTTTTGACTTATCTGAAGGACATCACTGGACCCTTACTGGACCCCCTGCAGTTTGCTTATCGAGCAAACAGGTCTGTGAATGATGCAGTCAATATGGGACTGCATTATGTTCTGCAGCATCTGGACAGACCAGGGACTTATGTGAGGATCCTGTTTGTGGACTTCAGCTCTGCTTTTAACACCATCATCCCATCACTCCTCCAGCCCAAACTAACTCAGCTCTCCGTGCCCACCTCTGTCTGTCAGTGGATCACCAGCTTCCTGACAGACAGGCAGCAGCTAGTGAGGCTGGGAAAATTCCCATCCAGCACCCGCACCATCAGCACCGGCGCCCCTCAGGGCTGTGTCCTCTCCCCACTGCTCTTCTCCCTCTACACCAACGACTGCACCTCTAAAGACCCCTCTGTCAAGCTCCTGAAGTTTGCAGATGACACCACACTGATCGGCCTCATCCAGGACGGTGATGAGTCTGCTTACAGACTGGAGGTTGAACAGCTGGCTGTCTGGTGCAGTCTCAACAACCTGGAGCTCAACACGCTCAAGACAGTGGAGATGATCGTGGACTTCAGGAGAAACCCCCCTGCTCTCCCCCCACTCACCATCATGAACAGCACTGTGACTGCAGTGGAGTCATTCAGATTCCTGGGCACCACAATCTCCCAGGACCTGAAGTGGGACAAACACATTGAGTCCATTGTGATAAAGGCCCAGCAGAGGTTGTACTTCCTTCGCCAGCTGAGGAAGTTCAACCTACCACAGGAGCTGCTGAAACAGTTCTACTCTGCCATCATTGAATCCATCCTCTGCACTTCTATATCTGTCTGGTTCAGCTCAGCTACCAAATCTGACCTCAGAAGACTACAGAGGGTAGTCCGGTCTGCTGAGCGAATCATTGGTACAACCCTCCCCACTCTCCAAGAACTGTACTTATCCAGAGTGAGAAAAAGGGCAAAGAAAATCACTCTGGACCCCTCACATCCAGCACACTCCCTCTTTGAACTGTTGCCGTCTGGTCGACGCTACAGAGCCCTGAGCACCAGAACGACCAGACACAGGAACAGTTTCTTCCCTCAGGCAATCCATCTCATGAACACTTGACAAACACGGAACTCACAACACTATTATACATTATTTACTTAAAACACATACTTATTTATATTTCAAATTTGCACTCATCATAACTGTACATACAAATTGTCTATATTATATATTGTTTTTGCCTTTTTTTTTTTTTTTTTTTTTTTTTTGCACTTTGTCTATCTTGTATATTTGTATATTATACTTATTATTTTTGTTATCTGTGTCCTGTCTTGTCGCTGTCACTCTGTTGCACTGTGGAGCTTCTGTCACTAAAACAAATTCCTAGTATGTGTAAACATACCTGGCAATAAAGCTCTTTCTGATTCTGATTCTGATTCTGCTTGGACACAGAGCTCTGTGAACAGCCAGCCTCTTTTGCAATGACCTTTTGTGTCTTGCCCTCCTTGTGCAAGGTGTCAATGGTCGTCTTTTGGACAACTGTCAAGTCGGCAGTCTTCCCCATGATCGTGTAGCCTACAGAACTAGACTGAGAGACCATTTAAAGGCCTTTGCAGGTGTTTTGAGTTAATTAGCTGATTAGAGTGTGGCACCAGGTGTCTTCAATATTGAACCTTTTCACAATATTCTAATTTTCTGAGATACTGAATTTGGGATTTTCCTTAGTTGTCAGTTATAATCATCAAAATTAAAAGAAATAAACATTTGAAATATATCAGTCTGTGTGTAATGAATGAATATAATATACAAGTTTCACTTTTTGAATGGAATTAGTGAAATAAATCAACTTTTTGATGATACTCTAATTACATGACCAGCACCTGTACATAAATGATCTGGCATCAGCGCTGGGGCGCTCTACTGTCCCCGGCCTCACTCTACACCACAGAGAGGTCAGAGGTCACTCTACCGTCCCTGGCCTCACTCTACACCACACAGAGGTCAGAGGTCACTCTGCTGTCCCTGGCCTCACTCTACACCACACAGAGGTCAGAGGTCACTCTGCTGTACGCGGATGATCTGGTCCTGCTGTCCCGCACACCTGAGGGCCTTCAGCAGAGCTTGTCCCTGCTGGAACAGCACTGTCAGAGGGTCTACAGCAGAACCTGGACATCCTGCATCAGTTCTGTCAGACCTGGACCCTGACTATTAACCGTAACAAAACTAAAGTACTAACATTCCAGAAAAGACCTAGATGTCAGGGAAAGAGACACAATTTCACCCTTGGTACGAAAACAATTGATCATGCCACAAGCTACACATACCTCGGGCTGAAAATAAGTGGAAAGCTAAATTTGGCCGTGAATGAACTGAAAGAGAAAGCAAGAAGCCATCAAAAAATCAACCCAAATTGAAATACCAATCAGAATCTGGCTCAAAATATTCCAATCAGTCACAGAACCGATTGCACTATATGGCAGCGAAGTTTAGGGTCCTCTTCTAAGCCACGAATTTGACAAATGGGACAAAACCCCAACAGAAGCCCTGCATGCCGAGTTCTTTAAGAGTATCCTGAGAGTACAGAGGAACACACCGAACAACGCATGCAGGGCAGAATTAGGCCAATACCCTCTATTAATCCACATTGAGAAACGAGCCATCAAATTTTAGAAACATCTAAAAACGAGTGACCCCAACTCTTATCATTCTAAAGCCCTTAAAGACCATGAAATGAACATTGAAAAAAGCCCCCTGATTCAGATGATCCTGAGGCTGCAAAAACAAACTAACATGACTAACAACAGCCAGCCTCAGGACACTGACACCCTCATCCACAGAATTAGGCCCAACCAAATTATAAAAGCACAAAAAGAAAATTACCTGACCTAATGGACTGAAACAACAGAAAAACAAAGTAAACTTGAATGTTATTTGGCCCTAAATAGAGACTACACCACAGCAGAATATCTGAGTACAGTGAAAGACTGTAAATTAAGAAGAATAATGACGAGGTACAGACTGAGCAATTACACGCTGACTGTAGAGACGGGCAGATACAGACAGAACTGGCTGCCCAGAGAGAGACGCATCTGCCCGTATTGGAGACAGAGCAACACTTCTAGGTCCTCCTAGGAAGTTGGTATGTACGAGGTGGGAAGTCGTGTTTACGACGGCAGGTGCGTTCAAGTCACTTTCTTCGGAGTAAGATAGCGGTGTGCCTTCTCTTAATTAATTACACAAAAATACAGCACTTCTACTTATAGAAAATTAAGAACAAAGAATGCATCAGGTGAGTTTAGCTTTTTTATGTTTTTAGTTAATTTATGAAGCCATTGTAAACTTTATCGTTACATATTATAATGCTTTCATATTTTGCGCAGGCAGTTAGCTTACTTCGTTGTAAATAGAAAAGCCTGACAATGTCACTGCTAAATGCCTATAATATTGTGGTATTCCGCCATGTTTCTCACTGACACGCCCCCAACACGAACAGATCGGGGCTTAAAGAAAATCCCGAACTTCCCACTCATATTTACAACATTGTGGTGCCGTTCATGTGCGTTCAGATCGTAAATACAATCTTTCCGACATGACTTGAACACACCAAGAGAGTATGTGTGTGAGAGAGTGAGTGAGAGTGAGTGTGTGTGTGTGTGTGAGAGTAGACGTACGTTTGTGTAGTCCTGCTGTAATCCAGATCTCTCTTCCATGATCCACACTAGAAAACACACACAGAGTCACAGTTAATCAGTAAATACACACACACACACTCTCTATCTCTATCTCTCTCTCACTTCCGGTGTGATTGTTAAGCAAGGGTGTGCGGAGCGGTGTAAGTGTGGTGCAGAGTGGTGTGAGTGAAGTTTTTTCTTCTTTCTGCTTATCTTTTTTGATTGTTTTGTTTTTAGTTTCTGTTAGTTTAGTTTAAGGGCTTTGTTCTATCCGTTATTTGGAAGTATGTCGGCCCAGCAAGCACAGGGGTTGAGTTCACTCACGAGACACCATGCGATTAAGGTGGCATCTTCGGTGAGTGTCGAAGAATGTTGTTTGGCCGTTGGGGAGGTAGTGGGACATGCTAGTGTTTTGTCCAGGGATAGTGTAGACAAGGCGAATGAGTTGGTAGAGCGGGAAATTTTTATTGATGGGAAATTTATTTAAGTTCTCCCACTCTCCTTACCAGCGAAAAAGGTTATTCTATCTAATGTGCCACCTTTTGTTAGTGATGAAATTCTAACGCAAACTTTGACATGCTACAGAAAGTTGGTGTCCCCAATAAAAAAGATCCCAATAAGTAGCGAGTCACCTTTATTGAAGCATATTGTTTCTTTTAGGCGGTTGACAAGTTCGCCTGCCCATTCAGTCTGAATGGTTAATGGTAAAACAAACTCGGCTTGCTGTCCTTGAAGAAGGCTCGAACCCGATGTTTGGCTTGAGCTCCGAGCTAAACCCCCAAAAAGATATTTACAAGGACAGCAAGCTGGGCAGTCAACTAAGAGTAGTTCAGCAATATACGGTAAGTACAGAAGACTTTAATCCCTCTCCCCCCAAAGATGAGCAGAATATTTTTAAAATAATTTATAGATTAAAAATAAGTAATTAGACACTGTGGCAATGTTTCTAAGCAGGCTTATTTTCCCAGACTTAAAGCACGTGTGTTGAGTTAAATTGTGTGTCTTCGTCGATACGAGTTCCACCTTAATGTTAATATATCCGCTACAATTGGTGCATTTCTGTCACAATTCAATGCTAGCTACGCCTAACTATTAACTACATAACCTATGTTAAACCTGAACTCTACCCCAACAATGGAAGGGGAAAACGGGAGATAAAGTGAATGCAGAGTCGAACACACCATGCACACGTTTTTTTCTGTTTGTAAGTTAATGTAACGTTAGCTAGCATAATGTGCCATTTTTACGATGTACCCTGGGTACATTTACGTAATGGTTGTATCCGAAACACCAGAAGTTAATGGTGAATCAAAGTGCACTTCCCATCGCTCTTTCCAGTCTAGCTAACGTTTAGAGATTTATTTATTCAATTATTTATTTCTCTTTTGAGATTTTGCTGAGTGTGCCAACGGAGGGACTGTTGTTGTTATTAGCTAAATTAACTAACGTTGGCCTGGCCCTTTGTGTGTGTGTATATCAGCAAAATTTTACTTTAAATGTTCTGTAATTAGACATTTCTGTCTTTTCAAACACACAATTCCAAAATGCCACATAATGCTACCCAGCATTATACAGTATGCAAAAATTGTCAAGTAAAATCTATGATGCAGTCGACCATATATTTGAAATGTCCTAACAAATTGCAATTAATGTTATGATTGAATAGGTATGCATGGTTTTATTCAGGGAATATACTTATTAATATAAGTAAAACTCTCGTATTTAGTAACAGCAGCCAGTAGTGGTATTTTCTTTGGCCTAGTTTTTAAAGTCAGTCTTTGAAATTAGGAGAATACTGCTTGTTGTGTGTTTTTCTGTTTTCTGGCCTTAGCATACACATTAGGGTAAATTAGTTGCAGTTTTTATACACTATTTTTTTCATAGCGGAAATGTTTTTTCTTCGTACAAAAAAAGAACTACATCACAATATAAAGCTGTCCCCATGCTCTTCTGGTGTGAAGAAGACGTTTTTCTTAACATTCACATACTGTAATGTATAACTAACTATCCTTTTCTTTCTCTTTCAGTGACGTGTATGTGGCAGTGCAGGCAGTGTGTTGCAAAGGAGGTACAAATTACTTAAGCATTATAAAATACACCATAGTTTTGGAAGCAGCAATCATTATGTTTGTGTATATTTAAATTGTCCATGCAGATTTAAGACATGGGCAGGACTTAAAACCCACGTGTATAGAGTTCACCCGTTGCACAGAGAGCAACACGTTCATGTACTTTTCGATGTGAGTTATGTGAGCGTTCTGACCTTTCCACGGAGAAAGATTTTTCTTCACATTGGAACACATTTGAAAAATAATAAGACCATAAGTTGTGTATTTTTTGGTTGCTCTTTCAAGACAAAAATTTTAAGTACATTTTATTTACACTCACAAAAAGATTTTAAAGCAGGTTTAACTGTGTTTACAGACTCAGCACATAGCTCTGAAGATGTAAGTACTGGTTGTTCTACTGATATGTCATATCCTGAAGTTAGTACAGAAGTTAGGGTCAGAAAGTGATGATCTTGCTGTTCAATTTGCCCAAATTAATTGAGCAGAAAGTAGCTGTAATATTGTTAAAAAAGGAAAATATATATCATATTCCTGCCAGAGTGTTAGACGAATTGTTGGAAGAACTGTATTTTTTGTTAAGCTCTGGCTTTAATAGTCATTCTCAATTAGGGCTGGACCCGAATATTCGATTATTCGAATATTTGATCGGTGGGTTGGTATTTCATTTTCAATTTTGGGATTTGAATATTTGTTTTTTTCCTCCACACACCTGGGATCCCCCTCAGGAAACGGTTCTCATTCGCGCTTTAATGTTTACACTATAAAATCTGGTGAAATACAATACTCTTTTTTTTTTTTACAATTATCTTATATAGCCTAGCCTTTTTTAATAGGATGGACAGTTGAAGGAACCCAACCTCGTTATACTTAAATATATTTGCTTCTTCTTAGCCTACTAATGTGTTCTCTGCAACTGGAGTACTCTGTCTGAAGCGCACAACTGCATGAGCTTGTATTTTGGGTTAAAGGTGGGGTTATCCATTTTTTCAACAATGCTTTTGGCCATTGTTGATATTTGAAATCAACCCAAACAAACCCACCCCTCTCTTCATTGCTCCACCTCCAAAACTCACACTCCATTCCTAACCACCCTGCTCCGAGTCGGTCTCGAACCCTGGCCCGTCCGCTTCTGTCATGCGAGGCATGTGAGCTATCAATGACGCCAAACACCGCATTCTCTAGCGGTCGTCAGTGCTCAGAGGTTTACCTGCTCAACTCTCACTATCTGGCCACTGTTTTTTCACATAGCCCACCTGACTGAAAGAGCTCATTATTATGCGGGTAATTCAGGTCATTATGCGGATCTTTTGTCTTCTCAGGTGTGAATCACAGCATTATTCATGAAGATTCACGCCTCCACGCATACTGTGTTTCTTGACAAAAAGTGTCTTACAAAATCTAAATCAATATATCGTTTTATATGAACGAGTAGGCAGGATAATTTTTACATTATTTTGAAGCAAAAACTCTAGTCTACAACCTCCAATACCCAGAAGTCTTGTGAACACAGATTTAATATATATTTTTTGGCCTTATTTCAGTGACTTAAGTTTTTTGTTTTTTCAATAACCACGCATAAACGTTATTCCTTCAAAAACACAAACATGTACATACATGTTCCTCACATATTATTGTAGCCTAGTTTGTGCTGAATACAGTGTAATGACACTTTTGTCATTAATATGTTTATGAACAACTGAAAAAAGCACAAATGTTAGGGCATGTCAAAACTTCTCCAGGGCCCCAAAAAACCTCAGACCCCAGAGGGTTAATGTGCTGTTAATTTCTGATTTGGGAGCGATTTGTTTGTCAGAAAAATGTTAGACTACCTTATTAAAAGTATTGCTCTTAACAGACCTGTTTTGTATCACTAGTGCAGTGTCCGTTCTCGGAGCATATAAGCCCTTCCCGCGTGAGGTGTGACGCTTTCAACTAGTTTTTATTTCGCTGTTCTGTAGTTTATTAAAAGTTTATTAATTCTGAATGTGTCACTTGTCCATATTGCGCCACTGCACTCCCTTGGTTCCGCAGCAACACACCCGCCACGTGTGAAGTCGATTGGATGAACGGTTCTCGACATAATCAAAATGCAAATGGACAGACAGACAGAGATTCCTCCTGTAACACATTGTGTATGGAGCAAATAGGGATACGTTAGCTCACTTCGCTTGAGTTACTGATACCAGACAGACTTCACAGAGGCGATTTACATTTCACAACTGGCGCTTTATTCCCCATGAAACTCGTGTAACTGTCCTTTGCAAATGTTATGCCGTCCACAGCATTACTTAATAAAGAAAATAACTTTAAATGAGCAACAGAAAAACAGAAATAATCTGCATACATGCGGTGCTCAAGTCGCACATACAATGCAGACAGTTCAACCGGTAGCGTGCAGCTCATATTTCTACTCGTTACACCGCCTTTATTAGAGAGAAGAATATGTTCAGTCCCCTCCCTCCGAAGCTTCGAATATTCGGTGTTGATTACTACTGAAGCTCAAAAAATGGTATTCGGACCAGCCCTATTCTCAATGCAGCTGTGCCGCCACTGAAGTTTGAGTCAATCTTGTCCCCACCCCACAGGATGACACTATACATACCCAAAGAGCCTGTGTCATCAAGTCTCTGTGCACCTACTTGAATGAAGACCCTGAAAAACTAGTGAAGGCATATTTGGTGAGTTGATGAGAAAATAGTTTCAAAAGCCCACTGAATCTGTGCTTGGGCCGCGTTTTTCCCTATTTGCTACAACAAACATGTGACATGAGAGAACACATAACTTTGTCAAATAACAGAGCTGGACAAATTGTCCATTTATAGGAAACTGATGGTACACCATGACAAAGTTCTAATGTGAATCATAATAATGTATACAAAATTATTCCCTCATTATGCGTTAGCCATTTATTAGTGTTACAGCCGCGTAATTGCATTTGAATATGCCTTCCCGTGATATTCTGTATTACTCTTCATGGATAAATGTTAAATTCTGTAAACCAATACTGAATTTGTGCATGTCTCTCTATATTACTATAACTTTAACTAAATCTCTATGTTACTGTCATTTTAGCTGAATCTCTCTTTATTTGAAGTTATAACTTTATAATGAAGTTTATGTAAATTGCCTCATAAGCAGTTCTGGGTTTAAATGCATTTACCATTTCTAAGAACAAGGTGGTGGCATAAAATTGCATTGTTGTTTATATAGTTTAATTTTTTAATAAAATTTAACCTGAGAATTTCTTCAAAGATTGTGTAAATTGTTCATATAAATATTGTCTTTGGATAATACTTGTACATGTAAGTTCATACATTTATTTTCTTTCTATTGTAGGCTACACACACACACACACACAAACCCCATATATATCCCTGCATATGTACACACATATATACATATTTATATGGTGAATACGGATTAACTCTGTAAAGCCTGTGTACAGCTGTGTTGTGTACAGCCTGAATGAAAGTTACCATTGTGCTAAAAACAAATAAACCTCCTTTGGATGAAGCTGATTGGATCTTTTTGTTTTGACAGACACCCCTTGAGAAAATCTATATATCAGACCTCACCTAATACAGTCCCTTTTTCAGGCATACTACATAAGATTTGAAACTATTTTACTGTCACAGGGCAGACTGTGCTGTATGTGTGTGCGTTTGTATGGGTGAGAGAGCAGGATAAAGCGAATAAAATGTTATTTTGTAGGAAAATCATACATCACGATTTATATCCTATTATATTTATTTGTTTGGTCAATGTCTTTGTAGTTTTTTTTTGTTTTTTGTTTTTTTGTTTGTTTGTTTTGCTGTTGTAGGCTGTCAGGATTAAATAATTTTGCAAAGTGATATGGAATGGTAATGTAGTCAAGACCTGCCTGGAACTACTTTAGCTGTGCATTTACTGGAAATAATTGCACACCTTAGTTTATCAACCAATCAGAATGAACCATTCAATAGTCCTGTAGTATAACTAGAGCTAAAACTCAACTTTTGTAAATGTATGAAAGAAATAAAGTGTACCTGGTTTGTAATAAGTGATTATTGTAATGCTGTTTTTGGAATTGTTTGATCAAAACTCCTTCTGCTCTACATACTTGAGTTTATCCAGTCTGTAGTTTGGATGGCTGAGTTTATCAATGAGTAGCTTGACTCCTGAATCTCCTGGGTGATTGTAGCTCAGATCCAGTTCTCTCAGGTGTGACGGGTTTGAACCCAGAGCTGAAGACACATAACCACAGCCTTCCTCTGTCACCATACAGCCAGACAATCTACAAAGACACAGCAACCGTCCACCACATTAGTTTGGCAGTCAGATGTTACTATCACACAATGACCTGTGTATTAACAGCTGTTATTTTCTATAGATTCAAGTCACAAAAGTAATAAAAGTGTCTGTGGAAGTGTACCAGAGCAAAAGTATTCATTTAGTCATCAGACACATTTATATACATGTTTGTATATAAATTGAATTGTAAATTTATACCAATTTCAGCCTTTCATTAGGTATTATTTATTTTTAACTGTTTAAAAAGCTTAAATAACTGGCAGTAATTTCAAGTGATTACTTTTTTTCAAATTTCATTGTTTTGAATTGAAAATATATCATTTACATTTAGGCAAGAAATATTAAGTCATACAAATAAGACTAAATGTGTGCATTTTTTTTTTTTTTTTTTTTTTTAAAAAAGCATTATTTGCAAGTAGTTCAAATCTATTACTTTACAATGAATTTTAGTTGCTTTCATTTTAACAGAAAACCTCAGGGAGTTAATGACAATTAAACACTAGTGACAAACTTTAATGCTTCTTAATTGTTGAGAAGATTTATATAAAAATCTCTACAAAGATGGGAAAACGTTTGGCGCATTTAAAATTTTCAGCATTTTCAGATCCATGTTATGAGTGGCCCAAACTCACTTGCTGGAGTTCATGTGATGTAGCATTTACTGCAGTGTACTGAAACTCAGCTCCTCCCTAATTAAACACATTCTGATCCAGCTAATCAAAGTCATCAGGATTACTAGAAACTTTCAGGTAGGTGTTTTGGAGTTGGTTGGATCTAAACTGCTGGACAGTGGCGCTATAGGAGCTGAGTTTGAGACCACAGATTTACTGTGAACTGAGCCACTCTGAAACACTGAAACACAGGATAATGAGTTTCTTGTGTGTAAATGAATACAGTGCCACACTTCATTCTGAAACACGGAGCGTGTTAGGTTTATAGACTAGTTTTGGCCACTAGAGTTTCATTTCAGTTTCCTACGATTGTATTATGTTTTATTGTTCTCACCTGTGCCTTGTTTCCTGTGAGTGTATTTAAAGGGATAGTTCACCCAAAAATGAACATTCTGTCATAATTTATTCACCCTCAAGTAGTTCCAAACTTGTTTGAAAGTTTTTGTTCTGCAGCACACAAAGGAAAATATTTGGAGGAATTTCAGTAACCAAACAGATCACATCCCCCATTGACTACCATAGCATTTGTTTTTCCTACTATGGTAGTCAGTGGGGAGCAAGATCTGCTTGATTACAAACATTCTTCCAAATATCTTCCTATGTGTTCAGCAGAACAAAGAAATGTATACAGGTTTGAAACTACTTGAAGGTAGTGTTGTAGTCAAGACCACCTAAACCAAGACCAGTGTGTGTCAAGACCAAGGCAAGACCAAGACAAGACCAAGACCAAGACCAAGGCAAGTCGAGACCGAGTCAAGTTGGTCTTGACCAGAGTAGCCCTCCTCAAATTCATCTGAAAGATCCACATTTACTGCCTGAGAAATGTCTTATTTTTAATCAATAATTACAATTACAATAATAAGACACTATATAGAGCGGTTACCAATCAATTGAAACAAACAAAATTCATCTTTACACTGCAGAGGTGGAACAGAAGTTGCATCTGAATTGGTACAATTACAAATGGATGAATAATGTTGAGATTAATGTTTTACAAATAAAATTTTGTAAACATTCATTAAAAAAAATAAAAAAATAAAAAAATAAAATAATCAATATCACATTTGCAATTGTACTCATATTTGTGAAAACAGCCCTCTTTCTTATGCTTAATTATATTGTTACAGAGGGACATGCGTCGAGAGGCGTGCGGATCCATATGCAAGCTTTATTTAAAAAACATAGTCAAAAACGTGCCAGGGTCTGACAATGGCAACCAGGTATTTAGAGGGCAAGACAAAAGAGTAACCCAAAACACAGGCAGAGGTCAAGGCAGGCAGCAAACAATCATCAAACAAGGAAAACAGTCCAGGGTTAAAAACACAGGCAAGGCTAGGCAAGGACAAGGAAACAAGGCAGGAATACACGGAAAACCGGAATAATACTCAGCAATGTGTGTGTGAAGGAGTGCAGCTTATAAAGGGAACCTGATGGGAAACAGGTGTGAGTGTGATCAGTGCCTAGCTGAGGGATTGTGGGAAATGTAGTCCAGAGTGAAGTGACTGCGTGTGTGCAATGAAAAAGTCTTAATGGTGAAACGGAGACCTCTGGTGGGGAGTGGAAGGAAGCAGCAGGCGGCGGAAACGTGACAGAACCCATAGTCGTGTCAAGGCAGATAGGAAACTCAGGGACGACCTCCGTGGTTGTGTCAAGGCAGACAGGAAACTCAGGGACGATCTCCGTGGTCGTGTCAAGGCAAACAGGAAACTCAGGGACGACCTCCATGGTCGTTTCAGGGCAGACAAGGAACTCATGGATGACCTCTGTGGTCGTATCCAGGCAGACAGGAAGTCCATAGCCCACGAGGCTGGGTTCTGGGACTGCGGCAAACTCTAGAGTGGACTCACGGACTGAGGCGGACTCTGGACTGGATTCATAGGTTGAAGCAGGCTCAGGAGTGAACCCATGGGCTGGATCAGGCTCTGGAGCGGATTCATCGACTGGAACAGTCTCTGGAGAGGATTAATGGACTGGAGCGGATTCATGGACTGGATTCGATGTGTGTGCAGCCCATACACACCAAATGGCTGTGGCCATAATGGCCAGTGCTGCAATCTCTGAAGGCTCGGGCGTGGCAGCCATCTCGGCTGAGGGCTCAGGTGTGGCAGCCATCTCGGCTGAGGGCTCACAGACAGCCACCTTAGCTGTGACAGGACAAGGCGAAAGTTCATAGATGGCCTCCTTAGCCGGGACAGGACAGGACGAAAGTTCATAGCTGGGTACCGCTGACACCTCTAGAGGGTCAACCTCCATTATGGGGAGCGCTACAGACAGGGGAATCAGTTCAGGAGCAGGAGGACTCCTGGTTTGGGGAAACCAGCTGTTCGTACTGACACCAGCGGTGGATCCTCCACGCTGGATGCCAACCTCTGACGCTTGATGATGGGTTCCCCCGACAGAACAGGAGAATTGTGGTATAACAACCGCAACAAGACGTGACTCTGGGGTGTCAGACATAATGTGGCAAGGATCTGGAAGATCAGCGGAGACGTGACGTGACTCTGGAAGATCAGCGGAGACGTGACGTGACTCTGGAAGATCAGCGGAGACGTGACGTGGCTCTGGAAGATCAGCGGAGACGTGACGTGGCTCTGGAGGATCAACTGTGACTTGACTCGGCTCAGGAAGATCAACTGTGACTTGACTCGGCTCAGGAAGATCAACTGTGACTTGATTCGGTGTTGTGGTGGCCGCCATTTTGTGAGCGGGTTCTAGCGCAGCCACCATTAAAGGCACAGAAGTAATGTTGCGTTCCTCCGCGACCCCCATAGTGAAAAAAGAGCCAGTTAACAGTAGAGCATAATCTAAGAATTTAAGGGTTGATTTATGCCTTCACAAAAAAAGTCTATGAGAACACAATCAGGCAGATCAGAAAAATGTGCCAAATCCAAAAACTCCTGAATATATACCTCTAACGGTCGCATACCTTGTTCTAAGGTTAATAATAGTTTTGCAAGGTTCATACCTGGCCAGTGTTCTTGAGAAAAGCTGCTGGATCCTCGTGTGGCTGAGTATTCTGTTACGGAGGGACTGCGTCGAGAGGCGTGCGGATCCATATGCAAGCTTTATTAAAAAAGTCAAAAACAGGCCAGGGTCTGACAATGGTAACCAGGTATTTAGAGGGCAAGACAAAAGAGTAATCCAAAACACAGGGTATTGTATTGTAATACAGTACTTCACCCGCACTGACTTTCAAGCAGCCCAACTGCTTCTGCAGTGGACTTCTTCTCCAGCAATCAACGCCTGACCTGCACAACTCTTGCCATTGTAACTTCCAGACTGCAAAGGATCCTGCGGACCAACCACCGCCTGACCTACAGTTCTCCGCTGTTCTAAGGTTAATAATAGTTTTGCAAGGTTTGCAAGGTTTGCAAGGTTCATACCTGGCCAGTGTTCTTGAGAAAAGCTGCTGGATCCTCGTGTGGCTGAGTATTCTGTTACGGAGGGACTGCGTCGAGAGGCGTGCGGATCCATATGCAAGCTTTATTAAAAAAGTCAAAAACAGGCCAGGGTCTGACAATGGTAACCAGGTATTTAGAGGGCAAGACAAAAGAGTAATCCAAAACACAGGGTATTGTATTGTAAATACAGTACTTCACCCGCACTGACTTTCAAGCAGCCCAACTGCTTCTGCAGTGGACTTCTTCTCCAGCAATCAACGCCTGACCTGCACAACTCTTGCCATTGTAACTTCCAGACTGTAAAGGATCCTGCGGACCAACCACCGCCTGACCTACAGTTCTCCGCTGTTCTAAGGTTAATAATAGTTTTGCAAGGTTTGCAAGGTTTGCAAGGTTCATACCTGGCCAGTGTTCTTGAGAAAAGCTGCTGGATCCTCGTGTGGCTGAGTATTCTGTTACGGAGGGACTGCGTCGAGAGGCGTGCGGATCCATATGCAAGCTTTATTAAAAAAGTCAAAAACAGGCCAGGGTCTGACAATGGCAACCAGGTATTTAGAGGGCAAGACAAAAGAGTAATCCAAAACACAGGGTATTGTATTGTAATACAGTACTTCACCCGCACTGACTTTCAAGCAGCCCAACTGCTTCTGCAGTGGACTTCTTCTCCAGCAATCAACGCCTGACCTGCACAACTCTTGCCATTGTAACTTCCAGACTGTAAAGGATCCTGCGGACCAACCACCGCCTGACCTACAGTTCTCCGGATTACACAACTCCCACTGCAAGCGGAAGAATACCAGTAGAAGACGTCCCCCATTGCCGGTCTGATCACCTGAGCACGTGGAACGTAAATATAAGCTAACCAAACCTCTTCCCCATGGCCTTGGCATTAAGTTGTTGCTATATGAGATTGCTATTTGTGTAGAGACGATTTATCTAGGGTCAGCGTATACAGATAGATACATTAGACATGTTATCTGTTTTCATAGTAAATGCTTATTTACTACTTAATATCAGCATCCAGAAAGACCATAACTGACTACCCCATAGACCGCTAATTACCCATTCATTGCTTCGTCCAATCTGTTGCTCATCTACTTGGTATTCATTCCATTAACGTCTGTTTGTGTAGTAGTTTGAAGCTTCTGTTTGATTATTTATTCAGTTTTCTTAGTAGTTTAGTCATTTTTCCTTTGTAATTTAATAATTTTTCTTAGTACTATTTAATGAGTGTGATATTCTACTTTTATATTTTTTTGTTAATAAATAAATTTTAGTGCAAACTGTGTCATTCTTGTGTTGATAATCAGAGGCTCTACAAACTCACCTGAATCTCACTAAAACCTTCAGATTGTTCAGATGACAAACTTCCTCCAATTTATATAATTCTAATTCAGTCAACAATCTTAACTTAAACGCCTCTGATTGGCAATTGCATTCAAGAAATCAACAGAAATGTCTGTGATTGGCTACATTGCTGAATACTGCAAAATCATGTTGGAAATAGAAACCTTTGACACTTTCCAGAGCACAAACACAAATATAAACTGGAGTGTTTGGTAAATATATTTCGCCAAGTCGGATGGGGGCCCCCAATTCCCCTGGGGCCCAAAGCGGCCACTTACCTCGCTTATTGGTTAAGTCCGCCTATGATTATAGCATAGTTAATTATTTTAAAACCATTCACCTTAGTATCTCCAGCTGACAGTTTGGACTCTTCAGTCCATCAGAAAGAAGATTCACTCCAGAATCCTGCAGCTCATTCTTACTCAGATCCAACTCTCTCAGGACAGAGTTTGAGGATTGTAAAACTGAAGACAAACTTTCACAGGACTGATCAGTGAGATTACAGCACTGAAGCCTGTGTAGAGAACAAAACAAACACCAATAGTAATGCTTATTAGGTACCACTTATAATCTGGAGCTTGAAAAATCTTTGACTGTGATGTAAGCAAATCTAAAATAATTTTCTCTTCATAAAACATCAAACCAGTATTTATATCATCACCCACATTACATTTATTCATTTTTCTGACCAATCTAGACCAATCTGTCCAACAAGTCACCCATGTAAAATGAAGGCTCAATTACAAAAACACGCATGCTACAGCTGAGCTCGAAAGTTTACATACCCCTTGCAGAATTTGCAAAAATGTTAATCGTTAACAAAATAAGAAAAGTCATAAAAATTGCATGTTATTTTTTATTTAGTACTGTCCTGAATAAGCTTTTTCACATAAAAGATGTTTACATATAGTCCACAAGACAAAAAAAAAAAAAAAAGCTGAATTTATAAAAATTACCCAGTTCAAAAGTTTACATACCCTTGATTCTTAATATTGTGTGTTGTTACCTGGATGATCCATGACTGTTTGTTTGTTTTTGTGATGGTTGTTCTTGAGTCCCTTGTTTGTCCTGAGCAGTTAAACTGACTATGTTCTTTAGTTTCCCAGAATCTCTTGCATATTTGAACCCTTTCCAACAATGACTGTATGATTTTGAGATCCATCTTTTCACACTGTGGACAACTGAGGGACTCAAAACTATTACAAAAGCTGCAAACATTCACTGATGCTCCAGAAGTAAACACAATGCATTAAGAGTCGGGGGGTGAAAACTTTTGAACAAGAAGATGATGTGCAAGTTCTTGTTTTGTTTAAAGATCATATTTTTTTTCATTTAGTACTGCCCTTCGGAAGCTACAGAAGATGCTTACATGTTTCCCAGAAGACAAAAAAAGTACTATTTATCCTGTTCAAACAATTCAAAAAGTTTACAACCCTGGCTCTTAATGAATTGGGTTTCCTTCTGGAGCATCAGTGAATGTTTGAACCTTTTTAATAGTTGTGTTTAAGTCATTCAGTTGTCCTCAGAGTGTTTGGTAAATATGTTTCACCAGGTCAGATGGGCCCCCCCGATTCCCTGGGGCCCTAAGTGGCCTCTTACCTCGCTTATTGGTTAAGATCGCCTATGATTATGGCATAGTTAATTATTTTAAAACCATTCACCTTAGTATCGCCAGCTGACAGTTTGGACTCTTCAGTCCATTAGAAAGAAGATTCATTCCAGAATCCTGCAGGTCATTCTTACTCAGATCCAACTCTCTCAGGAAAGAGTTTGAGGATTGTAAAACTGAAGACAAACTTTCACAGGACTGAGCAGTGAAATTACAGCACTGTAGCCTGTGTAGAGAACAAAACAAACACCAACAGTAATGCTTATTAGGTACCACTTATAATCTGGAGCTTGAAAAATCTTTGACTGTGATGTAAGCAAATCTAAAATAATTTTCTCTTCATAAAACATCAAACCAGTATTTATATCATCACCCACATTACATTTATTCATTTTTCTGACCAATCTAGACCAATCTGTCCAACAAGTCACCCATGTAAAATGAAGGCCCAATTACAAAAGACACACATGCTACAGCTGAGCTCGAAAGTTTACATACCCCTTGCAGAATTTGCAAAAATGTTAATCGTTAACAAAATAAGAAAAGTCATAAAAATTGCATGTTATTTTTTATTTAGTACTGTCCTGAATAAGCTTTTTCCACATAAAAGATGTTTACATATAGTCCACAAGACAAAAAAAAAAAAGAAGCTGAATTTATAAAAATTACCCAGTTCAAAAGTTTACATACCCTTGATTCTTAATATTGTGTGTTGTTACCTGGATGATCCATGACTGTTTGTTTGTTTTTGTGATGGTTGTTCTTGAGTCCCTTGTTTGTCCTGAGCAGTTAAACTGACTATGTTCTTCAGAAAAATCTTCCAGGTCCTGCAAATTCTTTAGATTCCCAGCATCTCTTGCATATTTGAACCCTTTCCAACAATGACTGTATGATTTTGAGATCCATCTTTTCACACTGTGGACAACTGAGGGACTCAAAACTATTACAAAAGCTGCAAACATTCACTGATGCTCCAGAAGTAAACACAATGCATTGAGAGTCGGGGGGTGAAAACTTTTGAACAAGAAGATGATGTGCAAGTTTTTCTTGTTTTGTTTAAAGATCATATTTTTTTTTCATTTAGTACTGCCCTTCGGAAACTACAGAAGATGCTTACATGTTTCCCAGAAGACAAAAAAAGTACTATTTATCCTGTTCAAACAATTCAAAAAGTTTACATCCCTGGCTCTTAATGAATTGGGTTTCCTTCTGGAGCATCAGTGAATGTTTGAACCTTTTTAATAGTTGTGTTTAAGTCATTCAGTTGTCCTCAGAGTGTTTGGTAAATATGTTTCACCAGGTCAGATGGGCCCCCCCGATTCCCTAGGGCCCTAAGTGGCCTCTTACCTCGCTTATTGGTTAAGATCGCCTATGATTATGGCATAGTTAATTATTTTAAAACCATTCACCTTAGTATCGCCAACTGACAGTTTGGACTCTTCAGTCCATCAGAAAGAAGATTCATTCCAGAATCCTGCAGGTCATTCTTACTCAGATCCAACTCTCTCAGGAAAGAGTTTGAGGATTGTAAAACTGAAGACAAACTTTCACAGGACTGAGCAGTGAAATTACAGCACTGTAGCCTGTGTAGAGAACAAAACAAACACCAACAGTAATGCTTATTAGGTACCATTTATAATCTGGACCTTGAAAAATCTTTGACTGTGATGTAAGCAAAGCTAAAATAATTTTCTCTTCATAAAACATCAAACCAGTATTTATATCATCACACACATTACATTTATTCATTTTTCTGAACAGTCTAGTCCAACAAGTCACTCATATGAAATGAAGGCCCAATTACAAAAGACTATGTAGCATCTGGACTGAATCAACGATGATCGATTCAGCTTTAGATTTTAGGAAAAGCTTTTACCCTCTTGAACTGCGTAGTTAAATCAAAGCTTGCTCCGGCCAGTCTGACTTTAATGGGACAGTTGGCACTTTTTATTGCGGGGTGTCGATGCTAAAAAGCTACACCACAAACCTCTTACTGACTTCACAAAGATCTTAATCAACTCAGATCAAATTCCCCCAGACCAGGCCCCAAATTCTTGTGAGGCCAGATGATCGCCAATACACACACACACATAGACTTTCTCTGCATTTAACTCAAAAACTTCAGCTATTCCAGAATGTACACTATGTATTAGATGCATTAGATGTATTATATGCATTAGATAAGACTTTTAATTGTGTTAGTTAAACTCTATGGGGTGGTTTCCCGGACAGAGATTAAGCCTAGTCCTAGAATAAAATGGCCCTTTAAACCAAATGTTGAAAGTGAGATATTTTGAAATGTCATGCCAAATATTGGCTCATTTTGGATTTCATGAGAGCTACACATTCCAAAAAAGTTGGGACAGGTAGCAATAAGAGGCCAGAAAAGTTAAATGTACATATAAGGAACAGCTGGAGGACCAATTTGCAACTTATTAGGTCAATTGGCAACATGATTGGGTATAAAAAGAGCCTCTCAGAGTGGCAGTGTCTCTCAGAAGTCAAGATGGGCAGAGGATCACCAATTCCCCCAATGCTGCGGCGAAAAATAGTGGAGCAATATCAGAAAGGAGTTTCTCAGAGAAAAATTGCAAAGAGTTTGAAGTTATCATCATCTACAGTGCATAATATCATCCAAAGATTCAGAGAATCTGGAACAATCTCTGTGCGTAAGGGTCAAGGCCTGAAAACAACACTGGATGCTAGTGATCTTCGGTCCCTTAGTCGGCACTGCTTCACATACAGATTTGATACTGTAATGGATATAACTACATGGGCTCAGGAATACTTCCAGATAACACTGTCGGTGAACAAAATCCACCGTGCCATTCGCCGTTGCATGTTATTTTTTATTTAGTACTGTCCTGAATAAGCTTTTTCACATAAAAGATGTTTACATATAGTCCACAAGACAAAAAAAAAAAAAAAGCTGAATTTATAAAAATTACCCAGTTCAAAAGTTTACATACCCTTGATTCTTAATATTGTGTGTTGTTACCTGGATGATCCATGACTGTTTGTTTGTTTTTGTGATGGTTGTTCTTGAGTCCCTTGTTTGTCCTGAGCAGTTAAACTGACTATGTTCTTTAGTTTCCCAGAATCTCTTGCATATTTGAACCCTTTCCAACAATGACTGTATGATTTTGAGATCCATCTTTTCACACTGTGGACAACTGAGGGACTCAAAACTATTACAAAAGCTGCAAACATTCACTGATGCTCCAGAAGTAAACACAATGCATTAAGAGTCGGGGGGTGAAAACTTTTGAACAAGAAGATGATGTGCAAGTTTTTCTTGTTTTGTTTAAAGATCATATTTTTTTTCATTTAGTACTGCCCTTCGGAAGCTACAGAAGATGCTTACATGTTTCCCAGAAGACAAAAAAAGTACTATTTATCCTGTTCAAACAATTCAAAAAGTTTACAACCCTGGCTCTTAATGAATTGGGTTTCCTTCTGGAGCATCAGTGAATGTTTGAACCTTTTTAATAGTTGTGTTTAAGTCATTCAGTTGTCCTCAGAGTGTTTGGTAAATATGTTTCACCAGGTCAGATGGGCCCCCCCGATTCCCTAGGGCCCTAAGTGGCCTCTTACCTCGCTTATTGGTTAAGATCGCCTATGATTATGGCATAGTTAATTATTTTAAAACCATTCACCTTAGTATCGCCAGCTGACAGTTTGGACTCTTCAGTCCATCAGAAAGAAGATTCATTCCAGAATCCTGCAGGTCATTCTTACTCAGATCCAACTCTCTCAGGAAAGAGTTTGAGGATTGTAAAACTGAAGACAAACTTTCACAGGACTGAGCAGTGAAATTACAGCACTGTAGCCTGTGTAGAGAACAAAACAAACACCAACAGTAATGCTTATTAGGTACCATTTATAATCTGGACCTTGAAAAATCTTTGACTGTGATGTAAGCAAAGCTAAAATAATTTTCTCTTCATAAAACATCAAACCAGTATTTATATCATCACACACATTACATTTATTCATTTTTCTGAACAGTCTAGTCCAACAAGTCACTCATATGAAATGAAGGCCCAATTACAAAAGACTATGTAGCATCTGGACTGAATCAACGATGATCGATTCAGCTTTAGATTTTAGGAAAAGCTTTTACCCTCTTGAACTGCGTAGTTAAATCAAAGCTTGCTCCGGCCAGTCTGACTTTAATGGGACAGTTGGCACTTTTTATTGCGGGGTGTCGATGCTAAAAAGCTACACCACAAACCTCTTACTGACTTCACAAAGATCTTAATCAACTCAGATCAAATTCCCCCAGACCAGGCCCCAAATTCTTGTGAGGCCAGATGATCGCCAATACACACACACACATAGACTTTCTCTGCATTTAACTCAAAAACTTCAGCTATTCCAGAATGTACACTATGTATTAGATGCATTAGATGTATTATATGCATTAGATAAGACTTTTAATTGTGTTAGTTAAACTCTATGGGGTGGTTTCCCGGACAGAGATTAAGCCTAGTCCTAGAATAAAATGGCCCTTTAAACCAAATGTTGAAAGTGAGACATTTTGAAATGTCATGCCAAATATTGGCTCATTTTGGATTTCATGAGAGCTACACATTCCAAAAAAGTTGGGACAGGTAGCAATAAGAGGCCAGAAAAGTTAAATGTACATATAAGGAACAGCTGGAGGACCAATTTGCAACTTATTAGGTCAATTGGCAACATGATTGGGTATAAAAAGAGCCTCTCAGAGTGGCAGTGTCTCTCAGAAGTCAAGATGGGCAGAGGATCACCAATTCCCCCAATGCTGCGGCGAAAAATAGTGGAGCAATATCAGAAAGGAGTTTCTCAGAGAAAAATTGCAAAGAGTTTGAAGTTATCATCATCTACAGTGCATAATATCATCCAAAGATTCAGAGAATCTGGAACAATCTCTGTGCGTAAGGGTCAAGGCCGGAAAACCATACTGGATGCCCGTGATCTTCGGGCCCTTAGACGGCACTGCATCACATACAGGAATGCTACTGTAATGGAAATCACTACATGGGCTCAGGAATACTTCCAGAAAACATTGTCGGTGAACACAATCCACCGTGCCATTCGCCGTTACTGGCTAAAACTCTATATCTATATCTAAAAAGAAGCCATATCTAAACATGATCCAGAAGCGCAGGCGTTTTCTCTGGGCCAAGGCTCATTTAAAATGGACTGTGGCAAAGTGGAAAACTGTTCTGTGGTCAGACAAATCAAAATTTGAAGTTCTTTTTGGAAAACTGGGACGCCATGTCATCCGGACTAAAGAGGACAAGGACAACCCAAGTTGTTATCAGCGCTCAGTTCAGAAGCCTGCATCTCTGATGGTATGGGGAAAGGCATCTGGAAAGGCACCATCAATGCTGAAAGGTATATCCAAGTTCTAGAACAACATATGCTCCCATCCAGACGTCATCTCTTTCAGGGAAGACCTTGCATTTTCCAACATGACAATGCCAGACCACATACTGCATCAATTACATCATCATGGCTGCATAGAAGAAGGATCCGGGTACTGAAATGGCCAGCCTGCAGTCCAGATCTTTCACCCACAGAAAACATTTGGCGCATCATAAAGAGGAAGATGCGACAAAGAAGACCTAAGACAGTTGAGCAACTAGAAGCCTGTATTAGACAAGAATGGGACAACATTCCTATTCCTAAACTTGAGCAACTTGTCTCCTCAGTCCCCAGACGTTTGCAGACTGTTATAAAAAGAAGAGGGGATGCCACACAGTGGTAAACATGGCCTTGTCCCAACTTTTTTGAGATGTGTTGATGCCATGAAATTTAAAATCAACTTATTTTTCCCTTAAAATGATACATTTTCTCAGTTTAAACATTTGATATGTCATCTATGTTGTATTCTGAATAAAATATTGAAATTTGAAACTTCCACATCATTGCATTCCTTTTTTATTCACAATTTGTACAGTGTCCCAACTTTTTTGGAATCGGGTTTGTATATGTATGACTTTTTTGATGCTTTTCATTTTATTTAAACAATTCATTTTGATTTAACACCATTGTTTCTGGTTCAAATGTGATTGCTTCATGTTGAATAAATTGACTTGAAATGGTTACTATTTGATTTAACTTGATGTTTACATTTTGAAATAACATATTTCAATCAAGTAACCCAATCAAACAGGACTTTCACTTCCCATCAGGCTTTGCACCGGGCTGAATTAGAAGGGTAAATGTTGAAATAAAGTGTTATTTTATGCATTTTTAGCAAGATGAGAAAATGGAGAGACTTCTTAATGTTTAACATTCTATTATGTTGGTATTTAAAAGTTCCTGTTATGTTAGTGTTTTTTGGAGATTACCGTTGTGGTGAAGTGTTGAGCTTGTGCTTGGATTGAGGACCTGCTAACAATATTTGGCTTTGGCTATTTTTTTTATTTATTTTTTAAATTTAAATAAGTATATATATACATATTATATATATATATATATAATAAAGCAACCACTACAATAGTGCTTTGGATTGAACCAGTATCATTTCTAGACTGCCAACACTGAACTTCACGTGTAAATTGTTACATTTAGTTTGTTGCTATGTAAATCACAGGACAAAACAAGAAGTATTAATAATCGTAGGATTATTATATATATATAGAATTCATTACAAACAGATTTCCAGGCATTTTTTTTCACAGCTGATGTATTTTGCTTGCTTTAAAAGAACTGTCTCTTGTTTAGTAAAGTTTTATTATTATTATTATTATTATTATTATTATTGCAGTCTTTTTCTGCTGCCATTGTTTTCCTTGGATTTGCTTCTCAGTTCCATGCAATTTTAAGCTTTACTTGGTTCATTCCATGTTTTATAGGCAACTTCTCTCATGCTAATTCAGATTAGCACAGTTGTTTTTAAATGAATCTGGTTTATTTTAATTCAGGACTCCATAGTCCAGGTTTTAGTAATCTGTACTTTATCTGTGTTTAAGAAAGCCATATTTTAAACCACGACTAACTATTCTAGATTAAGGCCTACTCCTGGCTTAATTTAAACCCTGTCCGGGAAACCGCCCCTAACCTCTTGATTTAATCCTCTCTGAATGTCTTAACCAACTATAGGTGTTATGTTACGATAAAATGCATTATTCTATTTTTAAAGACCTTTGGAGTAAAAACTACTTAGATCTGACACTTCATAAATAAGGCAAATTAGGTTGTAAAAGGAGACAAAAGAAACTTCTCCCGCTCAAAATCCACCTTCGTCATTGGCCGGTTCATCCCAAGGAGGAGTGTAGACGATTTGCCTATATAACCAACCGACACAAGTTCATCTGTGCTCAGTCATCCCTATCTTTGGATGAGACAACTTTCTTTTCTTATTTTCCAGCAACTTTACTTTCAAGTTCACTCTGTTTAAAATTCCCGCTCGGCTGAAGACGCGATCTCGGGAAAAGACCAATAAACGCTCCAGCTCGAAAGCACTGAAATCCCACACGCATCCACTACAGCACCAAAAGTACCAATAACCGCTCTCTAGATGCGTTTCTAAGCTTCAAGTTGTGATTCGTTGCTGGCTTTCAAAGGTTTAACAGTTTGTAATTTTGCCATTCTTTGATCATCTCTCTCTTTCTTTACTTTTGTTATCCCACATTGTATTCTTTGCTTAGATTTAGTTGTATGAATTCCTATATTCATGTATTAAATCCATTGTATTCATGCTTGTTTGTCTCTGTTGATGCTCAGGAATGAACCAAGTCACTTTAACGTTTTTAAAAGATTGGAGTTGGTAAAAGATCGGACTGATACGTTTTGGTGGACAAAACAGACCAGTCTTTCTAAAATTAATTCTAAAACAAGAACTAATTCTAGACCATATATATTCATAATTAATTATAATCCGTTGTAATTAATTATCCATATATACATAATTCCCTTCATGGTAGGTTTATATTCATAATTGACCATAATGTGTTATGATTTAATTATATATATATATATATATATATATATATATATATATATTTCACCCATTTGAGCTAATTCGTTACAACTAACATGCTACAGTTGAGCTCGAAAGTTTACATACCCCTTACAGAATCTTCAAAAATGTTAATCGTTTTATTTAGTACTGTCCTGAATAAGCTTTTTCACATAACAGATGTTTACATACAGGTGCTGGTCATATAATTAGAATATCATCAAAAAGTTGATTTATTTCACTAATTCCATTCAAAAAGTGAAACTTGTATATTATATTCATTCATTACACACAGACTGATATATTTCAAATGTTTATTTCTTTTAATTTTGATGATTATAACTGACAACTAAGGAAAATCCCAAATTCAGTATCAGAAAATTAGAATATTGTGAAAAGGTTCAATATTGAAGACACCTGGTGCCACACTCTAATCAGCTAATTAACTCAAAACACCTGCAAAGGCCTTTAAATGGTCTCTCAGTCTAGTTCTGTAGGCTACACGATCATGGGGAAGACTGCCGACTTGACAGTTGTCCAAAAGACGACCATTGACACCTTGCACAAAGAGGGCAAGACACAAAAGGTCATTGCAAAAGAGGCTGGCTGTTCACAGAGCTCTGTGTCCAAGCACATTAATAGAGAGGCGAAGGGAAGGAAAAGATGTGGTAGAAAAAAGTGTACAAGCAATAGGGATAACCGCACCCTGGAGAGGATTGTGAAACAAAACCCATTCAAAAATGTGGGGGAGATTCACAAAGAGTGGACTGCAGCTGAAGTCAGTGCTTCAAGAACCACTACGCACAGACGTATGCAAGACATGGGTTTCAGCTGTCGCATTCCTTGTGTCAAGCCACTCTTGAACAACAGACAGCGTCAGAAGCGTCTCGCCTGGGCTAAAGACAAAAAGGACTGGACTGCTGCTGAGTGGTCCAAAGTTATGTTCTCTGATGAAAGTAAATTTTGCATTTCCTTTGGAAATCAGGGTCCCAGAGTCTGGAGGAAGAGAGGAGAGGCACACAATCCACGTTGCTTGAGGTCCAGTGTAAAGTTTTCACAGTCAGTGATGGTTTGGGGTGCCATGTCATCTGGTGGTGTTGGTCCACTGTGTTTTCTGAGGTCCAAGGTCAACGCAGCCGTATACCAGGAAGTTTTAGAGCACTTCATGCTTCCTGCTGCTGACCAACTTTATGGAGATGCAGATTTCATTTTCCAACAGGACTTGGCACCTGCACACAGTGCCAAAGCTACCAGTACCTGGTTTAAGGACCATGGTATCCCTGTTCTTAATTGGCCAGCAAACTCGCCTGACCTTAACCCCATAGAAAATCTATGGGGTATTGTGAAGAGGAAGATGCGATATGCCAGACCCAACAATGCAGAAGAGCTGAAGGCCACTATCAGAGCAACCTGGGCTCTTATAACACCTGAGCAGTGCCACAGACTGATCGACTCCATGCCACGCCGCATTGCTGCAGTAATTCAGGCAAAAGGAGCCCCAACTAAGTATTGAGTGCTGTACATGCTCATACTTTTCATGCTCATACTTTTCAGTTGGCCAAGATTTCTAAAAATCCTTTCTTTGTATTGGTCTTAAGTAATATTCTAATTTTCTGAGATACTGAATTTGGAATTTTCCTTGGTTGTCAGTTATAATCATCAAAATTAAAAGAAATAAACATTTGAAATATATCAGTCTGTGTGTAATGAATGAATATAATATACAAGTTTCACTTTTTGAATGGAATTAGTGAAATAAGTCAACTTTTTGATGATATTCTAATTATATGACCAGCACCTGTACAGTCCACAAGAAAAAAAAGACGTGCACCCCCCCCCAAAAAAAAAAAAAAAAATTCTGCAGGACCTGAAGAACAGAGCTCAGTTAACTGCTTAAGACAAACAAGAGACTCATGAACAACCATCACAAAACAAACAACCAGCTGTGGATCATCCAGGTAACGACACACAGTATTAAGAATCAAGGGTATGTAAACTTTTGAACTGGGTAATTTTTTATAAATTCAGCGAGTATTTTTTTTTTTGTCTTGTGGACTGAATGTAAACATATGTGAAATAGCTTATTCAGGACAGTAATAAATAAAAAATAACTTTTTTATAATGTTTATGATTCTTATTTTGTTAAAACAATTAACATTTTTGCAGAGGGGTATGTAAACTTTCGAGCTCAACTGTATGTTATGCAAAGACTATAAATACAAAGAAGACTCTTACAGTGCTCTTTTGGTGTTTTTGATCACTGGCAGCAGTCTCATCAGTGCTTCATCAGATCTTCTGTATTTCTGAAGTTCAAACTTTTCTTGAGTCTCTTCTGACATGAGGAGCACAAACACCAGAGCAGACCACTGAGCAGAGGAGAGATTCTGTACTGAAAGATTTCCTGAGCTCAGATTCTTCTGGATTTCCTCCACAAAGTCATCTTTCAGCTCACTCAGACAGTAGAAGAGATTGATGGTCCTCTCTACTGATTTCTCCATCTCTATTGTCTGTTTGATATAGTCAACGGTGTCTTTAACTTCATCTGTTTTCAGTTCCAGTCCTGGCAGTAGTTCCTTCAGTTCACTCTGATTGGACTCCAGTGAGAGACCCAGAAGGAACCGTAGGAAAAGGTCCAGGTGTCCGTTCTTGCTTTGTACAGCCTTGTTGATTGCAGCCTTATGAAGTTTAAACAGTGGCTTTTTGGAGAAATTCCATTTCAGTTTTTCTCTCCAGGATTCAAGAAATGGGTTCATTTTCTTGTCTTTGTTAATCAAAAACACATAAAGAGCAGCAAGGAATTCTTGTACGCTGAGATGTACAAAGCTGTAAATGTTTCTGGCTGAAACCTTTGCCTCCTGAAAGATTCGAGTGCATAACCCAGAGTATACAGAACCTTCGCTGACATTTAGTCCACATTCCTTAAGATCTTCTTTGTAGAAAATCAGGTTTCCTTTCTTCAGCTGTTGAAAGGCCAGTTTCCCAAGCTTCAGAATAATCTGATCAAAAGACTTTGCGTTGGTTTTAGGTTCAGGGTCATCACAGTATTTTTTTTCCATCTGTTGCTGCTGAGAAATTAAGAAGCTTGTGTACATCCCTGTGAGAGTTGTGGGAGTTTTGTCATTGCTCTCTCGAGCCATTAGAGGCTGAAGAACAGTGAGAGAGATCCAGCAGAAGACAGGGATGTGGCACATGATGTACAGACTCCTGGATTTCTTGATGTGACGGATGATGCTTCCAGCAACCTCAGGACTGCTGTTTTTGATGAAGTATTGCTCTTTCTGCTCATCGTTAAATCCTCGCACCTCTGTCACTTGATCAATGTAGTCACGGGGTATCAGACTGGCTGCTGCTGGTCTGGATGTGATCCAGATGAGAGCAGAGCGAACCAGATGTTTCTTGATAAGGTTTATTATTATCTTAATCACTGTTGTTTTTTCATTTACATTTGTAAATATCTCATCTTTGTCAAAGCTCAAAGGAAAGCGACATTCATCCAGCCCATCAAAGATGAACATAACTTTACCGTCACCTTCAGGAAGAGAGGGCAATTCTTCAGGGCTACTAAAGAAGTATTTGTTAAGCAGTCCCATGAGACTGTATTCTTTTTTAATCAAATTCAATCTACGGAATGGAAGTGGAAATATGAAGACTATATCCTGATTTTTTGTTCCTTCAGCCCAATCTAAGATGAATTTATTGACAGAGACAGTTTTTCCCACTCCTGCGATCCCCATTGTCAGCACTTTTCTGTTTCGTCGACCAGTGTCACCCTGGACTTGAAAAATGTCATTACATTCAATTGCCGTGTCAGTCAATCGGTTGTGATTTGATTCGATCTGTATCACCTCATGGTCGTTCACTCTTCCTCCAGTCTCATTCTCCACCACATATAAATCAGTGTAGATATTGTTCAGGTATTTCTGATGACCCGTCTGTGAATTACCAACCAATATCTGCTCATAGTCCTGTTTTAACTTGTTCTTCAGTTTGCGGCTGGTCTCTGTGTAATTATGAAGAGTATCTTGACTGTCGTCTGCAGTTGAGCCTGTAAGAAAGAGAGAAAAAGACAGCAAAGACTAAGCTATCGTATTTTTAATAAATTCATGCTTATACTATTTTCAAATTAATCACACTTTTACTGCAACAGTGTTTACATGCACATCTTACACTGATTATGCTTAAGTTGATAACATATATGGTGATTTTGCTTATGTTTTTGTTTTGGCCTCTAGAGGTCCTCATGGTGCTCTAATGCCCAGCTTACTCAGCTTGTAATTAGTGTTATTAGATTCACATGTGTCTCGTTAAGCTGTGTGTATTTAAGTGACTCTGTCTCATAGCTTCTTTACTTGGTGTTTAGTTGTTCTGTAGCTAGTTGCCTGAGTAAGTGTTCTCTAACTCTGAGATATTTTATTTTTTCTTGCCTGTGGATTATTCCCTTTTCTGTTTTATTTTTTTATTTAACTTTCTCCTCTGGAGTTTCTGCTTTAACATATTTTGAAACTTTGGAATATTTTGTGGAATGCACTTTTGGACTGGTTTTGTTTTTTGAGAACTTCATTTTGTTGTTTTTTGCTTTTTGTTGCTTGAACTTTTATTAAAATATTTTCTGCATCTCAACTTCTCCAAAGTGCATCTTACTCTTGGGTTCACCATCCTTCTGTGGCTCAAGGATTGAGAGTCTGACTCTCATCCTGGAGACCCAAGTTCAAGTCCCAGCTCTGACAGAAACACCAAACCAACATGAACCCAGAGACACCCAGCATGCAAGAGCTCTTCACTACCGTGGGTCAGCATGAGTCCTCAGTTTAACTTCATGAAGCAGTGGTAGTCCAACAGGAGGCCTTGATGGTTAAGCATTCACAATTATTGTCTGATATCATGACCTCTGCCTTCTACCCAAGCAACAGCCTCAACTGCTTCTTCTGTACCACTTTCGGGTCCTCAAATGTCAGTTCCGCTTGTCAGAACCTCGCCTACCTCCACCACGTTTCTTGGGAGACCCCAGTGCTTGTTGTGGATTCCTCACTCAGTGTTCCCTCAGATTTGAGCTACAGCCCTCATTCTTCCCTTCAGACAGGGCCAAGATTGCATATGTCATCACTCTCCTTTCTTTTAAGGCCCTCTCCTGGGCAACAGGCCCAGAGACCATTCTGCTTAAGTTAATCTGCATTGGAAGAGGAATTCAAACGGGTCTTTGATTATTCCATCAGCGGCCAAGAGGCATCTAAACGACTGCTGTCTCTCCAGCAGGGTTCTCGCAGTGTTACAGAATATGCCATCCATTTTCGCACCATTACAGCAGGAAGTGGCTGAAACAATGATTCTCTGATGGTGTGCTTCCAGAATGGTCTTTCTGAGGCACTCCAAGATGAACTTGCAACACGAGAGCCTACCCATGATCTCTAGACCCTCATTGACCTGGCAGTCTGGCTGGATAATCGTCTGAGGGAGAGGAATTTGAGTCACCAGTTTGTTTTCACGCCTCCTGTCAGTTCAGTTTCCACAGAGAATTAAATCCCAACACATAGAGACTCTTTCACCTAGATATTATCACATAGAGACTGTGTCTGTAATTAGTAAATACAAAAAACTTCCAAACCCATTTAAGAGTAAAAATGTAATTGATATTCAACAAATAAAAAACAGAGATAATACTGATAAACAAATGATAAAGCTTGGGTTGCTGAATATTAGATCCCTTTCTTCAAAAGCACTTATTGGAAATGATAGGATAACAGACAACAATCTAGATTTGACTAGACAGACGATTACATTACTTTAAATGAGTCTAGCCCTCAAGATTACTATTATCGACATGAACCGCGTCGGAAAGGCATATGGGGAGGTGGTGCTGTAATTTATAGTAATACCTTCAGTATTACTCAAAAGTCTTTCAAATACAATTCCTTTCGAAGTGATGGTGCTTTATGTAACTTTATGTAATGTAAGTGACAAATCCCACTTGATATTTGTGCTGGCTAATGTATACAGGCCACCAGGGCACCATACAGACTTTATCAAAGAATTTGCTGATTTTCTATCAGAGTTAGTACTGGCTGTAGATAAAGTCCTTATTGTTGGTGATTTTAATATCCATGTAGATAATGAAAAAGACGCATTGGGATTGGCATTTACAGACATTCTAAACTCTTTTGGAGTTAGACAACACGTGTCAGGACCCACTCATTGTCGTAATCATACTTTAGATCTAATATTATCACATGGAATCGATATTGATGCTATTAAAATTCTGCAGCAGAGCGATGACATCTCAGATCATCATCTAGTCTTGTGTATACTACATTTAGCCAAAGCTGCAAAACCACCTCTCTGCCAAATATGGTAGAACGATCACTTCTACCAGTACATATTGCTTTATAAATAATCTTCCTGATCAGTTTCATTGCCTTAGCATACCAGATAGCTTAGAAGAACTCGATGTTGCAACAGAAACTGTTGACTCTCTTTTCCAGCACACTAGACTCAGTTGCTCCTTTGCGATTAAAGAAGATTAAGGAAATTAGTCCAACGCCGTGGTCCAATGAGCACACTCGGGCCCTTAAAAGAGCAGCCAGAAAAATGGAGCGCAGCTGGAAGAAAACAAAACTAGAAGTTTTTCGCATTTCATGGAGAGAGAATGATGAGTACAGAAAGGCCTTAAAAACGGCTAGATCTGCTTATTTTTCAAATCTTTTAGAAGAAAATAACACAACCCTAAGTATTTATTTGATACAGTGGCTAAATTAAGAAACAAAGCTTCAACTTCTGATGTTTTCAAACAGCACAGGAGTAATGACTTTATCAACTTCTTTACTTGCAAGATTGACAGTATTAGAAAGTTATAACCATGCAACCATCTATTACAGTATCGCGTCAGACAGTGCATTGTAGTATCCCTGAGGAAAAATTCCATTTATTCGCTGCTATAGGAGAGGAAGAATTGTCTAATCATCTTAATATGATTAATTCATCTTTATCAATAGGACACGTACCGAAAACTTTTAAGCTGGTTATTATCAAACTTCTTGATGACACAACTTGATCCTAGAAAATTAGTCAATTAAAGGCCGATCTCGAATCTACCTTTTCTGTCAAATATACTAGAAAAGGCAGTATCATCGCAACTATATTTCTTCTTGGAAAGAAATGGTGTCTGTGAGGATTTCCAGTCAGGATTTAGACCGTACCATAGTACTGAGACTGCTCTCATTAGAGTTACAAATGATTTGCTCTTATCATCAGATCGTGGTTGTATCTCTCTATTAGTGTTACTAGATCTCAGTGCTGCTTTTGACACTATCGACCACAATATTCTTTTGAATACACTCAAATTATGTTGGCATTAGTGGAACTGCATTTGCATGGTTCAAATTTGTAGTCTGTCAGTTTGTAGTAGTAAACGAAGAGATGTCATATCGATCACAAGTTCAATATGGAGTACCGCAAGGCTCAGTACTAGGACTGTTGCTTTTCACTCTGTACATGCTACCCTTGGGAGATATCATTAGGAAGCATGGCGTTAGTTTTCACTGTTATGCTGATGATACTCAGTTCTATATTTCTTCGCGCCCTGACAAAACTTACCAATTCAAAAAATTAACGGAATGCATAGCTGATATAAAAAATTGGATGACTAGTAATTTCCTACTACTAAATTCAGAAAAAACAGAGATTCTAATTATTGGGCCAAAAACTTTTGCACATAATAACCTAGAATACTGTCTAACACTTGATGGCTGCTCTGTTAAGTCTTCGTCGTCAGTTAGGAACCTGGGTGTGCTCTGATACCAATCTATAATCTGTAAAACCGCATTCTTCCATCTTAAAAATATATCTAAACTAGGACATGCTCTCAATGACAAATGCGGAACAGTTAGTTCATGCGTTCATGACCTCAAGGCTAGATTACTGTAATGCTCTACTGGGTGGTTGCCCTGCTCGCCTGATAAACAAACTACAGCTGGTCCAAAATGCAGCAACTAGAGTTCTTACTAGAACCAGGAAGTATGACCATATTAGCCCGGTTCTGTCAACACTGCACTGGCTCCCTATTAAACATTATAATTAATTAGCAAGATTTTAAAATCTATACGAAGCACTAAATGGTTTAGCTTCCCAGTACCTGAGCGAGCTCTTAATGCTTTATAGTCCTTCACATCTATTGCGATCTCAGAATTCAGGCCAGTTGATAATACCCAGAATATCAAAATCAACCACAGATGGGAGATCCTTTTACTTTTTAGAACCTAAGCTTTGTCTTGCATTGTTTGGGAAGCAGACCAGACACACTGTCAGTTTAAATCTAGACTAAAAACACATCTCTTTAACACTCAGAGGTCGGCTGGTCGCGCCAGCGATACCACCTTGCTTTTTTTCTTATCAGTATGAAAGAGACTCAAAATACTATTTTGCACATACAATTAAGAGTTATACACCATTTTAATCTGTGAACACTCAGAGTAAAAACAAAATGTTGTGCTTTTTGCAAAATAAAGAAAACAAACATGATGCGCGAGCCGCAGTCTCTCTCTAAACGAAGTCCAATCTGATAGTTCTCAGAAAATGAACTAACTTAGTGAATACTAATCACAAAAAAATGAGACTTATGTCTAAAGAAACATTGAAATGTCAGGTGTTAAATCGTGTAAGTCAAATCGAAAACAAAAATTCTCTGTTTATGTAATCTGTATGAAAAGAGAGACATGTCGGACGTCCATGAGTCAGCTCATTATCCGCTAATTCGGCCACACCTTTTTAATGATGTATAGTTTGTCAACTGCACATTAACATTTAGGCTATATAATAAATATAATAACCTACATGAAATGCCATAGAGGTAACATTAATGTTCAGATGCTTTGCATCACAGAAATACATTATATTTTAAAGTATATTAAAATAGAAAACCATTATTTGTTGAGACTTCTTTTAAAAGCATTATTTTAGTAATGCATCCAATCTTTTGACTGGTACTGTAATTTAAACTATAATAGGCCTATACAAAATTTTCTTCACATGTGGAATAATACGTGCATGCATGAGATCACAAAAATCATGTTTTTTTGTCAAGAGTGGACATTATATTCACGTTAATACTTTTATCAGCATGTTTACAGAGGGTTTTTTCACATAGCCTTCCTGACTAAAATTATGCGGGTCATTATGCGGGTCTTTGTCTTCTCAGGTGTGAATCACAGCATTATTCATAAAGATTCACGCCTCCATGCATACTGTGTTTCTTGACACAAAGTGTCTTGCAAAATTTAAATCAATATATTGTTTTATATGAACGAGTAGGCAGGATAATTTTTACATCATTTTGAAGCAAAAACTCTAGTCTACAACCTCCAATACCCAGAAGTCTTGTGAACACATATATAATATTAGTTTTGTGGCCTTATTTCAGTGACTTAAGTTTTTTGTTTTTTCAATAACCACACATAAACGTTATTCCTTCAAAAATACAAACATGTACATACATGTTGCTCACATATTATGGTAGCCAAGTTCGTGCTGAATATAGTGTAATGACACTTCTTCCATTAATATGTTTATGAACAACTGAAAAAAGCACAAATGTTAGGGCATGTCAAAACTTCTCCAGGGCCCCAAAAATCCTCAGACCCCAGAGGGTTAACCTGGCATACACATAACACAATATCTACCTCTATAATTCAAATCATGTAAATTGTTAGGCTGCATAAATTAGGTCAGCCGGAACCAGAAACACTTCCCATGACACCTGATGTACTCGCTAATTCATAAGAAGAATGGCGTCTACGTTAATTTTAGTCTCTCTCTGTTTATCCTGAGGTTTGCTGTAGCCTGCCAGATCCAGGCCTTATCCAGATGAGATGAAGGACCTGCGCCTAGACACAACGAAAACGCAGCCTTGAAGTGTCAACTAAACTATCCCCTGTGAAGGCCTCCTTACCTTTCCTTTCCCTATGTATAGATAAAACATTATCAAAATTATTCCAGTTCACATAGATCCGCGGACACAACTATTTTTTTCTGTATTATGCGGACCAGACAAGTAATTTGGCAATATCACTTTGTAAAAAAGACCAAGCGTCTGTGCACATACACATTCAAACGTGCAAGCCTATAGACTAAAGTAAAGCAGCTTCACAGTGATAATAGGAAAATTAATGAACAGAGATTATTTTGGCTTTATAGTAGCTCTAGGAAAAAGTTATTATCGAGCTAAAGTTTTTGATTGAATCACTTCCATTGTAAAAATGATTAATTATTAACTTAGGGGCCGCTTAAATTATGCCTTTTTAACTGTAAACAGAAGACTTTTAATGAGTTCTTGCTGTTCATTTACTTGTTTAATCTATAGCAGAGGTCTTCAACCCTGCTTCCTGGAGACCCACTGTCCTGCAAAATTTATTTCCACCCTGCTTCATCACACCTGCCTGTGATTTTCAAGCGATCCAGAAGAGCTTGATTAGCTGATTCAGGTGTGTTAAATTAGGGTTGGAGCTAAACTCTGCAAGACAGTGGGTCTGCAGGAGCAGGGTTGAAGACCTCTGGTCTTCAGGTATGTGCATTTGAATGTGTATGTGTGCAGACGCTTAATCTTTTTTTTACAAAAGTGACATTATCAAATTACTTGTCTGGCCCGCATAATACAGAATTATTAGTCATTTCCACGGATCCATGCGAACTGGAATTATTTTGATACATTTATCTATACATAGGGAAAGGAAAGGGAAGGAGGCCTTCGCAGGGGATAGTTTAGTTGACACTTCAGGGCTGCGTTGTCGTCGTGTCTAAGTGCAGGTCCTTCATCTCATCTGGATATGGCCTGGATCTGGCAGGCTACGGTAAGCCTCGGGATAAACAGAGAGAGACTGGCGTAGACGCCATTCTTCTTATGATGTAGCGAGTACATCAGGTGTTATGGGAAGTGTTCCCGGTTCCGGCTGACCTAATTTATGCAGCCTAACAATTTACATGATTTGAATTATAGAAGTAGATAATGTGTTGTGTATGCCAGGTTAAAGAGATGTGTTTTTAGTCTAGATTTAAACTGATAGAGTGTGTCTGCTTCCTGAACAATGCTAGGAAGACTGTTCCAAAGTTAAGGTGCTAAAAAGGAAAAGGATCTACAGCTGCGGTTCATTTTGATATTCTAGGTATTATCAACTGGCCAGAATTTTGAGATCGTAATAGACGTGAAGGACTATAATGTGTTAAGAGCTTGCACAAGTACTGGGAAGCTAAACCATTTAGTGCTTTGTAAGTAATTAGCAAGATTTCATCATAGTTTTCGTAAATGAAATTAAAACTGCAAGGAAGAACTGTAATGGGAATTACTCACATTCCCCCACCTTCCAAATCACAATTGTTTCTCCCCATCACACTTGCTTGGGGAAATTTATCCTCAGTTGGGGTCCTACTTGTCATGTCACTTATTTGATCAGGAGTTCCCCTGACCCTATTCTCGAGTCTCAAGATCCCCTAGACCTATCTCAAGTCCCCACTCAGTACTACCACCTCAAGGCAGTCTTCAGTAAAAAGAAAGCCACTTTTTAAAAAGATTGTGCCATCGACCTACTTCCAGGTACCTGTCCCCCCAGAGGCCACATCTTCTCCTTGTCTTCTCCTGGGCGTGCAGCTATTGACAATTACACTGAGGAGGCCCTCATAGCAGCTCATTCATCAGTCCACTTCTCCTGCTGGTGCTGGCTTTTTCTTTGTGGGCAAAAAGGATGGGGGCCTTCAACCCTGCATAGATTAGAGAGGCCTCAACAAAATCACTATCTGGAACCATTATCCTTTGCAGCTTAAGGCCACAGCCTTTGAGATACTGCAGGGAGCTTCCATCTTCACCAAACTTGACTTGCGCAATGCTTACCATCTTGTGCGCATTAGACAAGAGGATGAGTGGAAGACCGCATTTAACACTCTCTACAGGCACTATGAGTAACCTAGTTATGCCCTTCAGCCTTACCAATGGTCCTGCAGTTTATCAGGCTCTGATAAATGATGTCCTTCGAGACATGCTCAGTCAGTTTGTATTTGTCTACCTGGATGATGTTCTCATTTTTTCAAGTTCCCTCAATGAGCACATGGAGCATGTCAGGAAGGTTCTTTGATGCCTCCTCGATAATCACCTTTATTTCAAATCTGAGAAGTGTGAATCACATGTGACCCAAGTACAGTTCCTGGGATTCATTATTAAGCCTGGCCATATTCAAATGGATCCCCAGAAAGTCCAAGCAATCACAGATTGGCCCACTCCCGTGTCTGTGAAGGAGGTTCAACAATTTCTTGGCATCGCCAACTTTTACAGCAAATTTATTTTGAACTTCAGCTCTGTGGTGGGTCCCCTATCAGCCCTCACTAAAGGAAATAATTTTTTTTTTTTCTGGAGTCCAGAAGCAGAGTCAGCCTTCAATGAACTCAAACTCTGCTTTACTTTAACACCATTCTTACTCTCCCAGACCCAGACAAAAACATCCTGGTGGAGGTGGATGCTTCGGATATGGGTGTTGGAGCAGTGCTTTCCCAGAAGGGTGAAGATAACAGACTTTTCATCTATGTGCATCCCTTTCACACCATCTTACACCAACAGAGAGGAATTACCATGTGGGAGACCGTGAGTTACTGGCTGTTAAACTGGTGCTCGAAGAATGGAGACATTGGCTTGAGGGGGCCAAACACCCATTTCAAGTGCTCATTGACCACAAAAATCTAGAGTACATTCAGCAGGCCAAGTGACTCAACTCTTGTCAGGCACGCTGGTCTCTATTCTTTAACTGGTTTCAGTTTATCTTATCCTACCGCCCCGGCTCCAAAAATCTTAAACCTGATCCTCTGTCTCGAGTATATGCAAGTAGTAACCAAGAAGATCCTGTCAAACCCATTATCTCAAGCTCCAAGATAGTGGCCCCCGTAAGATGGGAACTTGAAAATACTGTAAGACAAGCCCAGGCCTGGGAACCAGACCCAGGAGGGGGGCCAGCTAACCACTTGTTTGTCTCTAAAGTTGTTCGCTCCCAGGTTCTCCAGTGGGGTCACTCCTCTCGCACCCTTGAATTTCTCCAGAGACGGTTTTGATGGCTGACCATCAAGGAGGATACCAACGTCAGTATTTTGCTTATGTTTTGGCCTCTAGAGTTCTTCATGGTGCTCTCATGCCCAGCTCATAGCTTCTTTGCTTGGTATTTAGTTGTTCTGAAGCCAGTTGCCTAAGTAAGTGTTCTCTAACTCTGAAACATTTTATTTTCTCTTACCTGTGGATTACTCCCTTTTCTGTTTTATTTTTTGTGAACTTTCTCCTCTGGAGTTTTTGCTTTAAGATATTTTGAAACTTTAGAATATTTTTGTGGAATGCCTTTTTGTGCTGTTTTTTTTTTTTTTTTTTGACAAACTCCATTTTGCTGTTTTTTGGCGATCCGACTGTGCGCATGGTTACTTCCAGTCACGCCCTTCTGGTCTTAGAGACGCTTGCATTTGGTGCAAGAAGAAACTTAAATATGAAACCTGGCTAGATATAATAGATTTTTTTTTAAATTAAAGAGAAGATGGTGGTCTATCAGAGTTGAAAGAAAATATTATTGTGTAATGTTACCTCTGTGTGGTAATTCAACGAGATATGCGATCTTTGACTTTCAATCTTTCTCCTGTTGATTATGCGGTTCAGGCTCAGTGGTGATCCACAGGGATCTCTTTCAAAACAGTATGTAATATATATCTCCTGATTTTGTTCTGACAGCTAAGGGACTAAATGCCTCAAAAACTGCCTTCTCTTTCTGCGTGGAACAACACTCGACCTTCATGAAGATCTAATGTTAGCTATTGTCAACTGAAGTATCAATCCTCATCAGAGATATAAATAAACATGGGAATATGATATGGACTCAGTGTATGCTTAAGTAACTTTATTTGGTAACATTATTATCACTAACTGTATTATTAAGTAGCCAATGTAATTTAAATGCATAATTTTCAGTGTTTGTATTTCCCCTGTGCGTTTCTATTAATTACTGCATTTATTTAGTTCAAGTGAGACGAGTAAAGAGCATCTGTTGCATACATCATTATCTGTCACGTCTAAGCAGCAAAAAAAGTATTTTACTACGGGTAAAAAAAACGTACCTATATTAAACTGTTTGTGCTACAATTAAAAATGTAAATTAATCGCAATCTTTTCACAACCCTTGTTTTTATCTAAAAAGATAATTGATGCAAAGAAATTGTAAAATATGTAGTGATCATATTGATGGAGCAATTGATGTAGGTAAGTTAAAACATATGCGCAGAATTGAGAAAATAGTATTTATGGAAATAAATTTATCACAGGGCAAACGTGTGAATGTTCACAAGGCATTTTATGCAGACAACTCTATATTTACAGGCATTATTGTCATATGTGTATGCACCATGAGTTCGTTAATCTAACTATCTGACATCTAGCACACCAAACAAGACATGAGACTGTATTAGGGTTAGGTCAGCCTGACCAGTGTGAGAGAGAGGATCGCTCACTGGGAAACATAAATCACACAAACACATCAGCAGAGTAAAGAGAAAAGTTAAGTCAAACCATCACATTGGTAAACAGTCAATCACATTTGAGTCCAGTCTTAATTTTGGCAGCCATTTTTTATTTAGTCTTAGCCCCGTTTTTGTCTTTGATATTTTAGTCTAGTTTCAGTCGATCAAAAGTCATTGCATTTTTTGTCAACGTTTAGTCATTACTTTGTCAAACTGCAGTTCCCATATGGAAAACATCTGTGATTCTTATATGTTCTAACAGAATATTGTAAGAGACATATATACAAATTGCATAATATTTATGTATTTTCAATCCTATATGTCATATATGTCCCACATACAACTAAAGCCTTATAGATTTTCATGATGTAAAAACATAGGAAAATAATGCAAAAAATAATGCGGTCTATGAATGTCCACCATATCTCTTAAGATGGTGCAAGGGGGGCCTCACAAAAGTCTTAGAACTTTAAGCTATTTTGAAAAAGTAACAATATTTTTTTATTAAATATATGTAAATTAAAAGTTCTGTATTCATCTACTATGTGCATGGTAAATTAATGTTCAATATTAATTAATTTGTTATGGGCTGTCCCACCTGCCCACTGCAGTGGCGCGTCAAAGCACATTTTTGTGCCCGTGAATGCTGTTTAACGTAGATGTCAGGACACGAGTGAAATACAAAAAGAGTGTTTACAAAAGAAATGACAACCAAATGTTACGTAGCGACAATGCCGAATGAGAGAGGTACGTGCGAGCCTGTTAAATCAGTATTCTGTTTGCGATTTTCCATGAATTTAACAATAGCCTATTGCATGAATTAGCCTAGTCCTCTGGACATGAAATCTTATTTCTTTCCCCAAATCCTTACTCACGTCTCCTTTCACAGGGGATTACAAACCTTTCTTCCTTTCATTCACTTTCGCATCTTTTATTAGGTAAAGGAGAAAAACACTGTATCTCATTGGTTTCACAGTTTGTGCATGTTAGACAAGGTAAGGCACGTCAAGTTTATTTGTATAGCGCATTTCACACGCGCTGGTAATTAATGGCATTCTGTGCGTGGATACTGTTCTGAACGCTCGCGGAGCAGAAACGCTCCCGTGCGAGAGTGGTATTCTGCTCCCGGATACTGTTTCTGCTCCCGGATACACCTCGTATCCTGTGCACGCCCCTACTTTTTAGGTGTGCGAGTTTTGAGACATAATAAATGCCATAATATTCAGTTGTAGTAGTACACATTTTTCTCATGCAGAAGATAAAATACACTCTTCTGACCTTTTACAATCAATCTCAATTGCTTTGGAACATCGGGAGAAAAGAAAACAAAGAATATTGACGGACTCTGTTCTGTTCAGTTCAGTCCTCTATAAGCACAGAGTGGGATATAGGCCTATGTCAAACCATTTAACTTTGTGAGGAAATATGATTAAATTTGGCTTAGGCCTACTTCCAAAATTTTGCGTAATTTCTAGGCTATTGATTTTCAAGTTCAAGAACTTTGTTGATTTTTTTTTTTTTTTTTTTAATACACTTTTAAAGTTTGAATTAAATTAAAAGCATAATTTCTGCATTAATCTGCAAAACATCGTCCCTTTACAACCGCGGTGGTAAATAAATAAATAAAAATTGCCATCGTCACAGCCCGTTTTGTTGCACTTTTCCCAAACTTAAATTTCTGAAGGTATCAATTTCAACACATACTTTTTTAACAAAATAGTTTCATGATAATTTGTTCCATTGTATAAGATATGGAACCAGCCAACAGAATTGATGTTCCAGCATTGTATAATGCAGTGTTTCTCAAACTTTTTCTGCCATTCCCCACTTTGGAGGAAGGTAAGGGTTCCAAGCCCCACCTGTCCCCAATCGCCCCAACAGAATGTTAATAAACTAGGCTTGTCACGTCACACCGCAGCCACAATAACACTGTATGACAGATGTAACGCTTTTATTTCGTTTCTCCTTTTTTTATTCAAAATATTCACAAACTTGCTTACCATGTCATCAACTATCTGATATTCCGATCCTCAAATATGTGTAAGTGAGTGTGTTTCGTCGTTTAAAAACGTTAATAAATGATCTTGATCTATAACGCGAGATGGGCGCCGCCATGTTTGTTTGCGCAGCAGGTCAGAGAGTCCTGTCAGTCGGATTTACAGCAGGTGAATTTATCAGTTTCTTCCGAAATCCATTTAAGTAAGTGGCCGGTGATCTGGGAGAAAAATAGAGTAAACTTTATAGTTACACTATGTGTATCTGATATGAATAAAAGACGTCAGTAAATTATATTTGGATTGATTGTTATTGCTGCTTCCATAGACATCAGTGTGTACTTTACAAACTCTAAATGTATTGTTTTACTAGTACTTATGTATATTTAAATGTCCGAAACCTAAAATAAACATTATGTTGTTGAAAACACTGCATAGTTGTGATAAATGTCAAGCGCTGCTGAGCGCGTCCGTCCCTAGCTCTGCGTCAGCCAAAGCGCGAAAGCACAATTTGAATCTGGCAGTTAAGTGACGTCTCTGAACGTTCTAAATCCCATCTGTGGGACCTCAAAAGGTTAATAGAGATGGACACAAAAATGACCAAATTTCCTGTCGTTTGTCGCGCCCCACTTGTCATGTCTCTATTCCCCACCAGTGGGGCGCGCCCCACACTTTGAGAAACGCTGGTATAATGTAATATGCTTTTGTTTTAATTAAAATTGTAAGTTTGAGACTGTTTTGTGTCATGAATTTTTGAGAACCACTGAACTAGTCAATGAAGGGCTGAAACCCTGTTGTTGTTGTTATTATTATTATTATTATTATATTCAAAGTGATCCAGTGGGAGTAAGTTTAGGTTAAGTGTCTTGCTCAGGGCCACAATAGTGGCAATCCCTATCAAACTCACAACTTCCTGGTTGCTTTTGGAAGTCCAGATCCCCAAACACTAGACCACCCACATGCCGCTGTTGATTTGTCTAACTTGGTACAGGCCCCAGGACTACATATCATGATGGTAGTTGAACAAACTCAGGGTTATAGGATTAGTTTCGAGTTGACAAAACCAAACCACTCCAATCCGGCTTTGTTGGTACCATGATGCTGATCATCAACTTTCTTTGTCAACTCAGGCTTTGATCCTGAGTTTGTGGAGCGTGTGCACATGAATGCGTGACATCAGTGGCAAACAGCCAATCACATGCCTTGCAACAGAAAGAAACTGATTTACTTCTCGTGAGAGAGTCAATGCGATTCAAAACTCTTTTGCTGAAGAAAATGAACAATTTAAACGCATTTACACTAAAGAAGAAACTTGTCCATGAAAAAGGAAGAATAAAAGAAATTATCTTGCTCTATCAGAGCAAGTGAAAATTGTCAAGTGTTTATATAGTTGATTATATATAGCAATAGAGACTCAAACATGTAAGGTTATGTAGTCATTTTTAAAGAGTTATCTGTTGATTCTACAGCTTACATATGATCTGTATATATTAATATTTATTTAAAATAAATGCTTAATAATAACTGTTAAACTAAAATTGCTTGTGTGAAATGGATTAATAATAATATAGATCATATAATTATATAAATCATAAAATAATTCTAATTATCATTAAAGCAAGACAATTTCATCGTTAAATATTTGTTTTTTACTATATAGTGACTTTTAATTTGGAGGAAGAGAAACTGGGGGAGGGACTTTATTGCGTTGGATGTGTCAGTATCACTTTGCTCACATCTGATTGGTCCAGTTTCAGTTTGAGATCTCTTATCCAGAACATAACCTGCCCCGGAGACTATGGTGATGAACACCGCTAAAAGCCAAGTCACTTTCATGGTACCTAAAACCCAGGATTGGCACAAACTAATCTGAAATTTACCTGCTAGCCAGCTAATCCGGCTTAATGGTACACGCCCCTGGACTGTGGGCCACTTTGCTACCTAACAACAGCAATGTTTTGCCTTTTATTTGTTTGTCTCACAGGAGCACCTTTCCAAAAAGGGTTCTCATGTGGTGCCCGTCAGCACTGGTGCAGCCATCAGTGCCAAACTTACTGAAATTAGACGGAAAGAAAACACCGGAAACCTTAACGCTCTTTGATGAATTGATAGCCATGACAGTGTGTCCAAGGTATTTTGTAGCTGTATTTTGTATATGACACGTATTGAACTTATTGAAACACAGAAGGAAATTCTGGCCGATTTGAGTAAGAAAGATATATGGTTGCTGTATATGAACCATATACAGGTTTTTTCATATGGGTTACCAACATTAATTTTGGTAGCTAATAAAATAGTCTTTAGACAAAATAGTCAGTATAATTTTTCTCTTTAGACCAATTCAATTAAGCTTATGAAAAATCTGAATCAAGGTAACAGGTTGTATTGACATTGCACTCTTAGCAGTAGCACTTGTGCAATTCTACACATCCCTCTTCAGTGGTTCTCAAACGTTTTAGAGTGTCGTACCCCCGAGGGATTTAACATCCTTCCACATACTCTCTCTTTTCCACTTACTGCAGTTTCCATTAAGGGATAGTATTGACCCTCTTAGATCAATTTTTTTTTTTTTTTTTAATAAATACCTTGCTCTAAAAAAATCAATAAATACAATGATGATAAAAAACAAAGTGATACTTTAAATATTAAATTAAAACCGCCAATAGGTGGTTTTACATTTTACCTGCTAGAAATACATGCTCAGTTTTAATTTTAAAGCGGAGTAGAATTAAATGAACGGCAAAACTCAGCATTTTGAACGCGTGTGCACGGTTGCCAAATTGCAAAGATTAACTCTGGTGCTCCTCGTTTGGGAGTCACACTTGTGCTCTTCGCGGTCAAAAGTGACCGGACCCCTAAAATTCAATTTTTTTCTCCCTCAGCAAAACCAATGTAATTTATTTTTGTTCAATAATATTTTTACTTTTTTATTTTGTATTTTGAGAGAATTTCATGATACTAATTAATATTTATGCAATAATTATGGTCAATTTTTCCCATTGAAAATAATACAAACATTTTTTTTTCTAATATTTTTTCACTATTTTTCAATTAATGCAGTATTTCAGGTTAAAATAGAGTCTAGGCCTTTAAAAAAAATTTTTTTAAATTTTTTAGCGCCATCTAGTGAGAGTATAAAAAGAAAAATGTGTAATACCATGGTGTAACCACTAGATACTTGTACAGCTCTCTATGGAGAGGCTTGTGAATTCCCTAGTTGTTTTTGGACATATTTACCTAATTTTTTTAGGTTGAGGATATGAATATATATTTAGAAAATTCTCAAACACTGTTTCTTATCAAGTTTTAGATATATTTTTGTAAGAAATATTGATTTGAAGTGTTAGTTTTTGCATTATGATTACAGTCAAACCTAAACATTGTGTTAGAAAGAGAATTCATAAAAAATGCCACGTGACTTTTTTTTTTTTTACTTTTTATGCTCTTGACACAGAGCTCCTGCAAAATAAAAAAAAAGCTCAGAACGATGCGAAGGAACAAGCCTGTACTTCCAAGTGCAGTTCATAAGTGTGTGTGTATAGTGCGTGTGCGTGTGAGTGGGTGCGTATATATCACACTCTTGATGTTTTAGAGTGTCATCCCTTTACTGCTGTGTACATTTTTTCAGAATTGTGGCCGATTTGTAGATTGTACACACCAAAATTCTCCAAACTTTTGTGTTTTTGTCGATTTCCCATTCATTTCCTATGGTTGGTCATTTTTGACCGAAGACCACAAGTGTAACTATTTTTTTTACGACCACTTAGACTTTTCGAATCATGCCCTCGATTTTTTTTTCTGTATTCGCATACCAATTGACGAAGCTACAATTTTTTAAAAATTCAAAACTAAGATTTTTATATTATTTTATATTGTACCAAAGGGGTATCATGTGTGCGTGTGTGTGTGTGCGTGCGTGAGAATAGGTGTTTATTCCACTCTTGATGTTTTAGAGTGTCACTCCTTCAATGCTGTGAGCTTTTCCTGCATTATTACTGAATTATTGAATGGATTTCACATATTATCAAAACTTTGCTCTGTGTTACAGATAGTGGTTTATAGGGTGTGTGTGTGTCTAAATCACACTCTTGATGTTTTAGAGTGTCACCCCTTTACTGCTGTGTACTTTTTTTCAAAATTATGGCCGATTTGTAGATTGTACACACCAAAATTCTCCAAACTTTTGTGTTTTTGTCGATTTCCCATTCATTTCCTATGGTCGGTCACTTTTGACCGAAGACAACGAGTGCTGCTGCTATTTTTTTTTACGACCACTTAGCATGCTCGAATCATATCCTCAATTTTTTTTGTGTTCACATTCCAAATGCCATAAAAGTCACCAAGTTTCGTACCATTCCGATGAAGCTGCGATTTTTAACAATTCAAAACAGAAAATTTTTCGGTCAAAAGTGACCGAAGAGAACCAGAGAGTTAAGTAAAACGCTGGGTAGAAGACGTGTTCTTTTCAAAGTAAAGCTCTGATTGGGAGTTTAAATCCTTGAAATATGGCAACCGTAAGCATGAAAGCTCGTAAGAGTTTTGTCTCTTCCTTTATTCGCCAAAAACAAATAGTGGTTTTGGTCAAGTTTTTAGCCACATTTCAGTCTCATCTTTTTTTCATCAACGATATTGCATGTGTTGATATAGTCACAGTTATCGTTTAATGACGTTGATGTCTCTCATTGTCTTGTCTTAATCATGGAAAAAAAGGTCGTCAACAAACATTTTTTGTCACAGTTTTCGTTAATGAATTTAACAGTTACAGTCACAGTCAATTAAATTTCACCTTGCTTGAGATTTTTCTCCAGCTGTTCAGCTAGATTATTCTGGTTCATCTTCCTCAGGATCTCCACCGTGATCTTCACAGCTTTTTTTGGTCCAAAACAGGCCACCAATTTATCTACTGTGTCTAAGATATCTGCATTCTCCATTTCGGAATTTGATATACACTCATGATCTTTCTTTAAGTGCCACTGAAACACCTTCAGATCATCTTTCACCAGATTCTTTAGTGAATTCTTGAGCAGATCTTCAACAGACGCCATCGCCCTTCACTGATTCACAGCTGCAGGACAAAAAGAAAAAGATTTGAAGTAGTTTCACTCTTAACATGTGGACCTAAGCACTCAAATGTTATTTAGATTATGAAATGAAGCTGTGATTGGATCAGGTCTCTCAGAGGCACCTCATCCAAACTGTTAAATCTGGTGGTTGATCCAAATCTGTTAAAAGTGTTCTATAAGGGGCCGTTCGCATATCGCGTCTAAAACCGCGTGGAAAGCGCGGCTGCACCGCTTTCTTCTCCTTTCCACAAATGCTTGTACTCCTGTGGTGTCTGTCATTGCTATGCAACCATGAATTGAGCTCTCTGCAATGACGAATAAGTATCAGTAAAGGATTAATTGATTTCTAGCCCTTGCATTAGCTTTACTACTAGATATATTTATGGAGATGAGAAATAAAAACCACCCTGTACAGCTATGAACAGCTGTTCAGCTGAGCTTTCAGTGTTGTTAAGGAAAGACCGAAGCTGATTGGTTGGTTCTTGTCACAGGACCTGCGGTGTGCTTGTGGCATTCTGAAAAGTTGAGATGTTTTCATCTCGCTGCAGCATAGGCGCGCCTGGAAAAAACGAGTGCGCCCCACCACATGCACATCGCGACCACGTCGCTTCCATTTTGAGCGTGCTTGCCGCGTGCCTACATTTGAAACATCTAACTTGCTCGCGCACATAAGACGCGATATGTGAACGGCCCCATATGCTCCTTTTTGCATGGTATCTATCTGAAACATGCTAGAAAAGAGTACCCTAGCAACCTTATATCAACAACCTAGCAATCACCCCAAGTACCCTAGAAACCACTCTGAGTACCCTAGCAACCAGATGATGGACTTCAGATAAAGCAAACTCTGATGCACCTATGCTAAATTTTTCAATATATCCTAATCATTTATTCTAATATTCTCTGAATTCTCTAATATAATCATTTATTCTAATATATCCTAATCATTTATTTATCACATGTATTAATTTCTAAAATACTTAACGTGACACAGTCACCTCTGATAAGTGATCACTGAAATAAAAACTGTAATGTACACACATGCATTTTCTCTAAAGCTGCTTTGAAAAGATGTTTTGTGAAAAGATCTGTACAAATAAATGTCAATTGAATTGAATTGAATTGAATAATGATGACTCCTTTCAATTCTGCATTTCTGTCAGGACCACTATCGTCAAAAATTATTGATAATGCATAGAGTTTGTATTGGCAGTATGGTTCTAATAATAATAATAATAATAATAATAATAATACATTTTTATTTATAACGCACTTTATATTTCAACAAAATCCCAAAGTGCTAAAATTTAAAAACAAAACAAAACAAAACAAAAAACACAGAAGGAAGGGAAAAAAAAAAATCAAGCAAAAGCTCTGCTAAAAATGTGGGTTTTAAGGCCCTGCATGCACTGCAGCTTCTGGAAGCTTTTGCCAGGGATCCCGATGAGGAGCGCATTGCAATAATCCAGCCTTTAAGAAACCAAGGCATGGACAAGCTTTTCTGCATCTGCAAGAGTGAGCATCGGGTGGAGTTTGGCGATGTTCCTCGGGTGGAAGAAAGAGGTCTTACACAGATGTTTGATGTGGTCTTCAAAGGTCAGATGAGAGTCCATTTTAACACCCAAGTTGGTAATTGATGTTGAAAGTGGAATATCCTGGCCAGAGAAGATAATGCTGGTAACGACAGATGTTCGGACCTGGTTTGGAGTGCCAACTAGGATGGCTTCAGTCTTGGAGCTGTTTAGCTGCAAGAAGTTTTACTTCATCCATGCCTTTATCTCCTCCAGGCAGGTGGTCAGAGTGGAAGATGGCAGGGCAGCAGACGGGGTTGAGTTGGTCTTGACATTGACAATGAAATGAAATTCCATGCTGGCTGATGACATGACCGAGGGGGAGCATGTAAAGGATAAACAGGATGGGGCCAAGCACTGAGCCCTGAGGGACACCACAGGTGACATTGAGTGTCAATGATTTAACCTCTCCCAAGGCAACATGCTCAGTTCTCCCAGTGAGGTAGGATGAGAACCAGTTATACACAGAATCGGAGAGACCAATGGTGGAATGTGGGCTTTCTCCAGGTAGCTGTAACCAGGGGGACAGGCGTCATTTAACACTGAGTAAACCTCTGGCTGGTGCCATGTTTCTGTAATGCACATAAAATCTAATCCTTTATCCAAGATGTGATCTTCTATAAAGGATGATTTATGTGTGAGGGATTGTGTATTAAAAAGTTTTGGAGTAGTGAATCTCTGTAGAGGCCGTAATACACTGGAATCCACTCCACGTTTTCTGTCCTGCTTGATGTGCAGGGATCTCGCGATGTTTCCCTTACAGTCCAGCTTTGCGTGCAAAGATCTCGCTGTGTTTCCCATGTTACTAACATCGAGAGTGACACTGCTCTGATGATGCGGCAAACGTGCGACAGTGGTCCAGATGGATGGAATGGCTGAAGCAGAGTAGCCGGGCTGATGGTAAACAAACTTTCGACAGGAACTTCTGTGGATATACCGCAGTCGTTGCAGAAGTCCAAGTTCTTTAATAACTGCAATGCACGTTGGAGTGGTGCGATTGTTGAGAGTCAGCAGCTGTGGGAAGGAATACTTGCGCTTCATGCCGATCGCCGAAAAGCTCGCAATAGCAGCGCTAAATCCAAGTGAAATCCAGGTCTTCACTCACTGACAGTGAAAAATGACCAGCAATCAGCTGAAGTTGGAGGGGATAGCAACAGGTGAGTAGACAGCCTTCAATTCGGTAATAATCAGTGCAAAAAACTGTTAAAACAAAGAAATGGCGAAACTAACGAGCACCAGCATCCTATCATTCAATTCGGAACAATCCGTGCAAAAAACTGTTAAAACTGTTAAAATAAAAAACTGTTAAAATGGAGAAGCGGCGAACAACAAATGCCAGTGTCCTCTCCCCTGGTTCTGTTCTGGGCAAGAACTCCCTGCGCATCCATGCAGCCTAGCATGGATAAGAGCAGGGAGAGCAGCAATAACCCCCCTTAGGGTAAACAGAACAGAACCAACATATGCAGATATAATTAATGTCAATAATTTAACATGCACACATATTTCAAGAATTAGGGGAATCATAAGGCCAAATCCTGACTGACGTGAGGAGGAGCTGGGGATGGAGGAGGGTAATTAGCTCCTGAGAAATGCAATAGCTGCTGATAATACTGAGGAGCTTATATATGGATGCTGCGATATGCGTCGTATTCCTATAGGTTAACGCGAGTCACCTGGGAGTCAGCTGATGCGAGCTTGACTGACGTGACCTGCCAGAACTGACACTACCGCTGGATTTTCATGAAGGACTTTAGAGAGGGAAGTTTTCTTCAGAACTTAAACCTGTTAAACAGAACTTTTTCAGAGAACTTATAGAAGCAGTTTTCAAAAGGACTTGTGACATAAGAGTGAAACTATGTGGAAAATCAGTCTGTCATAAAAAGACCCATACAGGTAAAAAGAGACAGATAAACAGAAACAGACAGACAGCACTGAAATATATAGTTAAGAGACAGGCAGACAGGTAAATAGACAGATAACACTGTCTGCAGAGGTTTCTGTGACCTCTTAAACATGAAAACACTTGATAACATAGATTGATTAACTGCAAGCAAACCTTCACAATCATTATTAAAACATACTCTGAAAAACTCAGGTGATCAGGCCTTGCTCTTTAAAAGAACAGGTCTTCTCTGTCATTATTGCTAACTTCAGCTAAACTGTGCACTGCTTTTCCAGTGTTGTCTGTGAAATGAACAACACTAAATCACTTCGCATGTTCCTTCCTGGGAGGTTATAGTGTATCAAGAGCCATTCGATTTTGTAAAACAACCTTTTACATTACATGCACTTCCTTTGAAATGTTAGCAATAGTGAGTTTTTGCTGTGGTCTCAAAGGCCTCATGTAGTCCGTTTCATTCTGTAAATTGATGACATTTTTCAGTTTCAGAGATTGAATTCTTGGTCTGTATCATGGATAATGTGTCAAATTATGTTTCACATAATCAATAAGGCAAATAACATTTACCTTTCCATCCTTTAGAAAAGAATAGATGAGCAACAAAGTGTGTGCCATTATAATATATAGTGTTTCAATTTCTCATTGCTAGAAGAGTTTTGTTACATCTGGAAAATTCACACATCTGGCTTAGAATTGCTTAATACATTCTTCTCTTCAATGCACCTGGAAGAATTCCCTTATTCCCTTCAGATTTCACATTAAGAGCAAACTGATAGCTGGAATCAGTACTGATGTATCCAAGCAAATGCCATGAACTATAATGTTAATGAGAATAATTTCTGTAGTGACATACACTGCTCAGCAGTTTGTCGTCCCAGGAATGATCAACTACCACCATGTGTAACACTATGGAATGCCAAACCTGCCAAAATTAAAAATAAATAAATGAATAAATTTAAAAAAAATAAATAAATAAATAAATACATAAATATACAAAGAAATGTAAAAAAGCAAAAATAAATATATATATATATATATATATATATATAAATATACAGAGAAAAGCAAAAATAAATAAATAATTCATATATTTATTTCCACATTTATTTATTTTTTCTTTTATTTATACATTTATTAATTTCAACTTTTATTTATTTCCACGTTTATGTATTCATTTCCATATTTGTTCATTTCTACATTTCTTTATTTTCACATTTATGTATTTCTACATTTCTTTGTCCGTAGGGTAATGAGGAGGGCGTGGTTTACCTCAGACATAGCAATCGAGCTCAGAGTACGCAAGGGTGAAGCGTTGAGGCCACAGTGACACCTTGTGGTGTGCCTGAAATACAAGAAGTGACAGTCACAAGATCAATGATTATAATGGGTTCTTTTGGTGTGGTTTTACTATCAATCACACGTCTTAGGCTAAGTTATCAACTGGAAATATGCAGAATTAGATAAATCAAAATGTGCCCATGGAAACTGAGCTAGTGAAACACACACCATGCATTAAACATACACAGATGCATCATGCTCTTTCAAACATGTTTTTGAGCTAACTGCATTTTAATGTAACTTCCAAAAGCAATACTGACAGCAAAAGAGACAAACTTATTTTCTATTAGGCGGTGGAGGCCTTTAGCCTACCCCGGTAAACTGATGTCCAGGGGCAACTTTATTAAATTTATGAAAGCCACGCTAATTCCAATCCATAAATTCAGTTAGATGATAAGGCTGTAGGGCAGTTACCAGTAAAATCCAATCAGAGCTTCATCAGAGCCATCATACAGAAGAGACATGAATGCATTTACACAGCAATTAGCCTACAAGTGCATAAAAATGTTATGAGATAAATGTTTTAAATTTTGAAGACAGAAATATGACATGATGGAATCAATGAAATGATACGTTTAATATGAAACTAAAACAGACAGCAGGTGGTGGCAAGTCACTGACTTAACGAGTGAGTTCAATCCATTCCTTCATTCAAAAACAACACCGCGTGTTGCAGCGGTTCAGCTGTAGATTTGTTTCTGTGATAATTCCTATGCAAGCCTAATGCGTTATTTAAAAAAAAAATAATAATAATAAAATAATACATGACCAAATGTTCAAAAAGGTGGCAGAAGAGGGGACATGTTCAGGGGAACAACATAATTGTTGATAGGCTAGTTTAATGCACAAACCTGCGTGACCATAGCAACTATGGCTATTCAGAAATAGAAATTATGAACACATTAATATTTTGTTTTGAATTTCAAAAAATGGCCACTATTTCTCATGGCCACAAGAAATAGCCTATCAACAATTATGTTGCTTTGGAAGTTACATTAAAATGCAGTTAGCTCAAAAATATGAGGGCACTCTCAGGTGCTGTTTGAAAGAGCATGATGCATCTGTGTATGTTTAATGCATGGCATGTGTGTTTCACCAGCTCCGTTTCCATGGGCACATTTTGATTTATGTAATTCTGCATATTTCCAATTGATAACTTAGCCTAAGACGTGTGATTAATAGTAAAACCACACCAAGAGAACCCATTATAATCAGTGATTTTGTGACTGTCACTTCTTGTATTTCGGGCACACCACAAGGTGTCACTGTGGCCTCAACGCTTCGCTCTCGCGTACTCTGAGGTAAACCACGCCCTCCTCATTACCCTACGGACAAAGAAATGTAAAAATAAATACATAAATAAATAAATGTGGAAATAAAAGTCAAAATGAATAAATGTATAAATAAATAAAAGAAAAAATAAATGTGGAAAAAAATAAAAATATACATAAATAAGGAAATAAATGTATGAATTAGGGCTGGGAAGCGATTAAATTTTTTTAATCTAATTAATTACATGATGTGGCGATTAATTAATCGCAAATTTATCATACATCAAATTTGGCTGATAAATTATCCCCAAAAGATAATTTGAAGTCATTATTGTCTAAAGCAGGGGTGTTAAACATACGGCCCACAGGCCGAATTCGGCCCTCGAAGGTGTCATATCCGGCCCGGGGAATGATTTGAGCTACAATAATATAAAATAATAAATAAAGCATTATTTCAGTAATTAAAATCTATTTGTTGCAATGTATTTTTTTAATTTATTTTAACATTGCCAAATCAAGCATCAATTACGTGTTCCACATTTTGCCGCAGCTTTATGACGCACGTGTGTTATGCCCCAAAGTGTAATATCAGCGCAATTAAATAAAAGAAGCAATCACTTCTAATTTTAAACGTCAAAAAAAAAAAAGAAAAATTGACCTGAAAGGGTGGCTGTTTCATGAAAAATGGAAAGATAAATATTATTTCTGTGATGTCAACAGCCGACCTGTGTGCTTAATCTGCTCTCAACCTGTGGCTGTGGTGAAGGAGTACAACATTATGAGACGCACACAGAGAAATATGGTAAGTACGCTGGACAGTTTAGAATGGAAAAAGTTAAGGAGCTAGAATCATCTTTGAAAAAACAGCAATCACTGTTTACAAAAAGACCAGATGAATCTGTAAAGGCCAGCTATTTGATTGCCAATGAAATCACTGCAGCATCAAAGCCGTTTTCAGAGGGAGAATTCATTAAGAAGTGTATGGTGAAGGCAGCGGAGCTTGTGTGTCCTGAGAAGAAACAGGCTTTTGCCAATATTTTGCCTGTCAAGGAATGCTGTGGCTGAGAAAGTTAAGGGCCTTTCAAGAGATTTGAACCGTCAACTGAAAGACAAAGTTAACGATGTTGCTCAGCTAGGAATATTTATTTGTGAATCTTTGTCCGTGACCGAAGAATTTGTTGAATTGGTGCCAATGACAGACACAACTACTTCAAATGACATTTACTCCAGCCTCATTTGTGCTCTGGATAGACTGGAGGTTGACTGGAGTCCTGCAGTGAGTGTGGCAACGGATGGTGCACCATCCATGGTTGGGAAAAAAGCAGGCGTTGTAACAAAATTTAACCCAACCCAGAAATTCTGGAATTGTCATTGTATACTGCACCAAGAAGCGTTGTGTAGCAAAAGCCTGAAGATGGACAATATGAGTGTAGTGATAAAAACGGTTCATTTCATCAGAGCAAAGGGTCTCAACCATCGGCAGTTTGATGCTTTTTAATCTGAAAAAGGTATTGATCACAGTCTGCCCTACCATACCAAAGTTCACTGGTTAAGCAGAGAAGCCATGCTGAAATGTTTCTTTGAAGTGTGCTCAGAAATCGGTCAGTTCTTGAAAGAAAAAGGGAAGCCAATGGCTGAGCTGGATGACCCCGAGTGGGTTTGTGATCCTGCTTTTTTGGTGGATGTAACCGAGCACTTAAATGCACTCAATACTAAGATTCAGGGCCGCAACAAAGTCGTGACTGAATGTTACGAATGCATTCGTGTTTGATGTGAAACTAGATCTGTGGGCGACACAGCTGTCCCAAGGTAATCCAGCTCATTTCCTCTTTAAAATATGTGTGCATTGCTCACGACAAAGACAACATGGACAAATACAAAGAAAAATTCTAAGACTGCGCAATGAATTTCGTAATCGCTTTCACGTCAGTAGTGATATGAGGGTGCTTGTGTCAAAATGATTTATGACCTTTTGCCCTTCCGTTTCCGGACTGTGTTTATGGCCAGGAAGTGTGACCATCTGTTACCGGACCGGTCATATGTTTTTATGTTCAGGAAGTGGTATGGTGTTGGGGTGTTTATACAGGTGGGGGCAATTTGATGATTGACCGTTTTGAACTTTGACACGGTTGATATCCGCATTCCGGCTCATGTCTATATAAACAGTGCCGGGGATTTCTGCTGAAACAGAAAAGAGCTGTGAAACATGGCTGGTTTATACTCACCTAAAACCCCCGAGACAGAATGCAGCAAAGAGATGATGGAAAGTCTGACTTTGGCTCTGAGAAAGGCATACGGTCATGTGCAATTGACAAAATTTCTCCACAACAATAAGGAGTATGCGAGAGGTGAATTTTTGCTTAACAGTAACTGTGTATTCGGCTACATATTGCATAAAGCGTCTCGAGTCGTTACGCTTTATACATCTGACAGCCGAGATGAATTTATACTGGGAGAAGACCCATGCCTTGTATTTCCAGATAAAGACTGGACTTTATTTTAAACACGTGTCTGGAAAGATCTGAATGACTGTGGAGAAGGACCTTTGTACATCGCACGAACTCCGAATGTCCGCTACCGAGTGGTCAGCGATCATTCTAATAAGAAACAGGAAGAGTGCGTCTACATATTCTGTTGCAAAGACAAGACAATGCTCAGCGGTCGCTCAGGAGCGGTCCCGCATAATGAGCATCATGATATGTATGAGATGCAGTTTTTGTTCAAGTGGTGTGATCTGGCTCAACTGAGCTCCCTTTTCTCAATCATAAACAAAATGTTCAAATGGTGTGACATGCATGATGGATACAACAAAATTAAAGCGCAGCTGATCCACCCTGAGAGATGCGCGCGCAGCAGTACATACGCTTTGCCGTCCCCGCCCATTCACTACGCCCATTATAAGCAGTAGTAAGTCAGGACCTCCCCTCAGAACATCTTTATAAGTCATGTCTCAAGACGATGCTTCAGAGCGGGGACTCATCAGTAGCTGCGGAGTCTCTTTCGACCGATCTCTTGACCCTGCTACTGATCATATGCTGACAGACGAACCCGTGACATCTGATGACAATAAAGGATGGTTAGATAAATTCTGCACTGAGCTTGGATATCGCAATCTGACTTTCCTAACTGGACTGTCTGACACTGCAGTCCCTTTAACGTTTCTGATTTCGTTTTGCTATATGTGTTGTAGGATAGAAGATTATTCCTCTTGGCCAGAAGAGTAATTTCCTCTTTAGAGCTGATAAATGATTGGCGGACTCAGGTTTTGGCAGACAAAACCCTCAGTTTCCTTTCGAAGTTAATTCTAAAACTAATTCTAGACCCTATATATCCACATGGCGCAGTTGACTGCTACTTGCGAAAACGAGCTGTGATACGTCCACTCCATAACGTGAAAATCTATGGTTATAGCACCACTTAGCGGTCAAGAGCAGAAATTAATTTCCCACCACACACCACAATGGTACCCGCGGTGACAAAAAACACATTCTGGTTGATTACCATCTGTACCTTAAAGACACATCTGTAAGGATTTGATATTGGTCATTGGTTCAAAATCATTCATTTGGCACAAGTTTCACCCTGTACATTAGTACAACTGGAATTTCCAAAAGTCATTGTGAAAATCTGTTCTTTACCACCTCATATTGCCTGTTGTTTTACCTTTTCTTTTTAACACTTTTGCCAATTGTTGTCTTAACTTTAAGGCATTCTATGCTCTAGTAGCATTACTCTAAACAGATCGTCTGGCAGGTTTATCATTTATAGCATTGTACTAGAATATCATACTAGAATTGCCAGTTTGAGTGCCCTATTCAGATTGCCCAAATGATTCAATGAATTTCCCAAAAGCATCGTTAGCCAACTATGATCACGTTTCTCCATTATCAACATAGTTCAACAAGTCTTTGTTTGCCAAACCATAGCTCCAACACACATTCGCAAATAGCATTGCAAAGTTGTGTGGTTGGAAAAACACCCCTCGACCTGTGGTTTGAAGCATAGTTTCTTTATCTTGCGCAAAATAAGCAAGCCGACATTCAATACAATTTATATCTTTCATTTCAAATACAAATTTCATTCATGCTTTTTAGTTTATGTCAAGACATTTAAATTGCCATTTTTGAAGGACGCGCATGTGTGTACGAGCCCTAGTACTTAAGAGGCCTATGATTGAATCTGGAAATAAAGACTGAGAATTAATCCTCAGATGCCATATTCATAATTTATGTGGCATTAATTAGATTTCAAATGGATTAATTGGTAACACTTTACAATAAGATAACTCTCAGGCATTCAGTGAAACTCACTCAATCGACACTGTTCTCACGCTCTCACACCACATTCTCATGCAGTGAAAAATTGTGAAGCAAAGAGGAGACTGACGCTGACAGAGCAGGTTACTATGATATGAAACGAAGTCTCAGCTTTAAAATTCTGTCAATTTTATTACAAAATTCAAATAACAAATACCTGAATACCATTTTGGCGCTCTTAAATGTGATGTGACAGATCAAGCAGCATGTGAATCAATCGTCTCTTCTTCTTTACTACTAGTTCACAGTAAATAAACACGAATGAACATTAGATGATATGTTGAAATATACAGCACAACTTACTGGAATGTCTCATGTAATCGTTTAATCAGTATTTCATTTGCAGGAAGATGTCAGTAATACAGCTTGTAATCAATATATGTCACATAACATTTTGTTTACCTCAGGAAAGCCATTTATCGACCAGCATGATATTTAGCAAGAAAAATGAACTCTAGAGAGGAGCATTTTGCTAAATATAAGCACTAAATTACATATTTATTATATTTTACTCATAATGTAATTATTATTAAAACAACAGTGAGTGGTTAATTTGAACCTTTAATAATAATAATACCAGCTGACAGGCTCCCTATATGTTTACAGCATTAGTTGAGAGATTTTTTCTTGAGAAAAATTAACATGGAGATACTGTACCTGATATTTGATATTGAATCGATATTGAGTCAATTAAATTGCAAGCTTAATAATTAAAATCGTGAAATTTGTATCAAGCACTAATAAAAACAGTAGTCTACCAGTCATTGTACAAGCATTGTTAACATTTTGTCAGTAAAAATTGTAATGAAATTCTGTTTTACGAGTTGGTTTTCCCATATAATCTTTAAGCTAATAAGGTTAAGCGTATTTGGCTTGAGGAAGCAGCTTCAACTCGAGCTTAGATATACCCCCCAGTGGGACTACTAGTGCTTGTAAGAAGAGTACAGTAATGAGATGCCAAAATTATGTTGGTGGAGTTGGGGAGTTTGAGGGATGCCAAAACAGCTGATGCCAGAGCAAGGTGAGCGGCTGCTTATATACTCAGGCAGTTAATTGAAAGACTAGATGGGTTCATTCCCCCCGAAATTACGTTTGTGAACTTCACTTAGTTAATTTATACTTTTTAATTTATAATTAATAATTTACTTATACTTAAATTATTAAATTATCATAAGTATAGAATGATTAATAATTTACTAACCATGAATGATGATGTAGATGTTTCTTGTTTCTCCACTGAACTTGTGTCTTGAGCAGACGGTATTTTGAAACTCCTTTCAGTTCGGCATTTTTTATAAAGGACTGTGGAGGAGGAGGAAGTTTTCTTCAGAACTCAGGAATCAATGAGGTTGACACCTCAAACTAAAAAGAAAAAACGCTTCTAACCACAGGTCGAGAACTGTTGTTTCAACCACTCAAGGTTGTGATGCAGTTTGTGAATGTTCGCTGGAAACTCTTTTAAGAAAAGCAAGCAAGGAATACATTATAAAGCTGTAAGATGTATGATTTTGCTGTAAGGAAGCCAGTCCCTTTTAAGCTTTTCCCTTCCATTGGCTTCCTCTGCAAATATTCTGGAAATTGTTTCCCTTGTGAATCTGCTGGTATCTCCTTCACCATGTCTGCAGCCGTTGTTGCTATCTTTCTGTAAATCATTTCCCTTTCATTAGTCACTTTTCCACCGTCAGGCAGAAAGGATCTGAGAATGGTAAGGATTTATGTTTCTACTTGAGCCTGGTATTACAAACCATTTTCGGCCCATAATTCTGGCTGTAGGCTAATGTTTTCCCTTTCTTATTTTTATGTCACTACAACATCACTAAATTGCCCTTTAAATTGTCACATTTTCATAAACATGTACTTTTGGCGTGGCACCTAATTCATAAACATATTTTTAGTTCTCACCTTTATTTTGTTTTTCCCAGATTGGGTCAATAATAATATTATTTTGGTCTCTCAGTTAATCAACAATGATGGATATTTATATTCCTATTCAGAGCTTTTGAACTGGTATAACATACCTGTCACTCCACAAGAGTTTGTTATTGTAATGGATGCCATTCCTTGTGGGGCCACAACTCTTCTCAAAGACTCAGCTAGACCCCAGTCTTCTTTGTTATTAGCTCATTCTTTTTGATACCATGATTGGGATCAAAATGAGAGCTTCTCTCCTATACAATGTGTCCTAATGGAAACTGGTTTTTGTCGACAAAATGTGGACTTTGTCATCTAAATATTTAATAACCAATAAGGTAAAGGATGTGTCTTACAAACTACTTATTTTTTTTTTTTTTTTATCCTGTGAAACTCTTTACGTTCTTTTTGTGGTGCTGAAGACAAGTCTATTCCTCATCTCTTCTAGGACTGTTCCAGCATGTCTTTTTCCTGTTTGGGGCTCAAAAGGGAGGTGCGCTTCATAAGGGTTAAGTACATTTTTCACATATCTGTACTTTACTCGAGTATTTTTATTTTGAGCAACTTACACTTTTACTTCACTACATACCAAAGCATAAGATCGTACTTTTTACTCCACTACATTTCATAAAACATATCATTACTTATTATTTTAAAATGAAGAAATCGCCACATGCTCAGAGATGCAAAAGTGATTCTTTTCAGTCATCCTGTTAAATTGGTTCACAAATTACATCAAAAAATTAATTTGTGAGTTGGCCTGAACGTATTTTTCTTGACTGAAAAACTCAGTGATCTGTTCAGAGCGAGTCTCCAGTGAACAATTTAGAAATCCAAGAGCTGGGGGATCCTCTGAGTGCGCACGTGACTGATGGCGAAAAGTAAGTTACTAATGTTGAATTTTAGGATTAATTATTGTAACTGAAAATCATATTTAGGTCACAGCTGTCAGCTGTTTGTGAAATCTGCTGTAAAGGGCGATATGTTCAAGCACTGAAATGCTTTCATGTGGACACGTCCACATCAATGTGTCTACACAGTGTAGGTTTTAGGTTAAAAAATAAAACATTAATATAACAAATCAAAATAACGCATACATGTTCATCTTCCCCACTGCTGTAGCGATTTCAAAAAATGTTATGCATTTATGTGACGTCTGTTTTTATATTTTTTGTTAACACACATTACATATTATGTATCTGCATCCACTAATCTTCTATACTGACTAGTGTAAATACTAATAAAGTACTTACAAATCATTTGCAAATCAGTTAATTAATAGTTTATAAACTGTAGTTAATACATTAATAAACTATATACAAAAAGGTGTCCATTCATTGTCACTGTAATTAACAGTGTTATGTAGTTAAAGTGTTAAATAATGCTTTGTTGACAACATATTAATTGTAAATGGTTATTACTTTAGATTAGGCCACGGGAAAATGACATTAAAGGGGACCTATTATTCAAGATTCACTTTTACATGGTGTTTGAACATAAATGTGTGTTGGCCGTGTGTGTACACAGCCACCCTATAATGATAAAAATCCACCAACTCCTCTTTTTAATCCCCATAAATCATAAGCAGTGTCTCAGAACAAGCTGTTTGCAGATTCTCTCTTTTGTGATGTCACAAAATGCTTAGGCTCTGCCGTATTAGCATAGACCCCGCCCTGAGCAAGTTGTACACAGTTTTCTCCAGGCTGGAGCAGCTGTAGGGACAAGAATGTCTCGGTGTTTTGTTGTTGGACGTAAGAGTGATCATAACAGTCTCCATGTACTCCTGACATCAGAGCCGCTGAAGACGCAGTGTATGTTTTATTTTTGAAGGGAATGCGCCCCCATATAGCTAAATTTATTTATGTCTGTGCGAATCATTTTGAAAAAAAAAAAGTTGTTACACAAGGATAGATCAGTACCAACTGTTCGTGATCCAGCTTACAGTCTCCAGAGCGATACTGGATACAGCGGAAATGAAAGGGAGAGCATGCACTTTATTACAGTTCATCAGAGTTGTTTTATGCACATAAAGTTTACCAGTTTATTAAGCACCCCCATTGAAAAAAGAATAAGGTTTGTATATATTTGTTTACTGATAATTGTAACAAGTGTTTTTGTGTAATCCGATCGCTGTGTATGTTGATGATAATGCAAGGAAGAGAGAGGGTTTATGGATAAGACTTTAATGCGCACTTCTTGTACTGTGGTTATTAAGCTCTTACTGCGATTTTCTGGAGTGAAAACAGACGCTTCATCTTCTGTGTGAAGTTTTGGCCATCATCCCTTGACTAAAATAAAGAAGAACTTAACTTTGCAATTTGTCCATGTAGTTTATTTATTTATTTTAAATCACAACTGATCACAGATTGGATGTGGTCTGAATCGTGACGTGTTGTGCAACAGCTTTACTCTTTACAGGTCTTCGAAACTGTGTGCAGAGGTGGTCAGGAACTTGCAATCGTTTTAGAGAGTCCTGAAACAGTTGTGGCTGCTCCAATACACTTCCAAAAAGCAGATCCTGCAACCTGTCCACATATTCTTCAGAACATAAAAACATACACTTTTACATTACATTTTACACAGAACAATAGATAGATGCATCTGATGCCTCTTTCTTTTCTGACACACTCCAAGTATGTGCTACTTCTGACATGAAGGACCAATGATTTTGCAATGGTGGCTTTGTCGTGTCCAGTGTAGACAGACTGTTGGAACATTAAAGACACAATAATCCGATGTTGCAAAAATAAAAGACAAATGGGTAGTCCAGAGGAAAAGGTTTAAGCTTGCGTGAGACTAATTCTTAACATGCATGAGAACTGTAACCACAGTTCAGCAGTTCATCACCTCTACTCCACACTGATCTTATCAGTCGTTTGGGTGTTGATGAGTCGCTGATGGTTTGGTTTTTTTTGTACTAACCAAAGACGAAAACAAGCCATTTTCTGACACTTTATTCCTAGTTTTGGAGTGTGTGAAGTGGACGTGTGTATTTATATGTTTGTTTATAGAGCTGTGGTTGGTGAGTGCCAGAATGACTCTTCTTCTTTCTCTAATCTTTCTGCTCTTGACTTCTGGTCAAGTGAGACTCGACTGCTTTATGTGATGAACAGATTTAATTTAGGCTTTTACTCGCATATAAACATTGATCAGCAAACATAAAGTCAGTCATCCGTGAGGGGCTGCTGCTTTACTTTTGTTTTGTATATTTTTGGATTAAAGTTTATGTTGAACGTTCGCCGGTTCCCACCTCCTCCTTCCCTTAATAATATATAAACTGTCAATATTTGTTTACTATTACATTTATTTAATTAGCAGACACTTCACTCCAAATGTCCACTCAGCTGTTGCATGATAATTGCATTATTTTAAACTGTAGTATTCAGTGTTGGGGAGAGTTACTTTTAAAAGTATTATTACAATATTGCGTTACTCCCAGAAAAGTAACTAATTGCGTTACATTACTTTTGTGTTATGTTTTGTTACGTGGGCTGGGATTGTTTGTTTTTTGTTTTTTGGCGAATGTAAAGGCCCTTTCACACCAAAAGTGAAATGAATAAGCTTCAGGCTGATCACAGATGTGATATTTATCTAAAGTCATTTTTGCTTATTGGTATGGTTGAATTGGATCATCGAAGGTCAGCAGCAAAGACATTGGTTAATAAAATACATAAAGTATATTTGCTTAATTTAATACATTTAATATTATTCATATTTTTTTTTTTCAATTCACATTTATTTGTATAGCGCTTTTCACAATACATATCATTTCAAAGCAGCTTTACAGGAAATTCATGCAGGCTTGTGCAATATTCTGAGATTGCATTTCACTGTTTTTATTTATTTTGAGGAATACTGACTTTTTGTGCAAGTGAGATGAGATTGAATTACAATAACCGTCATGTTTACACAGCGTACAATGCCTCGGCACTTACTCACGATTTCTCTCAACATGGGGTCAGGAAAGTGGTCAGTCAATACATGGGAAAACAAAGTAACTTACGTTACTTATTTGAAAAAGTAACTCATATTTTGTTGTAAATTTATCAGGGGCACCGCTAGGGTTTCTGGGCCCCCTGACTAATTTGTACTCCGGGCCCCAAGGTCACGAAGCATAACAATTATTACATATTCAATAAGAGACAATAAAAAAACTACATTTGAACAGTTTGTTAACTGAAATCATGCATTTAACTACACACAAATAATTTTATACTGTGTACGGTACAAGTAATAACACTGTTGTACTCTCTCTCTCTCTCTGCATGCAAAGACAATATTGACTTGTAATTTCTTATTCCTCAAGTGCCGTGATTTTTTTTTTTCACAGCAAAATCTTTGATCAGATCTTGCTAAATAATCTATCTTTGACAAATTTTGTAAAAAATTGCTAAAAACCATGTTATTACACTAAATTAGATGATAATTTTCCTGTATATAATTATATATATTTAGGAAAAATACTGGATACACCAATTGACACAAACTAGTTACACCACCTGACCATGTTGCTTCTACAGCCAAAGGCCATTGTTTGTTGAGGACACTGAAAATCAAGCATGACAGTCAACAAGTTCAGCTGAAGTGCTTTTTTTTTTCTTTCTTTTTTTCTCAATGCTGTAAAAAATCTGGATGACCTGTCCCACAAAAGGCTTACTTTCATATCTGACCAGAATGAACTTGCCTTTCAGATCTTGCGGACAGTAGCAGTTGAGGGGAAATCTCCTGTAGATAGATCATAGCACTTCCAGATACCAGGTCTTGCACAGAAACATGAAATTTCCCTCCACTGAATTGCAGCTGGTTCTTTAGAGGTTACCTGATGAATTTTCACAGCTGGGACATTTTTTTGGGACAGATTCATCATACTTTGCAATGACTTCCTCCAATATCCAATAGTATTTGATGGTAGAGTGTTGATGCATCAGGTTTTTGGGAAGTTACTCAGCTGTTTGCAAGTCAGTGCCTCTTTGGATTGCTGTATCTGCAATACGCTTTACAGCCCCACCTACTGACCTTTTGGAAGCCAAGTAGAAAAGACACTGTGCTGAGTAGATAAAAGTTTTTCTTGTTCCTGTATTGCGTCACTGGTCCATCACTGATGATATGTAGAGTACAAGGCAGTGTGTTACATTTGCATATGGCATCCCTCAATACAGGCTCCATACAGCTCGTTCATCATGGCATAGGAGAAGGATGATGAGGCCGTATACACCACACAGGTGTGGACTGTAACCTGCCTGTGGCTGCCACCTAAGTGAAAAGCCTGAATTTCACTGCTGAGTTTACAACCATAGTTCTCAGAGAAGTCCACATGAATGCCGACTTCATCCTCACGTCGTGTTTCTTGGCTTGGTGGAGCCAATTGAAATGGTGCTTAGATACAGGGCCGTTTCTAGCCTTTTTGGCACCCTAGGCGAGAAACAGAAATAAAATATTTTTAGGAATGTTTTTTTTTTTTCTCCAAAGTTTTAAAAAAATGTGTTCAATAGCAACACACCACTCATTTGTGCTCTATATTTTTTTAGCTTCTCTTCCTACAGTAGCATCTGCTTTGTTTCTCCAAAAATGTGTTGAGTGCACCTGTCATGATTGTTTGTAGCATTAATATAAAACTCTCCAGCATAAACACATCCAAATCACAATGCCTGTCTGTCTGTGACTTCAACTGCACTATTACAGCATAAAGAAATGCATTTATTTGATGTTTTTAAGTCATTTCTTGATATGCACTGAATTCATGTAAAACTCATTTTTAATTTTTTTGTTTGTTTGTTTTTCTGTCGAAACTATGTTCGTTTGGCAGGTCCATGCTGGTTGTCAAACTTGTCATAGTTATGACACTATCACTTGGTCAATTTACACTAAACAGCCATCTCTGATAATGATTATTTATTCAACTTTACTATGCTATAATATTCCGCTGCTGAAATGAGCATGACGTGTGGTAAATCCGTCCTGTGCTAATATGCAGTGTCATGTTTTGCTCGTGACGATGGAGCGACTAGCTTGCAGTAGAACAGAACAATTAACCACTTAGTAACATACCTGTATATTTCGCTTTCTTTTTCTCATCCTCTTTTTTCTTGTTACGATACTGAGCCCCCGATGGCTTTGACCTTTTCATGATGATGAAACTAAAACACTTAATCCAGGTAAGCACGGACGACGACGTTCCCTGCCGCCTTCTGCATCTCATTTCTCTATTCTCTTCCTAACAGCAGCGGCCACTATCACCAGGAGACTTGTCACTCAGATAATCGCAAGTAATCATAATGCCTCGAAATAGCAAAAGTACGAAATAATAATAATAGTAATAATAATAATAAAATAAATAAATAAAAAGAATCTCTTAGTGGGACGGGGGCTCTCACTGGCGACGACCACCTAGTTTGCCTATGCCTAGAAACGGCACTGCTTAGATAGAGAGTCCAGCTTCTTGTTAAGGAAAGCCAACAGATCTTCACACTTTGCACTTTGTGTGACTTTTGCAAAGTTAGCGAAGGTTTTCTCTTCTTCAGATGTGACCACTGCTGCCATGTTATTTCAGTTTCCTCCAGAGGTCCTGCAAACTCAATCTCGTTGTAGCAACACTTCGCACAGGTGCGATACATGCAATGCTTGCTGGTAGTATTGCATGCAATAACTGTTAGCAACTCTGAAATACTGTTTTGCCTTTCTGGTGCAATCTGTCCACAAGCAGCTAGACATTTTCATGGTCTATGCAAGCACATGTCTTTTGCTGGTGTTACATAAAAAGGGCAGCATCTCACGAACTGTCTCTTGACTGTTGCATTGCACTGTGCATGAAGCTCCTTCAGAGAGTGAAGCAGTTCCCTCCTTTGCGGCTTGATTTTATTTTTTTGTTACCATGTCCTTTTTGCCTGATAACATTTGCCTATTCTCATCCCTACAAAGAAAGCTGACCACTTCCTCTCTTCTCACGCGTGAGCTTTTCATTTTGTCTCTCAGTTTGTTCTTTTCCCTGACAGTTTTCTGTTTATTCTTTTGCCTCTCCAGTTTCCTCCTATATATTTTGTGTCTTTTGTTTTGCTGTTTGGAGTTCTCTTTTAACTTTGTGAAGTTCAGACCTCAGCCTTTCCCCCTCTTTGAAAAGCTATAGGATTTGTTCTTTCCTTTTCTTTCCTTGCAGGGGTTGAGGATGCTTGTGGCCTCTCTAAAATTGGGCATGGGCTCAGGATTGTCAAGATGCTGTTGTAGACGGGGATCTATATTATCTTTATTTTAAACAGATAACGTCAGACAAAGTTCCTACCTCAATAATAAAGCTGCGAATTTTTAGTGCGGGTGCATACAGGCACGTTTGCTTCATAATACAACATAAAAGTTACCTTTTAGTGAGCAAACGTGCCGCCCTCACCTTGTGGTGGTTTGGAATTCCAAGAGGAATAGGATATGTGTTTAGACGTAGGTCACATGTTCAGATATCGGATATGTATCGGATTTAAAACTACATTTGGAAGTGGCTCAGATCGGATGCAAAAAATAAAAAATACAATATATATATATATATACACACACACACATATATATATATATATACACACACACATTTTTTTTTTTCCCGAACGAATTCCGATCTGTCAGATGTGAGCAAAAAAAAAAAAAAAAAAAAAAAAAAATCGGATTTTTTTGTGCCAGTGTAAACGCAGCCTAAGAGTCACTGTAAAATTACCAAACGAGGCCGCTGTAAAATACAGTAAGATGGATTCAATGCAGGCATGATAAAACAGCAACATAATCCGCTGAGTCTGAGCCTTCGTAAAAAAGTACATTTTTTGTTGCACCTTTCGACACAGATTATCCACATGCCCTTCCCATGAAAGTTTATTGATATAAAAACTTCCTTATGTGTAATTTATATGTTAGTAGCTTAAAAATCAATTAATTTTAACCTTTAATATTATAATGATGTACCAGCTGCGGTTCCCTGTATAGTTAACAGCATTAGTTGAGGAAATTTGCCATGTACTGTACCTGATAGGCCCCAAATTAATCAATATTGAATCAAAGGCAATCAGATCAAAATCAAATTGCAAGTTTCTGAATCGAAATTGAATCCAATTGTGAATTTTGTGTCAATGCCCAACCATACTGTCAATAAATGTTTGGGCTTTTTTTTTACTTGAAGCATTTATTTTCTTGTCAGAGTGCACAAGAATGCTTCGTTTACATGTTAAAAATCACAAAAATGTTCTCCTGGGGGACGATGCCACCCAGACCCCCTACAACAATTTAGTTCGTAAACATGTCACCTTTTTTACCTCTTTTGAGTTTGCAGGTATGAACCCAGGAAAGTTCAACACAGTACTCGAGGCTGTAAAAATGATCACCGGATTTGATAAACACATTCTCATTTCCCTCATTAGCATTAAAACTGCCATTCCCTGGTGAAATTGTCATATATTTTGCAGGGAAAGGCTTTACATCCAGAGGACGATGCCTTAAAGGGAAGAGTAAATAATCCATGTGTCAAAGTACCTTGAGGAGGTCAACAAAAAAGCACTCATTGACCATCCATCACAAAGGTCATGGAGTGATCTCTCTCAGGGGACTCTGGCACAGCTGACATTATTTAATTGGCATTGTGATGGTGAGGTTTCTACGATGGAAGTCAAAACATACCTGCAGAACACATTATACATGATGAAATTCTGGAGAGCCTATGACCTTTTGAGAAGAAACTTTGTGAAAATCTCACCAGAGTAGAGGTACGGGGAAAAGAGGTCGCAAAGTACCAGCACTATTACCAGTAAATGTCTAATAATCTGTGGAACTTCCGATTAAAACTAGAGAAGACGTTGGAATTCCCTTAGCAATCCCTACATTTTTGCCCGTCCTTTTTATGGATCAGAGGAGAAAATCTGTGGATGTGACAGCTAAAAGTGATATGAAGAAGGCTGTGGGGCAATACATCCAGAAAATCTACTGTAGGCACAGTTTCTCAGCTCCTAGACTTACAAACTCATGAACTAGACCAGCTAGCAACTTTCATGGGACATGACATTGAAGTCCATAGGGAGTTTTGTAGACTCACTGAAGAAACCCTGCAAATGGCAAAAGTGAGCAGAAAGTTTGCCCTGCAAAGTGGAATCCTTTAACTGTTATTTGGGTATGTCCTAATAGTATGGGGGCCTTAAAATGAAAATGAATGACCATTGGGCCTTAAAAGAAATGAAGAGGTCATTTGGATGACACGCTAACATTATTGCATTAAAGAATTCCAGTCAGATCAGCCCCAGAGAGTTTAATAATAAAAATAACTGCGCCTCACAGCGTGCAGTTTTATAATTTGTTTTTTTCTGTCCACACTAATGAAATGCAGGTTAATGACTTTAACTTCTGTATGCAGATGACACAGCAACGGTTGGGTTAGAGATTATAATAATAATAATAATAATAATATTATTATGTCAGGTCTCCAGACTGCGACCAAAACAGTAACTAAAATATTAATTTGCAAGTGATATTATAAATTTGTGACAATATAAATTTGTGTTATGATTAAAAATTGCGTGCCTTTTTAGCTGCATGTTCTGTAATGAGTAGCCCATCACATCTTTTGTTGTGTTGATGTAATAAAATGAGATGACGGGCAGCAAATGTCGTTTTGCCACTCTTTAGTGTGGCCTGACAGACCTTGGAAATAGCTTGTATAAAACAGCTCAAGAACAATAATGTCACGTAACATCAAATTTACCTCAGATAAGCCATTCAATGCTCATGAACTCAGTCAGCTAGAAAAATAACTATAGAAAGGGACATTTTGCTAAATATATGCACTATATCACACGATCCTTATATTTTTACTTAACCTGTTGTCGACATGGGAAAGAATGGAAGGAGCTAAAAATGAAATTCAACACCACCTGTATAATTGCATGTGAAGAGCTGCCTTTCACCAAATTTACCTCTCAGATATTAGTAATGAAGAAAAAAAAAATTGGATGCGTGTAAAACATATGTCAACGTTTATAGGATGCATTAGGAGGAGGTCAAACTATAATCGTTTGCCAAGTGATGCTGACATTATGGTCTGTGACACTGGTTCAGATTCTGTGTAAAGAACAATTCTTTATGACTTTATGCAAGTTAAAAAAAAAAAAAAAAAAAAGCAATTCAATTCCTACATCCACAAGATGGATGAAAGTGCTGATGCTTTTGTAGCACTTAAAAAAAATAATAATTTGGCACCAATTTTTTCCCTCATAGTATCATTTATAATAACATTTTCACTCTAAACCATTTGAAAGGAATTTTGTTCATTTTTTATGTGAACTGTTTCTAATCCCTTTACAAAGGGAATGACAGTACTGAAGAAAGGAGCAATAAATACTCCTGCTCTCCTCAATTCTAATTGGTAACACCCGCTGCATTCATCAAAGTTCAGGTTTTCGGGCCATTCTGCAGAATTGGTGCAAACTGCTTTCCCACAACCAAAAAAAATTCAAGAAGCATTTAGGTGTTAAAATTTCAGATGTTTACAAAGATCATTCTATTATCTATTGAATCCCACAATAATATTTAAAATATCAGTAAACTTAATATATATAAAATCATCATTTATTGGGTACTTTCAATTAGGGGATGGCTGTCCCAAACTCTAACCCCTAAATTTCAACTTGTGAAAATAAGCAAAATTTATTTTCCATTGTTTTTAAAATTATAATTTTGATTTTTTTTTTTTCCCTCAAAGTGAAGCTAAAAAATATATAAAAAAAAAAATTCATGTCCATTGGCTGAGACTGATTTTAACACACTTCTACATTTTATCTTCTACAATATTCCTGTGTCCCTCCCTCTCATAGCCTCTCTTTCATAGTAGACAGGTCCATCATTTTGAGTTAAATGTGTTCAAAAGGTTTTTTTGGGTGTTATTCCATAAAATTTAGTTTTTATGTGTGTACAACTGTTCAGAATTGCGCTAGCTAACATGTGCTGATTAGCATCTTTCAACTAGGCACAAAAATATCTAAAATTGTCACTACCGAAACAGGCACAACCAAAACATGTGGTGAAGTTTCGGTTGTGACATCATTGTTTTTTTTTTTGGATGTTATTCAAAAAATTTAGTGTGTAATTTGCTTCTTATTTTTAATAACAAAAATGACATAACCAAAATACCTATATTGTGATATATTGTTACTGTTATCGTTATTTGAATTAAAATATGTCTTATCTTGAAATAAGATCTTGGTCATGTTACCCACCTCAAAAGAGACACATAATATGAACTCTGCTTTAAGTCATTTTTAACATGTATTTTTAACTTGTAAAAATTTGTAGCTTTTTGCATTTAAATACTGTAATATCTGGTATAAATCGTTACTGCACACAAACATTACAGTTTGGTAGTTCTTAATATTTTCTTAAAAATAGATAGCAGTATGTGAACAGGACTTTTATTTTGGTGTAGTTGTGTGACGTCATACAGCTGCGTCTAGCTCCTGCATCTGTTAGATTCTGGGAAAAAAAACCCTGTTGTGATTCTGCTGAAGGAAGGTTTGTTTTTAAGCATTTAACGTGTTTAGATCAATGCGAACTGTTCAGTCACTTTAATCACTTTTACAAGCCGTGTACAATAAATTAACCGTTCTTGAAAGTAACGTTGCAATGCTTTAATTAACATTAACGAACGTCGTATTTTGGGAGTAAATAACATCCGCAGAAAAGGAAGGTCTCATTTCGCTCTCTGTAATCTGAACCGGTTTATCTTAAACACGAATCCAGGTACTGGAAAGAAGCGATGAGAGAAACGGAGTTGGTTGAAACTCCGAGTCAGTTGAATCAATCGTTTCGTAAAATGATTCAGTGATTCGAATCGCTCGAATCACCGCACGCTGACGTCACCTGCTGGTCAAAACAGTGTAAATGAACGAGAACAACAAACACAATGTGTCATGACAACATTTACAAACCAGCTGCACGTGTTCATGAAAGTGTAATCTATTAAATGTGATGTACGAATAAATAAATATGAAATATAAACCATAAATATGAACTTTATGTATTATTTGTATGATATATATATATTTAATCAAGTGATTTAAGTCCATTAACTCTCACGCTGACTGACTCTCTTACCAGTGTACTGAACTAGAGCTGAATGAGAAATTTAACTTTCTTTGTTTATTATTCTCATCTTAAACACAGAAAAACTCCTGGTGAAGCGACTGAGATCCATGTGACACTATTATAAAGACGGAGTTTATTAAAGAGGAGAGTGAAGACATGAAGATTGAAGAAACATTTAGCATAAAACAAGAAACTGAGGAACAAACAGGTTGGTTTCATTCTCAAAACTGAACTCAAGTCATTTGATCCTGATTAAAATGACTTTGGCAACAAACAAACAGTGGATTGTGGCGTTGATACAGCTAACATCAGCCGGCTGCACCACTATCCCATCAAAAAACAAAAAAAATCAAACGTTTACTTGACTGACTCTGAGGCATCCTCTAGTACCGAAGCAAACAAGGATACGTGAACTGAATCATCCTGAAGGAATTGGTCCACTCCACAGAATGATTTCAGCAAACCTCTGGTGTTTATCACGTGACTGAAAACAGCTCAGTTTCGTCACTAAAACGGAAATAAAACATGATTTTACAACAGCGTTTGTCACACTACACTATTACACATCCAAAACGTAAAAATAAATAACCCTTCCATTCCAGATGTGATTCAGCCTTGGAAAGACCATTGATATGTTCAGTTTTACCATCGTTTTCAAATCCGTTTACTCTTCCTCCAATTTAGTTCAATCAGCATTTTGACCTTGGAAAGAGCTTGTATAAAACAGCTTAAGAGCAATAATGTAACATAACGACAAATTTACCTCAGAAAAGCCATTCAATTCTCATGGTAACACTTTACAATAAGGTTCATTTGTTAATGTAACTAAACTAACCATGATAAATACATTTGTACACTGTATTTGCAAAAATGCTTTTCTTATTTAGTATTTTTGTTTTGTTTCCAGTCTAAATATCTAAACATTCTTAAATGAATTGAGTTTTTGCTTTAAACAAGCAAAATTATGTGCCAGTGGGATAAGAAAAATAATCTTTTTTCTGTTTGAAATCTTGTTTCTGTCCCAAAAGATCTCCTTGGTAATTTATTTTTTATAAACTGCCAGCTTGACGGTTTGAGAGACAATTTTTTGTCCCAAATCAAGTAAAGTGAGCAATATTATGAAGGCTTCTCAGATTAAATGTAACACCTCTTACAGTAGCTTAGTGGGTATAAGTTGGTTTTGAAGCTTTACGTGTATAAATGTTTGGATGTCTGCTGCTTTGTGCCATTAAACTGGGTTAACTTTTTTGTTGTTGTTTTTTCGCCTTAGACCTGATGGCACTGAAAGCGGAGAGTGAAGTACTGCATGAAATGGAAGATAAAGATCAATATAACAGCCATCATGATTTCAATACTGGAGAAAAATCTTGTAGGTGCTCACAGACTGAAAACACTTCCTCACGAAAAATGGCTCAAAAGACAGGGAGTAGAAGTCATTTCACCTGCCAACAGTGTGGAAACAGATATAATCAAGAAGAAACCTTAATCACGCACATGGAAATTTACACTGAGAAGCCCTACACGTGCCCTCGGTGTGGAAAGAGTTTCAATCGTCAAGGACACCTTGAAGACCACATGAGGATTCACACTGGAGAGAAGCCGTACACATCAGTGTGGAAAGAGCTTCACCCGAAAAGGAAGCCTTAAACGACACCTGAAAACTCACACTGGAGAGAAGCCGTACACATCAGTGTGGAAAGAGCTTCATTCAGAAAGGACACTTGAGAATTCACTCTGGAGAGAAGGTGGAAAGAGTTTCAGATATAAAGAAAACTTTGAGTATCACATGAGTATTGGTATTGCCTAGTATACCATCACATTCTTTTGAATTAATAGGAAATATGATTTAACTGAGAAAACATTGCCTAACAAGACACTGTTTTTACATCTGAAGTCTCGCTGTACATTCTTACAGTGCCTTAACATTTAAATGGTTATTTGTTTAATGGGACTAGAAGAAAGAATGTGAAGAGATTAAAAGAATGGCTTTTTGATTGTTTGTATTTTATTTACAACACAATCCAAATATACACAATGAAGGACAAAAAGGCACATTGAGCACACTGATCTAAATACAGAGATTTGGACAGTCACACACCTTTGTGCCATTCCTGAAACAGTTCCTGTACAACATAACTGTCATTTCCAAGATGTTTGCTTTTTCATTTGACCATGTTCATGTAGAATCTTGCTGATGTTGGTACAGTGCACTCAGAGAAAAACAGTTTGAAGAGACTCGTGTCTTCAAACGTGCTGATATTGGGAGCAACTAGGGCTGCATCTAATTGTGATTTTTCTGGTTAAAATTGTGATTTAAAATTCACAAAAAATATAAACACCACCAGGTTTGTTGTATGATTTGTTTGTTCTATGATTAAGTCTGGAGAGTGAAACTCTCAAGCGCTCAATCACAGTGACAATATATCTGTGTGTAGATCCAGATTGTAGAGGAAGCTCCTCGTTTAACGATGAACTCAGCCTCAGCTTCACGTCCGCCTTCCACCATAATTGTTTTCGCTCTGCATGTGAGCTGCGAATGGATCGCCAAACGAAATATGTCATTAACTAGGCTTTATCGCTATTATCACGAAAGCACTAATTCTTACCGTGGGGAGAATTTTTACCGGTATATCGCAAACGATAAGCTATCGCCCATCCCTATTGTAAACATTTTGTTTTATTTGCCAATATTTAATATTCCTATAAATGAATGTAATTGTTTGCAATTATGAGGTTAACAGGTGTTTTTGGTGTAAATGAATTTCTCTTTCATGAGATTTCTTCCTCTTCTTGGCCGGGTTATGTTTCTCCATGTCGTAAACTCTAGGGGCGAGGCTTCTAATTTTTAGGGGTGTGATGCACCACACCTGTTCTGTTTTCCCTTGATTGCTCCTTGTATATATAAGGCTTCAGTTCATTCAGTTCTTTTTTCTGGTTCATGTGGTTGTGTTATGTGTTGCTCCCTGTGATTTTATCTTATATTTCTTAATATTTTATACAAACAATGTTGAAGTCTCAGCTTTAACATGTCAATTCCGTCATCCTGGTGTAATAGTTTCTGTAAATAGTTAAAGGTGCAATATGTAATAATTCTGTCTGCTAGAGGTCGCTAGAGGCCTATTTAAAACAAAGGCATAGCTTGATGACGGCAAGTTTTAGAGCAGAATCTTGGGACATGTGGTCTTCACCTCAACGGACGGTGCAAAAGAATAGGCATTGGAGTCTGGAAGAAATCATGTTCATGGATGCGATTATTAACGTTACTGTAGTATGAAGCAGAGAAGGACCGAGTGTTGTGGGAGCTGAACGAGGCCGCTAGAGCGATTGCGCAACACACGCCTCACGAGCAGCGGGACTTTTATTATGTCGCTGGCACTGCTTCCGCTTTTCCGGTCAAGAGTATGAGGTAACGCAGCTCTGTTTATCATATTAGATACATTTGAGTGTGTTGAAAATGATGTTATAACATTACTCCGTGCGTTTGCTCGGCTGCTGCTGTGAGACACTGTTGCACACTGCAGTAAGATAGATCGATTTTAGAATATTAAATGCTGGATGGCTTGTGTTGATAAATGGCATGCAATTTTAAAACATATTGTATGATGGAGAAAATTATGTATTACTGTTACGAAAAATAGAGCTGCATCTGATTATGCTATGTTAGCTACTTCACAAAATAGTGTTTTTCTCTGAGGCATGGTAAAGCATGGTACTCGCAAAAAATCAAGAAAATTGATTTAAACAATAAGACTAAACGTGTTGAGCTTATAACAATTCGTTTCTGTCTATTAAAACATGTAAATATTAAAGTGTCTTTGGTGTTTCCATGGTTTCTACAAAATAAAACCGGAAACCGAGGGTAACGCGGGTATGACGCAATTGACAGGCGACTCCTCACACGTCCTGGAGCAAATTGCAATTTTCTCACGATTTACAAATAGTTGGAAACATTTGGGATATTGTAAGTACTCAAGTGAACAAAATATATAATACTGGCCTAGTGGTTTCTGGATATTTTACTCCAAAAATATTACATGTTGCACCTTTAATCTGATAAATCTGGGCATTTTTGATATGTTTATTAAGGTAGCAACAGCTGAGAAAGAAAACAAAATTGCTCCACTGTACAACATGTGGTTAAGGTGGAAAGAAATTGTTAGCGTTCACTTTTTCATAAAAACATTAAATTTGGTACACTTGCACAGTTTGGGGCCCTGAACATTTTCAGAAATGTAGCCATCACAAAAATGACTCTCAAATTTTACTTTCTGCCATAACCAAATCATGTATTTTGTATAATATTTTCTGAATCAAACACGATAACACAGAAAAGGTGATGTTTACCCATATGTTTTGATGATCCGGGATTACAATGATGCCATATAAAACATCATAAACTGTTCAGGTGAATAGTTAATGGTGAATTCAGTGACGTGACAAGGAAATCACAGTTTCTGGGAACCTAGGCTAGATTTTACTGACCCTGACATAAAGTTAATGTGCCTTGCATCAAAAGTTTATGCTAAAACATATTCAGCCCAAGAGAATACTGGTAACGTTTAGCCATGCCTGAATACAAGTAGAAATAATAAAATACTTAACCAGAAACTAGTGATGGTTTTTATTGACAACACCAAAAATTATGTTGTAATTGACTGGGTCCCACTAAAACATTCTTTTATAATAACAAGCTACAATGGACTGTAAAACATATGAAAAAACAATAGTAACCCTGAATCTTGGGCTTTTCCCATTCCACACAGCAGACATTGTAAATGTGTGTAATGTGTAAATGTGTCTATGTGTAATGCTTTTTTTGTCCAAGCCATCATTGTATTTCTTTACTAGGTTGAAGAGGTAACCATTGATCACATGTAAATTTAATTTTAATAAAGTGTCTTATACATCTGAATACTTCTCTATATATTTTACCTCACTCTCCAGCTCATTTCCAGGCGCAGTTTGGAAAATGTCCCAATAGAACATTTTGTATGGCCCAATCCTTGACCGCAGCACATTAGCCTTCATCCCGCTTCAAACATCTAAAAGAAGCAATCTGGAATGATTATTGCACAAAAGCTTGTATGCTGAAACTTCTTTATTCCCTTTATTCAAAAAGAATGCAGTAAATGCACTACATTTCAGAAGTCATATTTGTCAATAACACACTTGTTAATGATACGGCTGATCCAGGAGCTGAAAAAGCTGGTGCCAAAGCAGGGGTGGTGTTGGGGTAGGAGATGACACTGATGCTGATGATGAGAGTTTGATTGAAGATTATAAAGTGTCATTGATGGTAAGCTGGTGTGTGTGTGTGATTAGTTCCTAGGTGGGGAATTGTGGGAAATGGAGTCCATATAATCAGAATAGAGCACGGACCCAGGGCACATGTAACATGGTTGAACCCCAGGCCCGTCCACAACACCCATCAGAGCTCTGCCTTGGCTCCTCCCTCCATCAGCTGTGATTTAAGTGTGGCTAGTGTTTACTCATGTATTCTGTGATCATTAAAAGTATTTATTTTGGAATATCTGCATCATACTTCTCGACTACCACAATACACCTGGCAGTTACATTGGGTTCATCCAAACTTGCAAGTTTAATTAAATGGAAAGCAAGTCCATTTCAGTCAGGACCACTGAAGTCAAATACCATATACAAACATGTTAGTCAACTTTTATTGGCATATTTTGCTAAAGTTACATTTGGCAAAATGGTTCTGTTCTAAATTCTCCTTCCTTTACATGTGATGCATAAAAAGCTAAGACGGGGAACAGCAGCAGCTTCTGGGGACAACTTTCCATATTTTTAAACTGGGAGAGCAGCACAAATCCCCTGATTGAGAACAGATCATGCATCAACGACAACAGAATTACATTGATTAAGATAAACACAAGTTTTAATTGTCATGAAACATTAAAGATACATATGAAGCAACTACCGATGCGATACGATTCACCCCTATTACGAGGCAGTGCTATCCGATTTCAATTTGATTCAACACAATGTGATTCAATGGAATACGATGCAATGGGGAAAAAATATGATGCTATGCAATTCATTATGTAGGGCTCTAAACCTTTTATTTTTTTCCCAAATTACTGCTCAAATTAAAACATGGATGAAAAATTGTGATTATTCCTTCAAAAATCTTATTGTATTATTATTATTATTAGTAGTACTTTTTGCGGTTTAATATTCAGACACTAGCCTATATCGCGATTTGATTTATTCATGCAAAATTTGACAAATTCCGTGACATTCCGCATTATACAGTAAATTCCGTTTTTATGAATGGATTCCGCGATTCCGTCTATGTTTTCTGCATTGCGGAAATCATAGAGCCCTGAATATGGTACAGATAGTTCAGACAGACAGCAAATCATAAATTAACTGCCTTCTGACTTCTAATAGATGGCCCTTTCACAAACATTGTAGTGTCATGTTAATCTATATTCTATGTGACTCTCAGGACACACCTCGGTCTCCGTAGTGTTGTGATACCTCATATTCACGTAGCAGCAGTGGTGATGAGAGAACGCGCTTGAGAAACAGTTTACATATAAAATACTGGTCACAAATTATTGTTCACTTTCTAAATAATAAAAGTATAGCGCATCTACTAATAATCATTTATCGGTTTTACCGATGCAAATATGTTAGAAACGATGCATTCGCGATACAAATGCCAACTTGTAGGCTATCCGATGCGAATTGGTGAATCTTACCATACCTAGTGTCCATATTTGCACACATTTCATCATGTCATCTTCAAATGAATTATACGCATGCACACACCGTGATGGTTCATGTTTGGTGCAGGAGAGTGTGTGAAACACGTCTATAAAAACTTTAAACACGTATACTTCAGTCTGTATATGATCTATGATCCATGTGGTGAGTGTTGTTAAATTCATCGCGGAGTTCCGCGTTGAAACTGATCATATGCACACTCTGCGTGTATATTAAATATTGTAACAATAGTACTTCCATGTGTTCGTATTCAAACTCCAGCTCTGACCGTAATGCGGGCAAAATACAAACAACACTCATGTGCTACTGTGCTGAGGGAAACATACGCACGGCTTGCGTGTCCGAACGCAGAGCAGGCAGAGGTGAATAAGCAGCACTTTTGTGAGATTTGAACTCTCAGATGTAATGCGATCTCAAGCGAACATTTTCCATCTGTGCTGGTGAACAACAGCAAAATAAACTGCCTGCACCAAAACTTCAGCTCTGGTCACGTTGCAGGGAAACGAACACCTTTGACCCTTGTCTCAACAATAAGCAATGAGACAGAAGCAAGAGAAGTGATACATCCTCATGCATAATACCGCAATTATAATCTTATGCATACTACGGTGCAGCGATTAGATTGAACAAGCTCTTTCTCATGAATAAATGCAGAGAAGCGCTCAGAACCAGGTGACGTAGCATCGACTGTTCTTAAACATAGTAATTTAAAATGACTCACACATATCGGTCTGTCTTTATTAAGGTGAAGCATCCATTTGAGCTACTGAGGATGGACCTAATTGGAAAAGTTGCCCTGACTAGATCTGGTACCTAGTACATTTGTGTACTGCTGGATTACTTCAACTGGAATGAGGCATATTCAATGCCAGCTAAAACAGCTGAAAACATAGTTGCAAGCTTTGGGGCACCTAAATGCATTTTGACTGACAAAGGCCTGGAATTGGTCAATCAGGTATATAAAAAAATTACACCTTTATTCATGTGAAGTTTTAAGCCATTATATAATACAATTTATCATAATACAACAGTGGAAAACATTGTTAAGAGCAAACATTACCCCGAAAAGTGCGCTAGCCCTTTTTTGTGCACTTCACATCCCTTGGTTATTCTTTATTTTACCAATAATTTTATTGTTAAACCGTGCTCATTACCATTCCTTACGATCGCAGACAGCATGATTAAGCCAAAATCCAAGAAAGGAGACAAATCATCAGAGGATACAGGTGAACAGACCCAGTTAATCTCGCTGACATTGTAGAGGCTATCAAATCAAAGAACGGCTCCATGAATTAAAAATTTGATCTCATGCTATGCTATCTCAGATGCTGGTCTGCGAGTCATGGAATGCGGCGGAAAAATATCAAGATCATCTGTCTGCCTGAATAAGTGGAGGAGGGCTGCCCAAAAGTAAACACACACCTGCAGGTTGTAGTACATCCGTTACTACGTTTCTGTTAATGAACTCCATTAAAACAAGATTTGTTTATCTGCATTATTTATTCTACCATGAACTAGCAATGCAACCTGCAATGAAATCGCTGAAAAATTACTAACACAGAGACTGTACACCAAGTACACCAATATTATAAGATAAAATATTATTTATTGAACAATAATATCCATTATAAATGTTGCATTTAATATATATTATTTAAAAAATAAATTGTATTTTGGATACTTTTTATCTGTAATTTGAGTGAAAAAACAAACAAATCCTTAAAATATAAGCAATAGTTTTAGTACAAACAAGTCATTAGGTTGCAATATATTTATTATAATATAATAATTCCAATAAAAATAATGTAGCTACAATGAAATGCTGTTTTTTTTTCTTCTAACATCTATGCAGTGAAATTTATTGGGCTTTGTTAATGTTCTCATTGTTAAAGTTGCCAGTCATTGCATACTTTGCATGTGCTGTACTTTATTAGTACATTCTGTTTTATTAGTAATTATCTATTTGGTAGTAATTTGATAGTCTATTTGGTGGTAATTATCTAAATGGTACTTATCTATTTACCTTTTTTTTTTTTGATTAATATCTCTGATTGTAGTTCCTGAAACAAAAACAAAAAAAGTGCTTGAAAAGTTCTTATCTGTACAAACCCTGCAAAATGAAAATTCTCTCATAATTTACCTTTTTTATTATTCCAATCCTGTATGACTGTTTGATGTGATGCTAACATCAGATTTGTTGCATATATTTTGTGAATAAATACAATGAGTGACTAAATTTGTGTGTAGTACAAATTATTACATATGTTAATGTAGGCTTATAAAATGTTTTTATTGTAGAATGTTTCAAACGTAGGACAATAACCAGAGCTCAACCATACAGATAAGGTGAAATGTGAAAAAAAAAAAAAAAACGCTGGTAATAAGCTGAGTATTTAGATTTACATGAATATTGTAGCCTGTGACAAATTATAAAAAAATATATATAAAAAGAATTAATTTGATATCTTTCTCTTATTATACAATTATATTATTGTTTTATATTAAAGTTTTTTTACTTTAAAAGATAACAGTTTAAAAAAAAAAAAACATTTTGATGACAGCATGTGAAGTACCAGGTTGGACGTGGTAAGTACGTTTCTAAAATGTCACAAGGAGACATGTGATAAAAAACGTTGTTTCACGAGTTCGCCTGCCCATTCAGTCTTAATGGGTAATGGATGGTAAATAAACTTGGCTTGCTGTCCTCGCAGGAGGCTCGAACCCGAGGCTCTGCTAAACCCAGCTAAACCCCCTAAAACAGAGGGAGAATAAGAGAGATAGAGAAGGAGAAGTGGAGGAGGAGGGATGACGCAGTGACTGCTGCTTATATACACTCGTAATGATGATTGACAGGACTGAATGTTTAGGCTCTTCCCGAACCTACGTTTGGAACTACATGTAAAAATGTTTTGCGATGTTGTAAAAAATTTTAATTTATAACATTAAAAATTTTTTAACACAGTCTCATCCAGGTAACTGTCACTGAAGTCGCCGCTTTAAGCTTGCTAGGAACGATTTTTCTTCATGGAAGTTTTGCGTTTGGTGAGATAATAAAATATTAAAACTCAAATCAATATTTTGTGTACAATTATTTAATTATGTCATCCAGGTATCACGGACTCGCTCTCTTGTGCAACGATTGTTTTGCACACTGTAATGGATTATAAGATAATAAACTTGTAAGATTTTAAACAGTTTCATCTCAAATCAATATCTCTTATCCCCATAATTATTTATGTGGTGACATGACGTGTAATAAGTCATATCCCTTAAATGTCCATCTAGTTTGAGCTTGCCGCTTGCTAGCAACTGCTTCCTTCGCGGAAGCTTCGCATTTAAAGAGCTAATAAAATATTTTGTGTCTAATTATTTACTTGTGTGACAAGCATGTAATAAGCATGATAATGTACATCCAGCTGGTTATCGCAGAATAAACCCCTTCAGGGTGATGCAAGACTGATCACTCTCTCGAGGTCTATTCTGCACTAACAATCAGCCGGATGTACATTATCCCTTAATTATTAAATGTAAGTGTTCATCGTCTTTCTGCGCCAAGCCTCTTATCTTGGATTATCTAATCGAGCCAGCCTGTGATAGTCACTGATTTATAATGCAGCTCAAAGTAATATGGATAGACTTTTCATCAACACAGTTTCACTGATCCATCATAAACACTAAACCCAGGATAGAGCGGTTGAGTGAATGTGGTCTGGACTGTGTGGATGAGGATCATTGTGTTTTTTCTGTAGACTCTGTAGAAGGATAGAGTTCCTGCACTGTGATCCACATACACTCCTACTCTACTGCTGATGGACTTTACAGAGAGTTTAGTCTCTGTGTTATTGTGTATGAATGAGTAACTGTCAGGAGTGCAGTACAAACTCCAGGACTGATCATTACGTCCAAACTCGCACTCATTACCCCGTCCCCTCCTGCTGATGCTCTTATATGACACTGCTATAAACACATAATCACCACTCCACTCAATCTCCCAGTAACAGCGTCGATCACTCACACTCTCTCTACACAACACCTGTTTATAATAATCAAATCTGTCTGGATGATCAGGATACGACTGGACTGTGCCAGTGTCAGTAATCACTCTGTTCCTCTCAGACAGACGGAGGCGTTTATTCACTGTGTTCAGATCCAGAGTGAGCTGAAGGGAATCTGATGGAGATAAAACATCACAATCAGGAATTATAAATCTGTCCGATCTTTTAATGTAGCTGAACCCTTCATGTTCAATATATCAGCAGTGTCTCAGTACAGTTTACCAGATATCCTGTGCAAATCATCATTTACATGATCAACTATAAAACTCTTCTGTCATGTTTTCTTTCTCCTTCTACAGGAAGAACATGAACACACTCAGTGAGTTTTTCTGCTTGTTTTCTTAGTGACTTACATTGTATGAAGTCGTTCCTGGTCCTGGGAACAAAGTTGGTGAAAGTGACTGTGGAAATCAACAGACATGAAGAGTGTGATTATCATGTCAAGAGAAATATCATGTTGAATATTTATGATTCGCGATCGGGGCGGCTCCGAAGTTCTTCCAAGCAGGTTCAGTCACTCTTAACATACATCACACCACAGGAAAATCTGATAAGGTAATCTGTAGAACCATCAAGATAATCAGGAAATTTTTGTCGGAAGGGGAGGAAGCGGCCCAAAACCAGCCCGATTATCTTGTGGTGTACCCAGCATATGACATTTTTATTATGATGATCTACATGAAATGAGATGGAGGATCATTTCTGAGAGCAGATGAATCTCCAGGACTTTACCTCTGTCAGAGATCTTCTTCAGCTCCTCTTTGCAGAAATCCTCCAGTTTGTCTCTCAGCTGACGGACAGATTCTCTCACAACATCAAAAGAGGAGAGAGAACTGAAGGGATCGTCATTTACGTCTGTAGATTCAGGAGGAGCTGAGAGAGACTGGAAACTCTACAGAAAACAGAAATCAAAGCTCATCACCTCCACACTTCAGCCAATAACCTGCACTACTGTCAGATTTGAGCAGCTCTTGTTGATCTTTAGTAACTCTCCTCAATCCAGCACTTTCACAGCATCAGCTTCATTCTTCTCATATTCATTATATCATGTTAGAGCTGTAAGATCTAGTGTTTGACACTTGTGAACTTTTTAGTAAAACACTTGAATGATCAAACATCTGCCAATAACATGAATGTAACAGATCAAGAGCATCAATGGCGTCACATGGCAGGATTGAGTAGATTTGATCAGGAAAAGTAGTTCAAAGGCAACGAGTAGATTAAGCATTATTTATAACTTTTGAGCAGTTAGTGTCTCTGAAATTCACAAGGACTCTTAGGAAATGATCACAAGGTCAGGTTTTGTGTTTTAAATACACTGAAGCATTGCTAATATACAGCCTCACTTTCTGTTTGAGGACTTCACTGTCAAATTCATTAATGTTACCAGTGAATAGTTATGAAATTTATTATAAAAGGATTATCAGATTTTGGTAAACATTACTAAAAATTTTGTAGCACAAGTCAAAGTCTGTAAAAAGATAAGTAAACAGATGATGGGAAATCAAGCTGGGTGAAACTGGTACCATCAAGTTCATTGATTTCACATTGTTTTAAAACAAAGTTTAAATATTAGTGAAGATTTGATCTGTTGCTGTCTAGTAGCTCAATATATATCTTTCAGAAAAATGTTTCCTAAGAGATTTCCAGAGCTGAACTGCATTTGTAAGTGCGTCTCTTTCAAAAGAAGATGATCAGATGAGAGTCTGACTGATGATTATATAATAACCGAACACACAGATCAACACTTCAGTCAACGGCTCATTCTGCTCTCATGAAATGTTTCTCTGTGAGTCTCTTGCTCAAGTCCACTATGATCCTGTTCTTCTAGATCTTTGTTACCTGTAGGAAATGGATGTGATCCTGTGTGTGTGAAAGCTGCTCCAGCTCAGCGTCTCTCCTCCTCAGATCATTGATCTCCTGCTCCAGTTGCTCCAGTCGTCCTTCAGCTTGAATCACTGCAGCCTTTTCCTGATCTCTGATCCGCTGTGTGACCTCAGAGCGGCTTCTCTCAATGGAGCGGATGAGCTCAGTGAAGATCCTCTCACTGTCCTCCACTGCTGTCTGTGCAGAGCGCTGTTAGGACACACATCACAATCACACAGTGGCTTCAGTGGGACTGAAAGAGGAGAGACCTGACTGAGACTTTTTAAACTTCTTTTTGACTCACCTTATGAGACTCCACAGCCTCTCTCAGTTGCCGAAGGTCTTTCTGTCTTTGCTGGATTTTCTGCTGGAACGACCTCTGTGTCTCCTTCAGCTGGTGCTAAAGGACAAACCAATGACAGCAAATGTCTCCTTATACTACTGTCATTAAATCATAATATGAGGAGTTGAATCCAGTAAAAATAGAATTGATGGTAACACTTTGTGTCCTTGTTACATGTAGTTACTGTAACAATAACTATGTATAATTACATTGCAACTAACCCTAAATCAACCCCTATTCCTAACCCTATAGTAAGTACACAGAGTTAATAGTACTTAAATGTACTTAAATGTATAATTACACTGTAAAACAGACACCATAAAACAAAGTAACCAAAATGATAACCAATGGCTGTAGGTTCAAACTCCTGAAGGGATGATAGATCAGTTTACACCATCGAACATGAATTTACATGAAGCACAAGGATTCCTGTTTCACACTGCAAGCATAAGTATCATAAAAGCGAAACTGACACAGATATAGAGCTTCACACTGACAGTGTTTCTGCTGTGTAACAGAACTGACGCTCAATATGAAAGAAAAAAAATACTGGATTACTACATTGAGTATTTAGTTATGAAATGTTGATGGGGAATCAGTCATTCTAATTTGCATGAAGATGGGCATCACATTTCCATAAAAAACTGATTAGTCTACAGAGAACAGAAGCCAAAGTCAAAAGTGAAGCTATAAACGACTGAGTTCATACGAGTCAGATTTACTGAACAGAAAGTGTTTGCATGTCTGTCACTGCATTTAACTTACATTATTCCTGACAGAGATATATTCCGTAAACAATGGGTGAATATTTTCCATTATTTTATGTTGCTTAATCAAAGCCTGTTTTACAAAAGTTTATGTTGATCAATGTTTACAGTGCATTTCACCATATTTTCTGTTAAGTTCAAGGTTGAGCACAAATATGTTCATCAGTGAAAGTCCACTTACAGCTACTACTCACTTCTGCTGACATCTGCAGTGTGAATGATGTTACCTGATCACATGGGTGCCCATATAAATAGTGTCAACATTATTTCATCAGTGTCTAGTTTATAGTTCATACCTGTTTCTCTGTCCTCTGTGCTGCAGCTGATACAGTGTCGTGGTTTTTATGTTCATCCATACACAGCACACATATACACTTCTGATCAGTGCGGCAGAAAACCTCAAGGAGTTTATCATGTGTTTGGCAGATCATCTCCTGCAGTCGTCCAGTGGCATCAGTCACTTTATGTGGCTTACGTGAGTGAAATTCCTCATGACGTTCAAAATGAGTTTGACAGTAAGACTCCAGACACACCAGACAGGACTTGACGGCTTTGTGTTTTCTTCCAGTACAGACGTCACACTGCACATCTCCAGCTCCAGCGTAACAGTCAGCAGGAAGTTTAATCTTCTTCAGTTTCTCCACCACTTCAGCCAGCATGGTGTTTTTAGCTAAAGCAGGTCTTGGACTGAAGGTCTGTCTGCACTGAGGACAGCTGTAGACTCTCTTCTGATCCTCCTGATCCCAGCAGTCTGTAATACAGCTCTTACAGTAACTGTGTCCACAGGGAATGGCCACTGGATCCTTCAGGAGATCCAGACACACTGGACACAGGAACTCATCCTGAGAAAATCTGGCTTCTGCCATTTTACTGCATGAATACAGAGACACAAACACACAAAGGCTCAACTACACTTCAGTTTCAGTTTCTCTGAACTCATGTAATTCCTGTTTCCTGGTTCTGTGTTTGAGTGACGTGTGCAAAACAGGAGTGTCTGCAAGTCTCTAAAGCCTTGTTCCTCATTCCTGGTCTTGAAGAGACTCATTTCTGCAGAGTTCAGTTTTGACCTTGTTCCCACACACCTGGCTGTTAATGCAAAAATATTTATTAGTTGATCAAGGTGTGTTCAGTAACAGCTGGAATTAAACTCTGTTGTGTCTCTCCAGGAATAGATAGCGGAACCCTGCTGTAAAGTCACTGATAATAAAACGTCCACTAGATGTCAGTCTCAGACAGTCACTCAAAGAACACAAGTTATTGAGAATCTATGGGATTACATAACTGCATAATTGCACAATACTATAAGATTGTTTTAAATATAACTTTAAAAACAAAATTATAGATCAGGGATAGGCAGCATCAGTTCTGGAGTACCGCTGTCCTGCAGAGTTTAGCTCCAACCCCAATAAAATAAATAAATTTAAAAAAACCTACCCGTCTATAGTATTAATAATCCTGAAGACATTGATTAGCTGGTTCAGGTGTGTTTGATTAGGGTTGAAGCTAAACTCTGCACTCCAGGACCGACATTGCCCATCCATATATCTATCCATATCCAAATATGAATTTAAATGGCCAGTAGGTGGCAGAAAATTACTGTCCTTATGAGTGAGTCATTCATTCAAATGTCTCGTTCAAATCGGGAATTCATTAACGAAACACTGCTGTGTTGCTCAGAGACGAGCGACACTGTTCTGCTGTGGCTTTGTTTGATAATCCTTTCATCAAAAACACACTCAAAATTAACTTATTGCTATATTGATTTATACAACAGCTCAATAAACATTTGCAATCGCTCTAATATTGGTAAAAACACTCTTGGTGTGATAGGCTATTGATAACTTTATATTTTTATAATCTCAGTGCTAAAATGTGATAAAATTCATAAACTAACACCCTTGTCAATGACATTCTGTACATGGAAGACAAAATCTATAAATCTGTTTACAGGAAAACAATACATGACAAAATATGCAGGCAGTATACAATTACGAACAATATACAATAAGTGTAATTCACGAGCAAATATATTAGTAAGGTAGGCTTCAAATGTTATATTCTCTTGTGCAAAAGACAGAAATTGAAGAGGCAACAAGCAAGCATATATTATTATTATTGTATGAATATTAAAAATATCTAACAGTAATATAACAGGAGTAGACGAGCCAGGCACACATTAGAGTGACGTTGTGAGGCCGCTGCATAGTGGGAGTTGCGTTTCGCGGTGCATTAAAGGTGAATATTACAGTGAATCATCAGACAGGCACAGCTGTGACAGGTTGTCATTAGGACGGTGAATTTAACAATAAAAGATTGTCCAGGTAGACGTATATACCGGTGACAAGTCAAGTTACTGTCATATACAGTATAACGGTGTCCTTCCACAGAAAGTTTACACCCCAGCTGTTGCATTATTTGTTTCAGTTTGTGCTATATTTTTACATGTATTTACAAGTCATTAAATTGGCAGCACTGGTCACATGATGTCATCAAGCTGAGAGGGGCAAACATCCTTTGTTCCGTACAGTGTTTAAATGTTTCATTTTGTATTAAGCTGTTCTTTGGCCCCGTCCCAAATGGCACACTTCATATGCACTTTCGGTCTTGTGGACAATGGTTGCCATGTGCACGTATCTGTTAAGTCCATGAGACCGTAGAGTGTCCCATTTGTTATTTTAGGTTTCAGAAGGGTGTTCGCAAGCGCCCCCTTTGCGGTCGATATGCGCCGTCAATGCGCACTTTAGCAAAGGCTGCACTGATGCGAGCTCTGCAGCCGACTTCTTCCCGACAGTCAAAGTGGCATTACGTCACGAAAGTGCGAACTCGTAGGAAGACTGCAAGTGTTTAGGGTGCCAATTGGGACATGGCCTTTGATTTAGTTAAGAGGTTCGTATGTGACATAGTGGTGAAAATTCTTATTGCACTGCATAATAGAAAATAACTGAAAGTCTGTAAAGTAGTAGAAGAGACTTGCCACCTGTGACAACTCTGTAAAGAACACAATTTCCAGGACAGAATAAATCATGCCTACTGAGATATTCCTTCATCTTATTGATTTTTAAAGGCAGCATAGATTTATCCTTCATTGCCTATGATATCCCACAATCCTGTTGACCATAAGTAGTTTTAAAAGCTTATAATTTAGGCCAGACTCGACTTACTTTACCTAACCTAACCTGACCTACACACTGCAAAACAATATCTTGCCTGTTGAGTAAAGAGAGAAGAATCTCTGGGTCTGTTTTAAATCCTTTCAAATCTCAGAGTGTTTCTCACCTCAAAAAGCCATTGTTGATTCAAGTTTATTACAGAACCTGTTTCATTCACTTTTTGCATGTAGACTCTGCTCTGTTCAGAGTATCTTTGTTTTTACAACTGGTGATTTAAATACTTATTATAGGTTTACCTGTAGTGATTAAGTGTAAGACAAAAACATGTTTGAAAGATGAAGTTATGATGTACTGGCTCATTATTTAAATTTTGAACCAAAAAAAAAAAAAATTTAACTTTTAAAAAAATAATTAAAAACTGAACATTTATTGACTATGTCTGATCATTTTAAAATTAAATGTACTTTTGATAGCAATAATAAAAATTATTTATGAGACACTACAACAAAAAATAAACAGTAAGTTCAGCTGTAGTATTAATGTAATGAAAAGAAAATAAGAGACTCTATAACATCTCACTGTTACTGATTTATCATGAGCTCAAAGCATTATGGGTAGAATATCTATATAATCTATTCAGATACATCAAAACAGTTTCACTGATCCAGAACAAACCCAAAACCCAGGATAGAGCGGTTGAGTGAATGTGGTCTGGACTGTGTGGATGAGGCTCATTGTGTCTCCAGAGACGCTGTAGAAGGACAAAGTTCCTGCACTGTGATCCACATACACTCCTATTCTACTGCTGATGGGCTTTACTGGGAGATCAGTTACTATGTTATTGTGTCTGAATGAGTATCTGGAGGGAGAGCAGTTCAAACTCCAGGACTTGTTATTACGTCCAAACACACACTCATAACCCTCACCCTTCCTGCTGATGCTTTTATATGACACAGATATAAACACACACCTTCCACTCCACTCAATCTCCCAGTAACAGCGTCCACACACACTCTCTCTACACAACACCTGATGATGCACATCAAATCTGTCTGAATGATCAGGATACGGCTGCTCTTTGTTAGTGTAAGTAATCACTCTGTTCCTCTCAGACAGACAGAGGCGTTTATTCACTGTGTTTGGATCCAGAGTGAGTTGATAGGAATCTGATGGAGAAAAAACACATCAGGATCATTAATTATGAATATGTTTTATCTTTTAATGTAGCTGAACTCTTCTCTGTTCAGTGTATCAGCAGTGTCAAAAACATGCAGTCAGTTAATAATGGGAAGTAAAGGTGGAATGATAGAAGTGATAATTCACCAATTACAACAAAGATTTGCAATTTTTCCAAAACAGTATTTGACACAGTTAAAAGGGAAGCTAATATGACAGTAGATTATGGGCTTCTGAAGCAACAAAACAAGTGGATATACTGAGGGTGTACGCAAAGATTGATCTTTAGAAGCATTTATATGCAAACAGCCCTGGGCAAAAGGGACAAATATGGTGTATTGCTCGACTACACCACTGGTCATTAATACTGACCAGTGGTGTAGCAAACAAAAGGCCTTTATTAACCCTCTGTAGCCGTATGGATTACTTTATAGATAGATGCATTTTTTTTTAACTTTTCATTCACAACCATTATAAACCTTGGAGGACTAAGGATATTTTTAAATATATCTCAGATTGTGTTCGTCTGAAAGAAGATAGTCATACACACCTAGGATGGATTGAGGGTGAGTAAATCATAGGATAATTTTCATTTTTGGGTGAACTTTCCCTTTAATATTTGTCAGGAGGTATGCATAATAAAAAAATGAGTCCATGTCTTTAATATGAAGTATGAGCCTCTTATGCATCAACTGTGGGAAAAAAACATATGGATTATTATATACACATTTCTTTAGAGGGAAGTATTATTTTTCCTATTTTTTACCCAAAAGATGGTGGAGTGAGCATTACTGAGCACCAAACACACTTCTGTTTCATTCATACTGGAAGCCAGAGGGCACCCTCACACAGAAACTCTACAAATGCCTCAGAGAAGTAATATAATGATGTTCCAGGAAATTCCTAATGTGAAGCTAGTGCTGCATCTGAATAAAAAGAAGACAGAAATGCTTTGACTGATTAAACATGAAGACAAACACATGACGGTGACAACATATGGTGTATTTGAGTTATTCAAGCTTTCATAATGTATTTTCATAATGTATAGAGGGTATGCACTGACATCACCTTCCCGCCAGAACGCGCTCCCTCAGCTGGACTGAGTGGCACAAGAACCTGCTGCATGCCTGGATTTAATAGTGGAAACTGCGAAAACGCGAGTAAAACTAATGATTACACTCAAGGTTGGGCTTGAAAGTGTTCCTTATGACATATCAAAGAAACCTAATTCATGGATATTGACATGCAGCCAGGAATCGTGTTTCCTGACATTTATATGTGCCTGATTTCGACGCCAGGGAAATAAATAAAGCAAATCTGCCAATGAAAGCCTTATATAAATACAATATAGGTAGGTCTAAATTGGAGTGATGCCTTATATCAATGTATCAATATCGTCATATCGTCCAGCCCTAAAACTGGTATAGTTTTTGTCAGTGTTTATTTAAAAACACCCAATTATGCAGAATATAAGACGGTAAATATTTAACTGATGAGTTGTCAATACAATATATAACAATACAGTACATAGGTTATGATTTTACCTCACATTTTTACCTCACGTCTGTAAAAATATACCTCAGTTTTTGTGTCAAAGCTATTTGTACAGTCAATCACAAAGCTCTTTCCCATTTTGGATGTGTTTTGTGTGTTTTTCGTGGCATTCACACTGAAAACCAATGCTGCCACTCAGTCTTTTGCCACTCAGTGGGCGTAACCGCAGTCATAACGGTCAATATTCTGTCTGCCTTATTCTGTGATAAGAAGCCACATCAGCTCACAAAAGGAAATTTCAAACACTTGACTGACGATATGAAATGAGTAAAAACATATTACATGTTGTCTTTTGTTGGACAACAGGTTTATGAACACTTCGCATTACAAGTGTAGAAGCCATATTGTTACTAATGTGGTTAATCGATTTATCTATTATTATATTTTGTACTTCCACTTTAAGGAGCCATTTTGGGATTTTCCAGGAGTCCTGACCTACACTATACTACTCTATACTGCTTTGGAATCACATTTTTGTTACAATAAAAGGATTGATCAAACAGGTTGTAGCGTCAAAGGTACTTTCCCCACTGGAAGTGGCTATAAACCAAAAGGAAGCCACTACATTTAGTCAAAAAACTCCCAAGAAGGACATGCAGGCATGTAGTAGGCCCAATCAAGGCCTACATTTGGAATGAACAAGCCATGAGTGGAATGCATCGACAGCATTGACAGCTTTTAAAGGATTCTGAAACTCATCCAATTCGTGAGTGACCATGGGTGAACTTATTTCTAAGAGCTGCTGTTGAAAATTCTGGCTTTGATCAAAGCATGATATAAGAAGCTGAAACAAAAACATGCCCTTGAAATGGAAAAGGCTGCTTTGAATATGAGACTGGAAACAGTAAATCTGGAATGTGACCTAGCTGCAAATGATGCTAAACTCAAGGTCCTAGAAGACTTTGAAACAACCGCAAGCCCAAGTCTACAAGTTTGATAAATTAACCGTTCTTGAAAGTAACGTTGCAATGCTTCATTTAACATTAACGAACGTCATATTTTGGGAGTAAATAGCACCACCGCATGCTGACGTCACCTGCTGATCAAAACAGTGTAAATGAACGAGAACAAACACAATGTGTCATGACAACATTTACAAACCAACTGCAAATGCGTTCATGAAAGTGTAATCTGCCAACAGTGTGGAAACAGATATAATCAAGAAGAAACCTTAATCACGCACACAGAAATTTACACTGAGAAGCCCTACACGTGCCCTCGGTGTGGAAAGAGTTTCAGTCATCAAGGACACCTTGAAGACCACATGAGAGTTCACACTGGAGAGAAGCCTTTCACCTGCCAACAGTGTGGAAACAGTTTCACCCGAAAAGGAAGCCTTAAACGACACCTGAAAACTCACACTGGAGAGAAGCCGTACACATCAGTGTGGAAAGAGCTTCATTCAGAAAGGACACTTGAGAATTCACTCTGGAGAGAAGGTGGAAAGAGTTTCAGATATAAAGAAAACTTTGAGTATCACATGAGTATTGGTATTGCCTAGTATACCATCACATTCTTTTGAATTAATAGGAAATATGATTTAACTGAGAAAACATTGCCTAACAAGACACTGTTTTTACATCTGAAGTCTCGCTGTACATTCTTACAGTGCCTTAACATTTAAATGGTTATTTGTTTAATGGGACTAGAAGAAAGAATGTGAAGAGATTGTATTTTATTTACAACACAATCCAAATATACACAATGAAGGACAAAAAGGCACATTGAGCACACTGATCTAAACACAGAGACTTAAACAGTTATACACATTTGTGCCATTCCTGAAACAGTTCCTGTTCAACATACCTGTCATACATTTTTCATTTTACCACGTTCATGGAGAAGCTTGCTGATGTTAGTACAGCGCTCTCAGAGAAAAAAAAGTTTGAAGAGACTCGTGTCTTCAAACGTGCTGATATTGGGAGCAACTAGGGCTGCATCTAATTGTGATTTTTCTGGTTAAAATTGTGATTTAAAATTCACAAAAAATATAAACACCACCAGGTTTGTTGCATAAAATATTAATTAACAGAAAACTTCACTAGGAAAGTGTACACTAGAAAAAAATATGGATTGTCATATGTTTAATTCAAATGTTTTCATATTTTTACCCAAAATAGGGTGGTGTGAGCATTATTGAGCACTAAAAACACCTTGTGTATGTTTCATTCATACTGGAAGCCAGAGGGCGCCCTCGCACTGAAAGTCTAAATATGCCTCAGAAGTAATGCGACTTATGATGTTCCAGAAAATCCCTAAAACAGCTATTGTTGTTGCTGAATAAAAAGATAGAAATGATAGAAACAAATTATTCATAAGAATAAAGTATAATTATGATGCAATGCTAATCGACATGGCATTAATTATATATAGAATATACTCTGTGAATCATTATTGTTTAGTACATTATAAACATCTACACTTGAGCAGATATCCACAAATACTATATTTCACAGTAAACACTGATCTAAACATTTTAATATTCAACATGTTTCAGTGTAAAGATGAATGATGAAGCTTGATGTTTGTTTATCGGGGCGTTTAGAGGTTAGCGTGTCTAAGGCTGCACTGCATGTGGGTGTGGTCACATTAAAAATATTGAGGTCAGACGGGGAAGATTGTACCTCTCGTTGGTTTCATACAGATTATATAAATGGAGAACATTTGTTTTTAATATGAAAGTAGACATCTCTCTCATGTCTGTGTGGCAAGTATTCTCGAAGTTCCAGTTCGTTTTCTGATGCGATTCAGAATGGACTTCACTGAGAGAGAGAGACGGCAGAAGCCTTGGTTCGTGAGTCACCTCAGATTTGGTGAAAGATCTATTATTTAACTTTCTGTCCTTTTTTGAGCTTTCTGGTGCTCTAAGTGCTGTTTCTCTGCTTTGCACTTCCATTTGTAGAAATTAAATAAGCTCAGGCACTTTCCATTCACCTGAAGAGTATAGGCTACAGCACTGTCCTCTGGCATCAAAAAGACTTGGATACGTGGAACACCCAGAGATTTCAAACTTCACATTTCACATTCATCATATAAACTTCTCAGTTCCTTTATGTCTGATGATCTCTTTACAGGAGTCAAATTAAGCAGTTTAGACATGTGAGCACTGAAAACAATATCCTTCCTTCCAAATCTGTTTTTGTAACAACTTGATGGCTGCATCACAATGACTGTCCATCAGAGTGAGCCCTGATACTGCATTGGCCGCTTCATCAGCTAAGTACGTTTTCAAATAAGCAAATTTCTCTTTCTTATACTGCGCTTCATTTGAATCAACCATGGCTTCACACCGACTCTAAAACTCCTGTAAATTTGTCAATAACTAATTTGGGTCGCTTGACAGGAAATCTTTCGTTCACTCTCTTGTTCGCGTTGTCTTTCGATCTCGTTGCACTGGATTTCCACATGGTAACGCGGTCCTGGTAATCCAGCGCACTCACTATTTTCCTCTCAAAATCATCCGTTGGAGTATCGTTTTCTATGCCTCTTAAGATCCACTAAACTTTCCTCTTTCGTCGATAACATTGAAAGCAACTCACGCAGCTTATCACAGTCTGCTTCTTCTTTAGCAATCTCCTCTTCCAAATGAGTCAGCAGCTTCGTTGCTGAGCTGCGGATTGTTTGCTTAACACACAAGAATGAACCTCATTGGTTACGCAGCACGTTTGAGCTTCAAGAACCAATGAGGTTCATTCTCGTGTTACGCAGCACGTTTGAGCTTCAGCAAGAACCAATGAGGTTCATTCTCATGTTACGCAGCACATTTGAGCTTCCTCAAGAACCAATGAGGTTCATTCTCGTGTTACGCAGCACGTTTGAGCTTCAGCAAGAACCAATGAGGTTCATTCTCGTGTTACGCAGCACGTTTGAGCTTCAGCAAGAACCAATGAGGTTCATTCTCGTGTTACGCAGCACGTTTGAGCTTCAGCAAGAACCAATGAGGTTCATTCTCGTGTTACGCAGCACGTTTGAGCTTCAGCAAGAACCAAAGAGGTTCATTCTCGTGTGTTACGCAGCACGTTTGAGCTTCAGCAAGAACCAATGAGGTTCATTCTCGTGTTACGCAGCACGTTTGAGCTTCTGCAAGAACCAATGAGGTTCATTCTCGTGTTACGCAGCACGTTTGAGCTTCAGCAAGAACCAATGAGGTTCATTCTCGTTTATTACGCAGCATGTTTTAGCTTCAGCAAGAACTAATGAGGTTCATTCTCGTGTTACGCAGCACATTTGAGCTTCAGCAAGAACCAATGAGGTTCATTCTCGTTTTACGCAGCACTTTTGAGCTTCATCAAGAACCAATGAGTTTCATTCTCGTGTTACGCAGCACGTTTGAGCTTCAGCAAGAACCAATGAGGTTCATTCTCGTGTTACGCAGCACGTTTGAGCTTCCGCAAGAACCAATGAGGTTCATTCTTGTGTTACGCAGCACGTTTGAGCTTCAGCAAGAACCAATGAGGTTCATTCTCTTTTGTTACGCAGCACTTTTGAGCTTCCTCAAGAACCAATGAGTTTCATTTTAGTGTTACGCAGCACGTTTGAGCTTCCGCAAGAACCAATGAGGTTCATTCTTGTGTTACGCAGCACATTTGAGCTTCCGCAAGAACCAATGAGTTTCATTCTCGTGTTACGCAGCACGTTTCAGCTTCAGCAAGAACCAATGAGGTTCGTTCTCGTTACGCAGCCCGTTTGTGCTTCCGCAAGAGCCAATGAGTGTCGTTCTCGTGTTTCGCAGCACGTTTGAACTTCCGCAAGAACCAATGAGGTTCATTCTCGTGTTACGCAGCACGTTTCAGCTTCCGCAAGAACCAATGAGGTTCATTCTCGTGTTATGCAGCACGTTTGAGCTTCCACAAGAACCGATGAGGTTCATTCTCGCGTTACGCAGCACATTTGAGCTTCCTCAAGAACCAATGAGGTTCATTCTCGCGTTACGCAGCACGTTTGAGCTTCAGCAAGAACCAATGAGCTTCATTCTCGTTTGTTACGCAGCACATTTGAGCTTCCTCAAGAACCAATGAGGTTCATTTTCGTGTTACGCAGCACGTTTGAGCTTCCGCAAGAACCAATGAGGTTCATTCTTGTGTTACGCAGCACATTTGAGCTTCAGCAAGAACCAATGAGCTTCATTCTCGTTTGTTACGCAGCACGTTTGAGCTTCAGCAAGAACCAATGAGGTTCATACTGGTGTAACGCAGCACGTTTGAGCGTCCGCAAGAACCAATGAGGTTCATGCTCGTGTTACGCACCACGATTTAGCTTCCGCAAGAACCAATGAGGTTCATTCTCGTGTTACGCAGCACGTTTGAGCTTCCGCAAGAACCAATGAGGTTCATTCTCGTGTTACGCAGCACGTTTGAGCTTCAGCAAGAACCAATGAGGTTCATTCTCGTGTTACGCAGCACGTTTGAGCTTCCGCAAGAACCAATGAGGTTCATTCTCGTGTTACGCAGCACGTTTGAGCTTCAGCAAGAACCAATGAGGTTCATTCTCGTGTGTTACGCAGCACGTTTGAGCTTCAGCAAGAACCAATGAGGTTCATTCTCGTGTTACGCAGCACGTTTGAGCTTCTGCAAGAACCAATGAGGTTCATTCTCGTGTTACGCAGCACGTTTGAGCTTCCGCAAGAACCAATGAGGTTCATTCTCGTGTTACGCAGCACGTTTGAGCTTCCGCAAGAACCAATGAGGTTCATTCTCGTGTGTTACGCAGCACGTTTGAGCTTCAGCAAGAACCAATGAGGTTCATTCTCGTGTTACGCAGCACGTTTGAGCTTCAGCAAGAACCAATGAGGTTCATTCTCGTGTGTTACGCAGCACGTTTGAGCTTCAGCAAGAACCAATGAGGATCATTATCTTGATAATCAGCACGTTTCAGCTTCAGCAAGAACCAATGAGGTTCATTCCCGTGTTACGCAGCACGTTTGAGCTTCAGCAAGAACCAATGAGGTTCATTCTCGCGTTACGCAGCACGTTTGAGCTTCAGCAAGAACCAATGAGCTTCATTCTCGTTTGTTACGCAGCACATTTGAGCTTCCTCAAGAACCAATGAGGTTCATTTTCGTGTTACGCAGCACGTTTGAGCTTCCGCAAGAACCAATGAGGTTCATTCTTGTGTTACGCAGCACGTTTGAGCTTCAGCAAGAACCAATGAGGTTCATTCTCGTGTTACGCAGCACGTTTGAGCTTCAGCAAGAACCAATGAGGTTCATTCTCGTTTGTTACGCAGCACGTTTCAGCTTCCGCAAGAACCAATGAGTTTCATTCTCGTGTTACGCAGCACGTTTCAGCTTCAGCAAGAACCAATGAGGTTCATTCTCGTTTGTTACGCAGCACGTTTCAGCTTCCGCAAGAACCAATGAGTTTCATTCTCGTGTTACGCAGCACGTTTCAGCTTCCGCAAGAACCAATGAGGTTCATTCTCGTGTGTTACGTAGCATGTTTGAGCTTCCGCAAGAATCAGTGAGTTTCATTCTCGTGTTACGCAGCACGTTTGATCATCAGCAACAAACAATGAGGTTCATTCTTGTGTTACGCAGCAAGTTTGAGCTTCAGCAAGAACCAATGAGTTTCATTCTCGTGTTACGCAGCACGTTTGAGCTTCAGCAAGAACCAATGAGGTTCATTCTCGTGTTACGCAGCACGTTTGAGCTTCAGCAAGAACCAATGAGGTTCATTCTCGTGTTACGCAGCACGTTTGAGCTTCAGCAAGAACCAATGAGGTTCATTCTCGTGTGTTACGCAGCACGTTTGAGCTTCAGCAAGAACCAATGAGGTTCATTCTCGTGTTACGCAGCACGTTTGAGCTTCAGCAAGAACCAATGAGGTTCATTCTCGTTTGTTACGCAGCACGTTTGAGCTTCAGCAAGAACCAATGAGGTTCATTCTCGTGTGTTACGCAGCACGTTTGAGCTTCAGCAAGAACCAATGAGGTTCATTCTCGTGTGTTACGCAGCACATTTGAGCTTCCTCAAGAACCAATGAGGTTCATTTTCGTGTTACGCAGCAAGTTTGAGCTTCCGCAAGAACCAATGAGGTTCATTCTCGTGTTACGCAGCACGTTTGAGCTTCCGCAAGAACCAATGAGGTTCATTCTTGTGTTACGCAGCACATTTGAGCTTCAGCAAGAACCAATGAGCTTCATTCTCGTTTGTTACGCAGCACGTTTGAGCTTCAGCAAGAACCAATGAGTTTCATTCTTGTGTTACGCAGCACGTTTGAGCTTCAGCAAGAACCAATGAGGTTCATTCTCGTGTTACGCAGCACGTTTGAGCTTCAGCAAGAATCAGTGAGGTTCATTCTCGTGTTACGCAGCACGATTTAGCTTCAGCAAGAACCAATGAGGTTCCTTCTCGTGTTACGCAGCACGTTTCAGCTTCCGCTAGAACCAATGAGGTTCATTTTCGTGTTACGCAGCACGTTTGAGCTTCCGCAAGAACCAATGAGGTTCATTTTCGTGTTACGCAGCACGTTTGAGCTTCTGCAAGAACCAATGAGGTTCATTCTCGTGTTACGCAGCACATTTGAGCTTCAGCAAGAACCAATGAGCTTCATTCTCGTTTGTTACGCAGCACGTTTGAGCTTCCGCAAGAACCATTGAGTTTCATTCTCGTGTTACGCAGCACGTTTCAGCTTCAGCAAGAACCAATGAGGTTCATTCTCGTGTGTTACGCATCACGTGATAGCTTCCGCAAGAAACAGTGAGGGTCAATCGCGTGTTACGCAGCTCGTAGGAGCTGCCGCAAGAACCAGTGAGGTTCAGTCTCGTGTTACGCAGCACGTTTGAGCTTCCGCCAGAACCAGTGAGTTTCATTCTCGTGTTACGCAGCTCGATTTAGCTTCCGCCAGAAGAAGTGTGGTTCATTCTCGTGTTACGCAGCACGTTTGAGCTTCATCTAGAACCAATGAGGTTCATTCTCGTGTGAGCTTCAAGAATCAATGAGGTTCATTCTCGTGTGTTACGCAGCACGTTTGAGCTTCAGCAAGAACCAAAGAGGTTCATTCTCGTGTGTTACGCAGCACGTTTGAGCTTCAGCAAGAACCAATGAGGTTCATTCTCGTGTTACGCAGCACGTTTCAGCTTCAGCAAGAACCAATGAGGTTCATTCTCGTTTGTTACGCAGCACGTTTCAGCTTCAGCAAGAACCAATGAGGTTCATTCTCGTGTTACGCAGCACGTTTGAGCTTCAGCAAGAACCAATGAGGTTCATTCTCGTTTGTTACGCAGCACGTTTCAGCTTCCGCAAGAACCAATGAGTTTCATTCTCGTGTTACGCAGCACGTTTCAGCTTCCGCAAGAACCAATGAGGTTCATTCTCGTGTTACGCAGCACGTTTCAGCTTCCGCAAGAACCAATGAGGTTCATTCTCGTGTTACGCAGCACGTTTGAGCTTCAGCAAGAACCAATGAGGTTCATTCTTGTTTGTTACGCAGCACGTTTCAGCTTCCGCAAGAACCAATGAGTTTCATTCTCGTGTTACGCAGCACGTTTCAGCTTCCGCAAGAACCAATGAGGTTCATTCTCGTGTTACGTAGCATGTTTGAGCTTCCGCAAGAATCAGTGAGTTTCATTCTCGTGTTACGCAGCACGTTTCAGCTTCAGCAAGAACCAATGAGGTTCATTCTCGTGTTACGCAGCACGTTTTAGCTTCCGCAAGAACCAATGAGTTTCATTCTCCTGTTACGCAGAACTTTTGAGCTTCCGCAAGAACCAATGAGGTTCATTCTCGTTTTACGCAGCACGATTCAGCTTCAGCAAGAACCAATGAGGTTCATTCTCGTATGTTACGCAGCACGTTTGAGCTTCAGCAAGAACCAATGAGGTTCATTCTTGTTTGTTACGCAGCACGTTTCAGCTTCCGCAAGAACCAATGAGTTTCATTCTCGTGTTACGCAGCACGTTTCAGCTTCAGCAAGAACCAATGAGGTTCATTCTTGTTTGTTACGCAGCACGTTTCAGCTTCCGCAAGAACCAATGAGTTTCATTCTCGTGTTACGCAGCACGTTTCAGCTTCCGCAAGAACCAATGAGGTTCATTCTCGTGTTACGTAGCATGTTTGAGCTTCCGCAAGAATCAGTGAGTTTCATTCTCGTGTTACGCAGCACGTTTCAGCTTCAGCAAGAACCAATGAGGTTCATTCTCGTGTTACGCAGCACGTTTCAGCTTCCGCAAGAACCAATGAGGTTCATTCTCGTGTTACGTAGCATGTTTGAGCTTCCGCAAGAATCAGTGAGTTTCATTCTCGTGTTACGCAGCACGTTTCAGCTTCAGCAAGAACCAATGAGGTTCATTCTTGTGTTACGCAGCACGTTTGAGCTTCTGCAAGAATCAATGAGGTTCATTCTCGTGTTACGCAGCACGTTTGAGCTTCAGCAAGAACCAATGAGGTTCATTCTCGTGTGTTACGCAGCACGTTTGAGCTTCAGCAAGAACCAATGAGGTTCATTCTCGTGTTACGCAGCACGTTTGAGCTTCAGCAAGAACCAATGAGGTTCATTCTCGTGTTACGCAGCACGTTTGAGCTTCAGCAAGAACCAATGAGGTTCATTCTCGTGTTACGCAGCACGTTTGAGCTTCAGCAAGAACCAATGAGGTTCATTCTCGTGTTACGCAACACGTTTGAGCTTCAGCAAGAACCAAAGAGGTTCATTCTCGTGTGTTACGCAGCACGTTTGAGCTTCAGCAAGAACCAATGAGGTTCATTCTCGTGTTACGCAACACGTTTGAGCTTCTGCAAGAACCAATGAGGTTCATTCTCGTGTTACGCAACACGTTTGAGCTTCTGCAAGAACCAATGAGGTTCATTCTCGTGTTACGCAGCACGTCTGAGCTTTAGCAAGAACCAATGAGGTTCATTCTGGTGTTACACAGCACGTCTGAGCTTTAGCAAGAACCAATGAGTTTCATTCTTGTGTTACGCAGCACGTTTCAGCTTCCGCAATAACCAATGAGTTTCATTCTCGTGTTACGCAGCACGTTTGAGCTTCAGCAAGAACCAATGAGGTTCATTCTCGTGTTACGCAGCACGTTTGAGCTTCAGCAAGAACCAATGAGGTTCATTCTCGTGTTACGCAGCACGTTTGAGCTTCAGCAAGAACCAATGAGTTTCATTCTCGTTTGTTACGCAGCACGTTTGAGCTTCCGCAAGAACCAATGAGTTTCATTCTCGTGTTACGCAGCACGTTTCAGCTTCAGCAAGAACCAATGAGGTTCATTCTCGTTTGTTACGCAGCACGTTTCAGCTTCCGCAAGAACCAATGAGTTTCATTCTCGTGTTACGCAGCACGTTTCAGCTTCCGCAAGAACCAATGAGGTTCATTCTCGTGTTACGTAGCATGTTTGAGCTTCCGCAAGAACCACTGAGCTTCATTCTCATGATTCGCAGCAAGTATCTGCTCCCGCACGAACCAATGAGGTTCTTTCTCGTGTTACGCAGCACGTTTGAGCTTCTGCGAGAATCAGTGAGTTTCATTCTCGTGTTACGCAGCACGTTTGAGCTTCAGCAAGAACCAATGAGGTTCATTCTCATGTGTCACGCAGCACGTTTGAGCTTCTAGAAGAACCAGTGAGGTTGTTCTTGTGTGTTACGCAGCACGTTTGAGCTTCAGCAAGATCCAAAGAGGTTCATTCTCGTGTGTTACGCAACATGTTTGAGCTTCTGCAAGAACCAATGAGGTTCGTTCTCATGTGTTATGCAACACTTTTGAGCTTCCGCAAGAACCACTGAGGTTCGTTCTCGTGTGTTACGCAGCATGTTTGAGCCTCCGGAAGAACCAATGAGGTTCATTCTTGTGTGTTACGCAGCACGTTTGAGCTTCAGGGAGAACCTATGAGGTTCATTCTCGTGTTACGCAGCACGTTTGAGCTTCAGGGAGAACCAATGAGGTTCATTCTGGTGTTACGCAGCACGTTTAAGCTTCTGCAAGAACCAATGAGGTTCATTCTGGTGTTACGCAGCACGTTTAAGCTTCTGCAAGAACCAATGAGGTTCATTCTCGTGTTACGCAGCACGTTTGAGCTTCTGCAAGAACCAGTGAGGTTCATTCTCGTGTTACGCAGCACGTTTGAGGTTCCGGGAGAACCAATGAGGTTCATACGCGGGTTACGCAGCACGTTTTATCTTACGCAATAACCAATGAGGTTCATTCTCGTGTTACGTAGCATGTTTGAGCTTCCGCAAGAATCAGTGAGTTTCATTCTCATGTTACGCAGCACGTTTAAGCTTCAGCAAGAACCAATGAGGTTCATTCTCGTGTTACGCAGCACGTTTGAGCTTCCGCGAGAACCTATGAGGTTCATTCTCGTGTTACGCAGCACGTTTGAGTTTCCGCAAGAACCAGTGAGGTTCATCCTCGTGTTACGCAGCACGTTTGAGCTTCCGCGAGAACCAATGATGTTCATTCTCGTGTTACGCAGCACGTTTGAGCTTCACAAGAACCAATGAGGTTCATTCTCGTGTTACGCAGCACGTTTGAGTTTCCGCAAGAACCAATGAGTTTCATTCTCGTGTTACGCAGCACGTTTCAGCTTCAGCAAGAACCAATGAGGTTCATTCTTGTTTGTTACGCAGCACGTTTCAGCTTCCGCAAGAACCAATGAGTTTCATTCTCGTGTTACGCAGCACGTTTCAGCTTCCGCAAGAACCAATGAGGTTCATTCTCGTGTTACGTAGCATGTTTGAGCTTCCGCAAGAATCAGTGAGTTTCATTCTCGTGTAACGCAGCACGTTACAGCTTCAGCAAGAACCAATGAGGTTCATTCTCGTGTTACGCAGCACGTTTCAGCTTCCGCAAGAACCAATGAGGTTCATTCTCGTGTTACGTAGCATGTTTGAGCTTCCGCAAGAATCAGTGAGTTTCATTCTCGTGTTACGCAGCACGTTTCAGCTTCAGCAAGAACCAATGAGGTTCATTCTTGTGTTACGCAGCACGTTTGAGCTTCCGCAAGAATCAGTGAGTTTCATTCTCGTGTTACGCAGCACGTTTGAGCTTCTGCAAGAACCAATGAGGTTCATTCTCGTGTGTTACGCAGCACGTTTGAGCTTCAGCAAGAACCAATGAGGTTCATTCTCGTGTTACGCAGCACGTTTGAGCTTCTGCAAGAACCAATGAGGTTCATTCTCGTGTTACGCAGCACGTTTGAGCTTCAGCAAGAACCAATGAGGTTCATTCTCGTGTTACGCAGCACGTTTGAGCTTCAGCAAGAACCAATGAGGTTCATTCTCGTGTTACGCAGCACGTTTGAGCTTCAGCAAGAACCAAAGAGGTTCATTCTCGTGTTACGCAGCACGTTTGAGCTTCAGCAAGAACCAATGAGGTTCATTCTCGTGTTACGCAGCACGGTTGAGCTTCTGCAAGAACCAAGGAGGTTCATTCTCGTGTTACGCAGCACATTTAAGCTTCAGCAAGAACCAGTGAGGTTCATTCTTGTGTTACGCAGCACGTTTAAGCTTCAGCAAGAACCAGTGAGGTTCATTCTTGTGTTACGCAGCACGTTTGAGCTTCTGCAAGATCCAATGAGGTTCATTCTCATGTGTTACGCAGCACGTTTGAGCTTCCGCAAGAACCACAGAGTTTCATTCTCGTGTTACGCAGCACGTTTTAGGTTCCGCTAGAACCAATGAGGTTCATTCTCGTGTTACGCAGCACGTTTGAGCTTCAGCAAGAACCAATGAGGTTCATTCTCGTGTTACGCAGCACGTTTGAGCTTCAGCAAGAACCAAAGAGGTTCATTCTCGTTTGTTACGCAGCACGTTTCAGCTTCCGCAAGAACCAATGAGTTTCATTCTCGTGTTACGCAGCACGTTTCAGCTTCAGCAAGAACCAATGAGGTTCATTCTCGTTTGTTACGCAGCACGTTTGAGCGTCCGCAAGAACCAATGAGTTTCATTCTCATGTTACGCAGCACGTTTGAGCTTCCGCAAGAACCAATGAGGTTCATTCTCGTGTTACGCAGCACGTTTGAGCTTCCTCAAGAACCAATGAGGTTCATTCTCGTGTTACGCAGCACGTTTGAGCTTCAGCAAGAACCAGTGAGGTTCATTCTCGTGTTACGCAGCACGTTTGAGCTTCAGCAAGAACCACTGAGGTTCGTTCTCGTGTTATGCAGCACGTTTGAGCTTCAGCAAGAACCAATGAGGTTCATTCTCGTGTTACGCAGCACGTTTGAGCTTCAGCAAGAACCAGTGAGGTTCATTCTCGTGTTACGCAGCACGTTTGAGCTTCACAAGAACCAATGAGGTTCATTCTCGTGTTTTCAGGGTAATGTTTGCTCCATGTTTTCCATTGTTGTATTGTGATAAATTTGTATTAAATAATTTATACATTTACTGCAGAACCATATTGTATGTTGGCTTAAATCTTCACATGAAAAGGTGTCATTTTTTATATATATACCTGATTGACAAATTCTCGCCCCATGTTTTCAGCTGTTTTAGCTGGCATTGGATATGCTTCACTTTATTTGGTGAAGCAAACAACAAAGGTGTACACATTATATTGATATGCAGTTGAATAAATGTTTAAAAAAAAAAAATGATATACTCACCAATTTATCAATGTCTGATGTCATTCCAGGCCAGTAAAAATATTGCATTCTGTGTTTTAACAGTACCACAATGGGCACCAATGGCACTGATGTGAAATTCTTAAAAAATGGCATCAGCTTCCTCTGACTCACAAACAACATTTTCTCTTTTTGGAAGTCGTGCCTTTCACATGACCGAGAGATCCCTCTGTAAAAGATGAAACGGGTAATCACATTTTCTGGTCTACTAAGGCCCTTCGTACTATTGTTCTTATAGCTGTTTTCACATGTATTGATTCTTGATTGCCACACTCTAGTGTTCTTCTCCAATGATCTCCAGCTCCATCATATCTACAGTACGTTCCCAGGGTTCAAACTCTAACCTATGAACATGTTTTCAGGGTCCATTGTGTACCATATTAACCCGGGGAACAAAGGACCCTTTTTCAAATGTTTATTATGTGCCATATGAATCTGGGAAACAGAGGAACCTGGGAACATAGTAATGACTCTGATAGTCTTATTACTAATAAATCTATTGTACAAAAATTTACCATGGATTTCAAAATCTGCACCTTCAAACTGAGAGACTCCAGCAAATCTGACCAGCCAAAAATTGCTGTCATTGGATCGGGGAGTAAAACACAGTTATAAACCTTGGCAAAAAAAACTGGAAAATTTCTAGCCAAAAACTCTGAATTTGTACACCGAACCAGAAAAGATGTGCCAGGGTACCCTCAGCAGCTTTACACTTATCACATATGGGAGAGACGGAAGGATAGAATTTGCTAAGCTTTGTTTTACAATAGTGAAGTCTGTGTAATACCTTATATTGAATAAGTTGATGTCTTGAATTTATAGAGCATAAATAAACAGACAAAAGGCATTTATCCCAGTCAGTCTCGGAAATCTGAATCCCCAGGTCTTCTTCCCAAGCAGCTTTCAAATGAGGGGAGGAAAAGTCTGCAATTGGACGGTTTTGAAATTGTTTTGGGTCAGTTTGATGGGTTTCAAACATCTAAATTGTATAGGCTAATTGGTTAAAGGTGGGGTATGTAGATTTTCAAAAACACTGTTTGGAAGTCAGTCGGGCTGACACCAACAAACGTGAAACCAATCAGCATTAGGGGGTGTATGACAGTCAAGGAGAGAGAACAAGCAAGAGGGAGATTTGAAAGAAAAAAAAAACTGCAGAAAGAGCTCAAAAGAATATCACTGGAATTAAGGTTTATGACTGGGCACGTGCTTTAGGAACCACGTTTATATTAGAAAAGCTTTCCAGCGCTGGAGTAGGAAGGCCTGAAAACAGACGCGGAGGCTGCTTTGATTCTGCTCCACGCATGAGTAACACTGGGTTTGAGTGTCATTGATTGTCTGGAGCTTCTGTGCTGTTTGTATTTACTCTTGTGTACTGTACGTTCATTTTTGTGCTTCCTTGTCATTTGTTCATCATCTGTGCTTCATTTTTCGTGAAGCATTTTGTTGCGCGTCAGCTGTGATAAACAGACATCCACTCTTGTATTGCGGCCAGAGGCCAGATAGTGAGAGTTGAGCAGGTAAACCACTGCACACTGACAACCAATAGAGAATGCGATGTGTAACGTCATAGTTAGTGTACTCACTTCGCCTGCCAGCAATGACGAGAGGGGTGGGTTTGTTTGAGTTGATTTCAAATATCAACAATGTCCAACAGCATTTTTGAAAATCTACTTACCCCACCTTTAATAAACAAAACCCAAGTGTGCATGTACATACAATCAGTCATCATGGTGTTATTAAATACACACCCACGGCAGAGTCAGCTGGTGCTGATGTTGACATTGTCCGCCGCACTTTTAGCCAATCACAAGGGATCAGCGGACAGACGTGATGATTCCTGAGTGACGGGTTTTTAACACAATAAGGGATCAGATTTTGAATGTATAGCTGTAAATTCAAATGATAATGCTAAAGTGGCTTAAATATAAGTTACATGGTAAAAAGTGGGAGAGTGACTAACCCTCAAAACGTGAATTACACCTGTGGAGGGAGATGACGCGAAGGATCTAGTTAATTTCATTGTAACTCAGAGCACATTTGAATAATTTAATCAAAATCAAAACTGAATATGGGACTATACGATCCAGTCCTGCATCAGGACATCTTTCAAACTGTCCAGACATATCCTTGAAAGCTGCTGGACTGGATTAGTTTTGACTGTGCAAAGTTATGTATTATGTTCTGCAATATATGTACTTCTTGAAAGGCATGCTGTAGTTCTGTCTGAAGTTAAAGTATAACACGAAGGTAAGGGCATTGTTGTTGCTAATTTTTTGTTGTCGGATTATTGTACGGTAGCCTATGTATTAATGAATGTGTAAGGATGGATTTCACCAAGACTGAATTCAAGAATCCTAACCTGTAATAATACTCACTAATCTGAAGAGGAGAGAGCACAGGACAAACCTACTGTTTTATGTGAAGTCAATATAAATACTTGTGGTGCGACTGGTATGGTGGTTTCACTCCCACATTAATAGAACAGACAAGAATAAAGAAAACAAAACCTGTTCTTCTGGTGTGGGAGACGCCCCAATAAAGATCTTTGATAACCATTTGCTTTCATACCCAAAACCAGGTTTGTGACGCTTTGGGCACGAGAAAAGGTCCAACAAAAGCTGTATAAATATTTAGGTGCTAAATGTTTACAGTCCTTTTGTTAGATTTGGGGTATTTAAAGGGATTTGGCAAACCACTCAAGGAAGCATTGTAAGCAGAACTTTACACACAGTTGCTGTGTGTCTCTATTTCCAGGTTTGCTGACTCTTTGAAACTAATTTTTTAATACTATGTTTTGAACTGTGTTTTATATTTTATGCTGATCAGTTACTTTAATTGATGTTTAATTCTGCCTGGCAAACAAATGTTATTCTTGATTTATTCTGTATTGTTCTTAAATTATTATTTCTAGTAGATTAAAGTGGAGTCTGGTGTTACCGCAAATCTGTGTTCAGGATAGATCATACTGACAGCTCGATGAATGGAGCATGTGACTTCACATCCTGATTTCTGACTATCACTGCCTTAGTAAGTTGTAGTTTTTGTGAATATACAAAAATTACACTTTTTGTTATGAGTAAGCAGAGCACGACTGACTTAAAAGTAAATATTCACCCTGCATCCTCCGTCTGAGATCAGAACTGACGAGTTTGTGTCCGTGAGACTACGATGATCGGCCAGAGTAAGTTCTCTATGCGACACCGGGTCCCTAATGAACGAATAATTGAAAATATGGGATACGCAGAATAATTAAAGATCTAAATTAAATCACAATCTCATAAGCTGTTACATCAGAAATTAATTAAATTTGTAATTTAAATTTGTAGTCGGATTAAATTATTCATGCGCCAGAAAAGACGTACACACAGAATACCTTCAACCAGGCCACTGGATTCAGTCGTTGGAACTTACAAATGTAACCGTTTTGACTGTCATGGTGTGTGCATGAACCAGTGTGAAACACCTGCTATTCTGTTGCTTATTCCCATCACTTATATTGGGCACTTTTTCCATTTAAATTGGCTTATTCCGACTGTTGACATTTAAAAACGATGCATGTGTTTTTCCAAGAGTATCGGTTAATTTCTTGATTGCCATTTTGAAATGGTCTACCTGGACATTAGTCATATTTGGTAATTCTCTAATGTATTTGCCCTGATTTGGTCTGTTTTCCTGGGATATCTATTTTTATATTATTTTGTCATCATTATTTTGTTTTAAGGAGTTAAATATGGTCCATATCAAATCAATACTTCAGAGTAGGGTCTAAACCAACACAATATGATCTACTAGTAACATAAATGTACGTTAATTGGTCGAACGCATGCCATATGAAACAGCACCCGGCATTTTTAAACGACCTTGATTGACATGGCAATAAAATTCTCTCACATTATTTTGACAGTTAAAGTTTAGGGCGTGTTGTTTTTTGTTTTTTTTAGTGGGCAGGTTTTGGTGAACTTTTGGGCGTGTTGTGTTTCTGCTGGTTGTTTTGATTGCAGTCGCCATTAAAACAAGTCTAAAATAAACTCTTGTGGCAGTGATTCATTGTGCTTTATCTACACACTGGCGCTTTCTGTTCCTCTTTGGTGAAATGATCATCCACCCGAGCTGCTGAGACCATCACAACCTTTAAGAAACAGCTGAAGACACACTTGTTCTACAAACACTTCCTTTATGTTTATGGATGTGAATTAGCTAATTTATTTATATAAATGATAATGATTTTTGTTATTTGTAAGTCACTTTGGATAAAAGTGCCTGCTAATAAGTAGATCTGTCCCAATCCATCTACTGCATACATAAAATAAGATGTAGGCATTTTGATGACAGACTGACATTTTCCCCATTTGTTTTTCTCATGTCTCTTGAAAAACTGGTTTCCCTTGTATTCCCAGAGATGAGTTTCAGAGCTTTTAAGAAGCCTATGAATTTCCTCATTACTCACGGCAAGTAAACAGTGCTTCATATGCTTCAATACTGACCTATTTAGATGTAACCCCCATAAGGTATTCTTGTAATATCATTCTTCTAACATTCTTGTGTTTATTTAGTGGTTTACTTACTTAACAATCTTAATGCAGCATAAAACTTTAATCCAACAAATCTGCCTAGCAACTGTTGATCAGATGTGAACAGAAAATTGAGTGATCGGTAAAAAAAGTTTCAGGCTTTATCCTCTGTGTGCTCAGGCTGGTTGTGAATGAGAGCAGAAAGACATGCAAGATGGAGATTCAGAGCAGTGAAGGAATTAAGCTGTATAAACTGAAAAAAATAAATTGAGTTATAAAAGTTGAAAAGAAGCACATATGTATCAGTAAGATGTGCTATTTTCTATTATTTTAGCTGACTGCGAAAACGAGAGAACATCAAATCTTGGTGAGTGATGAACGATGAATCATGTATATGTGACTGTGCCAGAGATTTGTGTCATGGTTTATTTAATTTTCCTTAACACTTTTGTAAATGGTAATCAAATTATGTTTGTATGTGGTGCACATGGTGCAATGTTAATTGCTAATCAATAAGGAGCTCGGTGATCTGAATTCATTGGACAGAACTGGTGAACTTAATTCAAGATAATATTTTGTTATTGCTGCATTTATTACTTGTCACATTTATGAACACTATCTCTTGTTGTTTTCAGTTTTATTAACTGCCTAATGTAAATCTCCAAGTAACAGAGGGTTCCCTATTTTTTTCCATTTCCATTTGCATGAACTGAGGGTGTACTTACCCCCATACGAGGGTCACATAAGGGACTTTCGCACTGGAGAAACCTTTTCATAGATCCTTGAACTAATAATAGAAATACTCACTTTTTGGTATGTTTGTACCACAGGAACTGGAAACGAATTTAGTTATAGGAACGCCTTTTGGGGGGACTAAATTAGCTCCTACTTCAGAGTAGGATCTAACCCAACACATTATGATCTACCATTCACCGTTTACTGCACCATAAACATACAGAAAGCTAATGTTAACAGCATTTACCCGTCGCCTTTGTCTGTGGCGTTGTGTTCTTTTCTCAGCCTTGATTAGTAGGAGATTTAGTCTTTTAGCCCTCTTTTTTGCTCTTTCCATCGCATTACTTATATATTCCATATCCCATATCATGAAACCCATGACAAAGTACAAAAACACAGCTCCAATCACAGCGTCCTCCATTCTCCAGTTACTGACGCCGTTGAATGCCGCGCTGTCGCTGTCAGCCGGAGTTCCTATTGGCGGTGTGAATGCAAACAGTAAAATAGCCCTTGGGGAACATTAGTTCTTGTGAAACCACACTGTTGGCTAGTTTCTAAAACTGATTTCCTATAACTAACCGGTGTGAAAGCCCCTATAGATTCAGGGTGTATTCACACCAGGAAAGTCCACTAGTCCACTTGCTTTGGACCAAATACAATGTTGATTTTTTTTTTTTTGGTGTTGTTCACTTTCACACTGCCCTTTTTGTAAGTGAATCAAAGTTTGTGCTAAGGTCATCCATTCATTGGATTCTCAAGCAGAGAAATGGCTAATGAAATGAATGTAATGGATCTTAAATCGTTTACTACGTGTGTGTAACGTTATTTTAAACATTCGCTCACCATTTTCATCAAGCTCGACTTCTTCAGAGTAGCTGCTAGAAGGGGATGGAGTCCTTTGGCTTGATGAGTTCTTGTCTGTAGGGCTATACAATGTCCACATGATAAACTGTTGGTCTTTTTCTTCTCAGAGCATCGCGCACCTTCATGTAATGTTGCCTAAGTTTTTTTTACTTTAACGTGGCACTGTGCGGGAGACCGCTCAAATCCCCTCTTCTTCATCCGTTCGCTGAACTTGCTGAACACATCAGCATTTTTATGCACCCTCTCTAGTAGCTGTTATATATAGACATCTGCCCAAATATCAATCTCTTCGGAGACTCATTTCGCAAAGGTTAGCAAATGTAGCAAACACAACACTTTCCCATAATGCAACTCCGACTACGGGAGCCTGTTAACTCAAAAAAGGCGCTGTGCTTTCTGCAGTTGGGTCGGATTGAGGTCGGGTCATGTTCACACCATAGACTAACCCTACCAGAGTTCGTTTGGGACCGAGACCACCTCTTCAGCTGGGTCTCGGTACGGTTGTTTGGTCCACACCCGAGTGCGATTGCTGTATTCACACATACCCAAAAGATCCGCACCAAGGGGGGAAATGAACTTGAGTTAAATTCAATTGAACCAAACAAGACAGGTGTGAATACACCCTTAAAGCTCCCATTGGTTCCAGACCTTCAGCATCCGACAATATTAAGACACTGTGTATCACAATAAATAAAATTCAAAGGCAATTAATATTTTCAAAGTTATTATAGCTGAGCTGTTTAACACAAATAATCAGGTCTTTTTCTACTTGTCCTGCAGATGTGAATCAGTGAAGGATGATGGCGTCCGTTTCAGATCACCTTCTGGATGCTCTGGATGATCTAGACACAGATGAACTGAAGAGGTTTAAATGGCGCTTAAAAAATCATAAGGGCTTTTCAAGGACTGCTCTTCAGAAAGCAGACGCCCCTGACACAGTGGATCTGATGATGAAGTGTTTTGGACCAGAAGAAGCTGTGAAGGTCATGGTGGACATCCTGAGGAAGATGAACCAGAACCATGTGGCTGAACAGTTAGAGAAGAAACACAAGCAAGGTAATGGTTTAAAGCAGTGGTTCAGCAGGAAGAAAAAAACAAAACAGAAAATAGCCGGCAGGGTGTGACCAAAAAAGTTTGAGAACCACTCAGTAAAAGTTAAACTAAAGAATTGATTTTTCTAAATATATTTGAAATATGAAAAAGCCCTGTTATACTATTTTTCTATAATTAATCTCTCAGAGTGAATGTTTACAGAATAAATAACTGCTGGCTTTCAGACTAAACGTTCCTCTGTTTTGCCGATGTGTTTGTGTGGTTTAATGTCACTGAATTTTCATTCGGATCTCTTTCTCTCTCAAACAGCTCAGGCTGAAGGCAGCATTGAGGTTCCTGCGCTTGTTGGAGCCAATTCAAAACTGATAGAGGGTAAATAATCACTGTCTGTACAGAGAAAACCCAATTTATTCTTACAGAAGTGACCTTCAAGAATGCATTTTTTTCCACGTGTTATTGCATGCTTATTTTTATACAGTCTGAAATCACAGTTATGCAAGTAATCAATTGAACTAAATGTCTTTTCAAGTGAGGATTGTGGATGATTTTCTCTTGACATGATAATCACACTCTTCATGTCTGTTGATTTCCACAGTCACTTTCACCAACTTTGTTCCCAGGACCAGGAACGACTTCCTACAATGTAAGTCACTAAGAAAACAAGCAGAAAAACTCACTGAGTTTGTTCATGTTCTTCCTGTAGAAGGAGAAAGAAAACATGACAGAAGAGTTTTATAGTTGATCGTGTAAACGATGATTTGCACAGGATATCTGGTAAACTGTACTGAGACACTGCTGATATATTGAACATGAAGAGTTCAGATACATTAAAAGATCAGATTCATAATTCCTGATTCTGATGTGTTTTATCTCCATCAGATTCCCATCGGCTCACTCTGGATCTGAACACAGTGAATAAACGCCTCCGTCTGTCTGAGAATAACAGAGTGATTACATTCACTGACACAGTCCAGCCGTATCCTGATCATCCAGACAGATTTGATCATTGGGAGCAGGTGTTGTGTAGAGAGAGTGTGTGTGGACGCTGTTACTGGGAGATTGAGTGGAGTGGACGTGTGTATATATCAGTGTCATATAAGAGCATCAGCAGGAAGGGACGGGGTATTGAGTGTGTGTTTGGACGTAATGATCAGTCCTGGAGTTTGTACTGCTCTTCCTCCAGTTACTCATTCAGACACAATAACATAGAGACTAAACTCCCTGTAGAGTCCATCAGCAGGAGAATAGGAGTGTATGTGGATCACAGTGCAGGAACTCTGTCCTTCTACAGCGTCTCTGGAGACACAATGATCCTCATCCACACAGTCCAGACCACATTCACTCAACCGCTCTATCCTGGGTTTACTGTTTATAAAGGATTAATGAAACTGTGTTGATGAATCAAAATAAGTTTATAGAGTCTCTTATTTTCTCTTCATTACATTAATACTACAGCTGAACTACTGTCACTGGAATAACATTTCAGAATTAATGTGTGTCATAAATCTTCATATAGACAAACATCCTTCTTGTTACAAGAAGAGTATCTATTGAAACCAACCTGCAAGAAATTGTACAAACACCTTCGGAAGGTAAACATGTAAACAAATAAATAAAATGAAAAACATTGTCAGGGTTAGGTCTGTTCCTTGAGTTTGTCCTTAAATACTCCATGTTAGTTTCCTTAGTTACTGATTATTGGCACCTGTGTCATTTAGTTCCCTTGTTTGCTCCTGTTCCATTCTTTGTTGGTTCATGTCTACATCTATGTTTCCATCCACCTATTCTTATGTGAATTTTGGGATATTGCATTAAAAAAAAAAGCTGGATGGAAACACCAAGATGTGCAAAAATTCATAAATGTTAAATCAGTCAGGACCACTTTTGTCAAATGTACATTTTATTATAATGATAATACATAAAGTTAGTGTTGGTGGTATGGTTCTGTTCTGGGCAAACTCCACTCGCCCAATTATACAGCCGTGCCTGGACAGAGCGGAGAAAGCAGCAAGTCAAACCTCCATTGGGGTAACAGAACAGATCCAGTAATCATGCGAAACAAAATTACTTTTCACAAAATTAACAAGTTGTTGTAAACAAGCCAAAATACATGAGGAAGGATGATTACAATGAAATTTAATGAAGACAATTGCAAAACAGAAATCAGATTCATTGATTTTACAGATTTTACAGACATTACAGATTTCCAGCTAGGTGGAGTAGGGGATGGAGGGCGGAGTTAGATGTAGCATGCAGCCATGCAATAGAAGAGAGGCTGAATGAATGGAGATTTAAATGAATCACTGTGACAGTGTCAAAACTGGATTGGTACACGTAAGAAACAACTGATTCAAGCTTGACTGACGTGGCCTGCCTGAACTAATGCAATGTTAGATTTTTTTCAGGTGGATTTTCACCACATTCTTCAGCCAGATAGTGCTTTTAAGGTACACTATATTGCCAAAAGTTTTGAGACGCCTGCCTTTACGTGCACATGAACTTTAATGACATCCCATTCTTAATCCGTAAGGTTTAATATGGAGTTGGCTCACCCTTTGAAGCTATAACAGCTTCAACTCTTCTGGGAAGGCTTTCCACAAGGTTTAGGAGTGTGTTTATGGGAATTTTTGACCATTCTTCTAGAAGCGCATTTGTGAGGTCAGGCAGTGATGTTGGATGAAAAGGCCTGGCTCACAGTCTCCGCTCTAATTCATCCCAAAGGTGTTCTCTCGGGTTGAGGTCAGGACTCTGTGCAGGCCAGTCAAGTTCCTCCACACCAAACTCGCTCATCCATGTCTTTGTGCACTGGTGCGCAGTCATGTTGGAACAGGAAGGGGCCATCCCCAAACTGTTCCCACAAAGTTGGGAGCATGAAATTGTCCAAAATGTCTCGGTATGCTGAAGCATTAAGAGTTCCTTTCACTGGAACTAAGGGGCCAAGCTTAACCCCTGAAAAACAACCCCACACCATAATCCCCCTCCACCAAACTTTACACTTGGCACAATGCAATCAGGCAAGTACCGTTCTCCTGGCAACCGCCAAACCCAGACTCGTCCATCGGATTGCAAGACAGAGAACGTGATTTGTCACTCCAGAGAACACGTTTCTGGGGAATGACCAGATGTAGCTATGACTTTTCTTTCATTCGCTGTGAGTCGATGAAAATGAGAGATGGTCATCGTTAGAAAAGGAGCTGATTTGTGTTGGTTTCTGTTCTGGTATGGTTAAACTGCTGTTAATGTTAAAACTGACACTGGCTTAAGCAGTGCATGAGAGACGAATCCGGTAGTGTCAAGATGTGTAACATCCTTGATTAAATCCATTATCTACGTGAGTAAATCTGATCATAATCATTTAATCTGGTGTAATAGGCTGTGTTCATTTCATCCCGTGTATGTAAAATGTGTATTTTGTGGTTAGGGTTCAGGATGATCGGTGATTTTGTCATTTCATGTGACATTACGGCATTATGGATTGTCTCTAAAATAGATTTTGGCAAGTCTTAAATTTAATGTGTATGTGCATAATGTATGTGAATGACGTGCTTAGTATCATGTGTATGTTATATTTGATTTTTGTGTAGTAGTGTTTGAATTCACATGATGGGAATGCTGACAGTGGTTTAGTGTTTGTGTAGGGTGCCACTACCGTGTATGTGTGTGATTTATAAAGTGAATTGTTTTATCTCGAAAGTGTGCCCTAACACTAGTAATAATTGTAAATTCTGAGGAATTGACACTTTATATGAGTTTACTGTATTTGCCATTAAGATATTCTTGTGAAATCTTCGTTTTGAGTTTGTACAGTTATAGTGATGAATTTGAGTAGTGTTATCTTTGATGTAAGTAGAGTGATACTGAATTATCACCTGTTTATTGTCGAACCATTCATTTCACTTGTTGACTTGTCTCCCATTGGCTATTGTGAAAGTACTGGCATAATCATAGCCGTAATAATCCCAATTTAAAATCCTAAATATCAAACATGTTTGATATTATCTAAGCAGCCCCGATGCGTCTGATTTGATCTGTAAGCGCCTCATAATATTAGATTATCAGAGCCGAACATTGGAACGGACCAATGTCCTGGACACAGTTTTTTTCTAAAAATGTTGGGAGGGGTAAATCAGGGAAAAATCAGCCTAAAACTCCTGTAGTCAAGTCTGGCTTAAGACTGTAAATTGGAGGTAAATAAACATCACATACCTGATGAAAAATGTGAATTTCTGGACATTATATAACAAACAGCCAAGCAAACAAAATGATGTTATAATAGATAAATGAAATCTACTGTTGTATGATTCCCAGTTATTTCCATTATTTCACAATTTGTACAGGCGTTACATTTTTATCTCAGTGTTGTTTGTTACGTCAAGTCTAGTCCCGCGTAGCCAGAGCTTCAGACTGACGGCAGAAGGTCTGGACTCTTTCGCAGCTTTTATTGGCCAAGGACCAACCAAGAGGACGTTTGACTGACATGTAACGCAACCAATCACAGTTTTTGTTCCACGTCAAGTCGATGTCCCTACAATAACAGATCAGTGTGCATCTAATAAATTATTAATTTAAGAACATTGTGCAAGTTTATTGCAACAGTGGAGCCGCGAACTTCACATACCTTTGAAAATTTATGTACAATTTATGTAATTTTTTTTTTTTTTAAATGTTTTATAAGTGGAAATAATTTGGATTAAAGGTGTTTTAACTTCTCAAATCTATCTATCTATCTGACTAATGGAAATCGAGGTTGTAGGGGTTGCAGAGATCGACGGCACCTGCCACATTCTAAGCAGCAGTGACAACATATAAGGTTCAATCGCAGCTGTACACCGGTACTATGGAAGACATCGTCAAGGAGCTGCCAATGAAAGTCATCCTGCTGAGTATCAACAATAGAGTGGTTGGCTTTAAAACAGAAGAATAATTGAACAGTTTTGAATAATGAAGATTTAAATAGTTATAGTGGGATAGGAACGCTTTGCAGTTCTGTGTTCAATTCGCACCATCAAAAAGATGGCTATAAACTTTCATTTTCAATTTCTTTGGAACAATTTTGGGGTTGCCAATGATGTCAGATAATGAAATGCTATAGACAATAATGCTATCTATACACAACAATAATGCTGACTATACCTAGGGAAGTGTTAACTGACCCAAACTGCACGAAAAAAAAAAAATCACGAATCACAACAGTCTATTTGAGTCTAGTATGACCTGGCTAGATGACCATTCTTTAACACACAAGCTCATTTACCTAATGGATTGGACCGTTATTCATCTAAGCAGCACAGTATGACATTGACAGTAAAATGTGATTCAATCCCAGGTGAAAAAAAGTACTATAGTAAATACTATAGTGTTTTTGAACCATACTATAGTACATTGTAGTATACTGTATATATTATAGTATTTACAACACTGTTAATGAATGCTACAGCATACTGTAGTATTAACTATAATGAACTGATAAACTGTAATAAATACTGTAGTATACTTAGTTTTTACTGTAGTGTATATTGTAGTATAATAGTTGTAGAAAACTTAGTACAGTATTGGAAAATAATTTGTTTATATTACTATTGTTATTATATTACCACAGCAACTATTGAATTACCACAACAAATGAATTCAAGTACTTTACTATAGTATGGTTCAAAAACACTATGGTATTTACTATAAATTACTATTGTGAAAGTTTTCACAAATCAGGCTCAATCTAAAACAAGTGATTTTGTATTTCATCGGTCTGCGTGTTTATTATAAACAGACGTTAAACGTGAAAAACGCCTATTTTTCACATTCCTGACTAGCGGACTTACCAAGACCAAAAAAAACCCTACCGATTTCGGACCGGAGGACTGGATCACCTGAATTCACAAATCATGAATGACATGCGATATTATTTGCATGTCTACGACAGCGCGCTGCGGATTTTTAGCCAAACAATTTCTGAATATCGAACCGCAAACTATCTTTACTGCGGTGCCAAACGGCTAAACAAACAGCAGACAACAATGACGCAAGAAAACCGCCACTCCTGCCACATTTAAATGGTCCAATCTGAATGCACTGTAAAACAAAAATCTAACAAATCTGCCTAGCAACTGTTGATAAGATGTGAAAAGAAAATATGATTGGTCGGTGAAAGAAAAGCTTCAGGCTCCATCCAGATGTGCTCAGGTTGGCTGTGAATGACAGCGGGATCTCAGGGAAGGAGGAGGAGTGGGCGCAGGAGAGAGGAACAGAGGAGGTCAGGAGGACGGAAGAGTTTTCGGCGGCATTTTTGAAAGACTGCAAGTATAACTTTTATAACCTAGAGAGATTAAAAACAAAACGGAGAACAAATTGGCACTGATAGAAAAGAAGAAATTAAATTTAAATCGATATTAGAGTTAGAAAACAAAGAAGGGACATGAAAGACATGAGACATAAAACTGTCGGAAGCAATAGAGAAGAGTTTTGGTGCAGTAAAAAACGCTAAATGTCTGCGAGGAGGTAAAGTAATAGTGATAGCTAACAGTCAAAAACAGCTAGACCAAATCATGAAATGTAAAACACTAAATGGAGGAAAAATAACGACGAAAGAGATGGGGGAAAAGCAATAGAAACAGGAAGAGTCATCTCAGGGGTTTCAACATCAGTCACACATGAAGAAATGAAAGCAAACTTGAAAGGAGGAATCGTAAGATGTCAAACGGCTAATAGAGACAATAAAAAACAGGACAGCTTCAGTGTAATGAGAAAAACAAAACAAAACTAAGCAGTAAAAGAAAACAACATCAAAGAACCAACACATAAATGTGTAGTGTCAGACAAGATCTGATAGATTAAAGGGTTAGTTCACCCAAAAATGAAAATAATGTCATTTATTACTCACCCTCATGTCGTTGTACACCCGTAAGACCTTCATTAATCTTCGGAACACAAATTAAGATATTTTTGATTATGGCTCAGTGAGGCCTGCATAGCCAGCAATGACATTTCCTCTCAAGATCCATAAAGGTACTAACAAAGATTAACAATAACAAAGATTAATAAATGCTGTATGAGTGCAGTTCATTAATGAACCTTATTGTAAAGTGTTACCAGAACTTTTAAACATTAAGGATGTGTCAGAGGAAAGCATTCATAACTTGCTAATGCAGTCCATGAATGAAGAAGCATCTCAGACGGGATAGATTATGCCAATTAGCTTCTTACAATGGAACATCAGAAGTATTTTTGCTAACGGCAGGGTTGCCAGGTCCCAGAAAAAAATTCCAGCCCAAATTTACTCAAAACCCACCCAAAAGAAATGAAAACTAGCCCAATTTCATCATAGCTGACAGCTGCGTTATTCCCATAATGCACCTTAGTAAAATATATATATTTTTTTTTTTTTGATAATTTTAGTTAGAGTTGTTTATATTATTTTATCAGTATTTTATTCCTTTTTATTCACTAAATTTAAATTTTTCTTGTACTCTTTTCTTGATTTTAATTTTCAGCGTTTTTCATGACAAATTTTAAAAATTAGGGCTGGGCAATATGACCAGAAATATTATGACAATATTATTTTCCCATATCATATGATATAGATATTTATCACAACATTAATTTACCATTAATGGGGAAGGATATGGTCTCCACGTTTTTGTTAGACCTTGAGAATGAACGTAAACTTGTTTGTTCACAATTAAACTGCATTAAGCCACCTTTTAATTTAGGGCCCCATTAAATCTATTTTATTTTCCCTGTGTTTTATGATGTAATACAAATTTGCCATCAACAATAGTGTTTAATTAATAAAACAAATAAGATGCTGCACGACAGATCTGTTTGATATTAAAACATGGATGAAAAATATCTCGGTTGTATGATATTCCTTACAAACAATGGTAATATTATTACTTTTGAGCAGTACGTTTAACTATATCATAATATATTTCTGTTAACATTTCTTCGAAGTTAAAGCAAACTTTTATTTTGGCGGTTTGCCATGAAGTTTTTTCCAAATGAAACAGTGAAAACGTCTGAAGTGCCTCAGAGCAGTTGGAGATGCTGTGAGAAGGCCTTAATCTCTGCTGTTGGTGAAATTCACGTAATAGTTTGTGGTGACATCAAACGTTTCTCCATACCATCTCTCCTCCGTCCTTGGGTTGCCAGGTATCCATTTCAAGGATACTACACATTAGTAAAATGATCAATTTTCTTTTCCTTTGTCTACAGATAAACTTTGCGGCCACGGTACATTATAAAAGTAACCCAAAATACTGCAACCCACGGCTCTGTAATTTTTACCGCGACTGCATTTATAAAATAGCCCAATTGTGCGGGAAAACCACGACCCTGGCAACTATGGCTAGCGTACAAGTATTGAAGAAGTAAATAAATGATGAAATTTAAAAAACAAAAAACAAAAAAAAAACAGAAAACATACAATAAGCATGGTTACAACCAAAATATGATTTTATAATTAAAGGATGTAATGTTCTTAGAAAAGATAGGAAACATGGTAGAGGAGGTAGTGTGATTACATTTATTAAACAGAATTTAATACAGAAAACAAAGTATGCCAAAAAAAATTTAATGTATAGCTGTGGAAATATCCGCTTGTTAAGTCGTGACGTAAGGAACGCCGTTTCTGGGTCCAAGCCTCGACTCGTTTCACTTGAGAATGCCATCGACAGCCGTTTATGAGCGCTATTTATTCATATTAAACATCAAACATTTTAAAAAGTTAAACATTTAAAATACTTAGTCTACACAACAGTCTCTGTTTTCACAGCGTCACATACATTAATATTTTAACGATTTATAAAAGATGAATCACTGTCTGGCCATCTGGAATTTTGGTATGGAGATAAAGGTTATGATTATAATTTTTTTGTAGTATTACACCACATTGTGTGTGTATATTAGCACCGTTTGTTGTTTTTCTTGTGGTATGAGAGAGTGTTTGGACCCGGAAGCGCTGCCGCGTGACGTCAGACTTAACAACCGAATATAGGGAAGAAGAAAGTCTAACAATTTGCAATATATATAATCCATGTAAGCCTATATCAATGAGTATTTTGGAGGAAATTAATAAATTTAACAGACCAGAAATATGGTGTGGAGATTATAACGTGCACAACACATTATGGGGTAGTGAAAACACTGACACAAATGGTAAAGTAGTTGAAGAATTAATGAAAGATCGCACATTAATATGTTTAAATGAAAGATGTCAAACTTAGATCTGACACTAGTGTCTGCCTCACTGGTGAATAGATGGGAATGGAATATAATAGAGAACCCTATGGGAAGTGATCATTATCCAGTATATTGCACAATAGATGTTAGAATGAGCCAATACAAGCAAATAAATAGTGAAAAATGGTGTTTTGATAAAGCAAACTGGGAGTTATTTAAATGATTATTTTATACAAATAATAATATTAACAACAAAAGCTTGGATATAGATAAACATGCTGAGAGTCTAGTAGCAGAAATATATAATGCGGCAAAAAATAGTATCCAAAGGAGCACAGGCAGAAAGAAAGGAAAAATAGTACCTTGATGGTCTGAAGAATGTACTAAGGCAATTAAAATAAGATATCAAGTTATGTTAGTAAATCAAACTGTATGTTTTTCTCAACGAAAAATATTCCTGAAAATATTAAACTGTACATGTATGGAAATCCATTAGAAAGAGTGTCAGTATTTAAATAGTTAGGATTATGGTTTGATAGCAAATACAAATGGAGAACACATAAATATGATAGAGAATAAAAGCTAAAAAGTTATAAATTTGATGAGGGCTATATCAGGATGTGGATGGGGTGCAGATAAAACAACAATGATTAATATATATCGAGGTATGCTGAGACCCACTTTTGATTATGGTTGTACAATACACAGAGCAGCAGCTTAAACAAACCTAAAAAAAAAAAAAATGGATATAATTCAGGCTAAAGCTTTAAGAGCATGTACTGGAGCGCTTCGACATGCTCCAAATAATGCCTTAATGATAGAAACAGAAGAACTACCACTAGATATAAGAAGAAACAAAATATCTCTGGCAAATTGGAGTAGATTGAAAAGCAGTAAACAAGGACATCAAACTAAGAGAGTACTTGAAGACTGTTGGGAATATACAATAAATCCAGGAAGGGGTTTTGGGTGGGCAATAAAAGGTGAAGTGGATAAATATAAATTAAATCGCAAATAGTGTTAGGACCATCTGTAGCAATAGGAATAATCCCACTATGGTTGTTTCCTATGGCAAAGGTAGATGTAAATCTAAACAAAAATAAAGAAATACATGAAAATAATAGTAAAGTATATATAGAGAAATACATACAAGCTAACTATTTTTCATATTGACAGGTATTTACAGACGGATCAAAGGTACCAGAATCTGGAGTAACAGGTATAGGAATATTCCAGAATTCAAAAAAAGCGTATTCAAAAGATTATCAAATAATTTAGCAATATATACAGTAGAATTAGTTGCAATACAGTGGACAGAAGATGTGAGACCAGATGGAGTAATTATGTTCAGATGCTATGTCAGCACTTAATAGTTTGGTATCAAATAAATTCATTAGAGATCCATTAAATGATATATATGACATCACAATCTCTAAATAGTAAGAGAATAGATGTCAAATTTTGATGGATACCGGCTCACGCAGGAATCAATGGAAAAGAAATAGCAGATCAGTTAGCAAAAAAGGCAACCAAAATCCCATTAGGAAGAGGAGAAATGAAATCAATTATTAAATCAAATATTCAAAAAGAGTGGCACATAGCTGATACAGGAAGATTTTATTATAAAATTAATTCATCCATAAAAGAACCATACAATTTTGAAAGATGTAGGAAAGATGAGGTGATTTTAACTAGATTACAATTTAGACACACAGGAATAAATGCAAAACTATACAAAATAGGTAAACATATTACAGGTAAATGTGCCTTTTGTGGGGTAATAGAAAGCATTGAACGTGTAATATTAAAATGTCGGAAATATAATATAGAGAGAATTAAAATGATGAACTTAAAAGGTAATACTAAGGAAAAAAAGATAAATTGGATATTAGGAAAAGGATTAAAAGAGGGTATTAATCAAAGAATAGTAATGGAATATATAGTAGAAACAGGATTAAACAAACAAATTTAGGGAATCTAAATAAATAAAACAAAGGAATATGGGAACACACAAGCTGTTTTTTTGTTTGTTTGTTTTTTTGGCATGGGAGCTGAACACGCAGCAGCCATAAATACAGATTAGGTGAACCTGAAATAAAACAAACAATAAAATAAAATATGAATAGAGACGGGACTATCATCCATGTATGAATAAAAACAGTAGGTGGCGGGATGTACCTATGGTGCAGAATATGGCAAAATTCAAAAGAGGAAGAATGAGAGCAGAAAGACATGCAAGACGGAGATTGAGAGCAGCGAAAGAATTAAGCTGTATTAACTGAAAAAAGAAATTGAGTTAAGAAGTTGAAAATAAGCATATACGTATCAGTACGATGATAAAGATTTGTGTCACGCACCAAGGGGAGAAACAAACTTGAGTTTGATTCAGTTGAACCAAACAAGACAGGTGTGAAAACACCCTTAAAGCTCCCATTGGTTCCAGACCTTCAGCATCAGACAATAGTTTGTTCATTAATAAAATTCAAAGGCAATTATTTAATATTTTCAAATCAATTATAGCTGAGCTGTTTAACACAAATAATCAGGTCTTTTTCTACTTGTCCTGCAGATGTGAATCAGTGAAGGATGATGGCGTCTGTTTCAGATCACCTTCTGGATGCTCTGGATGATCTAGACACAGATGAACTGAAGAGGTTTAAATGGCGCTTAAAAAATCTTAAGGGCTATTCAAGGACTGCTCTTCAGAAAGCAGACGCCCCTGACACAGTGGATCTGATGATGAAGTGTTTTGGACCAGAAGAAGCTGTGAAGGTCATGGTGGACATCCTGAGGAAGATGAACCAGAACCATGTGGCTGAACAGTTAGAGAAGAAACACAAGCAAGGTAATGGTTTAAAGCAGTGGTTCAGCAGGGGGTAAAAAAAAGAAAAAAAAAGAAAAGAAAATAGCCGTTCCAACGAAGATTTTTTTAAACTGTTTTCACTGTCTATACAAAGAAACCCCAAATTTGGGTTTATTCTTACAGAAGTGACCTTCAAGAATCCATACTTTCCCCCCTAATATCTTGTAGAATATCACATTAAAATGTCTTACGAACAGATGCAGGGATAATTTTCTCTTGACGTGATAATCACACTCTTCATGTCTGTTGATTTCCACAGTCACTTTCACCAACATTGTTCCCAGGACCAGGAACGACTTCCTACAATGTAAGTCACTAAGAAAACAAGCAGAAAAACTCACTGAGTGTGTTCATGTTCTTCCTGTAGAAGGAGAAAGAAAACATGACAGAAGAGTTTTATAGTTGATCATGTAAATGATGATTTGCACAGGATATCTGGTAAACTGTACTGAGACACTGATGATATATTGAACATGAAGAGTTCAGATACATTAAAAGATCAGATTCATAATTCCTGATTGTGATGCGTTTTATCTCATCAGATTCCCATCGGCTCACTCTGGATCTGAACACAGTGAATAAACGCCTCTGTCTGTCTGAAAATAACAGAGTGATTACTGACACTAGCACAGTCCAGCCGTATCCTGATCATCCAGACAGATTTGATCATTGGGAGCAGGTGTTGTGTAGAGAGAGTGTGTGTGGACGCTGTTACTGGGAGATTGAGTGGAGTGGACGTGTGTATATATCAGTGTCATATATGAGCATAAGCAGGAAGGGATGGGACAATGAGTGTGTGTTTGGACGTAATGATCAGTCCTGGAGTTTGATCTGCTCTTCCTCCAGTTACTCATTCAGACACAATAACATAGAGACTAAACTCCCTGTAGAGTCCATCAGCCGCAGAATAGGAGTGTATGTGGATCACAGTGCAGGAACTCTGTCCTTCTACAGCGTCTCTGGAGACACAATGATCCTCATCCACACAGTCCAGACCACATTCACTCAACCGCTCTATCCTGGGTTTACGGTTTATAAAGGATTAGTGAAACTGTGTTGATGAATCAGAATAAGATTATAGAGTCTCTTATTTTCTCTTCATTACATTAATACTACAGCTGAACTACTGTCACTGGAATAACATTTCAGAATTAATGTGTCATAAATCTTCATATAGACAAACATCCTTCTCATTACACGAAGAGTATCTACTGAAACCAACCTGCAAGAAGCAAGAAATTGTACAAATAATGAGCACTTACACAAAGCTTTCACATACAAGGGAAAACATGTAAATAAATAAATAAAATGAAACAAACATCGTCAGGGTTATGTTTAGTTTCATTGTGTTTTGTTAATATGTCTGTTCCTTGAGATTAACTTTAATTACTCCCTTTTATTATTATTATTATGATTATTATTATTAACAACCTTTATTTTTCCAGGAAGGTCCCATTGAGATTAAAAGAAATCTCTTCTTCCAGGGAGTCTTGGCCGAGATGGCCGTACTAAAGTTTCACAAACATATAACACATAAATCCAATTCTAAACAGACAAAGCTAAAAAACATTAATCATAAATCAACAAATTAATTAAAACAGCAACATGATTCATTTTACACCGCAATATATTTTCAAACATATTCAAAGAAGGAATTGTTTCTAGTGGAGTAATAACTTGAAATTCATTCCACAGCCATGGAGCATAGTAAGAGAAAGCCAATTTTCCATGTTCTGCAGAGTTGCCAGGTTTTCACAACAAAACCCGCCCAATTGCTCGTCAAAACTACTGGCATTTCAGGGGGGTCCCACAGTAAAACGCGTTCCAGGGACTAAATATCACGTTATTTTGGGTTGATTCAACCCACGGATATGAAAAACAACCCGCGGCAACAGTGTAAAAGTAGCCCAATTCCGTGGAAAAACCGCGGACTTGGCAACACTGATGTTCTGAGTGTACCCTAGGTACTTATAGTTTAATTTCAATTGACGATCTGGTGCTATAGTTCCTTTTACATAAACATAAAAGACTAGTAATGTAATTTGGAAGCATACCCAGCAATGCCTTTATAGTATATACCAATATATGTGATTTCCTTCTTTGATATAAGGAGGTCCAACCTACATAGTTATACAACAAACAATGATGAGTATGTGAGCAAGCATTTGTTATAAAACGCAATCCAGCATAAACACAATCCAGTCTTTTCAGTAAATATATAGAAACATGCATATAAATAATATCACCATAGTCTAAAATGGGTAAAAAAAAAAGAAAACCCAATCTCATCTATCCATATTCCTAGATATTTGTAAGTTGTTACTCTTTCTATATGCACGTCATCAATATTAAGGATAGACGGAGCAGTGGTCATAGAACAACTACTATGAAAATAATATACTTAGTTTTATTTGCATTTAAAACTAATTTCAGTTTTAATAAATTAAGCTGAAAAGTATTAAAAGAATCCTGGAGAATTTCAATAGCTTGTGACAAAGAGGATGCAGCTGAATAAATAATTGTATCGTCAGCATAAAAATGTATTTATTCCCTGCCCTAATTCATTAATAAAAATAGGAAAAAAAAGTGGTGCCAGTAAAGAACCTTGCGGGACACACTTCTTAACTGTTAACATGGATGAAATGTAATTATCTGCAGCAACACATTGAGTTCTATCAGATAAATAGTTTTTAAACCAACTCAAGGCCGAATTACAGAGGCCTATACTTTTAAGCCTCTGTAACAGTAAGGCACGATCCACTTAGTCAAATGCTTCTGTCAAATCAGCAAACAATAAACAAACAGTTAGTTTCCTTAGTTCTCTTGTTTGCTCTTGTGTATTTATACCCCTGGTTCTGTTCCATTCTTTGTTGGTTAATGTCTATATCTATGTTTCCATCCACCCCTTGGGATATCGCATAAAAAAAGCTGGATGGAAATGCCAAGATGCGCATAAATTCTAAAAATGTGCATAAAAAAACGTATGCGCTCAACTGAGTCATACATTTTTTTTTATGCGATACAAAAACGTGCATAAACGAAATACTTTTACCGACTAAATTCCTTGATGCGCATCAAAAAATAAGTTACTTAGCAATGAGATGGCATAACTGGACCAACCAGCAGACCGATCAAGTTGCAGAGCATCTGAAATGCTGTTTTGGTAATTCTGTAATGCCTGAGCAAAGTCTGTTGTTAAAGTGGTCCAGTATAATTCAATCCCAGAAGCGCCTCACATGATTGCGTTCACAAACACCAGGCATCTGAATGCAAGATAACATGGTGTTTATTTTGTTTTATCTGCACACTCTGAAGAGCAAGTAATTTGTTATACAAAAATTATATATAGTGGCTTCTACTGCAGCAACTTTCATTTTTAGTGATATTCATTCTCTTTGCGGTATTTAGCACCAGTTTAACAGGACTGAATGGAAATGGTGCTTTATTCGCAAATGTTTTATGCAATATTCTGAATTTGCGCAAGCATATAAGTTACATTCGCAACTTTGAATGGAAACATAGCTTATGTTAAGTGTGGTTAGTGTTTATATTCTCGCTCCAGACAGAGCTCATCCAGCCCAGAGTGTCCTGGACAGCATGAGAAATCTTCTATCGCACGCCTGAGCCTGCCATGGAAATTGAGCCAGAGCCAATGCCTGCCATGGACCACGTGTGAGAGCCGCCTCCAACCACGGTGCCAGAGCCAGTCAAAGCATCCATCCCTGAGCTAGAGCCAGAAGCCATCTCCATGCCAAGTCTGAAGCCCACCACTAGGTCCATCCCAGAGTCTGCACCATGGGGGCAGTCCTTTTCTGAGCCAGTTGAGGAACGCTGGCTTATCCATCTCACTGCAGAGCCAGCTCTTGTGCTCGCCTCTAAACTCACTGCAAGTCACACAGACGCATAGTCCCATCTCATCACCTGCCAACCTCCTTGTCCTCGTCATCACTGCTGGTTCCGACTAGTCACCTGGATACACCTGTTCTGTTGGTGTCTCTCAGCTCCCACCCTTGTCCTGGCCCTTAAACTTGACCTAAGAAATCCTTCAGATAACTCAATCCCACCTACCTGTCACCTGCCTACCCTGTTGTCTCTATCACCACTGGCTCCGTCCAACCCCCAGGACTTCACCTGCTCTTCTGGTGTCTTGCAGTTGCCTCAAGCTCTCTGGCTTCACCCGTGTCTCCTGTCTATCAGCTTAGCTCTGTGAGACAGATCCCCTGGCTTCACATCGAGCCTCCAGGCCCATGACTCCACCTCAGCCTGTCAGCCCGTCAGCTCCACTCTGGCTCTGTGCTCCCTCAGCTCTGCTGTGGTCCAACATCACTCGGACTCTACCAGGCTCCCTCGTCCCTCCAGATCAACCTTGGTCTCTTGTCATCCTGGTTCCACAGAGGACTTCCAGGCCTCCGGCTGCACCTCAGCTCTCCACCCCTTCAGCTCCACTGGGTTCCTCCTTCCCTCTGGCTCCTCCATTGTCCTCAATGCCACTAGTGTTGCCCCATTCTGCCAGGCCCCTGGCAGAATTGCCTTGGACTTCCGGGCCTACAGTGACACCCTGGTCCAGCATCCCTTCAGTTGTGCTGGGGTCTCCACCTGATCCAGATCCACTTCAATTGGTTAAACCCCAGGCCCGTCCACAACACCCATCAGAGCTCTGCCTTGGCTCCTCCCTCCATCAGCTGTGATTTAAGTGTGGCTAGTGTTTTATCGACTCTTCATGTTTTCTATGATCATTAAAAGTATTTATTTTGGAATATCTGCATCATACTTCTCAACTACTACAATACACCTAGCACTTACATTCATCAAACCTTGCAAGTAAATATAAAGTAAGTCCATTTCAGTCAGGACCACTGAAGTCAAATACCATATACAAACATTTGTCAACTTTTACTGGGATATTTTGCCAAAGTTACATTTGGCAAAATGGTTCTGTTCTAAATTCCCCTTCCTTTAGATGAGCTCCATGAAAAGCTAAGACAGGGAACAGCAGCAGCTTCTGGGGACAACCTCCCATATTTTTAAACTGGGAGAGCAGTGCAAATCCCTTCATTGAGAACAGAGTATGCATCAATGACAACAGAATGACATTGATTAAGTTAAACAAGTTTAAAGTGTCATGAACGATCCACTTTTCTTGCTTAAACTTGTTGCCTCGTCAATAAGGCTAATTTTGGGGGGCACTTTGCACAATTTACATCTCATTTCACATGAGCCGTCTTCCTGAATACTGGCACATGCTATATTAAGATACGCCCTGTATCAATGCCATTTAGCCCTTGGCAATCTATTTCACGCTCAAATCCATGGGCAGATCTATTGCGTTTTTCTTCTTTGTAAGCTGTTCTGAATATCAGTAGTTTCAATCTGTGCATTAACAACATTCTATATAATTATATTCTGACTGGCTCTTTGCAAAATACTTTCCGGCCAGTTTTTGATTTTGCATAATCAACTATAGATATACAGCTTGCTTGTACCTCAACTGTTCTTGACATCAACTATCATTCATCTGATTAGTATAATTTTCCCTCACCAACGATGTTGCCTCTTCCATTATTTCTGACTGACGTAACGCACTTTGACTCCCCATCCTGGTGCATTTATCAAGGAGAAAAGCTCAAGGTCGTCTCTGATTTTAAATATCTAGGAGCAGTGGTGTAATGTAACGAAGTAATAATACTTGGTTACAGTACTTAAGTATTTTTTGGGAGAATCTGTACTTCAGTTTTTATATTTCTGTCAACTTTTACTCCACTACATTTCCTAAATAAAATGTATACTTTTACTCCGATACATTTTCCCAAAGCATTTTCGTTACTTAGTACAAAATAAAGTTGGAAGAACACAGACTGCAAGCATGCATGTGCAAACAAGTGCTGGCATGACCGCGGTTGATTTCATTTTCCGGGTTGCGTCCGAAGAGTGCGCTGTCATTATACAGTACGAGAGCGGCCACTAGAGGCGACATAAAAACTATCACTGATGCCTCGTGGAGTTTGTTTTGACACGTGACATGAGGCTGGACACTTCAAAAACGGATTTAAAACGGACAACAAAACGGTATGTTATACAGTGTACACTACAGTACGTTTTCATATCTTTATAAAGTAATTATTTTGTTGACTAGATGCTGCATTAGTGGAGAACAGCAGTGTGTTCGCCGTCGAGGCTGAGAGGATGCTAACGTACCTCAAGCGGTTAAAACAATGTGACAAAAACACCAACTGTTTAATGTCACGATTGTTACCATTCATTTGCATTAGTTTATATCCATTTGTTCGCTGTTATGCGTCCGTTATCCAGCGAAGTTGCATATTTAAACTGTATTCTCATCATGCAGCGACAGAAACATAAATCAGAAATGTATTCGATTTCATTCTTTTTTTATCGCCATTGTAACACATTTTGATTAGATAATCATCATCATTTCTAAAATAGAGGCAAATAATGTGTGAAAGTATACATATAATAGACCCATGCGATGCCTTTGTGTGTAAAGATGGTAATTTTTAAGCATGACTGTTTGGTACCATTGTAGTGTTACCATTTATATGAAATGGTAACACTACAATAAGAGTCCATTTGTAACATTAAATAAGGTTAATAAAAGTATTGTTCATTTTTAATTTCAACATTTACATTTTAACATTTTAAAGTTGTCTCTTACATTAGTTATAATGCACTATGAATTAACATGAACGATCCATGTATAATTAATATATTAGTATTTTTTATATTTAAAAATTACAATAAAAATGTTGCCTTTTTTTTTATTCAAAGAAACAAAATGTAAGAAAGAGTCAAAACTGAACACAATCTTGCTGCTCAAACTGTATATAGAACAATTTAAGAATATTTTTTTGCTCCTTTTGTATTTTACATTTACTTGTACTTTTACTTTCAATACTTAAGTATATTTAATATAAAAAAAATACTTTTCGTACTTAAGTACAAAAAATATCACATACTTTAAAACTTTTACTCAAGTAATATTCTAAACAGTGACTTTACTTCTACCAAAGTCATTTTCTGGTAAGATATCTATACTTTTACTCAAGTACGGTTTTCGAGTACTTTATACACCACTGTCTAGGAGTCATTTTAGACTCTCATTTGTCATTTCAAAAGCCAAAAAGGAAGGTAATGTCATTCGTTTTAATTTGGCCAACTTTAGGCATACAAGACTATATCTAACAACAGAGGCAGCACAGCTTTTTATGCATTCTATGGTCTTCACTAGCTGGTCACAAGCAAACACAACAATTTTAAAATCAAATGAATCCCTTTATAAACGTAGACTTAAAACGCTTGATCGGTGGACTAAGGAGAATCATAGGGAGCAAAGTTGTTATAATACTACTCTGCATTCGCTCGGCAGCTGCTATGAGACACTTGTTGCACACTGCAGTAAGCTAGATCGATATTAGTAATGGTAAAACATGGTACTGGTAGATTTAAACAAGAAGCTATATAACATGATTGGTTTTCTGTCAATGAATGAATCCAAACAGTTCCTCATCTGTCTAATAAAACATATAATATATTACATATAATATGTTTTATTAGACACATGAATGATATAATGCGTCTTTGGTGTTTCCATGGTTTCTACAAAATAAAACCGTAACGCTGGTATGATGTCATTGATAGGTGACGCACGGACACAGCCCGTGTCCTGGTTAAAATTGCTTATTTCTCTGGATTTAAACATTCTTGGAAACATTTGGGATAATGTAAGTACACAAGTCAACAAAATAAATAACATTGTTCTAGTGGTTTTTGGATATTTTAATCTAAAAATCCTACATATTGTGTCTTTAACTGGTTGCATATGTCAGATTTATTGCATGACTCGGGCAGAGAAAAGCTGTTGCTATCAAACACCGTTTACTTAATCAACTGAGTCAGTGTAATGGTGAAGGGATAGATCAAATAGGCCAATTGTTGGAAGGTTTGCGATGACATTTCATGCTCCCTTGTAAAAGTATTTTGTAGAATTTTTAAAATACAAAAATACAGTAGTTTATTTTGATACATGGTGTGGCTGCTGTATTTTGTAGTTTATTTTAATACACTTAAAATTAAGGTATTTGGTATTTTATTTTAAAATACATTTTGATGTATTTTTGCCCAACCCTGCACACCGTATGGGAGCTCTAGACCATGCGTATGCACTCTTACTGGAGTGAGCGAAGTAATGAAATAGAAAGAATGATTTTAAACTGTTTTCTCTATAGATTAAATATGAATAAAAATGAGCCCAAGCTTAACCCTCAAGCCATCCTAGGTGTATATGACTTCATTCTTTCTGATGAACACAATCAGAGTTATATTAATAAATATCCTGACGCATCTGAGCTTTATAATGGCAGTGAAAGGGACCAATGAGTTTGAGCTGAAGAAAGTGTCTCCATCCAATATTAACAGCCTTCTGAAGTGAAGCAATGCATTTTTGTAAGAAAAATATCCATGTTTAACAAGTTATGAAGTAAAATTTCTAGCTTCCACCAGACCGCCTTCCATATTCAAGGTCTCAGTTAAGCTTTTTTCTTAAGTTGAATGCAGATGGCGTAGAATGTAGCGTAAGCTTTTTGAACTGTGAGAGGTGTTACACTTTCTTCATAAGCTGAATACGGAAGGTGGTCTGGCGGAAGCTAGAAATTTTACTTCATACTTTTTACTTCAAAGGGAATTTTGTGCAGGTTCTGGCATACGCATGGTTTTATAAATCTGAAAACTTGTGTTTATGCAAAATCTGGCTTTTATGCATATGCACACTTTTAGGATGAAATCTACAGAAAGTTTTATATATGAAGCCCCTGGTATTCTGTGCCATGGTATCAGGCCTTCTTCCCTTCCTCTCACCATTCTCACCAGCTTTGTGTGAATGTTAATTGAAGCTGTGTTGCTCTTCATCTGTGTGAAGAACCGATCACAGATCAGTTCCAAAACGAGGGAGGCTTAGCAGTGGATTTCTGGGCGTGATTGGATATGTAGATGCTCTGGTTGTGGTGGGCATGTCTGTTGGGCTAGTTCCTGAAGGTTACAGCAGTGAACAGTGTGTTGTTGTTGTTGTTCTTTGTTTTGTTTTTTTTAAATTCATTTGATTAGAAGGAAATAAAAGAGCTCGGGGATTTTTGCTATGAGATAAAAGTACAGCTTTGACATAAGCAGTATCAGACTCATGCACAAAATTAAAATCTGTAGTATTTCAACAGTTAACGCCTGTATTTTGGAAAATTTCATTGTTATTATACTGTTTTCCTCTAAACAGCTGCTGGATTAAAGGGGATAAGGTTTTATATGGAGTTTTCTGGGTCCTTTTTGTGTCATACTAGCAGTAATGATAACTAGTTATAAATGTTCTTCACATGGGCTGTTTAAATCAAGAAAATTAATGATCATTTCTTTTTCTGCAGTTATTAACCTAATTCTCTTCATCAGGATCATCATCAGTCTGAACTCAACTCTCACAAAACTGAACGCTAAAGTTTCACAGATAAAACAAACCAAGTAACAAACATTCTTATCTAACTAATCTATAAGAAATAACATCTTTCTTTCTCTGTTTCCTTGTAGGATTATAGCATTTAAAGCACTGGCTCAGTTTGTGGTTCTTGGTTGCTCCTGGATTGTGGGTTTCTTCACTAATAGCAATAAGGAGTTGGAGATCCTCTTCCTGATCTTTAACTCCCAGTTGGGAACCTTCATCTTACTGATCTGTTGTGTCCACAATAATGAAGTCAGACATTTTTTCCATCCTACTCTATAAGTAATCAATTTTATTGTCTCAGACAGTATAACACTGTGTCTACACCGGACATGATGCTTCAAAAGACAGTAGAACCCATTATAATCAGTGATATTTTCTACACCAGATGTGGCACAGTGTGACGTGACACAGCAAATTCCTGACAGTAAAGGAATTCTTCATTCTATTTCTGATGTAGTCCAAGTGCTTTGCAACGGTCGGTTTGTCTCGACAGCTTTTAGCTATTGCCGCACGATGTGACGCGACAACGCTCGCGTCTGGTGTACACACTATGTAAGAAAGAAAAGCATCAGAATTTACTTCTGAAAATGCAACACTGCTCTCTTAAAACACCTTTTCTTACCTGTTTATTACAAACAAAATTAATTTTTAGGTTCATTAGTTTCAGAGGTTAAAGGGTTAGTTCAAAATTAAAATTCTGTCAATAGTTACTCACCCTCATGTCGTTCCACACCCCAAAGATTGACAGAATGCTGACAGATTTCCTTCCATTGACTGCCTTTGTAACTGAAACTTTGACACTTGAAAAACTTCATAAAGAGATCGGAAAACCAATCCATATGAATTGAGCAGTTTCGTCAAACTTTTCAGAAGAAGAAGAAGCTCAACCAAACCTGCTATACGCATGAGAACAAACCTCTTCCCCGAAAGCTCAAACGTGCTGCGTAACACACGAGAATGAACCTCAATGGTTACGCAGCAAGTTTGAGCTTCCGGAAGAGGTTTGATCTTGTGAGTCATTCAGGTTAGGTTGAGCTTCTGCTTATGTTCGCTGATCAATGTTTACATGCGAGTAAAAGCCTAAATAAATCTGTTCATCATTCCAAGCGATTGATTCTCTTCAGAAATTTTTGACTAAACCGCTTGATTCATATGGATTTGTTTTCTGATCTCTATATGGAGTTTTTGAATCATCAAAGTTTCAGTTACAAAGACAGTCAATGGAAGGAAATCTGACAGCGTTCTGTCATCAAAAATATATTAATTTGTGTTCCAAAGATGAACGAAGGTCTTACAGGTTTAACCCTTTAAATTGATCTTATGAGACTGCCCTGCTCTCAGTTATTGAAGCTCTGAGACTGGCAGGAACCGCTTCCAAATCATCAGTACTCATCTTGCTGAATCTGACTGCTGCATGTGACACAGTTAACCACCAGATCCTCCTGTCAGCCCTCATGACAATGGGCATCTCAGAAACCACACTCCAGTAATTCAAGTCTTATCTCTCAGGTAGGTCCTTCAGGGTATCTTGGAGGGGTGAGGTGTCTAAGTCGCAGTATATAGGTAGATGTCCCTTCTCTTCTCTTCTCCATCTACATGATATCCTAGGATCTGTCATTCAGGAACATGGCTCTTCCTATCACTGCTATGCTGATGACACACCACTGTACCTCTCATTCCAACCAGATGATCCGACGATAGCTGCTCGCATCTCAGCCATGACAGACATTTCTTGCTGGATGAAGGACCACCACCTTCAACTCAACCTTGCCAAGACAGAGGTGCTTGTGGTTTCAGCAAACCCAACACTTCATCACAACTTCTCCATTCAGTGAGGTTCATAAACCATAACTCCTTCCAGGACAGTTAGGATTCTTGGAGCTGTGATTGATGATCAGCTAAGCTTCACAGTCCACATTGCTAGAACTGCCCGGTCCTGCAGATTAGCCTTATACAACATTAGGAAGATTAGACCCTTTCTATCAGAGCATTCTGTACAACTCCTTGTCCAAGCTCTTGTTCTATCCAGGCTGAACTATTGTAATGCTCTCGGCACATGCCCTCCAGAAGCTTGCATTCTGGATGTGAACGGCGCCTTGTGGTGCCATCTCGAAGAGGCACAAAATCACTCTCACGGACCTTTACCTTGTCTGTTCCCTGCATAACTCAACCCGAGCAGCTGAGTCTTTAGCTGTTTTCAAGGAATAAACCATATCTTTTCTTTTTTTTATCAACACTTGACCCATTAATACTAACACTTTCTATTCTATTTGATCTATTTTTCTATTAAAAAAAAAAAAAAAAAACTTGTTAGTGTACTGTGCAAACATGGACAGATTTGGCACAAATGTACTCTGACATGTTATTGCAGAGCGACTCACTGCTGGAGCTGTGCTGCTCTTCATCTGTGTAAAGAACCTATCACGGATCAGCTCTAAAAAAAAAAGAGAGGCGCTTACCAGTGGATTACTGTGTTGTTAGCTTTTGCGGTTGCTCTGGCTGTGGTAGGCGTTTGTCAGGCTTGTTCCTGACTGCTTCGGCTGTGAACAATGAGTTGTTTTGTTTTGTTTTGAAATTTATTTGATTATGAGGAAATAAAACAGCTTGGGGATGTTGTGACATTTCTGCTATGAGATCACAATACAGCTTTGACACAAGCTGTATCAGAGTCACGCAAACCTGTAATTCAATAGTCAACTCCTGTATTTTGGAAATGTTCATTCATCCTCTAAAGGGGATAAAGGTTTTATCTGTAGTGTTCTGGGACCTTTTTGTGTCATGCTAGCAGCAAGTTCTAGTTATAAACGTTCTTCTTATGGGCTGTTGAAGTCAAGAAAACTCTTTCTTTCTCAGTGTGATGAGCAGGGCGGGCGAGAGCCGTGAGGGAACGATGCGAGGCCGGTGACGCGAGTTGCACCGGTCTCGTATCTCTTACGGAGGAGCTCCGGAACCATAAAAGAGGACCAGGAGAGAGGACCAGGCCTGGATTTATTTTATGGTTTTATTATGTTCGTGTGGCCGGCAGATGCATTTTACTTTTGTTTTGTTGTTTGTTTATTTTGAATATTATTAAAGTTATGTTTAACATCACCGGTTCCTGCGTCCTTCTTCCCGTATCAACAAACATTACTACACTCAGTTTCTCTCATAGCATTTAAAGCACTGGCTCAGTTTGTGGTTCTTGGTTGCTCCTGGATTCTGAGTAACTTCACTAATGGCAGGAAGGAGCTGGAGATCCTCTTCCTGATCTTGAAGTCTAAGCAGGGAACCTTCATTTTCCTGATCTGTTGTGTCCTCAATAATGAAGTCAGACATTTTAAATGTCAGACATTGTAAAAAAAACAAAACTTTTTGAGTTATCTTTTTTCTCTGACTCTGTTACAAAGGGCCTCATTTATTAATCTAACGTAGAAACGATCGCAGAGCGCAGAAATAATCTTATGACGGTTCATGTATGATTCATCAAACATTTTGTGTGCTGGCAATCCCATCTTACGAATGATCGTCATTTAAATATCACGCCCCTAAAAATTCACGGTTTAGAAGCCTTTCCCCTAGAGTTTACAACACAGAGAAACGTAACACGGCCAAGAAGAGGAAGTAATCTCATGAAACAAATTCATTTTACACCAAAAAAAACCTTGTAATTGCAAACAATTAAATTAATTTATATGTATATTTAATACCAGTGAATAAAACAACATTCATAGGCCTATTGTAGTTCCCTCCACAACAAAACCTTTAAGTTTAATGGTATTCAGAACAGAACAAGAATGAAAAAGAAGTTATTAAATTATAAAATAAAACATAAATTAGTCACAGTGGCGTTCATTATAAACATCATAAGTCAAGCCAAAATGAATTTTTTTAGGCTAAAGTGAAATTAATGTTTCTATATTTGCATGTAAAATTTTGGTTGCTAAATTATTATTCATTATGTAAATAATTAAGGCTTTGTGCTTCACTCGTGTTCAAATATCCATGTAAAACAGCATCCTTCACATGCGCAAAAATGTGTGTGGTTGGGCGCTGGTCATGCTGATTTACAGCGGACCGTTTCATTTGAGCAGTGTAACTTTTATGTTTGGTTGACTGCATTTTAGTTTGATGATGAATGGCTAAAATGTCAAGTTATAAACGCTAGAACTGATGTTGTGTGTGCGCGAGGCACCTGCGTGATCACTTGAATTTAATAAAATAAAGATATGAAGAAAAAACAAATACAATGCGTTAGAGTGTCACAAAACGAGCATCACAGTTTTTTTCTTTTGTTAATCTGTTAATTATTTAAATTAAATATATGTTGTGTAGTCCTATTTTTATATATATATATATATATATATATATATATATATAAGATATATCTTATTTAATTTTATTCAGTTTTTCTTGGTTCACACAAGCGCTACAGGTGCGTGATCTGACGATTCTTTTGTTTATGCTGCTATTTGAGCATGTAAAGCTAACCCCCTGAAAAAAATATTATTGTATGGTATTTTAATGGGTCACAAACATCTATTCTAATTTAACGCTGCTGTCCGTAACTTTTTTTTGTGTTCAAATTTTACAAAAATTATACAATGAGAATGTACAACATGAATCCATTTTCCAAACCGTGTTTTTGTCTTACCCTGAATCATTATGGTACACTTATAATAAGTGTTTATATTCAGACTATTTTAGACCGGTCTGGTAGGAACCGCTGCGGAGTAGCACAGTACCTGCGTGACTCGACATAGACGTGTTTGTTTGTTTGTTTTAATGTATATAATTGTATATAGCTAATACATTTTTTGAAATTGTATTGCATATATTGCTGCCACAATAACACTGACATTCTGGATTCGGATGGCCATAAAATCATCGACTAGCCCCTATAAATGCTGAAAATGCCTTACGACCCCATGAGAAACAATTAAAATCCAAATAGGGCTCATCTCAAGCAGTTCTATAAGCTTTTGGTCACTTTTCCTGGGTTTCTGGCATTGTAAATGGATGTGGTGCTGTTGTTGTCTTTGCACACCACACTTTGAGTACAACATTGAAAATATGTGCCATGACAAATATGAAGATGATAACAAGGAGAAATTGCAATTGTGTTTGAAAATGTTTTTTGGAAATGTGTATGTAAATGTGTATACATATATTTGAATGTGATCTTTGTATTCTTTTGATATATTGTTGTAAATGCATCTTGGTATGTGCTCTGTTTTTGTGCATACATTTGAATATAAATTTGAATTTTAGCTGGAAGAGACAAAAATATGCTAAATATGTTTCATCAGATGAACAGATATAAACTTCTGACACAAATATAGTCAGTCTAGTTGGGTAAGGATCACTACATGTAAACTCATATCAGGTGAGTCCCTCCCTCTTTACATTCTTGAATTCAAATTTAGGAAATTCAAAACTTTATTTCCTATTAAAAATTTGGAAATAATAATAAATAACTTGTTTAAAAAATATGTTTTTTACCTTCGAAAGAGAGCCGTCACCATTGTCACTAATTTTTGATAAAAGAGGAAAATACTATCAGATATTTAAATTAGATATTAAACAAACAAAAAATAGTTCACTAGCTATTTCTGAGTGAAAATTGTTTCTACACAATTTTTTTTTCTCAGAAAAAAAAAAAAAAAAAGTGTGTGAGAGGTAAATGTGTAAATCCAGAGTTGGTTGGCACAGTTTTCAATCTGTGTGGTTGGCTCAGCGATTAAAGGCTTTAAAAAAAAAGAGAGAGAAAAAGACGAAAGAAACAGACATGGCTTGTCACGTCAGGAGGGCGCTGGTTATAGAGTATGATAGTAATTCCCCCCTGTAGCTCATTTTGGTTCAACTGGTTAAACTCTCCTTAATTTATTTCAGAAAATCAATGCCTGATGTGGTTTGTTGAATAAATATTAAACACAGTGGACAATCAGATTCCACAATGGCGTTCAAAGGTTTTAAAAGTAAGTATTTTTCTTTTCCTGTTTTGGAAAACTGTATTGCGTATTTTGAGTAGGCAACTGACTGAGAATTAAATATATGACAATTGACTAAGCTTTGGTTAAAAAATACATGAATAATTTTCTTAACACAAATCGATGTGTATTTTATGTGCATTTATAGCTTAGATGTTAAAACTATATGAATATTATTTAATTATAATTTATAGTTCATTAGTTGCATCTAAATGTCATGCACGATCATTACTCTATCATCCTCAGCAAGCCAAACTTCAACATTCATTTATCAGTAACATGTTTCCCAATCCCAGAAAAGACATTTCTTGAAACTGTAACCACAAAACAAAACAAAAACAAAAGGTTTTCTCTTTTAACAAGCAAAAGCAAGTAAGAAGTGTCTCTAAATGGTATAGACAGTAGTAAAAATGTCCTTAGAGGACTTTATATTAATAATATAAAAATTAAAATTGGACTTTTGTTGCTATAGTTTTCTTTGCTGTAATGGACTTTTTCTAAGTGTTATATTCAATATACAGTTGTAAGAAAAAGTATGTGAACCACTTGCAGAATCTGTGAAAATGTGAATAATTTCAACAAAATAAGAGGGATAATACAAAATGCATCATACATTTTGTATGATCTCTCTTATTTTGTTAAAATGATTCACATTTTCACAGATTCTGCAAATGGTTCACATACTTTTTCTTGCAACTGTGTGATTTTATATTTATATATATAAGTAAACTAATTGTTTCCAGCTGAATATTAATATTGCAACAATTATGCAAACATAATGTGATCAGCTGCGGCTGGATGTAACCAATCTGTGAGATTTGCCGCTTGCAGTCGGGGATGGAGTTGAAAAAAACCGAGACATACATGTATGCTGTTCAAAATCACCCCCTATAGTACCCTCATTCACTATTCCCTACATTACTCCACTAATATAGCCCTTTGGAGGAGTGAATGAATTTGAAGCCTGTAAAGATTTTCAAACAGATGAAAATGTTGAACTCTGCCATGGAAAGTAGCATGTATAAACCTTAATTAAACAATTTAAAAATCCATTAAAAATTATTTTATACCTGTATGTTATTATGCTGTAGCCACAATGGACCAGCAATTTTGAAAATTCATGGATAGATGGATGATCTATGCGTGCGCGATCTTCTGGTCGGACACAGGAATTCATTTGACGCGTGACCCTCACAGTGCATTATGCATATTCTGTATCCGTTAAGTGTGCATCGGTTGAACACTCATCATTTGCGGTGCATTGTGGGATTGGATGAGTGCACTTGATTACGTCCACTACAGTTTGGACACCAATACAAATGGCTGTCCCCTCAAACAGTGTCCTATTTAAGGGTATAGGGGGTAATTTTGGACACAGCCATGAAGTCGGACACTTTCTGCTTTCTGTAGTACCGTTTGCGCGATTCTCGCATACATTAATGTGGATAAGGTATATTCAATACTGTATTTTTTAAATAAATACAGGGATGTTTTCATGTAGTAATAGAAGCACTTTTCATTCAGCACATAATGTACTGCTTAATACAGCCCATGCATGTACAAGTGTTGCGTTCAACATAAGCCTGTTGTCACACTTCAGGTCCACTAAGAAGACGACAAAGAGTAAAGGAAGTAAAGTAGCTACGTAACTTTATTAAACAAGAGTATAATGCAAACGATCCAAAAAAATGTAAACCACGTAACATTGTTTACTGAAAAACAAACAACACCAGACAAAGATCTGAAGAGACTAAGAGCACTATAAGCCCAAGATAATGACACCTTTAATTAATGAAACAATGAATCACCATAGCAACAAATGATGCACGTGAACACAGAATAAAGGGAAGCAGGAAAACACAGAGAAGCAAACTAAGTGTCCTTAAATATGAAACCAAAATACAGTTAAAACGTGACATTACTCCCCCATCCCAGAAGCCTGGAGTGGCAGGTAATGGGCAGATGACAAGGGCAGTGCCAGCAGACTAAGAAGCCTCCAGGGCAACACTAGCAAGAAGGTGGCAGTAGCTCAGGCAGCCAGGGAGGTGCCGGCAGTGCAGGGAGCTAGGGAGGCGCTGGTAGCTCAGGGAGCCAGGGAGGCGCCAGCAGTACAGGGATCCAAGGAGGTGCTGGCAGTGCAGGGACCCAAGAAGGTGCTGGCAATTCAGGGAGTGCTGACACTGGACTGTGCTCAGGGACTGGAGCTGTCACTGGACTGTACTCAGAGGCCAGAGCCAACACTGGACTGTGCTCAGGGACTGGAGCTGTCACTGGACTGTACTCCGAGGCCAGAGCCAACACTGGACTGTGCTCAGGGGCAGGAGCCGACAATGGACAGTGCTCAGGGGTTGGAGCCAACACTGGACTGTTGTCAAGGGCTGGAGCCGACACTGGACTGTGCTCAAGGACTGGAGCCAACAGTGGACTGTGCTCAGGGGCTGGAGCCAACACTGGACTGTGCTTAAGGGCTGGAGCCAACAGTGGACTGTGCTCAAGGGCTGGAGCCAACAGTGGACTGTGCTCAGGGGCTGGAGCCAACAGTGGACTGTGCTCAGGGGCTGGAGCCGACAATGGACAGTGCTCAGGGGTTGGAGCCAACACTGGACTGTTGTCAAGGGCTGGAGCCGACACTGGACTGTGCTCAAGGGCTGGAGCCAACACTGGACTGTGCTCAAGGGCTGGAGCCAACAGTGGACTGTGCTATGGAGCTGGAGCCGACACTGGACTGTGTTCAGGGGCCGGAGCCGACACTGGACTGTGCTCAAGGGCTGGAGTCGACACTGGACTGTTGTCAAGGGCTGAAGCCGACACTGGACTGTGCTCAGGGGCTGGAGCCAACAGTGGACTGTGCTCAGGGGCTGGAGCCAACACTGGACTGTGCTCAGGGGCTGGAGCCAACACTGGACTGTGCTCAGAGGCCAGAGCTGTCACTGGACTGTACTCCGAGGCCAGAGCCAACACTGGACTGTGCTCAGGGGCAGGAGCCGACAATGGACAGTGCTCAGGGGTTGGAGCCAACACTGGACTGTTGTCAAGGGCTGGAGCCGACACTGGACTGTGCTCAAGGACTGGAGCCAACAGTGGACTGTGCTCAGGGGCTGGAGCCAACACTGGACTGTGCTTAAGGGCTGGAGCCAACAGTGGACTGTGCTCAAGGGCTGGAGCCAACAGTGGACTGTGCTCAGGGGCTGGAGCCAACAGTGGACTGTGCTCAGGGGCTGGAGCCGACAATGGACAGTGCTCAGGGGTTGGAGCCAACACTGGACTGTTGTCAAGGGCTGGAGCCGACACTGGACTGTGCTCAAGGGCTGGAGCCAACACTGGACTGTGCTCAAGGGCTGGAGCCAACAGTGGACTGTGCTATGGAGCTGGAGCCGACACTGGACTGTGTTCAGGGGCCGGAGCCGACACTGGACTGTTGTCAAGGGCTGGAGCTGACACTGGACTGTTGTCAAGGGCTGTAGCCTACACTGGACTGTGCTCAGGGGCTGGAGCCAACAGTGGACTGTGCTCAGGGGCTGGAGCCAACACTGGACTGTGCTCAGGGACTGGAGCTGTCACTGGACTGTACTCAGAGGCCAGAGCCAACACTGGACTGTGCTCAGGGACTGGAGCTGTCACTGGACTGTACTCCGAGGCCAGAGCCAACACTGGACTGTGCTCAGGGGCAGGAGCCGACAATGGACAGTGCTCAGGGGTTGGAGCCAACACTGGACTGTTGTCAAGGGCTGGAGCCGACACTGGACTGTGCTCAAGGACTGGAGCCAACAGTGGACTGTGCTCAGGGGCTGGAGCCAACACTGGACTGTGCTTAAGGGCTGGAGCCAACAGTGGACTGTGCTCAAGGGCTGGAGCCAACAGTGGACTGTGCTCAGGGGCTGGAGCCGACAATGGACAGTGCTCAGGGGTTGGAGCCAACACTGGACTGTTGTCAAGGGCTGGAGCCGACACTGGACTGTGCTCAAGGGCTGGAGCCAACACTGGACTGTGCTCAAGGGCTGGAGCCAACAGTGGACTGTGCTATGGAGCTGGAGCCGACACTGGACTGTGTTCAGGGGCCGGAGCCGACACTGGACTGTGCTCAAGGGCTGGAGTCGACACTGGACTGTTGTCAAGGGCTGAAGCCGACACTGGACTGTGCTCAGGGGCTGGAGCTGTCACTGGACTGTACTCAGAGGCCAGAGCCAACACTTGACTGTACTCAGGGGCTCGAGCCAACACTTGACTGTACTCAGGGGCTAGAGCCAACACTGGACTGTACTCAGGGGCTGGAGCCGACACTGGACAGAGCTCAGGGGTTGGAGCCAACACTGGACTGTTGTCAAGGGCTGGAGCCAACAGTGGACTGTGCTATGGAGCTGGAGCCGACACTGGACTGTGTTCAGGGGCCGGAGCCGACACTGGACTGTGCTCAAGGGCTGGAGTCGACACTGGACTGTACTCAGGGGCTGGAGCCGACACAAGACTGTACTCAGGGGCTGGAGCCGACACAAGACTGTACTCAGGGGCTGGAGCCAACACTGGACTGTGCTCAGGGGCTGGAGCCAACACTGGACTGTGCTCAGGGGCTAGAGCCAACACAAGACTGTACTCAGGGGCTGGAGCCGACACAAGACTGTACTCAGGGGCTGGAGCCAACACTGGACTGTGCTCAGGGGCTGGAGCCAACACTGGACTGTGCTCAGGGGCTGGAGCAATACTGGACTGCGCTCAAGGGCTAGAGCCAACACAAGACTGTACTCAGGGGCTGGAGCCGACACTGGACTGTGCTCTGGGGCTGGAGCCAACACAAGACTGTGCTCAGGAGCTGGAGCCAACACTGGACTGCGCTCAAGGGCTAGAGCCAACACAAGACTGTACTCAGGGGCTGGAGCCAACACTGGACTGTGCTCAGGGGCTGGAGCCAACACTGGACTGTGCTCAGGGGCTGGAGCCAACACTGGACTGTGCTCAGGGGCTGGAGCCAACAGTGGACTGTGGTCAGGTGCTGGAGCCAACACTGGACTGTGCTCAAGGGCTGGAGCCAACAGTGGACTGTGCTCAGGGGCTGGAGCCAACAGTGGACTGTGGTCAGGTGCTGGAGCCAACACTGGACTGTGCTCAAGGGCTGGAGCCAACAGTGGACTGTGCTCAGGGGCTGGAGCCAACACTGGACTGTGCTCAAGGGCTGGAGCCAACAGTGGACTGTGCTATGGAGCTGGAGCCGACACTGGACTGGGTTCAGGGGCCGGAGCCGACACTGGACTGGGTTCAGGGGCCGGAGCCGACACTGGACTGTTGTCAAGGGCTGGAGCTGACACTGGACTGTGCTTGGCCGACTTGCCCTGATAAGATGGTGGCTGGGCTCTGATGGTTGTTACCGGTTTGGTGATGGATGAGAACTGATGCATAGGAAGGGACTGGCTACCAGAGAATAGCTGCTTAGTGGAATCCTTGTTGTTCACCTCACTGGCTTCACCAACTGTAATGGGAGAGCCACAAATCCATAACACCTAGACTAGATATTGCTACAGGGAGAGGATTCAATTGTCTGGTGCTATCAGTTATAAAAGGTGATGGTCTAATCCAGTGGTTCCCAACCACATTCCTGGAGGCCCTCCAACACTGCACATTTTGCATGTCTCCCTAATCAAACACACCTGATTCAAGCCATCAGCTTATTAGTAGAGACTCCAAGACCTGAAATGGGTGTGTCAGATAAAGGAGACATGAAACAGGAATGTTGTTGGGAACCACTGGTCTAATCCAATCCAGAACAAATCCATGAGAGATTGTGACAACCAGTTACGTTGTCACAACCGTAAAAGTGAAATTCCTGGATTTGTTGCTACAACATAACTTTGTGACGTTGCAATAATTAATAATAAGTAGGGTCCTAGGGACATTAACAGTAAGAAACTACAACTAATTGTTTTGTAACTGCCCAAACTAATTAGTATGGCACCAGATATTTACAAAACTGTTCGATCAGACATTAATCATTTGAAGCTCTAACAGTCAGTGTGAAAGATCTGCTTTAAAAAACAATATTTGTGTGCAATGTGAAAGAATTCTAAGTATAAGAGTAGAAAAAACATTAAGCCTTTTAATATTTGTCTTTTTTTATGCCAGGTGTTGTATGGTCACTGCTGACTGTCATCTCTTTTAATCAGAAGTGTTTCCTTTAAACAAATGTCTGTTGACCCTGTGAAAGTATTACATTTTTGTTTAAATAATTGGTTACATTCATATATTAAGTATTTGGTCACTGTCAAAACTCTATGCAGTTGTCCGTATAAGAACGCAACTTAACAGACCTGTTAATCTCCCTTCCAAAATGCATTACAAATTCATACATGTCTAAATAAAATACTTTGAAAATATTTATTACATTTTAAAGTATGGATTCTATGAATCAAAACAAATAAACAGTGCCTGAAGCACGTCTGGCTGACAGAATGGTCAGGTGATGTTATGTAAGTGAGTCACCAATACAATAAATAGACACCTGAAATACATGTCACCAGAGTCTAATTGTCTGAAGGAAGACGTTTCAAACGTTATATAAGTATTATACCCAAATGTTTCCTGCCGGCCCCCCCTTAAAAAAACAATGTAAACTTAAAATGTGTTTCAAATTAAAATAAGTGTGCTAAACATGCTGGAAATTCACCTGGTTTGGTATTTGTGTTTACTTTGATCACATCTTTCTCATCCTCAGGTATAATATCCACCACTGTCGTTGAATCAAGATCCGCAGTCAGTTCAGTTTTGGACTGTGAGCTTGATAATGACACGTACATCTGCTCTGGTGCTCAGTACCGCATGTACTGCAACTCAAGAATGCATCATTTCTCCTACCAGAGATACCAAAACCAAAACCAATACCAGTGCATGAGTAATAACTGTATCTGTGTTGGCAATAAGGACACCTGTACATGCTACAATAATACTTCATCCTGCTTCTGTGAGAATTTTCGCAATAACATCACTATCCCTACAGCAGTTAGTCCAGTCTATGACTGTGGGCTTTATGACGACATGTACATCTGCACTGGTGCTCAGTACATCATGTACTGCAACACAAGTGTGCATGACTTCCATTACAGTAAAAACCATTACCATTGTTTAAATAATAACTGTAGCTGCATTGGTAATAAGGACACCTGTACCTGCTCTAGTAACACTTCCTCCTGCTTCTGTGAGACTAACAGCAAAAGCATCCCTGCAGCAGTTAGACCAGTCTATGACTGTGGGCTTTATAATGACACGTACATCTGCACCGGTGCTCAGCACCGCATGTACTGCAACACAAGAATGCATAGTTTCTATTACCAGAGATATAGAAACCCAAACCAATACCTGTATGAATGCTGGAGTAATAATTGTAACTGTGTTGGTTATAAGGACACCTGTACATGCTATAGTAGCACTTTGTCCTCCTGCTTCTGTGAGACTTACGGCAATAACATCCCTGTCCCTACAGCAGTTAGTCCAGTCACAGACCCTGACTGTGTGCTACAAAACAACATGTACATCTGCACTGGTTCTCAGTACCGCATGTACTGCAACACACAAATGCATGATTTCTCCTACCAAAAATATCAGTTCCGGCACCAGTACCAGTGTGTGAACAATAACTGTGACTGTGTTGGTGATAAGGACACCTGTACCTGCTCTAGTAGCACTTTGTCCTCCTGCTTCTGTGAGACTTACGGCAATATCGTTGCTCTCACGACAGCAGTTAGTCCAGTCTATGACTGTGTGCTTTATAACGACATGTCATACATCTGCTCTGGTGCTCAGTACCACATGTACTGCAATACAAGTGTGCATGACTTCCATTACGATACATACCATGACCACTGTTTTAATAATAACTGTAGCTGTGTTGGTAATAAGGACACCTGCACGTGCTACTATAATATGTCATCCTCCTGCTTCTGTACAAATTACAACAATAGCATCACTATCCCTGCAGCAGTTAGTCCAGTCTATGACTGTGGGCTTTATAACGACACGTACATCTGCACTGGTGCTCAGTACCGCATGTACTGCAACACAAGAATGCATTATTTCTACTACCTGAAATATCAGTACCAAAACCAATACGTATGCGTGAGTAATGACTGTATCTGTGTTGGTGATAAGGACACCTGTACATGCTATAGTAGCACTTTGTCCTCCTGCTTCTGTGAGACTTACGGTAATATCGTTGCTCTCAATAGAGCAGTTGCTCCAGCTTATGGCTGTGTGCTTTATAACGACACGTACATCTGCACTGGTGCTCAGTACCACATGTACTGCAATACAAGAATGCATGATTTCTACTACTGGAAAAATCAGTACCAAGACTATTACCTGTGCATGAGTAATGACTGCTTCTGTTTTGGCCATAAGGACACCTGTACATGCTACTATAGCGCTTTGTCTTCTTGCTTCTGTGAGACGTACAACAATAGCATCACTGTCCCTACAGCAGTTAGTCCATTGAGACTCTCTCAATGTGTGTTTTTTAATGACACGTACATCTGCACTGGTGCTCAGTATCGCATGCACTGCAACATAAGAATGAATGATTTTTACTACTGGAAATATCAGAACCAAAACCAGTATGAATACCAATGCTGGAGTAATAACTGTGCCTGCGTTGGTAATAATGACACCTGTACATGCTACAGCAGTACTGCCTCCTCCTGCTTCTGCGAGTATAATATCTCCACCCCAACCACACTCAGTCCAACTACTACAGGTAAGCATGTTTCTAGACTAAAATGTGGTGTTTGATTTTACTGCATTCATGTTATAATGATGAATTCCCTCATTACAGGTCTGGATAATATCAATGACATGCTGGATCAGTGCAGGGTAAGCTGAATATTTAAATTTACACAGTGCACCGAGTCTTTCATGAAGCTATTCATGAAGCTCAATTGTTTTTTTCAGAGTCAGACCTCTGGAGGATGTTTTCAAAATCTTCTTGACAAAATAGAGAGCATTACAAATCAAGAGCTTCCTTTGGATGTAAGTATTTTAAAATAATAATCAAATCTGTGTCAGTTACATAATGATTGACAGTTCTGTCTTATTGCTTCTCTTAATATTTACACGTACGACTGTATTTCTCTGATCAATAAATTAGACTGTGATCAGAATTTTGACTATGACCATCAACGCTTCTGAGAAGATTTTAGAGTCATCCTCATCAGTCAGCCTAGCTGAACTAGCCTCCTACGGAAACCGTGTGTTAAAAACCAGCGAGAAACTCATATCTACATTGGTGAAGCCAACAGACACGAGTGCCAATGTCAGTTTTACTCTTCCCACCATAGGTAAGTGAGGAACAGTTATTACTGATGATGAAACTGAGATTATAGTATATGATGTCAGGGACCCTATATAGTCTAGAGAGCAGTGGTTAGAGAGCAGAAAACATTGCCTGTATCTTTTGTTACAGATGTCAAAAGTCAGTATTTTGGTGCAAATTCATCCATCTTTCGTTAGAAATGCTTCGAAAAATCAAGAAAAAAAGAAAATACAACAATACACCACAATGTGTTTTCTGAATATATTGCCTAAAAACAATCAACATTCACAAGACATTTACTAAACAATAAAACTGAAAGTCTGTGCAGTTTAAAGTAATAATCAATTACAGGGTATGATTTTAAGGACATTTTAGATCAAACAACAACAGAGATGAAAACCCAACAATAGTGAATCGTCATTATATTTGTTTGTCATTGTCTGTAAATTGGACTTTCATTCAAAAAAAAAAAGTATTCCAGATAAATGAGTATAGCCCATAACCACTTGTTTGTTCATTATCAGAGGGACAAGTCTTCATGGTTGGACCAAATGTCACCTTAGATAAAGTCCCTCGACTTGACACGACAAGTTCTTCTGTAGACATCGATCTCATTGGGATTGCCAAGAACAGCAACAAAGGTCTGAGAAATATTTTAGTTTGATTAAATAAAAACGAAAATTGTAGAAAGAGACTTCATACCATCACCACTAAACCTCATTTACTTACTTTTAAATTGTTGTTTTAACACAGTATTACATGAATGCTTCTGTTTCTGTCACACAGGATCAGCTGCTGTGGCTTTCATGAGTTATAACACAATGGAGAATCTACTGAAGCCCGACTTCTTCAACACATCAAATGATACGGTTAAAACCATGATGTCCACAGTGATCTCAGTTACTCTTCCCAAAACCACCAACACTAAACTCACCAAACCAGTCAACTTCACCCTCAAACACATCAGAGTGAGAGACCAACCTGAGATCTGATGAACATCTGAGAACATCTAATATTCAGTGTTGTAATATTTTCTGCATGCTCCTTCTTTTTGCAGGACTTCAACCCCAGCGGTTCTCTGTCCTGTGTGTACTGGAATACCAGCGAGTGGATTGTAGATGGTTGTGTTGTTTTAAAGACCAACAGAAGCTACACTGTGTGTTCCTGTGTTCATCTGTCGACATTCGCTCTCGTGCAAACCAGCAGTTCATTAGAGGTATGAAAGAGAACAAGTTAAACCTCCTCAAATGATTGAAGCATTGAACGCACTAGCAGAATTCAAATGCTATCTATAGTAGATGGTCAACATTTATAGTGACCATTGAAGAACAGCACAGATTTGGCACTCATGTACATGTTTTCTCAGAGCGATCCACCGCTGGACCTGTTGACTTGGGTGTCTGTGACCTTGGGGCTCCTGTTCTTCAGTTTGGGCCTGTTGATCTTTGCCCTTTGTCAGTGGACTCGTATGTCTGATCAGATATGTGGTCACTCTAGTTGTGTCAGGCTGGTTCCTGAAGGCTATGTCAGGGAACTGTGAGTTGTTTTAGTTTGTTTTTGTTTAGAAGGAGATAAAACGGCTCAGGCTTTTGTGACATTTCTATCTGATAAAAATACAATGTCGAGTACAACAGTGGTTCCCAACTACGTTCCTGGAGGCCCCCCAACACTGCACATTTTGAATGTCTCCTTGATCAAGCACACCTGAATCAGGTCATCAGCTCATTAGCAGAGACTCCAAAACCAGAAATGAGTGTGTCAGACAAAGGAGACATGGAAAATGTGCAGTGTTGGAGGGCCTCCAGGAACGTGGTTGGGAACCACTGGCGTACAAGATTAATTTTGTTCTAATTTTGGCACGTACATCTCAGAGACGTCTATTTGATGTGTGTGTGTACATCTGGAAGACATTTTTTTATAGTGTTTGCTCATCTGCAATACGTCTATAGTTCGTTTCCTGTCAGATGTCAAATAAACATTTAGAAAATGTCTTTAAGATGTCAGTTTTACATACATTCTAAATCATAAACATCTTAAAGACGTCTATCAGATGTTTGTAAACAGCAGATGCTTTCCAGATGAAGTGATCTTTAACAGACATCTTGCAGACGTACGTGTGACATTAGTCCTTTCCAACTCTGAGCTTTTAAATCTACCTTAAACTTTTAGGCTCAGCTTTCTAAATGCAACATTAGAGTTTAAAATCTATTTTTTTAAATTTTGTCCTCAGTAGTGAATTTATCATCCTACTCCATAGGAAAACAATTTCACTGTCTCCAGAGTCAGTATATGAAAGAAAAAAGCATCAGTATTTATCAGCATTTACTTCTGAAAATGAAAATCTAGTCTTTTAAAACACCTTTTATTACCTGTTTATTACAAACACAGTGTGGTTCATGAGTTTCAGAGGTTAAATTGATGCCATGAAGTCACTCAGCTCCTCTCGTCTCATTCTTGTCCAGGTCAGGCAGCAGTACAGGAAATGCTTCAGATGTCTCTGATGTGGACTCAAAGCCAACAACATCGAAAGTGTCCCAAGAAAAACACTGCAACATCACGTTATCCCTAGAACGCGTGAACCAAAATACCAACATGAGTGCATAAAGGAGGGTCAAAAATTTTAAATTAATGATTTTCTTAAAAAAGAGCACTATTAATGATACATAAATAATCAAGAATGAATGCGTAGTATGAATGCAATCTGAATGTTCTACACCCACCACCATTTTAACATTATCATGTGAGATATTTACTATCCCATATGGATAGTAAAATGTCTATTGGATGTGAACTTCAAAATCTTGGCAGAAGCTGTAGGTTATCCGGGTACTTTTGTTTTTTTGTCTAATGTTATATTAATACTGTGAATTCAGATATGTTACTCATTGCCCATACTTCTTTTCACTTGCTATATTGTAGAGAAATATGTGTATTCAGGCTAATTCTGGACACCACAGGTTTTTAAGTAATCCATAAAGAAAATAAATATTATTATTGACAAAAATGTATCCAGAAATACTGTGTTGAGTCAAAATTCCATAGAAAATGAATACGGGTCAATTTGACCCCCTTTATGAAGAATTTCTTTTTTGAAGAATTCATGGAATATCAAATATATTTCTTAATTGATAGAATATAATTAAACAAATGACAACATGCCAGGTTATTTTGACCCCCTTTATGCATTCTAGGGTTCAGGAATATCTATATGTTTTTGGGTGTTAATTGTCATAAGGCCAATTCACCCTGCACCGACAGACGCGACCAATGCGGACAGTCAACAGATTTCAGTATGTCACTGTTTAGATGTTCCATGACCCAACATATGCTGATTCAGCATATTCAGTTGGTGAAAACAAGAGCTGACCAATGCCAACAGGAGTATCACACTGATCCGACAAAACTCAACAAAGTGTCTGTTGCCATCTGTTGGTTCAGTGTGAATTGGCCTACAATCTCAGCTTCTTTCTGCAAATAATATTAAAACATGTTATACAAGTTTCGTAATATTACAGCTGTTAATACTATTGATGTAAATGAAATAACTCATTTAATTACTCAAGATTTTTTTGGTGGAGGGCAAAAGTATGTTACAGACTAATAGTTTTTGTTTACTTAATATAAAAGCTGAATATGGAATAAATGCTTGCAAAATACAAAAACTAAAAAGTACTTTCATGTCTATGGTAAATGGAAACATTAAATGACTTTACATTGTATAGTATCATAAAAGTACATTTTTAAATATGAGGCATGTATAAGCTCAAATAATGAAACTGTTAAACTCTAATTAGATTTAACTGTAACTGTTTTAACTGTTTAACAATTAGAGTTTAACAATTTTATCAAGCTCAGAAAGCCATTCATTAGATGATCATTCATCTGTAAAAACATGTTATACGAGTGTCTTATTTTAAAGCTGTTAATACTATTGATGTAAAGCTCAAACTATTTTATTTAGCCTTTTTTAAGCATATTTTACAGATTCCTCTGAATAATTAAACTTAAATATTTTCAAGTAAACGTTGGCAAATAAAAAGTAAAAGCCTAAAAACTATTTCATGTGTGCATGGTGAAGGGAAATAAATGAATTTACACTGTATGGAATCATAGTTGTTTAGTTGTAAAGTTACGAATTCGTTAATCTTGCACAATTATATTTTTGTTTGTCGAGCTCAGAAAGTTATTTTTTCTGTAAGGATTCATTTAACAGTATGTTACTTTAAACATTCATATGCATCATACAAAATATCTTAATAAACAAAACAAACAATTGTATAAAATTTGTATTTTAAACGTTTTTTTTTTTCTATAAAAGAAAAAGCTCCAGTGACTCAGATTTGAGAGAAATAACAGAGAAATACGAAATACTAAATCAAGCCATCTTCCACGGCATTTCTGTATTAAAATGCAAAATTAATAACCCTTAGAAATGCAAATGTATATAATTAATATATTTGAATAATACATAGGGTGAATTCAGGTTGATTGGGACAGTTTTTCCAAGTCATTTCAATGGCAAAAAGTGTCCCAATCACTCTGAATTCACCCTAAGGAATTGCCTCTTTTCGTATATTGAAAAATATGTGACAATATACTTATATTATGTTATACACTGTAAATCAAATGTAATTAGTTGAATTTACTTAGAAATCTTGAGGAAACAGATTTATTTCTCAAGCATGTTTTACTTAAGTTGTAAGTTTTTATGCAAAAGAGTGTGGGGACAGCAATATACTGTGCATTTATTAAACTGCAAATACATTGTGTGCAAATACTTAACTAAAAAATCAAATAAACAAAGTAGCTAATAGACATTACTGCAATACAGTTACTGCCTTTAAATAAAGCAACATGCAGCATATTCTCAATGTTTCTTGGTCTTCTCCTGGACTGAAGCACAAGTTCTACTCTTCAGCACAATGGTGAGCCACAAAACTCAGACCTCTCCAGGATGTTTTCAAAATCTTCTTGAGCAGATAGAGAAAATTGTTATTGTTAAAAGGTACCCTTGTAGCCCCATACAATCGCCTATATCACAACTTAGTTAACGTTCCGACAATACTCTGGGGTTATGGCCAGTACTATGAGGTAATGTCGCCCCATGCTTACTAGAACCTCAATAGTATTTTATCTGGCCCCATATAGTTAATGATATAACTATATAACAACTTAATTAAATTAAAGCAGAGGAAATGGCCAGAGGTTATGGCAAGTACTTACGTTTGTCTAGCCCCATATAGTGAATTAAATGCGAGTTCATAACAACTTATTTGCACTCGCAGATTTGCAATAACAATCTACCATATCATGCCAATTACATGATCAATGATTTGTTCTGTTGCGTTGATATATCATTCGAACCGCATCAGAGTTCATTTGGAAGTGGACCGAGACCCATCTTTTCAGTCTCCAGGGTTCGGATGGCAGCGTTCACACATGTTCAAATGAACTTCACTAACAGAGCAATTGCACCAGAGTTCGTTTTAATCCAACTAAACATGCCAAGTGTGAACACACCCTAAGACAGCTAAAGCAGAGCGGAGTGACTGTGCGAATGACTGTGAGAGATAGGCATCCTGGTGTGATGAGGTTCCTCAGACAGAGTAGGTCAAGCATTTTGCACAGATTTGATGCATGGTACATGGGAAAAGGTTTATCAGTTGGTTGATGTTCAAAGAATAGCCATATCTAAATGAGATTAGGAAAACATGGAGTCATAATTATATGTTATGCGTGTTTATCATATCTTAATAATGCTTTGCGTACTGTAGGTTTTGACAAGAAAATTGATGAGCTTGCCAAGCAGAGAAGCTGCCCCTGGGAAAAAAGCATCGTTTATCACCTTTACTGGTGTGGAGCCTTGTCATCATCAGGGAAGGGTGTGCACTTAACAAAATGATTTGAGTTTAATTTATTTTATTAACAATAAAGTGTCACGATTCAGATCAGGGACGTAACCATTGAGGGGGACAGTGCTCATCAATGTCAAAATGATTGAGACGGCTAATTAAATCAAAGAAGGCGGGCCCTAGAAGACGAGTGAATTCTAATCCAATGCTTTAGTTTCATTGGTGAAAGAGTGCATGGTAAGAAGTGGCTCCTCATGCGATTTTTATGGATTTCGGCATTGAAAAAAAAGTTGGATACATTGTTACTGCCAATGCTGCCAACATGGTAGCTGATGTGAAAAAAAAAAAACACTGGCGTTAAGGCACATGCCTTGCTTTGCACATACTTCAAATCTTATAGTGAAGGATGGTCAGTCTGCAGTTGATGAACTAATTGAAACCAGAGAGAAGGTGAGGAGAATCATTGGACATTTTAAGAGCAGCTGTGTTCCTATGGAGAAGATTTTAAAATATCAGTAAGAAATTAAGCTTCTGGAGTATAAATTTATACAAGGTGTTGAAACAAGGTGGAACGAACTGCTCGAACGCTTCCTAGCCATTAAAGTTCCCCTGTCTGCTGCCGTGTCAACAATAGATGCTGGCCTGCCAGTCCTGTTCAGCTCTGACTGGGATGCAGTTGACAATGCTGTGAAGATAAAGCACAATGCCATAATTCTGGTGGAGAATTAGAGCATTTTGATCATTTTTGCATCAGCATCTTTAGCTTTTACAGAGGAAAACATTTCTGTGCCACAGCTGAGAGAAAGTCTGTCTCTGAGTGGCTGTCTGAAGAAGCCATTGCTAAAGGCTTTTCTCAGAAAAAGACAAAACAACGCAAAATGTTTACCTGCAGCCTGTGCCATCAGCCAAAGACAAAGGAGTACGGACACTCACAGTGCGCTGGCAAAGCCTTCTGCAGTGCTTATGAAGGGAAAACAGTGGAGCTTTCGTTGGCAGACCAATGTGCCCTTGCTCTTGTTGAATGAAGGTCTTTATGGTTTTATCTTTATAATTAATCTTTGGTTAAGTTTTTCCACTTGCAAATTCCGCCATGTAAATACGAATCCGCCAAGGCGTGAGCACAACTGGCTTTTAAAGGGAATGGGAGATGAAACTCTGATTGGTTTATTTCATGTTACACCAAAAACACATCCATTACTCATTAAGAGAATAGGGACGACCCTTTTAGACCATGTGCCGGGCGCGCCGACCATTTTTCCTGTCCTTAAACTAGCAAAAGTGGATTCAGACACGCCCTAAGCGCACTTGCGCCGTGCGATTTAGACCATACACTGAGATCGTTAAAATAGGGTCTGAAGTTTCGCAAACCGCATTGGCCTCCAGTTATTTCTGCAGTGAAAAGAAAGTCTGGAAAAAGACACTTCTCTAGCCATCCCATCCTCAAGCAAGCAGTGGCCTTCAAAACTGAAGACAGTGGAAGATTTGTATGAAGTATGAATCAATGTAAAAGAATGAATTCATATGATTATTATTTATCTTTTACAGCATCCTTGGCCGTGCTCCCTCCTCCATCAGCCGTGGCTGATGCGGCCATTCAACGTGTGAACAGCCTGGAGACGAAGGAATGGGTCTAAAGAAGATAAAAAGGCCCTAAAGCATGACAAAGTCACCGCACGGAGAAGGGATCCAAAGGGGTATCCCTGCAGGCTTTGTGGACAGCCCAAAAGACTTGAGTTTGGGCATATATAGCTACGACTTTTCTTGCATTCGCTAGCTTAATCTTAATTGCTGATAGTAATTGGAAGGTAGACTTTGATTTACCAGTAAAGCTATTTATGTAAATTATAGTGTAATAATAATAATAATATATAAATTACATTAATTATTTAATCTGGTGTAATAGGCTGTGTTCATTTCATCCCGTGTATGTAAAATCCTGTGTATTTTGTGGTTAGGGTTCGGGATGATCCGTGATTTTATGTCATTTCATGTGACATTACGGCATTACGGATTCTCTATGAAATTGAATTCGGTAAGTCTTAAATGTAATGTGTACATGCAAAACGTATATGAATGACGTGCATAATATCGTGTGTATGTTATATTTGATTTTCGTGTAGTAGTGTTTGAATTCACATGATGAGAATGCTGACAGTGGTTTTGTGTTTGTGTGTAGGGTGCCACTACCGTGTTTGTGTTATCTCAAAAGTGTGCTCTAACACTAGTAATAATTGTAAATTCAGAGACACTAGAGTTTACTGGATTTTCTGTTAAGATATTCTTGTGAAATCTTCATTTTGAGTTGATACACAGTTACAGTGGTGAATTTCAGTAGTGTTATCTGTGATCACAACATAATTTAAACAATTGACTGAGTTAATAGAATAAATAAATTAAGCAAATCTAAAATGTGGTTCAGTGTCAATTGATTTTTTTTGTTAACTGGCAACACATTTATAAAAAATTATAATCATTTTCATATCATATATACATTTATAATCATTTTCCTCTGATTTGTGGTATTCGTTGGTTGCAACATTCGGTTTTTAAAGGATTAGTTCACTTTCAAATGAAAATTAGCCCAAGCTTTACTCACTCTCAAGCTATCCTAGGTGTATATGACTTTCTTCTTTCTGATGAAAACAATATGAGTTATATTAATAAACATCCTGACCTCCTTCTGTCTTTGCCTGATATGTCCTTTTGACTTCAATTATTAATTATTAAAATTATTAACTAATTTGGTTAAAATATCTGGATTAAGTTGTCTGAGTTTACTGTGTGTTCTTGTGTTCATTGGAAAGGGCAGGTATAGCCTATCGATACTTGAAACCATGATCAGCAATGCAGCGATTGGCTGGCGGCAGGACAGCAACGTGATGACATCATTTTGAAAAAGAACATCACACACCTGATAAAAAACGTGAATTTCTGGACATTTATAACAAACAGCCAAGCAAACAAAATGACAAAAGTTATAATAGATAAATGAAATCTGCTGTTTGTTAGTGTCATGATTCTCAGTTATTTCCATTATACGATTTCTAGTATTTGTACAGGAGTTACATTTTTATTTCACTGATGTAATTAACAATTTGTTTAATTTTACTTGTGAAGCAGATTTGTTATGTCAAGTCTAGTCTCGCGTACAAACATATGCATTTCCATTTTAATTTAATTTATATCTGGAATAAATGGTTTCTTAACCTTCTACCTTTTAGACAAAATCTCGCAGTCTTTATTAGTTTAATCCCAGTATTTTAAGCACATCATTGAACAACATGTATTTAAATATGTATTTCACCAATACATTCAACTCTGATTTTCTCATATATTATTTGTATATACATTTGTGATTGTAGACAGACGTTTGTGAACAGGACTTTTATTTTGATTTGGTGGTGTGACGTCATACGGCTCCTGCATCTGTTGTGATTCTGCTGAAGAAGGTTTGTGTTTTAAGTCTTTAAGGTGTTTAACCCGATAGAAACCGTTAAATCAGCTTTAGAGTTTTACAAGCGACGCAGAATGAATTATTTATTATAAAATTTAACAATACATTTCTTTATCTAACATTAATTAACGTTGCGTGAGGAAAGTAACATAATGAAAACTCATGAGTAACATTACAGACGCGTCTCATTTCGCTCCTTATATCGTGAATAATTTTATCATAAACACGAATTCAGTCACTGTGTCGAGTAATGCTGGAGTTTCCAAAAGCTCCGTTTCACCGAGTCAATTGAATCAATCGCTTCGGAAAATGATTCAGTGATTCAAAGCGTTCTATTTCTTTTATATCTCGATTTCTACAATCATTAAATAACTAAACTGTATAGTGTCTGTTTAATTTGTGTTCTTTTATTAAATTGTATCGCTAATTTTGATTGTGTTTTGTCCAATCAGATCATTTAAGTCCATAAACTCTCACTTTGACTCTCTTACCAGTGCACTGAACTACTGAACTCTGACACACTCAGAGATTTAGTTTGGATTTATTTTCTTATTTATCTGTTAATTATTCTCATCTTAAACAGAAAAACTCCTGGTGAAGCGACTGAGATCCATATGACACACTATTATATTATGGCGTTTATTAAAGTGGACAGTGAAGACCTGAAGATTGAAGAAGTATTTAGTTTGAAACAAGAAGCTATTGAGGAACAAATAAAGATGGCGTTTATTAAAGAGGAGAGTGAAGACCTTAAGATTGAAAAAGTTTTCAGTTTAAAACAAGGAACTGAGGAACAAACAAAGATGGCGTTTATTAAAGAGGAGAGTGAAGACATGAAGATTGAAGAAACATTCAGAGTGAAACATGAAGAAACTGAGGAACAAACAGGTTGGTTTCATTCTCACAGCTGAACTCAGTCATTTGATCCTTATTAAAATGTCCAGCTCTACAGAAATTAATGATAATTTTGAAGGAAAATTAATGGACAGAGATTGTTTTGGCTTTACAGCAGCTCTAGGAAAAAGTTATTATCAAGCTAAAGTAAGTTTTTGATTGAATCAGTTCCGTTGTAAAAATCATTCATTATTAACTTACGGGCCGCTTAAATGACACCTTTTTAACTGAAAACAGAAGACTTAATGCGTTCTTGCCGTTCATTTATGTGTTTAATCTATAGGTATGCGTGTTTGAATGTGTATGTGCGCAGAAACTTAGTCTCTCCTACAAAGTGACATCGCTAAATTACTTGTCTGGCCCGCATAATACAGAATTATTAGTCGTTTCCGCAGATCCATGCGAACTGGAATCATTTTGATTTTTATCTATAAAGGGAAGGAGGCCTTCACAGGTGATAATTTAGTTGATACTTTAGGGCTGCGTTGTCATCGTATCTAGGCGCAGGTCCTCCATCTGATCTGGATACGGCCCGGATCCAGCTGACTTCAGTAAACCTCGGGATAAACAGACAGACTAATTTTAGCGTAGATGCCATTCTTCTTCTGATGTAACGAGTACATCTGATGTTATAGGAAGTGTTCTCGGTTCCGGCTGACCTAATTTATGCAGCCTAATAATCCTTTAATGGATTTGAAAATATAAATTGATAATGTGTTATGCGTATGCCAGGTTAAAGAGATGCATTTTTAGTCTAGATTTAAACTGACAGAGTGTGTCTGCTTCCCGAACAATGCTAGGAAGATTGTTCCAGAGTTTAGGTGCTAAATAGGAGAAGGATCTACAGCCTGCAGTTGATTTTGATATTCTAGGTATTATCAACTGGCCAGAATTCTGAGATCGCAATAGACGTGAAGGACTATAATGCATTAAGAGCTCACTCAGGTACTGGGGAGCTAAACCATTTAGTGCTTTGTGAGTAATTAGTAAGATTTTAAAATCTATACGATGTTTAATAGGGAGCCAATGCAGTGTTGACAGAACTGGGCTAATATGGTCATACTTCCTGGTTCTAGTAAGAACGCTGCTGCGTTTTGGACCAGCTGGGGTTTGTTTATTAGGCGTGCAGGGCAACCACCCAGTAAAGCGTTACAGCAATCTAGCCTTGAGGTCATGAACGCATGAACTAACTGTTCCACATGTTTCACTGAGAGCATATGTCGTAGTTTAGATATATTTTTAAGATGGAAGAATGCGGTTTTATAAATGCAAGAAATGTGGCTTTCAAGTGAAAGATTGGTATCAAATGCCGCTTTTCCACTGCACAGTACGGCTCGCTTAAATAGTACCACCTCTGTGGAGGTTCAAAGAGTGCCGTACCGTTACTAAATGTGACATGTAAACACTACAAATCACTGATTGGTCAGAGAGAATTGTCACTACCAGCATCATTGGATTTGAAACACGAGACACCAAACCCACTAGATTTAACCTGTTAGCCAGCACCTTCGCTTTTGAAAAATCCCAAGAAATGACTTACCCAAACTAAAACAGATACAGTTCATGAACACTTTGCACTAAAAGCATAAGTATGGTCTCATTTGAAAGCAGACACTTTGCAGTTTATTGTAAAGACATAATTAATTATTGTCATAATGAAAAAAATAAAGTTATTAGAAATGTATTTTTAATATGAATATCTTTACTAAAATGAAAGTGAAGTTGGCCTTGTAGCAATCTAGAAATGCACTGCAGCAAAAGCCACATGTCTGACCAAGTTAGTTTTTTTTTTTTTTTTCAGTCTTGGCCAAATAACCCTGTGTATATGAACGTATATGTTACGTCACTTCAGAGTTCATATTAGCGGTGCCAATGCATCCAGGAAACCCTCCAAGAACTGAGTTTGGCATCCCTGGCATATAAGATCTAGCATACATGTTATTAATTTTAATGTTTTACGTGTCTAAATGTTTTAATGTCTGTTGCTTTGTGGCACTAAACTGTTTTTTTTTGTGTGTGTCTATTTTCGCCTTAGACCTGATGACGTTGAAAGAGGAGAGTCAATATCTAAATGAAATGGAAGAGAAAGATCAATATAAGACAGATTGTGATGTCATAACTGAAGAAAAATCTTTTAGTTGCTCACAGACTAAAAAAACTTCCTCACGAAAAAGAGCTCAAAAGACAAGGAATGAAAGTTATTTCACCTGCCAACAGTGTGGAAAGAGTTTCAGTCGAAAAGGACACCTAAACCGTCACATGAGAATTCACACTGGAGAGAAGCCTTACACATGTCAACAGTGTGGAAAGAGTTTCACACATCAAGGAACCCTTACAGTCCATATGATAATTCACACTGGAGAGAGCCCATTCATGTGCCAACAGTGTGGAGTAAGTTTCACTCATAAAAGAAGCCTTAACAGGCACATGAGAGTTCACACTGGAGAGAAGCCGTTCACATGTCAACAGTGTGGAAAGAGTTTCAGTCATCATGGAAACCTTAAAGTCCACATGAGTATTCACACTGGAGAGAAGGCTTTCACCTGCCAACAGTGTGGAACCAGTTTCACTCACAAAGGAAACCTTAATAAGCACACGAAGATTCACACTGGAAAGAAGCCTTACACCTGCCAACAGTGTGGAAAGAGCTTCAGTGAACAAACACACCTTACAGTCCACATGAGAGTTCACACTGGAGAGAAGCCGTTCACATGTCAACAGTGTGGAAAAAGTTTCAGTCATCAAGGAAACCTTAAAGTCCACATGAGTATTCACACTGGAGAGAAGCCGTTCGCATGTCAACAGTGTGGAAAGACTTTCAGTCATCAAGGAAACCTCAAAGTCCACATGAGAGTTCACACTGGAGAGAAGACCTACAATTGACAACAGTGTAGATAGTTTCGAACAACTCAGAAACAGAAATCTGATTTATGGCAATTGTCACAACCGGCTTAAAGCCGTGACAAATGAATGGAGGACATGGCAAAATCTGTGTGGTTGCATAAATGTTGATTGATTAACAAATAAAAGAATCTGTAAAACAAAATACAACATGGTCATCTGTGTCTTTAAGTTGCATTAGTGTTGGTGTCAAGAGCAAATAACAAAAACTTAAACTTAGGCTGGCCACACACTTGAAGAACTTGAGCCCGATTTGCATCCCAAGTGATTGGGGGGCGTGGCCCAATTTGAAGCTTGTCGCAAACGACTTTTTGTTTAAACAATCGTCAATTGTGTGGTATCATTACGATTATTTTACTACTGATTGCGTTGGAGCCCGCACAATCCCAAATCATAAATATCAAGCATGTTTGATATTTACAACTCTTGATCGGGCTGCCTCTGACGTGATACCTGCGATAGCCAATGAGAGCGAGCAAGCTTCAGCAACCGGATGTTGTGTGCTTCTATAGCTGAAACTTGGCAGCCACAAACATGTGAAAGAGAATGTTAGTGGAGAAATCAAAACAAATGAGCATAACAGCACACATAAAGAAACTCACAGAAGAATATGATATAATTGATATAATGATATAATTAAGTAATATAACATGACCAGGGAGCTGTTTTGCCGAATATTCTCACGATTGCAAATGTTACATTGATTTTAGTTAAATAAACAAGCAATTTACATTTTGGACACAAAAAAAAGTGTGTTCCCTACTCACGTTTCATTTCCTACACGGTAGAAATCCAAGCGGGTACTAGTGGCCAGACGTTCGTCAACATTTCTGTGCCAAGAAGACTGCTATGGAGATTGTCTAACTAACTCTGTTGAGTAAAATTATGGTTTTCTTTTTCTGTGTTTGTGTACTTTGTTAATAATAATAATAATAAAGATAGTGCGCTGTCTGCGAATGTCATTTCTGTGTAACACGACTCGTGTGAACAGCAAGACGCGCGCGCCAGTATTGAGTTCTCTTTCACGCTTGAACAAACAATAACGCACAGAATTATGTAAATGCCTGTTTTGTCAAGTATCCTCATAAGACAGTCTTAAATGAGGTAAATGACGTCTTAAATGATCTTAAAGAGTTGAGAAAATGAGTCAGATCTGTGTTATGTTTGGCAGCACCGTCTGGTTCACCTGGCGTGAGTTTTGTTTTACGGGAAGAAAACCAAAAGGACAAGAAAGCCAGTTTTAAGTTCACTTAAATTAAAAGTTATTTTTTAAAGTCCCAAAATGTTGAAATTGATAGCTTTTAGTTGTACTGTAATGAAATGTCTGTAATGTTTTTTTTTTTTTTAAAAAAATCAATTGTATTTCGTATTTCAAATCGTATTTCGAACTTCATTTTACCCCTAAACGAAGAACGAAAAAGAACTTCATTTGAAGTATATCGGGGCCTTAAGTGCTTGCGTAGGGGACTGACTTAGCTCTGTAGTGTAGTGTTATACCACCCACAGTTCTTTCAAAATGAAGAGCAACTTCTGATGGTCAATTTGACCAAATTCAGGTAATCCACCTTCAGATCCATGAACTACGATCATTCCTGTGCTGTAGTTGATACCCTTGCTCCAAACGTTTTTTTGTGATATGGATTTCAGATAGATGAGGATATCTCTGCCTCCCAGCTATGTTGTCCTTCAAAATATGCACTGATGATATATGCACACATCCAGCCCTGACTTATCAAGACTTGGCGATGTACCCAATCATTAGCTGATGTTTTGTAGCCAGGGAGAGTGGGACATTTTTGAAGCAACTGGTTTATCTAATGACCCGTTTAAAGAAGCTGTGCTTGGCTTCAAATCTGATTGTCCCATATCCCACTAGAGGACCAAACAACCTGATTATTTGTGGGTAATGCTCCAAGTAGTGGTGTTTGGGCAACAATCTCTCTTCAGGAAATAACTCTTTATATCTTTGTCTGTGCTGATATTTTACTTTCTAGGTATGCAATGGACTCGTCATTGTGAACTGGGGCAACAAGAAGTTCTACAACAGGGGTGTCCAACCCTGCTCCTGGAGAGCTACCATCCTGCAGATTTCAGCTCCAACCCCAATCAAACACACCTGAACCAACTGATCAAGGTGTTCAGGGTTGCTTGATAATTACAGACTGGTGTGTTTGAGCTGAAGTCTGCAGGACGTTAGCTCTCCAGGAGCAGGGTTGGACACCCCTGTTCTACAATATCTTTCAGGTCCAAGAGAATCTGCCATGCAGGCTCATGTTCAGGAATCTGAAGACCAATTAGAAGTAGAAGCAAATGTAACAAGCTCCAGTTCTCATGAGCTTTACCTCCTATTGTTTTTCATCTTGAGGCAAAACATGAGGCTTATTGGTCCATTTGTAATGGAAATTGATTTGTTGATTTCATTCAAAGTAATGTACTTTTTTGATATTATCAATGTGAGACACTGTGTGAGCTCAACAGGTACAATACCCTCAAAAATATGGGCAAAGTCTCGAGGGTATCCAGCTAGAATATCAAAATGAGGAAGAGCTTCAGTGAGAGGGCAAGCTTTTTTCACTCCTACTTTCAGTACCATTATCTTCAGCTGATTTCACATGAGCTATGTTGTTCTGAGCTTGAAAGGACCTGTTCTTACCTCTTTTGATTGAATGTCTAGTTTGCTTGCAGTACATAATCAACAAATATAATGCCCTGAAAACTTTCATTAAAGTCTGCTAAACCATGAGCTCCTAAATTGTATGCAGCACCATTGTCAACTGTACCCTTTAGTGATTTTTCTAGCTGTGGTATACAAATTCCATCTTCTTTCAAGGATTTGAGGTCTTTTAGGAGTGGTTCTAACACTACATTATAGCCATATGCTTTAACATCATCAGTTTTACATAGTAGGGCTAAGTATATGGAGGACCATGATGAATTGGACCCAGGAGGTAGGTTATTCAGCACCCAATAGACTGCACAAAGCTTGTGTTTTTTGCGGGATGTCCCCAGAGCTCAAAATCATCAATATGTAAACCCACAAACAGTCTTAACTCCTGGCCTGAGAAGAAGGTATTTTGCTTCAAATGAAGACCATTTTTAAAAACTGATACAGACCTTCCGCCTTAGTTTGTGTTTTGTGTGATAAACTAGATGCTACATTATTAACAATGTTGAAAAGAGTTTAATATTTTTTGTTTACACTACCATTCAAAGGTTTGAGTAAAGTAAAAAATGATTGACAGTATGTTAATGTTACTTTTCTCTTTTTTCACTTTTTGAATCTTCATATTCATCAAATAATCTTGAAAAAGCATCATGGTTTATTTATCATGAACATATAATGTATTACAAAAATGTTAAGCAGAACAGCTGCTTTTACACAGTATTACTGTTCTTGCTGATTATTTTATTTTTGTATTAAATAAATGCAGCCTTGGTGAGCATTAGAGACCTATTTGAAAAACAATGAAAATCTTAAATATTTCAACACTTTTGGCCACCAGTGCCGATCATATCACAAGTTCTTCCTATCCTAGTCACTCTTTTGAAAATTTAATGACCAAGTATTCAGTATGTGTGCTCTATTCCTGTAAAGCTGGATTTCTGAAGTAATTTGTTTGTATTTACAACATTATATTTAGATCTTAGCATTTAACAAAGATTTTGAGAAACAACATTGTACTTATAAAACATAAATTAACCACACAGAGTCTATACATTTATCTTGAATCACATGACCAAGGACTAAAAATAACATTTCTTATAAAAGAGGAAATATTATGCCTTCTGTTTTATTTTATTTTTAGAGGAAAAATAAACACATTAATTGTAGTCTTTTAATTAATTACTCAACATTACAAACTGTTGAAATTGTGCCACATTTTGTGAATACTATGGCATGTCATTTAACTCAATTCGCATGCAGTTAACATTTAACAACATTACAATATTGTTAGAGAAAAGTTTTTGCCAAAAAACACGCTTTAAATCCTCACTGAACTTAAAGGCATAAGAACTGAGAGATTTCTGTCCCTCCAGCTACACTACTAACACTTTGACACTTCAGATTTTTCTAATTTCTCTAAGCAAAAACAGAAGAACCATGCCACATGTTGGAGCAAATGGAAGCCGGCGATTTTCTTGTGCGTAGAAGTCAGTTCTTGGTTGTCCTGGGAAGCCCAATGGGGGAATGCAGTCTGCACCAGTAATAAATACCAGCATCTCCTGAAAGGTTATTGTTGATTGTTTTTCTGTAAAATTAAGAAAACAGCATAAAAATAAAAAGCATAATAATAAAATATGACAATATTAGTCAAAATTAGCCCAGTCTAATTACCCTGAATTGTATTCAGCAGGAGCTCCCAGCTAAAAAATTGTGTCTTTTTCCATTTATCCGAGGTTGTTTCCCTTTTCACTCCAGCAAATTGTGAACAGTGCTCTGAATTCATCTATGGTTAGTTCGTTCTGCTCATTTGTAAACAAGGGAAGGAAGAATAGGAGTTTATCCCATCCTTAAAGGGTTAGTTCACCCAAAAATGAAAATTCTGTCATTTATTACTCATGCTCATGCCGTTCCAGACCCGTAAGACCTTCATTCATCTTCAGAACACAAATTGAGATATTTTTGTTTAAATCCGATGGCTCCGTGAGGCCTACATAGGGAGCAATGACATTTCCTCTCTCAAGATCCATTAATGTACTAAAAACATATTTAAATCAGTTCATGTGAGTACAGTGGTTCAATATTAATATTATAAAGCGACGAGAATATTTTTGTCGAATCCGCAGTTTGGAGCGCCAAAGTCACGTGATTTCAGCAGTTTGGCGGTTTGACACGCAATCTGAATCATGATTCGACACGCTGATTCATTACGCTCCGAATCTTCCTGAAGCAGTGTTTTGAAATCGGCCATCACTAAATAAGTCATTATTTTGTTTTTTTGGCGCACCAAAAATATTCTTGTCGCTTTATAATATTAATTTCTATATAATATATATATATTTTTTTTAAACAATATGTACTCACAATCCATATAATGTAAATATGAGCATGTAAAGATTGTAAAAATCATTTGAATAATTTTAATACACAGCTACACCAAATAAATATCTGGACATGAAGTACTGATGTAAGTTTAAAATTGTTTTTATAAAACTGCCTGTTTATCTTAAGTCTAAGAAAAAGAAAAAAAAACCATTACAAGGTACAAAACAGTTGGTCAAGCAACAAGAGGAACACTGCCACAATATTACTGTAATATTAATATTGTAGTACTCTGAGGTCATATTTAAAGCCATATTCAGTAATAATTAATTGATAATTATAACACAGGATGGCACCAGTTTCTATACTGTGGTGTGACACAAGACACATAAAAGAAGCGCCATTTCAGTTACCCGATGAGTGGATAATAGCATCCGGTGGGGGCTTGATGGATTCACTGGTATATTTTACTGATATTAGAGATGATTATTAGAAAAAGTCTCAGTCTTTAATAGTTTCCCAGTATTTCACCAATACATTAACCTCTGAATTTCTCGTTTGTTATTTGTATACATTTATATTGTGATTGTAGACAGCAGTGTGTCAACAGGACTTTTATTTTGATCTGGTGGTGTGACGTCATAAGTCTGCGTCGCGCTCCTGCATCTGTTATGGTTCTGCTGAAGAAGGTTTGTGTTTTAAGTGTTTAAAACGATAGAAACTGTTAAATCAGCTTTAGAGTTTTACAAGAGACGCAGAATGAATTATTTATTATGTAACATTGCATTGCTTTATCTAACATTTATTAACGTTTCGTAAGGAAAGTAAGGTAAGGTTAATGAAAACACACAAGTAACATTAAAGGTGTTCCTTATATCGTGAATCAGTTTATCATAAACACAAATTAAAGAACCGGAGCTTTTGGAAACTCTGAGTCAATTGAATCAATTGCTTCGGAAAATGATTCACTGATTCAAAGCGTTTTATTTCTATCTCGATTTCTGTCATCACTAAATACCTAAACTGTATAATTTGTGTTCTTTTATTAAGTTGTACCGCTAATTTTGATTGTTTTTAGTCTAATCAGATCATTTAAAACTCTCACTCTGACTCTCTTACCAGTGCACTGAACTACTGAACTAGATCTGATTGAGACACACTCAGAGATTTAGATTGCATTTATTTTTTTTATTTCTGTTAATTTTTATCATCTTAAACAGGACAAACACACAGAAAAACTCCTGGTGAAGCGACTGAGATCCACGTGACACTATTATAAAGATGGCGTTTATTAAAGAGGAGAGTGAAGACATGAAGATTGAAGAAGTATTCAGTTTGAAACTAGAAGATACTGAGGAACAAACAAAGATGGCGTTTATTAAAGAGGAGAGTGAAGACGTGAAGATTGAAGAAACATTCAGAGTGAAACATGAAGAAACTGAGGAACAAACAGGTTGGTTTCATTCTCAAAGCTGAACTCAGTCATTTGATCCTTATTAAAATGTCCAGCTCTACAGAAATGAATGATAATTTTGAAGATCGTCTTAAGAGTGTCCTAATTAAAGCGCCATATTTGACATGGAGCGGGTCGCCTCATGGACAGACATCCTTAAAAGCGCTGTATTAACATAAGGTACCTGAACATAAACAGGTCTGTGCTCTCATTTCCATAATGAACCAAAATTATTTTAGGTCTTTTCGGTCTTCCGGTGTTCTCTGTGTCTCAGAGCAGCTCATTTCACAGTGAATGAATGCAGTGAACTCCATTGGTGCATCCCAAGTTTTACACACTTTTTTACAACATTTTGTAGTATAGTGTGTTCACACTGAAAATTACAAACAGAAAAGGTGCACTTTAAATACCCGGATGATGCATGAAATTAACTGAAATCAAATTGTGGAAATGTTGGACGCTTAAAGGGATAGTTCACCGAAAAATGATAATTATTATTATCATTATTTACCATCCTAGGTTATAGGACTATCTTCTTTCAGACAAACACAGTCGGCTAAGCCCTTTCTGTAAAACCAGGCCTAAATGTTTTAAAAATTGGGCTAAAATGTTGTAACATGCATTGCCAAACAACCATTCTTTTTTCAATGAATTTACAACATTTACAACAACGACATGAAACCAAAGAATGAGACCTACACTTTCCCTGCCTCTCCCCACAGGCTCCCCTAGGATACGTCACCCATTTTAGGATTAATTATAATTTACATTGATTTTACACACTTAAAACATTATCATATCACATTTCGAATATCGCATTATTTAACAAGTAATCACATTTTTCTTCAATATAGGCGCGTTTCCCAACCCCTGAGTGTTAAGCCCAAAGTGTACTGTCAGCGGTACACTACCCCCCCCACGAAAAAATTCATAATCAAACTACTAAGCAACCACTGACAGGAATAACAAAATAGATCATTTTAAGCTTAGAAACTCGGCTTTTAATGCATCCAACCATTTTGTTCAACTCTTAATGAGTGCTGAGTCATCCCGTTAAACCGAAGTGTACCGCCCGCGGGTGCCACCTAGCTAAATTTTTCAAAACTAATGTCTTGATCACCACAAAATAGGTTTCATTTGAAAGCTTAGAGTATAAACTTTACAATGAATGTAGCCAATTTGATTAACTTCTAAGTAGTGCTGAGTTATTTGCTGAAAAAAAAGAAACATGCTCCGATTGTGGCAATTTGCACATCATTTACAGCAGATTCTCACGATTAAAATGAGTCCAACATCAACATAATCCCTTGCGTCGATCACGAGATATTTCTCATGAAGGAACGATTTTAAAAATGCCTATTGGAGGGCGACAAGGGCTAAAAAAAAAAGAAAAAAGGTCCCCTTGGTTCCAAGTGCTGTAACTTTTGATTAGTTTATGCTATTACCAAAATAAATTGAATCAGATGCTGCTCACATATAGAGGAACATCACCAAAAATGAATTATCCCCCTACCTTCTTTCCTTCCTGAGTTATTACATGTCAAATAAGACATGTAAAATTATAATAAATTATATATATTTTTGTAATTTATTAGCATTTTCTCAGCATGAGAATGTCCAAATTTATTTATTTTTTATTTAAAAATTAAAAAAGTTTTCTTTCAAACAATACCAACCTTTTGACTCTCTTTGCTATAATTTTGCTCTTTACTTTTTTGTATATCACTCAGAAAAAAACAACTCTGAAAATGTCTTTAGGGTTTAAGGGGTTAATAAATATTGATTGGGACTGTCATATTACATAACATTATAATGAAACACTATTGTATTAAAACATTACGAATTCTTAGTTTAGCTGCCGTGTTTCAGCATGTTGTTACACAAAGACCGCGTCCACAACAGGAGTTACACATCCTGACTAGCAGTCAAGTTCGCTTGTGCATCATTTTATGCTGAAATAAGTTATAATATGTTTATTTTGCATAAATATCAAAAATGTTTTGATGTCTGTTGCTTTGTGGCACAAAACTGGATTTTTTTTTTGTCTTTTTTCACTTTAGACCTGATGGCGTTGAAAGAGGAGAGTCAAGATCTAACTGAAATGGAAGAGAAAGATCAATATAAGACAGATTGTGATGTCATAACTGAAGAAAAATCTTTTAGTTGCTCACAGACTAAAAAAACTTCCTCACAAAAAAGAGCTCAAAAGACAAGGAATGAAAGTTATTTCACCTGCCAACAGTGTGGAAAGAGTTTCAGTCAAAAAGGACACCTAAACAGTCACATGAGAATTCACACTGGAGAGAAGCCTTACACATGTCAACAGTGTGGAAAGAGCTTCAGTCATCATGTCAACCTTAAAGTCCACATGAGTATTCACACTGGAGAGAGCCTTTTCACCTGCCAACAGTGTGGAGTAAGTTTCACTCATAAAAGAAGCCTTAACAGTCACATGAGAGTTCACGCTGGAGAGAAGCCTTTCACGTGTCAACAGTGTGGAAAGGGTTTCAGTCATCATGTCAACCTTAAAGTCCACATGAGAATTCACACTGGAGAGATGCCGTTCACATGTCAACAGTGTGGAAAAGGATTCACTAAAAAAGGAAACCTTAATAAGCACGTGAGAATTCACACTGGAGAGAAGCCTTACACCTGCCAACATTGTGGAAAGGGTTTCACTCATAAAGAAATCCTTAACAGGCACATGAATGTTCACACTGGAGAGAAGCCTTACACCTGCCAACAGTGTGGAAAGAGCTTCAGTGTACAAGCAAACCTTAAAGTCCACATGAGAGTTCACACTGGAGAGAAGCCTTTCACATGTCAACAGTGTGGAAAGAGTTTCAGTCATCATGTCAGCCTTAAAGTCCACATGAGAATTCACACTGGAGAGATGCCGTTCACATGTCAACAGTGTGGAAAGGGTTTCAAAGGACAAGGAACCCTTACGGTCCATATGATAATTCACACTGGAGAGAGCCCATTCATGTGCCAACAGTGTGGAGTAAGTTTCACTCATAAAAGAAGCCTTAACAGGCACATGAGAGTTCACACTGGAGAGAAGCCGTTCACATGTCAACAATGTGGAAAAAGTTTCACTCAAAAAGGACACCTGAACAATCACATGAGAGTTCATTCTGGGAAAAAGCCTTACATATGCCTTCAGTGTGGAAAGGGTTTCACTCAAAAAAGAAGCCTTGATGGGCACATGAGAATTCACACGGGAGAGAAGACTTACAGTTGACAACAGTGTAGATAGAGTTTTGAAGCCGTGACATGAAAGAAAGACATGGCAAAATCTGTGTGGTTGCATAAATGTTGATTGATTAACAAATAAAAGAATCTGTAAAACAAAATACAACATGGTCATCTGTGTCTATAAGTTGCATGAGTGTTGGTGTCAAGAGCAAATAACAAATCCTTAAATTTAGGCTGGCCACACTTTAAGATTTTAAGCCTGATTTTGAGCCCAATTTTCACCCTAAGTGATTGGGGGCATGGCCCAATTTGATGCTTGTCGCAAATGACTTTTTGTCCAAAATATCCTCAGTTGTGTGGTGTCATTACGATTGTTTTACTACCGATCACATTGGAGCCAGCACAAACATGTTTGATATTTCCGACTCTTGATCTGGCTGCCTCTGACGTGATACCCACGATAGCCAATGAGAGCGAGTAAGCGTCACCAACCAGATGTTGCATGCTTCTTAGCCGAAACTTGGCAGCCACAAACATGCCACAAAAATGGAGTATTGAGAAAGAAGTTCACCCATATTCTTTTTTGGTCCTTTGGTTTTCTTCCCGTAAAACAAAACTTGCAGCATGAGAACCAGATGACAGCCATTTTTACTCTGTGAGAGATTTATTCATAGGGGAATAATTACCTAATCATTTGATTGGAGTGTTACACATATGATGTACAGTTAGTCTAAGCCGTGCATTTATTTGAACAGCTATTATGGGAGTGGCTTGATGCAGTGCAGTAGATGCAGATAACTTGATCTTGACCCTTAAGAAACTTTAAAGGAACACTCCACTTTTTTTGAAAATAGGCTCATTTTCCAACTCCCCTAGAGTTAAACAGTTGAGTTTTACCATTTTCGAATCCATTCAGCCGATCTCCGGGTCTGGCGGTACCACTTTTAGCATAGCTTAGCATAGTTCATTGAATCTGATTAGACCGTTAGCATCTCGCTCAAAAATGACCAAAGAGTTTCAATATTTTTCCGATTTAAAACTTGACTCTTCTGTAGTTACATCGTGTACCAAGACCGACGGAAAATGAAAAGTTGTGATCAAAGTTCCTTGATTATTACGCCGGAATGAGAGTATAGTTCCTAGCCATATCGGCCTAGAAAATCGCAACTTTTCATTTTCTGTCTGGTGTGTGACAGTCACTAATTTATCATGAGTTCAAAGCATTATGGGTAGAATCTAGAGGTCTGCATTCCCGCGGCACCCGATAAGATTTCTTGCTGCGCGGGATTAAATTTAGAATGAAAGGCGGATTGCGGTCGGTAACTATAGTGTTCTTTAAGCAGGAGCGGGCGGTCTGACAATAACCCGGTCGCTCCCGAGATGCTTTGACATCAGCGCATCTGTGCTTGAACTTGAAGTGAACAAAACTTTCTGCAGTGGGGGCGTTCACACAGTCCCCAGTTCCCTGTCCTGAGAAACCTGGCAAGATATGTTCTTTGCATTAGAGGTCTGCGCGAGTGCACCTTCAGAGAACATTCAACCTTTGTGATCAGATTTTGGAGAAGAGACGTTCTGAAACGGTCGTCAGTCAGCGTCATTCTGTTCTTGCGTGGATGTTAAAAAAGATTTCATTTTGCAGTATAGCTAGTAAGCCAACAGTTTTCGTTTATATGTATTTTTGGCTTAGCCTATAGTTTTGAGGGACATGTTAATTTAGCCTATTTTTCTCTGTGATATTTAGCCTATTATTTTTTGTGACATTTTTAGGGTGTTGACAGCATCATAAGACAAATAACAAATAAAAATCTTGCATATGCAGTGCAACATTTTATATTTGTTATCCCCAATCACTCTCTTTCTTTAGGGGAAATTTAAACGTGAGATTCTGGAAACAATCTAAATTTAGCGGGACCCGTCGGGTCGGGAAGAAAATCACTATATGCGGATAGCGGGTGAAACACAGATTTAATTTTAGGCTGAAGCAGGTGCGTGCGGAAGAGAACCTTGCGGGAGCGGGACGAAAAAACAGTCCCGTGCAGACCTCTCGTAGAATCTCTCAACAGTCTATTCTGATTCATCAACACAGTTTCACTGATGATTTATAACCAACCCTAAACCCAGGATAGAGCGGTTGAGTGAATGTGGTCTGGACTGTGTGGATGAGGCTCATTGTGTCTCCAGAGACGCTGTAGAAGGACAGAGTTCCTGCACTGTGATCCACATACACTCCTATTCTCCTGATGATGGACTTTATAGGGAGTTCAGTCAGTATGTTATTGTGTATGAATGAGTATTTTTCAAAAGAGCAGATCAAAATCCAGGACTGATCATTATATCCAAACACACACTCATTACCCCGTCCCTTCCTGATGATGCTCTTATATGACACTGATATACACACACCAATATCTCCACTCCACTCAATCTCCCAGTAACAGCGTCCACACACACTCTCTCTACACAACACCTGATCATAACAATCAAATCTGTCTGGATGATCAGGATACGGCTGCTCTGTTTCAGTGAATGTAATCACTGTGTTCCTCTCAGACAGACGGAAGCGTTTATTCACTGTGTTCGGATCCAGAGTGAACTGATGGGAATCTGATGGAGATAAAACACATCACAATCAGGAATTATGAATCTGATTATTTTTAATGAACACTGTAAAATTTATTTTACAGAAACTTTCTATCTCAAGTCTTCAGTTCAGATCTGACCAGTTAATTTAGGATTTTTTTATGAATTTGTATTACAGAAGCAAATTTTAACTTGATTTAGGATTCTTATCGTATCTTACAAAATCTCATTTTATCTGTAGTTCGGAAATCTTGAGTTCAGTACTCAACTCTCAGGTCTATTACCAAGCAACCAACAAACGTGTGTGAGAGATAGAGAGTGTGTGTGTTCTTGTATATGGTTTATGAGGACACATATATAATAACATGGGTATTCCAATGTAAACATGGTTTACAAGTGTCCTTGTAAACCAAATGGCTTAAAAAAAACATACTAAACGTTGTTTATTTGAAATTCAAAAAAAGCAGACAGTTTCCTGTGATGGGTAGGTTTAGGGGTAGGGGTAGTGTAGGGGGATAAAAAATACGGTTTGTACAGTATAAAAACCATTACGTCTATGGAGAGTCCCCGTAAACCATTTATACAAGTGTGTGTGTGTGTGTGTGTGTGAGTAGACGTACATTTTTGTAGTCCTGCTGTAATCCAGATCTCTCCTCCATGATCCAAACTACAAAACACACACAGTGTCACAGTTAATCAGTAAATACACACAGACACACACTCTCTCTCTCTCTCTCTCTCTCACACACACACACACACACACACACACACAGGTTTGTTTGTCTTTATTAGTGATTTGTGTTTATATCAGGTTAATGACACACACAGCAGTTCAGTGCTGTAGGGGATTAATCATGTTACATTTCAAATTATGATTTATAATTGCATCTGAAAGTTGCGGTTGATGTCAGTTTGTGTGTAAATGTATGTTTTAATAGAAAATTTTCATCAAATTGAAGTAAATAATCCTTACATATTATTCATATTCTGATTGAAGAATTTTAAGTAAAAAAATAGTTTCAATCAGGGTTTCCACAGGGCATTAAAAAGCATTAAAAGTCATTAAATGGATTTTGCGAAAATTAAGGCCTTAAATGGCATTAAAAATCATTAAATTTGATACAGGCATTAAAAATTTTAGATAGTTTTGATAAAAGATTATTTCCAGTATATTTTGAATACAGCCTTCACAATTAATAACTTTAACTTTGCTGTCGCAAAATATGTACATTGGTGTGACACACGCAGAACCTGTTTGGTAATTGTCTCCGGCCGGTGCAAAATTGCCATAACGTTGGTTTGGACAGCAGCAGGCTGGGAACCTGGAGGAGTAAAATTGGGTGCCTCTCAGACTTTTTTCCAAGAAAGCGCCTTGTGACAAATCTAGCGACATGTTGAAACCTTATTTAGCTTCCGAGAGACCGAGACTCCCCGGGACTGCCGCACGAGCGCCAGGTCTTGGCTGAGAGGAGCGGCGCATTCAGTCGAGGCTGTGAGCTCTATCAGAGAACACATAAAATATGTTGCTTCTAACCTGAGTGATCATTTTATGTGTATATATGCCTAAAATCACATCAACTGTCTTTATCTTATGTGTATGGTGACAACGTCTTGATTATTAGTTGCAGAGCAGCTGTTTAACATGTCAGGACTCGACATTAACACTTGTCTGTTAGTCTGGGACAAGCAGATTTTTTGAAGGGGCAAGTGAAAGAGAATTTTACTTTACCAGCTGGACAAGTAGATTAAAACGTCAATACAAAAAAAAAAAAAAAAAAAAACCTAGGAAATCACCAAAGTGAGAATGACATTGATTTTATTACATTTAGAGTAAGTGGTGATCGATAGTGGATAATAATAGGCTATATAATATATAATATACTGACGGTAACAATGCTGAGGCTCGAGGAGTAATGGAAATATGAACGCAGCACACAAAAAGAAACTCAGTTAACATACTGTGGTAACAATTCATAATGTGGAGTTTTTATATTTATAACAGATGATACAGTTAAGCAACATCTTCCTGAATACCATCACGATTGAAAATGTGACATTTCATACAACAGTTCAATAAACAAGTAGCCTAGTTAATATTAAGTCACTTACATTTTAGAAGAAATACTGACTGTTTTTGTTCTATGTCATCAGCAAAAAATAGTTCCAGACAAAGATCACAGCAGAACCATAGTGCATCACTCAGCCTTGATTTCATTACTGAATGATTCAGCGTTTTGAACAAATCAGTTAAGTCAAAGATTCAGTGATCCATTCATAAACAACTGCCTCATTCTTGAACGAATCAGCCATTGGAACAAATCATTTGAATGACTCAATGACTCAATGACTCACTTATTAAGACGATCACTTGCTGTCACCTACTGGCGGTTTAGTTTTATTTTTAAAAAATAAAAGAAAATTTAAAACAATCTCATAATATTATTTAATGCCGTTGTAATTTTTTCATTGTAAATGATTTAATTTAATTGGTAACAACACCATAGTGTCTAATTTAATTTGTTTATCAAATTTTAGAATTTAAAATGAAAGATGAATCATACATTTAATAAGATTAGGGGAAAAGAAAACTCTTTATAAAGGTAAAAAAATGCCCTTGGGGTAAATATTAAAAATATGCAGATTTAAATATGTCAAAGCTGCAATATTCTGAAAGACAAGCTGAAGGACAAGCACATGCATGACAAGGCATAATGTCGAGCCCTGCGTGTAGTCTTGCATATAGACGTAATGAAATAATGTATATTCTAATTGGCGTATGACGTCATCTAGTGACATTTAGCGACTTAAACACTATATTGCCAAAAGTATTGGGACACCCCTCCAAATCATTGAATTCAGGTGTTCCAATCACTTCCATGGCCACAGGTGTATAAAATCAAGCACCTACGCATGCAGACTGCTTCTACAAACATTTGAGAAAGAATGGGTCGCTCTCAGGAGCTCAGTGAATTCAAGCGTGGTACCGTGATATACCATGTGCCATGATATTGCCACCTGTGCAATAAGTACATTTGTGAAATTTCCTCACTACTAAATATTCCACGGTCAACTGTTAGTGGTATCATAACAAAGTGGAAGCAATTGGGAACAACAGCAACTCAGCCACGAAGTGGTAGGCCACGTAAAATCACAGAGTGGGGTCAGCGCATGCTGAGGCACGCAGTGCGCAGAAGTCGCCAACTTTCTACAGAGTCAATAACTACAGACCTCCAAACTTCATGTGGCCTTCAGATTAGCTCAAGAACAGTGCGTAGAGAGCTTCATGGAATGGGTTTCCATGGCCGAGCAGCTGCATCCAAGCCTTACATCACCAAGTGCAATGCAAAGCGTCGGATGCAGTGGTGTAAAGCACGCCGCCACTGGAATCTAGATCAGAGGAGACGTGTTCTCTGGATTGACGAATCACGCTTCTCTGTCTGGCAATCCGATGGATGAGTCTGGGTTTGGCGGTTGCCAGGAGAATGGTACTTGCCTGACTGCATTGTGCCAAGTGTAAAGTTTGGTGGAGGGGGATTGTGGTGTGGGGTTGTTTTCCAGGGGTTGGGCTTGGCCCCTTAGTTCCAGTGAAAGGAACTCTTAATGCTTCAGCATACCAAGACATTTTGGACAATTTCATGCTCCCAACTTTGTGGGAACAGTTTGGGGATGGCCCCTTCCTGTTCCAACATGACTGCGCACCAGTGCACAAAGCAAGGTCCACAAAGACATGGATGAGCGAGTTTGGTGTGGAGGAACTTGACTGGCCTGCACAGAGTCCTGACCTCAACCCGAGAGAACACCTTTGGGATGAATTAGAGCGGAGACTGTGAGCCAGGCCTTCTTGTCCAACATCACTGCCTGACCTCACAAATGTGCTTCTAGAAGAATGGTCAAAAATTCCCATAAACACTCCTAAACTTTGTGGAAAGCCTTCCCAGAAGAGTTGAAGCTGTTATAGCTGCAGAGGGTGGGCCAACTCCATATTAAACCCTACGGATTAAGAATGGGATGTCATTAAAGTTCATGTGCACGGGGTGTACTCACTTTTGTGGCCAGCAGTTTAGACATTTTTGGCTGAGTGTTGAGTTATTTTGAGGGGACATCAAATTTACACTGTTATACAAGTTGTACACTCACTACTTTACATTGTAGCAAAGTGTCATTTCTTCAGTGTTGTCACATGAAAAGATATAATAAACTATTTACAAAAATTTGAGGGGTGTAATCACTTCTGTGAGATACTGTAACTGAATGGGAGTGAAATTTGGGGACCAACTTTAAAGTTTCAAAATTGGGATAAAATTTTAATAGAAAGAACACAACTGGAATTTGCAAAAAAACCAAAAAACAAAACAAAACAAGAGCTGTTAAATTCTGGCACCACCTCAGTCAATCTGATACTGAATCTATTAAATATAAAAGCCCTCCACGCCAATGAAATCCCCACAGTCTCTCATCCTCTAAATATACTTGTGCTTGAAACTCAAGCTAAGTCTGACTCCAACCAAAACCCTGATATTTATAAGGATACTGACAAAACTCTAAAGTATAGTTATGATGAAAAATTAAAAAAAGAATTTTACCTCCAACCAAACTCCAGCGTTATTCAGCCCAAAATAGAACCGTCAAATTACAACAATGAAACAATGAAAAGAAAGAAAAAAAATTATTTTCAAAATATAGACTTGGTGACCATGACTAGAGAAAGGAAGACAAAAAATATCTTGGATATCAAGAGAACAGAAACTATGACATTGTGATTTTAATCAAATAGAGTAGGGCTGCAACTAACGATTATTTTGATCCGGACAACGGCTTGCGTCCATCTGGACCGCGGGACATAATACCGCTATTTTACCATTTCTACAGATTAGTGGGCAGTGAGAGCAGTGTGTATACTTGCTCAGGGTTGTTTATGATAATGATCTTTTTGAGCTATATCTATAATATTTTTATAATATTTTTCACTCAAGCCCTTTTCACCCTGTGCATGTTGCTTCTCTCTCTCCCTCGCTAAGCTAAGCTGCAGATAACGCTGTTAATTTAATAACAGTATCAGAAACAGGGTGAGCAGCAAAATAGATACTTTTGCTAATACACTGCAGAAAACGAGAATGCAGCAAATACAATTATTTTTATCTGTCATAAAGATTACTCTGACCATTGAACGAAACCAGGTTTGAGAGTTAACGTGTGGAGTCTTTAGACTTTTTTTCATACATTTAGCATTATTAATCGGCATATAAAGAGCACTTCATAATAAACAATGTTAGAATTTGGACAATTATTATTTACAGATGGCAAGGGAAGACAAAAACTATTAGTAGTTTATTGCTTTGGGCAAAATATAAAAATGGTCCATACTTTTCTTAAGAGGTAAACCCTGTACCCCCAGTATGTTTTCTCAGTCCCAAGGCCCATGGATCCAGGAACGTGCGGGTTGTTTTATAACAAAATTCAAACAATAGATGTTGCTCTTTAATACGGTGCGTGACAGATTACTGCAGCACCTCAGTCTAAGTGGAAGATAAAGCGGATCAATCTTCTCTTCCTCTTTGGCAGTAACAGAATGAAATATGAGCATCAGAAGGTAGGCCTATATGATACAGTACAACTTACAGAAGAGCATTGTGTTTTATAGGACACTTTTAGTGCCGCTTTCAGAGCGGTCATGTCCGTAAATGAAATAAAATTATTATTTTATGCTCTGTGGAGAGCCAACCCTTCTTCATTCGGTGGGCAGTATTAGTTTTGGTTCGTGTAGTGTAATTCACAGAATTCTTAAAAAATATGTTGTCACCTAAAACCTAAAACTTTTTTTTGTCACGTCCATAATGCATGTATATTTCCTTCATCTAAAATATTAAATGATTGTATAGACTGACATTTTTCTAATGTATGGACTCCTTTAGTAAGGCATTATGAATATATAAACATACGGTTCAATATGTTGGTATTAAATGCATTCTCTGAGAATTTATATTTCAAGTTTTAACTGCAAATGTCACGTCCATTAACAAGGATTTTGCCCACCAAATCATTGTTAATATACATAAAGACTTCATCCTAGTCTGTAAGATTATATTTAACATCCTACTCTGTAAGACTGTACATTTTAATATTAGAAATAGTAGGCTTATAATATGCCAGATGTTATATATTATTTTAAGATTAATTTATGCCAGTTAATCTGTATTTTTTTAGAGAGAGAGAACAATAGACAACCAAACTAAATAATATATGTAATTTACTTGTGCTTCAGGTTTAAATATTCCGGTGTGATCATAATTTCAAAGGTTTAATAGACAAAGCGGTATCATTGTCATTTAGGAATAAGTTCGCGTGTGTGTTTGAATCGAGACTGCAATCTTTTAATGAGTAATTGTGCATACATATGAGCCTATAGCCTATGTATTTTCGTATGTCATAGTGTACCAGACCTCAAAATTGTCCCAGGCCCGGGCAGCCCCACCGCTTCCGCAATCTATGCCAAGGCTTTCTATGTGCCATACACAAAGGTGTCTAAATGTAAAATAAATAAAAAAAAATAGCCAGTTAAAACATTTGATCTAACCTTTTTATCTTCATTCCCAGTTGGGAGAAATACTTTTTCTGGTAGAGACGGAACACAGCTGTTTGATTTGCGATCTTGCTGTGCTTATTCCATTTATTCATGTATCATATCATATAAGGTTTAAATCATTGACATTTAAATATTTATATCAAATAATAGTAGAACATGTATGTAGTATTTTAGTGGATATATTACTCTTGCCAAGCTCTAATTTCTGAGACACATGGATAGGCAATAGCAGCATGGCTATTTGATTTGTGCTCATTTCATTCATAGTGTTTACACTCATTCACTTCACACACTCATTATTGTGTAGTGACTTTAGAAGTTTATTTATAATATCGCGTTATGATCCCCTAGCTCACCTGTTATCCAGCAAACACAAAGAGTGACTGTCAGCCTCACCCGAATATCATTCGGCCAAATTATTCATTATCCGGTATATTATAATAAGGTATTTGGCTTCAGGCACATCCCTAATACACACAAACCCCATATATATGCCTGCATATGTACACATGCAACTATGGTGAATATGGATTAACACTCAGGGGTCGGCGGTCGTGCCGGCAATACCACCTCTGTTTTTTTCTTACCAGTGCGACTCAAAATACTCTGTCAATTTTGGACATTCAAATAAGAGTTATATATCATTCAAATCTGTGAAATGTCTTCTTTTATTTGTGTACACAGTAAAAACAAAATGTTGTGCTTTTTGCAAAATAAAGAAAACTAACATAATGTGCGATCTGTCGTCTCCCTCTGAATGAAGTCCATTCTGATAGTCCTAGCAAAATGAACTGTAACGTAGTGAATACTAATCACTCAAACATGAGACATATGTCTAAAGAAACTATGAAATGTCAGGCTTAAAATAATTAAGTCTAATTGAAAACAAATATTATCTGTTTATGTAATCTGTTTCAAAAGAGAGAGATGTCAGTCTTTCATGAGTCACCTCTTTATCCTCTAATGCGGCCACACCCACGGAGAGAACGCAGCATTCAAATTAAAGTTCTGAGGCAATCCATGCAACAGAGTCGACGCCCACATCAGCTCAAAAAATGTATCAAGCTTAGTCAGATTCATGTGCTTTTCATCGTTTTGAGATGTGGTGAGGAATAATTCTAAAGGAATTTACCTCAGAGGAAGAGCGTGACTGGTTTTAATTTCATTTTGAGGATCGACTTGATCAAGCCGATGATTACAGACATGTTCACAAGTCCCTGCCGTCAAGTCCAAGTCAAGTCTCAAGTCTTTAGGGGTCCAACCAAGTGAAGTCTCAAGTCAAGTCTTTGTTCTATTTTTATCAATATATTTTTTTCAGCTAGTTGTTATTGTAATTAACAGTGTATTTAAATATAAAAACAGATTACTTTTACTTTAAAATTGCCTAATAAAGCACACAAAATACTACTTAAATCATTTCTATTATTTTCTAACTTTATACAAAATTATACCATTTAGAACCACCGCAAGGAAAAAAGTGCTGTGTATTTTGAGCTATATGAGTTGCCGTAGTTTGCTGTAGATCTCAAGCAATGCTGGAAAATGTAGTCTTCCAGTGAGCGCCGGCGGTAACAAAACCTATGTATAGACAAGCGTTACAGTGAACAACATTTCCATCTGTGTGTCTCCTTTGCGATAAGGCGATATAATAACGCACTGTGACTTAAACTGATCTGTGAAAATGAGTCGGACGGACAGGGTCATAAAATGCGTATGGAAGTGTTTGTCCAATCCAGATACAATTTAACATGGTAAATATGGATATTATATGCATTATGAAATACTTGGGAAAAAATAAATAAAAAAATGAAAAGGACATGTACTTCTTGAAAATGGACCACAAGCAAGCAGCTGTGCAACACCGCAGCTTCCCTTCGGATTAATTGATTGCTTTTCAAATGAAAAGACAAAGTTTATCGCAAGGTAAGGCTTGGCTATATTGTTATTATTTGTAGCTAATTTAACAAGTTTTCTAATAGGCGACAAATTCGCGTGCCTTCACACGCTCGATGGCTTGGTGTGTTTAGAGATGATTTGTGATATTCGCTGCTGCAGCACATTGGGAATGAATGAATAGTAAAATGTGGTGTTTCGTGCCATCATGTGGGGTATTAAAAAGAGTACGTAATAAGGAATGCCATGCCAAAAGACTTGTATTTTTCACAAGTCTCTGTCTTCAAGTCTCGGGTTAGTAGTTCACGAGTCCAAGTCAAGTCGCAAGTCGTTTATTTTTGCGACTTAAGTGCGACTCGAGTTTCCATCTCTGATGATTATGAATGGTAAGTTTTTTTTTATTCCCAAGTTCTTTATTCTTATTGCGATATAGACTAGTGTCTGTGAATATTAAACCACAAAAAGACTGTTTAAATATGAATCCCACATGTTCTGTGTGTCTCTGTGTGAAATGAATGACACAGACTTAGGCTACATTAGTAAACATGTCTTATTGGCTTTTCCCAAAATATTGCTATACTGTGATGAGTGAAATTAACTGAAATACGTAATACTGAAATAAAATATGTTAGCAATGTATTAAACTGCACATTAACATTTATAGACTCTATAATATAACTAATATTATACATAAAATGACACAGAGGTAATATGAATGTTTAGACAATAATTTTTTTTGCCCTGTTTTGGACAGATTATGAAGTTTACTATAAAATAGCCACTATGTGAAGTGCCACATCAATGAAGCTTTTGTTCACAATGAATGATGAAAATTCAGCTTTGCATCACAGCAATAAATTCTATTTTAATTAAATTATAATTATATTTTAAAGTATATTAACATATAAAACCATTATTTTAAATTGTAATAGCTGTTTATTTCTGTATTTTTGATCAAATAAATGCAGGTTTGATGAGCATGAAACGTTTTTCAAAAACATTAAAAATAGTAATGTGTCCAATCTTTTGACTGTATATAATTTAAAATATAATAGGCCTAGACAACATTTTCTTCACATGATGTGCAATAATACGTGCATGCATGAGAACACAAAAATCATGTTTTCTGTTAAGAGTGGACATTATATTAAAGTTAATACAATAGTTTATATGATCCTGTTATCAGCATGCTCACAGAAGGATTTTTCTTTTATCTCACAGATTTGAGAATCATAGTGACCAGATATTGGACCTGTATGAATATGATGGTGAGATCACTGACTGGAAGCAAGAAAGTTTTTTTTTTTTTTTCTTCTCCAGTGCATAGAAACACCAAACATCTTGGAAATGCCAGGTAAGTGATGTTCACTTATATCTCTGAACACGATTTATTTCCAGGTATAACTGTGCACTCAAAATGTGCCTTTGACTCTCATTTATATTGTTAACTATATTCTAAATAAACTACAAAATAAACTACTTTGTTCTGATGGTCTTTCTTCTCTCTCACATACCTGACTGAAAGGCTCATTATGTGGCTCATTATGCGGGTCTTTGTCTCCTCAGGTGTTAATCACACCATTGTTCAGGATTATTCACGCCTCCTGTCTTTCTAAACAAAATATCTTACAAAATTTAAATCAATATATTTTTTTATGTGAATGAGTAGGCAGGATGATTTTCACATCATTTTGAAGAAAAAACTCTAGTCTACAACCTCCAATACCTAGAAGTCTTGTGGACACATATTTAGTATTTATGTGACCTTATTTCAGTGACTTAAATGTTCTGTTTTTTTAATAACCACGCAAAAACGTTATTCTCTCAAAAATACAAACATGTACATACATGTTGCTCACATATTATGGTAGCCTAGTTCGTGCTGAATACAGTGTAATGACACTTTTGTCAATAATATGTTTATAAGCAACTGAAAAAAGCACAAATATCATGGCATGTCAAAACCCCTCCAGGGCCCCAAAAATCCTCAGACCCCAGAGAGTTTACTTTGTAAAGCCCATGTACAGCTGTGTTGTGTACAGCCTGGATGAAAGTTACCAGTGTGTTATGTAGCATCTGGATGTGAATCACAAATGATCGAGTCAACTCTAAGTTTGTTTAAGCTGTGACGTTTGACCCCCTTCTTGTGATTCACCACATGGCTCCGACTGGTCTGGACCACGTAGCCTTTTGTCACATTTTATTACCCCTCAAAGAGACTAATCACAACATGTTAAACTTTCTTATGGCACCTATGGGAGCTTCCAAGGTGCTAGATTGAACTCCTGTTGGGCTAGAGACAGACTGGGTGATGCCAGGAGACAGCCCAATATACACATACATACCTATATAGAGAAAAAACTCTTATAATCTTATAAGTTAACCATTCTTTCTAGAAAGTATATGGTGTATCCCTTTAAGTATGCATGTCCCCATGTGCAATTAGCCTAGTTGTGATTTTTAGTTATTCAAGAATAAGTATAAATGCTTGTAATCATATGTGTGCTTTCTTAATGTCTTTGTCATCCTATCATGTTTGGTTTTGTTCTAAACCCCTAAGAATGCTTTAATCAACTGTGTATGTTATGTTACTATAATATGTTTTATTCTACTTTTAAAGTACTTTTGAGAAAAACGTACCCAGATCTGACACCTCATAAGATATGCAAATTAGACCATAAAACCAGACAAAGAAGATATTTCCCGCTTCAGAATCACGCTGGCCAGTCAAAACTTGAGAGGAGTGGAGATGTTTTGCTATATAACAAACCAATGCGTCTTCACCAGTAGCTTAGCTTGACTTTGTTTTCCAGTTTGTCTTCTTTTGACCAGTCTTCATTTGTCCGTCCTCACTGTCTTTCTTGGACCTGCGAGATGGACTTCTTCTTTCTTATTTTCTGGGCATCTTACTTTTGAGTTAAACCTTGTTTGAACATCCCGCCGAAGACCCTCCCGGGAGAAAGGACCAATCGCTCCAGCTCGAAACGCACTGAAACCTCTGCAGAACGACGTGCATCTTTTGAACTACAGCATCCAAAATTGCCTATGCAAGTATAAGAAAACATTTCTTCCGCTGCGTTTTACAGCTTACATTTGCTGAACTGATTCTGTGCTGGTTTTCAAAGGTTTTAACTGTCTGTAATTTGCCATTCTGTGACCACCTCTGTTTTCCCTGACTTTACTTTCGTTTCATTATATGTATGTTAGTTAGTCATATATGTATTCATAGTTTCACATATTAAATCCATTATATTCATGCTTTATTGTTTCTCTTGCTGCTCATTAAGAAAACCAAGTCACTTCTACGTTCCGATTTTGCTAACTGCTTTATACTTTAGTGCTAGAATAGGAAGTTATTCCTCATGGCCAGAAGAATAATTTCCTTTGTAATAGTTGATAAGGAAAATTGGACTGATAGTTTGCTGGACAAACTAGACCAGTCTTTCTAAAATTAACTTTAAACTAGAACTAATTTTGAACATATATACGTAGTTAATTATAATCCATTGTAATTCATTTACCATATATGCCTAATTCCCTTTTTGGTTGATTTATATTATAATTGATCATAACGTGTTATGATTTGATTATATATATATGTATATTTCACCCATAATTTGAGCTAATTAATTCATTAAATCGTTACAGTTAGGAACAAATTAACCTCCGTTGGATGAAGCTGATTGGATCCTTTGTTTTAAAAGACACCCCTTGAGGAGAGCTAAATATCAGACCTCACCTAATACAGTCCCTTTTTCAGACCTACATAAATTACGAAACTAATTTATTGATTTAGTCGCAGGGCAGTGCTGACAAGTTTTAGTGCACCTGTATGTGTGTGTGTGTGTGTGTTTGTATGGGAGAGAGAGCAGGAGAAAGCAAATAAAATGTTATTTTGTAGGAAAATCATGGAAATGGTTTGTGATTTATATCCTGTTATTTGTTATATTTATTTGTTTGGTCAATGTCTACATAGGTTTTGGTTCTTTTCTATTGTAGGCTGTCAGGACCTTTGAAATAACTGAAATCATTTTGTGAAGTAATATGGAACTGTAATGCAGTCAAAACCTGCCTGAAACTACTTTAGCTGTGTGTATACTGTAAATAATTGCACACCTTAGACGGTTTGTCAACCAATCAAAATGAAACATTCAACAGCCTTGTAGTAACTACAGCTAAACCTCTGTAAATTCTCAGTAAGAACTTTTGTAAATGTATGAAAGAAATGTAGTGTATATAAAAAAGTGTAACTGGTTTGTAATAAGTGACAATTGTAATGGTGTTTTTGGAGTTGTTTAATCAAAATTCTTCCTGTTCTACATACTTGAGTTTATCCAGTCTGTAGTTTGGATCCTTCAGTTTGCCGTTGAGCAGCTGGACTCCTGAATCTCCTGGGTGATTGTAGCTCAGATCCAGCTCTTTCAGGTGTGAGGGGTTTGAACTCAGTGCTGAAGACACAAAACCACAGCCTTCCTCTGTCACCATACAGCCAGATAATCTACAAAGACACAGCAACAGTCCACATTACATTAGTTTGTCAATCAGATTAGTTACTATCACACACTGACCTGTGCTGTTTGTATTTACAACTGTTATTTTCTGTAGATTCAGTCACAAAAGTAACAAAAGTGTCTGTGGGAGTGTACCAGAGTAAAAGTATTCAATTACTTTTATAATTGTAGTTAAGTCATCAGACACATTTATACTTACTTGTATTATAGAAATTGTAGTTGTTAATAAATTCTTTGTTTCCCTTAAATATCTTTAAATATTTTATTTAATAACTTAATGTAAAATAACTAAAGCTTTTATTTTAGCAGAAAACCTCAGGGAGCTAATGACAATAAAACACCAGTGATACACCTTAATGCTTTTTAATTGTTGAGAAGATTTATAAACAATTCTAATTATAAAATTGGGAAAATTTCTGGCACATGTTGCATTCTCAGATCCATGTTATGAGTGGCATTTACTGCAATAGACTCAAACTCAGCTCCTGGAGGGCCACTGCCCTGCTGAGTTTAGCTCCACCCTAATTAAGCACATCTGATCTAGCTAATCAAAGTCATTAGGATTACTAGAAACTTCCAGGCAGGTGTTTTGGAGCTGACTGGATCTAAACTCTGCAGGACATACTGAGTTTAAGACCACTGATTTGTTGTGAACTAAGCCACCCTAACACAAAGGATCATGAGTTGCTCGTGTGTAAATTAATACAGTGCCATGCTTCCCTCTGAAACATGGAGCATGTCAGGATGTATATTTATATGATTACATCACAACCTTTACAATTTGATATTCATACTAAGCCATATCCTGTTCTCTTAACCATATATTGTTAGAATTCATAAAAAAAAAAGTGCCTGGCCAACTGACAAGTAATACCGTTTCATTTAATCGCCTTTTGGTGTGCGGTGTTAATTTTGAACCTGATCTGGCTGAAATGCTAGGGTGTCCTGCACACAGCCACTAGAAGGCACTGCTAGCTTGTTCAGTGCTGTCAGAAGCAAACCATGCATGAAATAGATGCATTTTACAGCTTGTTTAGTAACTGTTTAAAGCCATTTCGCAATTTCAATCTTCATACAGTCCATTCCCGTCCCCCCACACCAAACAATATTTTTCTCAAACTTATGCAGTCCACGTGGGTCATACTTCTGTATAAATATGGAAAAATATTACATTCCTGCAAATGTTGTTTTGTCTCTTATTCTGGCATTCCATTGAGAGCAGGTCATTTATCGTGATAGCATTATTATAGCCAGGGCAGACTTGGTGATTTGAGGCCCTTAATTCAAGTTCTTTTAATTTTGTAACTCTAATTTGCTGTCTCATAGTTCACTAGTTCACACTTACATATAATCAGATAGAGTAAAGGTTATGCGTATTTGGCATGCTGTCTGAAAGGAGGGAGTACTCCCCCACCCCCATTCCCATCCCAGGCTGAGATATGAATAGTTATTATGAGTCAGGATATGGGGTGGTCGAGGGATGCTGGAAAACTGTTGTGGGACAGAGGTAACCACTGAATAAAAATTCTGGAGTTTTGAGTGGTGAGTGGATACTGACTAACTTAAATGCCTCTGATTGGCCATTGTGTTCAAGAAATCAACAGATATGTCTGTGATTGGCTACACTGCTCAACACTGCAAAATCATGTTGGAAAGAGGAACCTTTGACATTCTCTAGAGCAGAAACACAAATACACTCTTGAGCATTTGCTTAATATGTTTCACCAAGTCAGGGTCCCTGATTCCCTGGGGCCCTAAGCGGCCGGTTACCTCGCTTATTGGTTAAGTCTGCCTCTGATTATAACATACCCAGATAGCACAAGTACGTGTGGCCGACGTCAGCCCCAGAGTGGAATGTCGGCCTCTTATCTATAACATCTTATAAGTATCAGCCAGGCATAGGCGTGTATCTTCATTCAGTGCTCTATTTCCAGCTCGTTGCCTTTGGGTCGGCCCACTGCTGAAGGCCAATGCCGCACTTATCTGTTTGCGCGTGACCATTCATCAACCTACCAGAGAATAGGCGACTCCAGCGACATCTGTAGATTTCAGGTAAGTTTTCACCTGAGGTAAATTAGAAAAAAATCTTTTGTTAATTCTGTGACACTTAAAAGTTACTAAGGCACTCGGTTTACTATAGGCAGTTTGTAATCACAATTTCTCGGAGGTGAAGGGCCAGATGAGCAGCGGAATGCTAGGTCAGCCCAGCTTGTTTTTAGCTCAGAAATGTTCATACTGTTGTGCCTAAGTTTTTGTAAGTAGCCAAATTATCTGAACTTATCTCGTCCTCTGCAAAATATACGGATCAGGTCATTAAGCTGGTAATGGGAGATGTTTATTTATGTAAATGCTGCGTAACTTTGATTAGTTAACTAATGTTAACTAATGAACCTTATTGTAAAGTGTTACCAAATACTTTAAATGCTGACTGTGGTTCAGTTGTTGACTGTCAACAACTTTAGGCATTTAAGTTATTTTTCACATAAATATGGCCTCTAAAATGTTTGAATTTATATCCCTAATGCAATATCAGGGGGTAAAGATATCATTAGAGTTCTTACAGTTATGGCTATGCTCTTGTTACCAGATGAGATGTAATCCCTAGCATTTGGTGCTGAGATTCTTCAGGACAAGGCCTTGATGCCATCTACACTCGTTACATGAAGATGGTGAGTTTCACAATAGCTGCCACAGTCACAAATCAAGATACCGAACACAACAGACTTCAATCTGTATTAATCTATTTTGATAGGTTTAATGTTACATTATTAGCCTGGAAAATACACTAATTTGACTAGAAACATCAGAGACCGGAAAGGTAAAGCATACTTCCAGTTATGAGTCGGGTGCGACTTGCGTTTGGGAAAAAATGTGGATATACTACTACAACTAATAATAATAATAATATTAAGTAAATATTTTTAAGAAAGGTTATTAACAAGATCTTTTAAAAACATAATTAATTATAAAATGACCCACTATGAAAATAGTTTTACTGTGTTATATGTCTTTTCTTTTTCATTACAGCACATCACTGATAGGCTTTCCTGTGTAAACCATCATATTTATCCAAATGAGGTTTGTAAATGCATGAATTCTATATATTTTACATTAATCATTAATTCTGTATAAAAATTACCATTAGAAGAAAATGTGACAAGGCCTCTCACAAAATGCCATATTAAAGGAATATTCAGAGTGCAAGTCAAAACTGTTTTATTTGGGCAATATTATGCTACAAATATCGTCTATTGAGCTAAAGTTAAATTGAACCTGGAATGTTAATTTGTGTTACCAGATGCGATACTTTGTAATGGGCATGCACAATGCTCTAAAAATTTAACTCTTGAACAGGCGTGATATGACGTCACGCTCTGCAGAGTCTTTTTTATAAACATGAATTCAACATTTAACAAGTAGTATATTCAAAATATACAATCTACTCGACTTTACTACAATTTTTTTTTTTTTAATTCAACCAAGAGGTCACACCTTCGTGTATCGATTTTCTAATCTTTACACATATTCGCGTGATGTTGTGTTTGTGAGAGAGAAATGAAAACTACCATTACTTTTGTATATAAACAAGTGATGATTAATTGTTAACAAGGGATTGGCTGGACCCTGCTGACCCAATCAGTATTTCTCATCCAGTGGTCATACTTTAATTTTCCAGTTTCTCTAGTATTGCATCCTTCTCATGGGCATTTCATGACTTTTCAGTGTGGGTTAAACCTCTTTTTTGGCCCATAATATGTATTTTTAAAAAAGTAATTAAAAATAGTTTTGTCTATGCTATTGAAATTGTATGTTACATCTTTGTCACCTTTTTCACCCAAGGAGTTTAAATTCCTGATAATACAAGAGTGAGGAACTTACATTTTAATTGCAAAGGAAAACCAATTAATCTGCTATATTCTTCTGTCCTCCATTTTCAAGGGTAAGATTTCTTTATAAACCATCTACTCACCCATATGTCTTTATTTTTGTGGAACACAAAAGGAGAGAGTCACATCGTCTCAGTCACCATTAGAAAAGAAACAGTGATAGTGAATTGTGACTGAGGCTGTCAGTCTCATTATGTTCTTCCTTACATCTCCTTTTGTGCTTCAATAAAAATAACATGTTTGGTACAAAAGAACATGACCAGTTTTGTTCTTGAGTAAATATTGTTTTTAATTTTTTAACTCGAGACTGTTAAGCCTGTAATTTACTTGTATACCTCTGTGTGTATTTGAATGTAAATGCCTTTTCTATTAGTTATATTGAAGGTTCGTATAATAGAAGGTTGTATGCTCTTAACATGTAGGCTATCTGTAACTATATTTTGAAAATATTAAAACAATGTTAACTGAATGTGATGTGTGATTATTACATAAACATGCTAATTTATCTATTAGTATTAAGTTTTTGAGGTTTTTAAAACAGAAAATGTGTTAACTGTATAAAACTTTAACCCAACTTAAATCAACATTGTTTCAACGTGAGGTAATCAAACCAGGTCGATTTCATGTTGAATACGTGTTTATCCTGTAGCGTCGTTTCACTCAACTGATATCAACATTGTGTCAGCATAAGGTAAGCAAACCATCTGCATCGATTTTCCGTTAGTTTTGAATAGCGTGTCTGACGTTGGTCTTTGATGCCGTGAGAAACCTTGATTCTAGGTTGATTCTATGTCAGTGTGCTATCTGGGTGTAGCCTGAAAGGTTCAGCCTAAATAAATAAAGGTCCTAGAATGCCCATGCAGAGCGGTCAGGATTTACAGCTTTGCATCGTCCAGACATCGGTCGGAGAACATTCGCGATCAGATGCCGACGTCTCTGCGACATTTTCCCAATTAGCAAACACTCCCTGAGCTACATCTTGGCGATGGAACTTTGTGCATCGGGTCAACATCGGCCCGACGTACGTGTGTTATCTGGGTAGTTAATTATTTTAAAACCATTTACCTCAATATCTCCAGCTGACAGTTTGGACTCTTCAGTCCATCAGAAACAAGCTTCACTCCAGAATCCTGCAGGTCATTGTTACTTAGGTCCAGCTCTCTCAGGACAGAGTTTGAGGATTGTAAAACTAAAGACAAATGTTCACAGGACTGAGCAGTGAGATTACAGCACTGTAGCCTGTGTAGAGAACAAAACAAACAAACAGCAACAGTAATGCTTATTATGAAGCGTTTGTAATCAGGAAAATCCTTTGACTGTAGTGATGTAAGCAAAGCTAAAACAATTTTCTCTTCATAAAACATTAAACCTGTATTTATATCATCACACACATAACATTTATTCATTTTTCTGAACAGTCTAGGCCAACAACTCAACAATGTAAAATGAAGGCCCAAGTACAAAACACTAAAAGTGTATATAAATGAATGTAAAGAAGACTCTTACAGTGCTCTTCTGGTGTTTTTGATCACTGGCAGCAGTCTCATCAGTGCTTCATCAGATCTTCTGTATTTCTGCAGTTCAAACTTTTCTTGAGTCTCTTCTGAAATCAAGAGCACAAACACCAGAGCAGACCACTGAGCAGAGGAGAGATTCTGTGCTGAAAGATTTCCTGAGCTCAGATTCTTTTGGATTTCCTCCACAAAGTCATCTTTCAGTTCACTCAGACAGTGGAAGAGATTGATGGTCCTCTCTACTGATATCTCCTTCTCTATTTTCTTTTTGATATAGTCAGCAGTGTTTTTAACACTCTCTGTTTTGAGTTCCAGTCCTGGCAGTAGTTCCTTCAGGTCACTCTGATTGGACTCCAGTGAGAGACCCAGGAGAAACCGGAGGAAAAGGTCCAGGTGTCCATTCTCGCTTTCTAATGCCTTCTTGATTGCAGCCTTACGAAGCTGAAACAGTGGCTTTTTGGATAGTTTCCACGTGAGTTTTTCTCTCCGAGATGGAAGAAATAGGTCAGCTTTCTCATCTTTGCTAATCAAAAACACATAAAGAGCAGCAAGGAATTCCTGGACACTGAGATGTACGAAGCTGTAAACGTTTCTTGCCTTTTCTTCCTGAAACATTCGAGTGCATAACCCAGAGTACACTGACCCTTCGCTGACATCTAATCCACATTTCTCAAGATCTTCTTTGTAGAAAATCAGGTTTCCTTTCTCCAACTGTTGAAAGGCCAGTTTCCCAAGCTTAAGAATAATCTGATCAAAAGACCTTGCATTGGCTTTAAGTTCAGGGTCATCACAGTATTTTTTTTCCATCTGTTGCTGCTGAGAAATTAAGAAGCTTGTGTACATTCCTGTGAGAGTTGTGGGAGTTTTGTCATTGCTCTCTCGAGCCAGTAGAGGCTGAAGAACAGTGAGAGAGATCCAGCAGAAGACAGGGATATGGCACATGATGTACAGACTTCTAGATTTCTTGATATGACTGATGATTTTTTCGGAAACCTCAGTAGTGCTGTTATTTTTGAAGTATTGCTCTTTCTGCTCATCGTTAAATCCTCGCACCTCCGTCACTTGATCAATGTAGTCACGGGGTATCAGACTGGCTGCTGCTGGTCTGGATGTGATCCAGATGAGAGCAGAGGGAACCAGATGTGTCTTGATAAGGTTTATTATTATCTTACTCACTGTTGTTTTTTCATTTACATTTGTAAATATGTCATCTTCTTTAAAGATCAACGGCAAACAACATTCATCCAGCCCATCAAAGATGAACATGACCTTACCATCACCTTCAGGAAGAGAGGGCAGTTCTTCAGGACTACTAAAAAAGTATTTGTTAAGCAGTCCCATGAGACTGTACTCTTCTTTAATCAAATTCAATCTACGGAATGGAAGTGGAAATATGAAGACTATATCCTGATTTTCTGTTCCTTCAGCCCAGTCAAAGATGAATTTATTGACAGAGACAGTTTTTCCCACTCCTGCGATCCCCATTGTCAGCACTTTTCTTTTTCGTCGACCCGTATCACACTGGACTTTAAACATGTCATTACACTTGATTTGCGTCTCCTTGGCAGTCAATCGGTTGTGATTTGATTCGATCTGTATCACCTCATGGTCATTAACTCTTCCTCCAGTCTCATTATCGACCATATATAAATCAGTGTAGATATCATTCAGGTATTCCCGATGACCCGTCTGTGAATTACCAACCAACATCTGCTCGTAGTCCTGTTTCAATTTTTTCTTCAGATTGAGTCTGGTCTTTGTGTAATCATGGAGAGTAGCTTGAGTGTCATCTGCAGTTGAGCCTTTAAAAAATAGGGAAAAAGACTAAGTGATCGTGTTTTTCATAAGTTCACGCTTCTACTATATTCAAATTAATCACACTCTTACTACAGTAGTGTTTACTTGCACATCTTACACTGATTATGCCGAGGATGTTAACATATGGTGATGGAACTGCCTTGATTAATGCAGACTTGAATGCAATTGGCTTCAATATTAAAATTCCATAATAACTTTCTTTTTCTAATTCCTTCCAGATCATTTATTGGATTGTCACTATTGGACTCGGATCAACTTAAGGCCATGCTGACCAAAATTATTAAAAGCTTTTTGATTAAACCGTTGACCCTCTAGTATACCACACAAGACATGAGACTGTATAAGGGTTAGGTTAGGGTTATTGCAATGGCCCTTCGTATGTGGAAGTTGCTAGTGTAACAGACGTAGGCTATTGAGAGATGTGCATGTAAACCTCACTCCCTTGATCTGAAGAGGTGCTCTAGCGACTGACGCTAGAGAGCACAGTCTTTAGCCTCCTTGTTAGAGCTCCCGCTTCCCATGTAGATGGGCCCGGGTTTGAGTCCCATTTAGAGCAGGTGGTTCGAACTGGAGGGACTACACTTGCAGAAGTTTTAATTCAGGGTGTAAGACCCTTGTAAACTATTTGTAAAATCATGGCTAGACACTCTGTTCTATTAAATGTACATGTATAAGATCTGTCACTGTTCTGTCTTTGTAGTTGTTGCTGGCTGTTATATTTTCTCTTGTTTGCATGTACAGGCAGTGATTGTTATTTACCCCGTATCTCTTCTGAATGAGCTCCAACAGTGGCAGATGTCTTCATATTGCCTTCAGCCTGACCTATGTGAGAGAGAGAGAGGATCACTCACTGGGAAACATAAATCACAAAATCACATCAGCAGAGTTAAGAGCAAAGATTAAGTCAAACCATCACACTAGTCAACAGTCAATTACAGTCACAGTGAACTCAACGTTACATTTCTTGTGATTGTTCTCCAGCTGCTCAGCCAGATTATTCTGGTCCATCTTCCTCAGGATCTCCACCATGATCTTCACAGCTTCTTCTGGTCCAAAACATGCTACCATCTTATCCACAGTTTTTAACCTATCTGCATTCTCCATGTCAGAATTTGATATACACTCATGATCTTTTGTTAGGTGCCACTGAAACTTCTTCAGTTCAGCTTTTTTCAGTTCATTCAGTGATTTCTCAAGAAGTTCTTCAACAGATGCCATCGCCCTTCACAGATTTACAGCTGCAGGAAAAAAAAGAAAAAGATCTGAAGTAGTTTCACTCTTAACATGCTAGCAATGAGAACCCTAGTAACCATCCCAGAATGCCCTAGCAACACATTAGCAACCATTTAGCAACACCCTAGAAAATTAGCTGCTGCTCCCCACCCCCTTTTCCAAAAGTGTTTCCTCGGATACTCTGCAAACAACTAATAAAACATCAGCTTGTTTTCTTTGGAACTTAAACCTGTCATACCAGAACTTTTTCGCAAAACTAATAGAACCAGTTTTCAAAAGGACTCATGACATAAGAGTGAAACTATGTGGAGAATCACTGTCTGTTGTCAAAAGACCCACAAACAACATATCTGAAATTACAGGATATAGATTTACATGAAATAGTTTCAAGTCCCAGAATTAACGCTCCAGATAAATGATTTGTTATTAAAGCGTCTACGTTAAGAAACCACTGTCAATTTTAACATGAAAGCAAGCATTACTGTATGTGTGATTTGGCATGGCAGCCAAAACAAATAATAAATAACAATTGCCGCAAAATCCTACTTTTTGACTAGGCCCGGTTGCAGAATCAAAACGGCTGCTTCTGAAATTAGTGAGGGTATTTCTCGTCCTTTTCTATATGATGATTACTGTGTCAGTCATCGCAATTTCGAGAGTGAATCCTGTATTTATATGTAGATGGGACTATGTATTGAAGTATGCATGTGGCCGCTTTTAGAGCATGGAAAACAAGTTTTATCCAAATTCGGAATATTAATTATTATATATCACCTAAACAGTGCACAATCGCTACCTTTATAATCACTAAAAAGCTGTCACTCATTCATTGAACGCAATCTCACAAAGTTCTTTTATATTAATCAGTGAAGATAAACACAAAATGAATCTCTTATTTACATAAAGTCTACACTTTGTTAGAGAAGATTTTCAAGCTTGCAGAACTCAGCACTGGACAACTCGAGCGGTGAGTGGATTCTAACTTAAACACCTGTGATTGGCTGTTGCATTCAAGAAATCAGCAAACATGCCTGTGATTGGCTACATTGCTCACCGATGCGTTGGAAATTAAATGATTTGGCGCTCTACAGAGCGCAAACACAGATACACTGGATCATTTGCCAACTCTTTTTCTCTTATAATATGATATTATTATAAAGAAAACAGATCCTAGAACAGCAGTTATGGATAGCTTTTCCCTCTAAAAGCAATCAGAAGCAGCAGCAGGCAGTGGTTCGTTTGAGTGAGAAAACTATCAAGTCTGTAATCATAATCATAATCATAAATGCTACCCATCCCTGAGCAAGTGAGCATAGATATATTTTCACTCGCTGAACACTCTGAGCGCTTGAGAGTTTTGCTCTCCATCAAGTGATCTGTACTATTTCAGTTCAGCTCAATGCGCAGCGTACCTGTATTTGATGTACTGCAAACTCTAGTGTGAAGCCGCATGACTTGCTATCACTTTACTGAGAGCAATGTGTTTCTCATACACAAGCAAAGAGAGAGAGAGAGAGAGAGAGAGAGAGAGGCCATCTCAATTTGAAGGATCCTTGGAAGGCAGCCTTTGTTTCTCGCCCTTCATTCAGCCTGTTTTGAAGGATGCGTCTGGGAGACCGCAGACGGTTGTCATTCACTGTATTACATTAATAAAAACCCAGTTAATATAAAGATTTGTAATACAAAGTACTTTTCCAAAATTAAGTTTTAATAGTATTTTCGTGACATGACCGTGACACTTACTAGACCCGACGTCTCATTCTAGCATTTAATTGCTGAAGAGAACACTAGCCTACAAGCCTCAGAAGGACTGAACTAGAAAGGACGCAGTCTCAGTAGGATGCAGAATTATCGCTAGTTTGACATGTTCACCGACAGCCAATTAATGACCGTTGCGATCAAATTTTACTTCCGACGAAATTCTGGCAGTGTCAGAAGATTTGGCGCACAATCCTCCAGTGTGATTTCTCCTATGACGAACATCAAATTGTCTTCATTTTTCAAGACAAGCCGTGATCAAAATTAACGCAAGAGATTTCTTTGTTAGCCACCATTTCAGTCCCGTGTGTAATGAAGCTCACTGTCACTGAATGTGTGTGGGTTGATGATGTAAAACTTTTCATGCGTGCGTCCATTTTTAACGCATCTTGACTGTCGTACAGTAAATGACAGCTGAGATCCAACAGTGTGACACGAGGATCATGAACGTACAGTCTGACAAGCAACAATCATAAAGGACTATTATAAATCGCAGTGTGCACCCGCCTTTAGTTTGTATTCATCAGTTCCTGTTTTCCTTTGTTCAGTTTACTCCTTTGTTGTCATGGTTACTATTTTTTTTTTTTATTGTAACCACTTACAAGCAAACAAACAAACAAGGTACATAATCAAATCACTGAATATCACAACATATGATCAGCCATTGGTTGAGCATAGCTAATAACCAACAGAGATCACAATAAAACAAACTGACAAAAAAATCAAATAATAAATCAATAAACAAAATAATATATATGTTAAAAAAATTAGATAAATCAAAAGGGTCTTTTTAAATTAATTTATACGTGTCCAGAAAAGAAATATACTTGAGGGCTTTCTTGTTTTCTTACCAATTTTAAAGATTTGCACATGAGTTTAACCTCATTCATCCATTGGTTAAAGTATGGTTACTAATATGATATAACGTTCAGCTGTGTTACCCTCATTATCGTCTGTCCAGTCTCGTTAATGTTATGTGACGTCCGTTTGTCCGCCTGCCTTCTGTTGGAGTTCATCAAAGACTGTTTGTATCTGAATCTTCATCTTCGTGTGTATTCCTAATACGTACCGTGGCAATTGCAAATTTATTATATTTTTACTCATATCATTAAACAAATATAAAGTTTTTATTTTAAAAAGTTGTTCATTTTAAACTTTAATAATAATACCAGCTGATAGGCTCCCTGACAGGATCAGAGTTTTGCCTTGAGAAAAATTAACATGTAGGTACGTACCTGATATTTATCCAAATGAATCGATATTGAATCAAGATCAGAATCAAATCGCAAGCTTATGAATTGAAATCACAAAATGAGTGTCAAGCACTAATAAAAACAGTAGCCACCAGTCATTCTGCCTTGTAAACACTGTAACATGTTTTCACCAAACTTTATGAATCAATGTGAATGGATACATGGCACTTTTATATCTATACGTCAGTACTTTATAAAGTAATATTTACTAACCATGAATAATGACGATGTAGATGTTTGTTGTTCCTCCACTGAACTTGTGTCTTGAGCAGAAGTTATTATGAAACTCTTTACAGTTCTGCGTTTTTATAAAGGAATGTGTAGAAGGAAGTTTTCTTCAGAACTTAAACCTGTTATACCAGAACTTTCTCAGAAAACTAATAGAACCAGTTTTCAAAAACTGTGGAGAATCACTGTCTGTTGTCAAAAGACCCACACACAGATATCACTGAAATATATTAATATGTGAAAAAGCATGTGAAACTGCACAAGTACCGGCCAAATGCTCTGTCCGCTCTTCACAATTGTTTTGGGTATACTCTGGTTAATGTGGACGGGGGTTAATTGTTGAATGTCACACTGATAACCACTAATGCTGATGGACATAATATATCCGATGTTCAATGATGTTGCACATGCAAAGTTAAAAACGGTGTGGAGATGCAACTTTGCATTTTGGAGAAACTTTACAGTTTGGTTCAGTGGACATGTGGGTTTAAACAGGATTTTTTTCTGTTTATTCAGTTGATCTTCATCCTTGAAAGCACTGAAGTTGTCATGGATGCCATTATGTTTTACATCTTCTGCAGTGAACATAGTAAGGACAGGAATTTTGAGCCATATAGTTGTCCAAACTGAGTGAAAAATAGTCACAGAATATCATTGGCATAGTCAATGTGAACTCCAATTAGGCTGTTATCGCACAAGAAAAAACAGCATAAAGTTTTTGTACTTCTTTTAAGTTGTTTATTTGTAACTAATAAACAATAATTCCTGCAATAAAATAATGAAAATTATTAATACAAACAGCTAAAAACAAAAGTATCAAAGCAAAACACTGCAACAATGTTATTTATTGAAATATATTTATTGAATAGTAATACTTGTAAATAAATATAAATGGGGCTATAATTCATTATAAGCATGTGCTTCATAGAAAGTTACCAAAACGCCTACCTGGTGCGCACGTAAACAGTGCGCATGCGTGAGCCTGCATGTCTGCCGCCAGATGCGTAGTGATGCCAGTTCGCATGCGAGTGAAGATGGCGGAAGACGGCGCGGTGGATGTGGAGACGCAGAGAGAAGAGATCGCGACGCTCTTGAAGACGCCACTCTGCAGAGGAGAGACCTGGTGAGACACACTGGATAAAACAGACTCAAAATAAAACACGAGCTCTGATGACTTTATCAGTGTTTCATCAATAACATCAGAATCAATCATGATGATCATTCAGAGATCAGAAGCAATCTTCATGATCGGTCCGACATCAGAATCGCTAATGATCAGTGTCAGGATAGTGTGAGTCACTTCTGTCAAAACACTCACACTGACTACTTGTACAACTACTTCCGCGTTCTTCTTATTATGACCACTGGTAACACCATTGGTATTATGTTTTGGCAACACCTAGTTATTCACCAAGTTATTAATGAGAACAGATTATTTGGTTGATTCAAATAATGAATCATGTTTTCAGCGTTGGCATGGATTTTCTGGAATGTTGAATTTGCTGAAGTGTTCCTATAAGTATTTATTTTGCAGGATCCATATTTGGAAAAGTTCAAAAGAACAGCATTTATTCAAAATATAAATCTTTTCTAATAATATAAATCTTCACTATCACTTTTTATCAATTTAACACATCCTTGCTAAATAAAAGTATTAATTTCTTTCAAAAAAAAAGGAAAAATTACTGATCCCAAATTTTGAAATGTAGTGTATATTTATATTTTAAATAAATGCTGTTCTTTTTTTTTTTCTTTTTTTTTATATTAAGCAGCACAACTTTTACCAACATTCATAATAAATCAGCACATTAGTATAAATCCTGAAGGATCATGTGACACTGAAGACTGGAGTAATGATGCTGAAAATTCAACTTTGCATCATTTTAAATTGTAATATTTCACAATGTTACGTTTTTTTTTCTGTATTTTTGATCAAATAAATGCAGGCTTGATGAGCACAAAAGAGACTTCTTTCAAAAACATTAAAAATAGTAATGTTTCCAAACTTTTGACTGGTACTATATATAATATATATATCCTTCTTTTGCACGCCGCTTTTAAATCGCAAATTCGAAAAATGCGCACGGGCATTCGTAATGGTGCAGAGCGAACGTTTTCAATGAATTTTTCTGGAAGTTGAGCTTCTATATGAATGAACTGAAAAGCTCACTCCGCGCCAGTGGGGACACACCGTTATGAATGGCTGTGCACATTTTACTTTCACTTTCAAATTAGAGGCAGTTCAGGGGCGGCAATTGCTTCAATGGTGGATTCGTTGTTATTCTTCATGAAAAACAACTAATCCTTTGCAGGTTCCCTATTAGCATTGGGTTTAAATCCAAAATATTTTACATATTTTACAATTTTACATTTCGCTTTGAAACCAAATCTTTCGCCATCGTCTTACGCCCGTTTCACACCGCAAATGTGAGCAGCGGCTATTTTTTCGCCGTGCATTCACACCGGGAGCAGGAGCAGTGCGTGAGCATTGTTACAGTTTACATGCAAATGTTGTACACCTCCTCATGTTATCAAACTTTCAAGAGTTGTCTTTGTAAAGAAATGCTCACTTTTCGTGTAGCTTGGAACCGCTGCTGTACAAATGCTTCCAGTGTGAACACTCGCGAGTCTCAAATTTCTACCGGTTAATCGTGTCTACTGGTTCATCGCCCAGCTTTACATCCTCTAATATTTTTAGCTTCATTCAAGTCCTTTTCACTCCGTGTGCGTTGCTACTTTCTACTGCTAAAGACATATAAAGCACCATATTAAGAGCTGCAGATGACATGGTCATATTAACAACGGTAACAGAAACACAGTGAGCAGAACGATATATTAATACTTCCACTAAAAACTGGAGAAAACTAGAATACAGCAAATATAGTTATGTTATCTGCCATACATATATGACTGACCGTTCAAACCAGGTTTGTCCTGAACCGGACCGCGGTCCGCTTTCGCTGCGCATCCATTAATATCAATAGGAATAATGCACTGTAAAGATGAAGAGTGAAACTTTTAAAAGCTCAAGCGTGGGTGAGTGAAAATATATCTGTGCTAAACTTATTCTTAGACCCACGATCTGCAGATCAACGTGCTTCGCCTTTTCTCTCCAATACAGTAGGAAGAATTGAGTAGAGAAAATGAAATGTGTGTTAGCTGTGACATGATTGACAGGCCGGTTTACGGTGACAGGGTGAACGTAACTATGCACTAGTTTTATGATGTGATATGTCCCAAAACTTGCCTACAACACAATCAAGAGTGTATACTTTTAGGGCATAGTATTAGTAGGCAAGATGGGATGCTGCATTATATTTGAGTCATTTCCTGTTTCCTGCAGGTATTTGGTGAGCAGTGACTGGTTCAGGCAGTGGAAGAAATATGTGGGTTTTGACAGCTGGGATAGATGTCAGACTGGAGACCAGAACATTTATCCTGGACCCGTGAATAACTACAGCCTGTTCAAAGGTTTGTCTTACACACTGGAGTCAAGTCATTCATAATCAAACACCTAGTGGCGCAAGATGTAATTGATACAACCGCAATTTGAAGCACCAAGTTAGTTTTAAAAGGTGATTTGCTCTATTTTGATCGCTATCGTAGACATCAGTGTTTATATCCTAAATTTAAACTTTTATCTCAGTACTTCTATGAATATTTAACACAGATAAATAAATACTGTGTGGTTCAAAACTGCTCTCTGGCTCAGCGGCAGCACGAACACAGATTTGAATGTTCTGGTATGATTTTGTCAAATATTAATAGACACAGGTGAATCATTGTCATTAACATATTAGATCACGTGGGTGTTCGAATCGAGATTGCGATCTTTTTACGATTAATCGTGCAGCTCTAATGCTGAATTTGGTGTTACATCAGGGGTGGACTTGAATCGGTTTGGATTGGGTTTGATTTGGATTGGTGATTTGAGCTTTGCACATACAGAGAGTGCATCAAATATGGTAATGTTTATGTGATGGTGATAAAGGCCTAAATTAAATCTGTCTGAACTGGCATTTTTGGGTGAACTATACACAATGCATATATGTATTCCAATATTTTGTGGCACGATATGTTGTTACGCCCCAAGTAATTTATGACATAATGTGGAAGCAGTGCCAAATATGGGATCAACAGAGGCACAGAGAAGAGACAGACATATTCACAGATGAAATATGAAACCAAATAAATATATGATTATGATAATATATGATTTGTTCAAGTTCTTCAAGTGGTCTCCGGTAGTTTTAAAAGAATGATGAATATTTATTATATAATATATTTTATTATGAATATTACGTATGGTTTGCATACGTAACCTTTAGCTTAGCATTTTCTGTCTCCCGGTTGTAGTTGGAGATAAGATGGACATTAAGGAACACCTCATCGATGAACTGGACTATATCACTGTGCCCACGGAGGGCTGGAATAAGCTTGTGAGGTGGTACGGGCTGACTGACCGACAGGAGCCCATCGCTCGAAAGGTAACGCTGTCCATGGAAGAGAACCTGCTCTGATTGTAATAAATGACTGATAATAAAGCAGGAAACACACTTTGAGAGGCTCATGGGTACTGTTGTCAAAAGTACTGACTGCAATACCAAGTCAGTACTGAAATTTTAAAAATGTGACGCTTTAATCGCTGATTCGTAAATGCCTCTGATTGGCCGTTGTGTTCACACGCTCAACAGATATGTCTGTAATTGGCACTGTTGATAATGTTTGTTCTTCCTCCTCAGGTGGTGCTAGTGGGGATGTTTGTGAAACACTGTAAGGTGGAAGTCTACCTCACCAAACTGAATCTGTGTGAAAACAGCAACATGGACAATATTGTCATGAGAAGGTTCAGCAAAGTAGACACCATAGGTATGATCAGACTTTTTTTCTTTAGCTGATGGTTATTGATTGTTTGTGAAGCAACAACCAACTATCTTTGCAACCAGACAGTATCATTGTTTCTAGCACTGCCCCCTAATAAACGAAAAAAAACTTAGTTGATCAAAATTGTATTAGTTTCAGAAAAAGAAACTCCAAAGGAAACGAAGTGGCAAAGTCAAGCAGTCCATAAGGGACCAATTGTTAACAGTGGTTCTTTGTGGTAATTACAGTGTTTGTGAAATTATGTCTCACAAAGTTTTCAAATTACTGATTTTTCAAAAGTTATTCATTCAAATATGTATGAATTGTACATCATTTTACAGATTGAAATGGCGCTTTTGCAAGCATGTCATGTGCCATACCTCTCACAGCAGGCACGTCTTTTTGTGTTTTTAGCATGAGATTGGTTTCTGAGGTCGGGCAAATTGAGAGATCTCCAATCGAGTCATTAGAGGCAATTATCAGTCGGTAGCCAATCAATTGAAGCACCCCTAATATTTGTAAGGGAAAATGTTAGCCCAAGCGGGAAATATTTAAAATTTATTATCATTAATAAAAAGTAATTGGATCAAGTAACTGATTGATAAGTCAAAATAAGATTTGTGTTAAACTAACATGCATTTTCTGTGTACCCGTTGAATTGCTTGTATTGTTTATGTTAGTATTGTTTTATTGTATATTAATGTGTAAGATACTGATTTTAATTGAAGGATCATAGAGATCAGACTATGAATTTACCACATCTGTCCTGACAGACACCATCGAACGAGAGATGCGGAAATTATTCAGTATTCCAGACGAGAAGGAAACCAGGCTATGGAACAAATACATGAGCAACACGTTTGAGCCATTGAATAAACCGAACAGCACCGTTTCGGATGCTGGTCTCTTTGACGGACAGGTGAGATATTCTAGCATCATACCTGCTCTTTGTTTTTTGTGTATTATGAGATGTATCCCCTATTGTGGAATTTGCTGTTTTTTCATGTACAAAAGATAAACTTCAGTCATGTGTAATATCAGGACCTGCAATGCTAGAGCCTATATGTAAACAGGTCACGTACTGCGTTTGTCCAGTCAGTGACACCGACACCGCAAATGTGCTGATAAGGACTTTAACCCAGGCTTTAGGAATGTGCAGTGTGAAACGTCAGCTTATGAATACCCAGGATTAACTGTTAACCCCGGTTATAGTATGAGCAGTGTAAAATGTGAATAAAGATAACCCAGATAACTAATTAACTATTTCAAGTGTGAAAAGCCCTAAATAGTGACAGAATCCAGCAAACCTCAATCAAAGAAGTTTTAATTGTTGCTCGATAATATTCCTCAGGACAAAAATTTGTTTGCAAGATCTCCCACTTCGAAAACCAGACTGCTCCTCTCACAATGGTGCGTCGGTCACTCATCAAAGGCATTGAAGGAGAACTGAGCACAAGACCTTGCCGGGGATGGAGAGTAACATGATACCTTACCAGTTGTTGCAAATGACAAGATTGCCCTTCTTCAGGAGTTTAACAATAACACCCCATCTCCAATTCACCGGGACCAACGACGTATTCCAACATCGGTTCATCAAGACGGTCCGTATGTCAATTAGGGCTTGGCCGCTGTGCTTGAGTATTTCCGCTGATATCTTGTAGATGCTGGGTGCTCGGCCACTCCAGAGGGCCATAATCGCTGCTTAAATCTCAGCAGTTGAGATCGGTCCATCTTCCACATGTAGGTCAACTGCGGGAAAGAATAACTCATTGGCGAACTCTGACACTGGTGCAGGATGGTTCAGGAGTGCTTCGAAGTGTTCCACTCAACATCTCTCTTGTGCTTAGGCCATCCATCTTTATCTCTGATCAGTACTCCGCTCCCACAAGGGGATACACTGAGCTCCCGGATGATTCGTGATAATGTTAGTGTGTCATTTCTATCGGCACCTTCCTGTGCTTTTTGGCCTTTCCGTTCAATCCATCCTGCTTATTTCAGAAACAATTTCTTTTAACCAACCGATCGACTATTCAATACCGCTCTTCAGCGGCGACCTGGAAGGGCCTGGTCCCGCAGTTGCTCTCACTGTGGTCGGGCATCGATGAGGTCCCAGGTATTGCTCTTAATCCATCGTTCTCAATACGAGCCACGTTTCCTCCCGATTGCCAAATCGGCACTTTTTGACAACAGTGTGTTGGAAGTGCAGCCACCATTCCTTGATTGTCGTCTCATCATCTTCTTGACAATAGTTCAAATCGGATCCAAAGTTTAAGTCGGAATTGTCAAGCAGAGGGTGGATCCATAAACTTAGCAATGTTGAATGGCCGCAAACAATGGACCTTTGGTGCGGAGTGCGAGAGTTGGAGCAAGCATTTAGCAATGAGCAAATGATTATCCGATCCCACATCTGCACGATGTCGGCTTCTGACGTCGAGGAGGGATGACCACCAGCATTTACCGATATAATGGATTTCGTTCACTAGTCCACCAGGTGATCCCCACGTCATCTTGTGTCACCGCTTATGTTGAAAGTAGACATTTCCAATGTACACATTATTTGCAGCGCTGAACAAACGTTGTTTGTTTGGTTGCTTGATCTGTGGGGGCCAATGGCAGCCTCGAAGCCAGTGCGTTTGCCATCGAGCTGGGCGTTATAGTCACGATCAATAGGAGGACGTTGTGACGAGAGACGCTGACAAGTTCCTCTTGGAGAAGGTTGTAGAAAGCATCCTTTGCTGCATCTTCGGTGTCTTCTGTCAGAGTGTAAGCTTGTATGACTGTGATCTTGGCATGTCGAGCATGGAACCAGGCTGTGATGATTTGATCCGAGAAAGGCTTTCACCCAATCAGTGTCGCAGCAGCTGACTTTGACAGGACAGTTGGATCTTGGTGTAGCCGAGGATGTCATCAAAGGTCCATGTCAGTTGGGCAAGGTAGCCAGTTTGGTAAAGTGACTGAACGTTCCATGTGCCGATGATGGTTCTGATGCTGAAGAGCTAACCAATCATCAGAGGGGCTTTGACCCAACTCCGTCATAGGGACTCGATTGTCTTGGTCGTCTCCACCTCTGATTGAGTTAGTTCTTGATTTCTTGGTGTTTCAGTAGCATATGATGTTTATACGGGATGGGGTTGCTAGCCCCATCCCAACCCTCCTCCTTTATCTGGGCTTGGGACTGGCGCTGTTGGAGTTGCCTTGTCCAGTGGCAATCATCACATCATCAAAATAATGTGAATATCATCCTGACCATCCATTCACAAAAATTATATTGATTTAACCTTTGTCAGACACTTTTTTTGTTAGAAGGGCCATACGCAAGAGAGTGACAATTGCCATGAATGGTTTCACACCTGATGAGACAAAGACAATCCCCTAATGGGCCTGTCAGGTGAATGTGACTGTGATGGAATCAAAAGAAAGAATGTTGAGGAGATTAAAAGAATGGGGTTTAAGTCAGCAGGACTCATCAGTGGTGCAGGCATCAGGTCACTGATTGATAAAGTATTTACAAATCAGATTATAAACTGTAGTTACTACAGTTTATTATAGTTACTATAATAGACTATATACAAATTTGCTTTTTTCCTAGATTTGTTTTTCTCTGTCTGCAGATACTAGTTGTCGAACAGAAGAATGAAGATGGCACTTGGCCTCGTGACCCTTCAACAATTAAGTGAGTGATGAATCTGAAAGATGGCTCATATCATTGCTTTGGAACTTTTTTGCCTTCTGAATGTTCTTTAACTCAGTGGGTAGTTCAAGGGGGTAGACATGATTGTGGTAGTGTCATTTCTTGTAACTTATGCTCTTCTTGTCTTTTAAAGGTCATCTGGTGCTTCCAAGTGGTATGTGTTCTAATCAATCAATGAAAATGTGATGTGTTTATGATGATATTGCTACATTGCTGATGTATAGCTGTTGCTCATGGGTTTGTTTGAGTACTCATCCACTCTGATGGCAGTCCAGGACCTGAAATTCACTTAGGTACACAGGTGTACATATTAGGACATCCTTAGATCACCATGTTTGTTTTTTAGCCATTTGGCTGATTAGGCTGGTTCAAGCAGGTTTTTTGGCCAGGGAAAGCAGAAACAGAAGAACCTAGATCTTATATGTATATTTCTGCATTTAACGTTCATTGCAAAAGGGACGGGATGCACAATGTACAGTAGGCTACTGCGCACAATCCTGGAGACCATTAGACCAATGAGTTTAGCAGTGTTTTGCCACAGTCAACCGAGCATCATTGATCATGACATATCTGACCCATCCCATCCTCACATGACACCTATGATTATGAGATTATAAAATGCTTAATGCAATAATCATTCATGTTCTGTGTGGGACTGTGACAGTTTTAGGCATCATAGGCTGCTGACATTGTGGCTTTTCCATGATGTAGAAAATAAATATGTTTAGGTTTTTCAAATGCATTGAAATATAATCTTAAATCACTGGTTCTTCCTCATTCAAGTAGACGGCAGCTGTATAAAAAAAAAAAAAAAAAAATAGGGATAAAATCCATTCACATATGAATCGTGATTATATCTTCTACCAACTTGAATCGATTCACAAATTTCCAAATTAATTTAATAACATGGTCAAAACAAAAAAGGCATCAGTCAACTGTGAGAGCAGTGCAGCACTTTACAGAGCACAGGCTTGCTACGGGGAAATGTTATGAATGAAACTTGAGAACAACTGTTTCTACATCATTATCCTAAACAAAAAGAAAATAGCCTTGATAATATACATAGTGGCACACATCAAGCTTTTCTTGCGATCTTGCCACCTCTTACGTGTACACGTACATTGTATACTCAAAGCCTGTTAAATGCCGTTAAGTGCAGAAGGATGCCATGGTAATGAACAATATCTAATGAGTAAAAATATCCTGCACCCGAAGCTAAATCTCCAAATATTGAGAATAAAATAAGGAAAATTAGCAACAGTGCGTTTTATATCTTTCTAAATGTGGTTTTAGAACCTGGGATCCACACCCCCCTTAGGGCGGCATCGGAGTTTCTAAGTGCAGAGGTAATTTATATGCTTATATGAGGTCAAATATGGATGCAGAAAAAACTTTTACGTTGTCTCTCAAGCAAAAGACTCCACATTTCACTTCTCTTTCATTCTACTTTTAGTTAACAAAATACGAAGTTTACAATCAAATCTAACATCAAATCTATTCATGTATCAAAATCACGAATAGATTTTTAATCAAATCGTGACCCCAGAAGATTCTAAATGATTTCCACCACTAAAAAAAGCTATTTGCCTGGTTTACATCCATGTGAGAAAGACTGAAGAGAATGAAACTGTTGACCTGGTGCTTCTGAAGTATACTGAAGTGTAGTTGAGCTGTTGTGTGTTTGTGTTTCTGTATTCATGCAGTAAAATGGCAGAAGCCAGATTTTCTCAGGATGAGTTCACGTGTCCAGTGTGTCTGGATCTCCTGAAGGATCCAGTGACCATTCCCTGTGGACACAGTTACTGTAAGAGCTGTATTACAGGCTGTTGGGATCAGGAGGATCAGAAGAGAGTCTACAGCTGTCCTCAGTGCAGACAGACCTTCAGTCCAAGACCTGCTTTAGCTAAAAACACCATGCTGGCTGAAGTGGTGGAGAAACTGAAGAAGAGAAAACTTCCTGCTGACTGTTACGCTGGAGCTGGAGATGTGCAGTGTGACGTCTGTACTGGAAGAAAACACAAAGCCGTCAAGTCCTGTCTGGTGTGTCTAATCTCTTACTGCCAAAATCACCTTGAACAACATGAGAGTTTGTTTAAAGAAAAGAGACACAATCTGAGTGATGCCACTGGACGACTGCAGGAGATGATCTGCCAAACACATGATAAACTCCTTGAGGTTTTCTGTCGCACTGACCAGAAGTGTATATGTGTACTGTGTACGATGGATGAACATAAAAACCACGACACTGTATCAGCTGCAGCACAGAGGACAGAGAAACAGGTATGAAACTATAAACTAGACACTGAATAATTAATGTTGACATTTAGGATCATTTCATATGTTTATTTTGGCACTATATTAACAGGTAACAGCATTCACACTTCATGCTTCAACAGTGCTGCACAGTTGAGTTTCAGTGCTGAACCTATTTGTGCTCCACATTGAACTTAGGAAATATGGTGAAAATAATGTAAAGATTTTCTTAACACAATTGTTTGTAAAATAGGCTTTGATGAAGCAACTAAGGCTGCATTTACACTGCAAGTCTTAATGCACAGATCCGATCTTTTGACCATATCCGATTTTTTTTTTTTTTTTTTTTTTTGGGACGACGTGCTTACATTTCTTTTAAAAGTGACCTGTATCCGATGTCTCCTTTTTACACTGCACTTAGCGAAATAAACCAAAAATAGCATATATGACATCACAAATCATTTTCAGTGGTACATTGAGTTTAATTTATTGACATGGAATTCATATAGAAACCCTTTTAATGCAATAGTTACATCCATACATCAAAATAATACAAATTCTTCATGACAGTACACAGCTCCGCTGGAAGTGTGCAAGTTGAATAATACTCGGGTAGATATTTGTTAAACATGTCGCAGCTTCTGGGTTCAAATCCGCCATTCTATACTAGGTTTTTTTACTCATTAAAACCAAATGCGTTCATCAGTGATTGTATATCAAGGGCAGTAGTGGTTCAACGGATCACAAAACTCACGGTTCGGATCATATCACGGTTATTAAGTCACGGATCGGATCATTTTTGGGATCAGCACAAAAAAAATAAAAATTGGGGGGTAACTTTGCATTTATTACTTAGCCCACTTTAACTACTCTGATACCACAGCAGAAACTTCTAGCCTAACGAATACATTATTAAAGGCAAGTGAACAGACTGTAAAAAGAACAAATACTGTACACTAATTACAAGAATAGATAAATACAACATAAAGTTACAAATAAATAAGGTCTAACTGTAGTATTAATTTTTGTGTACAGAAATGTAATAATTAAATGTAAAATGACATTGTTCACTGTATACATTTAATATAGATTAATCTTTGTTAAAACTGTGTTTAGTTGTTTGATTTACATGACAGACAACAGCAGATATTTATAGGTCGCTGTCACTTTAAGAGTAAGACCCCATGCACGCACACATCCGATAGATACACATCCGAATCAAAGCCATTGGAAGGCAAGCCTGCAACCTTTAGCCAAAAAAGCGTAACGGCTAATGCTAACTGGCGGTACGGGCAGTACGCTTTGGCGGTATGCAGGGAGGAGTTTTGAACGGCGACACGATAGGCTGAGAAGGGCTGCATGTGATTGAGTTAGCCGTTACGCTTTCTCCAATGGTAAGAGATACACCTCTTACCCCTCTCACCTCATTCACTTAAGACATAGGCTAACCGAAAGTGTTTACGAGAATACTTGCCGAGAGGGGTATTTTGACTGACATAATGCATGTATGTGTCCATCCAAGTGCATTGAGGACGCGAAAGAGAAATCAATTTGGAGTTCGCGAGCTAACTGAAATGTGCCTCTCTCTCTGTGTGTGCATGTGTGTGCGCGCCGATAACAGCGTGGAGTGCGATAGCCTACCGAATTAAATCCTCGTTTGCCTCTTCTAGTGCTGGAATGGTTTTATATCTATTTAATGGGTAAACTAGCAAGACAAAACACATGCAAATGATAACCTTTCACTCTATTACAGTTACACTTGCAATTGATCCGCGAATCACATGCGTGCCGAACCGTGATGCTTGGTCCGTACGGATCACGGATCAACAACGATCCGTTTAACCACTAAAGGGCAGGTACAAGTTTGTGTGCTTTTTATTTTGTGGTTTCAATGGAACAAATGGGTAGAGTCTCCACAACGGGACTGAAGTGCGCGTCTGTGCATGAGCCGTCGTCACTGACAACAGCGGCAACGAGAACTCTGTATGATTTCAAGAGCAACACATTTCAACGTCAGATCGCCTTTTATTTAACACAAATAAATGAAATTAATACTCTGCCAGTCAACTAGAGATGTTCCGTTTGTGATAGGTATGTCTGTACCGTGAAATGTTAAAAAAAAAACTCACTTTTCAATGAAGCAGGAGTCGCATTTACAGAGGAATATCCGATCTGTCCGCTTACACGGCAGGCGCAAACGCACGTATCTGAATTATTTCCACATATGAATGAGGCCTGAAACCGATCTGTGAAAATCGGAATCCGTGCGTTTTTTTTTTTCTTCTTACACGGTTGTGGCTCATATCCGATGTGTGCCACATGGGAGGAGAAAATCGGAATTGGGTCACTTGAACCATGCAGTGTAAGTGGGGCCAAAATAATCGAGTGACCTATTCACCCATTGTTAGGAGTGTCACGATATACAGGCATTGGCGATAACCCAGCGCCAGTATCTGGTTGACATCACAACATACAGCAGGTGGCGGTATTGCACCTTAACCCTGGTTGCCACCCATTATAAAGCACAAGCAGACACAGCAGATGAGACCCTTTACCCGCAAAGTTTTTTTGGATTCCGCATAAATGACTTGTTAATCACCCCAGTCTGCAGGACTTGCCGATCAACTGTGAGTGCAAAATGGGGCAAAACCACCAAACTGTTCACCCACCTCTCCCTTCGTTATCTTGCAAATGTGTTAACTTTTCATCTACCGTACTGGTAGGATTAGAAAAAAGGTACCGTGTTCAGTTAATGTAAATATTTTGCAATATTTCAGAAATACAAAAAGCTAAAGAAAATTAATTGTGAGAATCATTTTTGGCTATAGTGAGTTACCACATAATAAAAGAAATTATTACTCTTTCCTCCATCATAGACATTTACACCACACGCTGTATCCGCAAAGCTGTCTGTATTGCAAACGACCCCACACACCCCTCACAAAATGCTCTGACTCTTACTGTTATTCATTTGTCCTCCAGAAGCAGCTGAAGAAGACGCAGAGGTCATTCCAGCAGAGGATCCAGCAGAGAGAGAAAGATCTTCAGCAGCTGAGAGAGGCTGTGGAGTCTCATAAGGTGAGTCTGGAGAAGAAGAGAAGTTTGAGAAGTCTCAGTCAGGACTCACTGAAGCCACTGTGTGATTGTGATGTGTGTCCTAACAGCGCTCTGCACAGACAGCAGTGGAGGACACTGAGAGGATCTTCACTGAGCTCATCCGCTCCATTGAGAGAAGCCGCTCTGAGGCCACACAGCGGATCAGAGATCAGGAAAAGACTGCAGTGAGTCGAGCTGAAGGACGACTGGAGCGACTGGAGCAGGAGATCAATGATCTGAGGAGGAGAGACGCTGAGCTGGAGCAGCTTTCACACACACAGGATCACATCCATTTCCTGCAGGTAACAGAGATCTAGAAGAACGGGATCATAGTGGACTTGAGCAAGAGACTCACAGAGAAACATTTCATGAGAGCAGAATGAGCCGCTGACTGAAGTGTTGATCTGTGTGTTCGGTTTTTATATAATCATCACTTTTGAAAGAGACGCACTTACAAATGCATTTCAGCTCTGGAATCTCTTAAGGAAACATGTTGTGAGCTCTTTCTTTTGGAAGAAATATTTAGCTGCCAAACATCAACAATTCAAAACTTCACGCACAACTTTTTTTTTTTTTTTTTACCTCATTTTTATTCAAGTTTATTTTCAATAATTGGTGCCTTCTCCAGATGGTGGGACCCTAGACAAGTGTCTAGTTCACCTGTGCCTAGAAACGGCCCTGAATCTCAACCTTGATCTGTTATTGGCAGATGTTTGATCATCCAAGTGTTTTCCTAAAAAGTTCACATATAGTGTAAGTGTCAAGCGCTAGAACAGGGGTTTCCAAACACATTCCTGGAGCATCCCCAACACTGCACATTTTGCATGTCTTCTTTGTCTGACACACCCATTTCAGGTCTTGGAGTCTCGACTAATGAGCTGATGATCTGAATCAGGTGTGTTTGATCAAGGAGACATGGAAAACATGCAGTGTTGGGGGGGCCTCCAGGAATGTGTTTGGGAACTCCTGCGCTTGAACATATACACTATTATTGCCAAAAGTATTGGAACACCCCTCCAAATCATTGAATTCAGGTGTTCCAATCACTTCCATGGCCACAGGTGTATAAAATCAAGCATCTAGGCATGCAGACTGCTTCTGCAAACATTTGTGAAAGAATGGGTCGCTCTCAGGAGCTCAGTGAATTCAAGCGTGGTACCGTGATAGGTTGCCACCTGTGCAATAAGTCCATTCATGAAATTTCCTCACTACTAAATATTCCACGGTCAACTGTTAGTGGTATCATAACAAAGTGGAAGCAATTGGAAACAACAGCAACTCAGCAACGAAGTGGTAGCCCACGTAAAATCACAGAGGGGGGTCAGCGCATGTTGAGGCACACAGTGTGCAGAAGTCGCCAACTTTCTACAGAGTCAAGAGCTACAGACCTCCAAACTTCATGTGGCCTTCAGATTAGCTCAAGAACAGTGCGTAGAGAGCTTCATGGAATGGGTTTCCATGGCCGAGCAGCTGCATCCAAGCCTTACATCAGCAAGTGCAATGCAAAGCGTCGGATGCAGTGGTGTAAAGCACGCCGCCACTGGACTCTAGAGCAGTGGAGACGTGTTCTCTGGAGTGACGAATCACGCTTCTCTGTCTGGCAATCCAAAGGATGAGTCTGGGTTTGGCGGTTGCCAGGAGAATGGTACTTGCCTGACTGCATTGTGCCAAGTGTAAAGTTTGGTGGAGGGGGATTATGGTGTGGGGTGGTTTTTCAGGGGTTGGGCTTGGCCCCTTAGTTTTAGTGAAAGGAACTCTTAATGCTTCAGCATACCAAGACATTTTGGACAATTTCATGCTTCCAACTTTGTGGGAACAGTTTGGGGATGGCCCCTTCCTGTTCCAGCATGACTGCACACCAGTGCACAAAGCAGGGTCCATAAAGACATGGATGAGTGAGTTTGGTGTGGAGGAACTTGACTGGCCTGCACAGAGTCCTGACCTCAACCCGAGAGAACACCTTTGGGATGAATTAGAGTGGAGACTGCGAGCCAGGCATTCTCATCCGACATCAGTGCCTGACCTCACAAATGCACTTCTAGAAGAATGGTCAAAAATTCCCATAAACACACTCCTAAACCTTGGGGAAAGCCTTCCCAGAAGAGTTGAAGCTGTTATAGCTGCAAAGGGTGAGCCAACTCCATATTAAACCCTACGGATTAAGAATGGAATGTCATTAAAGTTCATGTGCACGTAAAGGCAGGCGTCCCAAAACTTTTGGCAATATAGTGTAGCTCTAATGTGAAATGATGAATATGAGAAGAATGAAACTGATGCTGTGAAAGTGCTGGATTGAGGAGATTTACTAAATATCAACAAGAGCTGCTCAAATCTGACAGTAGTGCAGGTTATTGTCTGAAGTGTGGAGGTGATGAGCTTTGATTTCCGTTTTCTGTAGAGTTTCCAGTCTCTCTCAGCTTCTCCTGAATCTACAGACGTAAATGACGATCCCTTCAGTTCTCTCTCCTCTTTTGATGGCATGAGAGAATCTGTCCTTCAGCTGAGAGACAAACTGGAGGATTTCTGCAAAGAGGAGCTCAAGAAGATCTCTGACAGAGGTAAAGTCCTGGAGATCCATCTGATCCTCTATCATCTCATATCATGTAGAACATCATATTAGAAATGTCTTAGGAACGGATGCAGGGATCATTTTCTCTTGACATGATAATCACACTCTTCATGTCTGTTGATTTCCACAGTCACTTTCAACAACATTGTTCCCAGGACCAGGAACGACTTCCTACAATGTAAGTCACTAAGAAAACAAGCAGAAAAACTTCAGTTCCGTTCATTTATAAAGCACATTTAAAAACGTCCGCAGTCCAAACAAAATACTTTATAAACAGAAATGGAGTTAACAGAAATTAATAACACAAATATTATTAAACAGCTTAAAACAGAACAGTCATGATAAGCTAAAAGCAACAGAAAATAAATAAGTTTTGAGACAAGACTTAGGAGAGAGGTAGTCGATCTAATATAAAGTAGGAGCTTGTTCCACAATGTGGGGCCAGCTACTTCAAAAGCTCGGTTACCCCTTGATCCTGGTCCGATTAGCGTTCAGATTGGCAATTTTATCACCGAACCAAAAGATACCAAACCTAAAGGCATAGGGATACATTCACAACCTGATTGGTCGGATTTTATGACGTATTGCCTGTTTTGAGACGGAACTTACTGAACATCCAAAACAATGCTGTGTGCTGAGGTAAATGCGCTCGTTGTGTGTGCGTAGCCTGCATATGATGGTATTTTGGCCTGCTGGGAACTCGTAAAGAGCGTATTAAATGTGCAAAGGAGTCAAAACAGCAGCGGGAATTCCTCTGTCACACACACAAACGCAAGACGCGCGTCTGATGCCTGTCACGGGCAAACTCGTGACTATGACTATTTTTATTTTTCCTTGCTTGTGAGGTGACTTTGGGTGTTATGAAAGGCGCCATTAAATAAAAAGTAGTATTATTATTTTTATGACGAAAAAATGATATGTGTGAGGATTCTGTCCTTTTTAGGGTCTCATCTTCCTGTTTTTGGTTCGTTTACATGTCTTTGGTCCGTGTTGCGTTCATATATCATTCGAACCGCACCAAAGTTTGTTTGGAAGCAGACTGAGACCCATCTTTTCAGCGGTCTCGGTGCTCTTGTTTGGTGCGCACCAGGGTTCGGATGGCAGCGTTCACACGTTCAAATGAACCGCACTAACAGAGCAATCACACCAGGGTTCGTTTTAATCAAACCAATCACGACAAGTGTGAACACACCCTAAGACTTCTAGTGGGAGAATATAAATGGAGTAGGTCAGACAGATAAGAAGGTGCTAAATCATTTAATGACTTATACACCAGTAATAAAATTTTGTACTTAATTCTGAAATTTATCAGGAGCTAATGGAGGGATCTCAAAAGGGGGGGTAGCATGATCAAATTTCAGCAGCATTTTGAACAACCTGTAAGCGTGCCGTTTGGGACTTTGATATACCAAAATAAAGGGAATTGCAATAGTCCAGGCGCGAGGTAATAAAAGCATGGATAGCAGTCTAAAAAAAAGAACACTTGGGGAGATGAGATTTGATTTTTAATAGAGAGCAAAGATAGAAGAAACAAGATGCAATGGCTGCACTAATTTGCTTGTCGAATTTAAGGGAACTATCTAACATCACACCTAAATTTCTTACTTGGGGAGAGATCCAAGGTCAAGACGTGTCAAAAACAATAACTTTTGTTTTGTCGGAGTTCAAAAATAGGAAATTCTTGGCAAGCCAAGCTTTTACCTCTTCAAGACATCGTATCAAACTGTCTAGAGCACTCTTATTTCTTAGACAAAGGCATATAAATCTGCATGTCGTCTGCATAAAAGTGGAATGAGACATTGTGTTAACTAAAAATAGAACCCAGAGGAAGAAGATAGAGAGAGAAGAGGACAGGAGCTAAAACAGAACCTTGAGGCACACCGCAGTATAAATTTCGGAGTGAAGAAGAGAAACGTCCCATTTTTACAGAAAAACGTCTGTTTGTTAAAAAAGATTTGAACCAGCATAAACCATGCCCCCTAGACCAACGCAAGACTCCAGCCGAGAAATGAGAATCGTGTGGTCGACGACAGTATCAAACGCAGAAGACAGGTCTAACATTACTAAAATGACGGAATCTCCTGTGTCTGTAGCCATGTAAATATAATTGAGAACTCTTATAAGAGCGGTTTCTGTGCTGTGCAGAGATTTAAACCTCGACTGAAACATTAAAAGATCAGACAGATTCATAATTCCTGATTCTGATGTGTTTTATCTCCATCAGATTCCCATCAGTTCACTCTGGATCTGAACACAGTGAATAAACACCTCCATCTGTCTGAGAGGAACAGAGTGATTACCGTCACTCGCACAGAGCAGCCGTATCCTGATCATCCAGACAGATTTGATGTTTATGGTCAGGTGTTGTGTAGAGAGAGTGTGTGTGGACGCTGTTACTGGGAGATTGAGTGGAAGGGGAATGATGTGTTTATATCAGTGTCATATAAGAGCATCAGCAGGAAGGGAGTGGGTTATGAGTGTTGGTTTGGATGTAATGATCAGTCCTGGAGTTTGTTCTGCTCTTCCTCCAGTTACTCATTCAGACACAATGACATAGAGACTAAACTCCCTGTAAAGCCCATCATCAGCAGGAGAATAGGAGTGTATGTGGATCACAGTGCAGGAACTCTGTCCTTCTACAGCGTCTCTGGAGACACAATGAAACTCATCCACACAGTCCAGACCACATTCACTCAACCGCTCTATCCTGGGTTTAGGATTGGTTATGGATCATCAGTGAAACTGTGTTGATGAATCACAATAGACTGTAGAGAGATTCTACCCATAATGCTTTCATTCATTCATTACATTAAGTCTCCATTCCTGAGGGGAAAAAAATCAAAATCAAGTGCATTCTGCTTTAAGCAAGCAAACAATATCTATAAAATAATCTTAATTCTATGGGAAATAAAAAATGTTCTTTTTATGGCTTGAATTAATGATTTATGACTGCTGTCTATACCAAATGATAATGAATTACTGCTTTTTCTTGAATAAAGGTGTGTATATGTAACAGAGTTTAAATAATGTTAGTTAAATTCACGCATAAATTGGGAAAACTTGCCACTGGCTGTTTCGTCACTCGCATCTATGCACATGATATTGCGGGGCGGAACTACACACAAGTTTGTTTTGTCTGTCAGCTCTTAGTTGTGTTAGTCGAGTCAATTATGTGTTATTTGTGACGATAAGATGAAGAGTGTTTATTGGCCTGATTGTAAACTCCGAACTTCTGTTTATTTCATTTAAGACTTGAATCAACATTGATGCACTGTGCTCTAACCAGTCTTTTGGCCCTGTTTGTCCCAGGTATGTGTTTTATTCGGTTTGTCATGTTCTGTGTTAAAATAATATTAGCCCTAGTTGAGTGTTAGCTATTAGCACACATGCTGTATGCTCTCACACGTGCTGAAGTGTGTAACTGCGCCATTTTAGGGCTGCTTCTTCTCTCTCTTTGTTTCATTTATACAAAATATATAAAATATTGGTCACTTAAGTTCATAGTTTCTCTGTATTAATGTGAATTGACTGTATTAGTGTTTTATATTTTATTTTCTTTAATGTGTTTATTTAGAATTTTGTCCACTATATGTTCACAATCACTTTGTAAAAATGTGTAAGCAGCAGAGTCTCATATCTCGTCCTGCAGATCATGCAACATCGATGCACTGTATTCTATCCAGCCTTTAGTCCTGTTTGTCCCAGTCTTGTGCCAAGCCCAGTAAAGCAACCTTGAATGACCATCCACCTGATCTCAGTGTGATTTACTCCATCAGCACACACACATAGTCACATATGTGTATGTGTGTGTGTAAATATATGTATATATGTGTATACAGTTGCAAGAAAAAGTATGTGAACCACTTGCAGAATCTGTGAAAAATTTTAACAAAATAAGAGAGATCATACAAAATGCATGTTATTTTTTATTTAGTACTGTCCTGAGTAAGATATTTTACATAAAAGATGTAAAATAGGACAAACAAGGGACTCATGAACAACCATCACAAAACAAAAAAACAGTCATAGATCATCCAGGTAACCACACACAGTATTAAGAATCAATGGTTCACAAACTTTTGAACTGGGTTATTTTAATAAATTCAGCTATTTTTTTGTCTTGTGGATTATATGTAAACATATTTTATGTAAAATATCTTACTCAGGATAGTACTAAATAAAAAATAACATGCATTTTGTATGATCTTATTTTGTTAAAATTAACATTTTCACAGGTTCTGCAAGGGGTTCACATACTTTTTCTTGAAACTGTATGTGTATATATAACGTAGACTATGTTTGTGTTGCACTAGAGCCATCTAAATGAATCACAAAAATACAGCATATTTTGCAAACGATGTTTTGTTCGTCATGTCTGACCCAAACAACACAATGAAGGCATGTTTCAATAGGGTGCTTTTAATAAAAACTCAACTTCTTTGGTCGACCATGGCGAGGCCTGTTAAACCGCTGTATGGTCTTGGCCGCCGTGCTGCAGCTCAGTTTCAGGGTCTTGGCAATCTTCTTATAGCCTACGCCATCTTTATGTAGAGCAACAATTCTTTTTTTCAGATCCTCAGAGAGTTCTTTGCCATGAGGTGCCATGTTGAACTTCCAGTGACCAGTATGAGAGAGTGAGAGCGATAACACCAAATTTAACACACCTGCTCCCCATTCACACCTGAGACCTTGTAACACTAATGAGTCACATGACACCGGGGAGAGAAAATGGCTAATTGGGCCCAATTTGGACATTTTCACTTAGGGGTGTACTCACTTTTGTGGCCAGCGGTTTAGACATTAATGGCTGTGTGTTGAGTTATTTTGAGGGGACAGCAAATTTACACTGTTATACAAGCTGTACACTCACTACTTTACATTGTAGCAAAGTGTCATTTCTTCAGCGTTGTCACATGAAAAGATATAATAAAAAATATATACAAAAATGTGAGGGGTGTACTAACTTCTGTGAGATACTGTATACAAGATTTTAAGTATTCTTTATATGGCTTTCAGATTTGAACAGTTAAATTAAATTTTTTTGTGCACAAAAAGTATTCTCATCTCATCATAACATTAAGGTTGAACCACTGCAGTCACATGACTGTTTTAACTATGTCTTTAGTACCTTTCTGGACCTTGAAAGCATTGATTATATTGCTGTCTATGGACGAGTCATATACCTCTCGGATTTCATCAAAAATATCTTCATTTGTGTTCGAAAGATGAACGAAGGTCTTACAGCTGTGGAACTACATGAGGGCGAGTAATTAATGACAGAATTTTCATTTTTGGGTGAACTAACCCTTTAACTGAAGTTTAACTAAATGTGCCATCTCAGTAATCATTACGGACAATTGTCAGTAAAGATTACAGTGAATTTTACCTTCTGTAAAAAGGTCAGGAAAAAAATACTTCAGGAAATACTAATCCCGTCCGAATGTCTGTGATTGCTGATGTTTTATTAACATTTATCCTGATGTTTTTTTTGACGATTGCACACAAATCTTCAGCATGCTTTCATTTCGTTTCAATATGAATGGTATCCAATGAAAAAAATACAATTATAAAATTAATAAATAGAGCCAAATCACAAAAAAAAGTTCAGAGTACAAACAGGCATGGGATGAAAAACCAGGGCAAACAACAATATCAGAGGCTGAAGTGTGTCATTTCTGCATCACTACTAATCATTATTTTTCAACACATGATGTTTTATTAACAAAATTCGGGAGGAGCCGGTTCAGATAATGAACCTAATTAGCACAGGTGGAGAGCATTCAGTTAATCAACTCAACTAATGACAAGAAGTATAAATACAGCAGACTTACCTCTGTTCATCTGAGAGTTTATGAGCATCCCTCCACCCCATCTCCTCACTTCGAGTTCTATCTATTTTTACCACACCAGGGGGAGTACTCTGGGTTCGGGCCAATATTCCGAGCTCAGAGCCCTCCCCCCGGACAGCACGTCAAATACGCATAACTTTTATTCTATTGAATTATTATATGTACACGTGAACTCCTGAAATTCCAGAAAAGTCTAATTTTTCCATTGGTTTTACTTACCAGAACCCAACCTTACGCCACTGTTCTAGAAAAAGTTGCTGTGTCAGGCTTAAGCATTTTTCTCTTTTATGTGTCATTACCAGAACCTGATTTTGGTCATCCATGGAAAGGGGGTGACTGCTTCCACCCAACTGCCTGAGAGTTTCACTGCAGCCGCACTGAAAAGTGTTACCCTAAGCAACATAATGAACAGCTTTGGTGGGACAAACTGCATTCCTGATGATGACGAACATCTTCTGAGGATGTAAACAACAGAGGTGGAAGATCACACACGAGCCACTGGTATTGTACACGGTGTCATTTAATTAAACCACGTGGAAATTAAAATATTTAAACAAAAAATTCAAATTTAAACAATAGGTGAAAGTAGAGGTAGGAGATCATGTGTAGAAAGAGGTCCAAACTTATGTTCCTAAATAGGTGGTGAGAAAAATGTCAGAAGATATGGATCTGCAGATCTGTGTGGGCGAAGCCAGATCTTGTAAGATAATCTCAAAACCTACCTCAGTGACACTCAGTGTGCTTTAAAGGTAGTTTGTATACACTATGTGGACACCTCACCAAAACCTCATTGACTTACAAGGAAATGAATCATTTGTTATGTAAATATCTGACACTATGTGCATAACTTTAAATTCAGACTCTCCCTGTCAAGACATTTGATGGGCTGGTGACCTGCCCAGGTAATGCCCAAGCAGAGGACTCTTTAGGTGCTGTTATCGCTTGCTGTCACAGATGAAGAGAAGCAGCAGATTGAGGCAGACACATTTGGGGAAGTAAAGAACGCATTATGGTAAGGAAGTGCATTAACATAAACTAAACAAACAAACAAAACAAAAACTCTAATGCCAGTTAAACAAGAACTGTCTAGACCAGGAGTCTCCAAACTCAGTCCTGGATGGCCACTGTCCAGCAGAGTTTAGCTCCAACCCCAAGTAAACACACCTGAACCAGCTAATCAAGGTCTTACTAGGAATACTAAAAAACTTCCAGTCAGGTGTGTTGGAGCTAGTTGTTGCTAAACTCCTCAGGATGTTGGCCCTGGATTGGGCACCCCTGCTTTAGGCTATTCTGCATCACTGCTATTAGAGTAATGGCAGCACACTGCTAGTTCCTTGTACGTCCAAAGCACAAGTCCTCTTGGCTAAAGGATCCTCTTAGCAGTGATTACCTTGGCATTACTATGACAGGTTGAAGTGCATTGTTCACAAGCTCATTGGCTTTCATGTTAGAAGGTATATTTGAAGATCCATTGAAAGGCTTAGGGCAGGGGTTTTCACCCCTGCTTCTGGAGGGCTACCATAATGCAGATTTCAGCTCCAACACCAGAGAGAGTCCCTCTCTTGCTGGTTCCCTTTAGCCCCTCTGCATCTCCTCCTACACATCTCAGCAAGGATCCGCCACTAATCTTCAGATTCCCAGCTCCGTCTAGTCCAGAGTATCCCCTGGCTCTGCCTTCGGCCTGTCGACTTATCGGCTTTGCCTCAGCTCCTCCCTCCCTCGTCCCTCTAGCTCCACCTTGGTCAGACGTCACCCTGCCTGCACCTTCGGCTCCGCAGCTGGACTCTTTGCCCTTCCGGGAACTGGTCACATATATGTTCTATTTTTCCATTTGTGTCTGCCTGACGTTTAGTTTGTCTTTTCTAGGTTATGAAGCAGTTAATCATTCTGTTCAGCTGTTCCCATTTAGTTTCCTTATTTACTCTGTATATTTATACTCCCTGTTCTGTTCAGTTCTTTGCCCAATCTCCTGTGTTTAAATATTGTATTTACTATTAAAGACTATTGTATCTCCTGTGTCTTTGCACAATTCTATACAGCCATTTCGTTACAGTAAATTGCCTAAAGAAAGTAAAAAATAATTATGTTTTCTTTCTTTGGCTTTCAGGTTATACCAGTAATTGTAATGACTATTATGATTGCATGTATGCCTATGATGCGGATATTATACATTATAATGAATAAAGAGAAATTGAATCATTTAATTATAAATATTGAAATAAATAGAATAATCAAATGTTCAGATAAATTATCATATAAATGACTAATACCCAATTGGCATTCCAAACTAAATTCAAGGTTGCGATAAAATGGTGTAATATGGGTGTAAAAAGTAAATTGGGTGAAATGGGTGTGTCAGATATAGGGAGACATACAAAATGTGCAGTGCTGGTGGTACTCCAGGACAGGTTTGAGAACCACTTCTCAAGATGATACAGCTAGTAAACAGAAATGGCGGACTCTGTGCTTCTCACTGGCGGACTCAGGGCTGTCTATGCTAATATGGCAGATTGTCACCAGTTGTGGGCGAGACTTCGCTACTCTTACATAAGAGTAGGGGCAAATCTGAAACTGTGCGTTTGGAGAGATTGTTAATGATTTCGCCCAGTGCAATGCATGCTTTCAATTTCTGTGCAATTACTTCAAATAATTAAATTTTTTTTTCTGATTAGATGATAACATAATGGAGTTATTCCCAATCACAATATAAATTACATTCAAAACAGTTCAATGTACACAATTTAAACAGTAAAGATTTTATTGTGCAAAAAAAATGGCAAACGAATTATAGGCTACTAGATGTTTTACATGAACTGAACCACTTGTAACGACTGGATCGATCAAACACACAATTGTAAAAGTTAATCTTCACAACCCCCGACCCATGCAGACTCCACGATATCCGAGTTCCCCACTGAGAACTATCACCATTTGCTCCCCTCATACATTTCAAAGACACTTGGGAGATAGTGCCTGATCAGAAAAGTACAGGCCACAAGAATCAGACAACTGTACTGAACCGTACAGTTTGGTGGAAATGAGCCAAAAGAAAGGAAAACAACTCTGCCTGAGTATATCAGGATGCTTATGTGAAACTGTATCCCACTGTATCCACAGTGATAGCACATGAAAAGATTCTCTCTGGTGCGAGTTATTACATGATTCCTGTCTGTGTGTCAGTTCTCTAATACATGAATCCTCATGTGGTAATTAAGGGATTCTTTACATTTGAAAGTCTTTTCACAGTGACGACACTCAATGTCTCCAATGTGAGTTCTCAGGTGTCGGTTAAGGATTCCTTTACGGTGGAAACTTTTTGCACATTTTTTGCAGGTGTAAGGCTTCTCTCCAGTGTGAATTCTCATGTGGACTTCAAACTGTCCTGTTGTAGTGAATCCTTTTCCACACTGCTGGCAGATGAAAGAGTATGTACAAGGCTTCTCTCCAGTGTGAATTCTCATGTGGACTTCAAACTGTCCTTTTCGAATAAATCCTTTTCCACAGTGCTGGCAGATGAAAGGCTTTTCTCCAGAGTGAATTCTCAGGTGGTCCTCAAACTGTCCTTTTTGAATAAATCCTTTTCCACAGTGTTGGCAGATGAAAGGCTTCTCTCCAGTGTAAACTTTCTTATGAACTTTAAGGTTCCTGTCTTGAACAATAGTCTTTCCATGCTGAGGGTATGTACAAGGCTTCTCTCTAGTGTGAGTTCTCATGTGGACTTCAAGGTTTCCCTTTTGACTGAAACTCTTTCCACACTGAGGGCATGTGAAAGGCTTCTCTCCAGTGTGAATTCTCATGTGGATTTCAAACTGTCCTTTTCGAGTAAATCCTTTTCCACAGTGCTGGCAGATGAATGGCTTCTCTCCAGTGTAAACTCTCTTATGAACTTTAAGGTTCCTGTCTTGAACAATAGTCTTTCCATGCTGAGGGTATGTACAAGGCTTCTCTCTAGTGTGAGTTCTCATGTGGACTTCAAGGTTTCCTTTCTGACTGAAACTCTTTCCGCACTGAGGGCATGTATAAGGCTTCTCTCCAGTGTGAACTCTCATGTGGGCTTCAAGGTTTCCTTTTCTATTTAAACTCTTTCCACACTGTTGGCAAATGAAGTGATTTTTAGTCCCTGCTTTTTGAGTTCTTTTTTGTGAGGAAGTGTTTTCAGTCTGGGAGCAACTGAAAGATTTTTCTCCAGTTATGAAATCATGATGATTCTTATATTGATCTTTCTCTTCAATTTCATTGAGTACTTCAGTCTCCTCTTTCAGTGCCATCAGGTCTAAAAAAGACAATACAAGTTAACCCCATTTTAATGGCATAAAGCAACTGACATCAAAACATTTATACATGTAAAAACCAACATACAAGTAGATCTTATATGCTACTATGAGAGGTGTTACATGTTATCTAAGAAGCCTTCACAATACTGTTAACTCTTTACTTGCTTTAAAGCATGTTTATAAATGTTAAGCTGGCAGTTAAACCGGCTATTTAAAAAACCCATTTTGACCCAGGAGATCTGGTTAATTATAGTCTGATTTTCTAGGACAGGGGTAGCCAACCCTTTTCGTATTCAACTTACGAAAAAAACGGTACTGGCGTCATGTCAGACTTTTTTCTGAAGTTGAACAGGGAAGGCGTACGACTTAGCGTAAGCTTTTTGAACTGTGAGAGTTTTACACTTTCTTCGTAAGTTGAATACGGAAGGCAGTCTGGCGGAAGCTAGACATTTTACTTCATAACTTCTTAAATATGGATACTTATACAAACGCATCGCTTCACTTCAGAAGGACTTTATTAATTCCCCCGGAGCCGTGTGGAGTACATATTTATGATGGATGGATGCACTTTCTTGATCTTCATACACATTGGTCTCATTCACTGCCATTATAAAGCTCGGATGCATCAGAATGTTTATTAATATATTTCCGATTGTGTTCATCAGAAAGAAGAAAGTCATATACACTGCTTGAGGGCAGTATTAATTTTGGCAGCAAATTTTTATTTAGTTTTAGTCAGTATTTTGACTAAAATGCCATTTAATTTTAGTCTATTTTAGTCATCGGAAATTGTTTTAGTTTTAGTCGACTAAATATCATAAAATTTTAGATATAGTCGACTAAAATCTAAAGGGTTTAGTTAAATTGTAATGCATTAAGTAAGCATTTCTCTAACAATACACAGATTTAATACACTGATATACATCTGATATTCTCCAAACTGTTTATGTTCACTTAAGACAACCAACTGTACTTTACTCGCCAAGACGGGCGGTTTTTGACCGTTCAATGCAAAAAGACATGAAAGAGAGCTCAATTCAGTTGTCAGGGATTGACACACTTTATTGTGATATATATTTAGATAAAATATGCATTCTTACAACCGTCTAAAACATATTACCATATAAACATTGTGTAGTAAACATTGTCATAATTCATCAACATTAGCTTATAAGCAATCGCTTGGCACAAATGTGCGCCATTCATTAATTGCGATGCAGTCTGAAGAGCCGCTGGGCGAGCCTGTAGAGCGCGCAACAGCGCAGCGTTTCCCGCGGTTAGATCAGCATGTTACACTTCAAATGTGCGCATCTTCCACACAGGACAGCAGTCCTGACTGGATATCTTCCCAAATCGTCCCTCGCTATCATTTTCGTCTCGTTTTATTTGTTGACGAAAATGAGAGTAGATTTTCGTCATAGTTTTAGTCATTCAAAACACATTTTTATTTAATCGTCTCGACGAAAATTATGACAAATTATTTGTCAACGAAATTAACACTGCTTGAGGGTGAGTGAAGTTTGGGGTAATTTTCATTTTAAAGTGAACTAATCCTATAATGTGTGTTGAATTATGTATGGAGCGAATGCTAGTTCTCGTAATGCCTGATTTCACCTGCAGATTTAAAGGGGTCATGAACTGCATTGTTTTATTATTGCATGGGGTGCACTTATGTTAGTATGATTTTTTTCATCAAAAATTTAGAAATAAAAGGCATTTTTCCTATCCTGATTTTAGTCCTCTGTTTTAAGGGGTGTGTCTGCTGTGAGACTTCAGTGTCCACTGCTGTGATTGGCTGATATCTTTGCCTATGAAATTGACAAGTATTACTCTCTCAAAAACTTTTAGCATGTTTTTACTATTACAGTTCTCAAGGTTAACTAATCCTGAAAAGTGTTGATTATAACATTATATTTAGATCTACAGCATTATATTTAGATCGCGGCATGAAAGGTTGCAGTGATGAACATTGTAGTCGATCACAGACATGTTGATGAGTGCATAAAAGCAGTGATCTCGTCATTGCAACTCAATTTCTGCATACTAACGAATGCTTTCATCATAACTAACAGTACAGACGTGATATAAACTAAGAGATTCGTTGAATAAAACAGGAGTTTTGGTGTGAGTCCAGAACTCAGTCACTGATAAACTCACGCTGTTTGATTGACAGCTCCAGTGATTGTAAAGGGAGCGTTCTTTGATCAGTTCTTTATGTAACTTAATCACCGTTTAAATAAGATTGTTTTCATCTAACTAAGAGAAACAGTGTGAAGTTGAGCGTTTTAGTCACTGGTTTGATTTATTGACACATAGACAAAAAACATCTGACTGTACATGAATTGTTAATATCAGATCAGGCATTAGAATTAACACAGTTACTTACATGTTGTTGACTTACTGTCAAGTCCATATCGTAAAAGTCTGTTTGCACCGAAATGCGATTGATTTACCAAAGAATCCATAGTGAAATGTACCGAATACAAATAAATAAAGCTCAACTGAGACATTCACATTGTTGAAAATATATAACCATATTCCTAGCATTAGGATCCTTTGAAAGATATTGTTATTTTAGTCCTGTATCGCTTTTCTCTCCTCCTTATCTCACTAACACGCCAGTGGGCGGGGCTAACGTTGCAATGATGACGTTGTCATTGATTTCTTCTGTGGAGGCGGAGTTTCACTGTAAATAGGTACATTACAGGACGAGTTGTTCGCTGGGTCTGGTGTCAATATAAAAGCTTTTATTGGACTAACAAGGAAGATTTCAGTTCTGAAACTTAGAGGATATTCTTATAGTACGATGACCTCTTATATATCAAAAGCTCAAGGAAAATATGATTTCTCAATTCATGACCGCTATAAATAAACTACATCACTGGATGCACTTTTTAATATTTCAAATTAATGCAGGCACTGACATTTGCCAACTATTTAAAAAGGCAAAAACAATATTACCACTATAGACAGTAATATCTAATTGTTATATAATAAAAACATGAAATAATAATTTAAAACACTTAAAATGAATACTATAAAATCATATTACAAAATCATATACCCTTGACTGACTGTGATTATTTAAAACAATCATAATCCTTTTAACTTCTTACCTGCCAGTGTTTTTTTTTTTTTTTTTTTTTTTGCCATTGCCAGCATTTTTGATCATTTTCACCATTGGACAAATTTAATAAGGATCTTTGAGAATGAAACCAACCTGTTTGTTCCTCAGTATCTTCATGTTTCACTCTGAATGTTTCTTCGATCTTCATGTCTTCACTCTCCTCTTTAATAAACTCCATCTTTGTTTGTTCCTCAGTATCTTCTTGTTTCAAACTGAATACTTCTTCAATCTTCATGTCTTCACTCTCTTCTTTAATAAACGCCATCTTTATAACAGTGTGTCATGTGAATCTCAGTCGCTTCACCAGGAGTTTTTCTGTGTGTTTGTCCTGATTAAAATGAGAATAATTAACAGAAAGAAAAATAAATCCAAGCTGAAGCTCCCTAGTTCAGTAGTCAGCGCACTGGTAAGGGAGTCAGAGTGAGAATTAATGGCCTTAAACGACTTGATTATTAAAAAACTAATTAGCAATAAACATTAAAAACAGAATGCAAATTATAAATACATTTTTATTATTAATGTTCTATTTATTTGAAGCTTATATTTAATACTACACTTTAATGAAAACATTTGCAGTTGTTTTGTAAAAGTTGTCACTACACATTAATTGTGTTTGTTTTTCTCATTCATTTACACTGTTTTGAGTAGCTTGTGACGTCAGCGTGCGGTGATTCGAACCAGTGAATCATTTTGCGAAACAATTGATTCAATTGACTCGGAGTTTACAAATAGTTCAGTTCCTCCATCACTAGTTGACAGTGACTGAATTCGTGTTTATGATAAACTGATTCACGACATAGAGATAGAGACGCACTGTTTCTGTTACTTAACAAAAAAATATGTTCAGTTATGTTAGATAAAATAATACAATGTTAAATTCAATAATAACTAAGAAATCTTACGTCGCTTGTAAAACTATAAAAATGCCCGAATGGTTTTTATCGATTTAAACACGGTAAAATGCTTAAAAACACAAACCTTTCTTCAGCCGAGTTACAACAGATGCAGGAGCTCGCCGCAGCATTATGACGTAACGTCTGCAGATCAAAATAAAAGTCCTTTATACACAAAAATGGGGTATGCGGGAGGGGGCGCCATTGTGCCAAAATAATTCTTTCTAGCAATTTTCAAATGTAATCGGATTAATGTATCCCATTATAGGAAAGAAAAATCAAAAGTCTCTTTAACATCAAATGAAGACTTTTAGCTTGAGCTTGAACTGCTGTGTTTTAAATGAGTCTTCTGGGACCACCATGACCACTTGCTTTAAGATTTTGTGGAGACACTCTTTACCTCATGAATTAATAAATTCTTCTGAAGTAAAAATAAAGAATAAATAGTAAAAAAAAAAAAACAGAGAGAGAGAAATCCTGTCAGAGAAAGCTGTCAAAATTGCAAGCACAATAAACCTCACAATAATTGAAAATGAGTTTTTAAATCTCTACGACTCCAAACAGACAGCTTTGTTAGCTATGTCAGTGGTGTAAAGCACGCCACCACTGGACTCTAGAGCAGTGGAGACGTGTTCTCTGGAGTGACGAATCACGCTTCTCTGTCTGGAAATCCGATGGATGAGTCTGGGTTTGGTGGTTGCCAGGAGGACAATACTTGCCTGACTGCATTGTGCCAAGTGTAAAGTTTGGTGGAGGGGGATTATGGTGTGGGGTTGTTTTTCAGGGGTTGGGCTTGGCCCCTTAGTTCCAGTGAAAGGAACTCTTAATGCTTCAGCATACCAAGACATCTTGCACAATTTCATGCTTCCAACTTTGTGGGAACAGTTTGGGGATGGCCCCTTCCTGTTCCAGCATGACTGCACACCAGTGCACAAAGCAGGGTCCATAAAGACATGGATGAGCGAGTTTGGTGTGGAGGAACTTGACTGGCCTGCACAGAGTCCTGACCTCAACCCGAGAGAACACCTTTGGGATGAATTAGAGCGGAGACTGCGAGCCAGGCCTTCTCGCCAACATCACTGCCAGACCTCACAAATGCGCTTCTAGAAGAATGGTCAAAAATTCCCATTAACACACTCCTAAACCTTGTGGAAAGCCTTCCCAGAAGAGTTGAAGCTGTTATAGCTGCAAAGGGTGGGCCAACTCCATATTAAACCCTATGGATTAAGAATGGGATGTCATTAAAGTTCATGTGCACGTAAAGGCAGGCGTCCCAAAACTTTTGGCAATATAGTGTATCTAGTGGAGTCTTTCCCTTGTGCTTATATCTCTGCTGAGTATATATATCAATGTCGTCACACCCGTGACTATGATGCTCAGGCAGACAGCCTATAAAGGCATGTCATTACATCATGTCAGTTCTCTTTCCAATTCTCGTCATTGCAGAAAACATTAAGGATGGTGAAGTTACAGAGCTTGATCGATTAGCTTGCTAAGTGTACATAGGAAATCATGGCATGACCAGACCTGCTATCAGAGAAAGTAATGTTGATCGGCTTATATATGTAGAAGTGGCCATGACCTCTGACTAGAGTGTTACTTGAATTCAAGTGTATACAGATCTAAGGGAACTAAACAAAATACTTTTAGAGAGAACAAGCATGCATTCAATTTCTGTGCAATTACTTCAAATAATTATTTTCTTTTCTGATAAGGTAATAACAACATAATGAAGTTGTTCCCGATCACAATACAAATTACATTCAATACAGTTCAATGTACACAATTTAAACAGTAAAGATTTTATTGTGCAAAAAAAAAAAAAAAAGGCAAACAAATTATAGGCTACTAGATGTTTTACATGAACTGAACCACTTGTAACGACTGGATCGATCAAACACACAATTGTAAAAGTTAATCTTCACAACCCCCGACCCATGCAGACTCCACGATGTCTGAGTTCCCCACTGAGAACTTACTCCCATCATACATTTCAAAAAGACTTGGGAGATAGTGCATGCTCAGAAAAGTACAGGCCACAAGAATCAGACAACTGTACTGAACCGTACAGTTTGGTGGAAATGAGCCAAAAGAAAGAAAAACAACTCTGCCTGAGTATATCAGGATGCTTATGTGAAACTGTATATTTCCACAAAAAAGTCTTCTCTCTGGTGTGAGTTATTACATGATTCCTAAGGTGATTCCTGTCTGTGAAACTCATTCCACACTGATGACATATAAAACTGTTCTCTCATACATGAATCCTCATGTGGTAATTAAAGGATTCTTTACATTTGAAAGTCTTTTCACAGTGACGACACTCAATGTCTCCAATGTGAGTTCTCAGGTGTCGGTTAAGGATTCCTTTACGGTGGAAACTTTTTGCACATTTTTTGCAGGTGTAAGGCTTCTCTCCAGTGTGAATTCTTATGTGGACTTCAAACTGTCCTTTTTTAGTGAATCCTTTTCCACACTGCTGGCAGGTGAAAGGGTATGTACAAGGCTTCTCTCCAGTGTGAATTCTCATGTGGACTTCAAACTGTCCTTTTCGAATAAATCCTTTTCCACAGTGCTGGCAGATGAAAGGTTTCTCTCCAGAGTGAATTCTCAGGTGGACTTCAAACTGTCCTTTTTGAGCAAATCCTTTTCCACATTGTTGGCAGGTGTAAGGCTTCTCTCCAGTGTGAATTCTCGTGTGGACTTCAAACTGTCCTTTTCGAGTAAATCCTTTTCCACACTGCTGGCAGACGAAAGGCTTCTCTCCAGTTGTCTTATAAACTTTAAGGTTCCTGTCTTGAACAACAGTCTTTCCGCGCGGAGGGTATGTACAAGGCTTCTCTCCAGTGTGAGTTCTCATGTGCCTCTTAAAGTTTCCTTTTTGATTGAAACTTTTCCCACATTGTTTGCAGGTGTAAGGCTTCTCTCCAGTGTGAATTCTCATATGGTCTTCAAAGCGTCCAATTTGATTGAAACCCTTTCCACACTGAGGGCATGTGTGAGGTTGATCTCCAGAGTGAATTCTCAGGTGGGCTTTAAGGTGTCCTTTTTGACTGAAACTCTTTCCACACTGAGAGCATGTGAAAGGCTTCTCTCCACTGTGAACTCTCATGTGAACTTCAAGGTTTCCTTTTCTACTGAAACTCTTTCCACACTGTTGGCAGATGAAGTGATTGTTTGTCCCTTCCTTTTGAGCTCTTTTTTGTGAGGAAGTGTTTTCAGTCTGTGAGCAACTGAAAGTTTTTTCACCAGTTATGAAATCGTGATGATTCTTAAATTGATCTTTCTCTTCGATTTCATTGAGTACTTCAGTCTCCTCTTTCAGTGCCATCAGGTCTAAAAAAGACAATACAAGTTAACCCCATTTTAATGGCATAAAGCAAATAACAACAAAACATTTATACATGTAAAAACCAACATACAAGTAGATGTAATACTAAGCTTCTAAAAGAGGTCTTACATGTAATCTAAGATGCTTTTCCAATATTGTTAACTCTTTACTTGCTTTAGGGCATGTTTAAAAATGTCAAGCTGGCAGTTAAACCAGTTGTTTAAAAAACTTATTTTGACCCAGGAGATCTGGTAGACTGATTTTCTAGGACAGGGGTAGCCAACCCTGTTCCGTATTCAACTTACGGAGAGAAAAAAACAAAAAAAAAAAAACGGTACTGGCGTCGCGTCAGTTAAGCTTTTTTCTTCGTAAATTGAATACAGAAGGAATACAGAATTTTTTCTAACACAAATGAATCGCTTCGCTTAAGAAGGACTTTATTAATCACCCGGAGCTGTGTGAAGTACGTTTATTACACGTTGGTCTTGTTAACTGCCATTATAAAGCTCGGATGCATCAGGATATTTATTAATACAACTCCGATTGTGTTCATCAGAAAGAAGAAAGTCATATACACCTAGGATGGCTTGAGGGTGAGTAAAACTTGGGGTAATTTTCATTTGAAAGTTAACTAATCCTTTAATGTGTGTTAAATCATGTACAGAGCGAATGCTAGCTCTCGTAATGCCTGATTTCACCAGCAGATTTAAAGGGGTCATGAACTGTGCTGTTTTATTATTTTATGTTGCATGGGGTGCAAATAAAAGGCATTTTTCCTACTCTGATTTTAGTCCTCTAATTTGAACGCTCTGTTTTAAGGGGCGTGTCTGCTGTGAGACTCCAGTGTAAACGCCCACTGCTGTGATTGGCTGACATCTTTCCATTTGAAATAGTTAAGTATGTACATAAGTATTATCACTTATTTTTTTCCGATACGATATTGATACTTTGAAGGCCAATATCGCCGATATCAATACTGATACGATATCACTAATCTGAACTTATACATTAGAAAATTTCTTAAATTATTAAAATTACTAAGAGTAAAATGGGTAATGATACCCACTCAACATTATATTTGAAAGGCATTTTAACATTCAATATGCCTTAATTGCAACTTATTAGATTATATTTTTGTTTACACATTGTTAAAATGTTTACTTGTAGTGGTAACCATGGAAATCTACAAATAAGCCTACTATGCCTAGCTGAACTATAGTCACTGTAGTAAAAACATGGTTTATTTTATAAGGGATTGCCAGTGACAGGCTGTTGCACCCATAAAATGCACCCATTTGTATTCTGACAGTGTATCAACATTAGTTACAGAATAGAACATCAATATGAACTTTTAACGTTCAATTTAAATAAATGTAATTACACAAACTACTATTTCATTTTATTTATTGGGAAATAACTAATAATAATAATATTATTATGTTTTTCTGTCTTCTAAGCATTGTTCTGGGCTGCATTTCCCAAAAGCATCAATGCTTTCTTACGATACTAAACGCAGCCCTGTTTGAATGTAGTGTCGGCAGTGAGCGAACGCTCTCTGTGATTGATTGGTTCTGACTTGCAGCATTTGCGTGTGTTCAGATGAGCAGGGAAATACTTCTACTATGAATTATTTGCTAACATAGGTTATTTGTCCAATTCAGTGCATATTGTATGCATTAAATTTATTGTTAAATAAACAAAATCACTGGTTAAAAAAAAAAAAACACTTTGGTATCAATTTTTATTTGAGTATCGATACTTTCAATACTCAACATCAGTATCAATATATCTATACTTCATATTGATCCGCCCATCCCTAACTCTCTCGAAAACAACACGTTTTTACTATTACAGTTCTCAAGGTTAACTAATCGTGAAAAGTGTTGATTATAGCATTACACTTAAATCTATGGCATTATATTTAGATTGTGGCATGAAAGGTTGCAGTGTATGCATTGTAGCCGATCACAGACATGTTATTGAGCACATGAAAGCAGTGATCTCGTCATTGACATTTCAATTTCTGCACACTAATGAATGCTTTCATCATAACTAACATAATGTAAAAAAGAAATTCGCTGAATAAAACAGAATTTTGGCGGGAGTCCAGAACTCTGATAAACTCACGCTGTTTGATTGACAGCTCCAGTGATGGTCAAGGAAGCGTTCTTTGAGCGCTTTCTATATATAATTTAATCAGTTTAAATAACAGATTATTTTCATCCTACTAAGAGAAACAACGTGAAGTTAAGCGTTTAGTCACTGGTTTGATTTACTGACACATAGACAAAGAACATCTGACTGTACATGAATCATTAATATCAGATCAGGCATTAGAATGAACACAGTTACTGACATGTTGTTGAATTACTGTCGAGTCCATATCGTAAAAGTCTGTTTGCAAAGCCTGTGCCGAAATGCGATTGATTTACCAAAGAATCCACAGTGAAATGTACTGAATACAAATAAAGCTCAACTGAGACATTCAGATTGTTGAAAATATATAACCATATTCCTAGCATTAGGATCCTTTGAAAGGTAATGTTATTTTTAGTCCTGTATCGTTCTCAGTTCATAACCGCTTTGAATAAACTACATCACTGGATATGCAAATTTTAATATTTCAAATTAATGCAGGCACTGACATTTGCCAACTATTTAAAAAGGCAAAAACAATATTACCACTATAGACTGTAACATCTAATTGTTATTATTTCATGTTTTTACTATATAATTTAAAACATTTAAAATGTATACTATAAAATCATATTATACAGGCATCTGTGTAACACATTTATGTATATTTAGCAAAGTAGAATAAAGAATATTTCTGTTTTCTGTGTTTTTTTTATTTGTAATATATGTCAAGAATATATGGATGCAGTATTGCAACAAAATTTACATTTTTGTGCAAAACATACAAAAGATGTTTTTAGAATTTAAGTTCAGCTCAATCAACAGCATTTGTAGCAATATTGTTTTAACATATATAATATTATAATAAAACTTATTTTAAAAGTTTACAGCTTGGAACATAAAATTTAAGTTAATGGGATCAAATTTTGTAGGCTATAGTTTCAGTCATCAAGCACTGAACTGGACTAGTAACAGTATGAACACAAAGAGGTCTGAGTTCAGTTCAAAGTGTTTATAACGATGTTACAGGAAGAGTTCATCTGACAAGAGCTGCACATTCTGACTACCAAGGTTGAGTTTATTTGTTCATTCACATCATCTTCTGGAGATGTCAGTTGTAATATTATGTTTTTGTTGTTTATCTGAATAATCTCATATCGTCATTCCAGTTTACCGGTGTTCATTCACTCTTCAGCTTCAGCTCAAACAGCAATGCCTGACTGTGATTATTTAAAACAATCATATTCCTTTATACTCTTTACCTGCCAGAGATTTTTGTTTATTTGCCAGCACCAGCATTTTTGATCATTTTCACCATTGGACAAATTTAATAAGGATCTTTGAGAATCTTTGAGAATGAAACCAACCTGTTTGTTCCTCAGTTTCTTCACTCTCCTCTTTTACAAACGCCATCTTTGTTTGTTCCTCAGTATCTTCATGTTTTACTCTGAATGTTTCTTCAATTATTATGTTTTTACTCTCTTCTTTAATAAACGGCATCTTTGTTTGTTCCTCAGTTTCTTCTTGTTTCAAACTGAATACTTCTTCAATCTTCATGTCTTCACTCTCCACTTTAATAAATGCCATCTTTATAGTAGTACTTCACCAGGAGTTTTTCTGTGCGTTTGTCCTGTTTAAGATGAGAATAATTAACAGAAAGAAAAATAAATCCAAGCTACAGCTCCATAGTTCAGTAGTCAGCGCACTGGTAAAGTTAAGAGAGAATTAATGGTCTTACATGACCTGATTATTAAAAAAAAAAACACTAATTAGCAATAAACGTTAATAACAGAATACAAATACATTTTTATTATTGACATTTTCTATTTATTTAAAGCTTATACACTTTCGTGAAAACATTTGCAGTTGTTTTGTAAAAGTTCTCATTACACATTAATTGTGTTTGTTGTTCTCGTTAATTTACACTGTTTTGAGTAGCTTGTGACGTCAGCGTGCGGTGATTCGAACCAGTGAATCATTTTGTGAAACAACTGATTCAACTTATTCGAAGTTTACAAAAAGTTCAGTTTCTCCATCACTGCTTGACAGTGACTGAATTCGTGTTTATGATAAACTGATTCACGTTATAGAGAGTGAAATGAGATGCACTTTTCCTGTTACTTAACAAAAAATAATATATGTTAGATAAAGTAGTACAATGTTAAATTCAATAATAACTAAGCAATCTTACGTCGCTTGTAAAACTATAAAATACCAGAATGGTTTTTATCGATTTAAACACGGTAAAATGCTTAAAAAACACAAACCTTTCTTCAGCCAAATCATAACAGATGCAGGAGCGCGGCGCAGCCTTATGACGTCATATCTCCAGACCAAAATAAAAGTCCTTTACATACAAAAATGGGGTATGTGGGAGGGGGCGCCATTGTGCCAAAATAATTCTTTGAAAATATCCTTTGCAATTTTCTAGCCATTTTCAAATTTATTTGGATTAATGTGGATGCATCCCATTATAGGAAAGAAAAATGAAATTGAAATCTCTTTTAACATCTCAAATGTTTCTCCTTGACAAAAGTGAGGCTACTTTAACATCAAATGGAGACTTTTAGCTTCAGCTTAAACTGCTATGTGTTTCAAATGTGTCTTCTGTGACCACTTGCTTTCAGATTTTGTAGAGACACTCTTTACCTCACAAGAAATTTTTATCAATGACGTTCAGTGAATAAATAAATTCTTGTGAAGTATGAAGTAAAAAATAGTAATTTTCTCAGTGTTTTAAGTAAAAAAGAAAGAGAGAGAAATCCTGTCAGAGAAAACTGACAAAATTGCAAGCACAATAAACCTCACAAGAATCGAAAATGAGCTTTTAAATAGTTTAACTTCAAACAGCATTCACCTCAACAAATCTCTAAGACTCCGAACAGACAGCAATAACAGAGCTCCGTTAGCCATGTTAGCTATGTAACAAATGTGTATATATTAAGGATCAGATGACAGTAAGGTCATTGTGAGAACGACATGTTTCATAATTATGAGAAGCGACAAAGTTTAAAAGCAGGATACAGCTGGGACCTAAAGCTTTAATTTATTGTTTACATTTTATATATTTTTTAGGGATCAAATGCATAGTTATGTACAATAAAAAGTATAATACAATAAAACACAATAAGAAAAATCAGAGATGGTTAAAAGGGCCTTTGAAATAACGCTGAGCACTTGTATTGGTATGATTATTAATTATTAATGTTAAATATATTTTGCTTTGCAATGTAACAATTTTAAACTTAACAATGTAATTAAAACAGCAATGGTTGACAATACTGTAATAATTTTTGTATTTTACCTGACAATTACTGTATCAGATAAATATCCCTGTCATTTTAAGGTCTTTGTTTATTACATTGGCAGTACCGATGAAAGGTTAACATATTCAATATGTGCTGTTATCCTGTTTAAAACCTAAAAAAAACAAAAACAATATAAAAAATATCCGGTATCCCTGGATTTGGCATGACCCAAGGAATCCATAGACTCCAAGATCATGATTTTCTGACAAACTGTTCAAAAGTTATTGGCCAAAAGAGCCATTTTTCAGATCTCATGACCTATAGGTGGCGCTGTTCCCAAATTTGGCACGGACCCTCAGATCGTGGTTCTGATGAAGTGTACCAATTTTTGTTTCGATTGCTCAAAGTTTGGCCGAGATACAGCCTCTGAACCAATTTCGGGTCAACGTCGTTAAGTTTGTGACATAACTTTTGAACAAAGATGAATTAAAAAAAAAATCTGTTCAGTCATTTCTGTGCGGATCATCTGATCAAAGATTGGAGAAATTTTAAAAGGAGTATCGAAAACACTGAATACTGTACTTTACAAAATGGCTGCTACTGTAATGGGCAGAGACTTATTGTAAGATGTTGAATGGCATCAGTATGAAGAGATCAGGTGTATTAAATTTCATTTTTCTGGGACAAAGACAAAAGTTATAACCTTTAGAAAAGTGAATTTTTGAACTGGTGGTGGCGCTATCATTTTCTCATGTTCCGATGATAGGGCTGCCATAGATTCCCATTTGGGAAGAAGAAGAAAAGAAGAAGAAAACTAACAATTACAATAGGGGCTGCAGTAGATCTTGCTAACTCATTTATATTGTGGATATCTTTGTTTTTGCCATCTGACAACAAAATAAAAAAATATAATAGTCAAAAGCAAAATCTGATAACTTAAAAATTGGCTACTGTAATATCAGTGATCCTCACTCCAATTTGTCCACTCAATTACGTAATGTTAGAATTATGTATAATCATGTCTTTTATTTCAGTGGGTTTTTTAAGCAGCCAGTTCTACAAAATCACATGTCTTCTAGTAAGATTTTTATTATAATAATGAAATCAATAAATAAATGCAAAGAGGTGGATTCCTGAATTCCATTTCTTTTCATTATGTCCTTTTGAGTGATTTTAATTACTTATCATTTACTAATCAATATTTGTCCAATGTACTATTTATCCTGAATTGAATGACTATGTTTATGAGATCAAAAGTGATTTAACATAATGTGTGTTCATCTATTAAACATGAGGTTTCTCTATAGGCATTTCTCAATAATAAGTACACAAAGTTCAAACTTGTTTGGACTTGGTAAGTTCGACTCAGGAGAACGGACTCCTGAGGACAGGAGGACACAAGTGCGGTGATTCTGCAAATGGTACAGCAGCGTACTTGATAGTGTCACTCAGGTCGTCAGGCAACTTGTTCATTCATTATCTTCACTGCATGTAAAGTATTTACAACAAAACGACACATAAAACACAACCCTGACTCTTTTCGTTTACATTTTAAAAATATTAAACATATTATTGTGGTTAAGGCATGTGCATACTCTTATCTTCACTGTAATAAAATGAAATATAACACAACACCGTCTCTTTTTGTTAAATGTCAGTTTTAATGATCAATAATAGCCATTATAAAAGTATAAGTAAAAGGTATAAGAAGCTATACAATAAGAAATAAAGCAAACAATTCAGTCAAACGTATAAAGTTAGTGTTCTAATAGGCTACAACGGTAAAGTTAAATAGCCTAAATATATAAAGTTATGAAACTTCACTTTTCTCGGCTGGTAACATGAGCACTGAGCGCCCGGTGATCATATGGATCTCACAACTCCGAAAACGTCAGATCAAATTTTCAAATAGGTGCTATCTTTATCAATAAACCAGAAATTTGAGCTTTAAACCAGTACATTCTCGCCTGAAAAACTCCATATGACAAAATAACAGTAGACTGTTTAAATTACACAGGTTTTTCCTTTACTATTGCCACTTGCTGGTTAGTGCGAGATGCATTCTGGGATACCTAGCTGTCTCAAGTCCACATAAGTCACCTCTAGACTCATCCTCGATAAAAGGGGTGGATTAAGAACACATCTGGGGATTTTAACTGTACTTGGCTTGGGCAGCGACTGATGACGTTTCACTTGTCCACAAGTACAGACAAGGACGCATATTGAGAAACGGCTCATGTCTACAAGGGCTTACACCGTTCAGGCATAACATTATGAGCACTGACAGGTGAAGTGAATAACACTGATTATCTCTTTATCAGGTGACCTGTTAGTGGGTGGAATATATTAGGCAGCAAGTGGACATTTTGTCCACAAAGTTGATGTGTTAGAAGCGTAAGGATTTCAGTGAGTTTAACAAGGGCCAAATTGTGACGGCTAGACGACTGGGTCAGAGCATCTCCAAAACTGCAGCTCTTGTGGGGTGTTCCCAGTCTGCAGTGGTCAGTATCTATCAAAAGTGGTCCAAGGAAGGAACAGTGGTGAACCGGTGACAGGGTCATGGGCCAAGGCTGAATGACGCATGTGGGAAGCGAAGGCTGGCCCGTGTGGTCCGATCCAACAGACGAGCCCCTGTAGCTCAAATTGCTCAAGAAGTTAATGCTGGTTCTGATAGAAAGGTGTCAGAATACACAGTGCATCACAGTTTGTTGCGTATGGGGCTGCATAGCAGCAGACCAGTCAGGGTGCCCATGCTGACCCCTGTCCACCGCCGAAAGAGCCAACAGTGGGCACGTGAGCATCAGAACTGGACCACGGAGCAATGGAAGAAGGTGGCCTGGTCTGATGAATCATGTTTTCTTTTACATCACGTGGATGGCCGGGTGCGTGTGCATTGCTTACCTGGGGAACACATGGCACCAGGAGGTAAGCCGGCGGAGGCGGTGTGATGCTTTGGGCAATGTTCTGCTGGGAAACCTTGGGTCCTGCCATCCATGTGGATGTTACTTTGACAAGTACCACCTTCCCAAGCATTGTTGCAAACCATGTACACCCTTTCATGGAAACGGTATTCCCTGGTGGCTATGGCCTCTTTCAGCAGGATAATGCGCCCTGCCACGAAGCAGAAATGGTTCAGGAATAATTTGAGGAGTACAACAACGAGTCTGAGGTTGTTGACTTGGCCTCCAAATTCCCCAGATCTCAATCCAATCGACCATCTTTGGGATGTGCTGGACAGACAAGTCTGATCCATGGAGGCTCCACCTCGTAACTTAAAGGATCTGCTTATGTTCAAAAGTTTTGGAACCATTGGTTCTTAATACTGTGTGTGATTACCTGGATGATCTACGACTTTTTTTTTTATGTTTTGTGGTGGTTGTTCATGAGTCCCTTGTTTGTTCTGAGCAGTTAAACTGCCCAGTGTGCTTCAGAAAAATCCTCCAGGTCCTGCAGATTCTTCAGTTTAATGATTTTTTTTTTTTTTGCATATTTGAACCCTTTCGAGCAGTGACTGTATGATTTTGAGATCCATCTTTTCACACTGAGGACGATTGAGGAACTCAAACACAACTATTCAAAAGGGTTCAAACATTTACTGATTCTCCAGAAGGAAACATGATGCATTAAGAGCCGGGGATGTAAACTTTTTGAATTTGAAGATCAAGGTAAATTGTACTTAATTTGTCATCCGGGAAACATGCAAGCATCTTCTGTTGCTTCTGAAGGGCAGTACTAAATATATATATATAAAAAAGTTTTCACCCCCGGCTCTTAACCCTTTAAAACCGGATGTGTCGTCAGTGACACATCCAACCAAGCTGTATTCATGTTACCGTAACTATTGAATAATTTGCGCTATCATAATAATTCAAAATGCTACAGATGGTAGACGGTAGTTTTGTGCCTTCCGTCACCAAATGGTAGGTTGATCTCCAGCGTGAATTCTCAAGTGGAGTTTAAATTGTCCTTTATAATTGAAACTTTTTCCACACTGTTGGCAGGGGAAAGGCTTCTCTCCAGTGTGAATTCTCATGTGGACATTAAACTGTCCTTTTTGAGTGAATCCTTTTCCACAGTTCTGACAGGTGAAAGGCTTCTCTCCAGTGTGAATTCTCATGTGTTGTTTAAGGACTCCTTTTCGGTTGAAACTTTTTCCACAATGTTGGCAGGTGAAAGGTTTCTCTCCAGTGTGAATTCTCATATGGTCTTCAAAGTGTCCTTTCTGAGTGAATCCTTTTCCACAGTGCTGGCAGGTGAAAGGGTATGTATAAGGCTTCTCTCCAGTGTGAGTTCTCATGTGGACTTCAAATTGTCCTTTTTGAGTGAATCCTTTTCCACAGTGCTGACAGGTGTAAGGCTTCTCTCCAGTGTGAATTCTCATGTGTTGTTTAAGGACTCCTTTTCGGTTGAAACTTTTTCCACACTGTTGGCAGGTGAAAGGTTTCTCTCCAGTGTGAATTCTCATGTGATCTTCAAAGTGTCCTTTTTGAGTGAATCCTTTTCCACAGTGCTGGCAGGTGTAAGGCTTCTCTCCAGTGTGAATTCTCATGTGGACTTCATACTGTCCTTTTTGAGTGAATCCTTTTCCACACTGCTGGCAGGTAATAGGGTATGTACAAGACTTCTCTCCAGAGTGGATTTTCAAGTGGTGTTTAAGGTGTCCTTTATGATTGAAGCTCTTTCCACACTGAGGGCAGGTGTAAGGCTTCTCTCCAGTGTGAATTCTCAGGTGTTGTTTAAGGCTTCCTTTTCGGCTGAAACTTTTTCCACACTGTTGGCAGGTGAAAGGTTTCTCTCCAGTGTGAATTCTTGTGTGGTCTTCAAAGTGTCCTTTTTGAGCAAATCCTTTTCCACAGTGCTGGCAAGTGTAAGGCTTCTCTCCAGTGTGAATTCTCATGTGGTCTTCAAACTGTCCTTTTTGAGTGAATCCTTTTCCACACTGCTGGCAGGTGAAAGGGTATGTATAAGGCTTCTCTCCAGTGTGAATTCTCATGTGGTCTTCAAACTGTCCTTTTTGAGTGAATCCTTTTCCACAGTGCTGACAGGTGAAAGGCTTCTCTCCAGTGTGAATTCTCAGGTGTTGTTTAAGGACTCCTTTTCGGTTGAAACTTTTTCCACACAGTTTGCATGTGAAAGGTTTCTCTCCAGTGTGAATTCTCATGTGATCTTCAAAGTGTCCTTTTTGAGTGAATCCTTTTCCACAGTGCTGGCAGGTGTAAGGCTTCTCTCCAGTGTGAATTCTCAGGTGTTGTTTAAGGACTCCTTTTCGGTTGAAACTTTTTCCACACAGTTTGCATGTGAAAGGTTTCTCTCCAGTGTGAATTCTCATGTGATCTTCAAAGTGTCCTTTTTGAGTGAATCCTTTTCCACAGTGCTGGCAGGTGTAAGGCTTCTCTCCAGTGTGAATTCTCATGTGGACTTCATACTGTCCTTTTTGAGTGAATCCTTTTCCACACTGAGGGCATGTGTAAGGCTTCTCTCCAGTGTGAATTCTCAGATGTTGTTTAAGGACTCCTTTTCGGTTGAAACTTTTTCCACACTGTTGGCAGGTGAAAGGTTTCTCTCCAGTGTGAATTCTCATGTGGTCTTCAAAGTGTCCTTTTTGAGTGAATCCTTTTCCACACTGCTGGCAGGTAAAAGGGTATGTACAAGACTTCTCTCCAGTGTGAATTCTCATGTGGTCTTCAAAGTGTTCCATTTGATTGAAACCCTTTCCACACTGAGGCCATGCATAAGGCTTCTCTCCAGTGTGAATAATCATGTGGGCTTCAAGGTTTCTTTTTCTACTGAAACTCTTTCCACACTGTTGGCAGATTAAGTTATTTTTAGTCCCAGCCTTTTGAGCTCTTTTTTGTGAGGAAGTATTTACAGTCTGCGAGCAACTTAAAGTTTTTTCTCCAGTTATGAAATCATGATGATTCTTATATTGGTCTTTCTCTTCGATTTCATCGAGTACTTCAGTCTCCTTTTTCAGTGCCATCAGGTCTAAAAGAGACAATACAAGTTAACCCCACTTTAATGGCACAAAGCAACTGACATCAAAACATTTATACATGTAAAAACCAACATAAAAGTAGATCTTATACTAAACTAATATAAGAGGTGTTACATGTTAATTGAGAATCATTCTCAATATTGTTAACTCTTTACTTGATTTAGGGCATGTTAAAACTTTTATTTAAAAAAACCCATTTTGACCCAGGAGATCTGGTCAATTATAGACTGATACGACGCCCTAAAAGCATGTACTCTTTTTGTGAATAAAAAGTAGATACTTTTGAGTGTGTAGCAAGAGAGGACAAGCTTTGGGACATACTATCTCATCATTCAGTTGTGTCTTTGCTCTCTTCACATCCTGTCTCTGTAAACTGGCCTGTCAATCATCTTAAATCCTCCACATTTCATTTCATTTCCTACCGTATCGGAGAGAAATGCAGTAGCACGTTGATCTGCAGTTGTGGGTCTTTCATGTGGAGACTCTCCTCATATTAATGCATAATGATGCATTTAAAAGTTAATGGCGAAATGGATCTTTATAAAACTCCACATTGTTATTGCAGATGAAATATAACACGAAAAACATTAAAAAAAAAAAAAATTTAATAAGGTTAAACTGATTATTAGTCACTCAAGCCTTTATCTAAATCTCTCACAGTCAGTCGTACCTATCCGCCATGTTTTGTAGTTTAACACTTTTTACTCGTACTTGTAGTTCTGAATTGAATCCTCCTCCAAAGTGCAATGGGTTGTGGACAATCTTACCCTTTATAGTGTGCACGGATCCACACTTCTAAAATCTACCAGAAATAGTAGACCATCTGGGGACTTTTGGCATACTCTTTTCAACATACTATTACTCTTTGGTACACACTTATTTTAATCTCACATACTATTTAGGATGGATTATATGGACATTGGGCTTTTCTAGTTCAGGGGTAGCCAACCCTGTTTCTGGAGGGCTACCTTCCCGCATTCTTCAGTTCCAACCCTGCTCCATCACAGTTAACTGTTATACCATGAACACCTTAATTAGCTGGTTAAGGTGTGTTTGACGGGGTTGGACCTAAACTCTGCAGGATAGTAGCCCTCGAGGAGCAGGATTGGAGACCCCTGTTCTAGGGGTTAAGACACTTTCGGACATGCCTGACAGTCCCTCTGAGCCGAAATAAACTAATATCCCAGAGTATATAGTTACTCCAGTAACTCAAACACACAGAACGAACAGACATGCTGTGCTGAGAGAACTGATGAGAATGAGCAGCTGATACTGAACATGCGTGTACAACCGAACGTACAGTTCTCGAATCACCAGTACAGAACCGAGAACTGTTTCTTTCGGACACGTTCGATACTGAGAACCGATGAGCTGAGCATGTGTGTAATTTCTTCAGAAGGATGAACATAAAGTGTAACAAAATAAAACATGTTGGAAACATGTTTATCACACAATTACTGTAGGCCTATTATTTTAAAGATTGGAAACACGATGAATGGACTGTAAAACTGCCAAACCATACATTTGTTTGTTTTATCAATAATGCATGATATTTTCAGGAGCAGTTTATTTAATTTCTAAGTAAGATTAAATAAATCCGTAAACTTTTGCCATGGTGTTTAAAGGAACACTCCACTTTTTTTGAAAATAGGCTCATTTTCCAACTCCCCTAGAGTTAAACAGTTGAGTTTTACCGTTTTCGAATCCATTCAGCCGATCTCCGGGTCTGGCGGTACCACTTTTAGCATAGCTTAGCATAGATCATTGAATCTGATTAGACCGTTAGCATCTCGCTCAAAAATGACCAAAGAGTTTCGATATTTTTCCTATTTAAAACTTGTCTCTTCTATAGTTACATCGTGTACGAAGACCGACGGAAAATGAAAAGTTGCGATTTTCTAGGCCGATATGGCTAGGAACTATACTCTCATTAATAATCAAGGAACTTTGCTGCCGTACCATGGGTGCAGCAGGCGCAATGATATTACGCATTATTTAGTCCTGTATCGCTCTTCTCTCCTCCACATCTCACTAACACGCCAGTGGGCGGGGCTAACGTTAAAATAATGAAGTAGGCGTTGATTTTTTCTGTGGAGGCGGAGTTTCACTATAAATAGGCACATTACAGGACGAGTTGTTCGCTAGCCTTGGTTACAATAAAAGCCGTTTTTGGACTAACAAGGAAGTTTTCGGTTTTGAAACTTACAGGATATTCTGATGTTGACCTTTACATCTCAAAAGCTCAAGGCAAATATGATTTTTCAGTCCTTGACCGCTTTGAATAAACTACATAATTAATTTTAATATTTCGAATTAATGCAGGCACTGACATTTGCAAACTATTTAAAAAGGCAAAAACAATATTACCACTATAGACAGTCACATCTAATTGTTATATTGTAAAAACATGATATAATTTAAAACATTTAAAATGTATACTATAAAATCATATTATACAGGCATCTGTGTAACACATTTATATATTTTTAGCAAAGTAGAATAACGAATATTTCTGTGTTTGCGTAACCAGGCAATAAATAAACATGATTCAAAGAAAACAATTCAAATTAAACATGATTTATTTGTGATATATTGCAAGAATATATGTATGCAGTATTGCAACAAAAATGTTATTTTTGTGCAAAACATACAAAAGATGTTTTTAAATTTTAAGTTAAGCTCAATCAACAGCATATGTAGCAATATTGTTTTAACATATATAATATTATAATAAAACTTATTTTAAAAGTTTACAGCTTGGAACATAAAATTTAAGTTAATGGGATCAAATTTTGTAGGCTATAGTTTCAGTCATCAAGCACTGAACTGGACTAGTAAGAGTATGAACACAAAGAGGTCTGAGTTCAGTTCAAAGTGTTTATAACGATGTTACAGGAAGAGTTCATCTGACAAGAGCTGCACATTCTGACTACCAGAGTTGAGTTTATTTGTTCATTCATATGATCTTCTGGAGAAGCAAGTTGTAATATTATGTTTTTGTTGTTTATCTTAATAATCTCATATCGTCATTCCAGTTTACCGGTGTTCATTCACTCTTCAGTTTCAGCTCAAACAGCAATGCCTGACTGTGATTATTTAAAACAATCATATTCCTTTATACTCTCTACCTGCCAGAGATTTTTGTTTATTTGCCAGCACCAGCATTTTTGATCATTTTCACCATTGAACAAATTTAATAAGGATCTTTGAGAATCTTTGAGAATGAAACCAACCTGTTTGTTCCTCAGTTTCTTCATGTTTCACTGTGAATGTTTCTTCAATCTTCACATCTTCACTCTCCTCTTTAATAAACGCCATCTTTGTTTGTTCCTCAGTATCTTCCGGTTTCAAACTGAATACTTCTTCAATCTTCATGTCTTCAATCTCTTCTTTAATAAACTCCATATTTGTTTGTTCTTCAGTTTCTTCTTGTTTCAAACTGAATACTTCTTCAATCTTCATGTCTTCACTCTCCTTTTTAATAAATGCCATCTTTATAATAGTACTTCACCAGGAGTTTTTCTGTGTTTGTCCTGTTTAAGATGAGAATAATTAACAGAAAGAAAAATAAATCCAAGCTAAAGCTCCATAGTTCAGTAGTCAGCGCACTGGTAAAGTTAAGTGAGAATTAATGGTCTTACATGACCTGATTATTAAAAAAAAACACTAATTAGCAATAAACGTTAATAACAGAATGCAAAGTATAAATACATTTTTATTATTAACATTTTCTATTTTGTTTAAGCTTATATTTAATACTACACTTTAATGAAAACATTTGCAGTTGTTTTGTAAACGTTCTCATTACACATTAATTGTGTTTGTTGTTCTCATTAATTTACACTGTTCTGAGTAGCTTGTGACGTCAGCGTGCGGTGATTCGAACCAGTGAATCATTTTGCGAAACGACTGATTCAACTGACTCGGAGTTACAAAGAGTTCAGTTTCTCCATCACTACCTGACAGTAACTGAATTTGTGTTTATGATAAACTGATTCACAATATAGAGAGCGAAATAAGATGCACTTTATTACTTCTGTTTTCTGTTACAAACAATAATGTTCAGTTATGTTAGATAAAGTAATACAATGTTAAATTCAATAATAACTAAACAATCTTATGTCGTTTGTGAAACTATAAAAATGCCTGAATAGTTTTTATCGATTTAAACACGGTAAAATGCTTAAAAACAAACCTTTCTTGAGCCGAATCCCAACACATGCAGGAGCGCGGCGCAGCCTTATGACGTCACGTCTGCAGATCAAAATAAAAGTCCTTCATATACAAAAATGGGATATGCGGGAGGGGGCGCCATTGTGCTAAAATAATTTTTTCTAGCAAATTTTCAAATGTAATTTAATTAATGTAGACGTATCCAATTACAGGAAAGAAAAATCAAAAGTGAGATCTCTTAAACAGCTCAGATGTTTCTACTAGACAAAAATGAGGTTACTTTAACATCAAATGGAGACTTTTGCTTGAGCTTGAACCGCTATTGAACTGCTTAATTATTTCATTAAAAATGTATTCTTATAGAAACTTCCTTATGTGTGATTTATAATGTGAGTATTACAAATAAATTATTTTTAACCTTTAATATTATAATGATGTACCAACTGTGGTTCCCTGTATAGTTTACAACTTTAGTTGCCAGACCATGGCTGCCAGAATGTGTATTTTGGCCAGTCCGCAACCAAATTCAGGGCAGCACCACTAACCCTGAATGAAGCTGAAGAAAAGGCAGCATAGGAGGACATTCAAGACATATTCATCAGAGGAGATCATCTGAGTCTGAAAGGGCAAATTGAAAAAGTGAGTTATTTCAAAATCACAGAATATCTAGAAATCAACAATATATTATTATTATTATTATTATTATTATTGTAAGTATGGAAGATGAAAATTGAATTCCTCAATCTACACAACTGTACAATTAGCTGCCTTATTCAGCTTAACATTAACTGTACAGCACCACAATCGACTCAGATATGGGTAACAGCGTTAATAATTCTCATAGCTGGTAACATGTGATGACTGTGGCATGAGTTCACCTAAAAATGAATTAATTGCAAGTTTTATTTGAGTGAAATCTCAGTAACAGGATGTTAATCCAGATTATAAATTGTATTTTCTTTATAAAGCAGACTGCTGAGAGGAAGGCTGTGACAGAGCGGATTAACATAACTGGAGTCTCAGAAGACAACGGAAACCTCGCTCTCCTCTGCAGCGATTTCCAGAAATTCAGCATCCCACAGAAAATGTACAATGGAAGGGTGGACGATTTAATTGCCCAACTCCCAACAATATTAAAAATCCAGCATATACACGAACGTGTGCTGGATGTGGAGTTCGCAGTTTCAGAGAGCTATAATACTAGTAAAATAACAGCAGTTTTAACTTAGTAGTACTTAGTAGAACATATCTGCCAAGACCCTCTCTGGTAGACCTGCAAACACATGACAGCAATAGAGAAAACACTCCTTGATGAGCTGAAGCTTCCTGTTAGGGCTTGATCCTGGAGCTGCCTCTGTGCCATTGAACAAGAAACAACAGATTCCCATAAGATCCTAAAAACCCTCTCTGAAGGAAAGCCTGTGTAAAATCAGAAATCATCATCTGAGAGACGAAATCAATCTATGTGTATGCGCCATTTATACACAACACCCTCACAAAAACTATATATATTTATAATGATAGTTATAATAATAATTTCGTATATTTAGAGTTATTAACAATAACAATGTATTTCAATTATTTACCATCCACCATATCACTTTTGAAACAATTTGGTCGTTTGTGCGTCCTTTTCGTGATCATTTGGGAGTCTCCATCAGTTTCAACATTAGAGAGCTCCTCAGCACGCTTCAAGTATTTCAGGAGTTTTGATAATTTGCTAAAAGACAAAATTATGATTGAATGATCATGTATATGGAAGCCAGTATTGTTGTGTACTTGCTTTAGATTGCAGCCACTCATTTATAACACTAACAATCTGAATTAAACATAAAAAAATAATAAATATGAATATAAAAAACAGATGAAAAGGCAGGTCTAAATTTTCACTTGTTGCAGGGCTTAAAGGGATAATTCATCCAAAAATTAATTTCATCATTTACTTGCCCTCATGTCATTTCAAACCTGTAAGACTTTCATTCATCTCTGGAACACAAATGAAGATATTTTTGATGAAATCTGAGAGATTTTTGTCCCTCCATAGACAGCTATGCAGCTGACAATTTAACACTTAAAAAAGCTCAAAAAAAGATATTAAAACTAATACATATGAACTGAGCGGTTTAGTCCCTATTTTCTGAAGAGACATGATTGCTTTATATGATGACCAGACAGTCACTTTTAAAATGTATTTCACTACAGATTACAAAATACATGCTTTAAAAAGTAATTTGTAACATATTTTGTTAGATTACCCAAGTTTTGTTACACAAAAAAAAGGTAAGCGAGTTTTATTTTTTGTTAGAATTGCGTGATATAAAGTTGCAATTGCGAGTTATAAAGTCAGAATTGTGAGTTATAAACTCGCAATTTACCAGAAAAGTCCGAATTGCAAGAAAAGAAGTCAGAATTGTGAGTTATAAACTCGCAATTGCAAGAAAAAAAGTCTGAATTGTGTGATAACTGACGATTGCAAGTTTATATCACAATTCTGACTTAAAATTTTGTTCAAATTATTAAAATGTTGCATAATCTGCAAGGGGTATGAATATAAGCAGAACTGTAGCTTGAGATGCTTTTGCAGACTGTCAGAATTGGAGAATCACCAACTGCTGTTTGCATTAATTGCCGTCACAGTTTAAATGACATTAAAATTCAAAGTATTCACTTTTGTAATCTAAAATGCTTTTTGGATATAACTGTAATTTGATTACCACCCATTTAAAATGTAACTGTAATGAAATACAGTTACTCAAAATTTTATTACTTCAATAATAAACTTTTATTATTTCAATTATTATTATTATTATTTATATATATATATATATATACGTTTCTGAGCGTTATTGTGAATTTAGCGTGTGAATGGATCTTTCATTTTGGAATGCAGGTGTGACGTCATAAGGATGCGCCGCGCAGCTGTTCTGTTGTGATTCGGCTGAAGGTTTGTGTTTTTAATCATTTAAACTATTTATATCTATGCAGAACTCTCTGATAATTGTATAGTTTTTATCTGAATTGGAAAACGACTGCTGTTTTGAACATAACATTGTAATTCTTTATCTAACACGTTATTTCTGTGTGTAAAGCTCATCCATACATGAGTGACAGAAAAGATGCGTCTCATTTCGCTTCATAATATATCAGTGAATAAGTTTAACACGAGTGCAATATGTGATAATTCTACTTTGAGTTTATTTACTCATTTATTTAATTATTAACTTACTATCGCGGGAAAAGAGAGTCGCGGTCCATCATTTTGCGAGCAGATCACTTTGACGGTTTATCAAACATTTTATTTCGTTGCCTTAAAATTATTTATTAAAAGATTTACTATACTATAACTGCTATAAATCTGTATATTGACATCCATCTTGTGTGTTCGAGAAAGAGAGAGAAAAATACACGCTCAATAAGGATGTATTAAAAACAACATAACCTGTGTGTATAGCTCAGGACAACGCATTTTGTGTTAGTTTTAACTCATCCGGTGTGTTATTCTTCTAAACACAGACAGTGTGTTTAAATATTTAACACACTAATGTGGCATAAATCACACAGGTTTGTGTCAGATGTGCTTTAACCAGTTAACTAAATGAATGCAATACAAATATTTAAAAAAAAAAAAAAAAAAATTATTTATTAACTTGACTGGTACATTAACATGAAGTCAATGTTCACATATCACAAGTCATTCATCAATGAAAAAGAAGGATAAGTTACTTCACAATGTTTTAAGAAACTGATAGTCCTATACAAGTAAGCACAAGGTCACTCTGTTAATGCACCTGTCCTTGACCGTCTAAAAATTTCACAAACAACAAAAAATGAGACTTTTTTTTAATAGTTTCTTATACAAAATTAATCCGCTTACCTGACATGTAGAAATGTATTAATGGATCAAAAGCGAGTGTTTGTAAGAGTTTCTGTGTCACGTAATTTCTCTTAAATAGGTCCTGAGTCTTCAACTCAAACTCGATTCATCCACATTGAGTCTAACCGGTCTTACAAAGCCCTTTAATCGATCAAACGGCTTATAAAGGCGCCTCAAAAGTTATCAAAGATGCAACAGCATTTCAATGCAGAGAACAAATGCGAATGGCTGTGCATTTATTTGTTAAAATTCTGGGCCGAAACAGAAAATTCTGGATCCACTTGGCTGAAAACTGAAAGTTTTAAGGTCTTTTTAAAAAATTCATATTAATTTGATATTAATTAACTTTTTAATTAAATTCAACAATTTTACTGAATCTAAATTTAAAAAATACAAGCTAATAAAAAATAAAAACCACACTTTTATTTAATGTAACACGCCAAAATTGGACAGAAAATATTTTAAAATATTTAATATCAATGTTATTCTTCATTCAGTTCTTTGAAACAGAATCAGATTTAGGGCTGCCCCTGACTAAATATTTTTCTAGTCAGCTAGCAGTCTGAAAAAAAATATCAAGGAGACATTTTAATTATTTATTAATAAACTAGTGTTTTCTGAGTCCGTGTCGGCTGCATGTTGACGATGCTGACTGTGGACCCGCCTTTAGAGAGACATGCACATTTCTTACGGATTACATAATCAGAGTATTTGTTTTCAATTCGAATTGGTTTGTTTAAAAGTAGACATTTCAGGCTTTCTATAGAAATACATTACTGGTCAAAAGTTTTTGAATGGTAAGATTTTTTTAATGTTTTTAAAATAAGTCTCTTCTGCGCACTATGCTGTTCAGTAATCCTGAAAAATAAAATTGTACACTGTTTTCAACATGGATAATAATCATAAATGTTTCTTGAGCAGCAAATCATCATATTAGAATGATTTCTAAAGGATCATGTGACACTGAAGACTGGAGTAATGATGCTGAAAATTCAGCTTTGATCACAGGAATAAATTACATTTTAAAATACTTTAAATTGTAAAAATATTTTACAATATTACTTTTTTTGCTATATTTTGGATCAAATAAATGCAGCCTTGGTGAGCAGAAGAGACTTATTTTAAAAACATTAAATCTTACCATTCAAAAACTTTGGACCGGTAGTGTATTGCCTTTGTGAAGCGCTGCTGTTCAGGGAGACCGAGATGTCAGAAATCACACCCTGTTTGCTTTCATTATTTTACAAAAGCACAACATTTTGTTGTTATTGTGAGCGTACAAAAACAAAAGGTAGACCCTTTATAGTTTGGATGTGAATTACTCATATCCGTTTGACTGAAAATGACTGAATATTTTAAGTTGAAAATGACGTAAAGGATCGCGCTGGCATGTGCAGCGAAGCGCTCTATACTTCAGCTTCCACACTCAGCAAAAACACTTGGATATGCGCCTTATAATAGCGCACATTTATCAAGGTTAACTTTAGAGTGAGCGGCCATGTAAAGTTGCTACTACTTACATGTTTCAAATGATAAGCCATATTTGAGGCTGATGGATGAACATTTGGATTTCCTGCCCGGCATACTGTAATTACCACAAAGAACCGCCGTTAAAGGTGAGTTTGTTCACCCAAAATGAAATTTCTGTCATTTATTACTCTCCCTCATGTCGTTACACACGCGCAAGACTTTCGTTCATCTTCAGAACAAATTAAGATGTTTTCGATGGAATCTGAGAGATGTCTGTCCATCCATAGACTGCCTTTGCAACTTGATCTTTGATGCTTCAAAAAGTTCATGAAGAGATCATAAAACTAATTCATATGAATCGAGCGGTTTAGTCCAAATTTTCTGAAGAGAATCGATCACTTGTTATGATGAACAGATTGAATTTAGGCTTTTACTCGCATGTAAACATTGATCAGCAAACATAAACAGATGCTCAACTGAACCTGAATGACGCACAAGAACAAACCTCTTCCGGAAGCTCAAACCTGCTGCGTAACACGTGAGAATGAACCTTATTGGTCCTACGCTGACTGTTTTTGACCAATGCATTACGCCGGCACAAAGACCCCAACGCCGTCAATTAACCAAAACAAAAATAATGGGCCACCCATATATGGGTTTTATGGGTCATTCAGACAAAAAAGGATGAGATGTATCAGCCCAAAAAGCATGTCAGTCCAGCAGGAAAATGCCGTCTGCCAGATGGCCAGTCCGCCCTTGAGCTAGATAATAATAATAATTATATTAATGGGAAAGCAAGCCAAATATAATCTTGGTATCATCAAAGGCATCAGCTATTGGCGATATCTCTGACTATCATCGATACACATCATCATCATGTCCCATAACCCCCCTTAGGAGGTCGTTGGGGCACCACAGACATTCTGCTCCAGCTCTCTCCACTTCTCTCTGTCCTCTGCGGTTCTTATAGCTTGGCTGAGCTTCAGTTCAGTCCACTCTCAGATATTATCTTCCCATCTCTTTTTCTGTCCCCCTCGCTTCCTGCTACCTTGGACAGTGCCTTAATGGATGGTCTTTGATAGGCCTGATGATCTGGTGTAATGACCATACCATCTCCGCTTTCTTTTCTTGACAGTTATGAGCAATTCATCATATGGTCCGATGGCTTGATTGATCATCTGCCGGACTTTTCCATATAGGATATACCCAGGATCGATACACAATATTGTTGTCTATTGCCACATACAGCTATCATCAGAAACTGATCACTCCTCTCTTTCCTCTACGTAATTAAAGCTGCGACCGTTAAGTGCATGAAGTGTCCGACATTTACAGGCCTATAGAATGGTGCGTAAACAAATTTATGAGGAAAAACTGTAAATAATAGATCACCTTCATAGCAGTTTCCAAGTGATCAAGAGCTTAGTTTGTTCCATTTAAACACATTTCAAGAGTTCTGCCCACTTGTGCAACGAGATTTAGTTTGGATGCATTTTTCTTTCTGTTAATTATTCTCATCTTAAACAGAACAAACACACAGAAAAACTCCTGGGGAAGAGACTGAGATCCTTGTGACACTATTATAAAGGTGGAGTTTACTAAAGAGGAGAGTGAAGACATGAAGATTGAAGAAGTATTCAGTTTGAAACAAGAAGATACTGAGGAACAAACAAAGATGGCGTTTATTAAAGAGGAGAGTGAAGACCTGAAGATAGAAGAAACATTCAGAGTGAAACATGAAGAAACTGAGGAACAAACAGGTTGGTTTCATTCTCAAAACTGAACTCAGTCATTTGATCCTTATTAAAATGTCCAGATCTACAGAAATGAGTGATATTTTTGAAGAGTGTCCTAATATAAAAATGGTTTTATTTGACATGGGTTTCATGGTGTTTTGGAGCAGGGTTGGAACTAAAGGAGCGTTCACGCCATGTTGTTATTATTGCATTTACGTCTTAGAGCTCGTTATTACAGCTTGTAAGGTGGGAATTTTGTGAGGGCTCTTACTTGGACTGCTGCAGATTCATTTAGCTGTTGTTAGTGGTGCCATAGAAACGCATAATTCCCAGTCCGAGGATGTGAACAGTTCCGAATATATCTCCACATGTTGTCATCTTGAGACTACGGAAATTACAACATGGCGTGAACTCAGCTTTCACACTGGCAACGTTTGTTGCGTGTAGCTGAACCGTGACTTGCGACAATACAGAGGAGTATCGTCCATTCTGTCACGTTTTCCTGTTGTTCTCCTCCGGCCACTGTCTGTCACGTGCTTTGATTTATGATGGGCAGATCAGATCTAACGTCACTTGAATCTGCTGTTAAAAACTAATCATCCACCCGCAACTTTGATTTTCTCTGATTTAGATATCTGCACACGATCGTCATGTTACAATTAATCAAATTCTTGTTAAGCATGATGATATGGTAACATGTAACACAGTAGGCTGCTATTAAATGAATGTTTATTTAAAGCAAAAGTTCTTCTTTGGCAAAAGTACATTTCCTTAATAGCCTAAACCAGGGGTTGCAACCTATGGCAAATATGCCAACACTGGCACTTGGAGGGGTAATTGTTGCCATGTAAGCAAAAGTGAGAGATGTATTTAATTGAGATAAAGTACATCGCACCTGCATACAGATCTACATTTTGAGGTAATCATAGTAGTAAAGTGTGGATATAATGGTTTAATAAACAACTATTGGAAAGCTACAACTAAACTAAACAAAGATTATATTCAGAATAAAGTAAAGAAAGAGGCAAACTTGCAGTTAACCACAACCTGTGAGAAACATCAAAGAATCAGTCACCTTAAAGGGGCACAACTTTGAAACTCATCTAAAATACTTGCATTGGTTTTTGGTTGCTGAAACAAGTCCAGATGCGATAGAGTCCAGAGATTCTTGATAATGTTGGGCTTTTCTGGATGCTGCACGTTGAATCCAATGAAGTTAACTTGAAGATAAAGTAGAATAGAAAGGAGTAGAGGAGTCAGGCAGTGTTGCCAAGTCCGCAGTTTTTCTGTGGAATTGGGCTACTTTTTTACGCTGTTGCCGCAGGTTTTTTTTCATGTCCGCGGGTTGAATCGACCAAAAATAACGTGATATTTAGCCCCTGAAATGAGAATTTTACCAGTGGAGCTCTGCCAAAAACATGGATTTTACTCACCGAAACCCCAACCCCCCCCTTTAGTTTTACTAACTGAGGGTCACTGTCCTGCAGAGTTTAATTCCGTCCATAATCAAACACACCCTAAGCAACCAAGAAGACTTTGGTTAGATGTGTTGAGGTATGTTTGATTACTGATTGATCTATACCAGGGGTGTCCAAACTCCTGGAGGGAGACCTGCAGAGTTTAGCTCCAACTTTGCCTCAACACACCTGCCTGGAAGTTACATAGTAAGACCTTGATTAGCCGGTTCAGGTGTGTTTAATTGGGGTTGGAGCTGAACTTTGCTGGACAGTGGACATCCAGGAGCAGGATTGGACTTCCCGATCTAGACTCTGCAGGGCAGTGGCCCTCCAGTACCAGAGTTGCTCACCCCTGACTTGAAGTCACCAAACTTGGTACGTATATCGTTCTCCTCAAGCCGGACAACTTTCAAAATCACATGGATGAGGCTATTGTAGTTCAGGGTCAAATTGCCACCAGTTGGCCTTCTTTATTTACCCACTTAAATGCATCTGCCAACCGTGTGATGGCGCTGTAGTAATTGAACCTGTTATCACTGTTTACAGCTGATGCTTTAAATGTCAAAATGTTTTAAACTGAGGTTAACATGTGTTTGCCTCTTTTGGCCTTAGACCTGATGGTGCTAAAAGAGGAGATTCAAGATCTGGATGAAACAGAAGAGAAACATCAGTATGAGAAACATGATTTCACAAGTTGCTCACAGACTGAAAAGACTTCACCAGAAAGAGCTCAAAATACAACAAAAATAAGTTATTTCACCTGCCAACAGTGTGGGAGGAGTTTCACTCAAAAAGGACATCTTAAAACTCACATGAGAATTCACACTGGAGAGAAGCCTTACACATGTCAACAGTGTGGAAAGAGTTTCACACATCAAGGAACCCTTTATACCCACATGAAAGTTCACACTGGAGAGAGCTCTTACACCTGCAAAATCTGTGGAAAAACCTTGAATCGAAAAGGAAATCTTAAGACTCACATGAGAACTCACACTGGAGAGAAACCTTTCACATGTGATCAGTGTGGAAAATGTTTCACACGTAAAGAAAGCCTTAATAACCATGTGAGGATTCACATAAAAGAGAGCGGTTGTATATGCCATCAGTGTGGAATGAGTTTCACAGACATGAAACAACTAAAGACACATGTAATAACTCACACCGGAGAGAAGCCTTACATGTGCCATCACTGTGGAATGAGTTGCGCAAACAACACAAACCTTAAAGTCCATGTGAGAATTCATACTGGAGAGAAGCCTTACAGCTGCCAACAGTGTGGAAAGAGCTTCACTAGAAAAGAGTGTCTTAAAGCCCACATGAGAGTTCACACTGGAGAGAAGCCTTACGCCTGCAAAGTGTGTGGAAAGAGTTTCACAAATAAAGGAACCCGTTATAGCCACATGAAAGTTCACAGTGGAGGGAAGCGTTTCACGTATCTTTAGTGCGAGAAGAGTTTCGCACATTAAATAGATATGAAAAGTCATTTGCAAACATTCTGGCAAGACATCGCAGTGTTCTAAATGTAGAAAGAGGTATTTCTGTCAACATTTACTCATGTTGTTCCAAACCTGTAAGACTTCTGCTCAACTTTGGAACATAAATGAAGATATTTTTGATGAAATCTGAGAGCTTTCTGTCCCTCCATTGACTGCTACATAACTACCACTTTGATGCTTCATAAAGAGATTGTGATCCATTTGAATTAAGTGGTTTAGTCCAAATTTTCTGAAGAGACTTCATTGCTTTATATGATGAACAGCTTGAATTTAGGCTTTTATTTAGTGCAGTCTATTTCAGCTTTTCCCCTCTGTTTGGTATAAAACACTGTTTGTGGTCATCCAGTTTGAAATGTTTACTACAAACACAATGGTTTTTCAGATTGTCTGTTGCGTAGTTCTCTTTGTATTTACGATTCTTAGCAGCCTTTAGCCGTTGCTATAATGCTCTGGATCCTTTAAATTGGAAGTAACTCACTTTCACTAAACATTTACTCTTTGAATTCTTGCACCCGGGAACAATATGAGTCAACACCATTATGACTGAAAGTTTGCTAAGAAGTGTTTCCTACTAAAGCAAGGTGGTATTTGACTCTGGTAAGTGTATCCAGAGCAGACTGGTAGGAGTGGCCTTCGATGGAAACATGCCCAGTGCATTATGGGTGTTGAAGTTTTCCTACCTTTTTGGCAAATCGGAAGATAGCAGCAATTATTTCTGTTATCTTTAGACAGGTAGCACTGATAAAAATTTTTTTTAAAAATCCACCTTTCTACTGTATAGGCAGCCAAGTTTAATGAAAAGCCCATTTTACCAATGGTGAAGTACCCCTTTAAGATTAGCTCTGCTATCAGATTCTGTGATCGGAATCTTCTTATTGATTTCATTGTATTTTTTTCATCGGATGGGAAAACAGTGGAGAAGGCAGTTGGAGAATCCACCAATTCATGAACAACTAGAATCACACTCCATTTGTTTGTGAATTGGGCTAAACTGGTTGCACTGTGTGTTTCTGACTCACCAAGAAGAGGTTCATAACAGTCATTTGTTAATGAAGCGGACTATACTAAGTGCACTACATGCGTGTGCAGCTCATAAGGACAACTTACAGTTGTTATTATATTATTTTATATATTATTTTGCGCTACATTGTCATCACATTGAAGCTCCGTTGCTGAAAAATGGTAAAGGAAACACTACTTGCATTTATATTTTATACTGGAATAATTTTGGGGTGGCAATGCTTTTTCTTAGGGTGGCAGTTTCCACCCCGGTAGATTCACCCCTGGCTGCAAGATTTGCTTTATTTCATATCATTGACCATTACACTACATTTGTCTTACCTGTGCCTTATAGTAAAGAGCGTGCTTAGCTGAGACTCAAGCTAATTTGTTACAATTGTGTGTATGCTGACATCTCAGTGGGATCAGTACTTTCTAATCTATAGGCTGAATTATAAAGACTTAAGAAAAGTGTCAAAACACACCAAAACATGTTGCCCCTCACATCCTCCGGACAGTGAACGTGCCTGGGATTCTACCTGACAGAGAAAACCATATCACCTGTATGTCAAAGCCGCTAAAGGTTTTATTCAACAAAGTCTATATTCCAGTTCACGGGATACTTGATGTCAGATTCTTTGGACTTAAACACAAAACATTTTTTACTGATATGGGTATACTTAAATTAGATTGTGCTTAACTTATTTGTTGTTATTTAAGAAATGTTATTTAGTTTTAATCCAACCCATACATGGTGTGTGTGTGTGTAGTGCAAAAAGAACAAATATGTATTTCACTTAAAATAAAGACCCCCTTGATTTATAACCAATGCTTGGAGTTTGTCCTCTGCATTTAACCTATCCAAGTTAGTGCACACACTTTAGGAGTAGCGAGTAGTGAACACATACTGCAAACCGTGGACTCACACAACCGGAACAGTGGGAAGCCATTTTGCTATGGCACCCGGGGAGCATCAAGGGCACCTCAGTCATTTCCTGTCGGTATTGAGAAGCAAACCCGCAGACCTTCAGGTTACCGGTCTGGCTCTCTAAACATTAGGCTATGACTACCCTTAAGTGCTTTTCCACACATGGGAAAGAGAGATCTTTCGATGTGTCTGTGATGATCACGTTTGTTCATTTCAGAATATTTAACCGTATGTCTGAACAACTTTGATAGCCTGTACATATGTTTACATCTCAAAAAATGTTTTTTGCGGGGTTTCATGAAATAAACACTGCCCAATAATGAACTGATTAATCGAGCAATGATTGAAAATTAGTGATGAACACCTGCTGTTAACAAGCAGAATCACTGAAGGAAAGAGGGAAAAAAAAGAACAGAAAAAAGAGAAGAGACAAGCATGTTATGCACCGAAATGGATCTACCCACACAATCCCAAATCCAGTTCTAATACAGATTCAGGTTCTCTTTCGACAAGGCCATGGCAGAACATAAGAGTCAAGAATTTGTTGACCTCTGGGAGTGGAACCTCAGTTACATCCAACTCCTTGTTGGGACTTTAGGGACGAGACCTTTATAAGCTCATTTGATCAAAATATTTTTGATAACATGCTGGCTGAACAGCCTCAGCCATCCACCTCAACTGTCTTGGTTGCCATAGACTATCCGGGAGATCGGGTTACAGTTCGTACCTGTTTGAGATCTTTAACAGCCACCTGGAAGCTCACAGTAATGTTAAGTTTGAGGATATAGCAATGTACAGCAAAGCCGGGCATACACGGTGCGTGGGCATACGATCTTCCGACCATCATAATTCGTACCATCACCAGTGAGTTTATCTAAAAATCATTCGGACGCAGTGTTATACGACACAATTTTACGAACTGCCGAATTCCAAGGCAATCACATGAAGTTCTGCGCCAAAAACATGGGAGTCAGAGGAAGAGAGAACTTGCCAAGGAATAAAAAAGAAAAGAAAAAGAAGGGCCTGGCAAATAGTTTTGTTGAAGAGGACATTCCGTTCTTCAAAAACAACTTGAGGTGAGTATTTCTGTGTGTGCTTTACATACTCATTGATGTGGTCGTGGAAGATATAGGAAAGTATACAACCATAGTGTGTCACGCAAGTTCGTTCAAGTTTTAACATCGTTTTTATATTTAAACCAATTTAATTGCTGGGTAGTCTAGGTATTATTGTATACGTGCTGTATTTGCAGGCCAAATGTTTGTAGAGATTGATATGAGGAATACATAATAACATACATAATAAAACTGCCTCCAGGCCCTTTGCTTTATGTTCACATCAGTACAATGTAAATGCAATATAAATGGACTTAAATAAAATACAATACGTGTAATTAAAGAACTTACTCTACAGATGAACATGACAGGCTTCAGGGTGATGTTACGGGTGACATGAGTTTTATGAGTTACTGTCCATGGTTGAGCCTTTTATTACCAAAACAAAGTCATGAGGAGGAGCATTAGTGCCAAAGACAGACTGTCAGTGACGTTGAGGTTTCTGGTTACAGGTAAGTCTTAACATGTACACGTTTACATTGATGTTACATTTACCAGGATGTGCTTCTAGGGGATCTGACTGATTATGCCATTTTCAACTAGCCGTGTGTTGTTGATCTGATAATGTCATGTTTACAGAAAACAACTTCTGAAGAAGAGTAGAGGAAAATTTCAGAAGAATTTGACATGAAGTGGCAATTTCCTTATTGCCTTGGCGCAATAGATGGAAAGCATATCTTTATTCAGCTGCCAGCCAACAGCGGCAGCATATTCTACAACTGTAAGTCCAGATCCTGTTGATGGATGCCAACTACAAATTTATTTGCACAAATGTGGGCATTCAAGGCAGAGTTTCAGATGCAGGTTTATTATAGGTTGGAGACAAGAGAGAACCCTGCAGTCTGTGAACATGTGAGGAGGGAAAAACCCAGAGTTTCCCTCATTTCACTTCCCTTATAACATAGTTTTCACTTTATGAAACGGGCCTCTGCTCATCATTTTGCATTACCACTGCTGTTTTGTCAATAAACACCAGCTCAGTGAATAATACTGAGTTCCTGTTTGTGCGTGACAGTATTGTTTTAGTTTGACAGATGTTTGTTCTTGTATTTTGGGTTGTTCATGATTTTTATGTCCTTTTGTAGTCTTGTACTTGGTCGTTGTAGTTCTTCTACTGTTTCCCCGCCCTTATTGTGCCCTGGTGCTCTTTGTTTTCCCTCGAGTAGTCATGTATTTTTAGTCCTGTGTTTTCCATCGTCTTGCATCGGCTGTTGCTTGTATTCCTGGACTTCGTGCTGTGTCCTCTCATGGATTATTGAACAACTTTTAATCAGCATATAGACCCAGCTTCCTCACTTCATTTTTAGCATACTAGAGGTAAGTCTTGCACTACTGATTATTTGGCCAAATTTGTTAACGACTCTGATTGGGAAGGTGTTTATTACCTCATGAGTTTTTTGTTACAAATAAAGAAATTATTAATCTTTCCTTAAGCAAAACAGAAATTCTACCCTGTTAAACATTTTCTTAGTAAATTTAAGAAGGACACTGATGTTAGCTGCTCTTTTTATTTTATTATTCAAATTATACATAAATGTAAGTCTTACCAAAAAAAAACCTCTTCTCGGTAGTCTTACAAGAATTTAAGAATTATATTTCTACTATTCGATCTAACCATAATAGAAAAGCTTTAAAAACTGTATTCTGTCTTCATCATCTTTGAATAAGGTTGTTTGAGTGAATTGAAGCATGTAGAAATAATAAATGTTACGGCTGTGCTGATCATCGTTAAGTCACATTTTTTGTACAATATTTACAAGCCTGTTTCCAAACCAGCATGCAGATTATATAAAATACAACAAAGCCAAATTAAGTAAGATTTAATTTAATCATATTATTATGAATGAGAATATTTATTACAGTGGAGTTTCAGGCTTGATTTCCTGGAAACAGTGGACCGCTTTGCTGCCCCTCCTAACCATCTAAGCTCCACCCACTTATCTTTAATTCTGGGAAACAGTTTCATAACACAGGATGTTAGTTTAAAACACAGGATGAGTTACCTCAGAGGAGTAAACTATAAAAACGACTTTAAAAAAAAAAAAAAAAAAAAAAAAACGACTGAAGAGTGAATTTTTTTCTGGTAAAACAAAATAGATCTCATCTGACTACCTTTATACAAATCACTATCTTTGCAATAAGTGTATTTTGTTGTTGTTTTTGTTGTTGTTTTTTTTACTTGTACTTGGTGTCGGGGTTCTGTCACTTCTGTCTAGTTTATTTCTTGGTTTTGTGACAGAGCTCTGACACTGCCTTATTGTCCTGTCTTTGAGTGAGTATGTGGTTTTAAGAGTTCTCCCAACATGAAACCAGACACACAGACAACAGAGCGTATGGCTCTAGTACTCTCGTATACAAAAACAGGGCAACAGGTGAGTGTCAGAGCTCTGTCACAAAACCAAGAAATAAACTAGACAGAAGTGACAGAACCCTGACACTTGGCTTTTATACATGTTTCAGGGATGGTGTAGCAACTGTAACAACCGTACAATTAAAATACATAATTATTCTTTATACATCATTATACATAAAACATTACATCATTATAGAATGCGAGACAGAGAATAATAAGTCTGCATTGGGACCAAACTGTAAGCAAAAGCCCAGATAGTAAGATCAGATTTCCAGATATTGGACCACCATCATATATTAAACTTGTCTGATCATTAACCTCCTAAGCACTGGGACCATTTTGGAGATTTCCACCTGGATTTGGCCTACCCAAATTGAAAAGCTTTCCATACCCACATACAATGGTCTAAATACAAAATCTTGGTGTCATTTTACAGGAAATCTTTTGAAGTTAGATAAATCACTACTGAAAGTGATAAAAAAAAAAAAAAATTATAGTATATATTGTCTGTGTTGTAATAAACCCACCAAAAAAGAGGTGCTTTTTAATTTTTTTATAAATTCTTTTTTGAAAGTGTATAACTCAGGCTCTGCAGACAGTTTTGGTTATTTCCTTTAGATTTCAGCAAACACTGGAAAAAGAATTTTGTCTCTATCATGTTGTATGCAAGAGTTATTCAAACTAAACATCGTTTTGACATTTTTTGTCAAATAATAGTTTATCAGATTGGTTGCTGTGCTTTCACAATGAGTATAAGCATTGTAAATGCAGTTCTCTCCTCTCCAGCACTTCCTCTCCACTGCGTAGGTGGCTGAGGCAATCATCGCTTTACCTTTCAGTTTTGCGTTCAAAGATCCCTTTTATCGATGCTTTTTTCCCTTTTAGATGTAATTATCGAAATCAAAACAGTCCATAAACTATAAATCCACACGAAAACTTCAGTCAAAGCAGCTTGTGCGTGTCAACCTGAACTAATCTGAGAGATCAGCCTCTGAAGTGTCAAATTTCTCGGTTTCTGAATGGACGGTTGCCTTGATTGACATCAAACGCTGAGTTCTGGGCATGATTTATATACCATTGACGTCCTCAGAAAACACTAGCATGCTTTGAGATGGTTTGGAGATCACGTGTTTTTCCGTTCAAGAGCTCATTTCCTGTTCTGTACATCCGCAACAAAACGGTTGGTTATTTATGAAGGAAAGCTCACAGAAATGTGAAAATGGTCTTATTTGAAAGAAAATATCAATAAATATCATAAGAAATGTCAGTAGGTCACTTGGACTCTTTCCCTTAAGGTTTGTCATGCTGTACATCACTTTGAGCTCAGCTCTGAGTCTGCCCAGGTCAAACTGTGCGCCGTAGCTCTCATCCAGGCTCCTGAGCTCTGCTTCAGGAAATGTCTGCTCGAATTTTGCAAACAGCTGTGCATCCAGCAATGCTACAAACAGTAGTCGCTTGTGTTCCTCAAATCAGTTCCTGATTTGCAAGATGATGCTGTCGATTAGCACCGTGTGTAGCTGTCTGTAGTGCGCACGAGTCTGTTCGGCCTCTGGCTGTGCTTGGCTGTCCCACAGCCTCCACTGTCCTCTCATAGATGGCATCAATTTTTCCACGCTCACCTTCAAGAATCTGGCAAAAATCTACAATTTTGTCCAGACTGAACTGCACCTCTAAGTTCCTTTTTTGCAGTATTCCAAAGAGCACATCAGCAAAGTAAAAAATGCTCATGAAAGCAAAAAGAAAAAAACAGAAGTCAAAGCTTTTCAATTGTGACAAGTGTCCTGATGCACAATGTACAGTTTCACTGTCAAAATCCTCCGCGTGATTGAGGAAGTGCTGGAAAAGCGTGACCAGCTCAGCTGTGTTGTCATGGGCCGTGCCCACCAACCTGGAGTTAAAGTTCCATCTCACCTGGAGACCCGCAGCAGCCACCTTTTGCAAAACTCATCCAGCAGTTTTGTGCGCTTGGAATAACATGTAAAAAATGCAGACAACCCTCCCTTGCAATCCTTAATTTTTGATGCTCCCTGAGACATCACAAGATTTAATGTGTGTGCATAACATCGCACAAAAAGAGCCTGAGGGATGTCTTCTTTTATGTGTGCCTGTACGCCATTAAGTCCCGATGATATTACAGTTGCTCCATCATAACACTGTGCCACTAACTTTGTTTTGCAGTCGTAGCTGCCCAACACTTCAAGTCCTGAAGATGGTAGATCATGAGTTCGTTTTTTTTCTGTGACATTCTCAAACTCCAATGTCAGTAACATACCGGCAGTGTTGCTGAAATCGGTGGTCTCATCTACCATAACTGCGACAAACTTGGTGTTGTTGATCTCTTTTTTTGATGGCATCATTTAGCACCTCAACAACAGAATTTGTGAGATCATTTTGAATTTTCCCCGATGTTCCGGTAAAAACGGTGGCCGTGGCAAGATGGTGTCGCAAGTCAGCATCGTATTCTGATAGCAGAGACAGTAACTCCAATTACCTCAATTCAGGGCCTCCTTCCCTTCGTCGTGTCCCCTGAAAGACAATTCTTGCTGTTCCAAAAAGACACAATCAATCAGTGAGAGGTACAGACAATACTCAAAATTATTTTCTAGTGTTTGAAAAGGAAGTTGAAGAAGTCATTCAAATAATTTAATATTTAAAAAGATAAATGTTAATTAATAACTCAAAATATCTGTATTGAAGCGGCAGTGGATTCCAGTATCCAACCCTTCATAATAATGAATGTTAACATAAAATATTTTAATAAATACACTGGTAATTTATATTCTTATTCTTCACATGTTTTCACATGTCTTGATTAACTGTGATTTTGTACAGGTCAGTCTCATATTCAGAAACAAGAATGTCCAGTACCGTCATACCCACAAACTCTGGGACGCTGATCATCCAGTTTCAGCAACCAGAACAAACGGCATCAGCTGAAACAGGGACGAATGCTCCAGTGACTGTTCATGTCCCACAGACAGCTTCACTTCCTCAAGGACTTCTGGCATTTCTGAAAGGACAACCAAAAGCACTTGGGGTGAGAAATCTTTCAATAATTGATTATCATATGTGTCTGTCAGAGTGAAGGAGGAAATATACGGGAACAAATCCAAAAAAGCGGTAGCGCAAACATTAACTGTTGAGTTGGGCGGGTTTTGTTGTGCAGATCTGACAACTGTGATTCATTATGACCCCTGCAATAAGTATCTGTTTTCTGGTCATACTCAGACTGTCCAGATAATGATCGGCCTGCTGATTCTCCTGTTTGGCATTGTGTCTACAGTCTATGCAGAATCCATCTTTGTCTTCAGTGGTATTCCTTACTGGGGATCTCTCATCGTGAGCAAACTTTATACAATTAAGTACAGTTCTGTCTTTTATAAGCTAAATATCCTAACTGAAGCTTCCTTTCTCTCTCCTCTCAGTACATTGCCGCAGGATCACTGAGCGTTGCTGCAGAAAATGCACTCCATGTCAAAGGCCCCTCCAGTCTGTGTTTGGTATGGACACATCGCTTTGTAATTTCAGGGGTCCAAGTACCATCAAGTTGTCAAAAGAATTTTCAGTTCATCAATACATTTCAAAGATATTAGTTAATTGGTCAGTCAGCCAGCACCCATTTTTATGAATGGACTAGTATTTGCTGTAATGGTGCAATGAATCACAAAACTGACGGTTCTAATCGTATCACGGTACCACAGCAAAAACTATTAGCCTAACTAAAACAATATTAAAGACAAGCGAGCAGACAGTAAAAATAAGAATACACACATTAAAACATTAATAAATACTACAGAAGAGTTACAGATCTAACTGTAGTATTCAGGTACAGAAATGTAATAATTAGGTATAATTTCACTGCATGCATAGTGTTCACTGTGTAAATTAAACTGATTAATCAGTGTTAAAGCTGTGTTTTGTTGTTTAACATTAATGATAAAGCAGCAGTTATAGGCTGCACAGAAACAATGCACGAATACACGGGGAACCAATATGATGATTTGATTTTTTTTCTCTGTTTGCATTCACATAACCACCTGTATATATACGGGAATACTTCTCAAGACTGTTATTTTGAGATCAGTTTGTGTTTGTGTGTGCATTTAATTGCAAGGAGTCGCAAAAAAGAGCTCAATTATGTGTTTGCACGTAAAGTATCTAATCTTTAGTAACCATTCAATTTGTCATACATTCAATTCACACTAAACTTGACATGCTTCATCTCCAGACCCTGTTAAAAAGTTCTCAAAGGAATTTTGATTTGTTTTATAGTTGGAGAGATACTGGCTGATAGTGTGGCGCATAATGATTAATTGGCCTATATCTTGTGAACGCAAAGTCCAAACATCACAAAACTTGGACAACAAGACATTCTGAGTAAACGTGCAAAATGTCATTAATTTCTGATGCTAAGGGGTCCTAACAGCCTTTTATATCAATGGGAATCAGAGGCTGTAATACTAATGTTGTCCACAAGAGGGAGGCACGGGATAAAATCTGTATAAATGGTTCATAAAACTTAAATCTAATCAGTTTGCAAAGAAATCGGTGATCTCCAAATGACCTTTATTTTTACATGATACAGAAAACATGTCAAGTACCCAGACATGAATGAATGTATTTCTATCCAATTAAAATGAAGAGACAATATTATGTCTGTTGTAAAATAGTACATAAAAGAATAGTTCCATACAGAGACACCCGTATTATATTTGAAGAGCGATATTGCCATTGTATAAATATTTTGTGTCTTCTTGAGTCATTTGAATTTGGACCCCAATAATTGCCACTTGCGAGTATTTTTAATTTTTATAGAGCTCCATATATATTGTTTCATGATCTGCTTTAACACACTGGGTAAAGTGCTTGCTAACTTATTAACTTGTTTTTTGTTGTTTTCTGCCCATAGGTGAAAGGTTCACTTGGAATGAGCATCATAAGCGCTTTAACTGCAGGCATTTCCATTATTTTACTTTCATTGGATTTGTCTATAGTACAACTGTACTCTCACTGCAGTGGTTATCAATGTTATTATTCGGATTACAAGTATATGGTATGTTAACAACTTTTCTAGTCACTTCTATTTAGTAATTACAATAAGATCACTGTGTTGTCAGTAGAGTTGTCAGCTGTAATCTGCAATAACCTGTCCATTCTTTTTTTACTGACATTTAATAGAAGAATCTGATAGACTTCCTACTATTACTGATCATTTACACTGCAAGAAGGCATTGACATTACACATTAATTGTAGACTCAGTCTAGTTTATGTTATATTACCTGCATATATTATCTGCACTTGCAGCCAGTGTTCCAGTGTGAGTAACTATCATTTATTTTATTAATATTTGTGCTAATGATGAGTGTTTTCTCAGAACCTCTTCCGGGGGATCAGTGGTGTGTCTTTGGTATTCACTGTCCTTGAGTTCATCGTCTCCATCTGTCTGTCAGGATTTGCCTGTAAAGCCAACGCCTGCTGTGCTCCTCAGGTGAGTCATGTGTTCAGGTCTAGAAGCTGGGTGGCCGCTACGGTTGCTAAGGTGTTCTGGGTGGTTGCTAGGACATTGCAGATCAACAGAAAGACGGGTAGTTTTTCAGTTTCAATAATCTGCACAAGTTTCCACACCAAAACATTTCAGCAGGATTTTTGTCTTTCCCTTTTTCCATTTCTATTTGAAATACAGTGCTGTCTATAAACCTGTAATACTGGAACTGTCTGCCAATGTTATTGAATTTATATCACAGTAAGAAGGTATTAAACACTACATGTGCATTTCTCCAAAGATGCTGAATGTTCACCAAGTTGTAATTCCACAGCCCTATGCCTTTAGACCCAATCACTCCCATGATCTTAACAATTTAGAGGTAAGAGAAGCTTGTAGCCCCAGTCTAACTGGACTTTGTGTAAAATGGTACAAAAAAAAAAAAAAAAAGTCCATTATTTGGATTAGTTTTGATATATATATATATATACACACACACACACACACACACACTACCGTTCAAATTTTTGGGATCGGGAAGATTTTTAATGTTTTTAAAATAAGTTTCGTCTGCTCACCAAGGCTGCATTTATTTAATTAAAAATACAGTAAAAACAGTAATATTGTGAAATATTATTACAATTTAAAATAACTGTTTTCTGTTTGAATATATTTTACAAAGTAATTTATTCCTGTGATCAAAGCTGAATTTTCAGCATCATTACTCCAGTCTTCAGTGTCACATGATCCTTCAGAAATCATTCTGATATGCTTTTTTTTTTTACTGAACATAGCACATACCAAACTGTACCAAAACCGTGACACTAAAACCGTGATACAAACCAAACCGTCCCACCCCTAATATATATGTATACACAGTACTGTGCTGTGTCTTAGGCATGTTAGTATTTTCACCCCAAAAAATGGTTTTAAGCCAGTTATTTATATCTTTTGCTGTAGTGTGTCAGTAGGAAATATCAGTTTACATTTCCAAACATTCCTCTTGCCATTAATTGTAATAATCCAGTGAGATTTTTGTATGCACAAGGAGTCTGACAACAGCCGGTGCTCCACACGGAGATCTGATCTCACCATCATCGAGTCCATCTGTGATTACATGAAGAAACAGAAAAAACTGAGACAAAATAAATCCAGAAGAACTGTGGCCATGTCTCCAAGACGCTTGAAGAAACCGACCTGCAAAGCTACCTGAAAAACAATGCGCAAGTGTACCTGGACAAAAGCTGTTTTAAACGCAAAGGGTGATCAAACCAAATATTGATTTGATTTAGTTAATAAGTTAGTTGATAAAATCTGTTTATGACATTATTTTTGAAAGCATTCTCACTTTACAGCATTTTACACAAGTGCCTAAAACTACAGTACTGTATTTTTTGCAAGAAGGTTTCTTCAAGCATCTTGGAGACATTGCTGCAGTTCATCTGGATTTATTTTGTCTCAGTTTCATCTATTTCTTCATGTAATCAGAGACAGATTCGATAATGGTGAGATCAGATCTCCGTGTGGAGCACCGGCTGTTGTCAGACTCATTGTGCATACAAAAATCTCACTGGATTATTACAATTAATGGCAAAATGAATGTTTGGAAATGTAAACTGATATTTCCTACTGACACACTACAGCAAAAGATATAAATAACTGGCTGAAAACAATATTTTTGGGTGAAAATACTAATGTGCCTAAGACTTTTGCACAGTACTGTGTGTGTATATATATATATAATATATATTTATATTCAAGAACTTAGTATTATCAATAAATAAACATTGAAGCTGATGGCACACCTGTTTCTCTTGCAGATACCTCTGGTCAGCAGCTCTTCCATGCATCACCATCCTGCAGAAAATCCCCCACAATACACTGAATGTTCTGCTCCTAAATATGAATCTTAAAAAGTGGACAGAGCTGTGGTCCTGCCATTGGGTTTTATGCTTTCACAGGACACACGGGTTATTCCAGTGATTTACTGTCCTTTATCTCTGCTTTCCTTTTTCTAAAAAGAGGACATGAATGTAATCACTTGATCAAATTGTTAATACAGATTTCTTAGTCACTTTTGTGTAAACAATTACTATAAGACAAGATACTGTTTCACAATTTTCTTTACATCAACAGTGCTGCCTGATCATCAGTAAAACTCACTCTTTTTGACTTTAAAGATAATAAATAAACTTTTTAAATACATTAACAAATATTACTGATACAAACTGATTGTTTAAAACTTGCAAAGCAAAAGCAATTATTAAAATTATTCATAAAATTCCTCAAAGTCTCAGTCCTCTCTGTCTCCTTCAGCTGGCTTCATGTTTTGGGATTGAGAAACAAAATCAGAGATTAGAGTAGCCCAAACACAAGTCTATCCTGATAAAGTCTCATTTCTTTTCTTTCTGGATCTCAGGATTGGATCTGTTATTTTACAGTGATAAATGGTCAATGTTTATTGAGTGTGGCAGAACGAAAATGCTCAGAAAAACGCAAAAATAACCAATTGTGCATACAAATTTTAAAATTGTATGCACAAAATGAGCTAATTTCAAATTTGATGTGCTACAGGTGCATTTTGACTGCTACAGGTCTCAAAATAGTTGGGACGGGGGCATGTTTACCGTGGTGTAGCATCTCCTTCTTTTTAAAACAGTGTGAAGACGTCTGGGCATCGAGGTTATGAGTTTCTGGAGTTTTGGTGTTGAAATTTGGTCCCATTCTTGCCTGATATAGGTTTCCAGCTGCTGAAGAGTTTGTGGTTGTCTTTGATGTATTTTTCTCTATAGGTGAAAGATCTGGACTGCAGGCAGGTCATTTCAGCACCCGGACTCTTCTACGACGAAGCCATGCTGTTGTAATAGCTGCAGTATGTGGTTTTGCATTGTCCTGCTGAAATACACAAGGCCTTCCCTGAAATAGACGTCGTCTGGAGGGGAGCAAATGTTGCTCTAAAATCTTTATATTCCTTTCAGAATTCATAGTGCCTTCCAAAACATGCAAGCTGCCCATACCGTATGCACTTACGCACCCCCATACCATCAGAGATGCTGGCTTTTGAACTGAACGCTGATAACACGCTGGAAGGTCTCCCTCCTTTTTATCCTGGAGGACACAGCATCTGTGATTTTCAACAAGAATGTCAAATTTGGACTCGTCTGACCATAGAACACTTTTCCACTTTGAAACAGTCCATTTTAAATGAGCCTTGGCCCACAGGACACGACAGGGCTTCTGGACCATGTTCACATATGGCTTCCTTTTTGCATGATAGAGCTTTAGTTGGCATCTGCAGATGGCACGGCGGATTGTGTTCATCGACAGTGGTTTCTGGAAGTATTCCTGGGCCCATTTAGTAATGTCATTGACATAAATTCTTGGTAGTCTTAAACTTATTTCCATCACTGTGGAATATACAGATTTATAGTATTAATAAATTACACTTTTTGTAAGTATTTAATGTGTCAGCTCTCAGTCATTCCTGCTTACTCATTACATGAAGTTGACATACATATTCAAGGGTGCGCAAAAATGGCTGGTGTTTATGATCGTATGTAGCGGGCCAGTCTGGACCAAAATGCCAGGGCTGATTTTTTTTTTTTTGTTGTCCCAGTCCAGCTCTGATCTAGGCCTACAATTAATTTCATAACATCACCACATGATCGACGCAGACATGCACATGTAATGACTTTAGACTCAAATTAAAATGTTTAAAAAACAGAATATAAAACATCCCGCATCAAAACAGAACTGCAAGTTGATCTAAAAGCAAAAAATGTCAAAAAAAAAAAGCTTATTATAAAAGAGACGCATCATTCTTATAGCTCCGAGCCATTTTACAAAATTAACAAAACATTTTAATGACACTAATAACAATACTATAACAAATCATTATTAATAATATGGTTATTCATTATATACTAAGTCTTTAATAAGCCCTGAACAACACCATATCAGTAACTGAGAAATCAAAAGCAGCTTTATTTCATTCCCGTCTATGGAAAGCATATTTACACTGTCTGAATCGTTCCCTATTCTCTATATAGTGCACTATGTGCCATTCACCATGTAGAAAATAGTAAATGTGTGAACAAATGGCCGATTTCAGTCGCAGCTTCAGTGTCTGTTGATAGTGTAGGAGGGGGCGGGACTTCAGATTCTAGAGAGCATTTGATTGGACAGAAGATTTGACAAGATACTGAAGTGTGATGGGATGTCATGAAAATCCGTGATTTATTTTAACGGAAGTGGGAGACTGTACATTTTGAATGCTTATATCTCCTAAATGTGAATTTTGTCATTGTTTTGGAACACACCAGCTTATTCATAACCTTAAGGCTAACATATTCATACTAAAAGATAAAAAACTGAAATTTTGATTTCAGGGGTACTTTAACAAAATGAATGCTATATAAAGCTTTTTTTTTTTTTTTTTTTATGTATTTATTAACTTGACTAGTTTATTAACATAAAGTCAATATTCACATATGAGCATTCAAGTCATTCACCAATGAAAAAGAAGGATAAGTTACTTCAAAACATTTTGAGAAACTGTGAAAGTCCTGTACCAGTAAGCACGAGGTCACTCTGTAAACGCACCTGTCCTTGACCGTCTAAAAAATTCACAAACAACAAAAAGAGACATTTTTTTATTAGTTTCTAATACAAAATTAATCCTGTTACCTGACATGTGAGCATTCATGTCGTCTACCGATGAAAAAGAGTCGCTTAACAACTTGTTGAGTGAGGTATAGACAGCAATGTGATTGGATGACTGATAACACAAAAATGTGTAAAAAAATAAAAATTAACATTCTTTTTGAGAGTGTAAACATGTTAAATGGTTGCTCAGATGAGCACTGTTTTCCAAAGTATAGCAATGAATCAACAGTAAACTTACTCCATAAAAAAGGATGCTTGTGAACTCCTTTGATGAAATCCCTTTATAGGGTCATAAAACCCTTAAACAATTTTCTGAGATTTGAGAAGAGTTGTGTGTTGAACATCATAGACAATGTTACCATCCATTAGTTTTTAATGTAGTAGAAATCTTTTTGCACTATTTTTGGCTTCCGGGTTTAAATTAATCTTCGCGTCAGCATCACATGATGTGACGTTTTCCTGTACTATAATAGATTGATGACTCATCAGTGTCTCATAATTATTCATGAGACTGAGTGTCCTTATCCTATGAGAAGACGGCTTGCTTAATTATTTATGACAGAATAATGATTTCCTCTGACAGGTGCTTCAAACAGTGAGATTGCATACAGTAAGTGAGAGATCTATTAATGGAGCAAAAACCAGTGTTTGTTTTTGCTTTGAAAGAGTTTCTGCGTTGCATAAGTTCTCTTCAATAGATCCTGAGTCTTCGACACAAACACGATTCATCCACACTGAGTGTAAGTGGTCTTACAAAGCCCTTTAATTCATCATACGGCTTATAAAGGCGCCGCAAAATAAGCCTCAAAAGTTATCAAAGATGCAACAGGATTTCAATGCAGAGAACAAATGCAAATGGCTGTGCATTTATTTATTAAAATTCTGGGTCGAAACAGACAATTCTGGATGCACTTGGCTGAAAACTTAAAGTGACTTTTTAAAAATAATGATTCATTTCTTTTTTTTGTATAATTGTATTATTATTATTAGACTTTTTTTATTAAATTAAATAAATTTACTGAATCTGATTTAAAAAAAAAAAAATACAAGCCAATAAAATAAAATAACCATATATTTATTTATATATAACACACCAAAATTGGAGAGAAAATATATTAAAATAATATTAAAGCTGCTGTCCGTAACTTTTTTTGGTTAAAAATGATCCAAAATCAGCAAATTGAGCAAGCACATAACCAGCCAGTGTTCAAAACTATCTCCTTACCTTAGCCTGATTCACAACGGTAAGCTTGTAATAATGTTTTATAATTCGGGTGGTACTGGTGGGTTTTCACGGGAAATTCGAGCATGTCGCGTTTGTCTTTGTGTCATTACATCACATCTGTTTACATGAAGAATGGGTCCCAGCTAGTAGGCTATATCACATGCTATATCTCATTTATAGCCTTTTCTCATAGCAGCTGAAATAATTAAAATGATCATTTTGATGGCGGATTGTATAGTATGACAAATTAACATTAGAGATTAGACTGTACAGGAATTGAAATCTACAGATATCACTACACACTAAATACACACAGTCACGCAATGCTGATGTTGTTAACATTAACAATTTGAAAACAAACTATAACAATAATAATTTGCAGTTTGATATGATCTGAGCTGAGCGATCATTAGATTTAATCACCATTGGCAGCGCGATTTATTGTAGTGCTTTATTTCTCAGTTGGTCAGAACAAAAGTGGCAGACATTACTTACTTGTTCAGATGACATTTTCCGGTGAAAATTCTTATTTTGGTCATATTTCAAGACTACAATCTGTGGTTCTGAGATACAGTATCCACACTGACAGCAAACATTAGATTCATCCGTGTTGAGCAGTCATGCCGATGCGCAACCCACATAAAGATGATAATTCCGCAAATAACTGCAATTGCAGGTTTCAAACAGAGATGGCGACAAAGAGGCAAAACTTAGACTTGCAGCTTTAAATATCAATATACTAATACCAATATATTAGTCTTCATTCAGTTCTATGAAACCGAATCAGATTTAGGGCTGCCCCTGACTAAAGATTTTTCTAGTCAACTAGCAGTTGGAAAAAAAGACATTTTAATTGTTTAATAATAAACTAGTGTTTTCTGAGTCTGTGTCGGCTGCAAAGATGAAGTTGACGATGCTGACATTGGACGTGCCTTTAGAGAGACATGCACATTTCATACAGATTACATAATCAGAGTATTTGTTTTCGATTCGAATTGGTTTGTTTAAAAGTAGACATTTCATGCTTTCTGTAGATATATTTGTCATGTCTGTCAGGCAAGTAGCCTATACGCAGAGTTTCAGTTCATTATTTCACAAAAGCACAACATTTTGTTGTTATTGTGAGTGTACACAAATAAAAGGTAGACCCTTTATAGTTTGGATGTGTATTACTCTTATCTGTATGACTGAAGATGACGGAATATTTTAAGTTGAAAATGACGTAAAAAATCGCGCTGGCACCTCCATGTGCAGTGAAGCGCTCTATACTTCAGCTTCCACACTCAGCAAAAACACTTGGATATGCGCCTTATAATAGCGCACATTTATCTAGGTTAACTTTAGAGTGAGCGGCCATGTAAAGTTGCTACTACTAACATGTTTCAAATGATAAGCCATATTTGAGGTTGATGGATGAACATTTGGATTTCCTGCCCGGCATACTGTAATTACCACAAAGAACCGCCGTTAAAGGCGAGTTTGTTCACCCAAAATGAAATTTCTGTCATTTATTACTCTCCCTCATGTCGTTACACACACAAGACTTTCGTTCATCTTCAGAACAAATTAAGATGTTTTCGATGGAATCTGAGAGATGTCTGTCCATCCATAGACTGCCTTTGCAACTTGATCTTTGATGCTTCAAAAAGTTCATAAAGAGATCATAAAACTAATCCATATGAATCGAGCGGTTTAGTCCAAATTTTCTGAAGATAATCAATCGCTTGTTATGATGAACAGATTGAATTTAGGCTTTTACTCGCATGTAAACATTGATCAACAAACATAAACAGATGCTCAACTGAACCTGAATGACGCACAAGAACAAACCTCTTCCGGAAGCTCAAACCTGCTGCGTAACACGTGAGAATGAACCTCACTGGTCCTACACTGACTTTTTTTGACCAATGTATTACGCCGGCACAAAGACCCCAGCGCTGTCAATTAAGCAAAGCAAAAATAATGGGCCACCAATGTATGGGTTTTATGGGTCATTCAGACAAAAAAGGATGAGATGTATCAGCCCAAAAAGCATGTCAGTCCAGCAGGAAAATGCCCTGTCTGCCAGATGGCCAGTCCGCCCTTGAGCTAGATAATAATTATATTAATGGGAAAGCAAGCCAAATATAATCTTGATATCATCAAAGGCATCAGCTATTGGCGATATCTCTGACTATCATCGATACACATCATCATCATGTCCCATAACCCCCCTTAGGAGGTCGTTGGGGCACCACAGACATTCTGCTCCAGCAACGTTTGCAGACTGTTATAAAAAGAAGAGGGGATGCCACACAGTGGTAAACATGGCCTTGTCCCAACTTTTTTGAGATGTGTTGATGCCATGAAATTTAAAATCAACTTATTTTTCCCTTAAAATGATACATTTTCTCATTTTAAACATTTGATATGTCATCTATGTTGTATTCTGAATAAAATGGTGAAATTTGAAACTTCCACATCATTGCATTCCTTTTTTATTCACAATTTGTACAGTGTCCCAACTTTTTTGGAATCGGGTTTGTAAATAACACTATAACACTTTACATTAAGGTTTCATTTAACAGTATTTAACAATATTAGTTAACATGAACTATGAAAAATACTTCAAAAACATTTATTAATTTTCATTAATGTTAGTTTCAACATTTACTAAGACATTATTAAAATCCAGAGTTGTATTTGGTAATATTAATGCACTATGATCTAACATGAAAAAACAATTTCATTTTTACTAACATTAACAAAGATTATTAAATGCTGTAAAAATGTATTGTTCACTGTTAGTTCATGTTAGCTAATGCATTATCCAATGTCAATAAAACATTAGACTAAGCATCGTCGTTTACATTGATGTTACATTTACCAGGATGTGCTTCTAGGGGATCTGACTGATTATGCCATTTTCAACTAGCCGTGTGTTGTTGATCTGATAATGTCATGTTTACAGACACCAACTTCTGAAGAAGAGTAGAGGAAAATTTCTGAAGAATTTTACATGAACTGGCAAATGTCAATACCAGCTCAGTGAATAATACTCTGTTTCAGAGTTCCTGTTTGTGTGGGACAGGTATTGTTTTAGTTTGACAGATATTTGTTCTTGTATTTTGCATAGATGCAAACTCCACACCTTTCAGTGACAACTCACCGTTGTGAGATCAAAATAGGTCACCTGTGAGACTTGCATAGATTACAAGGGTAAATAAAGATCTGGTTATTCAATAATGCTGTACATAGTTTCAAAGTAAAGAGTAAAGGAAACAATGTCTAAAAAAGGGTAATATGTTATGTATATGAGGTCTGAGGTCTGAGATGTGGGAACAGTGAAGAGAGAGAGGGCAAACAGTTTGCCGTTTAGCTCAGTATTGCCGTCTAATCAGTCAATTTTGTCCTAAATATCCTGCATAGCACTTCATCTTTTATAACAGATTTTGACCAAATGTTGATTTTGGTAAAATGTTGCAACAATATGTTATTTTTTTTATTTTTATGTTTTTTTTTGTTTGTTTTTTTCTCGTGAAAAATGACAGTTTTGGACATATAAGGTAATAAAAAAAAAATAAAAATCCCTTGAAGTAACTACAAATGAGCATGTAAAGCAAATATCTTTAAAAAAAAATTGTGCAGAGCATGCCCCCACCCCACACAATGTCCAATTTTGTGTTGTTCATGATTTCCTGTCCTTTTGTAGTCTTGTACTTGGTCTTTGTAGTTTCCCCGCCTCAATTGTGCCCTGGTGCTCCTTGTTTTCCCTCGACTAGTCATGTATTTTTAGTCCTGTGTTTTTACATTTGTTTTGCATCTACTGTTGCTTTTATTCCTGGACTTCATGCTGTTTCCTCTCATGGATTATTGAACAGCTTTTAATCAGCATATAGACCCAGCTTCCTCACTTCATTTTTAACAGCATACTAGAGGTAAGTCTTGCACTACTGATTATTGGGCCAAATTTGTTAATGACTGATTGGGACCTCATGAGTTTTTTGTTACAAATCAGGAAAGATTGATCTCAAACAGAGATAAACACAGAAATTCTACCATGTTAAACATTTTCTTAGTAAATTTAAGAAGGACACTGATATTAGCTGCTCTTCTTATTTTATTATTCAAATTATACATTAATGTACGGAAGAGTACGGAAGAGGATTAGGGCCAAGCAATAATAATAATAATAATAAAAAAAGAACCATCTCGAGATTAAAGTCATTATTAAACGAGATTAAACTCGTCAAATTTCCAGAAAAAAAGTCAAAATAAAAGATCAAGAATAAACTCATGAAATTGTGAGAATAAAGTCGTTATGTTTCGAGAAAAAAATCATTAAATTTCGAGAAAAAAGTAAATAATATGTCGAGAATAAAATTTTTTAAAAAGTTATGTTTCGTGAAAAAACACGCATTGAACGCATAAACACGCATTGAACAGTCATGTTAGTTACTGATAGAGGACATGACAAATTGGATCACTAGTCAAGCTATATTTTAGGGTTTCTTTTAGTAACTAAGATACTATCAGCTTTAGCTAATTATAACTTTTATGTGTATTTGTCCGTTCAAGCACAAGAAATATGTGTGCGCTATGGATGAAGCGCCATATGCACACCAGACGCAGCACGTTCTCAGGTTCAAGGTGGCAGAGCAAAACAGTGAATCTAATCACCATACAGACAAAAAGTTCACTTCAAGAATGAAAAAAGTGGTGTCGATGTGTTTTACTGTAAATGTGCGAACAGAAACAAAAAGGACAATCTGTTTTTCTTTATAAGGGGCGTTCTGGAGGAAAATGCTTAACGTGTAATTAAACGCGTTGTGTTCATATGCGCTCATCTGCTTATTTGCACATAGTATGGTTTAATCAGAATTTGATCTTTTAATATCACTGTTAATGCATTAAGCCACGTTAAGCTTTTTGACTACGTGATCCAACTCTGTCATGTTCTCTATCAGTATGCAATGAACATTACACTGTTCGAATGAGTGTTTATTCTCGACATTTTATTATCGAGTTTTTTTTCTCGAAACATAACGACTTTAATCTCAATTTAATTAGTTTATTCTCAACATTTTATTTAAACTTTTTTCTCAAAATTTAATGAGTTTTTTTCTTGAAACATAACGACTTTATTCTCGACATTTTATTTCGACTTTTTTCTCGAAATTTAACAAGTTTTTTCTTGAAACATAACGACTTTAATCTCGAGATGGTTATTATTATTGCTTGGCCCTAATCCTCTTCCATACTTCCGTATTAATGTAAGTCATCTTACAAAAATAAAAATAAAACCTTTTTCTCAGTAGTCTTACAAGAATTTGAGAATTATAATATATATAGTTATATTTCTACCATTTGAAATAACCATAATAGGGGCACTTTAAAAACTATGTCATCTTTGAATTTCCAGCTATCGGACCACCACTTCAGGCTTACCATCAGACCGCCATCATATATTAAACTTGCCTGATCATTAACCTCCTAAGCACTGGGACCATTTTGGGGATTTCCGCCTGTATGTGGCCTACCCAAATTGAAAAGCTTATTGTTTTTTTTTAATATATAAATTCTTTTTTGAAAGTGTATAACTCAGGCCCTGCAGACAGTTTTGGTTATTTCCTTTAGATTTCAGCAAACACTGGAAAAAAAGAATTTTGTCTCTATCATGTTGTATGCAAGAGTTATTCAAACTAAACATAGTTTTGACATTTTTTGTCAAATAATAGTTTATCAGATTGGTTGCTGTGCTTTCACAATGAGTATAAGCATTGTAAATGCAGTAATACAGTAAATATGTATACCAAACGCAAAGTTCTCTCAACTAGCTGGCCGAGGCTGAGCTTTCAGTTTTGCTTTCAAAGAACCCTTTTATCAATGCTTTTCCCTTTCTAGATGTAATTATCGAAATCAAAACTATAAATCTACACAAAAACTATGCATCACCCGGAACTAATCTGAGAGATCAGCCTCTGAAGTGTCAAATTTCTCGGTTTCTGAATGGACGGTTGCCTTGATTGACATCAAACGCTGAGTTCTGGGCATGATTTATATACCATTGACGTCCTCAGAAAGCACTAGCATGCTTTGAGATGGTTTGGAGATCACGTGTTTTTCCGTTCAAGAGCGCATTTCCTGTTCTGCGACAAAACAGTTGATTATTAACTAATGAAAGCTCACAGAAACGTGAAAATGGTCTCATTTGAAAGAAAATATCCTAAGCTAAAAGATTATATAGAGTTTGTAGCTGTTTGTGGCTGACTGAAGCAGCCCTTATCAAAAGTGCGGGGGTCATGACTCCCCTGTCCCCCATGTCAGTGGCGCACCTGCTCTCACCCTTGCAGCCTTGAAGACCAGAGAGAGAGAAAACAGGGAGAAACAGAAAAAGAAAAGTCAGGCTGATAAGATTTATCTTTCATTTAGATTTATAATGCTGGTAGAGTACTTTTGTAAATCTATTTGGAATACAGCAACTGTTAAATGCCTTAGATGCTGTAGATCAGTTCAAACATGAGTTGTTTGTAATATGGACAGATCAGGCATAACACTATGACCACCTTCCTAATATTATTTTGGTCCCTCTTTTGCTGCCAAAACAGCCCTGACCCATCGAGGCATGGACTCCACTAGACCCCTGAAGGTGTGCTGTGGTATCTGGACCAAGATGTTAGCAGCAGATCCTTTAAGTCCTGTAAGTTGCGAGGTGGGGCCTCCATGGATCAGACTTGTTTGTTCAGCACGTCCCACAGATGGTCTGGTCATCCCCCAGCTTAGGTGTAGGTCTACCTTTTGAAATTATCTCTTTCTTTTCTCCAAACGAGTGCCTTGAAAAAGGCACATGAAAGAAATTGAAAACAGGATCGGTAAGAGGTGTGAAGGCCACAGCCATTGCTTAGTTCACTTACAACACTCACAACCTGCCAAAAGTTCAAACTGATGATGACATGAGTGGGGGCTTGCATCGACACATCGCTGGGCCCCTTGGGGCGTTCTGTCACTACACATCAAAATTTGATTGGCTGATGACACAGATGTCATGGCCCTGACAGCCCACCACTGGGTGTACTTGGTCTGCAACAATGCTTAGGTAGGTGGTACATGTCAAAGTAACATCCACATGGATGGCAGGACCCAAGGTTTCCCAACAGAACATTGCCCAAAGCATTACACTGCCTCTGCCGGCTTGTCTTCTTCCCATAGTGCATCCTGGTGCCATGTGTTCCCTAGGTAAGCGACGCACACACACCAGGCAACCTTCTTACATTGCTCCGTGGTCCAGTTCTGATGCTCATGTGTTGGCGCTTTCGGCGGTGGACAGGGGTCAGCATGGGCACCCTGACTGGTCTGCTGCTATGCAGCCCCATACACAACAAACTGATGCACTGTGTATTGTGACACCTTTCTATCAGAACCAGCATTAACTTCTTGAGCAATTTGAGCTACAGTATCTCGTCTGTTGGATCGGACCACACGGGCCAGCCTTCGCTCCCCACGTGCATCAGTGAGCCTTGGCCGCTCATGACCCTGTCTCCGGTTCATCACTGTTCCTTCCTTGGACCACTTTTGATAGACACTGACCACTGCAGACCGGGAACACCCCACAAGAGCTGCAGTTTTGGAGATGCTCTGACCCAGTCGTCTAGCCATCACAATTTGGTCCTTGTCAAACTCACTCAAATCCTTACACTTGCCCATTTTTCCTTCTTCTAACACATCAACTTTGAGGACAAAATGTTCACTTGCTGCCTAATATATCCACCCACTAACAGGTCACCTGATAAAGAGATAATCAGTGTTATTCACTTCACCTGTCATTGCTCATAATGTTATGCCTGATCGGTGTAATATCTGTGAAGTTTTCAAGGCCTCGTAGAGTTATTCTAGTTACCAATAATTCTGTGGTATGACTGCTTTTATATGTTTTTCCAAAATATGAAGACCACAGATTGCTCATTATAATAATGAATATTAACATAAAATATTTTAATAAATACACTGGTATTTTATATTCTTATCCTTCACATGTTTTCACATGTCTTGATTAACTGTGATTTTGTACAGGTCAGTCTCATATTCAGAAACAAGAATGTCCAGTACCGTCATACCCACAAACTCTGGGACGCTGATCATCCAGTTTCAGCAACCAGAACAAACGGCACCAGCTGAAACAGGGACGAATGCTCCAGTGACTGTTCATGTCCCACAGACAGCTTCACTTCCTCAAGGACTTGAGGCATTTCTGAAAGGACAACCAAAAGCACTTGGGGTGAGAAATCTTTCAATAATTGATTATCATATGTGTCTGTCAGTGTGGAGGAAATGTACGGGAACAAATCCAAAAAAACAGGAGTACAAACATTAACTGTTGAGTTGGGTGGGCTTTGTTGTGCAGTTCTGGCAACCCTGCTCAGCTGACAACTGACATTAATTATGACCCCTGCAATAAGTATCTGTTTTCTGGTCGTACTCAGACTGTCCAGATAATGATCGGCCTGCTGATTCTCCTGTTTGGCATTGTGTCTACAGTCTATGCAGAATCCATCTTTGTCTTCAGTGGTATTCCTTACTGGGGATCTCTCATCGTGAGCAAACTTTAAACAATTAAGTACAGTTCTGTCTTTTATAAGCTAAATATCCTAACTGAAGCTTCCTTTCTCTCTCCTCTCAGTACATTGCCGCAGGATCACTGAGCGTTGCTGCAGAAAATGCACTCCATGGCAAAGGCCCCTCCAGTCTGTGTTTGGTATGGACACATCGCTTTGTAATTTCAGATGTCCAAACACCATCAAGTTGTCAAAAGAATTTTCAGTTCATCAATACATTTCAAAGATATTAGTTAATTGGTCAGTCAGCCAGCACCCATTTTTATGAATGGACTAGTATTTGCTGTAATGGTGCAATGAATCACAAAACTGACGGTTCTAATCATATCACGGTACCACAGCAAAAACTATTATCCTAACTAAAACAATATTAAAGACAAGCGAGCAGACAGTAAAAATAAGAATACACACATTAAAACATTAATAAATACTACAGAAGAGTTACAGATCTAACTGTAGTATTCAGGTACAGAAATGTAATAATTAGGTATAATTTCACTGCATGCATAGTGTTCACTGTGTAAATTAAACTGATTAATCAGTGTTAAAGCTGTGTTTTGTTGTTTAACATTAATGATAAAGCAGCAGTTATAGGCTGCACAGAAACAATGCACGAATACACGGGGAACCAATATGATGATTTGATTTCTTTCTCTGTTTGCATTCACATAACCGCCTGAATATATACGGGAATACTTCTCAAGGTTATTTTGAGATCAGTTTGTGTTTGTGTGTGCATTTAATCACAAGGAGTCGCAAAAAACTTGATTATGTGTTCACACGTAACATATCTAATCTTTAGTAACCATTCTAATTGTCATAAATTCAATTCACACTAAACTTGACATGCTTCATCTCCAGACCCTGTTAAAAAGTTATCAAAGGAATTTTGATTTGTTTTATTGTTGGGGAGAGACTGGCTGATAGTGTGGCGCATAATGACTGATTGGCCTATATCTTGTGAACGCAAAGTCCAAACATCACAAAACTTGGACAATAAGTGTTCTGAGTAAACGTGCAAAATGTCATTAATTTCTGATGCTAAGGGGTCCTAACAGCCTTTTATATCAATGAGAATCAGAGGCCGTAGTGCTAATGTTGTCCACAAGAGGGAGGCACGGGATAAAATCTGTACAAATGGTTCATTTGAATGACTATGCATAAAATTCATTATATTTTCATAAAGCTTTGTGAAGTCTAATCAGTTTGCAAAGAAATCGGTGATCTCCAAATGACCTTTATTTTTATGATACAGAAAACATGTCAAGTACCCAGACATGAATGAATGTATTTCTATCCAATTAAAATGAAGAGACAATATTATTTGTCTATTGTAAAATAGTACATAAAAGAATAGTTCCATACAGAGACACCCGTATTATATTTGAAATTTTAAGACTTTTATTATATTTGAAGAGATATTGCCATTGTATAAATATATTGTGTCTTAACGAGTCATTTGTATTTGGACCCCAATAACTGCCACTTGCAACTTTATTATTTATTTTTATAGAGCTCCATATATATCGTTTCATGATCTGCTTTAACACACTGGGTAAAGTGCTTGCTAACTTATTAACTTGTTTTTTGTTGTTTTTTGTCTATAGGTGAAAGGTTCACTTGGAATGAGCATCACAAGCGCTATAACTGCAGGCATTTCCATTATTATACTTTCAGTGGATGTGTCTATAGTACAACCGTACACTTACTGCAGTGGTTATCAATGTTATTATTCGGATTACAAGTATAGGGTATGTTAACTTTTCTAGTCATTTCTATTTAGTAATTACAATAAGATCACTGTGTTGTCAGTAGAGTTGTTAGCTGTAATCTGCAATAACCTGTCCATTATTTTTTTTACTGACATTTAATAGAAGAATCTGATAGACTTCCTACTATTACTGATCATTTACACTGCAAGAAGGCATTGACATTACACATTAATTGTAGACTCAGTCTAGTTTATGTTATATTACCTGCATATATTATCTGCACTTGCAGCCAGTGTTCCAGTGTGAGTAACTATCATTTATTTTATTAATATTTGTGCTAATGATGAGTGTTTTCTCAGACCCTCTTCCGGGGGATCAGTGGTGTGTCTTTGCTATTCACTGTCCTTGAGTTCATCATCTCCATCTGTCTGTCAGGATTTGCCTGTAAAGCCAACGCCTGCTGTGCTTCTCAGGTGAGTCATGTGTTCAGGTCTAGAAGCTGAGTGGCCGCTACGGTTGCTAAGGTGTTCTGGGTGGTTGCTAGGACATTGCAGATCAACAGAAAGACGGGTAGTTTTTCAGTTTCAATAATCTGCACAAGTTTCCACACCAAAACATTTCAGCAGGATTTTTGTCTTTCCCTTTTTCCATTTCTATTTGAAATACAGTGCTGTCTATAAACCTGTAATACTGGAACTGTCTGCCAATGTTACTGAATTTATATCACAGTAAGAAGGTATTAAACACTACATGTGCATTTCTCCAAAGGTGCTGAATGTTCACCAAGTTGTAATTCCACAGCCCTATGCCTTTAGACCCAATCACTCTCATGATCTTATCAAATCAGAGGTAAGAGAAGCTTGTAGCCCCAGTCTAATTGGACTGGTGTAAAACAGTAATATTGTGAAATATTATTACAATTTAAAATAACTGTTTTCTATTTGAAAATATTTTAAAATGTAATTTATTCTTGTGTTGGCCAAGCTGAACTTTCAGCATCATTACTCCAGTCTTCAGTGTCACATGATCCTTCAGAAATCATTCTAATATGCTGATTTCCCAAACTTTTGAACGGTAGTGTGTATATATATATATATACACACAAACCCAATTCCAAAAAAGTTGGGACCCTGTACAAATTGTGAATAAAAAAGGAATGCAATGATGTAGAAGTTTCAAATTTCAATATTTTATTCAGAATACAACATAGATGACATATCAAATGTTTAAACTGAGAAAATGTATCATTTTAAGGGAAAAATAAGTTGATTTTAAATTTCATGGCATCAACACATCTCAAAAAAGTTGGGACAAGGCCATGTTTACCACTGTGTGGCATCCCCTCTTCTTTTTATAACAGTCTGCAAACGTCTGGGGACTGAGGAGACAAGTTGCTCAAGTTTAGGAATAGGAATGTTGTCCCATTCTTGTCTAATACAGGCTTCTAGTTGCTCAACTGTCTTAGGTCTTCTTTGTCGCATCTTCCTCTTTATGATGCGCCAAATGTTTTCTATGGGTGAAAGATCTGGACTGCAGGCTGGCCATTTCAGTACCCGGATCCTTCTTCTACGCAGCCATGATGTTGTAATTGATGCAGTATGTGGTCTGGCATTGTCATGTTGGAAAATGCAAGGTCTTCCCTGAAAGAGACGACGTCTGGATGGGAGCATATGTTGTTCTAGAACTTGGATATACCTTTCAGCATTGATGGTGCCTTTCCAGATGTGTAAGCTGCCCATGCCACACGCACTCATGCGACCCCATACCATCAGAGATGCAGGCTTCTGAACTGAGCGCTGATAACAACTTGGGTTGTCCTTGTCCTCTTTAGTCCGGATGACATGGCGTCCAAGTTTTCCAAAAAGAACTTCAAATTTTGATTCGTCTGACCACAGAACAGTTTTCCACTTTGCCACAGTCCATTTTAAATGAGCCTTGGCCCAGAGAAAACGCCTGCGCTTCTGGATCATGTTTAGATATGGCTTCTTTTTTGACCTATAGAGTTTTAGCCGGCAACAGCGAATGGCACAGTGGATTGTGTTCACCGACAATGTTTTCTGGAAGTATTCCTGAGCCCATGTTGTGATTTCCATTACAGTAGCATTCCTGTATGTGATGCAGTGCCGTCTAAGGGCCCGAAGATCACGGGCATCCAGTATGGTTTTCCGGCCTTGACCCTTACGCACAGAGATTGTTCCAGATTCTCTGAATCTTTGGATGATATTATGCACTGTAGATGATGATAACTTCAAACTCTTTGCAATTTTTCTCTGAGAAACTCCTTTCTGATATTGCTCCACTATTTTTCGCCGCAGCATTGGGGGAATTGGTGATCCTCTGCCCATCTTGACTTCTGAGAGACACTGCCACTCTGAGAGGCTCTTTTTATACCCAATCATGTTGCCAATTGAACTAATAAGTTGCAAATTGGTCCTCCAGCTGTTCCTTATATGTACATTTAACTTTTCCGGCCTCTTATTGCTACCTGTCCCAACTTTTTTGGAATGTGTAGCTCTCATGAAATCCAAAATGAGCCAATATTTGGCATGACATTTCAAAATGTCTCACTTTCAACATTTGATATGTTATCTATATTCTATTGTGAATAAAATATAAGTTTATGAGATTTGTAAATTATTGCATTCCTTTTTTATTCACAATTTGTACAGTGTCCCAACTTTTTTGGAATCGGGTTTGTATATGTGTGTGTGTGTGTGTGTATTGGTACCCTTGGTAAATATTAACAAAAGAGCCTGTGAAAATAAATGTGCATCGTTAATCCTTTAGATCTTTTATTTAAAAAATTCATAAAAATCTAACATTTTCATTGAAGTATAAGAATTTAAAATGGGGGGTAAATTTCATTATGAAATAAATGTTTTTCTCTAATACACGTTGGACACAATTGTTGGTACCCTTAGAAATTCTTATGAGTAAAATATCTCTGAAGTATATTCCCATCCATATTTACATTTCTATCACACCAGGGTGACTAGGAGCATGAAATTGTCCAGCCATGACTTCCTGTTCCACAGGAGTATAAATATGAGGAAACACAAAGGCCAAATTCTCTTAATCATTCATCACAATGAGTAAAACCAAAAATATAGTTCTGATGTGCAGCAAAAGATTGTTGAGCTTCACAAAATAGAAAGTGGCTTTAAGAAAATAGCTAAAGCATTGAAAATCCCCATTTCCATCTTCAGGGCAATAATTAAGAAGTTCCAATCAACTAAAGATGTTACAAATCTGCCTGAAAGACCATGTCTGTCTATATTGTCCTAGTGAGAGTTTGAGTGGACAAAGCCTCTCCAAGGATCACAGCTAGAGAACTGCAGAGATTAGTTGAGTCTTGAATCTCAGAAAGCCTAAAAAAATGATCAAACAGCACCTACATCCCCACAAGTTGTTCGGGAGGGTTTCAAGAAAAATCCTCCTCGCTCATCCAGAAACAATCCCCAGCATATTCAGTTGTCAGACACGACTGGAACTTCAAACGGGACCGGCTTCTATAGTCAGATGAAACTAAAAAAGAGCTTTTTGGCAGCAAACCCACCAGATGGGTTTGGTGCACACATGGATATAAAGTACCCCATGTCCACGGTTAAATATACTGCTGGATCTTTAATGCTGTGGGCCTATTTGTTTTGCTGGAGGTCCTGGACATCTTGTTCATATACATGTTTTAGCAAATACTAACAGATAAAAAAATCAAAACCTGACCGCTTCTGCTAGAAATCTTATAATGGGCCGTGGTTGGATCTTCCAACAGGAACGATGATCCAAAAACAAACATAAAATTTCAACACAAAAATGTGTCACTGAGCACAAAATGAAGCTTCTGCCATGACCATCCCAGTCCCCTGACCTGAATCCTAAAGAAAATGAGTGGAGTGAACTGAAGAGAAGAAGCACCAACATGGAGCTGGGAATCTGAAGGATCTGGAGAGATTCTGCATGAAGGAATGGTCTCTGATCTCTTGTCAGGTGTTCTCCAAACTCATCAGGCATTATAGGAGAAGACTCAGAGCTGTTACCTTGGCAAAAGGAGGTTGCAAAAAGTATTGAATAAAAGGGTACCGTTAATTGTGTCCAACGTGTATCAGAGAAAAACATTTACTTCATAATGAGATTTACCCCCCATTTTAAATTCTTATACTTCAATGAAAGGTTAGAAAAAAACAAATTCTAAAGGATTAACGATGCACATTTATGTGTATGGGGTGAAAATACTAACGTGCCTAAGACTTATGCACAGTGTAATATAAAATTATTATGTTCAAGAACTTGTAAGTATTATCAATAAATAACCATTGAAGCTGATGGCACACCTGTTTTTCTTGCAGGTTCCTCTGGCCAGCGACTCTTCCATGCATCACCATCCTGCAGAAAATCCCCCACAATACGGTGACTGATCTGCTCCTAAATATGAATCTTAAAAAGTGGACAGAGCTGTGGTCCTGCTGTTGGGTTTTACTCTTTCACAGGACACACGGGTTCTTCCAGTGATTTACTTTCCTTTATCTCTGCTTTCCTTTCACCAAATAGAGGACATGAATGTAATCACTGGATCATATAGTAAATTCACTTGTGTGTAAACAATTACTATTCAAGACAAGTTTCACAATTTTCTTTACATCAACAATGCTGCCTGATCATCAGTGAAACTCACTCTTTTTTACTTTAAAGATAATAAATAAACTCTTTAAATACCTTAACAAATATTATTGATAATGTTTAAAACTTGCAAAGCAAAAGCAAATATTAAAATGATTTCTCAAAGTCTCAGTCCTCTCTGTCTCCTTCAGCAGGCTTCATGTTTTGGGATTGAAAAACAAAATCAGAGATTAAAGTAGCACAAACACAAGTCTATCCTGATAAAGTCTCATTTCTTTTCTTTCTGGATCTCAGGATCGGATCTGTTATTTTCCAGTGATAAATGGTCAATGTTTATTGAGCGTGGTCAGACATAGAAACAAGCAGATCCTGCGCAGGATAACGGCATGAACTCTAGAAGCCAAGGAGAAAATTTAAACATGATGGATAAATATAACATAATGGAAAAATAATGGATAACATAATGGAAAAATTGTGATTATTCCTTCAAAAATAGTCTTAATAATTATTGTATTATTATTATTAGTTGTAGTAGTAGTACTACATTAACAGATACATTCTACCATACAATAGTAGTACATAGTACTACTCTAGTAATAGGGCTACATTTCTGTCACAAGTTAACCCATACTTTTATTTTGACAGGTTGCCGTGAAGATCTTGAAATCTCATACATAATACAGCGCAGTGATTGGTTTGAAAGAGTTTATTTTTCATGAATAAATACAGAAAAGCACTCAGAACCGGGTGATGTAGATTCGTGCTTCTCCGCTTCTACGTCAGATTCCGTGACGTAGCTTTGACTTTGTTTTTCAACCAGGAAGAATGAAAATTTTCAGAAAAATGCAAAATAACCAATTTCCACTTGTTGGTTGAATTTATGAGTGCTTTTAGTGTTTTCAGTGGTGTGCAGCCTTACATATCTGTTCACATTTCAAAAAATGTGTTTTGGGGTTTCATGACAGTGTTAAAGTAGCCTAATTCTGCGGAAAACTGCAGACTTTGCAACACTGTCTCTCTCAGGTTCCCCTCACAACACCACAGGGGGCGGAGCATTTTCCATATTCAACTTAAACATCCAATAACAGTTCCCCAACACAAAAAGAATAGTACAACATTTGCATTAAACATCCTTATTTGCAACATTAAACAACATTAAACACATCTTGATATGTGCTACATTACCTTCAAAATTAACTGGCTAAAATTTTGTTTGAAAATACCTACTTTGTGGAATTTTATTTCCAATTTTATTTTTGACCAACTCGGAGGCCTTTCATTTTTATTAATGTATGATTATAAGATAATCGCCATTTTCCAGACAAATTGCCAGTGAAATTATCTGCTTTTCCTGCACATGCTTTATTGTTTTGAAAGCTGATCTACAAGAACAGTTTCCCTCCACAGTTGTATTTTATTTGGAACAAGTAAAATCACCTGAGTTCTAACCAGCTGCATCTGTCACAGTTCCATCAAGCTCCCTACAAAAACCTACCATCGAGCGATAGATGCTATTTACACAGTGAAAATAGTGATATATTCTATTTACCATGTAAAAGTAGTAGTTCTTTGCAATAAGTGTAAATAGTAATTAGATGCTATTTATACTTTATACTGGCAAGTAACATACTATTTGCACCTCAGTATTGTTGTACATTAACGGTGCAATAATTGTAAACTATTATATTTATTAAAATTATACATACTTGTATCATTATTAAACACTCGTTAGGCACTTTACCTCCGCTTTTAGAACATTTTCTTCAATTTTGTTGAAAATAAATGCCTTTCTGATGTAATATGTGATGAGAAAAGGGAGAAGAGCGAGCTCGACAAAAGGCGGACTCAAACCCGGGTCAACCGTGTAACAAGTTAGTGCTATGCGCCAGTAGTGATCAGCAGGCAGACATGAGGGTAGACTCGCCTCATCACCTCATCTGCCATGATGAAAAGCACAGGACTCCAAAACTCACACCACCAAGAGAAGCAAACAAGGAAATAGATAGGCTAGCAGATAAGCGTGTAAAGACAATCACCCTGACCATTTGTGCAAAGGAAGAATGGTGACATTAGCATGTCAATGAGCAGGCTAATCCTATCACCACTTTCCCCATTGTTCACCCCCGTCCCTCAGTCCTAAGATCTGAGGTGTGAACTGAACTCCACTCACCAAACAGGTTTGCCATGTGGCTTGAAGTCACGAAGGACACAAAATGGACATACAGTGGACAAAATGGAGCAAATCTTCTCCATTTCTATTAACAGAACTGTATATACTTAATGAGTGCTGTTTGTGTGCATGCAAAATATACAAACGTACCTATTAAGGTATACATGAATGCATAGGTAGCTCAACAGTGATGTCTGGTCTTTATGTTTTCAGCACAATGCCTAGGTTAATCTGAAATTGGTTTAGAAAGTGAATTATGCATAGGAAAAACCTTAAAGACATTGTTCTAAACATAAACTTTAAGCTATGCAAATGAACCTCATGCAAGAGGGGGGCCATCCAGTGGTCACCTCTGACAGCATCATCCAATCAAAACACTGGATCTCAAAGGTGCCAATTTGCATTTCCCTTCTTCTCGGGACAGATTAAAAGGCTTGTCTCTGAGACAGAGAAATGTCCCAGTTTCCGGGTTGCTGCAGTTTCCTGTTCTGGTTCCAGGCTCCAGTTCTTATTCCAGTCCCAGTTCAAGGTTCCGGTCCCAAGATGTGCTAAGCTAAGTCCAACTCTATATAACTCTAAAGTCTCTGAATCTCTGAAGAGAGAAACAAGGGAGTTCTGCAAGAAGTGAATTTGGGAGTTTGAAAACTGCAACAGAGACAACGACGACAAGCTTAGCCCCCATCTTCAAAATATCTTCTGCACCAACTTCAAAATCCTCTCATCAGAGATCCTCCAGATCTGCTTGTTCCAGACTGCCCGGATCTCCACTGACTTCAGAATCTAAAGATCCTTCCGTCAGCGTGTTCCAGAGAAAAAGGATCGTCTGCACAGACATCAGAACCTTCAAGGCTTCTTCTTCTGCATGTTCCAGGAAAAGGACCTTCTCTGTGCTTCAGGAGTTCAACGTTCAAGTGCTTTGTGTTCAAGGCTGTGAAACGGATTCTAACTCCTTTCTTCCCACTGCAACGCTGCCCAGCTCAACAAGTGGAAGACGTAAATATCAATTACCAAACCTCTTTCCAGAGACCTTGGCATTAGTGTATATTGTCAGTATATGATTATCTAATTTGCATTAGATTTTAAATAGCTGATATCAGTTAATAACAAATAATCTCTCGATTTATTTGTTGAATTCAGAACAAGGTTTACCTTATTTCTCCTAGAGAAACTAGTTTATCTTTCCATACGATTAACTTGTATCTGCCATAGTAACATCCAACTCATTCACTTGCATTTATCAATCTTTTTGCACTTTATGCATGCAGTAGTTGTTAGTTACTCGTCTATCCTTTTGTTAATAAAATCCATTTATTACACTTGTGTCTTCCTTGTGTTGATAATACAGTAAGAGGCTCTACAAGTTAACGATATCTCACAAATCCTTCAGATTGGTCAGATGACGAACTTCCTCCCATTTATATAATTGTAATTCAGTCAACAATCTTCCATGATTGTTCTTTATTGTCGAGGTGAGAGTCCTTGGCTGGTGCCCCGAAATACTGGAAGGAGTCATCTGACTCAATATCAATACAAAATATTAATAATTATATTTAAGACCATAAATAACTACATTTGTGGTGCCCTCATGTGAGGCTAGTCCAAAATCACTACACGCCTTATGCGCTACTGCCTACACCACTGTAAATAGACGTTTGCATTAAGATTATTTTTATTACCCCACTGGCAGATAAATTTACTAAAGTAAAATGCACTTAATTTAGATTTAAAAACCAGAGTTTCCCTCATTTCAGGGTTAACATACTCAGAGTTTTCACTTAACCTCCTTTCTGAAACGGGCCTCTGCTCACCAGTTCGCGTTACTACTGCCGTTATGTCAATAAACACCAGCTCAGTGAATACCCGTGTCTCATCTCCTGTTTGTGAGTGACAGTATTGTTTTAGTTTGACAGATGTTTGTTCTTGTATTTTGTATTGTTCATGATTTCCTGTCCTTTTGTAGTCTTGTACTTGGTCTTTGTAGTTCTTTTATTGCTGCCCCACCCTAATTAAGCCTAAGTGCTCCCTGTTTTCCCTCAAGTAGTCATGTATTTTTAGCCCTGTGTTGGCCATTGTCTCTTGTCGGCTGTTGCTTGTATTCCTGCACTTTGTGCTGTTTCCTTGTTCATTTCATGGATTATGTTTCAGCTTTCGATTTATTGAACCCCATTTAATCAGCATATAGATCCAGCTTCCTCGCTTCGTTTTTAGCATACTAGAGGTAAGTCTTGCACTACTGATTATTTGGCCAAATTTGTTAATGACTCTGATTGGGAAGGTGTTTATTGTTACAAATAAGGAAAGATTAATTTCTTTAAGCAAAACAGAAATTCTACCCTGTTAAACATTTTCTTAGTAAATTTATAGGACACTGATGTTAGCTGCTCTTCTTATTTTATTATTCAAATTATATGTAAATGCAAGTCTTCTTACCAAAAAAACAAAACAAAAAAAAACCTTTTCTTGGTAGTATTAAAAGAATTTATATTTCTACCATTTGAACTAACCATAATAGTAAAGCTTTAAAAATAGTTTTCTGTCTTCATCATCTTTGAATAAGGTTGTTTGAGTGAATTGAAGCATGAAGAAACAATAAATGTTATGGCTGTTCTGATCATTGTCACATTCTTTGTACAGTATTTACAAGCCTGTTTCCAAACCAGCATGCAGATTATATAAAATACAACAAAGACAAATTAAGTAAGATTTAATTTAATCATATTATGAATGAGAATATTTATTACAGTGGAGTGTCAGGCTTTATTCCCTGGAAACAGTGGGCAGCTTTTCTGCCCCTCCTAACCATCTGAGCTCCACCCACTTATCTTTAATTCTGGGAAACAGTTTCATAACACAGAATGCGTTATCTCAGAGGAGTGAACTATAAAAACGCACAGAAAAGTTTTTTTTTCTGGTAAAACAAAATAGACCTCATCTCACTACCTTTATACAAATAACTCTCTTTGCATTATGTCTGCATTTTGTTGTTTATTTTACTTGTACTTGGCTTTTATACATGTTTCAGGGGTGGTGTAGCAACTGTAACAACCATCCAATGAGAATATACATTACATCATTGTAGAATGTCAGACATAGAGTAATAAGTCTGCATATGGTCAGTTTCCGGCTGAAGAGAGACAAAGATGTACCCTTTCTTGGCTGCTTTCCAAGAAACACACACACAAACACACATACAGTGTACATTAAAACAGATATGTGATGAATCAAGAACAGCAGTTCTCTCCTCTCACTCTTGCGTCCTTGAAGACCAGAGAGAGAGTCAGGCTGATTAGATTTATCTTTCATTTAGTAATGTGTGGATTTATAATGGTGGTAGGGCACTTTTGTTAATCTGTTTGGAATACAGCAACTGTTAAATGCCTTAAATGCTGTAGATCAGTTTAAACATGAGTTGTTTGTAATATGGACTGATCAGGAATAACATTATGACCACCTTCCTAATATTGTGTTGGTCCCCCTTTTGTTGTCAAAACAGCCCTGACCCGTCGAGGCATGGACTCCTCTGGACCCCTGAAGGTGTGCTGTGGTATCTGCACCAAGATGTTAGCAGCAGATCCTTTAAGTCCTGTAAGTTGCGAGGTGGGGCCTCCATGGATCGGACTTGTTTGTTCAGCACATCCCACAGATGCTCGGTTGGATTGAGATCTGGGGAATTTGGAAGCCAAGTCAACACCTCGAACACATTGTTGTGCTCCTCAAACCATTCCTGAACTATTTTAGCTTCGTGGCAGGGAGCATTATCCTGCTGAAAGAGGCCACAGCCACCAGGGAATACCGTTTCCATGCAAGGGTGTACATGGTCTGCAGCAATGCTTAGGAAGGTGGCATGTGTCAAAGTAACATCCACATGGATGGCAGGACCCAAGGTTTCCCAGCAGAACACTGACCAAAGCATCACACTGCCTCTGTCGGCTTGCCTTTTTCCCATATTGCATCCTGGTGCCATGTGTTCCCCAGGTAAGCGACGCACACGCACCCGGCCATTCATGTGATGTAAAAGAAAACGTGATTCATCAGACCAGGCCACCTTCTTCCATTGCTCCGTGGTCCAGTTCTGATGCTGTCGTGGCAGATTCGATGTCTCTGTGTCCCTTCAGTTCTGGTCTCGAAGAAAAACTGACAGAGTCGAAGTTCCAGGTCTCAGAAGTATTTAACTTTATTGTCAAACAACAAAGTGAGATGCCAGCTCCACATCTGAATCTCTCTTAGCTGGGGCACAGTTTTTATACATTTTTCTTATCTCTTAAAACACACCAAAGTAATATCATTGGCTGGTAATATTCACCCTTACATTTTCCCATATTCTCACTTACAGGTGCTCTCCCCCCACTCATCTTTCCCATGTACTCCCCGACCTTTCTACCATAGTCATTTTACTAATACAATTGCAGGTGTTGCTTATGTAAGAGACAATTTTCTTAGTAAGGGTGACCAACTTCTAGCTACTCTACATCTTTTGACTTAATCTCATGGGCCTTCTGCCAATTGATGGTCAACCCTTTTCCCATTGGCCAACTGAAACATTGTATCAAAACGGTCAACACTCTCCGGAGGCAAGAAGCCTTCACGTGACACCCTTAATAATGGTCTTATTCATTTCACAGCCACCTGTTGACTAGTGGAAAACTACCAACAAAATATGCTTAGTGGCCAAGTTAACTTGTCTGACCCTTACAGTTACATAGGCCAAGAGGCCTCAAAACACTTCTAGCTTTTATAGTAAGCAAACTAATTCTACAATTGTTTTCTATAGGATGGATAAAATACTCCATCAATGCTCACGTGCATTAACTTCTTGAGCAATTTGAGCTACAGTAGCTCATCTGTTGGATCGGACCACACGGGCCAGCCTTCGCTCCCCGCGTGCATCAGTGAGTCTTGGCCGCCCATGACCCTGTCGCCGGTTCATCACTGTTCCTTCCTTGGATCACGTTTGATAGATACTGACCACTGCAGACCAGGAACACCCCACAAGAGCTGCAGTTTTGGAGATGCTCTGACCCAGTCGTCTAGCCATCACAATTTGGCCCTTGTCAAACTCACTCAAATCCTTACGCTTGCCCATTTTTCCTTCTTCTAACACATCAACTCTGAGGACTCTTCATCATGGCACCCACTAACAAGTGCTGTGATGAAGAGATAATCAGTGTTCACTTCACCTGTCAGTGCTCATAATGTTATGCCTGATCGGTGTAATATCTGTGAAGATTCTCTGCTTTCAAGGCCTCGTAGAGTTATTCTAGTTATCAATAATTCTGTGGTATGACTGCTTTCATAAGTTTTTCCAGAATATGAAGACCACAGATTGCTCATTATAATAATGAATGTTAACATATAATATTTTAATAAATACACTGGTATTTTATATTCTTATCCTTCACATGCTTTTACATGTCTTGATTAACTGTGATTTCGTACAGGTCAGTCTCATATTCAGAAACAAGAATGTCCAGTACCGTCATACCCACAAACTCTGGGACGCTGGTCATCCAGTTTCAGCAACCAGAACAAACGGCACCAGCTGAAACAGGGACGAATGCTCCAGTGACTGTTCATGTCCCACAGACAGCTTCACCTCCTCAAAGACTTGAGGCATTTCTGAAAGGACAACCAAAAGCGCTTGGGGTGAGAAATCTTTCAATAATTCATTATCATATGTGTCTGTCAGTGTGAAGGAGGAAATGTACGGGAACAAATCCAAAAAAGCAGGAGTACAAACATTAACTGTTGAGTTGGGCAGGTTTTGTTGTGCAGATCTGGCGACCCTGCTCAGCTGACAACCGTGATTCATTATGATCCCTGCAATAAGTATCTGTTTTCTGGTCATACTCAGACTGTCCAGATAATGATCGGCCTGCTGATTCTCCTGTTTGAAATTGTGTCTACTGTCCATGCAGAATCCATCTTTGTCTTCGGTGGTATTCCTTACTGGGAATCTCTCGTTGTGAGCAAACTTTATACAATTAAGTACAGTTCTGTCTTTTATAAGCTAAATATTCTAACTGAAGCTTCCTTTCTCTCTCCTCTCAGTACATTATCGCAGGATCACTGAGCGTTGCTGCAGAAAATGAACTCCATGGCAAAGGCCCCTCCAGTCTGTGTTTGGTATGGACACATTGCTTGTTATTTTCAGGGGTCCAAGCACCAAATTTTATTTAATGTAAGATTAAACATTTACTTTATTTTTACATGATACAGAAAACATGTCAAGTTGCCAGACATGAATAAATGTATTTCTATCCAATTACAATGAAGAGACCATACTATTTGTCTATTGTAAAATAGTACTTAGAAAAATAGTTCCATACTTTTAAAACTTACCAAATTTTAAGACTTGAAGAGAAATAATGCTGTTGTATAAATGTATTGTCTTCTCGAGTCATTTGTACTTGGACCCCAATAATTGCCACTTTATTATTTATTTTTATAGTGCTCCATATATATTGTTTCATGATCTGCTTTAACACACTGGAAAAGTGCTTGCTAACTTATTAACTTTTTTTTTTTTTTTAATAATTATTGTTTTCTGTCTATAGGTGAAAGCTTCACTTGGAATGAGCATCATAAGTGCTATAACTGCAGGCATTTCCATTATGGTTTTATTGGGTTTGTATTTAGAACCAGTGAACCCTGACAAATCGCATGACAAGTATAAGGTATGTTAAAAACTTTTCTAGTCACTTTTATTTAGTTTTATCAAGTTCAGCTGTAATCTGCAATAACCTGTTCATTCTTTTTTTTTTTTACTGGAATTTAATAGAAGAATCTAATAGACTTCCTATTACAGGGCTCCAGACTGTGCCTAAAACAGTCGCATTTGCGACTAAAAATATTAATTTGCGAGTGATATTTTTGCTGAGGTCGCCATTGGTGACTATACAAATTCACATGTTATGACTGTAAAATTTGCGTTTTCCGTGACCAGTAGCCTATCACATCATTTGCTGTGTTGACGTAATTAAATGAGATGCTGCGTGTGAATGTTTCACTGAGTTAGAGCGCCGAAATATGAACAGGTAGGGAAAAATTTCACACACCAAACAGATGCCAAAGGACTAGAGCTGATTAAAGCCAACTGTGTTGTTGCCTCGCGTCGCCTGCGTCGGTGCAAAACAGCTGCATTTGAACACACCGTTCTGCTCCTGCGTAAAGGAGACAACTGCCTATTTCTTCATATAAATTCATCTATATTTGTCATTCAAAAGGGGGAACCGGCTCTACAGACTGCAGATACACACACAATGCATCGCGTGTTTACCGTTTGAATATCAATCATGCTGATCACTTTCATTATTTCACTCCGCTCATGCTCATCAGATAAATTTAAGGTCATTAAAAGTCTTCAGTGCCTTAAACAGTATAACAAGAGTATTAATGATCATTTTAAGGCATCTTATATTTTGTGGATGGAAAAACAAATCGCGATACTTCCTAATGTGATTATTATTAATTTCATTAAATAAATGTGAGCGCTGCATGTTTTAAAGTCAAAAGATGGCGCTGTTGCGCATTCTTCAGAGCAGCTCGCATTTAATGATTAGCGCACATTTGTCAACCGATTAATGCTGATCAATTATCACAGTTTACTTTATATTATTTATATTATATTGTGTTGTAAACGGTTGTAGCAACGTAATTTTTTAATCCTAATCTGAACTTGAATGAGCAGCAAAAGTAAAGCACAGACATTTCAAAATAAGAGTCCCGCTGTATTTCAAAGTAATTAAAGTCCAGCAGTATGTATATCAGTTGCCCCTGTTTGTTATTTGGTTACACAAACCAAATTTAATATATTTATATATTTATTTCCTTATATTTATATTTATTTTCATTTGATTCAAAGTAAACTGTTGTAAAAAAAAAAAAAAAAATTATTTGGCGCCTGTTTTTTCCCCCTGTAAGAGCCAATGGCTCCTTAATGAATTTTTTTGTCTGGAGCCCTGTATTATTACTGATCATTTACATGAATCAGAGCTTGACATTAACACCCACCAAATATGGGTGGATTTCAGCAGTGGCGTGTGACACAGTCACTCCTACTAGCCACTTCAGCGGGTTGAATTTTATATATACATTTTTCAATTGTAGTCTTTTAAAAAGGCATCTGAAATAATAAACTAAGTGCCATGTATGTTGTCAAATATCGATTTTTCGATTCACATTGATACTGACAATACTTCCAAAAGGCCTACTCATTTTCTGCAGAATAGATACACAATATCTCTCCATCAGCGAGTCGGGAGTCAGGGAGACCTGAGGATCATGGTTAGGGCTTCCCTGCCGAGGCCATCTCCGTGGGCCCCTAATCTCTCTGGCGCACTGCAGCCAGTGGTGCTACCTGAAGATCATGCTAGTCCCTCCCATGAGCAACCATCCGTTTCTTGTGTGACACTATGCCCCGCCACCCTCAGCCCCCTCCCACCTCGCCAGCAGGTGGCTGTGTGTTTGTCGAGGCCGCCCTCTATGCGGTGTCTCCCATTCATCCTGTCACCTCGTGGAGTCAGACCCCACTTCGGGCCGCGCTGCCATCAGAGTCGGGTCCCTCTGCTCCGCCTCGCTGCCCCACCCTGGGTACGTCTGTGGTGCCGATGGTCCCGCTGGCTTGGAGTCTGGGAGCTTGGCTAACGCTTCCCAGCCCGTCTCGCTGGCTCCTCCGCACGATCAGACTCGGCTATGCGATTCAGTTTGCCCACCCCAGTTGTCAGGGGCGTTCACTTTACCCATGTTTCTGTGAACGATTCCCCTGTGCTTTGGGTGGAGATTGCAGACCTCCTGGCGAAGGACGCAATAGAGCCGGTCCCTCCAGCTGATATGAAGTTAGGGTTCTACAGCCCCTGCTTCATTGTACCCAAGAAAGGCGGTGGGCTACGGCCAATCTTGGATCTGCAAGGCGGCCATTGTTCCCCTCAGGGAACGTGGCGTTCGCATTCTCAACTATCTCTACGACTGGCTCATTCTTGCTCAATCACGAGAGCAGCTGTGCAAACACAGGGATCTGGTGCTAGCACACCTCAGCCGGTTGAGTCTTCGGGTCAACTGGGAAAAGAGCAAACTCGCCCCTGTGCAGAGGATCTCTTTTCTCAAGATGGAATTGGATTCAGTCAGTCGGACACCGCGCCTCACCGAGGAACGCGTCCATTCTGTGTTGAACTGCCTGAATTCACTCAAGAGCAGGATGGCGGCCCCTCACACCGAGCTGCCGTCGTACCCTCACACCATGGTCGGACCCCTCATTCCTGCGGGCGGGTGTTCCCCTGGAGCAGGTGTCCAGGCATGCTGTGGTTTCCACAGATGCTTCCACCACTGGTTGGGGAGCCATGTACAATGGGCCTGCAGTTTCGGGTCTGTGGACGGGGCCCCAACTGTAGTGGCATATCAATTGCCTCGAGTTGTTAGCAGTACGTCTTGCACTGGGCCGCTTCAAAGAACTGCTACTAGGCAAGCATATACTAGTCCGTACGGACAACACTGTGACCGTTGCGTACATCAACCACCTGCATGTGTGTTGCATGTCACAACACGCCCGCCATCTCCTCTTATGGAGTCAGAAGCATCTGAGCTCACTTCGTGCCATTCACATCCCAGGCATGCTCAACCGTGCAGCTGACGAGCTCTCACAGCAGCATCTGCTTCCGGGAGAATGGAGACTCCATCCCCAGGCGGTCCAGCTGATTTGGCAGCGTTTCGGGGCCGCACAGATAGATCTGTTTGCCTCCCTGGACACAGACCATTGCCAGTTGTTTTACTGACCGAGGGCACTCTCTGCACGGATGCACTGGCACACAGCTGGCCCTGGGACCTTCGCATTGCGTGCGTTTCCCCCAGTGAGCCTACTTGCAGAACTGTTGTACAAAGTCAGGAAGGACGAGGAGCAGGTCCTGCTAGTTGCGCCCTATTGGCCCAACCAGTCCTGGTTTCCAGAACTGCTCCAATGAGTTCCCCCGGCCGGCCAACCCTGTTGAGTTCCTGCGCCACCCTTTGCGACCTCAGACATTGCGGAGTGTCTGTCGCCAGGCCAAGCACTCGTTAACTCGTCTGTGCTAGGCTGGGTGCCATATGTTGCGACCCCTACGGTGGTCTCATATGAGTGCTCCCTGACCGAGGGCACTCTCGGCACTGATGCACTGGCACACAGCTGGCCCCAGGACCTTCGCAAATATGCATTTCCCCCAGTGAGCCTACTTGCACAACTGTTGTGCAAAGTCAGGAAGGACGAAGAGCAGGTCCTGCTAGTTGCGCCCTATTGGCCCAACTGGACCTGGTTTCCAGAACTGATGCTCCTTGCGACAGCACCTCCTTGGCCCATTCCTCTGAGGAAGGACCTTCTGACTCAGAGACAGGGCACCCTATGGCACCCGTGTCCGGACCTCTGGAAACTCCACGTCTGGTCCCTACCACTCCCTTTAGAGATCAGGTAGTGAACCTGCAAGCGCTGCCCTCGGAGGAGGCAGACCCAGCCCTGGCTTTGCTCTGTCCCATCCACACTTTGCGCCTGTACGTGGACAGAACGCGAAGCTTTAGGACCTCAGACCAGCTCTTTGTCTGTTACAGAGGCCAGCAGAAAGGAAAGGCTGTCTCCAAGCAGAGGATGGCCCACTGGATAAGAGTGGATAAGTGCGCTTATTGCTCCAATGAGTTCCCCGGCCGGCGAACCCTGTTAAGTTCCTGCGCCACCCTTTGCAAACTCAGACATTGCGGAGTGTCTGTCGCCAGGCCAAACACTCGTTAACTCGCCTGTGCTAGGCTGGATGCCATATGTTGTGACCACTACGGTGGTCCCATATGAGTATATCTCCACGGTAGCCTCCCTATGGTAAGCCTGTGTCTTTCCCTCGGCAGAGTCCGCTCTGCTGTCCCTGTCAAGTGTCTCCCCCCCTGTTGCCTGGAGTCATCCCAGGGACTTCCATATGTGCACTGCCCACGGCCAGTCCATGTGTGTATTCCCACGTAATACCTCCCCTTAGGTAGGTTGTGGTCTCCGCAGCGTTCCCGGTGGGCACACTTTCCCAGTGTTATCCAAGTCTTACATGCGGAACAGCAGTAGACTCTCTTGGCGTAAGCGCCAAGGTGCAGGGGGATGCTGAGGCTTACGCTGGGCACTGGAAGGGGTCAATAACTGTGGCATTTTATTAGGGATCCCAATTCGTTGGTTCACTTCTGACGTACGTCTCCGTTCCCTCCTTCAGGGAACGAGGGTTACATATGTAAACGAGATGTTTTCCCCCATGGGGAAAAAATTATTAAAAATTGTGGACAGTAAAAATGCTGAGTGGCTAGTAACTTTGGAAAACCACAGTGGCTGATAAGCAAAAAGTTAATGTCAAGCCCTATTTACAATCAGACATTAATTGTAAACTCAGTCTAGTTTGAATTATGTTATATTACCAAATGAACCTCAAGGATTGTACATTCTGCACTTGCGGCCAGCGTACAAGTGTGAGTAACTATCATTTATTTTTATTAATATTTGTGCTAATGATGAGTGTTTTCTCAGACCCTCTTCCAGGGGATCAGTGGTGTCTCCTTTGTATTCACTCTCCTTGAGTTCATCATCTCCATCTGTCTGTCAGCATTTGCCTGTAAAGCCAACGCCTGCTGTGCTTCTCAGGTGAGTCATGCGTTCAGGTCTAGAAGCATACGGAAATGTAATGTATGAAACATATATGACATCCCTACTCAGATATAGGGATGTATATGTACATATAAGGCAATATATTACTAGCACATATATACATTTTCATGATATATGAATATAAAGGTTTATACCATGTATGAAATACCCATATTAGAATTTTTATATAAACATATATTAAAATTATTTATATGATGACTTTTCATATGGTACTGTGTTAAGACCATATGTGAACAATATATATCTAAATTATATATGCAAGCATATTTAAACAACTTGTATGCAAATATTCAGTATGTTTATATAGGATTTTATATACGTTTATACCATGTATGAAATGCCCATATTAGAATTATTATATATACATATATTACAATTATTTATATGATGACTTTTTATATGGTACTGTATGTTAAGAACATATACAGTATGTGATCGATATACAAACCCGATTCCAAAAAAGTTGGGACACTGTACAAATTGTGAATAAAAAAGGAATGCAATGATGTGGAAGTTTCAAATTTCAATATTTTATTCAGAATACAACATAGATGACATATCAAATGTTTAAACTGAGAAAATGTATCATTTTAAAAAAAAAAATAAGTTGATTTTAAATTTCATGGCATCAACACATCTCAAAAAAGTTGGGACAAGGCCATGTTTACCACTGTGTGGCATCCCCTCTTCTTTTTATAACAGTCTGCAAACGTCTGGGGACTGAGGAGACAAGTTGCTCAAGTTTAGGAATAGGAATGTTGTCCCATTCTTGTCTAATACAGGCTTCTAGTTGCTCAACTGTCTTAGGTCTTCTTTGTCGCATCTTCCTCTTTATGATGCGCCAAATGTTTTCTATGGGTGAAAGATCTGGACTGCAGGCTGGCCATTTCAGTACCCGGATCCTTCTTCTACGCAGCCATGATGTTGTAATTGATGCAGTATGTGGTCTGGCATTGTCATGTTGGAAAATGCAAGGTCTTCCCTGAAAGAGACGACGTCTGGATGGGAGCATATGTTGTTCTAGAACTTGGATATACCTTTCAGCATTGATGGTGCCTTTCCAGATGTGTAAGCTGCCCGTGCCACACGCACTCATGCAACCCCATACCATCAGAGATGCAGGCTTCTGAACTGAGCGCTGATAACAACTTGAGTTGTCCTTGTCCTCTTTAGTCCGGATGACATGGCGTCCAAGTTTTCCAAAAAGAACTTCAAATTTTGATTCGTCTGACCACAGAACAGTTTTCCACTTTGCCACAGTCCATTTTAAATGAGCCTTGGCCCAGAGAAAACGCCTGCGCTTCTGGATCACGTTTAAATATGGCTTCTTTTTTGACCTATAGAGTTTTAGCCGGCAACGGCGAATAGCACAGTGGATTGTGTTCACCGACAATGTTTTCTGGAAGTATTCCTGAGCCCATGTTGTGATTTCCATTACAGTAGCATTCCTGTATGTGATGCAGTGCCGTCTAAGGGCCCGAAGATCACGGGCATCCAGTATGGTTTTCCGGCCTTGACCCTTACGCACAGAGATTGTTCCAGATTCTCTGAATCTTTGGATGATATTATGCACTGTAGATGATGATAACTTCAAACTCTTTGCAATTTTTCTCTGAGAAACTCCTTTCTGATATTGCTCCACTATTTTTCGCCGCAGCATTGGGGAATTGGTGATCCTCTGCCCATCTTGACTTCTGAGAGACACTGCCACTCTGAGAGGCTCTTTTTATACCCAATCATGTTGCCAATTGACCTAATAAGTTGCAAATTGGTCCTCCAGCTGTTCCTTATATGTACATTTAACTTTTCTGGCCTCTTATTGCTACCTGTCCCAACTTTTTTGGAATGTGTAGCTCTCATGAAATCCAAAATGAGCCAATATTTGGCATGACATTTCAAAATGTCTCACTTTCAACATTTGATATGTTATCTATATTCTATTGTGAATAAAATATAAGTTTATGAGATTTGTAAATTATTGCATTCCTTTTTTATTCACAATTTGTACAGTGTCCCAACTTTTTTGGAATCGGGTTTGTATGTGCAAGTCTATTTAAACATAGTATGTTAAAGATAGTATGTTAAAAGCACATTTTAGTTCATATTCATGGTGTCTCAAAATAGCACAGTGGAGTACACTTAGAACCTAAGTGTACCCAAGAAAGGCGGTGGGCTACGGCCAATCTTGGATCTGCAAGGCGGCCATTGTTCCCCTCAGGGAACATGGCGTTCACATTCTCTTTTTTTTATATATATTTAATTTTTTTAATTTTTGAATTATTTAAAACATTTAACAAAAAAAAAAAAAAAAACAGAACAGAACAAGACCAGAGAGAGAGAGAGAGAAAACAAGGCATCAAAAGAAAATTAAGGCAAGTGTAGTCCAATATAAATGTCCCAATTGTTCCAAAGTCTTTCAAATTTGTTCATTTTTAAATGTAGTCCGAATGTGATTTTTTTCTATTTTCCTTATGTCCATAGTAATGTCTGCCCAGTCCTTGATTGTCGGTGCAATTTGTGTCATCCATTTTTTTGTGATGGCCTTTTTCCCTGCGGCCAGGAGTATACTCCAAAGATATCCGTTAACTGTGTCCATGGCAGGAGTTTTAAGGCCCAGATACATAGTTCTGAAATCCAGTGGGATGGGGACATCAAAAACAATTTGCAGCACTTTGTTGATTTCAGTCCAGTATTTTTGAACCATAGGACAGTCCCAGAACACATGGTAATGATGCGCCTCCTGACAACCACAGTTTCTCCAACACTAAGCATTTCCCTGTGAATAATGAGCGCTTTGACATGGTGTTATAAAAAAACGAGATACACTTTTCCAACAAAATTCTTTCCAAACATGTGATTTCGTGGTTCTCCATTGTGTTGTACATATATTATCCCATTCCTCATCAGTCAAAGTGAAATTGCCTTCTCTTTCCCATTTATTTTTAATATATTGAGTTGAATGATTTCCCAAATTGTTAATACATTTATATAGTTTTGATATTATTCCCCTTGAAAGTTCTGATTTATATGCCTTAATAAAGATTTCGGTCAGAGGGTTATAATGGTCATTATTTTGTTTAATTTCTTGGTTATAATAACTCCTTGTCTGTAAATACCTATAGAAGTCCTGTTTTTCCAAGCGGCGTTCACATTCTCAACTATCTCTTAAGAACCTATGTTCTTAAGATTATCTTCAGAAGTATTTTTAGTATATTAAGTACAAAAGTAGAGCACTTTAAATATGTTATGGAAGAGTACTTTTTTCACCTGGGATATTAAGGTATCTTTAACACTTCTTGAGTTTCAGACATGTAAACTTAGGACAAAAAAAACACAAGATCTTTTTTCCAATTTTTGAACTGTCACTGTTGGCATATAATGAAACAAAGATTGCTAAAGTCAATAGATTTTACTAATAGACCTACCAAACTCTGTGTAAATATAAAATAATGATGCTGCGATCTTTCTAAAGTCATTTTTACCCCCCTGTAATTTGGCTCCAAATCTCAGGTGAAATTATATATATATATATATATAATGTACAGTGCTCCTTGAAAGTTTGTGAACCAGTTGCAGAATCTGTGAAAATGTGAATAATTTTAACAAAATAAGGGGGATCATACAAAATGCATGTCATTTTTTATTTGGTACTGTCCTGAATAAGATATTTTACATTAGGGCTGCAGCTATCGATTATTTTAGTAATTGAGTATTCTACCGATTATTCCATCGATTAATCGAGTAATTGAATAAGAAGTAGTTTTTCTTTATTAAAGAGCAATACTAAACATACAATAGAAAATAAGACGGGTCTCTTAAAATGAACATCTAATTTGTTTCCTTTTTAGAAATATTAGGCCTAACATTTTTATTGCTGAAATTGCATTCATTAATATATCTGTGAAAACTAAACCCATTTAGTGCATTTAATTGCGATATTACATTTAAAATGCAAATACAAATATATATAAATATATACAAAAATATATAAATAAAAATATAAAAATCAATTTCAAATTACTTTAAAAAAGGTAATAAAACTAAGACATGAATCAAAACAATAGCAGGAGGAGAAAGGTGAGAGTATTTCTAATGAAATCTGCACAACTTTGATTTAAACAGTATTTTGATGGAGGTGTCTTATGAACTTAGCAAGTTCCCAAGACTGGCTAATGCACATTCATTTACTACATTTACCTGATATTTTGCTTTCTGTGGTATTTTTATGCATCACTGTGAGAGGTGTGTGTGTGACAGAGAGAAACTGAGACTATCAGCATGAATGATGCTTAGCTAACGGGACATCATAACATCATATTGATTCAGGCTAAAAGTGAACGCTAACGTTACCTAGTATCGACTATGCAGAAACTGAGATGAAATGGACGAATCGCGTTTCCTTCTGGAGCATCAGTGAATGTTTGAGTCCCTCAGTTGTCCTCAGTGTAAAAAGATGGATCTCAAAATCATACAGTCACTGCTGGAAAGGGTTCAAATATGCAAAAGATGCTGGAAATCTGAAGAAGACCTGGAGGATTTTTCTGAAAAATATTGGGCAGTTTAACTGCTCAGAACAAACAAGGGACTCATGAACAACCATCACAAAACAAAAAAACAGTTGTAGATCATCCAAGTAACCACACACAGTATTAAGAATTAAGGGTTCACAAACTTTTGAGCGGGTTGTTTTTATAAATTCAGCTATGTTTTTTTTGTTTGTTTGTCTTGTGGATTATATATAAACATTTTTATGTAAAATATCTTACTCAGGACAGTACTACATAAAAAATAACATGCATATTGTATGATCCCTCTTATTTTGTTAAAATTAGTCACATTTTCACAGATTCTGCAAGTGCAAGTGGTTCACAAACTTTCAAGCAGCACTGTATGGGATAAATGTATATGTCAATATATGGAATTGTTCCAATTTCTAATAGGTTTCATATATTTAGTTTCATATATTCAGATTGCATATATGCATATACGTTTTTACTTTATATGAGCATATATTGCATATATTGTTATTTCATATATGTACATACATTACATTTCCGTATGGGTAAGTGGCCACTATGTTGCTAGACAGTTCCTAGGGTGTTCTGGGTGGTTGCTAGGACATTGCAGATTGACAGAAAGACGGGTAGTTTTTCAGTTTCTATTGCTTTCAATAATCTGCACAAGATTCTACACAAAAACATTCCAGCAGGATTTTTGTCTTTTCCTTTTTCCATTTCCGTTTGAAATACAGTGCTGTCTATAAACCTGTAATACTGGAACTGTCTGCCAATGTTATTGAATTTATATTGCAGTAAGAAGGTATAAAAAGCTACATGTGCATTTCTCCAAAGGTGCTGAATGTTCACCAAGTTGTAATTCCACAGTCCTATCAGTCCTATGATCTTAACCAGTCAGAGGTAAGAGAAGCTAGTAGCCCCAGTCTAACTGGACTTTGTGTAAAATGGTTAAAACACACACACACACAAAACGGTCCATTATTTGGATTAGTGTTGATTATATATATATAAATTATTATGTTCAAGAATTGATTAGTATTATAAATAAATAACCATTGAAGCTGATGGCACACCTGTTTTTCTTCCAGGTTCCTCTGGTCAGCAGCTCTTCCATGCCTCACCATCCTGCAGAAAATCCCCCACAATACAGTGAATGTTCTGCTACTAAATATGAATCTTAAAAAGTGGACAGAGCTGTGGTCCTGCCATTGGGTTTTATACTTTCGCAGGACACACGGGTTATTCCAGTGATTTACTGTCCTTTATCTCTGCTTTCCTTTCACTAAAAAGATGACATGAATGTAATCACTTGATCAAATACTAACAGATTTATTGTGTAAACAATTACTATTCAAGACAAGATAGTTTCGCATTTTCTTTACATCAACAATGCTGCCAGATCATCAGTGAAACTCACTCTTTTTTTTCTTCAAAAATAATAGTAAATAAACTCTTCAAATACCTTAACGAATATGACCGATACAAACTGAATGTTTAAAACTTGCAAAGCAAAAGCAAATATTAAAATTATTCCTCAAAGTCTCAGTCCTCTGTGTCTCCTTCAGCAGGCTTCATGTTTTGGGATTGAAAAACAAAATCAAAGATTAGAGTAGCACAAACGCTAGTCCCAAAACATCTTAAGGCTAAATGTAGCTCCTAACTTGCTGATATAGGAGAAACTCTTAAAAATAATGTGTGTGTCAGTCCTAAATTTAGGACTCCTAAATGTTTGCTCTAAGAGTATTTCTCAAAGCATTTTAGCATTAAAACTAGCTCCTAAATCTGTGAAAAGTTAGGAGTAGTCAAGAAGACTCCTAAGTCACCAAGACAATCACAAACAATCCTAAAATGGTTGTTGCTGGCAATCCGCCTCAGCAATCTGCCTAAAGAGACTGTATGCATTGAGGCAATAGGTGATCCTTGGGTGCTGAACCTTTTCTTCATAAATGCAATAAATATTTTGATTTATAGATTTTATTCTGCGATGACATAACCTAAAAGTTGATTTATGTACAGACAAAATGCATTGAAAGATGGAGAATAAAATATTGCGGCTAAGTTGAAAACAGTATCCTATCGTTGGCTCCGATAGCCTTTGTGGGCAGAGTTTAAATTCTGGCTCATCGACCTTTCCCGATCCCATCCCCATTCAAGTTTAAAAATAATTGGGAGGTCGAGAGTATCACACAACAGAAGAGGACAGACAGGTCAGAAAGTTTTAACAGATATTTATTGTAGCAGAGGATGGAGGGGCATGGGAATTAGTGATGTGTTCAACCTTCGCAAATGCCTGATCTCCTTTTCCAGGGTTTTCAGCCTCTCCTCAAGCTCCTTTATGTCATGTTGTAGTCTCTCTATCAGTGTAGAAAGAGGAAAAGTGTAGAAGAAAAAGTGCTGGAGAACTTAGTGCTGAATCTTGTGTTGTCCTGGATGTGATCATCTGGGCTTCTCTGTTATCTGTTGCTCAGGTAGAGACAAGTAAAGAATTGTGTTTTGTTTCTCTCACCATTCACTGCCTACATGGTGAAACAGGTATGAAAAACTTTGACCACATAAATAAGTGCAAACAAAGCAGGTTGTGTTACATTTACCTTTGGCCGTTTTGGAGTCCAGTTTGAATCATCCTCTGAGAGTGTAATTATATAAGACAAAAACATACCTTTGGTTTTGATGGAGTCGTTATTTTGTGTCTCTATCTAGTGGTTTAGAATGACCCAGGGTTAACTATTTCAAGAGTGAAAAGCCCTTGTCTGTACTACAAGTGAACTTATAAGTATACTAGTAGTTTACTTTTTTAATACTTGTAGTACATATTTTAACATATGAAAGTACACTCTGAAGTATACTCTCAGTAAACTACTAGTTTTATTCTGCAAGTATACTTGCAAGTTTTCTTTAAGTGAACATAATGTTATAGTTTACTATTTATATATTATGTTTGCACTTTTAAGTATACGACTATGTTCATATTTAGGTATTAATTTGTTATACTTGAAATATACCTTTAACTGTACTTTAACTCTTTCCATTTTAAAAACATTTTATTCTAGCTTCATCAACACTTGAATGTGGGTAAGTTTCATTTAAAAAAAAGTTTTTTAGACTGTACCAGTGATTACTGACCTTAGATGGATCTACTTTTCCTACAAAAAGATAGTGCAGTCCTGCATTTAAGCAGGACACATCATTTAATTGCACTACGATGCCATCAAAATCGAACGTGTAGCTCACTGCCTCAGACGCATCCTCAAGGACAGTGGCAAACACTGGAAAACACAAAGAATCATCCCTCAAAAACTATATGCAGACCTCTAGTGTTTTCATTGCATGCCACTGCAAAAGGCTCAAAAACACAAATCAAACATGAATTAATAAGGTTTGTCACACTACACTTACACATCCAAAATGCAAAAAAACAAACACTAACCTGTCCATTTTTAGTCTTTTTCACCCATAAAAAAACGCTGTTCTGTTTCACGTTCAGCTTCCTCATCAAATTTTCTGAATTTTTTTTTGTCAAGTTAAAAGTCCTGTTTTTTAAATGCAACTTTAAATGTTGATATTAAATAAAAAAAACAATACTTATTTTGTTATATTTCTTTATTTCACTTGTATTTACATTTTATTTCTCCTTTATGACATTTCCAATTTGTTTTTTTTCAATGAAATCACACATTTTATCATTTTCATTACATGTAAAAATACTAAAACACAAATCTTACATAATTAAAAACAAGGTTTAACACACAACAATCATACAAATCCTAATTGCAAAAAATAAACAATAACCTGTATATTTTCAATAGTTTTCAGCCTTAAAAAAAACGCTGCTCTGTTTACTTTCACTTTCCTTTTACTTCCTCCTCCATTTTTTTTTTTTTTAAAAAAAGTCCAGATTTCTAAATACAACTTTAAAATGTAATATCAAAATGGAAACACTACATTTCCTATTCTATTTATTTTAGATAAAAGTCCCGATTTCTAAACGCTTCAAATATTAAAATTAAAGTAATAACAATACTTATCCTGTTCTATTTCTTTATTTTACTTGTATTTACATTTTAAACAACACAAGTCCAACCTAAGGCCCGCCAAAGTCTCTTTCTTCACAACATGTGATGATCTTTCCCAGAATCCAACATTACACTTATGGGCCGAGTTCGGCCTCCATACTCTCAGCATAAGGGGTTCACCTTGTGGGCACCCCACACCCAAAGTATGGACCCTTAACCCTCTGGGGTCTGAGGATTTTTGGGGCCCTGGAGAAGTTTTGACATGCCCTGACATTTGTGCTTTTTTCAGTTGCTTTTTAAACATATTAATGGCAAAAGTGTCATTACACTGTATTCGGCACAAATTGGGCTACTCTGGAGTCAGCGGTCGCGCCAGCAATACCACCTTGCCTTTTTTCTTATCAGTGTGAAAGAGACTCAAAATACTCTTAATTGTATGTCCAAAATTGACAGAGTTATACACCATTCTAATCTGTGAAATGTCGTCTTTTATTTGTGTACACTCAGAGTAAAAACAATATGTTGTGCTAACTTTAATGCAGATTTTAGATTGGTTAATAGTAGCTGTCAATCAATGCCAGTGACTCCCCACTAAACCACTTCACCAGAAATCCCGCCCTGCAAGTAATTTCATTGGTTGTAGTGATGGGTAGGTTTAGGGATCAGTGTTTGGTGTGATTGACATGACCAATAAAATCTTAAGAATCGGCTGCAGGGCGGCATGGGCCTGGCTTCTGACGTCACACTGGGATGTGGGCCGGGTTGTATGTCCACCGCAGGTACTTGGCTCGCTACCCGCTCTCCCTTCTGATTGGCTGATCATGGCATGTTTACCACGCAGCACTTCAAGAGACAGTTTATGCTTTTTTGCAATATTCCATCGCTGATGTGTGTACAGTATCTCTGTCGACTGTTTAAAATCAGCACAAGTAACATGATTCAGTATGAATGACTTGTTTGGAGTTGAATTGGCACCTCCATGGCTTGTTATAACTGAAGGAAGCATTATTCTACTATATATATAAAATGCAGTTCCTACGGAAAATGTCTGACCATCTGTGCACTTTGCTGCCATCCTCTGGTCAGTAAGAGAAACCTACCAGTGGCTGGTTTTACATCAGATGCTGATTTTAAAAGCAATAAAAGGCATTAAGAAAACTATTATATTGGTTTTAAGTTTGATTAACCAATTCATTTATAAACTAACCATGTATACAGGTAAAGCTGTTATATTTATGAGTAAGGAAAACAATCACAGACACAAATATATCTCAAGAAGATATTTTTATTAGCTGATATATTTCTGATATTAAATGTATGTGATAGTGATCTGTTAATAGATGTACTTGTTGATGATGGTTATACTTCACAAAGGAAAGACAATATTGGGGAACATTTATTAATGGCCAAACAGTGAAAACCAAGTGAAAACAGTAAATCTGAAAGAAAAAAATAAAATAAACATTGAGTTGCCTCTTACTCTTCAAATCTACTCTCCTCATTTCTCCTAATTTCTCTAATTTTATTTAGGAGCCCAATAAACTGAAATTATCATTATTATATGATTGTCCAGAAAAATATGCTGTTAGTGCTGCCCACAAAGCTATGAGAATTCTGGTCTGATCCTGGTCTTACTGTGTTCAGCTCATTGAAGCTTTACAAATCTACGAATCGCCCCCCCCTGTGTTGAGCCACTGAAATTTTGAAACGTTTCAAAACGCTTACGATGTAAATTCACTGAAATCACGTGACTTTGGCAGTTTGATACACGCTCCGAACCACTGATTCGAAACAAAAGATTCGTAAAGCTTCGAAGCTTCATGAAGCAGTATTTTGAAATCACCCATCACTAGACATTGTTGAATAAAGTCATTATTTTGTTTTTTGCGCACAAAAAGTATTCTCGTCGCTTCATAACATTAAGGTTGAACCACTGTAGTCACATGAACTGTTTTAAATAAGTCTTTAGTACCTTTTTGGACACTGAAAGTGGAAATTATCTTGCTGTCAATGCAGGCCTCACTGAGCCATCGGATTTCATCAAAAATATCTTAATTTGTGTTCTGAAGATGAACGAAAGTCTTATGGGTGTGGAACGACATGAGGGTGAGTAATTAATGACAGAATTTTCATTTTTGGGTGAACTAACCCTTTAATATGATGGAAACTTTAACCTGTTACTCCAAAGTAAGTGTCATATTAATTGCTGTGAAAACTTTAACAGAGCACAAAGTACTGTTTCAAACCAACAAAAGATCTTTGAACTTACTGTAGACTCAAGCTATTAAATCATTTGATCACAGACACTGTAGTGAAACCTGAAGATGATCAGTGAGTGCTGGAAGTTTAGAGCACTTGGGGTTAAAGGTCACGTGCTGTCTGTCACCACTGAAAATCAAGTGTGATCAAGTCAAGATTAAGATCATTTGACCGGTCATTGTGAAATCGGTGAGAAATCAGGAAATAATCATGAGACGAGAATACTGGCTGTAGATGAGTTTATTTGAGCTGATGTTCTGTATCACGTTCATTTCATGAGTCTAATCTTTCATGTTTAGATCATACACCAGATATTTTACACCCAACATTCACTTATGCTTTTCTAAGAATAAACCAGATTTCATCATTCTGCAGTGACAGAAACATTATTATTCGTAAGAGCTGCTGCTCACAGAATCACACTCAACCTGAAATGTACATTTATTGATCCGAAAACGATCTTTGTTATTAATTTTCTGTCATTTTATTGTTTGTTTTTAATTGATAATGATAACAACATTGTAAATATTTGCTCTTAACCGATGTTGGGGGACAGTCTTTGTTTTACCGTTCTTGATGCTTAAGAAACAGCAGATTGGTCAAGCGTTTGGTTTTGTGAATCACTCATGAAACTGACATTGATAACCAACAGATAAATGATAAAGCAACAACAGAAAAACAACAAATTTCAAAACTGTTGAGCTGGGTCCAACAAATGAAATTAACTTTACTGACAGATTTCTGTCAAACGAACCAAAAGAACTTAAGAGTTGATATGGCTGATTTGATCACTCAAGGTTTGCAAAAAGAACAAGACAAAATCTTGAAGAAGCAGGCCAAAAAGGAGATGTATTTTTAATTATAGCTAGAAGTGTTATATGGAAACTAAAGCGAAGGTCTCAAGCCTTAACAGTTAAAATGTGTTAGAATTTGCAGAATGTGTTGCAGGCTACAACCAAACTTTTTATCTTATGCTTTGCAGCTTGAGCTCGCTGCAACAGGAAACTGTGGGTTTATAAGGGCTTTACTTCTATGTACAAATAAGGAAACTCGGTAACACTTTACTTGAAGGGGTGTGCATAAGACTGACATGACCCCTTCATATTCATGAATTGAAGTCATGTCATGATTATGAAGGGGTCATGTCAGTCTTATGCACACCCCTTCAAGTAAAGTGTTACCAGAAACTCTCTAGGATGGAAAAAAAGATGTGATCTCTGCAAGCTATAGACAGTATCTCACAGAAGTGAGTACACCCCTCACATTTTTGTAAATGTTTTATTATATCTTTTCATGTGACAACACTGAAGAAATGACACTTTGCTACAATGTAAAGTAGTGAGTGTACAGCTTGTATAACAGTGTAAATTTGATGTCCCCTCAAAATAACTCAACACACAGCCATTAATGTCTAAACCGCTGGCCACAAAAGTGAGTACACCCCTAAGTGAAAATGTCCAAATTGGATCCAAATTGTCAATATTTTGTGTGGCCACCATTATTTTCCAGCACTGCCTTAATCCTCTTGGGCATGGAGTTCACCAGAGCTTCACAGGTTACCACTGGAGTCCTCTTCCAGACGACATCACGGAGCTGGTGGATGTTAGAGGCCTTGCGCTCCTCCACCTTCCGTTTGAGGATGCCCCACAGATGCTCAATAGGGTTTAGGTCTGGAGACATGCTTGGCCAGTCCATCACCTTTATCCTCAGCTTCTTTAGCAAGGCAGTGGTCGTCTTGGAGGTGTGTTTGGGGTCGTTATCATGTTGGAATACTGCCCTGCGGCCCAGTCTCCGAAGGGAGGAGATCATGCTCTGCTTCAGTATGTCACAGTACATGTTGGCATGTACAGTACAGTGCCGGCAGCACTCATGCAGCCCCAGACCATGACACTCCCACCACCATGCTTGATACAATACATTAAAAAAAGAATATATATATGTTTATGTGTGTGTGTATACATAACTTTCAAGCACCACTGTATACTGTCCAAGAGAACTTAAAAAAAAAAAAAAAAAATGACATTTTATTTTTGTTGTTAAGTTGCTTTTAACAGTAATTAGTATTTTGCCAGAATTGTTTGCTGTTTTATAACAGTCATGTAACTGCTCCAAAATACCAGGAAATAAAATATATATATCCAGTTTAAGGAAATCTTTTCCACTGGCTTATAGGGGAAACTTTGTGAATATTTCTGCTAAAACCAATGTATCTTCAATGGAAATGCTTAAAATACCGAAACTGTCCTTTATTCCTGAGGGAGGATTGAATTGCATGTCTAAAGACTTGAAAACATCTTGCTGATGTTATGTTTACTGAGAGCTACATTTGCTATTTTTTTCTTTTTCAATGAGAAAATATACACAACCAAAACATACCTGGATGGCACAAACGAAAGAGTACTGTTTACATCGAGTACACATCCTTTTTATACTGACAACAGAAAACTACTAAACAACATCTGAATCATGCCAGGACAAGTGTTTTGAAATGGTATTCCTGCAAAACATGTGACATAATGAAAATGAAACTAAACAAGTGAAATTTACACAACCACAGAAATGAAAGATAGCCCAGTTTACATCCTGATAAGGGGATTATTGTGCTGTAAGTGTTTGATAAAACCATGGGAAGTTTCTGTAGCTCTATGAACTAACATGCTGGCACAAACAATCCTTCTGTTCACAAAACAAACAAACTAACAAACGAAAAAAAACAAATGCATGACCTTTTTATTGTTACTTTGAGATAGTTTTAGGGTTTTAAAGTAGTATATCACTCATTTTCAGTCTGTTCCTCACACAAAGCTGTATAAACTATATCATATTTTGATGTATTTTTTTGTCCTTTGAGCTTGACCATTATTATGAAATACTGTTATGAAGAGGGTAAACAATGCTATTTTCAAAAATTATTTGTATAAGTCTATGTATAATTTCTGTATTTTTTTTTTTTTTTTTTAATGTAATAACATTCTTTTTTAATATTTCAACACTGTTCGTACTTTCAATGAAAATTCACCAATGTTAAGATAAATTTAAATAGTTTCCATTCAAATACAATGGAAGAATCAATTGGATAAACACAGTGAATCAGACAGATTGAAGAGAATTCCACCAACTGTAGTTTTAACTGTAGTTTATACTCACAGTCACATTTCTTATTTGATTTATTAAATGATCATCAGTTGACTTAACCCTCTGAAGCACAGCATTGCCCTCAGGCAACGGAAAGTTTTCTTAAGCCCTATGTTTAGTACATTTTTCTTTAAATGATGATAACCAATTAGAAAGATTGAGAAAGTACCAAAGAACAGTCCAGTAAGGTGTGGGAGTCACTATCAAGCAACATTTAAAGGTGGGACGTCCCGTTCTGACACATGGTCACAGGAGCACATGGTGTGAGAAGAAGGCAAGATTATATGCTTTAGTAATCATATTTAAAATGACATGAACTGTACAAAAAAATATGTGTGTATGAAGGTGTAGAGAAGCCTTTTGTCAGGTTTTATGAAGTTTTTTTTTTTATTTTGCATGTTCAGAAATTCAGTTTTTCTTTTCGTTGCCTCGGGGCAACATTGTGCGATAAGGGGTACTTTTCGAGGATGTTTTGGACAATACCTCACATTGGCAATAATGTGTTATAAGAAGGGAAGTTGCAGGGTTCCTGGGTGCACAGGAACACCCAAAGTGATGTGCAAAAATTGTAACATACACCTCTATTTCACAGCAGAGAAGAACTGCTTTTTGAAGTTTAGTACGGAGTGAAATCTTATTACATGAAGTACATTATATGACATGACACGCTACATGATGCAGACCTGTGCATGTATCAAATTCAATATATCAATGTCCTTCAAGTGTTTTTCCCTGACATTTTTTGGAAAAAAAAAAAAAAATCCTGGTCTTATGATAATTTTATCTATGATTCTATACCATTGTTGCACAACGTTGCCCTGAGGCAACGAAAAAATATTTTGGGATGGGGGGTCAAAAAAATGTTTTATCAATAAAATGTTCCCAAATGAACCAAAAAATTATGTAGAATATTTTTTTTATGTGCCATCAACATGTGTGCAGTAGAGGGTTAAATGGTGAAAATCCACCTAGAAATCAGACAGTTGTTGGTAAGTGTCATCTTGACCAAGGAGCTCAATGAAACATAAGCTTTCTTCTGGGAATATATGAGTTTATTCTGTAATTAAGCCATGTTTAATAATGTGAAATATAATAAGAAAGTAATACCTAAATTAATAATTTAAATGTTTTTATAGATTTATATTGCATAAATATTTTTAAACATGCTTTTCATAAATAATTTGCCAATTAAATTTCATTTAAAAATGATACATAATTCAACTTTATATTTCATAGTAATTGCCTAATTTATTTTCTCAAACATTTTTGAGGCAGGTCCATTGACTCTGACTTATAAAAGCAAAAAACAAAAACAAAAAAAAACAAAAAAACATCCTGTGTCAAGAGGAGTAAACAGAGCCAAACAATTCATCATCAAATCAATCAAAATTTAATCCAAAAGTCACTGTTGGTGTAGATTTATTATACAGTATGTCAATTATATGTCAAAGCCAATGAATTCTCCACAATTCTCTAAGGTTTATCAAGTTGAAGAGGTGACGGTTGTTTCATGTGTTACATTGGTCTTGTAGGTGTCAGAGCAGATTTCTGAAAGCACACACCATATGAGGATGTGTTGTTCCTCAACTATTAGATTTGACTGGGAGGGACTTAGTTCCTTCATAAATAGACCAGCAATTCAGTCTAAGACTGTTATTCAACCAGACACTCCTAGAAAGCCCTTGGTACTGTGTAAGAATATTCATACTTCTTATTTGTTTATTTATTTATTTATTGCTTTTGTTTGTGTCCAAATATTACAACGTATGGTAAAAATAATAATAATAAAATAATTTATTCTCAAAATACCTGATTTTTGTCGGCAGATAACTATTGAGATCTTCTGTGAGGTTCAGTCCAGCAGCCGCTACAGATTCCAGGTGAGCTGAATTTACATCAATACTTTCTACAGAGGAGTCAAATTACTTGACTTAAATAAAAAAAACAATTATTGGATGTTGAGAACTTTTTTCATTCAATAATTAGGGTTAGATTCAAAACAATAATTACAATAATTATTGAATAAATTACAATAATTTATTCAATAATTACAGTTACGATTCGAAACAAAAGATTCGTAAAGCTTTGAAGCTTCATGAAGCAGTGTCTGGAAATCGCCCATCACTAGATATTGTTGGATGAAGTCGCTATTTTGTTATTTTTGGCACACAAAAAGTATTCTCGTCGCTTTATAATATTAAGGTTAAACTACTGTACTAACATGAACTGTTTTAAATATGTTTTTAGTAGTTTTCTGGGCACTGAAAAAGGGAGTGTTATTGCTGGTGACGCAGCCCTCACTGAGTCATCGGATTTTATCAAAAATATCTTAATTTGTGTTCTGAAGATGAACGAAGGTCTTAAACCATGCATAAGAACGTTTTTATGAGTTTATAAAACTGAAAGTTATTATTTCATCATGGGGCATTTCTGACGAAACACGGTGAGTTACAGAAACTACATTTACAGGTTTATGACTTTCTTATGAATTTATTGCTTTGTCAAGACTAAATAAGAAATGAAAATGTTACAAAAATACATACTTTCTTCGTTCTTGGCACTTTTTTTCTGTTCCAGAAGGATAGGTTCGTTTGGCAGCCATAGCCATGTCAAGACTTATCTATAATAATAATTATATTATCTGCCGCACTGCATGATGTCTGTGTCTGAAAACAGTTATTGAATAAATATAAATCATTATTAAAAATATTTCCACATGACTCCGCAAATGTTTAGTAGACACTGCACATATATTTTCATGTTATAAAGAAATATTCACATTACGGTAATTCATGTTTATTTTATATAGTGATGAGCAAGGGTGCCCCCTAGTGGTTCAGGGGCCCTACGCAATTTGCGTAGTTTGAGTATAGGAAGGATGGTCTCTGCCTAAATTGTTTATTACAAATAATCTCTCTCATCAAACAACAGGACTAAGGAATGCTTTGACACACACTGCACTGGGTAGGGCCTAGAAAGGGCTTTCTTCTGTATAAGCATGGTTTCGACATGATTATTCAGAAATATTAATGTACCTCGCATCTGCACCCACATTACCTATCAGCCTACTTCTTTGGCACACCGCTGGTTTTATTCAGCAAAATCTGTGTGGCAAAGCTGCATGACCCACTGGACAGTGCAGAGATGCATTTACATTGTAGTGAAGCACAGAAAAGAATCAGTTTAAGTGCAAATACACAGCAGTCCTGACTGTTATTTTAGACTACGCTTATTCCAGTCACTTCCATTCTGTGGCTGTAGCTCTGAGACTGCTGGTGGTGCTCCCGGTAGGCGCGGGTCTAGGAGCTCGGGCGGCCATGGCGGGTCAGGGGCCGTGGGCGGCCATGGCGGGTCAGGGGCCGTGGGCGGCCATGGCGGGTCAGGGGCCGTGGGCGGCCATGGCGGGTCAGGGGCCGTGGGCGGCCATGGCAGCACAGAAGCCCCACCCATGAGAATTAGATTGATAGACTCGACTAGGGAAAAGAAACAGGCAGGTTCAATATAGCGAATCATGTCCTTGTCCAGGCCCATCAGAAAGCACGCGTTAAGCGGGGCATCTGGCCAGTTCAACAAATAAGAAAGCTCAGAGAATTCTTCCACGTATCTCTCCAGTGGGCGACCGTCCTGCCTGAGAGTCCGAAGACGGTCCTCCGCTGAGACGTGGGGCTTCTGGACAGCAGGAGGGATTGGGACCAGGAAAATACCCATCTTCATTGGTAGAAGTCCTTACGGTTGGGTCTGTTCTTCTGTTACGGGTTGGTTGTAGCAAAGACGAGGCGTCAACGGACTTCAACAAAATAGGGTATTTATTAAACGAAGGAGAAGGAAACACAACCAAACACATTTAAACTAACAATAGAACAGACAAGGAGTGAAGGGAGTGAGTCCATTATAAAGGGAGTGCAGATGATCAGGGGCAAGTGCAGGTAATCCGTGATGAGGGGGAGATGACGAGGAAGTGAGTGCAGGTGTGGAAACAAGGAGGATGATGGGAAATGGAGTCCAGGACAGGAGGGAACTGTGACAAATAGTCTTGTAAATACACTTTTACCAAATTAAGGGATGTAGGGGTTTGATGCCAGTTTATTTGTACATCATATTCACTTGTTTATGGTTAAGGGAGTTAGGGAAGTGAAGTTATATTTTGTTTTCTTTATTTTCATTTGAGCTAATTTAGTTTCTAAAAGAAAAATTTTTGTTTATTGTTTTGGCCTTGTTGCCACTAACAATAACCCTGCTAAAAGAAAATAAAGGGATTTTATTTGGCATCTCTCTGGTGTCGAGACTCAGTTCCCTCTTTCTATTACGGCTAACCCCTAGTGGTTGTAACAACATCATATCGTGAAGCAGTTGTTTTACATTCCTTTGGTTGAATTTGTGCTGCTCATATGAATTCTGAATGAAAAAGATGAAACTGAAATTATAAAAAAAGAAATGGCTTATTTTACTATCACTTTTACCTCATTCAATAACCACATTCCACTTTGCAAGTAAAATGACCAAAAAAATCCACATGTGCAATGTACGTTCAGTGTTGCTATGTGCTGTATCGTGTAACCCAATATCCTGTGTACCACAGTTTTGTTTCTTTAAATATTGAACTTTAATCTATTGTTACATTTTCCTTACAGCATCAAAAATGAATAATTCAGCACAAAACACTCAACCCATGAATCGCGACAGCAGATCAACAGCAAGAGCAGGTGAGCACCTATTTCTAGAACAATGACTAAGAGGGTATTTTGTGTTTCACATTCACATATCTAAACTAAAGTCTTAAAAACTAAGGCCTTTTTTTAAAAAAAAACAAACAAAAAAAACTGTGGTTTAGTAAAAACAAAAGTGTGGTTTATCTCAAAAACCTGCTAATTTTTGCACTTCATTCAATGAAGGCCAGGACTGTCAATGAATTTACAAAATTTAATCATTCTAAATTATATAACTTTTTTTATATTGAGCATTGCACACCCTGAAGACTTAGATAATACAAAACATACAGTTACCTAACATCATGTATATTTATTTAGGCAGAAACAATGCAAATTATCATCATAACAAATACAATACATCTGACAGGGCATCGCAAGGTAGAACAGCAGCTACGCTAATTATTTTCATTTGCTATTGTTTATAACATTTCAAACACAAGATAATCGTGCTCTCTAATCACTCTCATGCTATTTTGATGTCATACACCAATAGGTAAGCGCAGCACCGCTTCAAGTCGAACAAAACTATGATCACAGGGACCCACATAGCCATTATTGACTGGCCCAGCTCCAGTTCACACAGCCAGTTACTCTCGGCCCACATACAGCAAAGAATGATGGCCCTGTGATGGCCCAGAGCTGGACTACTGACATGAGCCACCCTTGAGCCATAACTGGCCCAAATCTCAGCCAAATAATAACCCATAACCAGTCCTGAACAATCAACTTAATTTTGATTAACAATTCAACATTTTAGGAACATTGATTTGTAACATCCCAAGAACATAAAACTGTCCTGTTTCCTTAATGCTAATATAATGTTATTTAAAGGTTAGTATGATGTTCCTGAAACATCAAACAAGCACTGAAATAAGAACTCAAACTACAACTGACTTCAGCCACAGACTTCGATGAAATCAACTGAAGATAAAACAAGACATTAAATCTCTGAATATTTCAGCAGAGGAGGATTAAACAACTCAAACAGCTTTACCAGCTTCACTTATTACTAACCAGACTGACTTTATTTCTGCCACACATCTACAGCAGTTCTTATTGAGAATTAACATGTTGATGTTTAAATTAAAGTGTTTTGTTTGTCACCATCATTGTGATCAGTGTTTTTTATTTTTGTTTTTATTGACCACTGACATACATATACACACAAGTACACATAAAGGGAAAAAAGAAAAAAAAAAACAGAGAAAAAACAGCCAAACATATAGATGTATAAATATGGTAATGTGTACAGGTACAGTAATAAGTTTAAACAATAGGTTATTCCAGTGTGATATAATAGTGAACATTATTATTGTGATCAGTGTTTGCTTTAGTTGGGCTCTTGACCCTTGACGTTTTAACATTGTTTTTCTATGGCTGCTGTAACTGTGTGTTTATAAGGCACATTATGGCAAAAAAGTCAAAAGATATCTTAGATCAGGTGGTGTTGGTTAGTTATTAATTAATCCTCATGTAGTGGACTGATTCACTGATCTAGAGAGTACTCCCTTATCAAATGTGATGTAATATTTTTATACGTTGCCATCACTGCAATATCACAGCTAAAGATCAAGCAGTGTTTGAACAATTAGATATTATGAAAAATGTTCTTGTTCACAAAAAGGTTTGAACATCAAGAATCAGTGTATGATTCAAAATAAATATTTAAATAAAATAAAAATGAAATAGTAATAAATAAATAAGCATACAGTAATCAGTACTGTCTATAATGCAAATCATCTTTTCTAAATCATTTTGTAAGAAATATTTATTTCTGCTGATGGTTATTTCCAATCTAAATCTTGATATTATAGAGGTGTTAGAAAGCCATGAATACACCATAATAAGAGAACTTGGACAAGGGATTTCAGGAAGAGCGTTTCTGGTGAAGAATCCAGATGAAGATTCCCTTGTGGTCAAAGAGATCAACTACAGAGAAGTAAGTACAATCAAGAATTTACTAAAGCGTTTTATTAGGATCCTAGATACACATCACGTAGTTTAAACAGATGAAATTTGTTCTTCACAGAATAGGAATTTTAATCTAGAGACAGTCAAAAATGAAATCAACGTCCTGAAGAATCTGCACCATGGATATATTGTTGGATATGAGGACTCGTTTGAAGGTGTGTCTGTTTAAATTTTAGAAAGACAGGTATGACAATGTACCCTTAGTCTGAAAGTAAATTAATCTTTTTTTTTTTTTTTTTTTTTTTTAAAGTGTGAAACCTTTTCATGAACAGAGTGTCTATTTATGCATTAAATGCAAATAGCCCACCTTGTTGGCAGAGGATATTTACAGTAACTCCACCCACCAATGTCAGGTTGAGCCAGACAAAATTACCATCTGAAAACAGCAGCAGTGGTGTAGGAAGTAGGACGTGTGGTAGTAACTTTTGACGTGATCAACCAGGGTTCGAATCCACCTTTTCCCAAACTTGTTCTTCTCCCTTTTAATAAATATTATAATTTATACTCAATGTTATCATCTGTTTTATAATGTACTACTCTCTCCAAAAAAAGGTACAAAACCTTTTCAAAAGTTACTAAGATATAATATTTAGGCACTTATATGCACACTTTATGTACCTATGTGTACTTTAAGGTACTAATATAAGGTACAAAACATTTCCCAGATAGCAACATAGTGTCGGCCCAGATCCAGCCCACATCTGGCACATGTAGAATACTGATCTGCCCCACATGCGGTGTGAAATGATGGCACTTGGTTGAACCGCTCGTTTGCCAGATCTGGGCCACAAGCAGGCCATAGCAACTGGACTTTATCCAAGCCACAAAATCTCAGCATTAACAAGCCTGTTAACAAGCAGAATCACTGAAGGAAAGAAGAGAACAGAAGAAAAAAGACAAACAAAAACACAAGAACTACAACTGACTTCCAGCTACAGGCTTAGATAAAATTAACTGAAAATAAAAGACATTAAATCTCTGAAGATCTCAGCAGAGGATTAAACAACTCCTCAAACACCATTACCAGCTTCACTTATTACTAACCAGACTGACTTTATTTCTGTCTTACATCTACACAAGTTCTTATTAATAATAGTTTGGTTTGTACTCATCGTTGTGGTGACCAGTGACTTTTTTTTATGTAGATGAAGAATCTGGGTACTTTTACATTGTGTCGGAGTACTGTGCAGGAGGAGATCTTTTCAAGAAGATGAAAACTCAGGGAAAAAATACAGGGTGTTTTGAAGAAGAACAGGTGAGCGTCTTACAGTATGTACACCATGTACTCTGGGCAAATGTGCAATCAATCTAGTACAAAGTTCAAAGCCTTTATTATCATATGCACAGTCCCCTGTACAATGAAATTCTTACTTTGCTTTTCCGCCATGAAAGCCATTAAAAAAAGGGTAAAAATATACATAAATAAGTAGAAAAACAAACAGACATATAAATTACAAACATACAAACAATATATATTCTTCAAACGTCTCTGGAAGTTGGGTGGCTGGGTGATGACGGGGTTAATAAGTGTTTGACCCATTTAACATCCTGATAGCTGCTGGATAAAAACTGTTCCTTAGTCTGGATGTCCTGCATGTTAAACTCCTGTACCTCTTGCCAGAGGACAGTCTGTGTTGTGGGTGAGTAGAGTCTTTAACAATGGAAATGGCTCTTCTGTGAACTCTCCGGTGGTAGATGATCTGCAGGGAGGGTAGTGGTGTTTTAATGATCCTCTCAGCAGTCTTTACCACTCTCTGCAAGTGCTTGCGATCCATCGTGATATAGTTGGTCAAGGTACCCTCAATGACGCTGCTGTAAAAGCTACTGAGGATCTTTGGTGCCATGCCGAATTTCCTCAGCCTTTTGAGAAAGTACATCCGCTGTTGTGCTTTCTTGATCAGCTAGGTGTGTTATGTGACCAAGTGAGGTCATCACTGATGTAAATGCCCAGGAATTTAAAACAACTCACCCTGTCCACCTCATGCCCATCGATGATCAGCGGCTGATGAGTTTCTCCTCTCCTTCTTCATGTCTACGATCATCTCCTTGGTTTTGTCTTTGTTGAGAGTGAGATTTTTTTTCCTCACACCAGTTCATTAGACTCATTACCTCGCTCCTGTACACTGTTTCGTCTCCAGCAGTGATAAGTCCAACAACCGTGGTGTCGTCAGTGAATTTCAGGATGATGTTATCCTTATGGTTGGCATCGCAGTCGAATGTGAACAGTGTGTAGAGCATTGGGGCTAAGGACACATCCTTGTGGGGTACCAGTATTCATCATGACAGACTGCGGCCTGCCGGTGAGGAAATCTAACAGCCAATTGAAATCAACTGAAGACATTAAATCTCTGAAGATCTGATTAAAGAACTCCACAAACAGCATTACCAGCTTCACGTATTACTAACCAGACTGACTTTATTTCTGTCAGATGTCTACAGAAGTTCTTACTGAGAATTAACAGGGATTTAACTGTTTCAATTGAAGTCACCATAAAGGTGATTAGTGTTTCCAATAGTTGGGCTCAACACATTAAGGGACAGATTTACTAACAGCTTGTGCCAGCGCAAACCCTCTTTTGGCGTTAAAAAACTACTGTCAGGATTTACTAAAGAAACAGTGCAAAATTAACGCTGAAAAGGTGTGGACTGAGTTGTTTTTGCGGCTGACCTTATTGCATATGCATTTGTAGGAGTTTCTCTTATTTAACGGGCAGAAAAAGCATGTCTTAACCCATTTTGCGACATGGCTGCAATTGTTGCTGCTAGGAGGAGACAGCGCAGAGAACAGAGAGCACGTGGTAGAAGGGAGAAAATATTTTCCACTCGTATTCATTTCTTTGGAATGCCAGAGGAAGAAGTTAACCGAGCATCGTTTGCCAAGCCATGTTGGCCTATATATATATATATATATATATATATATATATATGTATATGTATATATATATATAGGCCAACAATGCTTGGCAAACAATATTATATAGGCTACGTGTTTGTCAGATTACATGTAACAAGTTGTGCCTGTGTCGACCCGCACCTGATGAGCATTATTTGCGACCCAACGCTAATTGTGCTGCTCTTGTTGGATTGCGTTGGTCATTACGTAAATGATTTGACTATGTCTGTGTTCTTTAATTTGCGCGTCAGCAGTAGATCACGCGCAAAACTTGCCACTCCCATCGGTGCATTCGTGAAATTGCACTCTCAAGCTAATTTGCCCCATTTAGTAAATCTGGCCTTAACTAAATTATTGAATGATGGTTAATTGTAATCACAATTCCATGCTGCCTGTGCCAGATGGGAGCTGAATTTATGGGTACTGTAAAACATGAACTCATTTTTATGGTAGACTAATGGTAAAGGTGTCACTGAAAATTAAATCAAATACAATGTATGGAGTAAATTAGAATGTACAGTGCTTTCTCATGTCATCTGTGTGCAGATCCTTGACTGGTTTGTACAGATTTGTCTGGCTCTGCAGTATCTTCATAAGAACAATGTTCTCCACAGAGATATAAAACCTCAGGTAAGCACTGGCAAAGCTCAAAAATAATTCATCAACATGCAAGCCAAATGTGATGATTTATGGATTTCCTGTTGTTATTCTAGAATGTTTTTCTAACTGAGGATGGTTACATCAATCTAGGAGATTTTGGATGCTCAAAAGTGCTGCAAAGGTTAAATAAACTGGATATTTGAATTTTTGAATGGATTTTATCAGTTCTATTAGATTTAATTTAATTTGAATGTAATGTTTGATTTTTCAGTGCTGAAGAATATGCAGCATCAGTTGTGGGAGCAGAGCTCTATACCAGTCCAGAAATCTATCAAAACAGACACAATTCCAAAAGGTATGCTTCCTGTTAAAGATGTGGTAACACATACATTGAAAGTTGGGTATTCAGATGAAGGTATTAATTGTTCAAAACAACACAATTTACTGCATTAAATAAGTAACTAACTAAATTGTACCGACATTATATAGTGACATATGGTCATTGGGATGGTTGCTCCATGATCTCTGCATGTTGGATGTGTGGGTGAGTACACTCTTCTCTTCTCAAAAAGAAAAGACAAATCTATTCTCTAATCGCTTCACCAATGTTGCAGGCATGCTGGAGTCTGTCCCAGTGTCCCAGACAAATGGCCCATTCATAACAGTGCATTAAAGGATTAGTTCAGTTTATAATGAAAATTACCCCATGATTTACTCACCCTCAAGCCATCCTAGGTGTATATGACTTTCTTCTTTCTGATGAACACAATTGGAGTTGTATTAATAATCACTCTGATGCTCCTAAGCTTTATAATTGCAGTACACTGGAAACCACCTGTTTGAAACTCAAGAAAGTGCATCCATCCATCATAAACGTACTTCACACGACTCAGGGGGTTAATAAAGCACTTATGAAGTGAAGAGATGTGTTTGTGTAAAAAAAAATATCTATATTTAACAAGTTATGAAGTAAAATATGTAGCTTCCGCGAGACCGCCTTCTGTATTCAACTTACAAAGAAAGTGTAACGCCTCTCGCTGTTCATAAAGCTTACGCTATGTCCTACACCTTCCCTTTTCAACTTACGGAAAAACCTTAACTGACGCGATGCCAGTTCCAATTTTTTTTTCGTAAGTTGAATACGGAAGGCGGTCTGTTGGAAGCTAGATATTTTACTTTATAACACTAAAGTCACTTCCCCAGTTTCTCTTGCTGCAAATTAAAGGTCACTACATAGTAAAAGATTTTTAAATACAAAATTGATGATTATTTGATAATTAAATAATAATTAATCATTTGATAAATGATTATTAATTATAATTATTTTATATGATTTATATATAATTTATACAATTATTATACCCCTATTCCTTTAAATGTTTAATAATAATTGTTAAACTAAAATTGCTCATGTTTAGTTTAAACGAACATAAATATATACAAATAATATGTAATATAAATAAGATTTGGAAATGTATACCAATATATATTATCAACTATATAAACTAACTTCACAACTTTCACTTGCACTGATAGAGCAAGACATTTCTTATTGTGTAAATGCATTTATGTACTTCATATTCTTCAATCTCATAATCTTCAGCAGAAGAGAGAAAATCTTGCTGATTCTCTTGTCTCGAAATCTTGCATTTCTCTTTGTTTCAAGGCATGTGATTGGCTGTTCGCTACTAATGTCGCACTTTCATGTGCACGTGCTCCATGAACTCAGGATCAAAGCCTTTATTGACAGAGAAAGTTGATGAACAGCATCATGGTACCAACAAAGCCGGATTGAATTGGTTTGGTTTTGTCAACTTGAAACTAATCCTATAACCCTGAGTTTGTTCAGCTACTATCATGGTACGGGCCCCTGGTGTCTTCAATAATCAAACAATCATCACTCAATTAATCACTTAAGGCCAATTCACACTGCACAGACAAACACGTCTGTGGGAGTTTGTTTGATCAGTGTGATACCTCTGTCAGCGTCTGTTGTCATTGGTCGGAGTTCGTTTTCACCCGACTGAACGTTTAATCAGCATTTGTTGGGCTGTGGAATGTCTGAGTAGTGTGGTGTGATTTTCCAACAAACTACAACAAACTCTGACTTAATGAAGAAAAAAAAAAAAACGTTCCCATGACGATGAGGCAAGTCCCTTGCAAAGACTGAGTAGGTGCTGGGCATGCTTAGTAAATTATCCTTGTGAAAATGGCAGGATTCTGGACAAATCAGGAAGAAGAGGAAAGGGGCTAGTTTTGTAAACGACATTTGAGTTACAATTCTTATCACTCGACGTCTGTCATTTCATGTACCGATTTGCAGTGAAATCTAGTGAATATCTAACTCTTACTTGACACTGAAATTAAAATGGGCAGTCTTCACATTTTCCACAATTTGGCTCCATTTGTTAATTTTATCATTTATTGTTTCATTGGATACTATCTATATTGAAATGAAATGAAAGTATAACTCATACTGTTACAGTAGGACCAGCCAGGAGACAGGAGATAGTTTAACAGGTAGTTTATTGAACACAAGCAGAGTGGATGGTGACAACAGGTGAGTATGCAGAAGTAAAATAGTGACTGGAGAATGGTATAGAGAATGATACTGTCCTTTGTGGTTGCAGAGTGCCAATGGAGAATGAAACTTGCTGACTGGAGACGATGACTGCAGACAACACTTCACACACAGACTGGATACGATGGAGGGAACACGGAGACAAGGTAACAGGTAAGTAGCGAGGAGAGTCCTTGAGGTAAGCATTCAGGTAAGTCCTTTGATGCGGACGAGACCGGACAATGTGACTGTGTGTGTGTGTGTGTGTCTTAAATAGTGCTGGTGATGAGTGAGCTGATGAGGTGCAGGTTGCGGTGATTAGTACTCCGGGGAAGGTGTGCGCTGTGATTGGTGGATGTTGGAGCCTGGCGTGTCCGTGACAGTACCCCCCCCTCCACGGCCCGCTCCTGAGGGCCGAGGACCCCGACGTCGTGGTGGTCTACCTCTTCCACGAGGGGCAGGTCTGTTGGGATGAGCAGCGTGGAAAGTGTCAAGCAGGTTAGGGTCAAGAATGTCGTTACGTGGAATCCATAAGCGTTCCTCCGGGCCATACCCTTCCCAGTCCACAAGGTATTCGAGCTGACCACCACGGCGCCGGGAGTCCAAGATCTCACGCACCTTGTATGCAGCTCCGTCGTCTAGTAGAAGTGGAAGGGGGGGCTCGGCTTCGGTCACACCAGGCTCTGTGGAGAGAGGAACAGAAGGGTGGTGAGGCTTGAGCAAAGAAACATGGAAAGTGGGGTGAATGCGATACTCAGGTGGTAGTTGGAGTTTGTAGGTGACAGGGTTGATCTGCTCCAGGATGGTGAATGGGCCAATGAACCTGGGACTCAGCTTACGGCAAGGGAGGCGCATCCGGATGTCCTTGGTGGACAGCCAGACCTTCTGTCCCGGTTGGCAGGAGGGAGCTTCGGAACGGTGAAGGTCTGCTGTCATTCTGCGCCTCCGAAGAGCTCGTTGGAGTTGGTGATGCGCTGAGTCCCAGACCCTCTCGCTCTCTCTGAACCAGTAGTCCACAGATGGTACGTCCGATGGTTCCCCGGTCCAGGGGAACAGTGGGGGTTGGTAGCCGAGTACGCACTGGAAAGGTGTAAGTCCGGTGGATGGCTGGCGTAGGGAGTTCTGTGCGTACTCGGCCCAACCCAGGTACTGGTTCCAAGAGTCCTGGTGGCCATGACAGAAGGTACGGAGGAAGCGGCCGATCTCCTGGATCTTCCGTTCCGTCTGCCCGTTCGTCTGAGGGTGGTAACCAGATGAGAGGCTGACGGTCACACCTAGGAGTGAGAAGAAAGCTCTCCATACCCGGGAGATAAACTGTGGTCCTCTATCAGATACAATGCCTTCAGGGATGCCAAAGTATCGAAATACATTGTTGAACATGATCTCTGCCGTTTCCATGGCAGTAGGGAGACTTTTCAGAGGGATGAGACGACAAGATTTTGAAAATCTGTCAACAACGACCAGGATGCAGGTATATCCATCTGATGCTGGGAGATCGGTGACGAAGTCCACTCCTAGGTGTGACCAGGGTCGGTTTGGAACGGGCAGAGGAAGAAGCTTGCCGGATGGTAAATGGCGTGGGCTTTTTGAGATGGCGCAGTCCCTGCATCCCTGCACGTACCTTCTGACATCGGCAGCCATGTTGGGCCACCAGAAGCGCTCTTTTAGCAGCGAGAGGGTTTCATTGACCCCCGGGTGGCCAGTGCCAAGTGAAGTATGTGCTGAGTGAACCAGTGGAGTGCGCCGTGTGCGGATGACATATTGCAAGCCCGGTGGACAACCCGGCGGAGTGTTGGTGGAGGCATTGGAGGAGGGTAGAGTTTCCGCAGACCAAGTGATGGGGCTGACCACAATCTGCTCTGGAAGGATGGGTTCAGGTTCCTCTGTGTTGGCTTCTGGAGCATGAAGTCTTGAAAGAGCGTCCGCTTTGACATTTCTGGAACCTGGTCTATAGGAGATGAAGTCAAAACGTGTGAAAAACAACGCCCAGCGGGCCTGTCTGGGGTTGAGTCTTTTCACGGACCTGAGATATTCAAGGTTCTTATGGTCCGTTAGAACCAGGAAGGGATGTTTAGCTCCCTCCAACCAATGCCTCCACTCCTCGAGGGCCATCTTGACTGCAAGTAGTTCTCGATTCCCGATGTCATAGTTTCTCTCCACCGGGTTGAGCTTGCGGGAGAAGAAGGCTCATGGATGGAGGCGGCTCGGATTCCCCTGCTGCTGAGACAGGACCGCTCCTACTCCGGTTGTGGAGGCGTCCACCTCTACCACGAATGGTCTGTTGGGATCCGGATGTACCAGGAGAGGAGCGGTGGTGAAGGCTTCTTTAAGGTGGTCGAAGGCCTCCGTGGCAGCTGGGGTCCAGGACAGAGACTTGGGCTTGTTGCGCAGAAGATCAGTAAGAGGGTTGGTGATGGAGCTGTAGTTCTGAATGAATCTTCTATAGAAGTTGGCAAAGCCGAGGAATCGTTGGAGTTCCTTTATTGTAGTAGGAGTGGGCCAGTTCTTAATGGCTTCCACCTTCCCCTCGTCCATCCGGATGCCACTGTGGTCGATGTGATATCCAAGGAACTGCACTGAAGACTGATGGAAGGAGCATTTCTCGGCTTTGAGGAAGAGCTGGTACTCTCTCAGGCGTTTCAGGACCTCCGCAACGTGGTGGCGATGTTCGGCCATGCTCCGGGATTATATCAGGATATCGTCGATGTATACCAGAACGAACTTGTGGATGAAATCCTGGAATACGGAGGGGGCGTTGACCAGGCCATACGGCATCACAAGGTATTCATAGTGGCCGGTGGGCGTGATGAAGGCGGTCTTCCACTCGTCCCCCTCACGTATCCGGATGAGGTTATACGCGCTGCGGAGGTCCAACTTGGAGAACAGAGTGGCACCGCGGAGATGTTCCAGGGCCGCTGGGACGAGAGGAAGGGGATATCGGAACTTCACAGTAACGGAGTTGAGAGCTCGGTAGTCTATACAAGGCCGCAAGCCTCCGTCCTTTTTGGCCACGAAGAAGAAGCTGGAAGCAGCAGGGGAAGTTGATGGTCGGATATATCCTTGAGCCAGAGCCTCCTCGATGTACTCCACCATGGCCTTCTCCTCCGGGACGGATAGGGGGTATATCCTTCCCCTAGGCACTGACGCACCCGGAAGCAGATCAATGGCGCAATCCCATGGCCGGTGTGGAGGCAGCTTGGAAGCTCTCATGGGCAGAAAACATCGCTGAAGGGGGCGTAACATGAGGGAATGTCCACAGACCTTTTCTCGATGGGACTTTCGATGGAGGTGGTGCAGACAGGGAGACGATGGGAGTTTGGCTGTCGTGGAACTGGAAGTGTCGAGATACAGGATGGAAAACAGGTGTCGCCCCACTTCAGGACTTCTCCAGTCTTCCATGAGAGGATGGGATTGTGCTGCTCCAACCACGGGCGCCCTAATATCACGTCAGAGGTGGAACCCTCCAGAACCAGCAGATGGATGTCTTCCACATGAAGAATGCCGACTCGAAGTTGTAGAGGGCCTATGCTCCGACTCACACGTCTTTTGCTCACAGGTTTGCCAGTTATCGAGTGGATCTGGTAGGTTGACGGCGTACATTTGGTCTTGATACCGAGCTGACGGCAGAGGGCGCCGGAGATGAAATTTCCTGCTGACCCAGAATCGAGGAGGGCGGTAACTGGAACGGAGATATCAGCAGCAGTAAGTTGTACAATAGTAGTGAGTGGTTTCATGGTATTAACATGTGGGATGATAGCACTCACCATGGGACGAGGAGGACGTGTTGGGCATGTGGAGAGTACATGCCCTGGAGATCCACAATATAAACACAATTTCTGGGTCAGCCTTCTCTGCCGTTCAGCGGGTGATAGACGGTTAGATTCCACTTGCATGGGTTCGTTGGCTGGTTCTGGAGTGCTGACGGATTCTGGTCAGCAGAGGGAGTTGTTGAGCAGTTGCTGACCCTGGTGCTCATCGAGACACAACTGCATACGAGTGGCGAAACGGATGGAGAGTTGGATGAAACGTTCTAGGCCGATGGTATCCTCGTATGCAGCGAGATGCAACCGCACTGTTCATTCCATCCGCTTCTGGCAGCGAGAGTTCTGAATTGAATGGCATAATCATTAAAAGACATGCTTCCTTGTTTCAAATTATAAAGTTTCTCACCAATAGATGCATCCCATGAGGGTTTCCCGAAAACTTCTCTGAAATGCTCGACGAAAATGGAGTATGATTGCAGCACAGGGTTGTTTTGTGACCAGATGGAATCAGCCCATTGCAGCGCCTTGCCGGATAGTTGGGAGATCACAAACGCTACTTTGGAGTAATCGGTGGGGAACAAGTGCGGTTGCATCTCCAGGGTCAGGGAACATTGCAGGAGGAATCCGTTGCACTCCTCCGCCGAACCAGAGTAGGGCGCCGGTTTGGCCATGGGACTGACGTACACAGGCGGTGAAGGAGAGGTGACGGTGTTTGCGGAAGTGAAGGTGGGTGCTGACGGTGATGGATGAGTGGAGAATGTGCGACGCAAAGCGTCCACCAAGTCCTGGAACTGATCGTGTTGACTCATGCTTGTGTTCCGCTGTATTGGTCCGGTCTTCTGTTACAGTAGGACCAGCCAGGAGACAGGAGATAGTTTAACAGGTAGTTTATTGAACACAAGCAGAGTGGATGGTGACAACAGGTGAGTATGCAGAAGTAAAATAGTGACTGGAGAATGGTATAGAGAATGATACTGTCCTTTGTGGTTGCAGAGTGCCAATGGAGAATGAAACTTGCTGACTGGAGACGATGACTGCAGACAACACTTCACACACAGACTGGATACGATGGAGGGAACACGGAGACAAGGTAACAGGTAAGTAGCGAGGAGAGTCCTTGAGGTAAGCATTCAGGTAAGTCCTTTGATGCGAACGAGACCGGACAATGTGACTGTGTGTGTGTGTGTCTTAAATAGTGCTGGTGATGAGTGAGCTGATGAGGTGCAGGTGGCGGTGATTAGTACTCCGGGGAAGGTGTGCGCTGTGATTGGTGGATGTTGGAGCCTGGCGTGTCTGTGACACATACAGGTTTACAACAAATTGAGGGTGAGCAAATGATGACCTTTTTCATTTTTGGGGTGAACTATCCCTTTAACACTGCTTCAATGTTCCTTTTAACATCCTGCTGGTAGTTCCCATATGAACACCGAGCGCTGTTAATTTAACACCGGGAATTTACTGTGTACGTTTTCAAATATCATTACTTAGTATGATTTCAAAGCTGTTTTCCTCATGGGGATATATTTGGTATGAAATGCATTTGACTGTGTGCAAAAAAAAAAAAAAAACTGCGCAAGAGTTTTCAAGGTAGTGTTGAGGTAGATGTCATTGCTGCAGTTCTTAAAGATTCAGTCATAAAAATATCGGTCTTTTTTAGTAAAAATAACTTTTGCATAGGATCTAAAGGATAATCAGTCTTTTATTTATTTTTCCTTTATCTGACAGTCAAACATCATAGAGCGTCGCCGTGTTCACGCCAATAGCTTGAGTGGAACCAAACCTGAAATCTCAAATACATACTCAGACGATCTACAGAAATTAATCAAAGAAATGCTCAGCTGTGACCCTCATGACAGACCTTCAGCTGATGAGATTCTAGCAAAACCATTCCTGAACATTGCAGTGATTAGAAATAAGGGAATTCCAGATGCTCTGCAACGAAGCTTGAGGACATCCATCAGGACCTTTGATGAGGCCTACAACAAACACTTTAAAAACTTTGAGACCTCAGTTAAGGAGTGGGAAACAACAACAGATTCACTAGAGTCAATACATTATAAAGCCACAGCAGGCAGTCTAACAGGAGCAGTGATCGGAGCAGCTGGAGGAATCACTGCATTGGTTGGTGCGATTCTGGCACCGTTCACATTTGGAGCATCTCTGATTGTAGCGGGTGTTGGTATTGGTGTTGGAGTAGCAGGTGGTGTAACAGGTGCTGCGTCCAACATTACCAATTCAGTAAAACAAAAATCACTCCGTAAGAGTTTTGAAAAAATTCAGCAGGACTACAAAACTGCAAGTGAACCAATTCTCAATTCACTGAAAGCACTGAGAAAGTTACTGAGAAAAATTACAAGGTTCCGTGATTTTGTCCCTAACTCAAATGTTGATCATGCTCAAACAGCATGGAGAATAGGCAGAACCACAGCAGCAGGCATCACAGAATTCATTACTCTTGGAATGTTGGCAAGTTTCGGCAGAATTGCTGTCCAGGCTGCTGGTGTTGGACGAGCAGTAGCAGCAGCGTCAGGTGTGTTGAGTTCAATCTTAGTCATTGCTGACGTCGCCTTCATAGTCAAAGATTCCCGAGAGATTCACCAGATGAGACAGCAGTGGAGAACAGATGATCCAGAAAAGGTCACATCCCCTGTACTCAAGGCCATTGCTCAGATGAGGAGAGCACATAGAGAGCTTTGCAATGTCTTGAAAGTGATTAAAGAAACAAGAGAGGAACTAAAAAAAGAAGTGGCCGAATGTGATTTAGAAAATGATTTAGAGAGATTAAACATTTAAACAAAACTAATCAGAGACTCAAGCAACATCCTACTGATTCATATGTGATTTTAAAGGGATAGTTCACCCAAAAATGAAAATTATCCCATGATTTACTCACCCTCAAGCCATCCTAGGTGTGTATGAGTATCTTCTTTCAGATGAACACAATCAGAGATATATTTAAACATATCCTTAGTCCTCCAAGGTTTATGATGGTTGTGAATGGCAGCCCAAATTTTAAAACAAAAATAAATGCATCCATCCATAATCAAAGTAATCCATACGGCTCCAGTGGGCTAATAAAGGCCTTTTGAAGCAAAGGGATGCGTTTTTGTAAGAAAAATATCCATATTTAAAAGTTCATAAATTCAAATAACTAGGTTCCGGTGGACGACTGTACGCAGAATGACCTGATGCACAACGTAATGACAAACGCAGAGGCGCAGAGGAGAGAGCAAAACAAATCACCAGTTACGGGATTATAAGTCTAAAATACTAAAGAGAAAATGTCGGAGGATTTCGATATAAGAGGAGCTTGAGTTTGTTGTGCAGCCCTATTTGTTTGAACCGCGATAGGCGTCTAAGCTTACGATACTCCTGCATCCTGCGTCATACATCACATCACAGGTTACTCATTTGGCGCAAGTCGACTTGTGCAGTATGTGTATGGTTGTCTGCCGGAATCTAGTTATTTCACTTTATAAAGTTTTAAATATGGATATTTTTCCTACAAAAACACATCCCTTCGCTTCAAAATGCCTTTACTAACCCTCTGGAGTTGTATGGATTACTTTAATTATGGATGGAAGGGGGGTTCCCCATCCACAACCATTATAAACCTTGGAGGACTAAGGATATTTTTTAAATATATCTCCGATTGTGGTCATCAGAAAGAAGATAGTCATATACAGCTAGGATGGCTTGAGGGTGAGTAAATCAAGGGATAATTTTCATTTTTGGGTGAACTATCCCTTTAAGTGAAGAAAAAGATTTTTACAGAAAATTATTTAAATGTGTTACATAAGAGTCAAATAATAGAATAGATGCATTATGTATGAAGTCAGACGTTTGCAATCATTTTATTTTGTAAGCTGTATTATATCTATTATACATCTAAGACAATGGGTCTGATTCACTAATAATTGCACAGATTAATTCTACTTATGTACACAGGAGAACTTCTCACAAAAAAGTCTGTGCATACATACATGATTTTGTTCTAATGTTAATTAATTTTGTATTTCTGAATATTTCTGAATGAGTGACAGCACAGCTGAGATTAGTCATTTGCATGAGGACAACAATATCATCTCCATATACAGGCTTTCCTTTACAGCCTTTCATCACTCTCAGCAAACATACATTCACGAGTTTGCACGTACATGAAATCAAAGTAAAGTAATTCGTATAGTAATTTATGCGTATTTGGCGTGCTGTCCGGGGGAGGGCTCCGAGCTCGGAATTTGGCCCGAACCCAGAGTACTCCCCCTCCTTAACTGGGATAGAAACCAGCCAAGAGTGAGGTGATGGGGTGGTGGAGGGATGCTGTGAAACTTGTCGCGGGATAGAGGTGAGAGACGGCTTTATATACCGGCTTCCTCTTGCACTGATTGGTTGATTACCTGAACGTGCGCCTCCCGAATTTTGTTAAATAAAACTTCATATAAAATTAATTCTGAACCACAATAAACACCTTCTAATACAGACACAGATTACGCATAAATTGTTTATGGAAAAACTTTGTACATAGATTTCACACAATATTCTTGTGTCCAGTGAAACTAATGTTTGAGACCCAGTGTTTTCTATAGCCAGGTATCCATCAAAGGATTTCTTTTGTGAAAAATTTTTTAGTGCTTTTCCTCGTTTATTTTTAGCGCATAAAATATATATTGATAGTTCAAATGTCGCGAAAATGAGTTTGGAAACAAACTCTGTCAAGAAAAGGGGCTTTAACGCAAATAAATGTGGTGTCACATGACAGAATTAGCCTGTATGTGGCAGGCGACATCTAGGGGGTGTGGTTCGCATGTGCCGTCTTTTGGATCTTTGACATGGGTATGAGTCTAAAGTGTTTTAATAGGTGGTGTTTGTCTTGATATAAATAATAAAGTTATCTTGTTGCTCTTGTTGTATTTGAGTTTCAGGGGTTTTTTTGTTTTGTTTTTTTTGGTTTGAATGTTTGGTTTTGGGTATATTGTCTAGTCCGCCTGGGTATTTGAATCGGTAATTGTGCAGAAAAGAATGGGAACGGCTCTTTGGGCGGACTAGTTTTTTTTTTTTTTCTCTCAATTTTTTGTTCTCTTTGTATTTTGTTTGTTTCCCCCATTGTTTATATATACTTTACAAGGACGCCATAAGCTTAGTGTTTAAGCAGAGTTGAGCTATTTTTGCATATAATTTACTTTTGATGAATTGTGTGAATCGCGAGGTTTATTTTTGTATTGTGAATTTTTTTTTTTTTTTTTTTGTGTGTGTGTGTGATTTTTGCTTTTTTTGTGCGTGGTTTGATGCTCAACTCTTGCTTGTTAACTCGTGTGTAAGGTGTAATAAACTCTGTAAAGCCATCAATAAATCTTGGGGATTTATTTAAACAAACTGAGTTGTGTTGATGTTTATTTAAAGGTGGACCTTGTTACATATACATAGGCTACAACGTCCGCGCATTCTTGTGTGACTCCCGTTAAAGCACTGTTTCTCCGTAGTTCAAAGGTGAATCAAGAATGAGGAAAATACTGTCTTGAAAATCTCTGCAGCTCGACAAAAATAAGCGGGGTTTCTGTCAAATTAAGGAAGACTTGGAGTTTTCAACGCTGACAAAAAGAAAGGTAAAATAAAATACAGAACTTCTGTATCTGAATAAATAAAAGTGCTGTCATACAATTGTTAATCTTTTCAATTTAATGATCAAAAACGGTTCTAGGCTACATGACAAAAACGTCTCAGGTTACGTATGTAACCATGGTTCCCTGAGAGGGAACGAGACGCTGCGTCAAGCGCTTTGGGAACGCCTCTGCGTGATTGCGTCGTGAAGCACATGTGAAATCTGTCCAATGGCGTGAAGGAACGTCATAGGCGGGTGACGTCACGACCAGGAAACTATAAAGCACACCTGAACCAAACAGAGATAGCTTCTGAAAAGTCGAAGTAAGTCGATCACAGGCATGCAGGGAGTATGGCAACGTGACGCAGCGTCTCGTTCCCTCTCAGGGAATCATGGTTACATACGTAACCTGAGACGTTCCCTTTCAAGGGAACTCGCGCTGCGTCAAGCGCTTTGGGAACGAGATACCCACGCCGCCATAAAACCGAGTGCCTGTCTGTGTGAAACTGTACAGCGCACACTAAGACACCAGCACTCTAGACCCCGGGGTGGAGGCCACATCTAGGTTATAAAACCTAACAAAAGTGTGCGGCGAGGACCAGCCCGCCGCCTCACAAACTTCTTGGAGGGAAACTCCAGATAATAGAGCCAGGGAGGCCGCCATACTCCGTGTAGAGTGAGCACGGACCCTAAGAGGAGAAGGGTGACCGGCAGACTCATATGCGAGTGAGATAGCCTCAACTATCCATTTACTCAAGGTTTGCTTGGATGCAGGGTGCCCCTTACGAGGGGCCCCAAAACAAACGAACAACTGATCTGTCTTACGCCACAGGGCAGCTCTGTGGACGTAAGCATCCAAAGCCCTAACAGGGCACAGCAAATTAAGTCTTTCCTGGTCTGGATCCAGAAATGGAGGAGGACAAAAAGCCTGCAGCATAATAGGGCCCGCCACATTAGTGGGGACCTTAGGAACATAGCCTTCCCGCGGGAAGAGGAAGGCTTTTACCATGCCTGGCGCGAAGTCCAAGCAAGAGGGCGAGACCGAAAGGGCTTGTAGGTCTCCAATTCTTTTAAGAGACAAGATAGCGAGGAGGAAAAGAGTCTTAAGAGTGAGGAACTTTTCGTGAACCTCTTCAATAGGCTCAAACGGAACAATAGACAGGCCCTCCAACACTATGGCCAGGTCCCAGGTCGGAACCCTCTGACGTGCCGCAGGCCTCAGCCTCAGAGTACCACGAAGGAAGCGAGTAACCCATGGGTGTCTGCCAAGAGAAGCACCCTCTAAAGGAACATGGTAAGCCGCAATGGCCGCCACGTAAACCTTTAGTGTAGATGGGGATAACCCTGAAGAGAACTTTTCTTGAAGAAACTCCAGAACTGTACCGACTGGGCAGTGAACAGGATCACAGTTATGATCTCTACACCAAGAAGAGAAGACGTTCCACTTCAAGGAATACAGCCTCCTTGTGGAGGGAGCTCTGGAATGGAGCATGGTCTCCACCACCTCAGTAGGGAGACCGGAATCTATGAGCTGTGCCCCCTCAGAGGCCACGCCCACAGCTTCCACAACTCCGGGCGGGGGTGAAGGAGTGAGCCCCCCGCCTGTGAGATTAGGTCCGTCCTGACCGGAATCTCCAGGGGAGAGCCGTCGAGCAGAGACATGAGGTCCGAAAACCAAACTCGGCCCGGTCAAAACGGGGCTACTAGAAGCAACTGGACCCCGTCCTGGCGCACTCTCTCCAAAACTCCCGGAAGCAGAGCAATCGGGGGAAAGGCGTACAGACGCAGCCTCGGCCACGCCTGCACCATAGCGTCCAACCCCAGAGGGGCTGGATGTGTGAGGGAGAAATATAGAGGACAGTGAGTCGTTTCCAGAGACGCAAATAGGTCCACATCCGCTTTCCCGAAGCGCTCCCAAAGGAGCTCCACCACATCGCGGTGAAGTCAACACTCCCCGGGCCTCAGCCCCTGCCTCGACAGGATGTCTGCTTCCTGATTCAGACGCCCTGGGATGTATACTGCCCTGACTGACAGTAACTTCCCCTGGGCCCACAGGAGGATCTGGTGTGCCAACTTGCATAAGGGGCGCGACCGCAGACCCCCCTGATGGTTTATATAGGAGACCACCGCTGTGTTGTCCGTGCGGACCAACACATGATGGCCCCTGAGATCCGGGAGGAAGTGTTTGAGTGCCAGGAACACAGCCATCATCTCCAACTGGTTTATATGCCAGGAAAGATAATGGCCCCTCCACAGACCCTGGGTCAAGCGACCACTCATGATCGCCCCCCAGCCGGTGAGAGATGCATCCGTCGTTAGCGTTACGCGACGACAAGGAGCCCCCAACACCGGGCCTTGGGAAAGAAACCAAGGTTTTTTCCACATGACACAAGCACGAAGGCATCGCCGCGTGATCTTGATCATGCGAAACGGATTTCCCCTCGGGGAGAACCCCTTGGTTTTGAGCCACCACTGCAAAGGTCTCATGTACAGCAGGCCAAGAAGTATCACGTTGGACGCAGCTGCCATCAGACCTAACAGTCTCTGAAACTGTTTCACAGTGAATGACTGACCTAGCTTCAGCTTGTTTATGGTTGTGACAATGGCCTCTATGCGAGCTGGCAACAGACGTGCTTGCATTGACACTGAGTCCCAAACTACGCCTAGAAAAGAGGTTCTCTGAACTGGAGAAAGTACACTCTTTTTCGCGTTCAACCGCAACCCCAGACGCTTTATATGGGCGAGAACAGCATCTCGATGCTGAACCACCAATTCCTCTGACTGTGCTAGAATCAACCAGTCGTCTATGTAATTCAATACGCGGATGCCCTGGAGTCGCAGAGGAGCCAGAGCTGCATCCACGCATTTTGTGAAGGTGCGAGGAGATAAAGCTAGGCCGAAGGGAAGAACCCGATATTGGTACGCTTCGCCCCCGAAAGCGAACCTCAGGAACTTCCTGTGATGAGGAAGGATGGATACATGGAAGTATGCGTCCTTCAGATCTATCGTAACAAACCAGTCCTCGGGCTTGATTTGTGACACGATTTGCTTCAGAGTTAGCATTCTGAACTTGAGCTTTTTGACAGAGCGATTTAACAGGTGCAGATCTAGAATGGGACGCAACCCTCCATCCTTCTTCGGAACTATGAAGTAGCGGCTGTAAAACCCTGACTCCCTGCTGGGAGAAGGAACCCTTTCTATAGCTTCTTTTCGCAAGAGAGTCTGTACTTTTTGTTCCATAACCAGAGCCTGCTCGGGATTCACCTCGGTGAATAGCACCCCGTTGAACCTGGGCGGTCGCAACCCGAACTGAATTCTGTACCCAAATTCTACTGTGCGCAGGACCCATCGAAATACGTTTGACAGAAGTTTCCACGCTGCCAAAAAATCTACTAAGGGAATCAGTCTCTCGAGACTGACCTCTGGTGTCTGCTGTATGACCAGCCCGGTGTCCTGAAGCGGCGAACCGGCAGGAAGCAACCGAACTGGCCATTTTTGATCCCTCCTCGGAGGGAGCGAACACCCCAGCACCACTACGTTGCCGGGTGGACACTGGGATATACGTTCGCTGAGAGCCGCAGCGCCCTGAAGCACGCAAGGTGGCAGGGTTGGCAGAACGGCCCCCTGAGGGCACCGAGGGGAGACGGGCACCGTGCACTGAGGTGGACACCGACTCGCCCCGGAGGGGACTGCCCTCAGAAGCCCGACACCACTGGCGTCAGGACTTCTTTCCCGAAGCCCTCCGCTGGATAATGACGGTCCTCAGATCCGTCTTACCCTTGGAAGACTTCGGTTGTGAGCGCTGACCCGACCCCCAGTCTTTCTGCGGGGGGGCGCGGGAAGCAACGCTCACTTTTTGTTGCGCCCTGTGAGAGGAGCTCGTACTCGGCTGGGACTGCTCTTTTTGACCAGCAGTCCCAGAGACCTGAGACCGGCGGGGAAGAAACTTAGAAAATGCTGCCGCCTGTTTCTTTGCTTCCTGGAACCTCTCGACGACTGTGTTGACGGAGTCGCCGAAGAGGCCAGGCGGCGTAAGCGGAGAATCGAGAAGAAAAGATCTATCTCGGTCCTTCATGTCGGCGAGGTTGAGCCAAAGGTGTCTCTCCGTGGCCACCAGGGCTGCCATAGACCGCCCAATAGATCTGGCGGTCTCCTTGGTAGCACGGAGAGAAAGATCTGTAGCTTTCCTTAGCTCAGAAAATGCCTCGCGACTAACTTCCCCACCCTCATCAAGGTCTTTTAACAGGTTGGCTTGATAGGCTTGGAGGACGGCCATAGTGTGTAAGCACGCCGCCGCCTGACCTGCTGCCGAGTACGCTTTACCCACTAAAGCAGATGAAGTACGTAGGGGCTTAGTGGGTAACTTCGGGGCTTTGAGGGAGGCTGCCGACTCGGGGGAGAGATAGCTGGCGAGCGTCTCTTCCACCCGCGGCATCTCCCCATAACCATGCCTTTTTAGTCCCAGGATATTACTATAATTAGAAGTTTCTGGACTATAGACCCGATAGGACGCAGATCTATTCCACGACCTCAACACCTCGGTGTGGAGGTCGGGGAAGAAAGGCAAGCCCCGGCGTGGAGGTTGTGCGCGAGAAGGAAGAAAGCGCTCGTCTAATAAACTTGCTTGACGGGCTTCCTGTTTCTCGGCCGGCCAGCTTATGTTCAATCTGGCCACCACTCTAGTTACAACCTCCACGAGCTCCTCATATGCTTGTGTGTGTGGTGGCGACTCTTCACTCTGATCGATGCTGACAACGTCCAGTTCCTCAGAACTAGAACGCTGCAGCATCGGCACTTCACCAGGGACAGAAGAAACCGCAGAGCGTGCTTCTGCCTCCTGAAATGAAGGGCGGGGCCCGTCTCTAACCCCTCTGCAAGATCCATTTGCGAACCCCATGACGCGAGCCTTCGCTGTGCCTCGGCAACAGCGGGACCCGAGCCGCGGGGAGCGCGAACCGAACCGCTTTCCTCAAAAAGCGCCCGGCGGGAGCGGAGCGTTCTCATAGACATCTGCTCGCAATGTCGCCGGGATGTAACGAGGACAAGGAGGCGCACACTGCCTGAATTGCTGCACTTGAGTCGCCATAATAATGTCTTAAATATAAGTGCTTGAATAACTTGAGAGACAAACAACAATAAATAAGACAGACAGTTTCACAGAGAGCGCTTACTGAAGACACAGAAGCTATCTCTGTTTGGTTCAGGTGTGCTTTATAGTTTCCTGGTCGTGACGTCACCCGCCTATGACGCTCCTTCACGCCATTGGACAGATTTCACATGTGAATCACTCATGAAACTGACATTGATAACCAACAGATAAATGATAAAGCAACAACAGAAAAACAACAAATTTCAAAACTGTTGAGCTGGGTCCAACAAATGAAATTAACTTTACTGACAGATTTCTGTCAAACAAACCAAAAGAACTTAAGAGTTGATATGGCTGATTTGATCACTCAAGGTTTGCAAAAAGAACAAGACAAAATCTTGAAGAAGCAGGCCAAAAAGGAGATGTATTTTTAATTATAGCTAGAAGTGTTATATGGAAACTAAAGCGAAGGTCTCAAGCCTTAGCAGTTAAAATGTGTTAGAATTTGCAGAATGTGTTGCAGGCTGCAACCAAACTTTTTATCTTATGCTTTGCAGCTTGAGCTCGCTGCAACAGAAGTAAAGCCCTTATAAACCCACAGTTTCCTATGTACAAATACGGAAACTCGGTAACACTTTACTTGAAGGGGTGTGCATAAGACTGACATGACCCCTTCATGTCCCGTCATGTCAGTCTCATGCACACCCTTTCAAGTAAAGTGTTACCGGAAACTCTCTAGGATGGAAAAAAAGATGTGATCTCTGCAAGCTATAGACAGTATCTCACAGAAGTGAGTACACCCCTCACATTTTTGTAAATGTTTTATTATATCTTTTCATGTGACAACACTGAAGAAATGACACTTTGCTACAATGTAAAGTAGTGAGTGTACAGCTTGTATAACAGTGTAAATTTGCTGTCCCCTCAAAATAACTCAACACACAGCCATTAATGTCTAAACCGCTGGCCACAAAAGTGAGTACACCCCTAAGTGAAAATGTCCAAATTGGATCCAAAGTGTCAATATTTTGTGTGGCCACCATTATTTTCCAGCACTGCCTTAACCCTCTTGGGCATGGAGTTCACCAGAGCTTCACAGGTTACCACTGGAGTCCTCTTCCAGACGACATCACGGAGCTGGTGGATGTTAGAGACCTTGCGCTCCTCCACCTTCCGTTTGAGGATGCCCCACAGATGCTCAATAGGGTTTAGGTCTGGAGACATGCTTGGCCAGTCCATCACCTTTATCCTCAGCTTCTTTAGCAAGGCAGTGGTCATCTTGGAGGTGTGTTTGGGGTCGTTATCATGTTGGAATACTGCCCTGCGGCCCAGTCTCCGAAGGGAGGAGATCATGCTCTGCTTCAGTATGTCACAGTACATGTTGGCATGTACAGTACAGTGCCGGCAGCACTCATGCAGCCCCAGACCATGACACTCCCACCACCATGTTTGACTGTAGGCAAGACACACTTATTGCAAGATTCATTGTTCACATATTCATTGTGTTATAACAGAGCTTTGTGGGATCACGATGAACTGAGATGTCGGCTTTAGTTATTGTAATGGGAGCGCTCTTTGCGCGCATTCTGCCATACATGCATGCATGCAGCTTACTTTTCGGTTAAAACTAACTGTGGTTTGTGAATGTTGATGCTTTAATAACAAATATTTTATCGGAAGCGTTTATGCTGGGATGTTGTGGCGACACATAACTTAATATTTCATGGATGTACAGACAAATATCTATATAAGCTACTTTTATGCGGGATTTTGCGGGCGGGAGTGGGACAAAACATGAATGTCACGTGCGGGAGCGGGACAGAATCCTGCGGGAGCGGGACTGAAAAATCCGTTCCTTGCAGGTCTCTACATGGCTGTTCTGGAGGATTGTCCCTGTTTGTATATGGGTCTGTCGATATATTTGTATATACCACTGTATATTGTCCAAGAGAACTTAAAAAAAAAAAAAAAAAAATTGACATTTTATTTTTGTTAAGTTGCTTTTAACAGTAATTAGTATTTTGCCAGAATTGTTTGCTGTTTTATAACAGTCATGTAACTGCTCCAAAATACCAGGAAATAAAATATATATATCCAGTTTAAGGAAATCTTTTCCACTGGCTTATAGGGGAAACTTTGTGAATATTTCTGCTAAAACCAATGTATCTTCAATGGAAATGCTTAAAACCTGCACAACCCCCCATTGAATTGCATGTCTAAAGACTTGAAAACATCTACAGCTACATTTGCTATTTTTTTCTTTTTCAATGAGAAAATATACACAACCAAAACATACCTGGATGGCACAAACGAAAGAGTACTGTTTACATCGAGTACACATCCTTTTTATACTGACAACAGAAAACTACTAAACAACATCTGAATCATGCCAGGACAAGTGTTTTGAAATGGTATTCTTGCAAAACATGTGACATAATGAAAATGAAACTAAACAAGTGAAATTTACACAACCACAGAAATGAAAGATAGCCCAGTTTACATCCTAATAAGGGGATTATTGTGCTGTAAGTGTTTTATAAAACCATGGGAAGTTTCTGTAGCTCTATGAACTAACATGCTGGCACAAACAATCCTTCTGTTCACAAAACAAACAAACTAACAAACGAAAAAAACAAATGCATGACCTTTTTATTGTTACTTTGAGATAGTTTTAGGGTTTTAAAGTAGTATATCACTCATTTTCAGTCTGTTCCTCACACAAAGCTGTATAAACTATATCATATTTTGATGTATTTTTTTGTCCTTTGAGCTTGACCATTATTATGAAATACTGTTATGAAGAGGGTAAACAATGCTATTTTCAAAAATTATTTGTATAAGTCTATGTATAATTTCTGTATTTTGGTTTCTTTTTTTAATGTAATAACATTCTTTTTTAATATTTCAACACTGTTCATACTTTCAATGAAAATTCACCAATGTTAAGATAAATTTAAATAGTTTCCATTCAAATACAATGGAAGAATCAATTGGATAAACACAGTGAATCAGACAGATTGAAGAGAATTCCACCAACTGTAGTTTTAACTGTAGTTTATACTCACAGTCACATTTCTTATTTGATTTATTAAATGATCATCAGTTGACTTAACCCTCTGAAGCACAGCATTGCCCTCAGGCAACGGAAAGTTTTCTTAAGCCCTATGTTTAGTACATTTTTCTTTAAATGATGATAACCAATTAGAAAGATTGAGAAAGTACCAAAGAACAGTCCAGTAAGGTGTGGGAGTCACTATCAAGCAACATTTAAAGGTGGGACGTCCCGTTCAGGAGCACATGGTGTGAGAAGAAGGCAAGATTATATGCTTTAGTAATCATATTTAAAATGACATGAACTGTACAAAAAAATATGTGTGTATGAAGGTGTAGAGAAGCCTTTTGTCAGGTTTTATGAAGTTTTTTTTATTTTGCATGTTCAGAAATTCAGTTTTTCTTTTCGTTGCCTCGGGGCAACATTGTGTGATAAGGGGTACTTTTCGAGGATGTTTTGGACAATACGCAATAATGTTTTATAAGAAGGGAAGTTGCAGGGTTCCTGAGTGCACAGGAACACCCAAAGTGATGTGCAAAAATTGTAACATACACCATTTCACAACAGAGAAGACCTGCTTTTTGAAGTTTAGTACGGAGTGAAATCTTATTACATGAAGTACATTATATGACATGACACGCTACATGATGCAGATCTGTGCATGTATCAAATTCAATATATCAATGTCTTTCAAGTGTTTTTCCCTGACATTTAAAAAAAAAAAAAAAAAAAAAAATTCCTGGTCTTATGATAATTTTATCTATGATTCTATACCATTGTTGCACAACGTTGCCCTGAGGCAACGAAAAAATATTTTGGGATGGGGGGTCAAAAAAATGTTTTATCAATAAAATGTTCCCAAATGAACCAAAAAATTATGTAGAATATTTTTTTTTATGTGCCATCAACATGTGTGCAGTAGAGGGTTAAATGGTGAAAATCCACCTAGAAATCAGACAGTTGTTGGTAAGTGTCATCTTGACCAAGGAGCTCAATGAAACATAAGCTTTCTTCTGGGAATATATGAGTTTATTCTGTAATTAAGCCATGTTTAATAATGTGAAATATAATAAGAAAGTAATACCTAAATTAATAATTTAAAAGTTTTTATACATTTATATTGCATAAATATTTTTAAAAATGCTTTTCATAAATAATTTGCCAATTAAATTTCATTTAAAAATGATACATAATTCAACTTTATATTTCAGAGTATTTGCCTAATTTATTTTCTCAAACATTTTTGAGGCAGGTCCATTGACTCTGACTTACAAAAGCAAAAAAAAAACAAAAAAACATCCTGTGTCAAGAGGAGTAAACAGAGCCAAACAATTCATCATCAAATCAATCAAAATTTAATCCAAAAGTCACTGTTGGTGTAGATTTATTATACAGTATGTCAATTATATGTCAAAGCCAATGAATTCTCCACAATTCTCTAAGGTTTATCAAGGTGAAGAGGTGACGGTTGTTTCATGTGTTACATCAGTTTTGTGGGTGTCAGATTTCTGAAAGCACACACCATATGAGGATGTGTTGTTCCTCAACTATTAGATTTGACTGGGAGGGACTTAGTTCCTTCATAAATAGACCAGCAATTCAGTCAAAGGCTGTTATTCAACCAGACACTCCTAGAAAGCCCTTGGTACTGTGTAAGAATATTCATACTTCTTATTTGTTTATTTATTTATTTATTGCTTTTGTTTGTGTCCAAATATTACAACGTATGGTAAAAATAATAATAATAAAATAATTTATTCTCAAAATACCTGATTTTTGTCGGCAGATAACTATTGAGATCTTCTGTGAGGTTCAGTCCAGCAGCCGTTACAGATTCCAGGTGAGCTGAATTTACATTAACACTTTCTACAGAGGAGTCATATTACTTGACTTTAATGTATCATTAAATAAAAAAAACAATTATTGGACGTTGAGAACTTTTTTCATTCAGTAATTAGGGTTAGATTCAAAACAATAATTACAATAATTATTGAATAAATTACATTTATTCAATAATTACAGTTACGATTCGAAACAAAAGATTCGTAAAGCTTTGAAGCTTCATGAAGCAGTGTCTTAAAATCGCCCATCACTAGATATTGTTGAATGAAGTCGCTATTTTGTTATTTTTGGCACACAATAAGTATTCTCGTCGCTTTATAATATTAAGGTTAAACTACTGTACTAACATGAACTGTTTTAAATATGTTTTTAGTAGTTTTCTGGGCACTGAAAAAGGGAGTGTTATTGCTGGTGACGCAGCCCTCACTGAGTCATCGGATTTTATCAAAAATATCTTAATTTGTGTTCTGAAGATGAACGAAGGTCTTAAACCATGCATAAGAACGTTTTTATGAGTTTATAAAACTGAAAGTTATTATTTCATCATGGGGCATTTCTGACGAAACACGGTGAGTTACAGAAACTACATTTACAGGTTTATGACTTTCTTATGAATTTATTGCTTTGTCAAGACTAAATAAGAAATTAAAATGTTACAAAAATACATACTTTCTTCGTTCTTGGCACTTTTTTTTCTGTTCCAGAAGGATAGGTTCGTTTGGCAGCCATAGCCATGTCAAGACTTATCTATAATAATAATTATATTATCTGCCGCACTGCATGATGTGTGTGTCCAAAAACAGTTATTGAATAAATATAAATCATTATTAAAAATATTTCCACATGACTCCGCAAATGTTTAGTAGACAATGCACATATATTTTCATGTTATAAAGAAATATTCACATTATGGTAATTCATGTTTATTTTATATAGTGATGAGCAAGGGTGCCCCCTGGTGGTTCAGGGGCCCTACGCAACTTGCGTAGTTTGAGTATAGGAAGGATGGTCTCTGCCTAAATTGTTTATTACAAATAATCTCTCTCATCAAACAACAGGACTAAGGAATGCTTTGACACACACTGCACTGGGTAGGGCCTAGAAAGGGCTTTCTTCTGTATAAGCATGGTTTCGACATGATTATTCAGAAATATTAATGTACCTCGCATCTGCACCCACATTACCTATCAGCCTACTTCTTTGGCACACCACTGGTTTTATTCAGCAAAATCTGTGTGGCAAAGCTGCATGACCCACTGGACAGTGCAGAGATGCATTTACATTGTAGTGAAGCACAGAAAAGAACCAGGTAAGTGTTGCACACCACACTGTGACGCCACTTCGGGCCGCCTCGCAAAGAGAGCCCCCCGGGCAGCGTCCCTGTGTTCCACCTCGCTGCCCCACTGCGGGTACGCCTGCGGTCCCTTTGGTCCCGCTTGTACGGTCTCTGGGAGCCTGGTTAGCGCTCCCCAGTCCGTCTCGCTGGCTCATTCGGACCGTCAGGCTCGGCTATGCGATTCAGTTCGCCCGGCGTCCCCCCAAGTTCAGGGGCGTCCACTTCACTGTAGTGAAAGCTGTCGATGCCCCTGTCTTGCGTGCGGAGATCGCGGTCCTACTGGCGAAGGACGCGATAGAGCCGGTCCCTCCAGCCGATATGAGGTCAGGGTTCTACAGTCGCTACTTCATTGTACCCAAAAAGAGCAGTGGGTTACGGCCTATCCTGGACCTGCGAGTTTTGAATCGGAGCCTTCACAAGCTACCGTTCAAAATGCTCACGCAGAAACGCATTTTCGAGTGCATCCGTCCCCAGGATTGGTTTGCAGCGATCGACCTGATGGACGCGTACTTTCATGTCTCGATTCTTCCGCGACACAGGCCATTCTTGCGTTTTGAGTTCGAAGGTCGAGCATATCAGTACAGAGTCCTGACCCTTCGGGCTGGCCCTGTCTCCCCGCGTCTTCACGAAAGTTGTGGAGGGAGCCCTTGTTCCCATGAGAGAACAGGGTGTTCGCATCCTCAACTATCTCGACGACTGGCTCATTCTAGCTCAGTCGCGGGATCAGTTGTGCGATCACAGGGATCTGGTGCTCAGTCACCTCAGCCAGTTGGGTCTTCAGGTCAACTGGGAAAAGAGCAAACTCTCTCCTGTGCAGAGGATCTCTTTTCTCGGTATGGAGTTGGATTCAGTCGAACAGATAGCACGCCTCACAGAGGAACGTGCTCAGTCGGTGTTGAACTGCCTAAATACGTTCAACGGCAGGACAGCGGTTCCACTGAAATTTTTTCAGAGGCTCCTGGGGCATATGGCGGCCGCAGCAGCAGTAACCCCGCTCGGTCTGCTTCATATGAGACCGCTTCAACACTGGCTTCACGGCCGAGTCCCGAGATGGGCATGGCAACGCGGCACGTTCCGGGTGGCAATCACTCAGGAGTGCCGCCAAGCCTTCAGCCCGTGGTCGGACCCCTTGTTTCTTCGGGCAGGAGTGCCCCTGGAGCAGGTGTCCCGGCATGCTGTGGTATTCACAGATGCCTCTGCCACCGGCTGGGGTGCCACGTACAACGGGCATGCAGTGTCAGGGGTGTGGACGGGCCCCCATCTGCATTGGCACATCAACTGCCTCGAGTTGCTGGCAGTACGCCTTGCTCTGAGCCGCCTCAAAGGGCCGCTACGGGGCAAGCATGTACTGGTCCGTACGGACAACACTGCGACTGTTGCGTACATCAACCGTCAAGGTGGTCTACGCTCCCGTCGCATGTCGCAACTCGCCCGCCATCTCCTCCTCTGGAGTCAGAAGCATCTGAGGTCGCTTCATGCCATTCATGTCCCCGGTGTGCTCAACCGTGTGGCCGACGAGCTATCACGAGCTGCGCTGCCAGGAGAGTGGTGACTCCACCCCCAGGTGGTCCAGCTGATCTGGAGAGAGTTCGGAGAGGCTCAGGTAGACCTGTTTGCCTCACCAGAAACCTCCCACTGCCAGTTGTTTTACTCCCTGTCCGAGGGAACACTCGGGACAGATGCACTGGCACACAGCTGGCCCCGGGGCCTTCGCAAATATGCGTTTCCCCCAGTGAGCCTACTGGCACAGACCCTGTGCAAAGTCAGGGAGGACGAGGAGCAGGTCCTGCTAGTTGCGCCCTATTGGCCCAACCGGACCTGGTTCCCAGAACTCTCTCTCCTTGCGATAGCCCCTCCCTGGCCCATTCCTCTGAGGAAGGACCTTCTTTCTCAGAGACGGGGCACTCTGTGGCACCCGCGTCCAGACCTCTGGAAACTCCATGTCTGGTCCCTGGACGGGACGCAGAGGTTCTAGGTGACTTACCCCCCGAGGTACTTCACACCATCACTTCGGCACGTGCACCGTCTACGAGACGTGCTTACGCCTTGAAGTGGAACCTGTTCGTCGAGTGGTGCTCTTCTCGCCGAGAAGACCCCCGAAGATGCTCGATCGGAGTCGTGCTTTCCTTCTTGCAGCAAGGGTTGGAGCGTAGGCTGTCCCCCTCCACCCTCAAAGTCCATACTGCTGCTATCTCCGCATACCACGACCACATAGATGGCAAGTCTGTTGGTCAGCACGACCTGGTCGTCAGGTTCCTTAGGGGGGCGAGACGGTTAAATCTTCCTCGTCCTCCCTCCATACCCTCTTGGGACCTTGCTCTGGTGCTAAGAGCACTTCAGATTGCTCCCTTTGAGCCCTTGCAATCAGCAGACTTAAAGATTCTGTCTATGAAGACTTTGCTGCTGGTTGCATTGGCCTCCATCAAGAGGGTAGGGGACCTGCAGTCATTTTCGGTCGACGAATCGTGCCTAGAGTTCGGGCCGGGTGACGGCCACGTGGTACTGAGACCCCGGCCTGGCTATGTGCCCAAGGTTCCTACCACTCCCTTCAGGGACCAGGTAGTGAGCCTGCAAGCGCTGCCCTCGGAGGAGGCAGACCCAGCCCTGGCTTTGCTCTGTCCAGTTCGCGCCTTGCGACTGTACATAGACAGAACTCAAAGCTTCAGGACCTCAGACCAGCTCTTTGTCTGTTACGGAGGCCAGCAGAAAGGGAAGGCTGTCTCCAAGCAGAGGATGGCCCACTGGATAGTGGATGCCATCGCCCTGGCTTACCAAGCTCAGGGCGTGCCCTGCCCGCTCAGGTTGCATGCTCACTCCACGAGAGGTGTCGCATCCTCCTGGGCGCTGGCTCGTGGCGCCTCGCTGACAGACATTTGTAGAGCTGCGGGCTGGGCGACACCTAACACGTTCGCTAGATTCTATAGCCTTCGTGTCAAGCCGGTCTCCTCCCGTGTTCTCACCTCAGGTCAGAGGCACGGAGAGGCCCCGGCTTAGTGTCGGCTTGCTGCGCTACACGCGCTTTTTCTCCAGAGAGTCCCTACAAGGCAGACCCTGTTGAGTCCTCCGATCTCCCTTCGGCAGCCGACGTGGCGGAGCGTCTGGCGCCAGGCCTATACTCCGTTGCATCCTTGAGAACCGGATTTAGGCTGGGTTCCATATGTGTGACCCTACGGGGATCCCATATGGTTGGTTCCACGGTTGCTCCTAAACGAAGCCCGTGTCTTCCCTCTGGGAGAACCCACCTCTCATCGAGTTGGAGTCACCCCAGTACTTCCATATGTAGTACAGCCCTACGGGGTTAGTCCATATGTACTTCTCCACATAACTCCTTCGGGGAAGGATGTGGCTTCTGCAGTGTTCCTTTCCCAACGGAAGGGTACGCTTTCCCAGCGTTATCCAATAGTCTCACTGAGTGGGTTTTGGGGAACAGCAGTGATCGACACTCTCTGTGTTAGCCCTGTCCCACCGTCCTTAGGCAAGGGGGTTCAGGTGGCTTACTACAGAGCGCTGGAAGGGGGCAGCTCCTGTGGCGCTTTGGTAGGGATTCCTATTCGTCGGTCTGTCCGACGTACGTCGAACGTGACCGACTGAATGGGAACGTCTCGGTTACAAAGGTAACCCTCGTTCCCTGAAGGAGGGAACGGAGACGTACGTCCCGTCGCCACAGTCCCTGTACCCCGCTGATGCTGCCGCCTATCTGGTTCGGCTCCTCAGCGAAAACCTGAAGATGCAACGCACCTGCTGCTCATTTATACCCGCGCTGCGAGGCGAGCAGCTGATGCATATGATTGCATGCCAATGTGCATTGGCTCGTTGTAGTTACACTCGAAGTAGATTGGCCTCTCTAGCGAGATTCCTATTCGTCGGTCTGTCCGACGTACGTCTCCGTTCCCTCCTTCAGGGAACGAGGGTTACCTTTGTAACCGAGACGTTTGTTCAATTAGCTTCATGCAACAGGCCACAAGTCATCTGACCATTGCCTGTTTGACTACGAGTTGGATCGTGTTTCTCGTTTGTGTTAGACATGAGACTTTGTAAATAAGTTGTAATAATAGTAAGTAATAATAATAGTGTTACGGGTTGGTTGTAGCAAAGACGAGGCGTCAACGGACTTCAACAAAACAGGGTATTTATTAAACGAAGGAGAAGGAAACACAACCAAACACATTTAAACTAACAATAGAACAGACAAGGAGTGAAGGGAGTGAGTCCATTATAAAGGGAGTGCAGATGATCAGGAGCAGGTGCAGGTAATCTGTGATGATGGGGAGATGACGAGGAAGTGAGTGCAGGTGTGGAAACAAGGAGGATGATGGGAAATGGAGTCCAGGACAGGAGGGAACTGTGACATTACCTCCCCCTCCCGGTAGGCGCGGGTCTAGGAGCTCGGGCGGCCATGGCGGGTCAGGGGCCGTGGGCGGCCATGGCGGGTCAGGGGCCTTGGAAGGCCATGGCAGCACAGAAGCCCCACCCATGAGTTCCCCACCCACAGGTACAGGAGGGAACTGTGACAAATAGTCTTGTAAATACACTTTTACCAAATTAACGGATGTAGGGGTTTGATGCCAGTTTATTTGTACATCGTATTCACTTGTTTATGGTTAAGGGAGTTAGGGAAGTGAAGTTGTATTTTGTTTTCTTTATTTTCATTTGAGCTAATTTAGTTTCTAAAAGAAATTTTTTTGTTTATTGTTTTGGCCTTGTTGCCACTAACAATAACCCTGCTAAAAGAAAATAAAGGGATTTTATTTGACATCTCTCTGGTGTCGAGACTCAGTTCCCTCTTTCTATTACGGCTAACCCCTAGTGGTTGTAACAACATCATATCGTGAAGCAGTTGTTTTACATTCCTTTTGTTGAATTTGTGCTGCTCATATGAATTTTGAATGAGAAAGATGAAACTGAAATTATAAAAAAAGAAATGGCTTATTTTACTATCACTTTTACCTCATTCAGTAACCACATTCCACTTTGCAAGTAAAATGACCAAAAAAATCCACATGTGCAATGTACGTTCAATGTTGCTATGTGCTGTATCGTGTAACCCAATATCCTGTGTACCACAGTTTTGTTTCTTTAAATATTGAACTTTAATCTATTGTTACATTTTCCTTACAGAATCAAAAATGAATAATTCAGCACAAAACACTCAACCCATGAATCGCGACAGCAGATCAACAGCAAGAGCAGGTGAGCACCTATTTCTAGAACAATGACTAAGAGGGTATTTTGTGTTTCACATTCACACATCTAAACTAAAGTCTTAAAAACTAAGGCCTTTTTTAAAAAAAAAAAAAAAAAAAAAAAAAGCTGTGGTTTAGTAAAAACAAAAGTGTGGTTTATCTCAAAAACCTGCTAATTTTTGCACTTCATTCAATGAAGGCCAGGACTGTCAATGAATTTACAAAATTTAATCATTATAAATTATATAACTTTTTTATATTGAGCATTGCACACCCTGAAGACTTAGATAATACAAAACATACAGTTACCTAACATCATGTATATTTATTTAGGCAGAAACAATGCAAATTATCATCATAACAAATACAATACATCTGAAGGGCATCTGACAGGGCATCGCAAGGTAGAACAGCAGCTACGCTAATTATTTTCATTTGCTATTGTTTATAACATTTCAAACACAAGATAATCGTGCTCTCTAATCACTCTCATGCTATTTTGATGTCATACACCAATAGGTAAGTGCAGCACCGCTTCAAGTCGAACAAAACTATGATCACAGGGACCCACATAGCCATTATTGACTGGCCCAGCTCCAGTTCACACAGCCAGTTACTTTCGGCCCACATACAGCAAAGAATGATGGCCCTGTGATGGCCCAGAGCTGGACTACTGACATGAGCCACCCTTGAGTCATAACTGGCCCAAATCTCAGCCAAATAATAACCCATAACCAGTCCTGAACAATCAACTTAATTTTGATTAACAATTCAACATTTTAGGAACATTGATTTGTAACATCCCAAGAACATAAAACTGTCCTGTTTCCTTAATGCTAATATAATGTTATTTAAAGGTTAGTATGATGTTCCTGAAACATCAAACAAGCACTGAAATAAGAACTCAAACTACAACTGACTTCAGCCACAGACTTCGATGAAATCCATTGAAGATAAAACAAGACATTAAATCTCTGAATATTTCAGCAGAGGAGGATTAAACAACTCAAACAGCTTTACCAGCTTCACTTATTACTAACCAGACTGACTTTATTTCTGTCACACATCTACAGCAGTTCTTATTGAGAATTAACATGTTGATGTTTAAATTAAAGTGTTTTGTTTGTCACCATCATTGTGATCAGTGTTTTTTTATTTTTGTTTTTATTGACCACTGACATACATATACACACAAGTACACATAAAGGGAAAAAAGAAAAAAAAAACAGAGAAAAAACAGCAAAACATATAGATGTATAAATACGGTAATGTGTACAGGTACAGTAATAAGTTTAAACAATAGGTTATTCCAGTGTGATATAATAGTGAACATTATTATTGTGATCAGTGTTTGCTTTAGTTGGGCTCTTGACCCTTGACGTTTTAACGTTTTTCTCTGGCTGCTGTAACTGTGTGTTTATAAGGCACATTATGGCAAAAAAGTCAAAAGATATCTTAGATCAGGTGGTGCTGGTTAGTTATTGATTAATCCTCATGTAGTGGACTGATTCACTGATCTAGAGAGTACTCCCTTATCAAATGTGATGTAATATTATTATACTTTAATACGTTGCCATCACTGCAATATCACAGCTAAAGATCAAGCAGTGTTTGAACAATCAGATATTATGAAAAAATGTTCTTGTTCACAAAAAGGTTTGAACATCAAGAATCAGTGTATGATTCAAAATAAATATTTAAATAAAATAAAAATGAAATAGTAATAAATAAATAAGCATACAGTAATCAGTACTGTCTATAATGCAAATCATTTTTTCTAAGTCATTTTGTGAGAAATATTTATTTCTGCTGATGGTTATTTCCAATCTAAATCTTGATTATAGAGGTGTTAGAAAAACATGAATACACCATAATAAGAGAACTTGGACAAGGGATTTCAGGAAGAGCGTTTCTGGTGAAGAATCCAGATGAAGATTCCCTTGTGGTCAAAGAGATCAACTACAGAGAAGTAAGTACAATCAAGAATTTACTAAAGCGTTTTATTAGGATCCTAGATACACATCACGTAGTTTAAACAGATGAAATTTGTTCTTCACAGAATAGGAATTTTAATCTAGAGACAGTCAAAAATGAAATCGACGTCCTGAAGAATCTGGACCATGGATATATTGTTGGATATGAGGACTCGTTTGAAGGTGTGTCTGTTTAAATTTTAGAAAGACAGGTATGACAATGTACCTTCAGTCTGAAAGTAAATTAATCTTTTTTTTTTTTTTTTTTTAAAAGTGTGAAACCTTTTCATGAACAGAGTGTCTATTTATGCATTAAATGCAAATAGCCCACCTTGTTGGCAGAGGATATTTACAGTAACTCCACCCACCAATGTCAGGTTGAGCCAGACAAAATTACCATCTGAAAACAGCAGCAGTGGTGTAGGAAGTAGGACGTGTGGTAGTAACTTTTGACGTGATCAACCAGGGTTCGAATCCACCTTTTCCCAAACTTGTTCTTCTCCCTTTTAATAAATATTATAATTTATACTCAATGTTATCATTGCATACTGTTTTATAATGTACTACTCTCTCCAAAAAAAGGTACAAAACCTTTTCAAAAGTGAGTAAGTGAAGTGACATGTGGCCAAGTATGGTGACCCATACTAGGAGTTTGTGCTCTGCATTTAACCCATCCAAGTGTACACACACAGCAGTGCACACACACAGCAGTGAACACACACACACCGTGAACACACACCCGGAGCAGTGGGCAGCCATTGCTGCGGCGCCTGGGGAGCAGTTGGGGGTACAGTGCCTTGCTCAAGGGTCTCACCTCAGTTGTGGTATTGAGGGTGGAGAAAGCGCTGGACATTCACTCCCCTCACCGACAATCCCCTGAGACTCGAACCCATGACCTTTGGGTTACAAGTCCGACTCTCTATCCATTAGGCCACGACCGCCAAGTTACTAAGATATAATATTTAGGCACTTATATGCACACTTTATGTACCTATGTGTACTTTAAGGTACTAATATAAGGTACAAAACATTTCCCAGATAGCAACATAGTGTCGGCCCACATCTGGCACATGTAGAATACTGATCTGCCCCACATGCGGTGTGAAATGATGGCACTTGGGTGAACCGCTCGTTTGCCAGATCTGGGCCACAAGCAGGCCATAGCAACTGGACTTTATCCAAGCCACAAAATCTCAGCATTAACAAGCCTGTTAACAAGCAGAATCACTGAAGGAAAGAAGAGAACAGAAGAAAAAAGACAAACAAAAACACAAGAACTACAACTGACTTCCAGCTACAGGCTTAGATAAAATTAACTGAAAATAAAAGACATTAAATCTCTGAAGATCTCAGCAGAGGATTAAACAACTCCTCAAACAGCATTACCAGCTTCACTTATTACTAACCAGACTGACTTTATTTCTGTCTTACATCTACACAAGTTCTTATTAATAATAGTTTGGTTTGTACTCATCGTTGTGGTGACCAGTGACTTTTTTTATGTAGATGAAGAATCTGGGTACTTTTACATTGTGTCGGAGTACTGTGCAGGAGGAGATCTTTTCAAGAAGATGAAAACTCAGAAAAATACAGGGTGTTTTGAAGAAGAACAGGTGAGCGTCTTACAGTATGTACACCATGTACTCTGGGCAAATGTGCAATCAATCTAGTACAAAGTTCAAAGCCTTTATTATCATATGCACAGTCCCCTGTACAATGAAATTCTTACTTTGCTTTTCCGCCATGAAAGCCATTAAAAAAAGGGTAAAAATATACATAAATAAGTAGAAAAACAAACAGACATATAAATTACAAATATACAAACAATATATATTCTTCAAACGTCTCTGGAAGTTGGGTGGCTGGGTGATGACGGGGTTAATAAGTGTTTGACCCATTTAATAACCTGATAGCTGCTGGATAAAAACTGTTCCTTAGTCTGGATGTCCTGCATTTTAAACTCCTGTACCTCTTGCCAGAGGACAGTCTGTGTTGTGGGTGAGTAGAGTCTTTAACAATGCAAATGGCTCTTCTGTGAACTCTCCGGTGGTAGATGATCTGCAGGGAGGGTAGTGGTGTTTTAATGATCCTCTCAGCAGTCTTTACCACTCTCTGCAAGTGCTTGCGATCCATCGTGATATAGTTGGTCAAGGTACTCTCAATGACGCTGCTGTAAAAGCTGCTGAGGATCTTTGGTGCCATGCCGAATTTCCTCAGCCTTTTGAGAAAGTACATCCGCTGTTGTGCTTTCTTGACCAGCTAGGTGTGTTATGTGACCAAGTGAGGTCATCACTGATGTAAATGCCCAGGAATTTAAAACAACTCACCCTGTCCACCTCATGCCCATGGATGATCAGCGGCTGATGAGTTTCTCCTCTCCTTCTTCATGTCTACGATCATCTCCTTGGTTTTGTCTTTGTTGAGAGTGAGATTTTTTTTCCTCACACCAGTTCATTAGACTCATTACCTCGTTCCTGTACACTGTTTCGTCTCCAGCAGTGATAAGTCCAACAACCGTGGTGTCGTCAGTGAATTTCAGGATGATGTTATCCTTATGGTTGGCATCGCAGTCGAATGTGAACAGTGTGTAGAGCATTGGGGCTAAGGACACATCCTTGTGGGGTACCAGTATTCATCATGACAGACTGCGGCCTGCCGGTGAGGAAATCTAACAGCCAATTGAAATCAACTGAAGACATTAAATCTCTGAAGATCTGATTAAAGAACTCCACAAACAGCATTACCAGCTTCACGTATTACTAACCAGACTGACTTTATTTCTGTCAGATGTCTACAGAAGTTCTTACTGAGAATTAACAGGGATTTAACTGTTTCAATTGAAGTCACCATAAAGGTGATTAGTGTTTCCAATAGTTGGGCTCAACACATTAAGGGACAGATTTACTAACAGCTTGTGCCAGCGCAAACCCTCTTTTGGCGTTAAAAAACTACTGTCAGGATTTACTAAAGAAACAGTGCAAAATTAACGCTGAAAAGGTGTGGACTGAGTTGTTTTTGCGGCTGACCTTATTGCATATGCATTTGTAGGAGTTTCTCTTATTTAACGGGCAGAAAAAGCATGTCTTAACCCATTTTGCGACATGGCTGCAATTGTTGCTGCTAGGAGGAGACAGCGCAGAGAACAGAGAGCACGTGGTAGAAGGGAGAAAATATTTTCCACTCGTATTCATTTCTTTGGAATGCCAGAGGAAGAAGTTAACCGAGCATCGTTTGCCAAGCCATGTTGGCCTATATATATATATATATATATATATATAGGCCAACAATGCTTGGCAAACAATATTATATAGGCTACGTGTTTGTCAGATTACATGTAACAAGTTGTGCCTGTGTCGACCCGCACCTGATGAGCATTATTTGCGACCCAACGCTAATTGTGCTGCTCTTGTTGGATTGCGTTGGTCATTATGTAAATGATTTGACTATGTCTGTGTTCTTTAATTTGCGCGTCAGCAGTAGATCACGCGCAAAACTTGCCACTCCCATCGGTGCATTCGTGAAATTGCACTCTCAAGCTAATTTGCCCCATTTAGTAAATCTGGCCTTAACTAAATTATTGAATGATGGTTAATTGTAATCACAATTCCATGCTGCCTGTGCCAGATGGGAGCTGAATTTATGGGTACTGTAAAACATGAACTCATTTTTATGGTAGACTAATGGTAAAGGTGTCACTGAAAATTAAATCAAATACAATGTATGGAGTAAATTAGAATGTACAGTGCTTTCTCATGTCATCTGTGTGCAGATCCTTGACTGGTTTGTACAGATTTGTCTGGTTCTGCAGTATCTTCATAAGAACAATGTTCTCCACAGAGATATAAAACCTCAGGTAAGCACTGGCAAAGCTCAAAAATAATTCATCAACATGCAAGCCAAATGTGATGATTTATGGATTTCCTGTTGTTATTCTAGAATGTTTTTCTAACTGAGGATGGTTACATCAATCTAGGAGATTTTGGATGCTCAAAAGTGCTGCAAAGGTTAAATAAACTGGATATTTGAATTTTTGAATGGATTTTATCAGTTCTATTAGATTTAATTTAATTTGAATGTAATGTTTGATTTTTCAGTGCTGAAGAATATGCAGCATCAGTTGTGGGAGCAGAGCTCTATACCAGTCCAGAAATCTATCAAAACAGACACAATTCCAAAAGGTATGCTTCCTGTTAAAGATGTGGTAACACATACATTGAAAGTTGGGTATTCAGATGAAGGTATTAATTGTTCAAAACAACACAATTTACTGCATTAAATAAGTAACTAACTAAATTGTACCGACATTATATAGTGACATATGGTCATTGGGATGGTTGCTCCATGATCTCTGCATGTTGGATGTGTGGGTGAGTACACTCTTCTCTTCTCAAAAAGAAAAGACAAATCTATTCTCTAATCGCTTCACCAATGTTGCAGGCATGCTGGAGTCTGTCCCAGTGTCCCAGACAAATGGCCCATTCATAACAGTGCATTAAAGGATTAGTTCAGTTTATAATGAAAATTACCCCATGATTTACTCACCCTCAAGCCATCCTAGGTGTATATGACTTTCTTCTTTCTGATGAACACAATTGGAGTTGTATTAATAATCACTCTGATGCTCCTAAGCTTTATAATTGCAGTACACTGGAAACCACCTGTTTGAAACTCAAGAAAGTGCATCCATCCATCATAAACGTACTTCACACGACTCAGGGGGTTAATAAAGCACTTCTGAAGTGAAGAGATGTGTTTGTGTAAAAAAAAAATATCCATATTTAACAAGTTATGAAGTAAAATATGTAGCTTCCGCGAGACCGCCTTCTGTATTCAACTTACAAAGAAAGTGTAACGCCTCTCGCAGTTCAAAAAGCTTACGCTATGTCCTACACCTTCCCTTTTCAACTTACGGAAAAACCTTAACTGACGCGATGCCAGTTCCAATTTTTTTTTCGTAAGTTGAATACGGAAGGCGGTCTGTTGGAAGCTAGATATTTTACTTTATAACACTAAAGTCACTTCCCCAGTTTCTCTTGCTGCAAATTAAAGGTCACTACCTAGCAAAAGATTTTTAAATACAAAATTGATGATTATTTGATAATTAAATAATAATTAATCATTTGATAAATGATTATTAATTATAATTATTTTATATGATTTATATATAATTTATACAATTATTATACCCCTATTCCTTTAAATGTTTAATAATAATTGTTAAACTAAAATTGCTCATGTTTAGTTTAAACGAACATAAATATATACAGATAATATGTAATATAAATAAGATTTGGAAATGTATACCCAATATATATTATCAACTATATAAACTAACTTCACAACTTTCACTTGCACTGATAGAGCAAGATATTTCTTATTGTGTAAATGCATTTATGTACTTCATATTCTTCAATCTCATAATCTTCAGCAGAAGAGAGAAAATCTTGCTGATTCTCTTGTCTCGAAATCTTGCATTTCTCTTTGTTTCAAGGCATGTGATTGGCTGTTCGCTACTAATGTCGCACTTTCATGTGCACGTGCTCCATGAACTCAGGATCAAAGCCTTTATTGACAGAGAAAGTTGATGAACAGCATCATGGTACCAACAAAGCCGGATTGAATTGGTTTGGTTTTGTCAACTTGAAACTAATCCTATAACCCTGAGTTTGTTCAGCTACTATCATGGTACGGGCCCCTGGTGTCTTCAATAATCAAACAATCATCACTCAATTAATCACTTAAGGCCAATTCACACTGAACAGACAAACACGTCTGTGGGAGTTTGTTGGATCAGTGTGATACCACTGTCAGCGTCTGTTGTCATTGGTCAGAGTTCGTTTTCACCTGACTGAACGTTTAATCAGTGTTTGTTGGGCTGTGGAATGTCTGAGTAGTGTGGTGTGATTTTCCAACAAGCTACAACAAACTCTGACTTAATGAAGAAAAAAAAAAAAACGTTCCCATGACGATGAGGCAAGTCCCTTGCAAAGACTGAGTAGGTGCTGGGCATGCTTAGTAAATTATCCTTGTGAAAATGGCAGGATTCTGGACAAATCAGGAAGAAGAGGAAAGGGACTAGTTTTGTAAACGACATTTGAGTTACAATTCTTATCACTCGACGTCTGTCATTTCATGTACCGATTTGCAGCGAAATCTAGTGAATATCTAACTCTTACTTGACACTGAAATTAAAATGGGCAGTCTTCACATTTTCCACAATTTGGCTCCATTTGTTAATTTTATCATTTATTGTTTCATTGGATACTATCTATATTGAAATGAAATGAAAGTATAACTCATACAGGTTTACAACAAATTGAGGGTGAGCAAATGATGACCTTTTTCATTTTTGGGGTGAACTATCCCTTTAACACTGCTTCAATGTTCCTTTTAACACCCTGCTGGTAGTTCCCATATGAACACTGAGCGCTGTTAATTTAACACCGGGAATTTACTGTGTACATTTTCAAATATCATTACTTAGTATGATTTCAAAGCTGTTTTCCTCATGGGGATATATTTGGTATGAAATGCATTTGACTGTGTGCAAAAAAAAAAAAACTGCGCAAGAGTTTTCAAGGTAGCGTTGAGGTTGATGTCATTGCTGCAGTTCTTAAAGATTCAGTCATAAAAATATCGGTCTTTTTTAGTAAAAATAACTTTTGCATAGGATCTAAAGGATAATCAGTCTTTTATTTATTTTTCCTTTATCTGACAGTCAAACATCATAGAGCGTCGCTGTGTTCACGCCAATAGCTTGAGTGGAACCAAACCTGAAATCTCAAATACATACTCAGACGATCTACAGAAATTAATCAAAGAAATGCTCAGCTGTGACCCTCATGACAGACCTTCAGCTGATGAGATTCTAGCAAAACCATTCCTGAACATTGCAGTGATTAGAAATAAGGGAATTCCAGATGCTCTGCAACGAAGCTTGATGAAATCCATCAGGACCTTTGATGAGGCCTACAACAATCACTATGAAAACTTTGAGACCTCAGTTAAGGAGTGGGAAACAACAACAGATTCACTAGAGTCAATACATTATAAAGCCACAGCAGGCAGTCTGTCAGGAGCAGTGATCGGAGCAGCTGGAGGAATCACTGCATTGGTTGGTGCAGTTCTGGCACCGTTCACATTTGGAGCATCTCTGATTGTAGCGGGTGTTGGTATTGGTGTTGGAGTAGCAGGTGGTGTAACAGGTGCTGCGTCCAACATTACCAATTCAGTAAAACAAAAATCACTCCGTAAGAGTTTTGAAAAAATTCAGCAGGACTACAAAACTGCAAGTGAACCAATTCTCAATTCACTGAAAGCACTGAGAAAGTTACTGAGAAAAATTACAAGGTTCCGTGATTTTGTCCCTAACTCAAATGTTGATCATGCTCAAACAGCATGGAGAATAGGCAGAACCACAGCAGCAGGCATCACAGAATTCATTACTCTTGGAATGTTGGCAAGTTTCGGCAGAATTGCTGTCCAGGCTGCTGGTGTTGGACGAGCAGTAGCAGCAGCGTCAGGTGTGTTGAGTTCAATCTTAGTCATTGCTGACGTCGCCTTCATAGTCAAAGATTCCCGAGAGATTCACCAGATGAGACAGCAGTGGAGAACAGATGATCCAGAAAAGGTCACATCCCCTGTACTCAAGGCCATTGCTCAGATGAGGAAAGCACATAAAGAGCTTTGCAATGTCTTGGAAGTGATTAGAGAAACAAGAGAGGAACTAAAAAAAGAAGTGGCCGAATGTGATTTAGAAAATGATTTAGAGAGATTAAACATTTAAACAAAACTAATCAGAGACTCAAGCAACATCCTACTGATTCATATGTGATTTTAAAGGGATAGTTCACCCAAAAATGAAAATTATCCCATGATTTACTCACCCTCAAGCCATCCTAGGTGTGTATGACTATCTTCTTTCAGATGAACACAATCGGAGATATATTTAAACATATCCTTAGTCCTCCAAGGTTTATGATGGTTGTGAATGGCAGCCCAAATTTTAAAACAAAAATAAATGCATCCATCCATAATCAAAGTAATCCATACGGCTCCAGTGGGCTAATAAAGGCCTTTTGAAGCAAAGGGATGCGTTTTTGTAAGAAAAATATCCATATTTAAAAGTTCATAAATTCAAATAACTAGGTTCCGGTGGACGACTGTACGCAGAATGACCTGATGCACAACGTAATGACAAACGCAGAGGCGCAGAGGAGAGAGCAAAACAAATAACCAGTTACGGGATTATAAGTCTAAAATACTAAAGAGAAAATGTCGGAGGATTTCGATATAAGAGGAGCTTGAGTTTGTTGCACAGCCCTATTTGTTTGAACCGCAATAGGCGTCTAAGCTTACGATACTCCTGCATCCTGCGTCATACATCACGTCACAGGTTACTCATTTGGCGCAAGTCGACTTGTGCAGTATGTGTATGGTTGTCTGCCGGAATCTAGTTATTTTACTTTATAAAGTTTTAAATATGGATATTTTTCCTACAAAAACACATCCCTTCGCTTCAAAATGCCTTTACTAACCCTCTGGAGTTGTATGGATTACTTTAATTATAGATGGGGGACCATTATAAACCTTGGAGGACTAAGGATATTTTTTAAATATATCTCCGATTGTGGTCATCAGAAAGAAGATAGTCATATACAGCTAGGATGGCTTGAGGGTGAGTAAATCAAGGGATAATTTTCATTTTTGGGTGAACTATCCCTTTAAGTGAAGAAAAAGAATTTTACAGAAAATTATTTAAATGTGTTACATAAGAGTCAAATAGAATAGATGCATTATGTATGAAGTCAGACTTTTGCAATCATTCTATTTTGTAAGCTGTACTATTATCTATTATATCTAAAACAATGGGTCTGATTCACTAATAATGCATGGATTAATTCTATTTATGTACACAGGAGAACTTCTCACAAAAAAGTCTGTGCATACATACATGATTTTGTTCTAATGTTAATTAATTTTGTATTTCTGAATATTTCTGAATGAGTGACAGCACAGCTGAGATTAGTCATTTGCATGAGGACAACAATATCATCTCCATATACAGGCTTTCCTTTACAGCCTTTCATCACTCTCAACAAACATACAATAAAATTAATTCTGAACCACAATAGACACCTTCTAATACAGACACAGATTACGCATAAATTGTTTATGGAAAAACTTTGTACATAGATTTCACACAATATTCTTGTGTACAGTGAAACTAATGTTTGAGACCCAATGTTTTCTATAGCCAGGTATCCATCAAAGGATTTCTTTTGTGAAAAATTTTTTAGTGCTTTTCCTCGTTTATTTTTAGCGCATAAAATATATATTGATGGTTCAAATGTCGCGAAAATGAGTTTGGAAACAAACTCTGTCAAGAAAAGGGGCTTTAACGCAAATAAATGTGGTGTCACATGACAGAATTAGCCTGTATGTGGCAGGCGACATCTAGGGGGTGTGGTTCGCATGTGCCGTCTTTTGGATCTTTGACATGGGTATGAGTCTAAAGTGTTTTAATAGGTGGTGTTTGTCTTGATATAAATAATAAAGTTATCTTGTTGCTCTTGTTGTATTTGAGTTTCAGGTTTTTTTTTTGTTTTGTTTTGTTTGGTTTTGGGTATATTGTCTAGTCCGCCTGGGTATTTGAATCGGTAATTGTGCAGAAAAGAATGGGAACGGCTCTTTGGGCGGACTAGTTTTTTTTTTTTTTTTTCCTCAATTTTTTGTTCTCTTTGTATTTTGTTTGTTTCCCCCATTGTTTATATATACTTTACAAGGACGCCATAAGCTTAGTGTTTAAGCAGAGTTGAGCTATTTTTGCATATAATTTACTTTTGATGAATAGTGTGAATCGCGAGGTTTATTTTTGTATTGTGAATTTATTTTTTTTGTGTGATTTTTGCTTTTTTTGTGTGTGGTTTGATGCTCAACTCTTGCTTGTTAACTCGTGTGTAAGGTGTAATAAACTCTGTAAAGCCATCAATAAATCTTGGGGATTTATTTAAACAAACTGAGTTGTGTTGATGTTTATTTAAAGGTGGACCTTGTTACATATACATAGGCTACAACGTCCGCGCATTCTTGTGTGACTCCCGTTAAAGCACTGTTTCTCCGTAGTTCAAAGGTGAATCAAGAATGAGGAAAATACTGTCTTGAAAATCTCTGCAGCTCGACAAAAATAAGCGGGGTTTCTGTCAAATTAAGGAAGACTTGGAGTTTTCAACGCTGACAAAAAGAAAGGTAAAATAAAATACAGAACTTCTGTATCTGAATAAATAAAAGTGCTGTCATAAAATTGTGAATCTTTTCAATTTAATGATCAAAAACGGTTCTAGGCTACATGACAAAAATCACAAACATGACGCTTGTAAATAACATAAGTACAATTTATTAATATACATGCTCCAGCTGTCTCTAAAAAAAATCAACAGCGATTTGATGTTTTTAATGGGTTTGAGGTTGTTGAACTCTGAAACCAGAACAAATAACTTTTTTTTTGCTTTGAATGATCTTTTGCTTTGAATGCATTCTCGGCCGCGTCAAACCGTGACTGGATTGAATGCATGTTCACGGCGTTAAAGACTGCTGCAATAAGCAAAGACTGAATATTTCACTGAATCAGTGTTTTTATGGACCCTAAAAATGTTTGCATATACCGGACAAATGAGCTGCTCTGTGTCCAAACCTGCTCTTCATCAAATAAAGGCAGTAAAGTCCTGACAGACGAGCGGCTCCACTTCGCCGTTGTCTTCTTATATTTTCTATTTAATAACATTATATGTGAAAATAAGCAGTACTGACTAATTTCAATTGTCTCATTACTCTGTACATTTTACTAATATTTGGGATGCAAAATATACAAATTTGCGATATAGACAAAATTACGTATGGAAACGGGCAGATTTTTTTTTTTTTTTTTTAGCGATTTAACAAAATTTACGCGACTGCATTTTCTTTAGGGATGATGTCATCACACGCATAATTTTATTGGTAAAAGGCCAACTGGATGGAAACAGCCTGGAGACAGCAAATTTCGCAAATATTTTTTTGTGCATATTTGATTTGTCTATAACAAAACAGCACAAAAACTTGATGGAAACTTGACTTATAGCACAGTTTGTTTATGGTTAGTTTTTATGGATTACTGTTAGTTTAAGCATCCATTTTTGGTGTGTTTAATGATTTGTGGGTAAATGTATGAACATCAAAATATATGAATCAAAATAATTACAAGAGAAATATTCTTGTTTTCTGATACAAACTACAGATGACAATATTCCTCTTTCAGATTAATGTATAAATAATACAATGATTCCTGTTACGTATTACTTGACTGTATTCTTAATTGTTCTTAAATTAATCCTGACACAACATGATTTACAAATAATGAGACACATTTTGTTTGTTTCACTATATCAGAGTTTTAATGTAAAATGCATCTTTAATACACATGAAGCAAACTACAAAAGGAGTATGTTGTTTTTGCAAACGAATGAATGAATTGATGAAAAAATTTAGTAACCCACATCAACTGAAGGGAAACACAGGAAACCTTGGGCACAAAGGTTGATGATGATCCGAGATCTGTGCGTCAAATTCCTCAACTTTCGCTCTGTGTTTGGTCCCTTAATGAAGACAAGCAACAGGAACAACTGCTGATTTACTAAATGGAATGAAAAAATGTAAAAACCAATGTCTACTTTTAATACATTTTATAAAAAAATTTACGCTGCAGTCAGCGTTGAAAGGGCGGAAAACAGTGAACAGTGGCCATCATGCATTTAAGTGGGTAAATATAGGAGAAATATGGCAAAGTCATTTTGTTGTGCCACACTTCCTGCTGCCAACAGGTGGCGCTTTGACCGTAACTGAATATTGCCATGTAGATGTCTTCAGGCCAGGACTGTTATCACACATGTGAAGTTTGGAGCAGATCGGACATTGTGTGCCTGAGTTACAACAACTTCCTGTTTCGTGGCGTTAATCGCATACATTAGCACCAAGTGTTGCATGATTTAACGTGTTCCTAGCATGTTTGGTACTTAATGGCATATTGAAATGCGTTTCAGGGAGTGAAATATTTCTTGTCATAGAAAGAAATTATGAACACATGCAAAAACGAGAGGACCAATGAAACATCAATAACTGATTATGTTGCAGTCAATGTATGCTTTTTTCCCATGTGAGCTTTTTTTGTTTTTCTGAAACCTGTAGCTGTAGTTTTCCTTTTTTTGCCAAATAATTTTGTCAAATAAATACCTTAACTAAGTTTAGTGTTTTGTTCTTCCTTCATGTTTTAAAATACTTAATATATATAAATATAAAAATATTTTCCTTATATTTTGATGGTTTAAGCAGACTTGTTGGGTCATTTTAAAAAAAAAAAACCCTCCGCACATCACCTTTGGCCACTACTGCAGTCTCCTCCTCCCTGCTGCCATCTTGTTACTCTAACTAGGTTATTATACCTCTCCAGCACTCTTAAATAATTTAGGAGCTGAGACCTAGGGTGCTGCTCATTTCTTTTTTGTTCATCCTCGTTTTCTTTCCTCGCGTCTCAGCTCCACCCCCATGGAAAGAAAACAAGGATGGAGGAATCGAAGGAAATGTTTGTATATTGGAATGTTCTTGATCACTCAAGTATCACTTTAAAGCATCATCAGCTGCGTTCAAGGGATCTGCCCTCATGATGTTAAAGTTTGGATATTGAGTTATTTTTATCCATTCCGCATCTCCCACATATGTGTGTTTTAGCAAGGCGGTCTGTGCTGCAAGTTGGTGAATGAAGACACTTGCCAGGTCACTACTCCGCTTTATTAATTTTTCCAGTGTAAAACCCAGACACCGCCACACAAATGTGGCTTTTTGTTAATGACTGTCCTACTACAGGATTTAACACAGAGAAACAGCTCAATACCAGTTACAAAAGACACTGGAACAGTCTGTCACAGGCAATTCTAGTTGCATTTTTCATCAATTAATTTCTTAAATTATCACACAGTGTTCTGGCCCCCCATCTAGTGGTGAAATTTTTTTTGGCCTGATGCCAAACTTACTTGCCGACCCCTGCTCTACAGTGTATTCTGATTCATCAACACAGTTTCAATGATGATCCACAATAAACTCTAAACCCAGGATAGAGCGGTTGAGTGAATGTGGTCTGGACTGTGTGGATGAGGCTCATGGTGTCTCCAGAGACGCTGTAGAAGGACAGAGTTCCTGCACTGTGATCCACATACACTCCTATTCTACTGATGATGGACTCTAAATCATCATCCACATACACTCCTACTCTACTGATGGACTCTACAGGAAGTTTAGTCCCTCTGTTATTGTGTGTGAATACGCAACTGTCAGAAGAGCAGAACAAACTCCAGGACTGATCATTATTTCCAAACTCAGACTCATCACCCCATCTCTTCCTGCTGATGCTCTTATATGACACTGCTATAGACACACATTCACCACTCCACTCAATCTCCCAATAACAGCGTCGAGCACACACACACTCTCTACACAACACCTGAGACACACGATCAAATCTGTCTGGATGATCAGGATACGACTGGACTGTGTTGGTGTTAGTAATCACTCTGTTCCTCTGAGACAGACGGAGGAGTTTATTCACTGTGTTCAGATCCAGAATGAACTTACGGGAATCTGAAGGAGATAAAACACATCACAATCAGGAATTATCAGTCTGTCCCATCTTTTAATCTAAAAATGTGATTTTCTGTTTATACCTCTCTTGTAATAGTGTCTAAAACAGTACATTAAGGACTGTAGCGTCTGTGCAGGATCAGATAAGCAAGTCAACTATAAACTTCGTTAAAGTGTTACCTTTTTGATCTTTTGTTTGTAAATCTCACATTGGCTCCGGCCTGGCTGACATTAACAGCTCACTTGACACATTTTATGGCGGTGTCGATGGACCCACGAATCTCTCCCTTGTGACTTCAAACGATCGCGCTAAACTCAGATCGAATTACAGCGAGCCATGCGGCCACATTCCAGACGTCGTCAAACTCCAATACACGTACGCGGACACACAGAGGAACATACCAGGACTCTCTTTAAGTCACAGTCATTAAAATATGATTAAAATGTAATCCTGTATTTCAGTTTAATCATGTATTTAATATTAAGTTACGACTATAGTTGTGTGAATTGTACCCCAAACCTTTATAAGCGAGTGTAAGACTGTATCTATGTCTTTATGTCTTTTTCACCCGGCCATGTTTAGTCTTAAATGAATCCTTTCAGGATGCTTTAATTAACTATGTATGTTCTGTTACGATACCATGCATTAGTCTATTTCTAAGGTCTTTTGGAGTAAAAGTTACCAATTCTGAAACCATCATAAATTATGCAAATTGAGCCGCAAGACAAGACAAAGAGAACTTTTCCCTCCTCAAAATCCACGCTGGACATTGGCTGTTCACCCAAGGAGGCGGTTTGGTGTGTTTGTCTTTAAAAGACAACGACACACGTCCTTCCTCTGTTGAGTCTTCATCCATTGAGTCTTCTTCATCCGTCGCCCTCACTCTTCGTTATCTACGAGACGGACTCTTCCTTCTTTATTTTCCGGTTACTTTACTCTTAAGTTAAAACCTTGTTTGAAAGTCCCGCCAAAGAACCCTTTCTCGGAAAAGGACCAATCGCTCCAGCCGCACAAACTGAAACTCCTGCAGAAAGACGAAGTAACCACAGCACCTGAACCTATGCAAGTATAGAACCATTCTTTTCGAAGCGTTTTAAGCTTCACGTGTAAGTTGAGTTTCCTTGCTGGCTCTCAAAGGTTTTAACTGTTTGTAATTTTGCCATTTCTTTGATCACCTCTGTTTCCTTGACTTTACTTTCGTTTTATTCTATGTATGTTCGTTTGTTGTATTTTTAGTCATATATTCGTAGTTCGTATCTATTAAATACATTATATTCATGCTCTATTGTTTCTGTTGCTCATTCAGAAAATCAAGTCACTTCTACGTTCCGATTTTGCAAACTGCTTTACACTTTAATGCTAGAATAAGAAGTTATTCTCGTAGCCAGAGAATAACTTCCTTTTACAATACTAATCATATATGTAATTAATTATAATCCGTTGTAATTAATTCACAATATATGTGCATAATTCCCTCTTTGGTTGATCTATATTATAATTAATCATAATGCGTTGATGATTTAATTATGTATATATTTCACCGTGATTTGAGCTGATTAAATACCTGTAATTCGCTACAGGACTTTCCTCCATCTCGTTTATTCTGCTTTTCACTTCCTGCCCCCATCTGAATTTCGCACATCATCAGTCACGTGATTGCAAACATGCTATCAACTCTCAAGTCTGTTACCAAGCAATTATTTAAGATTAAAATGGAGAATCAAAACAGGTGTGCTTTTAATGAAGAGCTGCAGAAAGAGAAGTTTTGATAAGCCTGATAGAAAAGGCAAAGCCTATCACTGTATTTCATGAAGCTGTCATTATTTATCAGTGTTTTACAGCACAACGTCCAGCACATCATTTGGGTGTTCAGAAAGTCTTTCCACCATCATCGCTGATCTTCATCGTTTATCATTAAAGGGTTAGTTCACCCAAAAATGAAAATGTCATTAATTACTCACCCTCATGTCGTTCCACACCCGTAAGATGTTCATTCATCTTCAGAACACAAAGATATTTTTGATGAAATCCGATGGCTCAGTGAGGCCTCCATTGACAGCAAGATAATTAACACTTTCAAACGCTCAAAAAGGTACTAAAGACATATTTAAAACAGTTATGGATGCCGTGTGCGCGCTCAAGGCAGTTGGACATAGTGGTATATTAGAGGTAAAAAATGATATAAATACTGTTCGGTTTCTCGCACAAACCGATCGTTTCGTGTCTTAGGACATCAATGTGTCGTCGCGAGCTGCAGGGTTTAATTTGGATTTGTCTGTGCATGTTTTTTTTTTTACTCTCACAGATTTTGTTCCCATTGACATGCATTATAAGACTGACAGACCGCAACGGTTGGAGTTAAAAATCATCATTTGTGTTCTACTGAAGAAACAAAGTCACCTACATCTTGGATGCCCTGGGGGTAAGCAGATAAACATCAAATTTTCATTTTTGGGTGAACTATCCCTTTAAGTCTTTTCTGTTCATTGACTCCATAAAACACCGCAAGAGCTAAAACAAGCAAATACAATAGATATGACAATGAAAAAAGAAATTTGCTGTTATATGAAAAAATTACTGATTAAACACATATAGCATAAACAACCTAAATTTACTCATGAATCAAATTAGATCAACTGAATCAGCATAACAATGGCAATTATATACAAAATATAAACTCATAAAATGAACATTACTGACCTTGTGCCCTTATCAACCAGGTACTAAACAATCAGCAACAAAAACTACATGTACTAATTTCACGTTAAAACTCCTTTTTAACTCCGTGACCATGAATCACTGACTTTCATTTGTCCATGTGCCAAATGCTTTTTCATCTTAAGTAACTTTTATAAAAGTTCATTAGAAAAAAAAAAAACACTGGTGTGCATCTTGAGACAAAACAATGTCCGTGACATATTTTAAGATCTGTCAGTACAAGTTTCTTTGAGTTAAAACAGCTCAAACATGCATTTTAGTCTAGGACTAGCTTAAGCCTTGTCTGTAAAACTGGGGGTAAGTGTTATTTTATGTTTTTGAGGGAAAGACCTGTTAGTGTTAAATGTTCAGTTATGAAAAGAGAGACAGAGTGTGAGTGTGTGTGTTTATGTGAGTTTTTGTGTGTGTGTAGACATACATTTGCGTGGTCCTGCTGTAATCCTGATCTCTCCTCCATGATCCACACTAGAAAAAACACACATAGTGACAGTTAATCAGTAAACACACACTCTCTCTCTCTCTCTGAGTGGAGTTTCTGTCTTTTTTCTCTAAAACTTTACTTTCTTTGTGATCGTTTATAAGTGTTTTTTGGAAGGAATTTTAAAGTTTGAGTTGTGTAGGAAAGAAAGTCTATTTGCAAGTTTGTAAGTTGAGAACGCTGGCTGTCAGCATTTGCTGGCCAGGTGTCTTCAACACAGCAATGGCGGCAGCTTCAGATAAAGTGGCGTTTGAGCAACTCGCGCAGGCACCGAATTAAAATGGTGCCAGTGATGAATTGCCCGGTGAAGAGTGTAGTCTGGCGGCTGGAAAGGCCGTCGGGTATGAGAGTATTACGTCAGCGTCACGAATGAGTACTGCTGTCATAAGTTTTGTCGATAGCATAGAGAAAGTGAATAGTGTGGTTCAAAGTGGGATAATAATAAAAAATACTTTTACCCCGGTAATGCCTTTGGTTCATCCAGCAAGGAAAATCACACTGTCAAATGTCCCACTTTTCATTAAAGGGTTAGTTCACCCAAAAATGAAAATGATCCCTTGATTTACTCACCCTCAAGCCATCCTCGTTATTTTACTTTATAAAGTTTTAAATAAGGATACTTACAGTCCGGAAAATACAGTAGGCTATAGCAAATTATTTCGCGGACCCCCTGGCACTATGAGAACTGCTGGTCTGCACAGAAGAAAGCTCTGTCTAGGCTGTGCTCCAATACGGGTTGTGTCGAGCCATTCTTTATTCTGGTTGTTTGATGAGAAAAAGATTAAATGAATTTGCAATAAACGCGTTAAGAATCCGTACAACTGCAGCAGAGGAGGACTATTATTCTGCTCTGCGGAACTGAGGAAGAACTGATGATGGCCCGGTTTGATCTTCGGCTGACCAATCAGCAGAAAGGGGCGTTTAATTCCCGCCAGCATATAGAAATCGAATATTGAAGCTGTTTATTCCTTTTTCTACCTATGAACAAAAAACAAAAAATCAAGCTGAATACTTTTTTTTTTAAACAAACGAAAAAGCCATTTCTCATTTTTCTACTTTCAATATTAAATCAAAAAATGACAGGGGTCCGTGTACCTTCGGATAATTTGTTTTCCTCGTTTTTGTCCTATAAACGGAAAAACGAAGAAAGCATTCATTTATCATATATTTGACCCTCCTCATGAGCATAAATAAACAAAATCTTGAGTCGTTTTTTCATATTTTTATTTTTGTTTTAATCACACTTTGTTCTGATCTGCTAAATGGAAAAACAATAAAACCAAAATGGATAAACAGCTTGAATATTTGATTTCTACATGGGCGGGAATAAAACGCCCCTTTCCGCTGATTGGTCAACCAAAGATCAAGCCGCGTCATCAGTTCTTAGCTCCAGAACCCCGCTCCGCGCAACAGAATATAGTAGCCTATATATATCCGATACATTTGTACGGATTATTATTTATTAAAATCAATACATTATTTTATGTGTCTGAGTAGGCAGAATGATTTTAACATCACTTTGAAGCAAAAATTCTAGACTAAAATATACAGTTCCCAAAAGTCTTGTGAAAAAATATATAGTATGTGTTCTGAGGCCTTATTTCAGTGACTTTTTTTTTTTTTTTTTTAAACCATGCATATACATAATTCTCTCAAAAATACAAACAAGTACATACTTGTTGCTCACATATTATTGAAGCATACTTTGTGCTAAATACAGTGTAATGAGACTTTTGTCATTAATATGTTTATAAGCAACTGAAAAAAGCACAAATGTCAGGGCATTTTTTTTTTTTTTTTTTTTTTTACACAAAGCATCGATTCCCTTCCGAAGGCCTTTATTAACCCCCTGAGCCGCATGTAAGTATGTTTTATGATTGATGGATGCACTTTTTTGGATTTCAAAAACTCCAATCACTTCCATTATAAAGCTTGGACGAGCCAGGATAATTTTAATATAACTCTGATTGTGTTTGGCTGAAAGAACAAAGTCATATACACCTAGAAAGGCTTGAGGGTGAATAAATGATGGGGTAATTTTCATTTTTGGGCAAACTATCCCATGTTATGAAGCAACGAGAATAATTTTTGTGTGCCAAAACAAAAAATAACAACTTTATTCAACAATTTTGTCATTTCCCTGTTAGTCACCTATGCTGTTTACATTGTATAGACAGTGCAGGCTTCTGTGTATTATGGGTGAACTAACCCTTTAACTGTTTAAAGAAACTGCATCTGTGCACATGTACCACCCCTTTTCGTCAGGTTGTATCTGTAGAAAGAGTGAGAGTGACTGAAAGTGCAAGGTGGATTACTTGTGTGGAAGTGTGTGTCAATGAACAGATGAAATTTACCTGTTGAAGTTCATGATAAATATCTAAGTGTTTATCATAACGATGCAACATTATTATTGTGCAAAAGGCCATGTTCAAGTTAAACTTATATTATTATAATAGTCGTACCGTGCTCTGTTCGAGTATTGCATCTGCAGAGCAGGCGGAGTTTAATCGTAAGTCTCACGAGATCGGCAAAAATAGCGCAAGATCAGATACACGGAAATGGAGGAAAAGAAGGAAGAAATGTGGTGTGTGTGTTATTATTGTAAATAAACAAGTCAAGGTGGATTAAGGCCATCCAGTTATAGATCGACCATAGAGCACTCAGATGGTGAGCAGTTTGGCATTTTCAAATGTGATGGGCGGCCGATGTGTGATCGCTTTGGAGATTGGTGGAATTTTATGGTGAATACCATAGCGTGCGTCATTGCAGACTGTAAGTGTTTGTTTCATTATTCAGTTTAATAATCATTGTCTTGATATGCTGTTAGATGCATCAATAAGATAATTCTTCAGTTGTAAAAGATCAGCTGCTATATTATGCATTTATCACGTTTGCGATGTCTCACAAGTTCACTCGCGTGAAACAAAAATGACGCAGCACTTTGTTGTACAAATCATATCAGAAAACGAATTGAGTTTTATTTTATTGTAGAACCACGTTTATCCAGCTGATCTCGCTCTGCACATACAGTATCACACACACCCTTCACGCACACGAAGCTACAGGCCTCACTGTTAATATCACATCACATTAAGCCTCTGAGGACCAAATAAGGATACATACTGACATGTAACCACCTGTTCAAGTTCTAATGTGACGGCATCGTGTCTGAGGATCGATGTTTGAGGATATCTGCACCCTTCTTGCATTAAGTGGTCTATTCTGGAACACTTGGGACTTGCAAAGACTGAGTACTCTTATTTCCACAACTTCATTGCCGGATCTCAACATCATCATTGTATCTTTCAAGTTAAAGCACATTGTTATATTGTTTAGTTATACAGCGTAGGCCTACGCTGTTTTATTTGAGACGTATTTACATTTTGTTTACATTGTGAGCAAATAATTCATTCTTTCATTTGACCAATCAATACATTGAGTAAATCTGATCCATGACTCTGGCGTCTTTACTCCTCTTCTAGTCACTGGACATTAATTGGGTAAACAGTCTTCTAAGCTGGTTTAGAACTGTAATAGTAATCAGTGCATACTACAGTCTTCAATACAATGTCATTATGCCCGTTATTAGTGTTAGAGCCATGCATTTGAATATGTCTTGCGTTGATATTCTGTATTACTCTTCATGGATAATGTTATATTCTGTAATCCAAAACTGGATTTTTGCATGTACCTATTTGTTATTATAATTTTATTTATATCCCTGTATATGTACACACACACCCCTTTGGTGAATATGGATTAACTTTGGAAAGCCTGTGTACAGCCTGGATGAAAGTTACCATTGTGTTGAGAACAAATAAATCTCCTTTAGATTAAGCTGATTGGATCCTGTGTTTTGACAGACACCCTTTGAGGAAAGCTAGATTTCAGACATCACTTAATACAGTCCCTTTTTCAGACATACTACACAAGTTGTGAAACTATTTTACTGATGAAGTCATGGGGCAGCACTGACAAAATGTTTCTGTGCATGTGTATGTTTTTCTGTGTGTGTTAGTGTGTGTCTTTACTGTATGTGTGTTCGGTGTTCTGTATTTGTGGAACATAGAGCCAGAGAAAGCCTGCTCTCCATAGATAACAAAATGTTATTTTGTGGGAAAATCATGAAAATAGTTTGTCAGTTTTATCCTATTGTTTGTTATATTTATTTGTTCAAAGTCATTGTGGGTTTGGTTCTTCTGCTGTTGTAAGATGTAAAGACCTTTGTAAATAACTGAAATCATTTGGTGAAGTGATATGGTACTGTAATGCAGTTAAGACCTGCCTTGGACTAATTTAGCTGTGCGTTTACTTGACAATATTTGCACACCTTAGAACATTTGTCAAACAATCAGAATCAAGCATTCAGCCCTGTAGTATAACTACAGCTAAACCTCTATTCTCAGTAAGAAATTTTGTAAATGTATGAAAGAAATAAAGTCAAACTCTTCCTGCTCAACATACTTGAGTTTATCCAGTGTGTAGTTTTGATGGTTAAGTTTATCAGTGAGCAGCTTGACCCCTGAATCTCCTGGGTGATTGTAGCTCAGATCCAGCTCTCTCAGGTGTGAGGGGTTTGAACTCAGAGCAGAAGACACATAACAACAGCCTTCCTCTGTCACCATGCAGCCAGACAACCTACAAAGACACAGCAACAGTCCACATGACATTAGTTTCACAATCAGACATTACTATCACACACTGACCTGTGCAGTTTGTATGCTGTTATTTTCTGTTGATTCAGTCATAAAATTAACAAAAGTGTCTGTGGAAATGTACCAGAGTAAAAGTATTCATTTACTTTTCTAAATGTAGTTAAGTCATCAGCCACATTTATACTTATTTGCATTATAAAAATTATTTGAACATTTATACCTTTTTCAGCTGTTCATTACATTTATTTTTAACTGTAAAAAACTTAAATGGTCACTAATTTCCAGTGACTACTTTTTTAAAATGTCATTGTTTTGAATTGAAATATGTGAATCATATAATCTGTAATTGAATATGATGAAATGATTTCAGCGTATTAAGCATACAAATAAGAGTGAATGTGTGCATATTTTATTGTGATAGATTATTGTAAAACAATTTACCTCAGTATCTCCAGCTGACAGTTTGGACTCTTCAGTCCATCAGAGAGCAGCCTCACTCCCGAATCCTGCAGGTCATTGTTACTCAGGTCCAGCTCTCTCAGGGCAGAGTTTTGTAGAGCTGAAGATAAACTCTCACAACACTGAGCAGTGAGATTGCAGCACTGTAGCCTGTGTAGAGAACAAAACAAACGGCAATATTAATGCTTATTACGTAGTTTACAATTTAGAGCATAGATAACTTGGAAAACCCTTTCACAATGTCCTAACCAGACGCGATGCCGCAACACGTGATAAAAGGTATCTTTTCCATGTTAATTTTTGTCCTAAACAGCTGTGACACGCAACGATTCTATTTTAGAAACGGTTTCTATTTCTCCGCGACATCGCAACTGGAACAGCAACAGCAAGTAAAGCAATGATAATATACTGATAATGATAATATACTGTTTATGTGCTTTATTTAATGCTAAAAACGTCTATGTGAGTTTAAATATCATTCTGTGCCTATTTCATTGTGCCTGTTGTGCTCTTGCCGAGAGAGCCCGCCCACACTCTCTTCTGATTGGCTGTGGTTTTTGATTGATTTTATCGCTTCTCATTGTTGCGTCGCGTCTAGTGTTGACAGTCAAATTGCTTGTCGTCGGAATCTTACCGCATCGGGTTTGGTTAGGACACGGTGTTTGACTGTAGTGATGTAAGCAAACTAAAACAATTTTCTCTTCATAAAACATCAAACCATTATTTTTAGTTTCTTTAATTTATGATACATTTAAGAATAATAAAATTGGTAAAACTCAACTTGTCTGATGGTGGAGACACTTTGGTATTTAATATCATCACACACATTGATACATTTACATTTATTCATTTTTCTGAACAGTCTAGGCCAACAAGTCATCCATGGAAAAAGAAGGCCCAATTACAAAAGACCAACATTGTATATAAATTAATGTAAAGAAGACTCTTACAGTGCTCTTCTGGTGTTTTTGATCACTGGCAGCAGTCTCATCAGTGCTTCATCAGATCTTCTGTACTTCTGCAGTTCAAACTTTTCTTGAGTCTCTTCTGACATCAGGAGCGCAAACACCAGAGCAGACCACTGAGCAGAGGAGAGATTCTGTGCTGAAAGATTTCCTGAGCTCAGATTCTTTTGGATTTCCTTCACAAAGTCATCTTTCAGCTCACTCAGACAGTGGAAGAGATTGATGGTCCTTTCCACTGATTTCTCCATCTCTATTGTTTGTTTGATATAGTCAACAGTGTCTTCAACGTTCTCTGCTTTCAGTTTCAGTTTTGGCAGTAGTTCCTTCAGGTCACTCTGATTGGACTCCAGTGAGAGACCGAGAAGGAACCGGAGGAAAAGGTCCAGGTGTCCGTTCTCGCTTTGTACAGCCTTGTTGATTGCAGCCTTATGAAGTTTAAACAGTGGCTTTTTGGAGAAATTCCATTTCAGTTTTTCTCTCCAGGATTCAAGAAATGGGTTTGTTTTCTTTTCTTTGCTAATCAAAAACACATAAAGAGCAGCAAGGAATTCCTGGATGCTGAGATGTATGAAGCTGTAAACGTTTCTTGCTGAAATAGCCTTTTCCTCCTGAAAGATCTGAGTGCATAACCCAGAGAATATCGTCTCTTCATTGACATCTAGTCCACATTCCTCAAGATCTTCTTTGTAGAAAATCAGGTTTCCTTTCTCCAGCTGTTGAAAGGCCAGTTTCCCAAGCTTCAGAATAATCTGATCAAAAGACCTGGCATTGGCTTTAGGTTCAGGATCATAACTGTATTTTGCTTTCATCTGTTGCTGCTGAGTAAGTAAGAAGTTTGTGTACATCCCTGTGAGAGTTGTGGGAGTTTTGTCATCACTCTTTTGAGCCAGTAGAGGCTTAAGAACAGTGAGAGAGATCCAGCAGAAGATGGGGATGTGGCACATGATGTACAGGCTCCTGGATTTCCTTATATGACGGATGATGTTTCCAGCAACCTCAGAACTGCTATTTTTGTTGAAGTATTGCTCTTTCTGCTCATTGTTAAATCCGCGCACTTCAGTCACCTGATCAATGTAGTTTCGGGGTATCAGACTGGCTGCTGCTGGTCTGGATGTGATCCAGACAAGAGCAGAGGGAACCAGATGTTTCTTGATCAGGCTTGTAATCATTTTACTCACTGTTGTTTCTTTGTGAACATCTGTAAATCTGTCATCCTTTATAAAGCTCAAAGGGAAGCGACATTCATCCAGCCCATCAAAGATGAACATGATTTTACCATCACCTTCAGGAAGAGAGGGCAGTTCTTTAGGATCATTAAAGAAGTATTTGTGAAGCAGTCCCATTAGACTGAAATTATTTCTTATCAAATTTAGCTGACGGAACGGAAGAGGAAAAATTAAGGCAATATCCTGATTTTCTTTTCCTTCAGCCCAGTCAAGAATTAATTTAGTGACGGACACCGTTTTTCCTATCCCTGCGATGCCCATCGTCAGCACTTTTCTGTTTCGTCGACCATTATTGACTTTAAAAAGATTATTGCACTGGATCGGTGTGTCCTTGGCATCAAATTGTTTGAATTCGATCTGTCTCACCTCGTGCTCGCTCACTATTCCTCCAGTCTCATTCTCCACCACATATAGATCAGTGTAAATATCGTTCAGGTATTTCTGATGACCCGTCTGAGAATTACCAACCAATATTCGCTCACACTCCTGTTTTAATTTGTCCTTCAATCTGCGGCTGGTCTCTGTGTAATCATGAGCAGCTTTACTGTCCTCTGCAGTTGAGCCTTTGAGAAAGAGGGGAAAAAAAATCAGCAAAAAGTTATCAGATTTTCAATAAATAATAAAATCTGTATGTAAATTCTAATTTAGTCTGTGATTCCCATTACAAAAATACCCGCCGCACGTGTGGTAACTTGAAAAGTGTGTTTCTACTATATCCCAATTAATCACTTTCATACTGTAACAGTGTTTAAATGCAGTTTTACACAGATTATGCTTAAGTTGACTACATTTGTGGTCATGGAAATGCCTTAACTTATGTCAACTCACATACACACCTTGTAGGGGTGAGCAATCAAAATCTTACATCATATCACATCACAATATGAGTCATTTTTTTTTCTCGCTACCAATATATATGACAATCTAGTTAATTTTGTTTAAGATAAGGTTGTTATGATCGAAATATTTTTAATTACATGTAAATTACATTAAATTATACAGTTTAATTTAACCGTTTAATTTAATTTTCAACACCAATTGCAACCTGTAACGAAGGGAACTGGACAACGGAGTTGGGAATCCATGTGCAGGCTTTATTAAAATGAGCGTAGTCGTACAGGCAGAGGTCAAACACCAGCAAACAGATACAGGAGGGCAAGGCAAAAGAGTAATCCAAGACACAGGCAAAGGTCAAGACAGACAGCAAACGATCATAAAACAAGGAAAACAGTCCAGGGTCAAAAACAAAGGCAAGGCTAGGCAAGGACAATGAAACACGGAGACGAGGTCGGATAAAGGCTAAACAATACTCAGCAAAATGTGTGTGTTAGAGTGCAGCTTATAAAGTGTCACTGATGGGAAACAGGTGTGAGTGTGTGATTAGTTCCTAAGTGGGGAATTGTGGGAAATGGAGTCCAGAGTGAAGTGACTGCATGTGTGCAATGAAAAAGTCTTAAATGGTGAAACGGAGACCTCTGGTGGGGAGTGAGAGGAAGCAGCAGGCGATGGAAACGTGACACAACCAATATTGCTACTAGCCTAACTAACATAATTAAAAAAACAAAAAAAAGTTCTTGGCTCACTACAGTGTCACATGAGTATAACCCCAATAGATAACCACAAAATCTCTACTGCTTGACTAATTTCTATGGTTAACCATGTCTGCTGGTATATCTCCCACCCCTAACACCTTGGTTTCAATTTAAAAGTTTCTAAATTATTTTCTAATTCCCTCCAGAGCATTCAGTGGATTGTCTCCATTAGACTCAGATAATCTTCAAGCCAATAAGTTTTTAAAAGCTTTTTGACATATCAAGCCATTGACAGCTAACACACCAATTAGGACGTGAAGCTGTAGTTCCAGCATGATTTGTCCTGCTTAAAGGGGTCATGAACTGCCTTGTTTTATTGTTTTATAATGTTTCCTGGGGTGCACTTAATATATCTACATCGAAAATTGTCATAATTTAGAAAAAAAAAAGGCATTTTTCCTACCCTGATTATAGCCCTCTGATTTGAACGCTCTGTTTTAAGGGGCGTGTCTGCTGTGAGACTTCAGTGTAAATGCCCACTGCTGTGATTGGCTGACATTTTTGCATATGAAATAGCTTTAAGATCTACCACTGTTGTGTTTGGCCCTGCAGTTGCTGCTTGCTGTTACATATTCTCTTGTTTTCATGTACAGTTTCATGTATGTGTCTGTTGGTGTCGGTCAGCATCTGTCAGTGCAGTGTGAGAAAACACGACTGTTGTACCTTGATCTACTGTGTGCTTCTCTGGCTCTCTCTCTGAGGCTTTTTGTGACACTGTGTAGAGAAAGAAAAGGAGAGAAGTCAAAAATTTAAGGCAAAATATACAGATAAACTGAAGAAAAGACTAAAGCATGATTGCCCATGAGCAATAATGCCATAAAACAAACTTCATTAGTTGTGTCTCAGTAAGCACTGTTATATTGATACCATTTCCTGCAGAGCTGTAGATGTTCACTGGGCCTGTGAAGGTGTTTCCAGCAAGTAAAGGAGCATTTACAGTTGCTCCTGTTTCAGCGTTCACATCAACACCGACTTCATATTGAGCGCTGCTGCTTATCTGGTCTAGAATAGAGAGAGATTATTGAAATTTCTTAAATGACAAATTCAATATGATACACTGATATTCTTTCCTTTATTACCTTCCTTGTGTTTCATCTTTTCTTGTTCCTGCTCATCTGGTGCGTCATAGTGCGGTTCAGCAGATGCCATCGTCCTTCACTGACTCACTACTGTTGGACACGAAGAAAAAGGTCCACTTTTACCAGGCACTTTCAAAAATAAAGGTACTATTTGAAAATTTATTAATTAATTAATATTTTTTTTAAATAGTCAGTGAAAGCAGGTGTTGAACCTTCTGAAAATGTTGACTACTTGTAGAGGTCAAACTAAATATTTAGTTGGAGTATTATTTATATACACAACTCCATTTTTCCTCTAGACCAGGTGACAATTCTCCATTTTCCAAGTTAAATATATCATAATATTATATGTTATTGGTTGCTGGCAATGTTCAGGACTCAGACACACTCTCACAGTTTAAGTCTTGAATATAGACTCATGTCTTTAGCCTGGCATACACCTAACTTATGTCTTAACCTTGTAGTTATGCTGCTTTAGTCAGGTCTGCACTGTAAAAAATAAATCTCACTCCACTAACATCATCTGTTTGTCTTCAGCCTCTAGATTTCCAGCCTCGTATCCCACTATCATCATGTGTCGATTCATGACACTACAACGTACATCAGACAGACACATACATAAACAATAAATGTTCACTAAACTAACACATTAGATGATTGCAATATTAATTCTGCCACATCAGTTGGTTTTTATTCTTTTTTTTAATGAATCAAAATTAATTATATTTCTTTTTGAGGTAATTGCTACATATTAATTAGAAGCACCACAACTACTAAATAGTTTTGTCTGTCACATGGGAAATACTGAATAGACAGTCAGAAGTTTAAAGTGCAAAGTATTGAAAATCAAAATGTGTAAATAAAGCTCTGTAAAAACTTTACTTGAACTTTACTTGGTCCCATCCTATTTTAAGCATGCCTTGGTGCAAAAAACAAAGTCGTGACCCTTCAGTGTTAAATAATTATAGACCGATCTCTTTTTTGGCTAAAATAATGGGGAATGTGGTTAATCACCTTTCTACATTTTTAAATGAAAACAAAATGTTTGATACATTTCAGTCTGGTTTAAGGTCTCTGTGTTGCACTGAAACTGCCCTTCTCAAAGTATTAACTATTAACTATGACTTCAATAAACTCCTAATTGCTGCTTATTTAAGGGTTAGTTATGCTATTTTATTTAGTTAGTATGGCATTTTATGATGAACAGATATAATTGATCAGTGAACATAAACAGAAACCTGAATGAGAACAAACCTCTTGCGGAAGCTCAAATGTGCTGCGAAACACATGAATTAACCTCATTGGTTCTTGCTCGCATCAAGCAAACATGCTTGAGTTTCCATTTACCACAACTGATGTGTGAGTTGATGAATGTTTACATGTGAGTAAAAGCCTAAATTCAATCTGTTCATCACATAAAGTGATTGTGTCTCTTCAGAAAATTTGGACTAAACCGCTTGATTCATATGGATTAGTTTTACGATCTCTTTATGAACTTTTTGAAGCTTCCGTGTTTCAGTTGCTTAGCTGTCTATGGAGGGACAGAAAACTCTCAGATTCATCAAAAAGATCTTCATTTGCATTACGAAGATTTATATCCTAGTAATATGCATGCTAATAATCAACTAGTCAATAGTGAGAACTGGACCCTAAACTGAAGTGTTATTGATATTTTTGCATTTGCTCTCAAAAAAATTCAAAAGATTTTTTTTTCGTTCTTCTCTCAACCAAAGCGTTGTGACAGTTGATGGCGCTTATGGGACAGCAGAAATGCAGCCGTTACCACATTAAAGGTGGGGTATGTAGATTTTCAAAAACACTGTTTGGAAGTGAGTCGGGCCGACACCAATAACAAACGTGTAACCAATCAGCATTAGGGGGCGTATGATGGACGAGGAGAGAGAACGAGCAAGAGAGAGATTTGAAAATGAAAAAAAAAACTCAGAAAGAGAGATGAGACACAATACAAAAGCGCTCAAAAGAATATCACTGGAATGAAGGTTTATAATTGGGCAAGCGCTTTAGGACCCGCGTTTATATTAGAAAAGGCCTGAAAACAGACGCAGAGGCTGCTTTGATTCTGCTTCACATGTAAGTAACACTGGGTTTGAGTGTCATGATTGTCTGGGGCTGCTGTTCTGTTGGCAACTAACAATAAACGTAAAAAGTTTGTATTTACTCTTGTGTACGTTCATTTTTTGTGCTTCCTTGTCGTTCATTCATCGACTGTGCTTTATTACGCAAACCTGTAATAAACTAAATTAAATTACACAAATATACTTTGTTTTTAATCTCACTTTATTAACCAGTGTCTTTGCTGCTGATCTTCAATGATCTAATTCAACCTCACTATTAAGCAAAAATGACTTTAGATTAGATTTAGAAATGAGAGTGTTGACCTTCCTTCTCCTGTATCCTATTCTTCTTTGATCCAGAATGGCAGCACAGCTGAAGGGTTTGTTTGAGCTGCGCCCTCTACTGTACAGGCGTAAATATGCATTTCCTTCAGCCTAAGGCTTATTCATTTCACTTTTAGTGTGAAAGGGCCTTAACATTTGCCAATAATATAACTTTTTTTGTTGTTAAAAAACAAATAAGCAAGCCCAGCCCAGGTGAGAAAAAGTAACGCAAAAGTAATGTAATGCATTAGTTTCCATAAAAAGTAACGAAGTTACGCAAAATACATAAAAAACATAAAATAAAACAAAATACAGCTCCAAAAACAATTAAAAGCCATAGAAAATAAGTACATTTTTAAGTGAGATGTACACATCTCAATGGAGGAAACAGATCTGTTATCAGACGGAAGGGAGAGCTCAGCCTCAAACCAGAGAGTGTCAATGTGCTGCTCTTTTTGTCACTGTTTTTTAAAACACACACACACAGATTTGTTTTGCTATTTTTGTGAGGACTCTCCATAGGAGTAATGTTTTTTATACTGTACAAACTGTACATTCTCTCCCCCTACACTACCCCTACTCCTAAACCTACCATCACAGAAAACTGTCTGCATTTTTACATTTTTAATAAAACATTGTTTAGTATGTTTTTAAATCTATTTTAAATATGAGGACTCATGAAATGTCCCCATAAAACACGTTTACGTCGTAATACCTATGTCATACCCATGTCATTATACAAATTTGTGTCCTGATATGTCACAAAAACAGGCGTGCATGCACACACACACACCCCCACGCACGCACACACACCTTCCAGAAAGCAGGTTTATGTCTCGGAGAAGATGTTTCAGGGTTAGTTTACTTCAGATAAACGTCTCTAAGCTTCAGAGGTTTTCAGCACACGTGTGAAAGTACAGATTATTTGTCAAATTAAAATCATTATTATTCAGCGCTACTTTTCCCATCTCACATTTTACAGATCTGCACTCAAAAGTGAAAATATTGTATGTATTTATGAACTTCTTTTTGCAATAGAAGTTTTCTATATTTGAAAATACATGAAAACAATTAAAGAAAGATGAAACACTCACCTCAAACAATATTTGTAGACTTTTCTTTTTTTCTCTTCTGAACTGTCGTGTTGAACAGCAGCTCTGAAATTTCTTTTGCTCCCTGGAGGAAGTGAAACTGCTTTTAAAGTGTCGGTGACAGTCAGACGTCAGCAAACACACCAAGTCTTATCTGTTTTTTATTCTGAAATTTGTGTTCTCAATAAACTTGTTTTGAACATTACAGTTTTTTATACAATCACAGTTTCTCAATACTTTTTCAAAACTCTTCACACAGTGATCAGAACATCAGTCTATGTGAGCTGAACTGTGGATCATTAATCATTGCTTTGAACAAAATGCTTTCAATGACTAAAATTATGTGAATTATTTTCTCATTTAAACACAAACATCAGCAAAATTCTGAACAAAACTTAAGTTCAAATCAATAAAATAATACAAAACTGAGTAAGACTTCAGTTTGCTATTTTTCTACAATAATACCATATTGAAATATATTCTAAATCTAAAAAATGAAATGCTGTTGTAAGAAATGCAGGGCCGTCTGGTTGAGGAACGAATACTCCTCGAGCAGACAAAGGACGTTTCTGGAAATTAACATCTGAACTCTCTATTGTGAAATTAGCATCCCCAAATCACCTTTAATTGACATTTCTGTCCCTTTACCCCCTTCTTCCCCCATCTCTTCTCTCAACAAGCTGAAACCATTTGAACTTCACCCAATAATCTATATGGTTTAATTTGAACAATTATCATTCAACACTATACATGTTTGTTATCATTTGTAATGTCTCAGTGCGACTGGTACAAAGGTCTCATTCCCACAGAAGTAAACCAGAAGAGTTTAGAGATATTTTGCTTTCTGTGGAGGGCAGATCATCTACCAATTGGTCTTTCATGCAAATGGCTCTCTGCCCACAAAAATGTGTAAATTACTCAGTCTGGGACCCTGATTAATGCAAATTCCCATTGTGAACTCCTGTTTCCATTTGAAAGAAGTTCCTGTCTTGGTCTGAGTATTTAAGGAGATGTTGCAGGAGGCTCAAGGCGTGATTCTGTAGCCAGGTCGGCCCGTAACACAGTGTCTTCCAGACACTCTGCGTTATGTGTTTTCTAGTTGTCAGGTATGCATCTTTTACTCTTTATTTCTGAGCATTTGATGTGTTGTATCAAATATCTTCAAACTGATTATGTAATTGGCATGATACATTTACCTGACTAATAAATTGTTACATTTGATTTTATTCTGAATTACTCTGAAATGATTAACTCTAGTAGATTACATTAAGTCCATAACCCCACAAATCTACGCTCAGGTTAGTAATGGACTAAAGCTCAGATTAGGTGGAGCAGTGGGGCACGCCAACTGAAGTATTAGAGCTCCGACCAACACATTGGCATTAGTCATGTAGAGGTTAATAACGGGTTTTCCGAGTGTTGTTAGACCAATCTGAATAGGGGTGAGCCTCAACCTCTGATTATTGTAATATTATTCTAAGTGTACGGGGGAAACCACGGCATGAGTATATAAAGTTACCATTAGAGGAAGTTAAATTGGTCAGCTTGGTCCTATGGTAATGGTCATGACCTCTGGTTAGATATAGTCTTACTTTAATTAAGTGTGTACAGATCTATGGGGACTGGATAACATACTTTTAGAAATAAGCAAGCATGGTGCGGCGTCTAAAAGTATCAGTCAATTGCCTCAGTCTAATGACCAAGACTGACGAGTTTGTGATTAAGAGATCGTATTCCCGGCCGGTGCGAGACTCAAAAGTTATAGGAATCCGAATGAATGAGTGTAATTTCAATAAAGAGTTAAATAGAATAATCAAATGTGTAGATAACTATTATACAAATGACCAATAATCAATTGGCATTCTAACCTAAATTTGAGGTCATAATAAAATGGAGTCAGATAATAGTTTAATTGGAATTAAATTACTAAAAAGACAGAACATGCAAGAAACCTTCCCTGCCCTATGGGAATCCGTCGTTGGGCCAATTGGACGGGCCTTACACTATCAAAACAATTAGATGTAGCTGAACACATCTTTCAGTTTCATAAGTATCCATTCAAAAGGGGAAACTTCTGAGAATAATTTTGTACTGTAATGTAAACATGGATCATCTAACAAACTGCAGTGAATTACAAACAGCAGAGAGTGTCATTCTTGTTTTGTAAAGAAATTTTACTAAAGAAAACATTGTATAATGCTATCTGTTGTTTATGGAAGCTTGTTAAATAAAAAAAAGCTAATAAGAAAAAAAGGTCTTTATCTCACATTTCTGACTTTTTCTCAGAACTGCATGATATCAACTCGAGTTTATAATTCTGACATTATATTTCTGCCATTATAACAGCTCTTTTGTTTCAGATGGAAACACTGCCATTTAAATGCCACTATAATTTACCAATTACCTACGCCCAGTAATCATGTGAAAGCACTTACACATAATAATAATATATTATATATATATACATATATACTGAATAAGCATACAAGCTAAGTCAGAAAGTCAGCTTTATTTCTATAGCGCTTTATACAATATAGATTGTTTCACAGCAGCTTCACAATAGTAACAAATTCAAATTCTGCTGTAAAGCAGCTCTAACAAGCCAATGGTGTCAATATTCAGCTCAAGTCAGTTCAGTGTTGATTCAAGTTCAATAACTGTGTAAAATTCATCAGTTGTGTATACATACTGTATACACTGTATTTGTGCACATGTATGTGTGAGTGACAAACTTTTGTACACTCCACTGCACTCTGAACAAGCAAAAGACACGAGAGTAGTGTTTTACATTTTTCACATCTGTGTGTAGCTTGGCATGTACTCTATGTGGCTAATCATTTTATGTTTGTGTGTAAAGTTACTATGCAAAAATACCATTTTTAGAATAATTAAAATAGTTTTGAATGAAGTGTTTGCCTTTGAAAGATATGTGTGACGTTTTGCATGTTGTGTGTGTTGTGGTTTTGTGTGTACACTGTAAACACGAATAAGTTGGGCTAACTCAAAAAATTTGAGGTAATCAGTTACATCAAATTTTTTGAGTTATGATGTTCCCAATTTTAAGTAAGCAGAACTATCAAGTTTTGAGTTTGTAGTACTCATGCATGTTAATTTCTCCTAACTTGAAGTGCTGAGTTAGCTAACTCATACATTTTGATAGCAATTAACTTTAAATATTTAGTTTACTTTTTTATTTTGAGTTCTTGCGAATCAAACAAGTTCTTAACTTCACTGTAAACCCTAAGAAAATACAGAAAATGCCAACTTGTTAATTTGCTAACATGTTAACAATAGCATAGTATAGCACTTACTAAATAAGTACAGCATCTTAAAACATGTAACTTACCTGCTCTCAAACCAAGCCGCAAGCGCTACTTGTCACCATGATGGTAACTCTCTAAAAACCCACATTAACAGAAACTATTCTAATTTAGCATAACAAAACATTAATCACTACTAAATCTTTTTAGATTTAGATCTTTTTTAGATCTAAATCCCTTACCATTAATCGTGCACAAAAAACATTATATAAAACTTAATTTTAGCATTTACTCTCGCTTTCGAGTGCCAGGGGCAAAGCATGCCCAGTTTCAGTTAAACTTAAGTTAGTCTAAATTAAAAGAAATGAGTTCATAAAACTCAAAACAATAAAACTAAAGAACAAAAAAAATAAAGTTCAGTTTACTTGAAATATGTCAGTGCTGTGAACTCAAAAGAAAAAGAAAGTTCTAAATACTCATAGCAGTTAATTTAACTGAACTAATTTGTTCAATTTAAGTTTGTCCTACTCAAACCAATTAAGTATTTTGAGTGTTCGGGTTTACAGTGTAGAGATTTCAGAAATGGAGCCATAGTTTCAAAAACTGTGTGGGAGCAATTTGAAAAAACTGACGTAGTTACAGTTTAGTTACGATTGCTTACACACTTTAAAATTGCTTACACACTTAAAATTGCTTACACACTTAAAAAAATAACACAAAGGTACTGAAACCATACACTCAAGGAGCAAAACCTTAGCCCAGATCTGCACAACTATAAGCACATTCTCAGCCTCACACTTTTTTTAAAACACTACACACATTGTTTTGCACAACACTAAACACACTTCTCTACATTAGACACAGAAATCTAACATAATGTCACTTCTTTGCCATTTCAAGAAACTGCTTTCCAAAATACCACCCCTATAAACCAATTGATCAAACATGGCCGTCAGGTCGGCAGACACTTAGGTGCTTAACTGTAAACTCAACAATCAGGTGCAAGTACTATAGAAAAGCAAAAGGTGAGTTTATGTGTCTTCAACAAAATGGAAGGCAATGTTGTAGTAAGAGGGAGAGGGAGAAACACCATTGGCCACAGAGCTATTTTGAATGTCCCGGGACAATGTGGTGGTAACATCACAATGTATGTTGCAATCACACAGAATGGGGTCCTCCACCAGCATGCCAACTTAGGCCCTTACAACACGGCCCACATATTCACATTTTAGAAAGACTACACAAAATCATCACAGCAGAAGACCAAATGGATGCAGAGCAGATGAGATACATTGTCAAATGGGACAATGTAAATTTCCACCTATCTGCTCTGGTCCAAAACTGGTTTCATTAGCATCCACAATTTTCACTCCAATACATCCCACCATACTGTCCCACTGACCCTTCCTTAAACTCATTGAGGATGGTTTTTGTTTTTTGGCATGGAAGGTTTACAATCTCCAGCCCTATGTCAGGATACCCCTCATTCAAGCCATGGAGAAGGCCTGACCTAACTGATGCAGGGTCTGTGCAAGGATGGATTCGCCTTTCAAGAAGATTCTTCCCTCGCTGTCTTGCGTGAGAGGACATCGCCTGTGATGTGGATGAAGTGCTATGGCCAGATCCAACTAGGCCAAGAGATGATGCTTAGGTGTTTTTTCTATATTTTTTTTTTTTTATAATTTAAAATCATGCTTTTGTTTTGTCTCCACAAATGTTTTTGTTCGTGTAATATATTGTATTTAGAATAAGTTTTGATTTTCAGTGCAAAATGCAACCTTTGGAAAGGCATTGATGTATTGAATGGTTTTACAATGTGGTGAGAAATAAATATTTTCATCAATGTGCAGTACTGATCTTGTGTGTTTTGTTTGTTTGTTTGTTTTTTTGTCAATATATTCATGTACTTTACTCTAACAATATCTCTGAAAAAATCAAACCCATAGACTATATCATTAGAAAAGTATAAAAGTGTTTAAGATTGAGCACAGCAGTGTGTAAATGAATCAAACAGAATCAGACTGTATGAACCATGTGTGCTCCATACGGTGTCAAAGTTGGGTTTTGTTAAATTAATGTAAAGTTTTGAATGAAGTGTTTCATTTTGCAAAAGAAATGAGGTGTTCTGCTACTTGTGTGTGTGGATCTGTGAATTGTGTGTGGTGTTTTGACAAAACGAGCCTTGTTTTTAAAATTGTGCTTAATCGTAAAAAACTGTAAAACGAGTGTTTCGCCCATTACTGTAAATATCACTTCACTTCAGCCATAGGGGTTGGGTGCCACTGTTTATTTATTTATTTATTTATTTTATGAACACATAGTTTTCTCTTGTTTTTTTGGTTAGTTAAAGGGTCAGTTCAGTCCCTGTATTTTTTAGACATTTTATTTGTTAGGGTAGTAAGTTTTCTTTTGGGAAAAAGACTCAGACTTTGCTTCCTTTTTGATTTTGGGTGCTGATAGTGACAATTATAAGGCAAAAATGAAAAATAATTTTATTTATGTTATTCTCCTGGACCCTAAACCTGGGACGTAACAGTGTGTAGAGTTACTATGCAAAAATACCATTTTTAGAAGAGTTAAAATAGTTTTGAAGGAAGTGTTTGCTTTTGCAAGATATGTGATATGTCCAAGTTGTGTGTGTGTTTTGTGGTTTTGTGTGTAGAGTTTTGAGAAATGGAGCCATAGTTTCAAGAACTGTGTGAAAGCTTTAAAAAAACTGTAACTGAGGTGTTAAGTTGAGAATTGGTTAGGTCACTTTTTCAAAACCCTTCACACAGTTCTTCTAAGTATGGAGAAGTGTGTCCTAGTGATTGCAAAACAAACAAACAAAAAAACACTGTAAATGTGCATCAAGTGGGTCAGTATACGTTTTCATTTTACCTTTCAATTTGAAATGAAATAAGCAGAAACAAGAAAACTATGTCTGTTCGAAAGCCCGGGTTCCCTGCGCTACTTCCCATCAGTCATCATCAGCAGAGAGAGCGACTCAGGGGAAGGTGTGAACGGGACTGTGTGTGCAGAAGTGTGCTTCAATAAACAAATGTAAGTTGCCTGTTCATCAAGTAAATGATAAATGTTGGTTAAGCAGTGTTAAGGTGTGAATACAATGTGAATACATGACGCCGCTGCTCTTAGAGCGCGTGAGGACTGAATAATGGATCGGATCCGGGCAGTCTTAAAGGGACAGCATCCAAATTTACCTGCTGTCATTATTAATGCTAATCAAACAACAAAAAAGAGAGAAAATCTCTCCCTGCTCACTTTTGTAACTTTAATAACAATAAATGTATATTTTTAAGACTATGTATTATTTCTATACATTTGATTACTTTATACATTTTATGTAGTATTTCTAGTTTTTCAGGTGGGTCCATTTCATTTGTGTCTTTGTTCTATTGGAGTTTGTTTTCTTTGCTCTTTATCAGTTTATTTGTCTTCAGGAAGCTTGAGAGTTTTTTAGGCTAGTATTAATTTTTTTTAATGATATTGAAAATTACTCATACCGTGATATAAGATTTGGGTCATATCGCCCTCTGTCCGATCGTTTAATCTACACTGTGTTACGTCCAGGGGGTACGTAGGATCTTATCTTATTTATATATGATTTATGTGCTAAGTGGGGCCTGTTTTGCTGTGTGTGCTCTGTGTTTTTCTGTTTCAGAACAGCTGAATTGAGTTAGTTCAATTGACTCTGAGTTAAGCGTGTACACCACGACTATGAAAAGCCATCATCAATGGAGCTCTGATATTACGATTCTATATCTGTCTGGTTCAGCTCAGCTACCAAATCTGACCTCAGAAGACTACAGAGGGTAGTCCGGTCTGCTGAGCGAATCATTGGTACAACCCTCCCCATTCTCCAAGAACTGTACTTATCCAGAGTGAGAAAAAGGGCAAAGAAAATCACTCTTGTTGCTCCTATTATCAATAGCTCCTTAGCAAATGGAATTGTACCAGCCACTTTCAAACATGCCATAGTCCAACTACTGTTAATTCAATTCACATTTTTTGGGCATCCCAAGATAAAATAAAAACAAATCGAAAATAATTAGCGTAGCTGCTGTTCATAACATTAACCAATGATAATCATGTGCATTTGATGTGATATAACTGGTGTACAAGGATATGAGATGTATTATGTGAATGCTTGGCTAAAGAGATGCATCTTTAATCTAGATTTAAACTGGGTGAGCGAGTCTGAGCCCCGAACATTATCAGGAAGGCTATTCCAGAGTTTAGGAGCCAAATGTGAAAACGCTCTCCCTCCTTTAGTGGACTTAGATATCCTAGGTACAACCAAGAAGCCCAGAGTTTTGTGATCTTAAAGAGCACGATGGATTGTAGGGTTATAGGTCAGTAGCAATACTTTATAATCGATACGGAACTTAATAGGTAACCAGTGTAGAGATGATAAAATTGGTGTTATATGATCATATTTTCTTGGCCTGGTAAGAACTCTAGCAGCTGCATTTTGTACTAATTGTAGCTTGTTTATTGAGGAAGCAGGACAACCAGCTAGTAATGCATTACAGTAATCTAGTCGAGACGTCATGAATGCATGAACTAATTTTTCTGCATCAGAAATAGATAACGTTCCATAGCTTAGCAATGTTTCTGAGGTGGAAGAAGGCTGTTTTTGTAACATATAAAATATGATTTTTGAAGTTCACGTTGCTGTCTAATATAACACCCAGGTCTTTAACTGTCGAGGATGAAGTAACAGTACATCCTTCTTAATGCAGATGGTAGTCTGAGAGATTTTTGGTTCAATAAGTAATACCTCAGTTTTATCTGAATTTAACAGAAGAAAACTACAGGTCATCCAACATTTTATTCCTTTAAAACACTCTGTCAGCTTAGATAACTTAGAGATTTCATCTGGTCGTGTTGAAATATATAACTGAATATCACTGGCATAACAGTATAAAGTAATTCACATTAAGACAGAAGGGTGTTATATATCTGTTTGTGACTGTAAAAATCTGTGAAAAAAGTTTCAAAGATGAATTTCATATTCACAAAGGACAAAAAAGAACAACTGAACTAAAGCAAAGTAGATGGTGCAGCTACAGGAGTTTATATGTATAAGAAAAAAATAAAAAGACAAACAAGTCAAAATTATAAAGAGGTGAAGACTGCAAATTAAGGTGGACAATCACATTTGGGCCACATTCAGCTGTGGCGTGAACGTAGCCTTACTTTCACACAGATACGAATTTTCTGGTGCCATTTTAAACCTCCGAGCCATTTAAATCTCTTTCCACACAACGAACACAAATGTGGTCTCACATCTGCATGACTTTTCTGGTGTATCTGTAAGTGTGATGGCAAAAGAAATTTTTTATTACACTGATCACAACTAAATAGCCTTTCTTCAGATTGAATGCACTGAACATTTTTGAAATTGCTCCTTTTTCTAATCGTCTTTCCACTCTCAGAGCACGGCAACTTCTTTCCACAACAGTTTTGCACGTGACGTTTCAGGTCTCTTTTATACGTGAAACTCTTCTCACACTGAAGACACTTGAACGGTTTCTCTCCGGTGTGAAGCCTCATGTGAATGTCAAGTGCTATTTTCGTACTGAAAATCTTTCCACACTGTTGACAAATAGAACAGTTTTCTCTTGAGTGAAGCCTCGTGTGGAAAGTAAGGGTTGTTTCCCGCGTAAAACATTTTCCACACTCTAGACACATGAATGGCTTCTCTCCTGTGTGAGTTTTCATGTGAGCCTTAAGATTTCCTTTGTTTGAGCATCTCTTCCCACACTGTTTGCAGACGTAAGGGTTCTCAGCATTGTGAATTCTCGTGTGGTCTATAAATGTTTTTTCATATGCGAAGCTCTTCCCACACTGTTTGCAGGTGTAAGGAGTGTCATCACTGTGACTTATCAGGTGTGCATCAAGGGTTGATTTAAGTCTGAAACTCTTTCCACACTGATCACATGTGAATGGCTTCTCTCCAGTGTGAATTGTCATGTGATTTTTAAGACCTCCTTTGTGCGAGAAGCGAGTCCCACACTGATCACATGTGAAAGGCTTCTCTCCAGTGTGACGTCTCATGTGGGAATCAAGGTGTGCTTTATATGAGAAGTCCTTCCCACACTGTTTGCAGGTGAACTGCTTCTCTGCAGTGCGACGTTTCATGTAAGTGTTGAGGCTTATTTTACAACTTAAATCGTTCTCTCCCGAGTGTTCTTTGTGCATGTGGGAATAAAGATGAATTTTTTGTTTGAAGCTCTTCCCACACTGGTCACATTTGAACGGCTTCTCTCCAGTGTGAACTCTCATGTGGGAATTAAGTTGAATTTTTTGTCTGAAGTTCTTTCCACACTGATCACATTTGAACGGCTTCTCTCCAGTGTGAACTCTCATGTGGGAATTAAGGTTTCCTCTGTGAATGAAGCTCTTTCCACACTGTTGGCATGTGTAAGGCTTCTCTCCAGTGTGAATTTTCATGTGCACTTTAAGGTTTTGTTTATGATTGCAAGTCTTTCCACAATGAGAGCAGGTGAAGACACTGTTAGATTCAGTCTTCTGAACTTTTTTTCGTGATGAAGTTGTTTCAGTCTGTACGGATTTTTCATATCGATCTTTCTCTTCTTTTTCTTTCAGTTGTCGATTCTGTTTTTCCAGTGCCATGAGGTCTAAAGCGAAAATAAATACAAGTTAACAGCAGTTTAATTGTTCAAAGCGAAGATAAATCAAAAACAAACATTATGCAACAAAACTGTGTTATTTTAGACTAGTCCTGAATCTGCCATTCAGGTCTAAAATATCAGAAAAATATAGTCCTCTTCACTATGCTCTGGTACTTGTGACCAATTTCAGTCATGATTTAAAGTCCCCCTGTGGTGAAAATCAAGTTTTTAATGTATGTTTGTTGTTTGTAATATGAATTTGCACATGGTTTGTCTTAAGTCAACACCATTGCTGAGTATTTTCTGTTTAAAACTGCAGCAATCTAAAGACAGTTTCAAAAAAGCGGTCTGAAATTACTGATGTTTGTGAAGTCACACCTTGTAACCAAGTGGATCTCTGAGCTTGTGCGAGTGAGTGGAGGTGGGGCTTATTAGCATATTTATAGATCCGCATATTTTAAATGAAGCAAGGGTGTAGAGTTACATTCAGGCTATTTTTAAATTTGGTGATAAAAGATGAGTTTTAAGGGATAAAATGATTGACTACAGTTGAACTTTAAGCAGCATAATTCATTAAAGTGATACGGTGGTGTGAATTGATTTTTTATTTTTTTGCATGTTTGTCACACTTTAATGTTTCAGATCATCAAACAAATTTAAATACGAAGATAACACAACTAAACACAACATGCAGTTTTTATTATGAATGGAACACAAAATCCAAACCCACATGGCCCTGTGTGAAAAAGTGCTTGCCCCCTAAACCTAATAACCGGATGGGCCACCCTTAGCAGGAACAACTGCAATTAAGCGTTTGCGATAACTTGTAATGAGTCTGTTACAGCGCTGTGGAGGAATTTTGGCCCACTCGTCTTTGCAGAATTGTTGTAATTCAGCCACATTGGAGGGTTTTCGAGCATGAAGCGCCTTTTTAAGGTCATGCCACAGCATCTCAATAGGATTGAGGTCAGGACTTTGTCTAGGCCACTCCAAAGTCTTGTTTTTCTTCAGCCATTCAGAGGTGGACTTGCTGGTGTGTTTTGGATCATTGTCCTGCTGCAGAACCCAAGTTCACTTCAGCTTGAGGTCAAGAACAGATGGCCGGACATTGTCCTTCAGGATTTTTTGGTAGACAGCAGAATTCATGGTTCCATTTATCACAGCAAGTCTTCCAGGTCCTGAAGCAGCAAAACAGCCCCAGACCATCACACTACCACCACCATATTTTACTGTTGTATGATGTTCTTTTTCTGAAATGCTGTGTTACTTTTACGCCAGACGTAATGGGACACACACCTTCCAAAAAGTTCAACTTTTGTCTCGTCAGTCCACAGAGTATTTTCCCAAAAGTCATGGGGATCATCAAGATAAAGGCTTGTCTCAGTTGTCTCTATGTTCTTTTTGGTCAGCAGCGGTTTTCGTCTTGGGACTCTGCCATGCAGGCCTTTTTTGCCCAGTCTCTTTCTTATGGTGGAGTCATGAACACTGACCTTAACTGAAGCAAGTGAGGCCTGCAGTTCTTTGGATGTTGTTGTGGGGTCTTTTGTGACCTCTTGGATGAGTCCTCGCTGTGCTCTTGGGGTAATTTTGGTCGGCCGGCCACTCCTGGGAAGGTTCACCACTGTTCCATGTTTTCGCCATTTGTGGATAATGGCTCTCACTGTGGTTCGCTGGAGTCCCAAAGCTTTAGAAATGGCTTTATAACCTTTTCCAGACTGATAGATCTCAATTACTTTCTTTCTCATTTGTTCCTGAATTTCTTTGGATCTCAACATGATGTGTAGCTTTTGAGGATCTTTTGGTCTACTTCACTTTGTCGGGAAGGTCCTATTTAAGTGATTTCTTGATTGCGAACAGGTGTGGCAGTAATCAGGCCTGGGTGTGGCTAGACAAACTGAACTCAGGTGTGATAAACCACAGTTATGTTTTAACAGCGGGGGGCAAGTTTTCCCTTCATAATAAAAACCTTCATTTAAAAACTGCATGGTGTGTTTACTTGTGTTACCTTTGATTCATATTTAACTTTGTTTGATGAACTGAAACATTAAAGTGTAACAAACAAGCAAAAAAATAAAAAATCAGGAAGGGGGCAAGCACTTTTTCACACCACTGTACATGACCTGCTTTTGGCATCTAATCATGAGTACATCTTTCTTCTAGATCACAACTTTCTTTTGGATATCTTGAGAATCATGTTTTCATTTGTCGTTAAGGATTAGCAAGGTTTAGGTCAAATCTATGCCAATACTTTCTGTAAACAAATAGACATTTCATCAAACACAATTATGGAGTGAAGCAGGGCTCAGTATTAGGCCGTCTGATTTTCTCCTTGTATATGAGCAACATTATCATTAGTTCACACTATGTTTTGCCAACGAAACTCAGACAGTTGTGCGTTTTCATCACGTTGTGAGGACATGTAAAACCAAGTTAGCAGAAAGTATTGTTAATTTTGCAGCTGTATCAATCAACTGATAATATCGACGAAAAACATAATTGATAATGAAAATAATCACCAATTAATTGTCAGTACAAGGACAAAACATCCTCCAATAGCTATGATTCATCACCCTGTTTTTATGTGCATTTTGAAGTATCGCATCGGAAACAAGGGATGGAAATGCCAAATATTGAATAAAAATCGAATTAATTTGCTAAAAAGTTTTTACACTCATTTGAGGTGGTTTTTGACTTGTGCGAAAAAGAGTTAATGCAAATAATGGGAGATGGAAACTCTTTTGCTGAATAAATTCTGACGTAGCGAACATTAAACCCACGTGACTAATCGTAATCGACTGTTTCCACTGATGGTGCTGTACCAGAAAACGTTGATTCTGGTATGATGCATTAATTCTGGATGTACCGACGCTCGTTATATTTATGTATATGCAATGCATTTTCCCCTCAGAGCTCGCCGTGGATAGAGTCATGTGCACTTTTGTACTGGATGAATGTGGTGAATTTTTCAGGCTTGTCTTCTCATGTGTATGACGCTTCATAAAGTCAAAGAGTTCAGACGGTTCTTGTTTATTGTTTTCTTATTCATAAGTGTTTAGGAAAACCTTTCACGAACGCTCGGTCACAGTATTTTATTTACTGTTGGTTACTAGGTTACCAATACCACAATAATCCGCTCTAAAAACTTGATGGAAATGCACCTAATTCGCATTTTTCTTTTCTTTTTTTGGGAACTTTGAAAAGATTCACTTCACGTTGGGATGGAAACCCTGCTAATGTCAAGAGGAGCCAGAGATAACACTTAACAACTGAAACTCTCTCCATACTGATGATATATGAAACAGTTCTCACCTGAGTGTTTTCTCTTTTTGTGGCATGTAAGGTTTAGTTTACGTGCGAATCTCTTTCCACAATGATCACATGTGAACGGCTTCTCTCCAGTGTGACTCATCATGTGGAAATCAAGGCTTGTTTTCTGAATGAAACTCTTTCCACACTGATCACAAGTGTAAGGCTTCTCCCCAGTGTGATTTCTCATGTGGAAATCAAGGCTTGTTTTCTGAATGAAACTCTTTCCACACTGTTGACATGTGAAAGGCTTCTCTCCGGTGTGAATTTTTATGTGCCTTTTAAGGTTATGTTTCGTAGTGAAACTCTTTCCACAATGCGAGCAGGTGAAGTCACTGTTAGATTCTGTCTTCTGAACTTTATTTAGTGAAGTTGTTTCAGTCGGTATAGATTTTTCTACATCCATGAAATCATGTCTCTTATATTGATCTTTCTCTTCTTTTTCATTCATTTCTTGATTCTTTTCTTTGAGTGCCATCAGGTCTAAAGCAAAAAACAAAACAAACACAAGTTAATGGCAGTTTAATGGCTCAAATCAATAGACATACATCAAAACCAACATTCTGATATTTTAATAAGAATCTAATGACCGAGTTCAGATTTGAGAATGAAACCAACCTGATTGTTCCTCATTATCATCTTGTTTCACGCTGAAAGTTTCTTTAATCCTCATCTCATTACTCTCCTCTTTAATAAACACCATCTTTCTTTGTTCCTCAGTATTATCATGTTTCACACTGAATACTTCTTCAATCTTCATGTCTTCACTCTCCTCTTTAATAAACTCCATCTTTATAATAGTGTGGCACGTGGATCTCAGTCGCTGTATCAGGAGTTTTTCTGTGTGTTTGTCCTGTTTAAGATGAGAATAATTAACAGAAAAACGCATCCAAGCTAAATCTCTGGGTGCTGTAGTGATGTGAGTACTAAAACTAACCACTAGGTGTCAGTAGCGTTACACTTACCTGTAGAGTGGGCAGATTTCGAGTCAGAGTAGATGTGCTGTTGCTTTTCCAGGGCCCGACCTGAAATAAAAGATAAGTTTGTTACAAAACTGTTTCTTTACTGGATTAAGAAACATTGGTACTTTACAATTAGGTTCATTAGTTAACTATATTAGTTAACATGAACTAATAATGAACTGCACTTATACAGCATTTATTAATCTTTGTTAATTTCAACTTTACTAATACATTATTAAAATCTTGTTAACATTAGTCAATGCACTGTGAACTAACATGAACAAACAATGAACAACTGTATTTTCATTAACTAACGTTAACGAAGATTAGTAAATATCCAGTAACAAACGTATTGCTCATGGTTAGTTCATGTTAGTTAATCCATTAATGTTTAACTAATGAACCTTATTGTAAAGTGTTACCGAAACATTACATGGTACCAGAAGTGGTGATGATCACCAACACTGATAGTCGTCATGGAAAGTGTTAAGCTACCTGATGCGGTGAACTGGACTGGACTGGACTGGCGAACGTTTAAACAGAGATTCGCGCTGCACCTGCAAGCAGTGGGCCTTGATTAAGCATCAGATGCGCAAAATTGCATTGCTACTCACTGTCGCGGGACCTCAGTCAATAGAGTTGTTTAATAAGTTTTTAATAAGTTAATAAGTTTTGTGCGGAAGTGACAGTTCAACTGTAGCTGCAGTTCCAGTAACAGAAGATGCAGAATGAGTAAACTGAGGGTGCGTTCACACCTGTAGTTCGGTTTGTTTGGTCCGGACCAAAAGGAAAAATAACATTTAGTCCTGGTCCGATTAGCGTTCAGATTGGCGATTTTATCACCGAACCAAAAGATGCCGAACCTAAAGGCATAGGGATACGTTCACAACCTAAGTGGTCGGATTTTAGGACGTATTGCCTATTTTGAGACGGAACTTTCTGAACATCCAAAACAATGCTGTGTGCTGAGATAAATGCGCTTGTTTTGTGTTCATAGCCTGCATATGATGGTATTTTGGCCTGCTGGGAACTCGTGAAGAGCTTATAAAATGTGTAAAGGAGTCAAAACAGTGGCGGGAATCCATCCCGAACTCACAACAAACTCACAACTATGACAAAAAAAACCGATATGCGTGAGGATTCTGTCCTTTTTAGGGTCTCATCTTCCCGTTTTTGGTTCGTTTACATGTCTTTGGTCTGTGTTGCATTCATATATCATTCGAACCGCACCAAAGTTCGCTTGGAAGCGGACCGAGACCCATCTTTTCAGTGGTCTCGGTCCGCTTGTTTGGTGGCAGCGTTCACACATGTTCAAATGAACCGCACTAACAGAGCAATTGCACCAGAGTTCGTTTTAATCCAACTAAACATGACATGTGTGAACGCACCCTGAAACAGCCAAAGGAGAAAGAACTGTTTAACTGTAAGGGTGTACTCACACTAGGCGCTCGTGCCCGAGCACATTTGACCCCCAAAGTCCAGGTGGTTTGACTAGTGTGATCGCTCTGTTCCGTGCCCGGGTGCGGTCCGTTTAGCCGTCCCTGGCCCGCTTGGAAGAGGTGGGCCAGAGCACGGTACGGATGCAGTGAGAGCGCTAACAGCTACTATTCTTGTGTGCGCTACTGTCATCATTATGACAGCAAACATCTTTATTACCACTTTGATAGTACACTTTTCAATTAATGTAATTAATTTGAGTATTTGGGTTTATTGCAGGTCTGGATGATGATTGATGAAAAGGAACTGTAGTTTGCAAGTAAAGCTGCAAATTCCTAAATTAACAATAAATAATAATCTTCTGATACGTGCAGCATAATCAAATGAAAATCACTGCGTGGCATAAATTGTAAATCTATTATTAGGTAGTATCTTTCATTCTAGAAGTGCAACTTCTTCCTGAGTCTCTCCATCAGTGTCGACTCCGGTTTGAACAATGTAAGGCTGAACACCGTTACTGACAATCCTCATTTTGGCTGCGTGAGATTCTCCAGCTTTGTTGTTGTTGAGCGACCGAAGCGCGAGCTGTTAAAGCTCCGCCCTCTTCTGGAAAGGGGGCCGGGAGCAGCAGCTCATTTGCATTTAAAGGGACACACACAAAAACGGCGTGTTTTTGCTCACACCCAAATAGGGGCAAATTTGACAAGCTATAATAAGTGATCTGTGGGGTATTTTGAGCTGAAACTTCACAGACACATTCTGGAGACACCAGAGACTTACATTACATCTTGTAGAAGGGGCATAATAGGTCCCCTTTAACATGCGACCTGTATCAGCATTGAAAAGACAAGTGTAAACGCGTTTGTGATATGAATGTTATCCGTTCAACTTGTCCTGGTTCGGAGGGAGTCGAGGATGCACTGTGATCGGATCTTAGTATAAATTAAATGCAGTTCATCTGTCGTATCTGCATTCACAGGGTTACGTCATTATTTCTCCTCCTCTTTCCTGAACTGTAAATATAGTGGAAAGTTTGCCTTTGCACCTGAAAGAAACCATTCATTCTCTGTAAAGAATGCACATTTTTTTCCACCACAGCTGGCAACAATCTCAGATCCATACGTTTCTTTCTACTGCTTCCATTACAGCATCTATATCCACCTTATTACTATTTGCAACCACCTCATTTTGTGAGATTTGTAAAATCTCCACTTCAGGAAAACCCTCAACTTCGACTTTGCACAGGGCCATCCTCTGTAGACTTTTTTTTTTTTTTTGCACAAGAAAGAGAGATCCGTTCAGTTATCCAGATACAGAAGCCACTTGATGTTGACAAGTGTAAACGCACCGTGTCCGGACTGATGATCTGATCTGTTTAATTGCATGTTAATGCCAAGTGTAAACGCAGCCTATGACATGGAGCTAATTTACACTCAAGAAAAGTACCTAGTTCTGGCAGATGCTCTGGAAAACATGATGAAGTTTCACAGAGGATGATGTGACTCAACATGTGAACATGGTAGCTGAAGCTCTATCCTTGCTCCTCCGAGCTTTATAACGGTTGTGAATGGGGGGGCTGCATTTTGAACCCCCAAAAAATGCATCCATCCATCATAAAAGTAACCCATATGACTCCAGTGGATTAATAAAGGCCTTTTGAAGCAAAGCGATGGGTTTTTGTAAGAAAAATATCTATATTTAAACCTTTATTAACTATAATAACTAGCTTCCGACAGACGGCCGAATGCATAGATTTATGGCGGAAGAGTGACCTCTGAGCCGAAGCAATAACGAACACTGAAGCTCAGAGGATAGAGCAAAACAAAACACCGGTAACGAATTAGAAGTCTAAAATGAGAAATTATAAAGAGAAATGTTTGAAGATTTCGATATAAGAGAGTTTGTTGCCCAGCTCTATTTGTTTGAATTGCGCGAGGCGTCATACATCGCGTCACGGGTTACTCATTTGCCGCAAGTCGACTTACCCAGTATGAGTTAGGTCGTCTGCCGAAAGCTAGTCATTTTTGTTTTAAATATGGATATTTTACTTAGAAAAATGCATCACTTTACTTCAGTAGGCCTTTATTAACCACCTTGAGTTGTATAGATTACTTTTTTTTATGGATGGATGCATTTTTTTTGCTTCAAAACACGTGTTTAAAACACATCTAGCCCATTATAGGCGCAGTCAAATGGAAAAGCAGAGAAAGAAGATCAGACTCTTGTTGAGCTGAATTACCGTGCTTCTCCACTGGAACATGTGTGTCTCCTGCGGAAATCCTGATGGGCTGCAGATTACCAACCACACTTCCTTTCTTCCTAGCAACATCGAACAAGAACAAACACCTGAAAAGGAAACAAAAACACCTGAAAAGGAAACAAAAGCACCATAAGAAATGCCTTCAGGTTTAATTCACAGATACTGAGAAGATCAAAGCTCACAGGATAAGAGTACAGTGCTTGCTTAGTGGTTAACTAACCTGTAAGATTACATAATTAGTTGTAATAACTTCGTCTAAAGGAAAAAAGATGTAGTGATAGAGTGTATTTGTAGATGTGAGCACTAACACTAGCCACTAGAGTGAGAGTTAATGGACTTAAATGACTAAAAACACTCAAACTAGCGCTACAAACTCATAAAAGAACACAAACTATACAGAACTCTTAATATTTGGGCATTTATGTTTTACATTTTCACGAACACATTTGCTATTGGTTAGTAAAAGCCATCATTACACGTTTGTGTTTGTTGGATTTGAATTTCGATTCACTGAATCATTTTGCAACATTTTATTTTTACTCAAGAGTTTCATAAAGCTCATTTCTTGCCTGAATTCGTGTTTATGCTAAACTAATTCACGATACATCGCTTGTAAAAGCTATAAAGTTGCCTGAATTGGTTGCATTGACATAAATACTTTAAACACTTAAAATACAAACCTTTCTTCAGCTGAATCACAACTGATGTTTACTAGGAGCGCAGCGCAGCCTTGTGATGTCACACAGCCATGCCAAAATAAAAGTCCCGTTCACACGCTGCTGCTGTCTAAAATCACAGAAGTGCACAGAAAATTTAAAATAGATGTCAGAGTTGATTTCTTGGTGAAATACATATTTAAAGTACTTAGTGTGAGATTCTGTCTAAAAGGCAAAACTTTAATATCTGAGTGTAGAAACCATAATGACAAATGTTATTTACAAGTAAAATATATAATAAAATATACAGTATAGTGTGTGATTATTTTATATAATACGGTTGCGTTGATAGCCATTCTGACATTTTTAGTGGTTCTGGATAAGGCACAGTGTATTTTTTTTTTTTTTTTTTTTTTACAGTTTTGCCTTTTGTTTTTTGGCAGATTTTCTATTTTCTGCACATCAATGTGACAACATGTTTAAATATGTATTCCTCTGACCATTTTATTATCTCTATTTTTATTTATTTATTTATTTTTGAATATATGCAAGTTTTAGGCCCAGTTTCACAGACAGGATTTAGACTACGCCAGGATTAGGTCTTATAGTTCAATTAGGATATTTAAATAGCTTTTATAAACGTTCACTAGAAAAAAAACATTACTGGTGTGCATCTTGAGACAAAACAATGGCACTACATATTTTAAGATCTGTCAGTACAAGTTTCTAACAGTTAAAACAGCTCAAACATGCATTTTAGTCTGGGACAAGCTTAAGCTAGAGTGTTAACGGGACTTTTGTTTTGGTATGCCCATGTGACGCCATAAGGCTGCGCCACGCTGCTGCTCTGTTGTGATTCACTTAAGAAAGGTTTGCGTTTTTAATCATTTAAAGTGTTTAAATCTGTGCAAACCGTTCTGATAATTTTAGTTTTTACATCAATTGTAAAACGAAAGCTTTTTGAATATAACATGGTAATGCTTTATCAAACACGTTATTTCTGTGAGTATCCAAACATGAGTGACAGAAAAGATGCGTCTCATTTCGTTCCCTGAATCAGTGAATCAGTTTATTTTTAGTTACTTCTGTGATAATTAATTTAGCCTATATATTAATATACTTGTTTATTTATTTCTTTATTTAAGTATTTACTTCTATCGCGGGAAATGATAATCGCGATCCATCATTTTTCGAGCAGAGATGGAGATAAAGAAAACCAGACAAACAGAAAATACGACTCACTTTGCAAACTTTGCACAAATTATGCCAGTGAATGAGTCTTAAATCACAGTCAGTTATTCTCTACAGACAGTGGAAGTGTTATGATCGTGGGAAAAATAGAAAAATTAATACTTCTTTTTTTTGTAAGTCAGTGTTTGAAATAAAGCTGCTTTTGATTTTCATCAATTACTGATTATTGTTTTGTTCGGGACGTGATAAAGACTTATTATATGACTAATAAGAATATTAATAATGATTTGCTGTGGTTTCATTAACTGACAAATAAAATGACATTTATTTATAAAGCACATTTAAAAAACAACAAACGTTGAACCAAAGTGCTGTACAATTAGGAAAATACAGTAAAAGAAACAGGAAAAACCCCTGCAATTAGCTCAAATTAACAGAGTAAGACAGCAAGAGATAGAATTGCGCTTTTTCCCTGTTTGCGTGATGACGTTACGTTAGTACAGAGTGTAATTATGCTACATTTATAAACAATGATTCAAAGCAGAAACAATCATGTTGAAGAGACCATCTGAGATCGTGAAGTCTTCAAAAAAACTGAGAAAAGAGCAGAGTTTTTCTGAATCGGGACCACAGCTGTTCTGCAAGGTCTGTCAAGAAAGACCACCTGCGATGATCACCTGAAGTCATGAGAAACAAGGAGAAGCTACAATTTATCCTTACAATGTACTATAGCAAGTGCAGCACCATCATCAGATGCAAGGCATGAGTTTGTAGAAGACTAAGTCGTGTGAGCAGAGGCTGATATCCCGCTCGAGAAAATGAAGAAGTTGTGGCCGTGTCTAGTCAAACACTGCTAGCGAGGAGGATCGTTGTCTGAGAATGAAAGCAGCCTTCGTGGAATTTGGGAAAAATAAAACAGATTTCATAGGATCCTTTAATATTACTTTGATAATATTAGTTAAATAATATTGGGAAAACAAGCCAAATATCATCTTGATATCATTAAAGGGATCAGCTGTTGGCGATATCTGACTATCATCGACACACAATATCGACAATGAAAGTAAAACTCGTGTCTATTGCCACATACCGACAGCATCAGTCTGGCCCTTCTCCATGCTCTACATAATTAAAGTCCCCATGAAATCAAAATTGAAGTTTATTGGCTTTTAGTAAAAATACACTAGTCTTAGGGTTATCCATAAACTAGTGTGCTCCAAAACAATGACAAAATTCACATTTAGAAGATATCAGCGTTCAAAACGCACTTCCGCCAATATGGATCAATGATTTTAATGACATCACGCTGCACTTCACCTTCTCATTAGATTTTCTGTCCAATCAAATGCTCTCTAGAATCTAGAGTGTCCCGCCCCCTACATTATAAATAGATGCTGAAGCTGTGGCTGAAATCGGTTCAATTACACGACAACAGTGTTTTGTTGGCCTGAAAACTCGAACTTTTGAAAAGGTTTCAGAGTGGAAGTCTTTGAAAACGATATCGTTATCGTCTCTGTGTAAACTACAAAAATGTGAATTTGTGAAAACGGTGACATCATGCACATGCGTATTATGTGCTTAGTCTATAGGCGCGAGTGCTGTCAAAGATTGCCTAGCTGTGCATGCCTGTAGTCTTTCTGTCCAAAGTGACATCGCCATCTACTGGCCTGGCAGCATAATACATTTTTTGTCGCTTTATTTTTCTTTCTGGTAATTATTCTCATCTTAAACAGGACAGAGCATACAAAAAACACAGAAACTCCTGGTGAAGCGGCTGAGATCCACGTGACAGATGGCGTTTATTAAAGAGGAGAGTGAAGACGTGGAGATTGAAGAAGTATTTAGAGTGAAACATGAAGATACTGAGGAACAAACAGGTTGGTTTCATTCTCAAAGCTGAACTCAGTCATTTGATCCTCATTAAAATGTCCAGCTCTACAGAAATGAATGATATTTTTGAAGAATGTCCCAACTAAAACGCTTTTAATGGACAAGGAGCGGGTCGCCTCATGGACAGACATGTAGAGATCACATAATAAAGAAGTAGTATTAGAAGTAGTCTACACAAAACAATTATTTAGTCTTAGCATTAAGCTCAATATGTACTCCTTCATTTCTATCGTTTAATTACACAACAGTATCTAAAAACATTGTTTTGTATAAAGCAAAACGTAAAATTTAATAGTTGTAAGTGTTTTTTTTTTTCTTCTCCTCCTCAAATATCAAACTGGTGTCTAGTAAACATGACTTTTTATCCCAGTCAGACTGATTGAAGCATCTGTGCATCTTTTACTCCTGGAAGCTGTATGAAAGATCACATCAGATCAGAGTAGTTGCTGAAAGTGTGTTCAGGTTTGTGTCCATTAGATGGTTAGTGCTCAGACTGTGTCTGGACGGACTGTGAGCTTCACAGCTGAACCAGTGCTGTAACTCTGTTTTAACTGCATACAGTGCCTAAATAGGCAACACCAAAGAACTAAACTGTGTATAAACAGAGATTGTATTATTATAGGGAGATGAGAAGGTCTGTATCTCTTACCATTGGAGAAAGCGTTATGGCTAACTAATGCGGCACCTCTCAGCCTATCGTGAAATGGCCTCTGGTCTCCTTTCCTGCATACTGGCAGTCTTTACCACAGTGTTAGCATTAGCCGTTACACTTTTTTGGCTAATGGTTGTAGGCTTGTCATCTAGTGGCTTTGGTATAAATACAAAATGGGGCACTAAACTAGACAGGTGAATCTAATCAATTAACTAATTAGAAACCATGTCAACCAACAAGGGCATACTCAGAAACTATGACAATCAGCATAAACATTGAATAATCTGTAAGCATTACATAGTTTTGGGCTCTATTAAACTTTATGAATCTATAATAAATTTATATGCATTTAGTCAAGTCAATCTATTGAACCATTTACACAGATTAAACTATGACATCTAAAATTATTTCTTATCCTGTGGTTCCCTCTAGTGGACAACATTATTACAAAATGTTGTAGTCCGTCAGCCATTTTAAGTTGAGAAACATTGCTTTTTCTAAAACCACTTTTTGTATGTATCATCTATGACACTTATGACAAAAAGTTATCAAAAGAATTTTAATTTCTCAAACCGTTTATGCTCATTCATTTTGCAGCCATGGCTCCATGCATCATACGTGGATAAGACCATTTACAGCCAAAACAGGCAATTTTCCATAAGAAATTTATGGTATGTAAAGCTTTTTAACAGTTATCGAGGTTGAGCCAAAGATGGTTTTTGAAATAATCTCCAATATTTAACGAACGATTTGGTGGACAGCGGCGGTCCTAGAGGCAAAGTTGCTCAGAATAAGGAGTTCTACCATGTGGTATGGTGCAACAGAAATGGCAGCTCTCAACAAAATTTAGACGCACCAGCAGGAAAAAGGGTCGCAAAATGCAACCATTTGATCGCAGTCTGGATCCCTGATGTGGCTATTGTGGTTCAGGTTCAAATCGCCACCAATTGGCCTCCTTCATTTACCCACTTAAATGCATCTGCCCACTTTGTGATGATGGTGCCATAGTGCTTGAGCCTTTTATCGCTGCTTACAGATATATTGATGGCTTTGATGTGTCTTGCTTTGTGCCATTAAACTGGGGTTAACATGCATTTGTCCTTTTTTGCCTTAGACCTGATGGCGCTGAAAGAGGAGCATCAAGATCTGAATGAAACAGAAGAGAAAGATCAGTTTGGGAAACATCGTGATTTAACAACTGGAGAATCATTTAGTTGCTCGCAGACTGAAAAGACTTCACAAAAAAGAGCTCAAAAGACAGCGAATAGAAGTTATTTCACCTGCCAACAGTGTGGAAGGAGATTCACTCAAAAAGGAAATCTTAAAACTCACATGAGAATTCACACTGGAGAGAAGCCTTACACATGTCAACAGTGTGGAAAGAGCTTCACACATCAAGGAACCCTTTATACCCACATGATAGTTCACACTGGAGAGAGCTCTTACGCCTGTAAACTCTGTGGAAAAACCTTGACTCGAAAAGGAAATCTTAAGATTCACATGAGAACTCACACTGGAGAGAAACCTTTCACATGTGATCAGTGTGGAAAATGTTTCACACGTAAAGAAAGCCTTAATAACCATGTGAGGATTCACTTAAAAGATAGCTGTTGTATATGCCATCAGTGTGGAATGAGTTTCACAGACAAGAAACAACTAAAGACACATGTAATAACTCACACCGGAGAGAAGCCTTACATGTGCCATCACTGTGGAATGAGTTGCGCAAACAACACAAACCTTAAAGTCCACGTGAGAGTTCACACTGGAGAGAAGCCTTACAGCTGCCAACAGTGTGGAAAGAGCTTCCCTCGAAAAGAAAGTCTTAAGACTCACATGAGAAGTCACACTGGAGAGAAGCCTTACGCCTGTAAACTGTGCGGAAAGAGTTTCACACATAAAGGAACCCGTTATAGCCACATGAAAGTTCACAATGGAGGGAAGCGTTTCACGTATCTTTAGTGTGAGAAGAGATTCACACATCAAATAGATATGAAAAGTCTTTTGCAGACTCATTCTGCCAAGAAATTGCAGTGCTTTCAGTGCAATAAGAGGTTTAGACAAAAGGAGCAATTTCACCTGTTCATTCACTCTGGAGGAAGTAGGGTACCCGCGGGTCCTCGTAAAGCCTGTAAAAGCATTAATTTCACTTTCAGCAACTTGAAAGTCCATAAAAAGTCTTAAATATTGGGGAAAAGTCCTAACCATTTGCAAAGGTTTAAAATTTTTGGTGATATGTAAATCACAAGTTTAAGAGTAACAAAAACTTTTGATTTGGCTAGAAATGCCAAAATATCAAAGCACACAGACTGAATCTGAACTTTTTTTGAGTTTCTGTTATCTGTTATTGTGGATGTTACGGAAGGTCACCAAGAACAGCCTAGCAACCACCCAGAGTATCCTAGCAAATGCGTTGCAACACTTTAGCAAAAACCCAGAACATCTATCCTGACTCAACTTCAAACTATTTAACTTGAATTTAAAACAACACAAAATTTGTCTTTCAAGATATTCAGTCTAGATAATTAAATTGTTATTTCACAGATTTTCAACCCGCTTTGTATTGTTACAACGTCGATAGTACACTCCCTGGCCCAAAATAAAAAAATATCACTGTTTGGAATTAAATAAGAGTCCATGATTGGATCATTTTTGCATTGATTATGTTTCTAGCATGTTATATGTTTGGGAACAGTTCTTCTAACCCTAATTGATGGAGTGTGTAGATTTTCAACCATGTAGGAAGACACATCATGGCCATATTCCAGGATGACAATGTCAAGATTCATCATGCTTAAATTGTGAAAGAATGGTTGGGATTGAGAGTCATTTGTTAATGAAGCTGAGTGCGCTGCATCAGTTGCAGCTCGCAATTGTCATAATTATATAAAACAATATAAAATAATTTTATACATGATTTTGTGCTACATTGTGTCATCACATTGAAAAGTGGTACAGGAAACATTACTTACATTTGTATTTTATACTGGAATAATTCTAGGGTGGCAAAGCTATAGATTTGACCTTGCACCCTAGCTTTATTTCATATCATTGACCATTACACTACATCTGTCTTACCTGTCTTTTAGTAAAGAGACTGCTAAAGGTTTTATACAACATAATTTGTGTAGTAAATGTTAATTCTTAAGACAAAGAATAAAAACAAGCAAAGTTGAACTAATGTCATGAAAAGTGAGGTATGTGTGTTATTTCGGAGTGGTGATTGGCTGCTGTGGCTGGAGAGTATGTTTTATGCCATCATTTCTCTGAGATATATTTTCCAAAGAATGGAGATATTTTACAATATTTAATATGGAACAACACGCACAGCGCACATGAGAGCGGTTTCTGCGCTGAACACCCTGATGAGTTTAACAACACTCGCAACGTGGATCACAGTTCATATCCAGACCGGAGCAAGCGTGTTTCAAATTTTTATTGTCATATTTCATACACTCTAGAGCTCCAAACAGGAACCAGCACCGTGTATGTGCACATATTTCATCATGTCTTCTTCAGGTGAAATATACAGGTGCTGGTCATATAATTAGAATATCATCAAAAAGTTGATTTATTTCACTAATTCCATTCAAAAAGTGAAACTTGTATATTATATTCATTCATTACACACAGACTGATATATTTCAAATGTTTATTTCTTTTAATTTTGATGATTATAACTGACAACTAAGGAAAATCCCAAATTCAGTATCTCAGAAAATTAGAATATTGTGAAAAGGTTCAATATTAAAGACACCTGGTGCCACACTCTAATCAGCTAATGAACTCAAAACATAGAATATCTTCTGATTCTAGAATCTTCTGATTTAGCACGCAAGGTTGACCAGCTGTCTTCTGCGGTAGAGTTGTTACTGCCTCTCCTGGCTAAAGCTCAGCCTAATATGGAGATACAAGAGAAAGCTCTGCCTGAATCCGCTGTCGCTTTGTCACCGATGATGCATACGGGATGTGATTTCAGTGGCTGCCTCTGACTCACTTTTTGAAGCTACTCCAGTAATGTCAGGTGCTGAAGAAAATTTGCCTCCAGATCAATCGCGTCACTCTGGCAGTGAGACGGTGTCGGAGAAGTCAGGTGGGTCATCTTCAGTTGTTGCATCACTGGAAGGAGCATTAAAAACAATACTTGCCCGCATTAATCTGGATCCCCCGCCCCCAGCAGCAGTGGGCTCTGATAATGTCGTGCACAGAGAACATATGCTTCTGAGGGAAGCTTCATCTGATCCATTAGTGGTGGATCTAACTGAACTTGTTTATAGGCCATGGGTGTTATCGCCAATCACTGTGGCACAGCTTTAGGTACTCTTGTGCAAGCTCGATGGCAAGTGTGGTTGGTCCTTGCCAGAGGTATGTCGGAATAATTTGCGACGACTGTCGTTGGTACCTGGACGGGTTTTTGGACCGGCTGCACAGGAAGATTTGGATCGCCACATGTTGGTCTCTTGAACTCGTTTGCATCATGTGTGGACAACCTCAGGGTCCAGCTCCAACAGCCTCTAGTGTCCATTATCAGAATGTTGGTGTAAGACCTACGTATAGGCATCTTCAGCATTTCCAACTTAGGAATCCACAAGCTCATCAATGGACATGGACATCAATTTCATGCACGACATCCCCTGATCTCTACAAAAAAGCTGATGTGGAAATGTCGACCGTAGGCTGTTTCACGGAAAGTCGCCTGGATAATTGGAGATCAATAACGACAAATCAGTGGCTGCTTACTACCCTGTCAACAGGGTACCATTTACAGTTTCACTGTTGACGTCCTGTTCATACTGGAGTGAGATGTACAATAGTTCATGATCCATGCCAGTCACCAAGAGTTTTATCAAAGTTTGTCCAGTAATCAGCAAGGCTTTTAAATGCATGCAGATAATGAACTTTTGTGATTGTGAATAAGCGCAGTGTCCCGTGAGCGTAACTCTACCGCTGTGTTAATGTGATGTGAATGGATGTCGCAAGTATTTTGAGAACTGCAAATGAATGTGTTCTGTAGCACGATACTATGATATTTCTTTATAAGCAGATTGTGAAAGCATTTTAATCTTCCACGATCAAAAATCATGATATCGCACAACCCTAACCACACCACAGATTTAAAAGGCAGTGGTGCTTCCTTGTACTGCAGCCTCACTTCATGGCTCACCCTGTTAAAGTGTGAAATCTGACACCAGCATTGCAAGAATGGCTAAGCACCCCTTAACTTTAGTACATAGTGATTGGATATTTACTCATATAAGAACATAGACTTAAGGGCACACACAAACAGAGCCAATGTGGAGAGAAATGAAATGCACAGAAATTATTTAAAACCACAATTCACAAGTGCATATTGAACCGTGGATGTCGTACTGAATGGTTCAATATTTTATTGAGAATTGTGGCATCCCTAATTTATACCTTTCAGTTCCTTTTGTTCATTTGTCTGATGTTGACTGAGTTTAAGTACTCACCGTTACGCTGCTATATATATAGTCTTTGAATCCAAACACTCAAGGAACAGACAGGGAAACTCAGAAAACCATCCAACATAGACGAGACTGGACAAAGAACTGAACCAAACAGGGAGTAGCCTATATATACAAGACTAAACGAGGAACTAATTGAGCTAATTACTGAGCAACAGGTGAATGAGATGAAACAAAGAAACACATGGGAAAGCTGGGTCAACTGAAGATGAACAAACAGAAGGTGAACACAATGAAAACAAAGACAAGCCTCCTCCAAGGACAGCAAGCCAAGTTTGTTTACTATTATCCTTTAAGGCTGAATGGGCAGGTGAATTTGTGAATCATAATTATCATATGTGTAGATATACATGTAATTAGTGTAGCTGTAGGCTATTTCAGTCCATTAATTTTGTTACCTGCCAATGGTAGTACATGTGAGGGAATGTTTAAATAAAAAATATGTCTATACCACATAATTTGCCTGGATCCCCTGAATTAAGGATGAAGCTATGACTATGTCTTCTGTGTAGATATTTTCAATTCAGGAGGTAATGTTCATCTGAGGACACAGTCATACAATACTGTATGATAATTCTAGTCAAGAACTTTTTAAAAAACAAAGCAAATAACTTTTCTTATCTAGTTTAAACCACTTACAGCACTGCGTAGATGTGATGAGGATCCAGTATTACTGCAGTTATTAATGGTGTTGTCCTGATTCTCTGTAACTTGTTTTCTTTGAGTCTGTCTGAGACTGACATCTAGTGGACGTTTTATGATCTGTTAAATTTGCACACTTCACTCACAGAACCAGGAAGCAGGAATTGCATGATTTCAGGGGAAGTGAAACTGAAATGTAGTTGAGCTGTTGTGTGTCTCTGTATTCATGCAGTAAAATGGCAGAAGCCAGAATTTCTCAGGATGAGTTCAAGTGTCCAGTGTGTCTGGATCTCCTGAAGGATCCAGTGACCACTCCCTGTGGACACAGTTACTGTAAGAGCTGTATTACAGACTGCTGGGATCAGGAGGATCAGAAGAGAGTCTACAGCTGCCCTCAGTGCAGACAGACCTTCAGTCCAAGACCTGCTTTAGCTAAAAACACCATGCTGACTGAAGTGGTGGAGAAACTGAAGAATAGAAAACTTCCTGCTGACTGTTACGCTGGAGCTGGAGATGTGCAGTGTGACGTCTGTACTGGAAGAAAACACAAAGCCGTCAAGTCTTGTCTGGGGTGTCTGGAGTCTTACTGTCAGAATCACCTTGAAGAACATGAGAGTTGGTTTAAAAGAAAGAGACACAATCTGACTGAAGTCACTGGACGACTGCAGGAGATGATCTGCCAAACACATGATAAACTCCTTGAGGTTTTCTGCCGCACTGATCAGAAGTGTATATGTGTGCTGTGTACGATGGATGAACATAAAAACCACGACACTGTATCAGCTGCAGCACAGAGGACAGAGAAACAGGTATGAAACTAGACACTGATGAAATAATGTTGACATTATTTATATTGTCACCCATATGATCAGATAACATCACAGTAGCTGCGACTGGAGTTTCACTGCTGAGCATAAATATTTATCAACTTTTTTATGACAGCACTATAATGTGACATTTGCTGTTATTGGTTTGTCCTTTAGCACCAGCTAAAGGAGACGCAGAGGTGGTTCCAGCAGAGGATCCAGCAGAGAGAGAAAGATCTTCAGCAGCTGAGAGAGGCTGTGGAGTCTCATAAGGTGAGTCTGGAGAAGAAGAGAAGTTTGAGAAGTCTCAGTCAGGACTCACTGAAGCCACTGTGTGATTGTGATGTGTGTCCTAACAGCGCTCTGCACAGACAGCAGTGGAGGACACTGAGAGGATCTTCACTGAGCTCATCCGCTCCATTGAGAGAAGCCGCTCTGAGGCCACACAGCGGATCAGAGATCAGGAAAAGACTGCAGTGAGTCGAGCTGAAGGACGACTGGAGCGACTGGAGCAGGAGATCAATGATCTGAGGAGGAGAGACGCTGAGCTGGAGCAGCTTTCACACACACAGGATCACATCCATTTCCTGCAGGTAACAGAGATCTAGAAGAACAGGATCATAGTGGACTTGAGCAAGAGACTCACAGAGAAACATTTCATGAGAGCAGAATGAGCCGTTGACTGAAGTGTTGATCTGTGTGTTCGGTTATTATATAATCATCAGTCAGACTCTCATCTGATCATCTTCTTTTGAAAGAGACGCACTTACAAATGCAGTTCAGCTCTGGAAATCTCTTAGGAAACATTTTTCTGAAAGATATATTGAGATTAAAAATATATTTAACCTTTTTTTCAACAACATGAAATCCATGAACTTGATGGTACCAGTTTCACCCAGCTAGATTTCCCATCATCTCTTTACTTAACTATACTACAAATTTTTAGTAATGTTTCCCAAAATCATATAATCCTTTTATAATAATTTTCATTAACACATTAATGAATTTGACAGTGAAGTCCTCAAACAGGAAGTGAGGCTGTATATCAGCAACGCTTCAGTGTATTTAAAACACAAAACCTGACCTTAGGTCGTGTCCTAAGAGTCCTGTGAATTTCAGAGCCACTAACTGCTCAAGTTATAAATAATGATCAATCTACTGGTTGCCTTTGAACTGCTTTTCCTGATCAAATCTACTCAACCCTGTCATGTGACTCCATTGATGCTCTTGATCTTTTGCATTTATGTTATTGCCAGATGTTTGATCATCAAGTGTTTTTCTACAAAGTTCACATATAGTGTAAGTGTCAAACACTAGAACTTACTGCTCTAACATGATATAATGAATATGAGAAGAATGAAGCTGATGCTGTGAAAGTGCTGGATTGAGGAGAGTTACTAAAGATCAACAAGAGCTGCTCAAATCTGACAGTAGTGCAGGTTATTGTCTGAAGTGTGGAGGTGATGAGCTTTGATTTCTGTTTTCTGTAGAGTTTCCAGTCTCTCTCAGCTCCTCCTGAATCTACAGACGTAAATGACGATCCCTTCAGTTCTCTCTCCTCTTTTGATGGCGTGAGAGAATCTGTCCTTCAGCTGAGAGACAAACTGGAGGATTTCTGCAAAGAGGAGCTCAAGAAGATCTCTGACAGAGGTAAAGTCCTGGAGATTCATCTGCTCTCAGAAATGATCCTCCATCATCTCATATCATGTAGAAGATCATATCAGAAATGTCTTAGGAACGGATGCAGGGATCATTTTCTCTTGACGTGATAATCACACTCTTGATGTCTGTTGATTTCCACAGTCACTTTCACCAACATTGTTCCCAGGACCAGGAACGACTTCCTACAATGTAAGTCACTAAGAAAACAAGCAGAAAAACTCACTGAGTTTGTTCATGTTCTTCCTGTAGACGGAGAAAGAAAACATGACAGAAGAGTTTTATAGTTGATCATGTAAATGATGATTAGCACAGGATATCTGGTAAACTGTACTGAGACACTGCTGATATATTGAACATGAAGAGTTCAGATACATTAAAAGATCAGATTCATAATTCCTGATTGTGATGTGTTTTATCTCCATCAGATTCCCATCAGTTCACTCTGGATCTGAAAACAGTGAATAAACTCCTCCGTCTGTCTGAGGGGAACAGAGTGATTACTGTCACTCGCACAGATCACTTGTATCTTGATCATCCAGATAGATTTGATCTGTGTCCTCAGGTGTTGTGTAGAGAGAGTGTGTGTGGACGCTGTTACTGGGAGATTGAGTGGAGTGACTATGTGTATATATCAGTGTCATATAAGAGCATCAGCAGGAAGGGACGGGGTCGTGAGTGTGTGTTTGGAAATAATGATCAGTCCTGGAGTTTGATCTGCTCTCCTGACAGATACTCATTCAGACACAATAAGATAGAGACTGAACTCCCTGTAGAGTCCATCAGCAGTAGAATAGGAGTGTATGTGGATCACAGTGCAGGAACTCTGTCCTTCTACAGCATCTCTGGAGACACAATGATCCTCATCCACACAGTCCAGACCACATTCACTCAACCGCTCTATCCTGGGTTTAGAGTTGGTTCCGAAGGGCTTTTGTTTTATATTGGATCATCAGTGAAACTGTGTTGATGAATCAGAATAGACTCTAGAGAGATTCTACCCATAATACCTTTATTATTTCATTACATTAAGTCTCCATTCCTGGGGGGGAAACATCTAAATCAAGTGCATTCTGCTTTCAACAAGCAAAAATCTCTGCAAAAATATGCTTTTCCCATAGAATTAAGATTATTTTACAGTGTAAAAATTGCATTATATTGTATGTTGTTTTATGGAAAATAAAAAATGTCCTTTCTATGTTTTTCAAGTTTCAACAAATAAAGACTTGAACTGTAATGATTTATGACTGCTGTGTATGCCTAATTATGTTTTTTGTTTTGTTTTTTTTGTTTCTGCAGTGACCAACACCAATAATTTCAGCAAGACCTATGATAACTTACAATAGCCAGTAACCACTAGCTGACATTTCTTCTAATGACATTAAAAGTACTGGAAATTTAAAAGTGGTATTTTATTGTAAGCAGTTAGTAACTAAAATATTCAATAAAAGGTAAAGTGCATTATGTTAGCAATACTTATGAAACTAAGAATGTAGAATTAGAAATATTAGTAACACTTTAGTTTAGGGTCCAGTTCTCACTATTAACTAGTTGCTTATTAGCATGCATATTACTAGGACGTTTATTAGTACTTATAAAGCACATATTAATGCCTTATTCTGCATGATCATATTTTACATCCCTAATCCTACCCAATACCTAAACTTAACAACCACTTTACTAACTATTAATAAGCAGTAATTGGGGGGTTATTGAGTTTAAAAGTCATAGTTAATAGTGAGAATTGGACCCTAATCTAAAGTGTGACCAAAATGTCTCAGCATCTTCTTTCTTTAGTTGAAATAACAGTTGAATTTGTCCACTGATTATAAAATGGTTTGCAACCAAAAATCCACAGCAAACTTTAATCAACTCTAGTCTGGCCTAAATTATAAGCATGTTAAATTATTTACAATTTGGTCAGAAGACTTCTCTGTGGTATATTCTTGTTTAAAGTCTTAAAATGTTATAAATCAAGCCTCGGTAGGCAATCTTTGTAATCAATTTCTTTTCCTTTTATAATAAACCAAATGTAAAGGCAAATAAAACTTATTATTAAAGTTTTATTTGGCTCCTCCCCTGGCTCAGACACGGTTTGCACAAGCCAAACAATGGGATCTGAGCTTCCAGGCCATGTACTTTGAAAACTTGGGCTGTCTGACATTCCCTCAGGTGTTTTGGGCACAAATTTAGTATCTGGGGTGATGTTTTCTTGCTCCAGCTACAAATTAAAATACCCTGTCAATTTGAACCAATTTTGATATTTTTACAGTGTACTGTTCAAACAGTGCACAAGGATTCCTTATCTGTCAAACTTTGTAAACATCTAATTGCCAACTCTAATGGCCAAATATTTTCAAACAATTAATTTCATTCAAAATTCTTGCACTTAATTCAGTAATCATTTCTTCAGCATTTACTGAACGTCCATGTGAGTGGGTGATGGCTGGCTGGGCTCTGGAATTGGCGACATGATGATGGATGTTGGGTGGGGCTGGACAGTCACGCTGTTCTCCTCTTCAGTGTTTCCCACCTTAAAGGAGGATTCATCCACCCCAGACTCCAAAAGGGATCCCCTCTGGGCATGAGGAAGCAAATGTCCTCGTCCAGCCCACACCTGAACCCTTCCATAAACGTGAGGTCATTGCACGTCCCTCTGTGGCAGATGTCAGAGATTTCCATCTTTCTCATTCTTTGGGTCTGGTGTACTGTAACATGTAGAGTCCAAAGAGGAAGACGAGGAGACGATGAAAGTACAAATAAGGTAATACTTCAAGGAAGTTAAAATGTGTGTTACGGTAATTGAAGATGAAACTTGTGAACGTAGGGCAAGTTATACGATGAATTTGTAAATTTAAAGTACGAAAGACTAAGCATGGGGGATTAATATGTTTACAAAATTGAAAATGGGAACATTATAAGAATAAATAGGAGCTAGAAGTCTTCTAAGGAGCCCTAAGCTTGTCTTTCCATTCACCAAAGATCCTCTGACTCCCACTGGTTTTCTCTCATCAAGACAACATCAAAAAAGATCGACAGGAGCCTCACCTCAATTGCATCAGGACAGTTTTACTCAAATGGGCGAGACATGCAAGTATCAAACTTAGTCTCATTATTTGATACATTTATTATTAATGTATTATTTGATAAGGGTGTATTAGAACTAAACTGATGGTTTGCTCAAGGCTGTTGATCTGCTGAATTTCAAACAATTGCTTGCTTTTCTGTATTCTGCTTCAGCTCTCTTTCCCTTGCTAAACTGTAAGCATGTATGTATGTGTGTGTGGTAGAATGGTTTAAGAGTTTAATGTGGTTATTTTGTTTGTATCACACTCAAGGTTGTTTGTTTTGCTCTAACTGGAGTCCCTAATCATGCAGATTTTGGCTACATGCTCTGAGTAGTCTGTACAGTAAGGAAGTTGAGAGCTAAACTCTGCAAGACTGAGGCTCTCCAGAACCAGAGTTCACCACCCCTGCCCTAGGCAACTGCCTGCTCTGCCTATGGGTAGCGCCGGCCCTGAGCATTTCACTGCAAGACAGAAGTTTAACTAAGATTTTGATTCTGAAGAGTCAATATACAGAATGGAGTGACACCCGCATACAGTCAAAATTAGAGTGTGTTTACTGCAACCACTCAACTTTTTAAATAATTGCAAAGCAGGTGGGCAGTAAAATTTGGACCAAATTCAGTTGCGGCATGAGCATAGTCTAAGTTTCACACAAATACATATTTTCTAGTGGCATTTTAAACACTTCCCACACAAAGAACAAAAATGGGGTCTCACATGAGCATGACTTATCAGGAATACCTGAACATGTAATGGCAAAGATTTTTTTATTACACTGAACACAGTTAATTGTGAATCTTCATGTGGGATTTAAGGGATACTTTACGTTTGAAACTCTTTCCACACTGATCACATGTGAACGGCTTCTCTCTAGTGTGACTGATCATGTGATTCCTAAGGTTTATTTCTGTTGTGAAGCATTTCCCACACTGCTGGCAGGTGTAAGGCTTCTCTCCGGTGTGAATGTTCATGTGTTTTTTAAGGTGTGCTTTATGAGTGAAGCTCTTTCCACACTGAGGGCAGGTGAAAGGCTTCTCTCCAGTGTGAATTCTCATGTGTTTTGTAAGGTTTCCTTTTTCAGTGAAACTCTTTCCACACTGTTGGCAGGTGAAAGGCTTCTCTCCAGTGTGAATTCTCATGTGCCTGTTAAGGGTTACTTTTTCAGTGAAACTCTTTCCACACTGAGAGCAGGTGTAAGGATGCTCTCCAGTATGAATTCTAATGTGGGCATTAAAAATGGGTTTATTTGCAAAACTCCTTCCACATTGAGAGCAGGTGAAAGGCTGGTCTCCGGTATGAATTCTCATGTGGGCATTAAAAGTTGTTTTATATGCAAAACTCCTACCACACTGAGAGCATACGTAAGGCTGCTCTCCAGTATGAAGTCTAATGTGGTTTTTAAGGCTTGCTTCTCGAAGGAAACTCTTTCCACACAGTTTGCAGGTGAAAGGCTTCTCTCCGGTGTGAATTCTCACATGGTTATTAAAAGTTGGTTTATGTGTAAAACTCTTTCCGCATTGAGGGCATGTGTAAGGCTTCTCTCCAGTGTGAATTCTCATGTGGCTTTTAAGGCTTGCTTTTCGATTGAAACTATTTTCACACGTTTTGCAGGTGAACGGCTTCTCTCCAGTATGAATTGTCATGTGGCTTTTAAGGCTTCCTTTTTGAATAAAAGTCTTTCCACACAGTTTGCAGATGTAAGGCTTTTCTTCAGTGTGAATCCTCATGTGAATTTTGAGGCTTCCTTTTTTAATGAAAATATTTCCACACAGTTTGCAGGTGAAAGACTTCTTTTTAGTGTGAATTCTAACATGCCTGTTAAGGATTTCTTTTCGAGTAAAACTTACTCCACACTGTTTGCAGGTGAAAGGCTTCTCTCCAGAGTGAATTCTCATGTGTTTTGTAAGGTTTCCTTTTTCAGTAAAGCTCTTTCCACACTGTTGGCAGGTGTAAGGCTTCTCTCCAGTGTGAATCCTCATGTGGCCTTTAAGACGTTCTTTTCTGTTGAAACTTTTTCCACACTGTTGGCAGGTGAAATAACTTCCATTTGCTCTTTTTCGTGAAGTCTTTTCAGTCTGTGAGCAACTTAATGACTTTTCTCCAGTAATAAGATCATGATGATTCTCATACTGGTCCCTCTCTTCCATTTCATTCAGTTCTTGACTCTCCTCTTTCAGTGCAATCAGGTCTAAGGCAAAGAAAGGCAAATACAAGTTAATCCCAGTTTAAGGGCACAAAGGAACAAACATCAAAACCAACAACAACATCTATGTTAGACACTATACACACTAAGCTACTAAGATAGGTGTTACATGCAATCTCAAAACCACAATATTGTCAAATCTTCACTTTCTTTAGGACACGTCCCAAAAAAATGTCCAAACAGTCAGTTATCAAAAAACAAAACAAAACAAAAAACACTTGCCTAGAAGTTAATTATAGATCATAGATGTCTAAAATATTATATAAAATATCATAAAACACAATTATGGAGTACCACAGGGCTCGGTATTAGGTCCTCTGCTTTTCTTCCCTAATCATTCACCTTTAATGAGGAGGGTGACAAGAAGAGATTTGACAATGTGTCCTAAATGGAATTTAATTCAAGAGCGAGCCTGTTTCTATCAAAGAGTACAGCGCCCCGGTGAAAAGGTTGAAACTTTTATTAGAACTTTCTATGATTTATAAGAACAATGTGACTACTTTGAACACAGAGATGAACATATTTGAAATCAAAAAATTGTGGACAAAAACTTTCAACGTCTTCCTTTTGGCATCTTCAGTGCCCCAGAAATATTTCAACGAAAGATGACGGAACGATCTACAATGGCTTGAAGGAATATTAGTATGGACAATATATTACTTTATGGAAACACCATTAGTATATGGAGACACCATGGAACAGCATGACCAAAGGCTTAACAAGGTATTGGAAAGAACTGAGTATGTTGGGTTGAAGTTAAACGAAATAACATCACTGTGTGGTTGAAAAGCTGTTTCATACTTATACATGACAACTGCTCAGCGGCAGCACTGATGCAGATTTGAATGTTTCGGTGTGATTTTGTAAGTTTTAATAGACACTGGCAGATTGTTGTCATTTAGGAATGAGATCACGATCTTTTAATGGTCAATTGTGCAGCTATACGTTAGTATTTCAAAATCTGTGAACACCACTTTAAGGAAAAGTTAATTGTGGAGGAACAACAGCTAAGACATTCGGCACAACAAACTTGATCCGACATTTGAAAATGCATCAGAACATGATGATGCCAAACAGGCAAAAACTTCCTTTTTGTTTCAAAAAACCTGGAGTTACAGCTGAAACAGTCAAAAAGCGCAAGCCATTACAAAGAAAGTCCTGGAATTTATTGCATTAGATGACCGGCCATTTTCAGCTGAAGAAGATCAAGGTTTTCGGAGTGCTGCATATGAATCTGCGATATACACATTTTTGATTGTTTAAGCATGCTCCCACACCCTAATTTTACTTTAAATTTGCACTACGGAAAGCACACATGAAGGCTATGAACATTGCATAATTTCAAGGTTGCATTGCATTATCTCGTTTTAACATGGATTAAAAAGAAAGAACCTACAACAGCTGCTACTACATCTGGCTCTGAGCTCTAAACATGCAGTGTGACCACAGGTGTTAATTTTTTTTTTTACTCTCAAAGTTACTCTTTACTGTTCTACTGAAGAAAAATTCTACTACATATTGGCCTGAGGGTGAGTAAATTAACAGCAAATATTAATTTTTGGGTGAACAATCCCTTTATTTGAACTGACGAGTACAATCTTGACACAGCAAATTGTGAAAGATGTTGGGGTGTCACGGTTTACTATTAAAGTGGATGGAACTAAAGACCCGACAGCCAATGAGAATGTCTCTATAGTTCTTTGGTATGTAGACCAGAACTTATCGGTGAAAGAGAGGCTGTTGTCAATATAGACCACAGACAGTCGTGATGCCCTGTCACTCACTAACATGGTGCTTGAAGAACTGTCAAATGTAGGTCTCGACACAAATAAAATACTAAGTCAATGTTATGACGGGGTCAGCATGTCCGGAAAAAGGGGAGGCATGCAGAAACATTCAAAAGGAGAACAGAGAAGTGTCCTATCTTCATTGTTTTAATCATCAATAACATTTGATTATAGCATATGCTATTTCATCTGAGAGCGCAGTTGGAGATTTTTTGACGTTTGCAATGCACTTTACAAATTTCTGGTATGATGATGGTAACAAAATGGTAACAAAAATAAAAAGGTAATCCGACACTGTTTAGAACTTCATATGCATGTCAATACATCAAACTCAGTGTAGGTGGGGACCATAGAAAGACTATTTCTATGATACATAAGATTTCATTCAGCATGCTATGGAATAGCTAGCAATTCTTCAAAAATATCACTCATTTCCCTAGAACTGCTTACTTTAATGAGGATAAAATTGACTGAGTTCAGATTTGAGAATGAAACCAACCTGTTTGTTCCTCAGTTTCTTCATGTTTGACTCTGAATGTTTCTTCAATCTTCAAGTCTTCACTCTCCTCTTTAATAAACGCCATCTTTATAATAGTGTGTCACGTGGATCTCAGTCGCTTCACCAGGAGTTTTTCTGTGTGTTTGTCCTGTTTAAGATGAGAATAATTAACAGAAAGAAAAACACATCCAAACTAAATCTCTGAGTGTGTCTCAATCAGCTCCTTTGTTCAGTAGTCAGCGCACTGATAAGGGAGTCAGAGTGATATTTAAGGATCTTACAGTTTTTCTGAATTGCTTAAACACATTCAACGAAACAATCACCCACTTTCTCAAAACCTTAAACACAAAATCAAATTTTCAAACTACATTCAGAGAACATCTGACTCTTTTGGCAAAATCAAACAATTGCCTCAAAACCATTTTATCTGTGCTCAAAATCAATGCTTTCAGATCTTACACAGTGAGTCGATATAAACTGTATGCACTGCGAGTATAATCACACCTTGCTCTTTCTCATCCCCATCCTCCTCAGATTTTTTCCATCTATTGCTGGTATCATCATTCAGCACCTGTGTACTATGAACTGGCTTATTTTGTACAGTTGGTTTGATCACATCATTAGAAATAAGTGTGAACAATTTTGAGGCATTGTGTCTAAGCCGTGACAACTGTGCGGTAGTTGTGTTCAGCATTTACCTGCCTGTGTTTAGCATTTTGCAACATAAGTGCATCACAGTGCGAAATGTTTTAGTGAGTGATTTATTCGACAAATTGGTTTAGGCTATTGAGAATTTGGTTCAGAGAATGGGATTTAGTGTTTTAGCAATTCAGGAAAAAACTGTAAATGACCTGATTAGCCAAAACACTTAAAACTAGCACTAGAAATTAAGAACATATATTACACAAACAATATCCATTGTAGACAAATTATTTACAGTGTAGGCAATATATAGCACTATAACATTTTAATTAGACTGGCGATTGAAAATAATCATGCTGATTATAGGCCTATTGTTTTTAAAATGTGACAAACAGCTGCCTATTCAAAATTTATACACTGTAAAAATATTGTTGCAATTAGCTATCTCAACTTAAAAATATTACGTTAGAATAACTTTCCTGGATTTAACTTGTTGGTACTCAACTATCCATGTTGTCTCTTTCACATTTTAATTTCAAAGTAAGATGTGTAGCCTAATCAAGAATTTTTTTAATAAAAGATTAATGCATCTTTGAATGTTACAAAGAAACAGTGCTTTAACAGGAGCAACATCACGAACCTGGACACATCATGTACACTAATTTTGTCATGTGACACCACATTTATCTGCATTAAAGAAGTTTTTCTTGATATAAAGTGTTTCCAAACTAATTTTTGCAACATTTGAAGTATCGATATAGAATTTATCTGCTAAAGTTAAAAGGAAAAAGATTGTGTCGACACTGGAGAAATTTTGTCGATAAATGGCATTTCCATCAGCTATATCCATAATTTTTACGCTAAACTGTTCATGATAAAGGGAGTTAAGTGAGACCCAGCTTTTCTGTTATTCATGTGTGGACTCATAAAAAAAAAACATTGTTCATTGATGCTATTATATACATTGCAATATTACATTCAAAAATAATTAATTCCTTCCTAAGTTCTCTGTATAATTGTACAAATGAGTATTGATTTAAACACTTTAAATGATTAAAAACACAAACCTTTCTTCAGCAGAATCACAACAGATGCAGGAGCTTGGCGCAGACTTCTGACGTCATAACGCTACACCAAAATAAAAGTCCTGTTCACATGCTAAAAAATAATGGAAATGAACATACAGAAAACACATTCAAATGATCACAATTATAATACCAACTACAGAGCATTTGTGATTTTTCCAATCAAGGATAAAGTCAAGTATTAATATTAGAAACGACTGGAAAAAATGTTTAAATATTTCAAACTCGTTAGTGAGTGATTTGAATCACTGTACATAGGCAGCAACTCACACATGATACTGAAGACTTGACTTGCTATTTTTTTTATTGAATGAATTATATTTGTATTTGACATTTATTAATCATCATCTAATTCTTGTATGATCATAATTTTTAGGGGTATTTTTAGATTAAAATTAATTGTATGTTGACATTTTAAAATTAGAAAAAAAAACACTGACCTTTATATGTTTCAAACACTATTTATATATATTTATACGTGTTTTTAACACATTTGTCATTATTTGCCTTTTAATAATAATGATATCTGGTATGAATGTTTTCCTCCTAAACATGACCCTAGTTCAGTATTTTCCCTAGTATGTATTTTAAATACGCATTTCACTGAATTCCTGACATCTATTTAAATATGTACACTAATACTCTAGTGACTGCTAGTTGACATAGTTGCAAAGTTACTTATAGTTAGTAGAGTGTCTAAAGTGGACCATTGAAATAATGTTACCGAAATTATCAGAAGGAAAACACTTTTACTCTCCTGCCAACAAAAGCCATGTAAAAAGCTGCCCTATGAATTTTTATTTTATTAAAAAGGTTTAATTAATTCAAAACTACATTCTGTCATCAATTACCCTCATGTTGTTCATATGGATATCGATTTATGGATTTATTTTACCATCTCTTTATGATGGTTTTGAAGCATCAGAGTTTTGGGTGAACAGACTTCAAAGAAGGCACAGAAATATTTCAGATTTCATTAAAAAATATCTTCATTTGTGTTCTGAAGATGAACAGTTTGGAATGGCATGAGGGTGAGTAAATGATGACAGAATTTATATTTTTGGGTGAACTATCCCTTCAGGATACCGTGACTCAAATTTCGTCATCAGAAGATTATGTGAGAAGTTAAAAACACACACAGCGCTGACTGACTCTGATCACGGCCAGGTGTTCTCCAATCGACTCAGGTATTACACTCAATGTTAAACAGACCCAGGACCCGAAGTAATAGATTGGTACCCGACCTGGACCCGGCTGACCATTTAAACTTTAGACCCAAACCTGTACGGGTCCCAGGACCCGGGTCCACCGTGAAGGCCTCTATTCTTGTTCCTCTGAAGACAGTGAAGATACAGCAGATCCTCAGTGGATTTCAAGTGAGACGCTGCGCTACACTCCTGCCATGTGACTGATCCCAGGACCTACGAGGTACACCACTGCCTGCATCACCACTGTGAAGTCCTGCTCCAATCTCTTCATTACAGAAGAGATCTACCAGCTTATTCTGGACAACACCAATTTACAGAGGAGGTGTTCTGTCACAGATTGGATTGATGTACAGTAGATTAGGGATGTGCATCTCCATAACTGAGGCCGATGTGATGCGCATCTCGATGCATAGCCAATGATGCGATACATTAAAGATACATATGAAGCAGCAACCAATGCGATGCGATGTAGATGCCACTGACATGCAGGCATACATTGGACTGCTGATTCTGGTCAGTGTGTACAGGTCCCGAAATGTATCGACAAGCAGCCAGTGGGATGTGGAAAACACACAGGCCATTTTCTGAGCCACCGTGTCCCACCTCCACCCTATGGTTCGATGACAGCTTGACACAACCTGTACATCATCAGCACAAGAATCTGGCTGCGTTGCAGCAAATAAGCTGCAGCGAGGAACAAAGAAACTTTTTCCCAATTGAAATTATACCTTTAATGAGCCAATCTTGCTGCTCTGAGTAGTACTGAACATGGTAAGAAAGAGTTATTTTTCTGTGGCCACGAGAATAATCTTTCTGAGAGTTGATAGACAATTAAAACTATTGGATGAACTAGCTAGTTGATTGTAATATCAAGTTGCTACATCAAGTTAAGTCTTATAACTGATCCAAATATATATAATTAACCAGTTATAATTAATTATTGATATTCCTCTTTGAGCTAATTTGCTACAACTGTTTCACAAATTAATGTTTTTGTAGTTTACATGGAGACGATAACGGTATAGTTTTCAAAAACTTGCATTTTGTTTTGTGTGTTTTCAGGACCTCAAAATGCTATTGTTGTGTAAATCAAGGGTCCTCAACCAGGGGTCCGCGATCTACTCCTGGGGGTCCGTGCATCCTCGCTTCCTTTCCTCACGTCTCAGCTCCACCCCCTTAGGATGTGAGGGAAGGCTCAGGGATGCTCATGACTCCTCAGGAAGTTTCCTCGCTTCTTGTTCCTCGTGGAGCATTTAGAGAATTGAGATGTCCTTCAAGATGGCTAAGTTCGATGGGTCTCCGGATTAATATTTTACAATCTCTGTGTGTCAACAACTCCTACTATCCCCACCCTGTTAAAATCCATTTTGTAGTTGTTTATCGTCCCCCAGGTCAGCTAGGTAACTTCTTGGAGGAGTTGGATGTGTTCCTTCCTAGAGGATGGTACTCCTCTGCAGGGCTCTTCCTTGGCCTGGTAATGTGTATCCATACTCTCTGCCTTCAGTTAAGAAATTCCTAAGAGTTTATTAAAGTTTGCTGTGGATTTTTGGTTACAAACCATTGTATAATCAGTGGACAAATTCATCTTATTTCAACCGAAGAAAGAAGATGCTGAGATATTTCTAATATTTCTACATTCTTAGTTACATAATTATTGCTAACATAATGCACTTTACCTTTTATTGAATATTTCCTTTTCTAACTGATTTCAATTTCCAGTACTTTTAATTTCATAAGGAGAAAATGTCAGCTAGTGGCTACTGGATAATTGCTACTCACGGTAAGTTACCATAGGTCTTGCTAAAATTTTGTTGGTCACTGCAAAAAAAAAGACCTTTTATTTCTTCATCCTATAATTTGTTACATTCGTTACATTTATATGGGGATTTTCTGGGTACTCAAAGTGCTTTACATATGAAAGGCTGAATCTCCCCAACCACCACCAATTTGCAGCATCCACCTGGATGATGCGACGACAGCCATATTGCGTCAGAAAGCCCACCACACGCCAGCTTATTGGTGGAGAGGAGACAGAGTGATGAAGCCATATAGGGATTATTAGGAAGGCATGATGATGGACAGAGGCCAAAGGGCAAATATGACCAGGATGCCAGGATTAAACCTGTGACTGTTTCGGGATAAACCACACAGGTTTTAATGATCACAAATGCAAGAGCCAATCAGGAGAAAGACAAAAAACTGACTTAGAGGATCATGTGCGGAAATAAGCGAATAAAAGAGGAAGTCGAAAGCGCAGCAAGATGTAACAGTGACGTGTCAAGTTGTAGTGAGAGTGAGTGCTGACAACAGTAGAGGCCGTCACCGAGTTGAGTTGCAGGGAGTTTGAATTAAATACATGCCGGTTTTGCTAAACTGAGTAGTACAGCACCAAAGGAGGGATTACTTGCTGCACTTTCGGATATTCTTGGCAGAGACTGCAGAGCGTTGCCTGGCATGGACGACGGAGAGTTGCCGGTTCCTAGCGACTCCGAGACTGTCTGCTGAGCATGTCTGTTCAAGTGTTTCCAATGCCGCCTGCAGAACATTGCCGGTGTTGTGCTGAATTCTGTCAAGTCAAGTCAAGTCACCTTTATTTATATAATGCTTTTTACAATGCAGATAGTGTCAAAGCAGCTTTACAGTGATAACTGGCAAATAATTTTGGCTGCACAGCAGCTCTAGAAGAAAATGGTGTCATTGTTTAGCTCAAGTAAATTCAGTATTGATTCATTCCGTTGTAAAAATCAAGTTATTAATTTAGTTAATTTATCTATATCAGCACTGGAGTAAACAGTGATGTCATCATCCAGATCAGTTCAGTTCGCATACAATGGTGTCAATGCAGGCAGATCAAACACATTGTTGAATATCAAGTATCCCCAACTAAGCAAGCCAAAGGCGATAGCGGCAAGGACCCCAAATTCCAACAGGTGACCAAAATGGAGAAAAAAAAAAGGGAGAAACCAGGCTCAGTCGGGGGGCCAGTTCTCCTCTGGCCAACAGCGAATCGTTCATGATTATGAATCAGGCAGCGTTACAGGTCATAAGTCCGATTGGGATTGCAACAGTCAAAATATTTAATCCAGTTCCATCTAGTTGAAGATCGTATTCATCACGCTGATATGGGATGGTTTGTTGGGAATCTGTGCCACTGGCTCTCATGTCAGTGAGGCCTTCACAGGGGATGATCTAGTTGACTCAATCTCTGCTGACACTTCAGGGATGCGTTGTCGTCATGTCTAGGCGCAGGTCCTCCATCTGATCTGGATACGGCCCGGATCCAGCTGACAATGGTAAACCTAGAGATAAACAGAGAGACTAATATTAGCGTAGATGCCATTCTTCTTCTGATGTAACAAGTACATCTGATGTTATAGGAAGTTTTCCTGGTTCCGGCTGACCTAATTTATGCAGACTAACAATCCTTTAATGGACTTGAAAACATAAATTGATAATGTGTTATGTGTATGCCAGGGTAAAGAGGTGCGTTTTTAGTCTAGATTTAAACTGACAGAGTGTGTCTGCTTCCAGAACAATGCTAGGAAGATTGTTCCAAAGTTTAGGTGCTAAACAGGAAAAGGATCTACCGCCTGCTGTTGATTTTGATATTCTAGGTATTATCAGCTGGCCAGAATTCTGATGAATAGACGTGAAGGACTATAATGCGTTAAGAGCTAAACTATTTAGTGCTTTGTAAGTAATTAGCAAGATTTTAAAATCTATATGATGTTTAATAGGGAGCCAATGCAGTGTTGACAGAACCAGGCTAATATGGTCATACTTCTGGTTCTAGTAAGAACTCTAGCTGCTGCTGTAACGTTGAGAGTCGTGACGACAAGGGGTAGATCCAAACGCAGGCTTTATTAGAATGAGCGTAGTCGTACAGCCAAGGGTCAAACACCAGCAAACAGAAACATAAGGGCAAGGCAGAAGAGTAATCCAAGTCACAGGCAATGGTCAAGGCAGGCAGCAAACGATCATCAAACAAGGAATAAACAGTCCAGGGTCAAAAACAAGGCAAGGCTAGGAACTAGGAACATGGAAAACATACGACTAAACAATACTCAGCCCTGTGTGTGTGTCTGGGTGCAGCTTATAAAGGGTCCACTGATGGGAAACAGGTGCGAGTGTGTGATTGGTTCCTAGATGGGGAATTATGGGAAATGTAGTCCAGAGTGGTGTATAACTGTGTGTGCACTGAAATGGTGAACCGGCGACCTCTGGTGGGGAGTAGCAGGAACCAGCAGGCGCCGGATACGTAACAGCTGCGATTACCCCTAGTATTGGTAGGTTTAGGATTAAGTATGGGGTTGGGGTTAGGATTAGGCAATCAGGTAGCAACTCAAATGAGGGGGGTAATAATTTGGCGGGCATTGCAGAATTCAGCAAAACACCGGATCAACATGCTAGCATTCTACATCAGGGCATCCTCGAGTTTAATCAGACAAAGAGGGATTTTCGGATCTCCTTTCCGATGTCAATTGCAGAGCTTGCTGGTTATTAAAGCTGCCGACTCACCTCAGGTACTCACTTAATACCAGGGCAACAGTATACAAGTATACAAGTTCTGTAACAAGTCTCAGTTAGTCTAACACAGTACACATACCATTTTTTTTAATCAGAAAAAGACAAATAGAATAAGAAAGTGTTAGTATCAATTAGTCAGGTTCTGATGAAAAATATGTGTCTTTAGATGTTTTTTGAAGATAGCCAAAGACTCAGCTGCTCAAATTGGGATAGGCAGGTCATTCCGCCAGCTTGGAACAGTCCAGGTAAAGGTCTGTGAGAGTGATTTCATACCTCTTTGGGATGGTAACATGAGGCATCGTTCACTTGCAGAACACAAGCTTCTGGAGAGCGCATAGGTCTGAACTAGCTAGCTAGTTTAGGTATAGTGGTGCAGAGCCAGTGGTTGTCTTGTAGGCAAACATCAGTGCCTTGAATTTGATGCGAGCAGCTATCGGCAGCCAGTGCAAACTGATGAAGAGAGGTGTGACGTGCGCTCTCTTTGGCTCATTGAATACCACTCTTGCTGCAGCATTCTGGATCAGTTGCAGAGGCTTAATAGTACATGCCGGAAGGCCCGCTAAGAGAGCATTACAATAGTCCAGTCTGGAGAGAACAAGAGCTTGGACAAGGAGTTGTGTGGCCTGCTCTGATAGGAAGGGTCTAATCTTCCTAATGTTGTATAAAGCAAATCTTCAGGACCAGGCCGTTGTAGTAATATGGTCTGTGAAGCTTAGCTGATCATCAATCATAACTCCAAGGTTCCTGGCTGTCCTAGAAGGAGTTACGGTTGACGAACCTAGCTGTATAGAGAAGTTGTGATGAAGTGTTGGGTTGGCTAAGACCACAAGTAGTTCAGTCCTCGCAAGGTTGAGTTGAAGGTGGTGGTCCTTCATCCAGCCAGAGATGTCTGTCAGACAGGCTGCAATGCGAACAGCTACTGTTGGATCATCTGGTTGGAATGAGAAATAGAGTTAAGTGTCATCAGCATAGCAGTGATAGGAAAAGCCATGTTTCTGGATGACAGATCCTAATGATGACATGTAGATGGAGAAGAGAAGTGGTCTAAGCACTGAGCCCTGAGGAACGCCAGTAGCAAGAATTTGTGACTTAAAAACCTCCCCTCTCCAAGACACCCTGAAGGACCTACTTGAAAGGTAAGATTTGAACCATTGGAGTGCAGTTCCTGAGATGCCCACTTCAGGGTTGACAGGAGGATCTGGTGGTTGACTGTGTCAAAAGCAGCAGACAGATCCAGCAAGATGAGTACTGTGGATTTGAAAGCTGCTCTTGCCAATCTCAGTGCGTCAGTAACCGAGAGCAGGGCAGTCTCAGTTGAGTGTATCAGTTGAGGGACCTGTATGATGGTTTGATTGTAGATGATCACAGGCCTGTGATCACCAACTCCTCTAGGGTCAAACACCATCTCCTTTGTTTTTGACATTCAGAGCTAGATGGTTGTCTTCACACCAATTCACAAACCTTCCAATCTCTGAAAAATATTCAGACAAGTTCCTGGTCTTTTTCAATAAACCTAAAATTGCAGTATCATCTGAGAATTTAATGATGTAATTATTAGAATAACATCTTCTGCACTCCATATACAAGGTGAACAAAACTGATGAACTAACACAGCCCTGAGGGGCTCCTGTGCTCAAAGTTATGAATTCAGATAGTGTTCCATTAACACTGACCTGCTGCCTGCGATTGGTTAAAAAGAATAGTACCATTTTATGATAAAAGGGTGAACTTTAAAATCATTCAGCCTCACAATTAAAAGATGTGGCTGCAGCATATTAAAAGCCGAGCTAAAATCTACAAATAAAAGACATGCATACGTGCTAGAATCCTCTAGATGCCTGTTTATGAAATGTGTTATGGCTATAACAGCATCATCTGTACTTCTATTGCTCCTATATGCAAATTGAAATGGGTCTGAAAGACAGCTGACCTCTGTTTTTACAAAGTTAATCATAATTTTCTCAAAACACTTGAAGTAAATGCCACTGGACGATAGTCATTATTATCCTTACAGCTAACCTTTTTTGGGACAGGGATAATAATAGAACTCTTCCAAATTGAGGGAACTGTATGTGTGTCTAAAGACTAATGGTAAATGGGGCACCAGGCTTCTGCCAGCTCTTCACTGCACGATTTCAATAACCACTCAGAGATGCCGTCTGGCCCAGAAGCCTTGCTAAGACAGACATGTGAAAACAGTCTCTCCACCATATACTGATCAATGGTTATTTTAAAGGAATCCAATACAGATAAAGCATCCAGTGCAGTTTCCTGCTCCTGTGAGAAGTCTATTTCACACCTACAATAAAAATCATTCAACTCATTTGCCTTTGCTCCCTCATCTATCACGTTGATAGAGCTTTTGGCTGGAGCCATATTTGTCATATATTTCATAGAATCCCATATATATTTTTTTTTTTCTTCAGTTTTATAAATTTCTGTGACAATTTGTTCCCACTGGGTTCTCATTGGGGGAAGATGTAGGAGCCATAAACGAGTAATCGCTTTTTTTTTGCTGCTGCTACTAGTATCCTCAGTAAATAAAATTATTCCTATTATTAACTGAATCTGGTATAGAAATAGAAGAAATAGAATATAACCTGTTTCCTCATTCTCAATCTCTAAGATTTCCTCTATACTTGAGTGTATTTCTGACCAATACAGTTTCAAAACTGGGCAGGCCCAGGCTGTATAAGCATTCTTAACATTCCCATAACATTTGTCCAAGATGTTTTTGCCTCTAGTGTTACAGTCCACATACTGATGGAATCCAGGCAACACAGCTTCAAGTGTACAATGATTAAAATCTCCTAAAATAAAACAAGGTGCTTCAGGGGTACATCTTAATTGTCTGTGAACACAGTCTGCTGTAAGTTTAGCTGCATTTGCAGCATTCCCACTGGGTGAAATATAAACAGTACATAATAAAATGTTCCCAAATTCATGTGGAAGATAAAAAGGCCTAAGGCTTAGGCATACTAGTTCAATGTCAGAGTTACAGACTTTCCACCAGTGTTCTCGCCTGCAATTCTCTCGGTAACTGGGGGGCGAGTGTGTAGCTAGGCCGGAGCAGTAAGAGTTGGTCTCGGGTATAGCGCAGGACCGCCTCCGACATGAAGTCCTGATTCACTAGCATGGAGTTGCATGTCATCAGCCATACAACTAAAATCAGCATCAGTCCTCTTAATAAAAACAGCATCGTGTAACACAGATCGAGCACTGTGTTAAAAATAAATAAAGTTTGATCAAATAAAAGAATAAATAACACACTAAAAACAAACACAAACACACGGCAGCAGAACGAGGTAGCCTGGAACAGAGCAGCGCCACCGGAAGTGAATCACTGTACAGTTGGTCGAACACAACTCGCTCAAGTGTCTTTGCAATGAATGGAAGAAGGGATACCAGTCTGTAGTTTTCTAAGAGTGCTAGGTTTAGAGTGGGTTTCTTAAGCAGTGGGGTAACTAGAGCCTGTTTAAATGCTGTGGGAAAGGTACCAGTGTGAAGGGAGGTGTTGATGATGTGAGTAAGTGCAGGTATAACTGAAGAAGAAATGGCTTGAAGGAGGTGAGTGGGGATAGTCTTGAGAGGAGGTGAGATAGCCAACCTTGGGCTACAGGGTGATATGGCTGCAATCTGAACAGTGACACTTGTAATGTTGAAATGTTCTGTTGCCCAGAGAGAAACAAAATACGTGGTGTCAGAGGAAAAGATATACAGGAGATGAGAGCTGGCGTATTTTCCCCAGGTTTAATAAAATGACTTCATTTTATTAAATAAAATGACGTCACACTGATCGGCATACATGGGGATAGAGTGAGAGAAAGTATACAAATAAAAGAAAGAGTAAGAAAGAGTTCTCCTGCTCAACTTTCACATGCACCATCTATGCACATGTGCAGTTCTCATTTTACCCAGAATTACCGTAAATGCTGGTGTCCGTGAAGTGACTGTTACACAGTTTTTAGGACATTGTTGTCGTGTAAACATACCCTTAGATTAGATTTGAATCTGTTCATTAAAAAAACAGCTTCTAGTCACTAAAATATAATTGTAATTTAACTGTTGAAATCTGGAAGTCATAGAAAGAATACTTTTTATTTTTCCCCCTTTATTCATTAAAAAGCATGAAGTCATCATTAGGCATACACATCAGTCATAAATCATTACAATAGAAGTCTAATTTATTTGTTAAAACTTGAAGCCATAGAAAGAACATCTCTTTTATTTTCCATTAAACATACAATATAATACAATATTTACACTGCAAAAAAATGCTTTGAGATTACATACCAGAGATTATTTTACAGATATTTTTGCTTGTTCAAAGCAGAATGCACTTGACTTAGATTTTTTTTTCTCCCACAAGAATGGAGCTTTAATGATGCATCCGTTTTTCATCCGCCAGAGGTCGCCTATTCAAAACAAAGGCGTAGCTTGATGACGCCAAGTTTGAGCGAGGAATCTTGGGACATGTGGTCTTCACCTCACAGCCAGTGGAAAAGAATCGGGATATGCCTCAGGCAGAAATCATGTTCATGGATGAGATTATTAACGTTACTGTAGAATGAAGCAGAGCAGGACCGAGTGTTGTGGGAGCTGAACGAGGCTGCTGGAGCGATTGATAATGAGAGACAAACACGACACGCCTCGCGAGCAGCAGAACTTTTATTATGCCACGGTCGCCGGCGATGCTTCTTTCGGTCAAGCGTATAAGGTAACGCAAAAACGATTTGAAAAACGATCATATTTAACAGCTCTGAGGTAACGCAGCTCTGTTTATCATATTAGATACATTTGAGTGTGTTGAAAATGATGTTATAGCGTTACTCTGTGCGTTCGCTCGGCGGCTGCTGTGAGACACTTGCACACTGCAGTAAGATAGATTGACTTAAGAATTTATTAAATGCTGGATGGCTTGTGTTGATAAATGACATGCAATTAATTTTAAAACGTATTGTATGATGGAGAAAATGCTGTATTACTGTTACTAAAAATAAAGCTGCATCTGATTATGCTATGTTAGCTACTTGACAAAATAGTGTTTTTCTCTGAGGCATGGTAAAGCATGGTACTCGCAAGAAAAATCAAGAAAATTAGATTTAAACAATAAGACTAAACGTGTTGAGCTATATAACAATGATTAGTTTTCTGTCTATAAATTTATCAGAACAGTTGTTCCCTTGTCTAATAAAACATGTAATATATTAAAGCATCTTTGGTGTTTCCGTGGTTTGTACAAAGTAAGACCGGAAAATGAGGGTATGACGCCATTGACAGGCGACTCCCGGATATGTCCCGTATCCTTGGTTAAAATAGCAATTTTCTCACGATTTACAAATAGTTTGAAACATTTGGGATATTGTAAGTACTCAACTGAACAAAATATATAACACTGGCCTAGTAGTTTTTGGATATTTTACTGCAAAAATCTTACTTATTGCAGCTTTAATGTAATGAAATAAAGAAAGCATTATGGGTAGAATCTCTCTAGAGTCTATTCTGATTCATCAACACAGTTTCACTGATGATCGAATAGGAACCCCAAACCCAGGATAGAGCGGTTGAGTGAATGTGGTCTGGACTGTGTGGATGAGTTTCATTGTGTCTCCAGAGACGCTGTAGAAGGACAGAGTTCCTGCACTGTGATCCACATACACTCCTATTCTGCGGCTGGACTCTACAGGGAGTTCAGTCTCTATGTCATTGTGTATGATTGTGTATCTGGAGGAAGAGCAGAACAAACTCCAGGACTGATCATTATATCCAAACAAACACTCTTCATCCCGTCCCTTCCTGCTGATGCTCTTATATGACACTGATATAAACATACATCTTCCACTCCACTCAATCTCCCAGTAACAGCGTCCACACACACTCTCTCTACACAACACCTGACACACAACATCAAATCTGTCTGGATGATCAGGATACGGCTGCTCTGTGTCAGTGTAAGTAATCACTCTGTTCCTCTCAGACAGATGGAGGTTTTCATTCACTGTGTTCAGATCCAGAGTGAGCTGATGGGAATCTGATGGAGATAAAACACATCAGAATCAGGAATTATGAATCTGATCTTTTAATGTATCTGAACTCTTCATGTTCAATAAATCAGCAGTGTCTCAGTACAGTTGACCAGATATCCTGTGTAAATCATCATTAACATGATCGACTATAAAACTCTTCTGTCATGTTTTCTTTCTCCGTCTACAGGAAGAACATGAACACACTCAGTGAGTTTTTCTGCTTGTTTTCTTAGTGACTTACATTGTAGGAAGTCGTTCCTGGTCCTGGGAACAATGTTGGTGAAAGTGACTGTGGAAATCAACGGACATGAAGAGTGTGATTATCATGACAAGAGAAAATGATCCTGCATCCGTTCCTAAGACATTTCTAATATGATGATCTACATGATATGAGATGATGGAGGATCAGATGAATCTCCAGGACTTTACCTCTGTCAGAGATCTTCTTGAGCTCCTCTTTGCAGAAATCCTCCAGTTTGTCTCTCAGCTGACGGACAGATTCTCTCACTCCATCAAAAGAGGAGAGAGAACTGAAGGGATCGTCATTTACGTCTGTAGATTCAGGAGGAGCTGAGAGAGACTGGAAACTCTACAGAAAACAGAAATCAAAGCTCATCACCTCCACACTTCAGCCAATAGCCTGCACTACTGTCAGATTTGAGCAGCTCTGACTGTTTAAGCTGCCCTGTCAATCATCTTGTCACAGTTGAAATCCTCCACATTCAATTTAATTTAATTTCCTACCGTTTCGGAGAAAAATGTAGTTGCACGTTGATCTGCCAGTCATGGGTCTTTCATGCGGAGAACTCTCCTCAACTTTGTATAATGATGCATTTAAAAGTTGATGAACAAACGCATCGTTATAAAAGTTCACAATGCTGTTGCAGATGAAATATAATGTGGATAACATTTAATAAATATTTTTCGTCAGGTTAGATACTGATTATTAATCACTCAAACCCCTTTATCTTAACCGCTCTGCTTAACCGTCGGTCTCGCACATCCGTCATGTTTGTAGTTTTTTTTTTTTTTTTTAAACACTTTTTATTCGTACTTGTAGTTCTAATCGAATCCTTACCCACAACGCAAAGTGTTATGGGAAATATTAGCTGTTAGAGTGTGCACAGATCTGCACTTCGGATTCTAACCGGAAAAAGTAGACCATCCGGGTGTCTTTGGAATACTCATTTCAACATACTATGATTTGGGACACACTAATTCTATTTTCGAATACTATTAAGGACGGATAGTATGAGAATTGGGATGCAGCAATGGTTTTTTAAACATATTAGAAAGTGATTGTGATCATAAATCAAAAATATTTAGTGTGTTTTGAAATTATATATTGAAAAATGAAGGACAGCAACAGCAAAATTACACAAGTGTTGGGATGGTTATGACCAATTTAAAAAAAAAATAAATAAATAAAAAAAATTGTCCACAAAATGGTGATTCATTCACATGTAGAAAAAAAAAAAAATCTAGAGGTCAGTAATACACAAATGCCCTGTCCAAATACCCACAATTGCGGTCTTTGCACTTGACCACTTGTCTACTTACATGACGTATTTCCCGTATTTGGCTCAAGTGTTCAAGTGGGCGTGAAGACTGCAAGTGTGTGTAGAACTTTTGATTACCTGATGCAAAAAATGCAAGCGTTTACAGCTGCTTCTTTTTTTCAAATTATTATTTTTAATACTTTGCATTTTAAAATACACTTCTAAATGTCTGTTCAGTGGTCGCTATGTAACTAACAGAAGACACAATTTTAAAATTGTGGTGCTTTTTTAAGTGATAAAAAGCAGTTGCAAATGATGTACAAAATACACATAGCCTACTCATCTTTATAATTAATTTAACTTACAGTCGTATGTTTTCCTTGACATCTCGCGATTTCGGGGCATGTGAGTTCCCAAACATAATGCATGATGGGATACGCTTAGCCTCAAATACCGCTCCGAAGCGGTATTCGAGATAGTGTGGGTTTAGTGTGCATTAAGGGCACTGTACTTGGGCATTTTTAAGACATGGGACAGTCTTGCGCACTCACTTCCTGTCGCGCACACAAGCTCTCAAGTGGCCAAGACCGCAAGTGTGGGTATTTGGATGGCATAACATCTTGTTGTTTGTTTTAATCACAGAGTTTGCTAAATTCATGTGATTTTTTTTTTTTTTTTTTTCATTAATTTAATTTACTTAGAATGTGAAGCAGTATTACTAAACAATAATTTAATATATGCTTGGACTAATTTAATTTTTAATAAAGTACTTTGTGTTAAAAGAAAAACAATTATAAAAAAATACATATCAATTTTTATCAGGTTTGAAGATCATCTGATGCAACTTTAGTGAACATTACTCAAAATTTGTAATTTGTACATAAATGCATTTGTAAGTGGGTCTCTTTTTTCTCAAAAGAAGATGATCAGATGAGAGTCTGACTGATGATTATATAATAACCGAACACACAGATCAACACTTCAGTCAACGGCTCATTCTGCTCTCATGAAATGTTTCTCTGTGAGTCTCTTGCTCAAGTCCACTATGATCCTGTTCTTCTAGATCTCTGTTACCTGCAGGAAATGGATGTGATCCTGTGTGTGTGAAAGCTGCTCCAGCTCAGCGTCTCTCCTCCTCAGATCATTGATCTCCTGCTCCAGTCGCTCCAGTCGTCCTTCAGCTCGACTCACTGCAGTCTTTTCCTGATCTCTGATCCGCTGTGTGGCCTCAGAGCGGCTTCTCTCAATGGAGCGGATGAGCTCAGTGAAGATCCTCTCAGTGTCCTCCACTGCTGTCTGTGCAGAGCGCTGTTAGGACACACATCACAATCACACAGTGGCTTCAGTGAGTCCTGACTGAGACTTCTCAAACTTCTCTTCTTCTCCAGACTCACCTTATGAGACTCCACAGCCTCTCTCAGCTGCTGAAGATCTTTCTCTCTCTGCTGGATCCTCTGCTGGAACCACCTCTGCGTCTCCTTCAGCTGGTGCTAAAGGACAAACCAATGACAGCAAATGTCACATTAGATTTTTTGTGTCGATACATTTTTATGGTGCATTTCACCATATTTTCTGTTAAGTTCAGTGTGGAGCACAAATACACTCAACAGATAAAGTCCACTTACAGCTCCTGTTCACTTCTGCTGACGTCTGCAGTGTGAATGATGTTACCTGATCATATGGCCAATATCATATGCCAATATAAATAATGTCAACATTATTTCATCAGTGTCTAGTTTCATACCTGTTTCTCTGTCCTCTGTGCTGCAGCTGATACAGTGTCGTGGTTTTTATGTTCATCCATCGTACACAGCACACATATACACTTCTGGTCAGTGCGACAGAAAACCTCAAGGAGTTTATCATGTGTTTGGCAGATCATCTCCTGCAGTCGTCCAGTGGCTTCAGTCACTTTATGTGGCTTACGTGAGTGAAATTCCTCATGACGGTCAAAATGAGTTTGACAGTAAGACTCCAGACACACCAGACAGGACTTGATGGCTTTGTGTTTTCTTCCAGTACAGACGTCACACTGCACATCTCCAGCTCCAGCGTAACAGTCAGCAGGAAGTTTAGTCTTCTTCAGTTTCTCCACCACTTCAGCCAGCATGGTGTTTTTAGCTAAAGCAGGTCTTGGACTGAAGGTCTGTCTGCACTGAGGGCAGCTGTAGACTCTCTTCTGATCCTCCTGATCCCAGCAGCCTGTAATACAGCTCTTACAGTAACTGTGTCCACAGGGAATGGCCACTGGATCCTTCAGGAGATCCAGACACACTGGACATGTGAACTCATCCTCAGAAAATCTTGCTTCTGCCATTTTACTGCATGAACACAGAGACACAAACACACAACAGCTCAACTACACTTCAGTTTCTCTTTCCCTGAACTCATGTAATTCCTGCTTCCTGGTTCTGTGTTTGAGTGACGTGTGCAAATGTCACAGATCATAAAACGTCCACTAGATGTCAGTCTCAGACAGACTCAAAGAATAAGAGTTACAGAGAATCAGGACAACACCATTAATAACTGCAGTAATACCTCATCCTAATTATCACATCTATGCAGTGTTGTAATTGATTTAAACTATAAGAAAAACTGTTTTGTTTTTTAAACAGTTCTTGACTAGAATTATCTACAAAATGTATCCTTCAGGAGATCCAGACACATTGGACAGATGAACTCATTCTGATCCACTGAAAATCTGGATTCTGCCATTTTACTGCATGAATACAGAGACACAAACACACAATAGCTCAACTACACTTCAGTTTGTCATTCCCTGAACATCATAAAGCTTCATTCCTACTGAGTTCATATTCTACCATGCTTCAACACACCTGGATATTATTTTAAAGTAAATCCAAAAACCTTTATTAGTTGATTCAGGTCTGATCAGTTACAGTTGGAACTAAACTCTGTTAAATAGACCTCATTGGTTCTTGTAGAAGCTTCAGTGTGCTGTATTGGTTCATTCCTTGCCACTGCCTGGCCTGCTTAGTTGATGAGACTTAATATTCAGAAATATTATTGAATTGACTGCACTGACAGTATTGGATCAGACAAACTGTCAGTTTAGTTTTCATTATGACTTTTTGTTTGCTTATCATTATTTCCTATTGTCTTTGTTCACGTCTCCCGCCACTTGTTTGTTACCATAGATGTTCATTTAATAATCGCAGCTGTTCGTATGCGAGTTCATTATCATTGTATAGTTAAGTTCCTGTGTTTCCTCAGTTCATGGTCAGTTATTGTTTGTTTGTAGACACACTGTTAAGTTTATTTTATTATTAAATATATTCATATTGGAACCTTTTGACTCCTCTTCATCTTGGATTCCTTAATCTGTGACAGAATAACTGACCGGAAAATGGATTATGCAGCTAAATTTGCTGCATTGGCCAGGAGGGGCCAAAATTTGTTGGACTACAACCTTCAATTCTGCCACCTTGCCGTTCATTCACCATTTGATGACGAAACCATTAAATCTCTGTATTGGATCGGGGAGAACTATGAACATCAAATAGACCTCCCAGAAATGCAAAGACGCAGCTGGAGGGATGCAATAACGCTATGTCTGGAGAGGTTCTACCCCTGGTCCATCTCATCACCGGACCCAGAGCCCAGCCCACAACCACCCTGCGACATGGACTGACAGCCGGAGCCGCCAACAGATAGAGTGCTAGTGCCTAACGCGATGGAGCTGCCAATGTCAAGAGAAGCAGATGTGCCCACCAGAGCCTGAGCCCCTTACATCTGTGGTAGATTTCCCCTATGCACCTGACCTAAATTAACCCTACAAGAATTATCCTCAGGTGAATCCCACTCTGCCCGCAAAGATTGACGCCTAAGTGTAACTGCTCTGACCACATATGATGCCTAAGAGTTAAAGTTACCTGACCGCAATCAGAACCCCGCCTAAGAGTCTCACTCTGAGTTAAACGACGTCTCGTTCCCTACGACACTAAACCTGGGAAATAGATTTCAAGTGTCTAAGTTGCAGCACTGCACAATAACCAGAGACTCCAGTTGTTGTCCTAGAATATGCTTTAATCACGACCGGAGGACCTCGTATCAATCACAGAGAATCCCACCAGCCAAAAGAATACAAGAGTTTATATAGGATAGGAGCATGGTAAAGCATTCTACAATATGATTGGTTCTTCTTATGTCAAACCCTTCTGTTACTAGGTAAAGCAAGATCTGCCAAAATCATGTGTTTATTAGTTCGTTGGTTACTCAATATCATGGGGCTATTATATTTAGATAGTTGTCTAGCTGTCCCTAAGTGTCATTTCCACTTTTCTTATATTTGGACATGATTCCATGACACACACTGACTTAGGCCCAAGGTTTGAGAACATTTAGGTTTCAAAAGCATATGAATTTTATTCCTGCAAGGAAAAATAAATGTTAGTTATGATTAATTAAAAAATTCCATCACACATCTCACCTGTCTTGCAAGCAGTCCACTGAGCCTGTGACAGAGGAAATACTAGTGGAGTTTGAGGGAATAGAGGCGTGCCCCACCCGTAACCTTGCCACAGCTGGACTGGGACCCTCTTCTACCACCACCTCTAGCTCCAGCCCTGTCTTCGTCGTCTCATGTCAGCCCCATTGTTCATCCTCTACCTCCTCACTACATCGAGAACTAACTTGGGGCATCCCATGAGCCATCCTCGACTGGGCTGGGGGCCCTCCACCTCAGGGGGTCTTCATGGCAGCTCCGTCATGGTCGTTGATGCCATCAGTGTCGTGCGGATCCATCTACTCTCCATCTGCACTCAGGGTACCATCCCCATTGGCGACGATGATACCCAGGGGATGGGAATGGATGATGGGGAATCCGTCCCCATGGTGGCATAAAACTCTGTACCACCATGGTTCCTCCCTCTGGTAACGCCACCATGGGGCACTAGGCTGGGCATCTGGGTATCATCCTGTTATCACATCACATCACATCATTCTGGCTTTTACCATCTTCTGCTCCGCCCTGGTCACATCCATCATCACAACCTCTGGTTCCTCCCTGGCCTCTCCTTCCAACCAGCCCTCCTAATACCAACCCCTTTGCCTGCTCCTCATCCACCTCCTAAACCACCTCCTCTCCCTTACCATGGTCCAGGAGGGGGTCACTTTGGACTTCTTAATCTGTGACAACTTGAATTGAATTTTATATGTATGTTTTGTTGAAAGGTTCATTTGAAGTTCATAATCACCATTATGGTGATTACTAGGGGTGTGATAGACGGTTAGCTCATGAGACGAGATGAGAGTTCATGAGAGCAAGACAAGACAAGATTTTACACTGTATTTTTAAGAAATTCTCAATGACGAAATACATAACTAGTAAAATGGTCCTGGAGGGCCACTGTCCTGCAGAGTTTAGCTCCAAGCCTAATCAAACACACCTGAACCAGCTCATCAAGGTCTTCAGGATTACAAGAAACTTCCAAGCAGGTGAGTTGGATCTGGTTTGAGCTAAACTATGCAGGAGAGGGGGCCTCCAGGACCTAAGGGTGTTTTCACACCTAGTTCGTTTGAGCCCTCCAAACGCTCTTGGAGCGGTTCAGCAAGTATATGTGAACCAAGTGATCTCAGACCCCCCAAAAGGACCCAAAAGTGAACCATACTCGGACCACCTCCGGAGGTTGTCTGAGTACAGTTAGTTTGTGGTTCGTTTTCTTTGTGATATGTGAAAGCATCAAGGTTAAACACATCTGATCCAGCTCATCAAGGTCTTCAGGATTACAAGGAACTTCCAAGCAGGTGAGTTGGAGCTAGTTGGAACTAAACTCTGCAGGACAGGGGCCCTCCAGGACCGAAGTTGCCCTTCCCTTATCCAAAGCATTTGATTTGTGAACACCACACACTGTTTAAAGAACTTTACAGAAGAAATCTCATTCCTAAGCATCACTTCATGACTCATTTTCTTAGATGCATCAGGAAGATAAGCCCACTGGTTAATGTCTGGGGGATGCGTTATAAGGCAAATAATTAAAATTTTTTGATTAGAGGTTTGAGATTGCGGATGTGAAATAAAAAGCAGATTGTGTGACAAATTCTTGTGTGAGGTGGTTAAGCTGAATTAACTAATTACTTTTGACACCTAGGATCAGCGATGAGATTGCTAGCTGGAACCAGCTTCCAGATGTCACCACAAGAGTCCCAATAGCAGCCATATTCAAGTCCAGATTGACAACTTTTTTCATTTTCCTCACTGAATGAAATAATGAATATTTCACTCTATTATTTGATAGAATGATATAAACTTTATAATGCAATGTATAATATTTCATTTACATTATAGCATTTCAAGGGCAGTTTTTAGACATTTGGAGGCCACACTCCTTCTAATAAAAAGCACTTGAAACAAATATGATTCCTAACCTTTTTTTATTAAACATCTGTTATTAAAATGTGTATATTTTTATAAAATATTTTTATAAAACTTTAACCAAGGTAATTCTTATTTGTTGAGGATGCTATTTTTTCAAACAATTTGTTCAATAATTTATTTATAGTTACACATCCATTATGAACAGTTTCACCTATTCTATACAGTAAAATGAAAAAAAAAAGAAAAAAAAAAAGAGAGAGACGTTACATTGCCAAAAAATAAGTACAGATGGACACTTCCCGGACATTACTTCAGTAAATTAACATCAGTGCTTTAATAGTTTTTTGGACAGGATTTACCGTTCCTACTGAACCAATATAGACTATGTCATCGTCATAATATGTATTGACAGAATTTTCATATTTGGGTGAACTATCCCTGTGATTTCTTCATACAACTGTATGATTATTTTTCAATTAGAGCAGTAATGTACACATCAGCAGAATTTAGAAGATATAGAGTTTAGGTACTTTTTTGAAACATTCAAAGGCTCAAGTGCTAGTGCAGTTGTACCCAAACTGGGGTACCCAGACAAAATGCTGAATTGTGCCATTCATTTAATTCTTACCCCAACTTAAATTAACATTAAAGCAGAACATGTACACTCCAGGGGGTTAATAAAGGCCTTCTGAAGAGAAGTGATGGAGTTTTGTAAGAAAAATGTCCATATTTATGTAGCGTGAGGGCAACATAAAACCTAAGCCCAATCAAACATAACCTGACTACGCCACCCTGAATCTCTCTTTCTTCAGGGAATGTTAGGTTAAATTATAGAACACAGATTCAATGTGTACCAAACCAACCAAAGAAACAGAGACGAGTTTCTCAAATACAAAACTCACAGTTTATTACCAGAAATTATTTAAAAAAAAACACATAGAAAGAACACTCAATTATGAGCCATAATTCTTGTTGATTTAATAATACAGTATGCTATGCCTTTAAAAGAGAACACCAACTAAACAAACAAAAAACAAAAACAAACCAAAAAAAATAACTAGCGGACAACAGAGGAGTACTGACCAGCCACCGGTATGAGCCCACGCTATTGTCCCTGTAAATTCACCCGCAAACGGCCAGAGATGTGTCTGATTTTTCTGCACCTTCAATGTCGCTCGCTGTTCCCATAGGAGGGACAACAAAGATCGAAAGGGGGGATTATGTAACGACTGAGACAATTCAGAAACAATTATTTATTATATTTAACAGATACTTGTTTAAAACTCACTCTGGGGTCTGTTCCCCATCCCCCGAGAAGACCAGCCTGTGCAAGGGGCCTCAGTTACAAGTTTTATTGCGCCGAAGTATGTGGGTTGCCACTTGAAAGAGCAGAGACAAAGAGACACATAGTCCTCAAAACAGACTTTCCTGCATTAATTTATAGATGAACTGATCTATAAATGAACATGCATCCCATGACATTATTATAACTGTCTTGCAAACTGTTGTGTGCATGATATCTGTTTTATGCATATTTTATGATAAGAACCAATGGTTAACGTAAACCAACCTATACCAAGTTTGGTGTCTACAAGTCTGTATTTTGAAGATTTAAATGATTGTGTATATGATATATTGATACCTGTGCAACATATCAGTATTACAAGAATCTTTAATAGTTTCTTCAAAACAACTCAGCCAGTTTAATCACGCTCAAAGACAAGAGCCATAAACTCCCCCACAAAGGAAGTTCCCGCTACAGAAATTCCACTTTGCTCATTGGTCAGGCCCACCCGAAGAGGTGTGGCTCCGCCTCTCTCTCTTGCTTCTTCTTCCTTTCCATTGCTTCATTCCCCTGTTATGATACGGTTCAAATTCATTTCACTCTATCATTTATCATTTTACCCATGTACGTGTGACTTGTGTGTGTGTGTGTGTGTGATTCTGACCTGCTTATAAACCCAATGTCCCGATAATGATTCGATCACAGCTACGTGCTAAGTAAGCGTTATTCTTGAAAAGTTGATAGATGATCAATACTGATTGTTCACTGGCCAAACAGGTTAATTGATTGTAATATTAATTTTATCACATTAAGTTAATTTTATTAACTGATCCAAATATTTATAATTAATTATAACTAGTTATGAATAATTATTCATATTTATTTTGAGCTAATTTGCTGCAGTGCTGAGGTCTCATGTCTAATACCACTTCTACTTAATAATGCTTGGTACTCTCTTCCTGTGAACTCTGTACCATTGTCGGACCTGATGCACTTAACCTTTCCATATGGAGCCATGTCAAGGAATTTTTCTGTGGCGGTCACTTGTAACGGTGGCGGGCCCAAAGAAAATTTAAATCAGCAATCTAAAGTGCTAAAGTGCAATCTAAAATTTTCTTTTTCCCAGAATAGCTCTTTAAGCCACCAATTACAAACATAAATCAGAGTTCCACACAAAGAAAGTTCAGTTTCACAGTTGTATTTTCACCAAATCAACAAGAAAGGAAACAAACAAAAAAAATAAAAATAAAAAAGTACAATGCAAGTTCAGTTTCACAATTATATTCTCACCAGTCAACAAGCAAGGAATCAAACAAACAACAACAGCAAAATATTCAAAGCAAGTTCATTTTCACAATTATATTTTCACCAGTCAACAAGAGAAATATTTAGCACTTTGGCTCAAGTTCAAAAATAGTCTTTTCATCAATGTGTTATTCAACACTAAGGATAAACAAAACAAACAAACAAAAAACAGTAAAAGTTGGTGTTTATAAGGTAGAAGTATCTCTGATGCTTGAAAACCTAGGCAGATTTAACACTTCATTGCCAACAAGAGTGAGAGAAATAACGAGAGAAAACAAAAAAAAACACATGAAACTATTAGAAAATTCTTACATCACACCAATATTATTATATGTAAAAAAAATAAATAAATAAATAAATAAAAAACTCATATACATTTGCATTAAATCAAGCAAAACAGCATGATCAGAAAATGTCTCATGAAAGTGGGTCGTGAATGTTTGATTATGTTTGCGTTTGCGTGGGGCGAAACGGTGTGTCTGTGTGGTGTGTGTGTGTGTGTGTGTGTATGGGAGATGAGCGCTGAGCTGAGAGGCCGATAATGGCAGAGATAATATCTCTCGCATCGCGGTGAGTGGTACTTTTACATTGATTGCACCACTGTTTACCTTGGCATGTCCTTACTTTGTCTGCTACAGGTGTGGCAAACGGCCACAATGTCAATACTTGCAGCCCCACAATCAGCTGAAGCGGATTTTATTACATTGCTTTTATTACATTGGGTAATAAAATGCAGTTGTTCACATATTTTCAATGTCCTCATAACTTCTGAGCTTTGTCTTAAATTCGGCAAAAGTCATTTAATCATCCGTCTGAATAACATGAATAGAAAATGGCTTAAATGTCTCTGGAAGTCCTTTCAAAACCACTGCTATTAAAAGTCTGTCACTAAGATTCTCACCTGCATTTCTCAAATAGTCCATGGGCCAAGCCAGAATTTGGTACCACCTAAGGTGGCAAAATCTCTTTGGTACCAGTTTGTTTGTAGAGTCCATATAAGTACTTTGAAACATGGTAACCATTTCAAATGAGTAGCTTTACTAATCTTTTGGGACAATCATTATTTTTGCCATTATTGTCCTACAGTATCTGCACAGCAGGTTTGTATGAAGTCTATTGTAAGAGGTAGCCATACATGCTATATGTTGATTTTTTTCAGGACAGTCAGGGCTATCCAGATCTGCCATAATCTGACATGATATTTGTTGTATACGTTTTATATTAGCCTTCATATTAAAGAAAACTATTTTTGCATCTATTAAATTGTTATATTTGTATATCTGTCTCAAAAGATATTGATATTAGGGGGGATATCTTTTCAGATATGGTTAGACAAGACTGTCTGTAATCTGGTGATATCAGAACCATGATGGTGAGACAATCCATGACCTAGCAATTTGAAAAAATATGTATGTACTGTATATGAAACAGTATATTATGCAACTAGGGCTGAAACGATTAGTCGACATTATCGACAACGTCGACAATAAAAAATTGTCGACAAATATTTTTGTTGTCAAATAGTCTTTTGATCTCATATGATCTATTTGAAGGGCCTGCAATAACGCGGTTTGACCAGTGGGGTTCTGTAGCGCAATACTGTAATGCAGCCCTCCCGGATCGAATCCAGTAGAAGAAGACACGGTGCTTCGGAGTGCATAGTGCAAACGAAGTCGAACACGTAAAATGTGGGAGTTTAACATAGCATAAAACATAACGTTTAGCATAACTACAAAAAATGCTGTCATGCAGGGCAACCAACTCTCATTCAAACTCACTGTTCGCCACACGTCCATTTCGTCCACGAGGACAAAGACAGCGCACCGACAGATGAGACAGATCAGGTTACTTTTGATATAAAACAAAGTCTTAACTTTCAAATTCTGTCAATTTTATTACAGGATTCAAACAATACATGTGGTTTTGACGCTCTTTAATGTGGAGTGACAGATCGCTGTAGCGCCTCAGGTCAAGCAGCACGCGAACCTATTATCTCTTCCTCTTTTCTGCTATTACAGCACGAAATAAAAATGAATGAATATTAAAAAAAGTATGTTGAAAGATACAGTACAATTTAATGAAATTATTCCAGCTCTAATGTAATCACTTAATCAGAGTTTCAACCGCAGAAAGACCGCAATAAAACAGCTTGCAAACAAATATGTCACAAAATGTTACATTTACCTCAGGAAAGCCATTCAGTGACCATAAACTCGATAGTTAGTAAAAAGAAAAAAAAATCTAGAGTGGAGCATTTTTCAGAAATTTTTGCACAATATTACATATTCATACTTTTACTCTTATTAAAAAGTTATTACAATTCCCAGACTTAATAAAAACACAGTACGTCATTTTAACAGTATTTTTAACAAAGAAATTGCTTCGCAAAGTAGAGAACTTCACATTAAAGATGTCCTGGCTCATCCACTTGGTCCATTGCCTTGGGCACTCTCAAATCCAGATGGCTCATTGTGGAAAACTAATAAGGCTGCTCTTGCAAGAGAGTTAGAGAAATCAGCATCATCAGTTGAAGATATTGGAGAACACTCTGCATGCATCATTGATGGAATGAGCCTTGTTCAGAAACTAAAAGGTGATGGCAAGACTTTTGGAGAGATTGCTGGTTCTGTGCTGAACCTAATGTTGCACGAAGGAAGAAACAGTAAGCGGATAGATGTGGTGTTTGATGTGTACTGGAAAACATCAATCAAGAATGCTGAGAGATACAATCGTGGTTCAGCAAGTAGCACTCAATGGAAGAACATTACCCCGGGACACAATGTAGTGCAGTGGAGAAAGCTGTTAAGTAATACAGACAGTAAAACAGCCTTGATAACATTCATCGTGGACCAGTGGAAGCTAGCAGAGAACCGAGTAAAGCTTCAGGACAAGCAGCTATTTGAAACCTGTGGAGAGAGATGCTATTGTCTGACCAAAAAAGACTGGAATGTTTTTGAAGAGCTGAAATCTTCCCATGAGGAGGCGGATACCCGTATGCTCCTACATGCAAATCATGCTAGCCAGAATGGCTATCAAAACACAGTTATTGTGAGTGAGGATACGGATGTCATGATCCTTTGTCTTGGATGCTGTAAGAAGATAAACTGCCCCTTTATCAGAAATCTGGCACTCAGAATCGAACAAGGTACATCAACATCAGCAACCTTGCTCAGCTCCTTGGAGATTACCTATGTGATGCTCTTATAGGGGTACATGCCTTTACGGGTTGTGATAGCGTAAGTGCTTTTGCAGGACGAGGAAAACTTACCGCTCTCAAACTTGTGAAAGGAAACAGGACATTCCAAGAGTCCTTCAAATCCCTGGGAACATCCTGGGATGTATCAGAGGAATTATACAGCAACATGGAATCATTTGTCTGCAGGATGTATGCACCATCGTCTAGTGTATGTGATGTCAATGATCTACGTTACCTGCTATTCTTTACCAAAAGGGGTAAAGTGGAGTCCAGCCTACTTCCCCCTTGCAGGGACTGCTTAAAGCTGCATATACAGCGTGCCAATTACCAGGCAGCTTTCTGGAGGCACTGTCTGGAAGGACAGCCAGACATACCCGAACCAAAAGGACAAGGATGGACAAAGGTATGCTTATAATAAATACAATAATTACATTTTCTAATAACTAATAATAAAATAGTATAAATATGTATAGGTAATTTCTAGACATGTGGACACCTGGAATGGATGAGAAATATCTTCTACTTACTTGTACAGGTATGCTGATGTTAGACTGGATGCGGGGACCCCCAGCACCAGTGGAGCTTATGGCCTGCAAGTGTTCACGGACCTGCAAGCTTCCCGACTGTTCCTGTCTTGCCAACAAATTAAAGTGCACAGAAATGTGCAAGCTACAAACCTGCAGCAATCAGAGGGATGAGGAGGAGGAGGAGGATACTGATGTCATGAAAATGGTTGAATATGATGATGATGACGATGATGATGATGAATAAACAAACAGTTTGCAATGACCAAATAACTTCATGAACAAGGTAGAATTATTTTGTTTTATAATTATTTCTGTGACAAAGCTACTAGTAACAAAAGGTTATCATGTTGTAATATCATCTAGAGATATGGACTTAAAAATCAAACTAGAATTTGCCACCTTGGGTGGTACCAATTAGTGAAAATTGTGGCCTGGGCCCATGGACTAAAAGCAGTGATTGCAGTCTCAGCTCTGATAACATATTCCGTAACACTCTCACTGGGCGACTTCTGCAGTGAAGTTTGCTCTGTGTACAAGCTTTTTACCCTGGGCTTCCCCTTGCCAGCATAATATTCACGCAGAATCTTTAGTGCCTCTCGTCTATCATCTGCTGCTTCTCTCATGACCAGCGACAGACTCTTGTCATCCAAAAACTGTATCAGCTCCGCATAGACTTTGGCGTTTTCACCGTATCTTCCTCATCTTCGTCAGAAAATAGTCTCTTTCAGTCCTTGCAAACAAAGGTGGCCCAAAAAATTTAGTCTCCCATAACTCATAATTCTTCTGGTCTCTGTCGAAGACAAGCAGCGGCTTGTTGTGGTCACTTCCTTTTTCCTTCTACTCATGTTGTCAGTAGGTCTTGTCTCACTCAAACTCTCGGGTACATGCATTTCACCCACTGTCTTAAAGTGATAGTTCACCCAAAAATGAAAATTATCCCAGAATTTACTCACCCTCAAGCCATCCTAGGTGTATATGACTATCTTCTTTCAGACCAACACAATCCGAGATATATTTAAAAATATCCTTAGTCCTCCAAGGTTTATAATGGTTGTGAATGGTAGGCCAAATTAAAAATAAAATAAAATAAAAAAAATGAATCCATATGACTCAGGAGGGTTAATAAAGGCCTTTTGAAGCGAAGGGATGCGTTTTTGTAAGAAAAATATTCATATTTAAAACTTTATAAATTCAAATAACGAGCTTCTGGCAGACGGCCGTATGCATACTGCACACGTCAATTTGGGCGGAAGAGCAACCTTTGACCTGACGCGATGACGCATGCGGAGGCGCAGAGGAGAGAGCAAAACAAAACACTGGTCACGAATTAGAAGTTTAAAATGAGAAACTTTAAAGAGAAATGTCGGAGGATTTCGATATAAGATAAGAGGAGCTTGAGTTTGTTGCCCAGCCGTATTTGTTTAAACAGTGAGAGGTGTCTAAGCTTATGATACTCCTACATCCTGCGTCATACATCGCGTCAAAGGATTACTCATTTGGCACAAGTCGACTTGCGCATTCTGCGCAGTCTTTCGCCGGAAGATAGTTGTTTGAATATATAGAGTTTTAAATATGGATATTTTTCTTACAAAAATGCATCCCTTTGCTTCAAAAGGCCTTTATTAACCTCGGGAGTCGTATGGATTCATTTTTTTTTTATGGATGGATGCATTTTTTCTGTCTTTAGAATTTGGCCTACCATTCACAACCATTATAAACATAGGAGGACTAAGGATATTTTTAAATATATCTCGGATTGTGTTCGTCTGAAAGAAGATAGTCATATACACCTAGGATGGCTTGAGGGTGAGTAAATTCTGGGATCATTTTCATTTTGGGGTGAACTATCCCTTTAACACCCAAACTATATTACGTTATCTGGGCCCATAACCTGTTAACAGAGTACGCAAATAACACACAACTACGTTGTACTCTTGCCCATCATCCAGTCGGTCTGACTGGCACGTTCTTATTAAACAGAAAAACAGGCACATGCATTCATTCAGTCACTGATTAGGTCACATGACATGCACCTCGCAGTGTGATTGCCTGTCCCACAGAGAAAAAACAAAGCTGGGAAAACAAATAAAAATACAAATACAAATGAATACAAATGAGAGCATAATACTTATACATCTTAACAGTTATGCTGATGATATCCAGCTATATTTGGCCCTGATATGTAATGACGACTCCAACATTACAACTTTGTTTGAGTGTTTGGATGAAATAAAGGCATGGTTGGTTGCAAGTTTTTTGCAGCTCAATGAGTCAAAATCTGAATTTGTGATTTTTGGTCCCCCAAAGTTAGCCAAACAGCTTTCTGTACATCTTGGCCCATTAGCCACTAATGTCAACACCCAAGTGCCAAGAACCTTGGAGTATTTTTTAATTCGGAGGTGAAATTTGACAAACAAGTCAATGCCGTGGTTAAATGTAGCTTCTTTCAATTGTGGAACATCACTAAATTTAAGAGAATTCTGTCTTTTAAGGACATGGAAACATCCAGATTGGATTATTGCAATTTGTTGTATTTGGGGTTGTCTAGAAACTTGCTCTCAAGGTTGCAGCTGGTGCAAAATGCAGCAGCTAGACTGTTGACAGGCACAAGGAAATGGTCTAGCATTTCTCCTGTGCTGGCCTCTTTGCACCGGCTTCCTGTTGATTTCAACATAAAGTTTTGATCATGGTTTTTAAAGGTTTGCACGGGCTTGTCCCGAGTACATATCATGTCTGTTACAGCATCATTGTACCGCTAGACTGCTAAGATCATCCCAGAGTTTGCTCTTACATGTTCCCAAATCACGATTGAAAACCAAAGGAGATCGTGGCTTCTCTGTGGCAGCCCCACGTCTTTGGAATAGTCTTCCTCTGCATATCAGATCATGTGACTCGTTAGAATGTTTTAAATCTATGCTGAAAACACACCTTTACGCTGTGGCTTACAATTGGCCCTAGGATTTAGGACACTGATCTGTCTTTTATAATGAGTTGTTGTGTGTTTGAGTAATTTTTAGATATGTAAAGCACTTTGGTCAACGTGTGTTTTTAAATGTGCTCAACAAATTACTTAATGTAATGAATGATTGAAATTATTATGGGTAGAATCTCTCTAGAGTCTATTCTGATTCATCAACACAGTTTCACTGATGATCCATCATAAACCCTGAACCCAGGATAGAGCGGTTGAGTGAATGTGGTCTGGACTGTGTGCATGAGGATCACTGTGTTTCTGTAGACGCTGTAGAAGGACAGAGTTCCTGCACTGTGATCCACATACACTCCTATTCTACTGCTGATGAACTCTACAGGGAGTTTAGTCTTTATGTTATTGTGTCTGAATGAGTATCTGTCAGGAGAGCAGATCAAACTCCAGGACTGATCATTATATCCAAACACACACTCATTACCCTGTCCTTTCCTGCTGATGCTCTTATATGACACTGATATAAACACACCATATTTCCCACTCCACTCAATCTCCCAGTAACAGCGTCCACACACACTCTCTCTACACAACACCTGAAACACATCAAATCTGTCTGGATGATCAGGATACGACTGAATTGTGTCGGTCTCAGTAATCACTCTGTTCCTCTCAGACAGACGGAGGAGTTTATTCACTGTGTTCAGATCCAGAGTGAGCTGATGGGAATCTGATGGAGATAAAACACATCAGAATCAGGAATTATGAATCTGATCTTTTAATGTATCTGAACTCTTCATGTTCAGTATATCATCAGTGTCTCAGTACAGTTTACCAGATATCCTGTGTAAATCATTATTTACATGATCGACTATAAAACTCTTCTGTCATGTTTTCTTTCTCCGTCTACAGGAAGAACATGAACACACTCAGTGAGTTTTACTGCTTGTTTTCTTAGTGACTTACATTGTAGGAAGTTGTTCCTGGTCCTGGGAACAATGTTGGTGAAAGTGACTGTGGAAATCAACAGACATGAAGAGTGTGATTATCATGTCAAGAGAAAAATGATCCCTGCATCCGTTCCTAAGACATTTCTAATATGATGATCTACATGATATGAGATGATGGAGGATCAGATGAATCTCCAGGACTTTACCTCTGACAAAGATCTTCTTGAGCTCCTCTTTGCAGAAATCCTCCAGTTTGTCTCTCAGCTGACGGACAGATTCTCTCACTCCATCAAAAGAGGAGAGAGAACTGAAGGGATCGTCATTTACGTCTGTAGATTCAGGAGGAGCTGAGAGAGACTGGAAACTCTACAGAAAACAGAAATCAAAGCTCATCACCTCCACACTTCAGCCAATAACCTGCACTACTGTCAGATTTGAGCAGCTCTTGTTGATCTTTAGTAACTCTCCTCAATCCAGCACTTTCACGGCATCAGCTTCATTCTTCTCATATTCATTATATCATGTTAGAGCAGTAAGTTCTAGTGTTTGACACTTACACTATATGTGAACTTTCTAGAAAACACTGGATCATCAGACATCTGGCAATAACATAAATGCAAAAGATCAATGTTGACATTCAGGGCCATTTCAAGGCACAGGTGAACGAGGCGTTTGTCTAGTGTCCCACCAGCTGGAGGGGGCAAATATTAAATATCCAAATATTTAGTGTGATTTGAAATTATATATTTAAAAAATGAAGGACAGCAACAGCGAAATAATGCAAGTGTTGGGTTGATCACGACCACATTTTAAAAACATTTGTCCAGAAACCATGAATGTGATTCATTCACGTGGAAATAAAATCTAGAGATCAGTAACACACCAACATCTATCTCACATGAAATATTTTAAATAATCATATCATTATCCTGATCAAATGCATCAATTGCTATCTTAGCTGAATTATATTGCGTAAATTGGACTCTAAAAAAGTTTAAAACATACTGGAAATGTCATTAGTCAAGTTTGTTTTATTCACAAACTTATAGGGCAAAGTTTGCTAAATTCATATCTGTGTGATGAAAAGGCATTAATATGTGATATTTTTGTTTTCATTCATTTAATTTATTATGTGAAGTAGTATTACTAAACGATAATTTAATATATGCTTGGATTTTAGCTAATTTAATTTTTAATAAAGCACTTTAAGTCAACGTGTTAAAGCAAATGATTATGAAAAAAACAATTTTTTTCAAGTTTGAAGATCATCTGATGCAACTTTAGTGAACATTACTTAAAATTTGTAATTTGTACTGAAATGCATTTGTAAGTGTGTCTCTTTTAAATAAAGATGATCAGATGAGAGTCTGACTGATGATTATATAATAACCGAACACACAGATCAACACTTCAGTCAACGGCTCATTCTGCTCTCATGAAATGTTTCTTTGAGTCTCTTGCTCAAGTCCACTATGATCCTGTTCTTCTGGATCTCTGTTACCTGCAGGAAATGGATGTGATCCTGTGTGTGTGAAAGCTGCTCCAGCTCAGCGTCTCTCCTCCTCAGATCATTGATCTCCTGCTCCAGTCGCTCCAGTCGTCCTTCAGCTCGACTCACTGCAGTCTTTTCCTGATCTCTGATCCGCTGTGTGGCCTCAGAGCGGCTTCTCTCAATGGAGCGGATGAGCTCAGTGAAGATCCTCTCAGTGTCCTCCACTGCTGTCTGTGCAGAGCGCTGTTAGGACACACATCACAATCACACAGTGGCTTCAGTGAGTCCTGACTGAGACTTCTCAAACTTCTCTTCTTCTCCAGACTCACCTTATGAGACTCCACAGCCTCTCTCAGCTGCTGAAGATCTTTCTCTCTCTGCTGGATCCTCTGCTGGAACGACCTCTGTGTCTCCCTCAGCTGGTGCTAAAGGACAAACCAATAACAGAGATGTCACATCATACTACTCTCACTATATCATCATCTGAAGAGTTTTTTGTAAAGACGTTTGTGTTGTTAAATGTTTATGGTGCATTTCACCATATTTTCTGTTAAGTTCAATATGGAGCACAAATACGCTCAGCAGTGAAAGTCCACTTACAGCTACTGTTCACTTCTGCTGACGTCTGCAGTGTGAATGATGTTACCTGATCATATGGGTGACAATATAAATAGTGTCAACATTATTTCATCAGTGTCTAGTTTCATACCTGTTTCTCTGTCCTCTGTGCTGCAGCTGATACAGTGTCGTGGTTTTTATGTTCATCCATCGTACACAGCACACATATACACTTCTGATCAGTGCGGCAGAAAACCTCAAGGAGTTTATCATGTGTTTGGCAGATCATCTCCTGCAGTCGTCCAGTGGCTTCAGTCACTTTATGTGGTTTACGTGAGTGAAATTCCTCATGACGGTCAAAATGAGTTTGACAGTAAGACTCCAGACACACCAGACAGGACTTGATGGCTTTGTGTTTTCTTCCAGTACAGACGTCACACTGCACATCTCCAGCTCCAGCGTAACAGTCAGCAGGAGGTTTAATCTTCTTCAGTTTCTCCACCACTTCAGCCAGCATGGTGTTTTTAGCTAAAGCAGGTCTTGGACTGAAGGTCTGTCTGCACTGAGGGCAGCTGTAGACTCTCTTCTGATCCTCCTGATCCCAGCAGCCTGTAATACAGCTCTTACAGTAACTGTGTCCACAGGGAATGGCCACTGGATCCTTCAGGAGATCCAGACACACTGAACACATGAACTCATCCTCAGAAAATCTGGCTTCTGCCATTTTACTGCATGAATACAGAGACACAAACACACAACAGCTCAACTACACTTCAGTTTCTCTTTCCCTGAACTCATGTAATTCCTGCTTCCTGGTTCTGTGTTTGAGTGACGTGTGCAAAACAGGTTTATCTGCAAGTCTATAAAGCGTCGTAAAGCCTCATTCCTACTGAGTTCATATTCTACCATGCTCCAACACACCTGAATATTATTTTCAAGTAAATCCAAAAACCTTTATTAGTTGATTCAGGTCTGTTCAGTTACAGTTGTAACTAAACTCTGTTAAATAAACCTCATTGATTCTTGCAGAAGCTTCAGTGTGCTGTATTGGTTCATGTTTGCATAGTTAGGGACATAGTCAGAAATATTATTGATTTGACTGCACTGACAGTATTGGATCAGAAGTAAACATGTCACAAACTGTCAGTTTAGTTTTCATTATCATGGACTTTTTGTTTTCTTATCATTATTTCATTGTCTTTGTTCACGTTTCCCGCCACTTGTTTGTTACCATTGATGTTCATTTAATAATCGCAGCTGTTCGTATGTGAGTTTGTTATCCTTGTATACTTAAGTTATTGTTTGTGTGTAGACACTCTGTTAAATTGTTGTGGATTAGCTGAGTTTATTATATTATTAAATATATTCGTATTGGAAACTTTTGACTCATCTTCATCTTTGGACTCCTTAATCTGTGACAGAATAACCGACCATAAAATGGATTATGCAAAAAGTTTAGGCCAAAATATTTTGGACTACAACCTTCAATTCTGCCACCTTGCCGTTCATTCACCATTTGATGACAAAACCATTAAATCTCTGTATTGGATCGGGGAGAACTATGAACATCAAATAGACCTCCCAGACATGCAAAGACACAGCTGGAGGGATGCAATTATGCAAAAGTGAGATCTCTTTAACATCTCAAATGTTTCTCCTAGACATAAATGAGGTTACTTTAACATCAAATGGAGACTTTTGCTTGAGTCTCCTGCTTCTCACACTTGTCTCCTGAGACAAAAACTCTAACACTCTCACAATGGTCTCCTTTAAAGTTTTAGAAGAGATATCAATAACATCACACACTGTGCTCAGATTTTTCTCCTTACCTAGAGACTCTGGATCGCTCATATTTGTCACCTCTAAAGATTCAGACAAGATCTCAACAACATCACACACACATGCAACAATCATGAGGCACCGGTATAATATTAAATTTGTTAAAAAGAAAGTATCTATCTTAGCCTAAACATCTTACACTTGTCTAATCCTTTGTTTGGAATATGTGCTGCATATACAATGCTGGGCATTGAAGATAAATTTAAACGAGTATCCCTTCATATTCATGTTCTGAAATGTATAATGCTATTTAAATAATAGTTTCAGTATTTACAATATTAGTAAAAATTTCAAATTTAACATGTTTCTCCTAAAATAAAATTGAAGACATCTGGGGCTGGTTGCAAAATCTTCTTAGAGTAGTCTTAAAAGTTAGTCATATAATTATTATTTTTTTTTTTTTTACTTCAAGCCTGGTAATAATTTTTTAAGTCAGTTGCATAAAAAGGTATATCTGTTTAATTTGAATCAGGAAAGTAAGACTGACTGCCCTTTGGTTAACTGCTACTTAGTCAAACTAGTTCTTAAGTTAATATACAACTATGCTAAGTTTATGCAGCTGGCACCAAAAGACAAAGCTGATACTTAAATGAGACATGTAAGTGAATAATCAGCTCTTAGTATCCCGAGCTTAGAGAAAGCTCTGTCAGAAGCATAGCCTTGTGGACAGCACATCAACATTGAGACACAGCAGCTCCTCAGACAGCACGAGTTCAAATCCCAGCTAAAGGTACTTTCCTGTTCCTGTTCCCTTCTCACCTCTCCCATAGTTTCCTGTCTCTCATCCTACTGTCCTTTCCATTAAAGATAAGAAGAAGAATACAATAAAGAGATTTCTTGTTTCTCATTTTGGACTCCTTTCTCTCAGAACTTTCTCATGTCTCAGTTGTGTCTACTCTTATTTCTCTTAAGGCATTTTAGGAGAAACATCTGAGACAGCGTTGATACTAAAATGAGAGATATTTGAGAATCACAACTAAGTCTCATGAGCTTAGAAAGAGCGACCTCTGAGCAATAAAATATTCCTATAATGGAGTCTTGAAAGAGACAGCAGCAAGACAATAAAGAGATGTTCTAAGTTTCTTCCACCATTGACTCTTTTTCCCTCAGATATTTCTCATGTCTCATTTCTGTCTACTCTTATTTCTCCTAAGGAATTATAGGTGCCCACCATCGCACCAGAGCCTGAGCCCCTTACAGCTGACCTGTCGTGCGAGCCAGCCACCAAGCCTGTGACAGAGGAAATACTAGTGGAGTTTGAGGGAATAGAGGCGTGCCCCACCCGTAACCTTGCCAAAGCTGGACTGGGACCCTCTTCTACCACCACCTCTACTTCCAGCCCCGTCTTCGTCGTCTCCTGTCTGACCCATTATTCACCCTCTACCTCCTCACTACATCGAGAACTAACTTGGGGCATCCCATGAGCCATCCTCGACTGGGCTGGGGGTCCTCCACCTCAGGGGGTCTTCATGGCAGCTCCGTCGTGGTTGTCGATGCCATCAGTGTCGTGTGGATCCATCTACCCTCCATCTCCACTCAGGATACCATCCCCAATGGCGATGTCCCCATCATCCGTCCCCATGGTGGCATAAAACTCTGTACCACCATGGTTCCTCCCTTCAGTAATGCCGCCGTGCCCACTTTGGACGTCTTAATCTGTGAAAACTTTAATTGACCAGGGTTGGACACCCCTTAGCTAGAAACACCTAGGATCAGCGATGAGATTGCTAGCTGGAACCAGCTTCCAGATGTCACCACAAGAGTCCCAATAGCAGCCATATTCAAGTCCAGATTGACAACTTCTGCATTTTCCTCACTGAATGAAATAATGAATATTGCACTCTTATTATTTGATTGCATTATAAAGTTTATATCACTCTATGTATAATATTTCATTTACATTGTAGCATTTCCAGGGCCGTTACTAGACATTTGGAGGCCCCCCGAGCCATACCCCTACTAATAAAAAGCACTTGAAACAAATATGATTCCTTACCTTTTTATTAAACGTCTGTTATTAAAATGTGTATATTTTTATAAAATACTTTTATAAAACTTTAACCAAGGTAATTCTTATTTGTTTGTTGAGGATGCTATTTTTTCAAACTATTTGTTCAATCATTTATTTATAGTTACACATCCATTATGAACAGTTTCACCTATACAGTAAAATGAAGGAAAAAAAAAAAAAAAAAAAGACATTACATTGCCAAAAAATAAGTACAGATGGACAGTAAATCAGTAAATTAACATCAGTGCTTCAATCGTTTTTTGGACAGGATTTACCCCTCCTACTGAACCAATATAGACTATGTCGTCGTCATAATATGTATCGACAGAATTTTCATATTTGGATGATCACACCGCTGCATGTGATCATGTTATTTTTGAGCGTAGCCTAAATTTCACACAAATACATATTTTCTAGTGGCATTTTAAACACTTCCCACACAATTAACAAAAATGGGGTCCCACATGAGCATGACTTCTCAGGAATATCTGAACATGTAATGGCAAAGATTGTTTTAATCACATTGATCACAATTAATTGTGAATCTTCATGTGGGAATTAAGGGTTCCTTTCCGAGTGAAACTCTTTCCACACTGATCACATGTGAATGGTTTCCCTCTAGTGTGACTGATCATGTGATTTCTAAGGTTTATTTCTGTTGTGAAGCTCTTCCCACACTGTTGGCAGGTGAAAGGCTTATCTCCGGTGTGAATGTTCATGTGTTTTTTAAGGTTTCCTTTTTCAGTGAAACTCTTTCCACACTGAGGGCAGGTGTAAGGCTTTTCTCCAGTGTGAACTCTCATGTGGGCATTAAAAGTTGTTCTTTGTCTAAAGCTCCTTCCACACTGAGGGCAGGTGTAAGGCTGTTCTCCAGTATGAATTCTCATGTGGGCATTAAAAGTTGTTTTATATGTAAAACTCTTCCCACATTGAGGGCATGTGAAAGGCTGCTCTCCAGTATGAGTTCTCACATGGTTATGAAGGTTTACTTTTCGAATGAAACTCTTTTCACACAGTTTGCAGGTGAATGGCTTCTCTCCGGTGTGAATTTTCACGTGGTTATTAAAAGTTGGTTTGTGTGTAAAACTCTTTCCGCATTGAGGGCATGTGTAAGGCTGCTCTCCAGTGTGAATTCTCATGTGGCTTTTAAGGCTTGCTTTTCGATTGAAACTATTTCCACACTGATCACATGTGAACGGCTTCTCTCCAGTGTGAATTTTCATGTGGCCTTTAAGATATTCTTTTTGAGTGAAACTCATCCCACACTGTTGGCAGGTGAAAGGCTTCTCTCCAGTGTGAATCCTCATGTGGCTCATAAGATGTCCTTTTTGAGTGAAACTCTTTCCACACTGTTGGCAGGTGTAAGGCTTCTCTCCAGTGTGAATTCTCATGTGGCTTTTGAGGCTTCCTTTTTTAGTGAAACTATTTCCACACTGTTGGCAGGTGTAAGGCTTCTCTCCAGTGTGAATTCTCATGTGGAATTTGAGACGTCCTTTTCTGCTGAAACTTTTTCCACACTGTTGGCAGGTGAAATGACTTACATTTTCTCTTTTTCGTGAAGTCTTTTCAGTCTGTGAGCAACCAATTGACTTTTCTTCAGCAATAAGATCATGATGATTCTCATACTGGTCTTTCTCTTCCATTTCATTCAGTTCTTGACTCTCCTCTTTCAATGCCATCAGGTCTAAGGCAAAAAAGACAAATACAAGTTTAGCCCAGTTTAATGGAACAAAGCAACAAACATCAAATCCAACATAAAGTAATAAAACAACAACATGTATGTTAGATACTAGAGCTGCGCTATTAATCGTTAAAAGATTGCGCTCTTGATTCAAACACCCATGCAATCTTATTTCTAAATGACAGCGATTCTGCGTCTACTACCTTGGCTGTTTCACGTTAAAAGCATCGGCGGAACGTGAGCAGCGTGTATTTTGTCGCTGCCCATGTTAATGAATGAGAGGGTTGGCCGTCATGCTTCCAATGTGAACACTCACTGTGCTCCGAAGTGAAGTGAAGCAGCTTCACTAACAGCCTTTTCAACCACACATTATCGTTGTTTATGCGTTACGAACATTTAAATAACGGGACAAATGTGTACTGGGATAAAAGTTTACGCCTATAGTTTGGGAAAGAAAACCGATCTATGTGGTAGCGATAAAATTGAGCAAATTACCTTTTTGAAAGTGTTTTTACACAGGTATGTATTGCTTATTTTGTTATGCCAGGAGGTGGCAAAAAAAAGTGTTTGTCATTGAATCATTCATTCAAGAGATTCATTCACAAACCCTAATTTATCTAATAACCAAACAAGTCTTTATGAATGAGACATTGACTCCATTCAAATTGATGTATTTTTTAAATAGCCTGAAGCAATGACCATTTTGTCAGAACCTCTAGAAAATTACATGTTATTTTGTTTAGCTGTCTAATGTTTGTTTCTTCAGAATCATTGGGGAATCACAATCTCCATTTTCAAATAAAAATATTGATTCTCAATTTATCCAGAATCATGTGGCTCTAATTGTGCACTAAGCTATTAAGATAAGTGTTAAATGCAATTTCAAAACCTCTTTACAATATTGTTAACGCTTCACATTCTTTTGGACACGTCCATAGCCTTAGCCAAGGCTGCAAAACTGACTCCCTGTTACAAATATGGTTAGAACTATCACTTCTACCACTAAAGATTGCTTTCTAAATAATCTTCCTGATCAGTTTCATCTCCTCGGCATACCAGTTCGTTTATAACAGAAGTGTCCAAACTCGGTCCTGGAGGGCCACTGTCCTGCAGAGTTTAGCTCCAATTTGCCTCAACAGACCTGCCTGGAAGTTTCTAGTATGCCTAGTAAGACCTTGATTAGCTGGTTCAGTTGTATTTAATTGGGGTTGGAGCAGGATTGGACACCCCTGGCTAAACTTGATATTACAACAAAAACTATTGACTCTCTCTTTTCCAGCACTTTAGACACAGTTGTTCCTTTGCGTTTAAAGAAAATTAAGGAAAATAGTCCAACAGCGTGGCACAACAAGCACACTCAGGTTAAGAGAGCAGCCCGAAAAATAGAGTGCAGCTGCAAGAAAACAAAACTGGAGGTGTTTCACATTTCATGAAAAGAAAGCATTATTGCATACAGAAAAGGGCCTTAAAAACTGCTAGATCTGCTTATTTTCCGACTCTCTTAGGGGAAAACAAAAACAACCATAGGTATTAATTTGATGCAGTGGCTAAATTAACAAGAAATAAAGCTTCAACTTCAGATGTTTTCAAACAGCACAGCAGTAATAACTTTATGAACTTCTTTACTTATAAGATTGATAATATTAGAGAGAAAATTATAACCATGCAACCGTCTACAACAGTATCACATCAGACAGTGCACTGTAGTATCCCTGAGGAAAAATTCGATTCATTTATTGCTACAGGAGAGGAAGAATCGTCTAAATTTGATAAATTATCAAAATCAACAAATGTATGTTAGACCCTATACTGACTAAGCTACTCAAACGTGTTGCGTAACACTAGAATGAACCTCATTGGTTCTTGAAGCTCAAACGTGCTGCGTAACACGAGAATGAACCTCATTGGTTCTTGCACATCAAGCGAAAATGCTTGAGCTTGCGTTTATCACAACTGATGTGAGTTGATGAATCTTTATATGTGAATAAAAGTCAAAATTTGTTCATCATATTATGATTCTGTCTGTCCTTTCACTCAATTCATGTGGATTAGTTTTGCGATCTATTTATGAACTTTTAGAAGCATCAAAGTGATAGTTGCATAGCTGTCAATGGAGGGACAAAAAGCTCTCAGATTTAAATTGAAATATCTTCATTTGTTTTTTGAAGATGAACAAAAGTTTTACGGGTTTGAACTGACATGAGGGTGAGTAAATGATGACAATTTTCATTTTTGGATGAACTATCACTGTAATAGGCATGTCAATACATCAACCTCAGTGAAGGTGGGGACCATAGAAAGTCTATTTCTATGATACATAAGATTTCATTCAACATGCTATGGAATAGAATACAAAATTACTCTTAGTGATTCTTCAAAAATTCTGTTAATTTCTGTAAAGTTGGACATGAGAATTAGGATCAAACTGACTGAGTTCAGCTTTGAGAATGAAACCAACCTGTTTGTTCCTCAGTTTCTTCATGTTTCACTCTGAATGTTTCTTCAATCTTCACGTCTTCACTCTCCTCTTTAATAATCGCCATCTTTATAACAGTGTGTAACGTGGATCTCAGTCGCTTCACCAGGAGTTTTTCTGTGTTTGAATACTTTGTCCTGTTTTAGGTAAGAAAAATTAACAGAAAGAAAAATCCAAAATAAATCTCTGAGTGTGTCTCAATCAGATCTAGTTCAGTAGTTCAGCAGCTCAATTTTATTCAAAGGCCCAAACTCAGAAAAAAATAGCAATTTGAAGCAACTGTTATTTATATGGCCAGAAATGTAAATCAATGAGCTCTTTATAACAGTATAGCAGACTATAGGTGTGTGACGAGATCTCAATATTAAAATGTGACAAGATTTCTCATCAAAGTGAAAAGCTGTCTCGTGATATCGCCATGATGGAGCATGAAGGTGAAATTAGCATAAAATATGCCACCTCTACGTTTACATTACATTATGGTGCACACCGCGACACCGCCTCCAATGTCATTTTGCTTGTTTGTAGAAATAAAAACCATTCAATTCAATTGGATAACAGTCGCTTCGATTGTAAACGCCTGCTCTGCTCATCCAGCTTGAGCTGCACACAGTGCAGCAGGAACCACAGTTTACTGATCACGTGACGAGAGTAAGGCGAGATGAACGACAAGACCATGGCATAGGATTCGTTGCACAACAGCCCCTAAGCATCCGATAAATGTCTTATCTTGTAGAACGCACGCTCAGCACTGCCACTCTTTATACACAGGGTACGTGCAATTGCCAATTCGAAAGCGAAAGCAAAACACGAGCTCCCTGATGCTCGCTTGATTTTTTTCAGAGACAGCTGTGACCTAAACATTGTATTTGCTAATTTATGAGATATCTTTATGGAGATAAAATTATCTTACATTCATAAATTGTATTTATTAAATTATTTAATTAACAAGTGTCATGCTGGTGATTTTCATTTGTCATATTGCCTAGAACAGCTTCTGATCATGAAATCATAACAGACTCACAATTTAATGACTTAACTATTATTCATCAGGTACAGAATTTAACGTTATTTTTTTATCAGCGAAACTCCAACAGAGATTTTCAAGATGCTATATATTCCTCACCCATTTAAAACAAAACTTTATTTTATACATTAAAAGCTGTATCTAGCACTATAACTTTCATTAGACTGTAGATGTAAAAGAATGATATTCAAAAGTGGATTTTTTGAAGGGGCAAGTGAAAGAGAAATTTACTTGCCTTTTACATTGCCACTTACATTTTTGACACAATATTGACTGTTTTTGTTCAATTTCAGGAGTGAAAATAGTTCAAAAATCTCACAACAACACTCAACCGCGTTTCATTACTGAATGATTTAATGTTTTGAACAAATCAGTTGAGTCAATGATTCAATGACACATTTATAAACAACTGCCTCATTTTTAAATGAATCGGCCATTTGAACGAATCGTTTGAATGAATGACTCATTTTGACGGTCACCTGCTGCCACCTACTGGCGGTTTAGTTTCATGTTTAGAAGCATCATTCTTTCCAACATTTGTAATTTTGTATATTCAAAATGTTTAAAATATCTCATAATGCAGTTGCAATTTTTCAGTGTAAATTATTTAATTTGATTGGTAACAGCCCTAGTGTCTTAATAATGTAAATGAATTTTATTAAACAAATGTAAGAATTTAAAATGAAAGATGAAACATACATTTAATAACATTAGGGGGGGAAATGCCCTTTTTGAAGGTTAAAAAATGCCCTCGGGGTAAATATGACAAATATACAGATTTAAATGTGCCAAAGCTGATTGAACACTGATGAGAATTTTGCTTATATTTACAACACACACACACACACACACACACACACACAAAATCCTTTACTCGGACAAGTGAATGACTGATTTACATGTATGACAAGGCTTAATGTCAAGCCTATTAATGCTTGATTATAGACCTATTGTTTTAAAAATGTGAGAAACAACTGCCTATTCTGTAAAAAAAAAAAATATTGCAAAATCTCAACTTAAAAACTTTTAGTTAGAATAACTTTCCTGGATTTACCTTGTTGAGATAACTAAAATATCCATGTTGTCACTTAATACAACTTCACATTTTAATTTCAAGATGTATAGCCTAAAACATAATATTAAACAAAATTACAAAATAAGGATGCATGATGTTTGAGATGTTAGGGTAACACGTCTTATTATTAACAGTTAGAAAATAGAGAAAAAATATAGAAAAAACAGATTCAATTACCTTTGAACTGCAGAGAAACGGTGCTTTAACAGGAGCAACAGCACGAACAAACTCTGCTTGTAGGCTAATACTGTCACGCGACACAACATTAATTTGCGTTAAAGCCTCTTTTCTCCACGAAAAGTGTATTCAAACCAATTAAACATTTGAAGTATCAATATAGAATTTATGAGCTAAAGCTAAACGGAAAAAAATATAGTGTGGACACAAAAGAAATTGTATCGATAAATGGCATTTCCATCATATATCGGTAAATATTTTGAAGCGCTAAGCGACTGAATTCATTTTTACGATAAACTGATTGACGCGAAATTAGACGCAGCTTTTCTGTTATTCATGTACTTTACTCATAAATAAAATATGTTCATTAATGCTATTATATACCATGTTACATTCAAAAATAATTCATTCATTTCTGAGTATAATTCTGTATAATTGTACAAACGGCTTGTATTGATTTAAACACTTTAAATGATTAAAAACACAAACCTTTCTTCAGCAGAATCACAACAGATGCAGGAGCTCGGCGCAGCCTCATGACGTCATGTCGCCACACCAAAATAAAAGTCCTGTTCACAAGATAGTTGAATAATAGGAATCGACACAGAAAACACATTCAAATGATAAGATAGGGATTCATTTATATGTAAATGTAAGCAAGTGTGATTTTCTCAATCAAAGATAAAGTGAGGTATCTTGATCTTAAAAGATTGGAAAGAACGTTTAAATATTTCAAACTAATTAAAAATCTGTTGATCAAAATTAAATGTGTGGTTAAAATTGAATCCTTATCATAATATATCCATCTCATTTCATCTCAGTTTTTGTTTGATTAAAGTGCATTATATATAACTACTAAACTCAAACTTTCAAACTGAAAACCTTCAAACTTCAAAAAACTACTTCAAACATTCTGACTAGGCTTTTTCAACCCAACTTAAAGTTTGTCTACAATCTTTTTTATCTAGTTGTTGTTGTTTAGGTGTTGGTCAGATGTACTAATCATAAGTATAATATTTAAATTAAAAAATAGACTTTTCATTTGCATGATACTTTATTCACTTAAAAATGATAAAGCCTAATTCAACAAAACAAACTGGGAGCAGCCTCTTTACGTTAGGTATGTTATTGTCTCGTCACGTTCAGCTGCTTATCTTACCTCGGCTCGCATTCTTCAAGCATTAAAAAGTTGGTTTCTGTGGACAGTAAATCCCGCCTCCTTCGATTTGATTGGATATCTCAAACATTTTGACATTGACGAGCGCTTTTAGACAGACTGAGCACACTAAACGGATTACCGTGCGTTCACACCGCCGCCGGCGAGAGCGTCAAAATTCACTTTGGCTGCCCTGCCAACAACGCTGTACTGTGCGTTCAAACCGCCGCCGGCGGGAGGGTCAAAGTAAATGACAAGTTGTGGCAACCAATCGGAATCCTCTCAAGCGAGGACCTCTACATTCCGATTGGTTGCCGCTGAACCGCGTCATAGCTCATTACCATAAAGTTGACCTAACTTCAACTCTCCTCGACGCTCTCACCGTCCAAGACGCGCCGTGCCGCTCTCGCCGGCGGCGGTGTGAACGCACGGTTAGAGTTTTTGCCTCAAGTGGGCCACGCCCACGCAAACAATTCGTCTGGGCTGACGGAAGAATAGGCTACGTAAATTTACTATAGTATTGGATTGTAGATAATCCATACTTCATAAATATTTACTTTGCAACGAGCTGGCCCACATTGTCCAGCGGCTAAGGTAAGGAGATCGTTTCGAACACTGGCTGGATATGTACAGTACTTGCTCAATAATTGATTTTGGATCATTTTTAACCAAAAAAAGTTACAGACTGCAGCTTTAAATGTATACTTTTTATATAGTAAATTTGGGCCAATTTAGTCCCAAGTTTTCGACTAGTACATTGACATTAGTATACTTACTACTTAAAGTATACTTTAAAAATATACTTGAACAAAAAATATAATAAATGTAAAAACATAAAATGAACTTGAAGTATTCTTTTTCGTAAGGGTGGGCAATAAAATTTAGACCAAATTCAGTTGCGGCATGAGCGTAGCCTAAATTTCACACAAATACATCATTTCTAGTGCCATTTTAAACACTTCCCACACAATTAAAAAAAATGGGGTCTCACATAAGCACGACTTCTCAGGTGTATCTGAACATGTAATGGCAAAGATTTTTTTATTACACTGAACACAGTTAAATGTAAATCTTCATGTGGGAATTAAGGTTTACTTCACATCCGAAACACTTTCCACACTGATCACATGAGAAGGGCTTCTCTCCAGTGTGAATTCTCATGTGTTTTGTAAGGTTTCCTTTTTCAGTGAAGCTCTTTCCACACTGAGGGCAGGTGTAAGGCTTCTCTCCAGAGTGAACTCTCATGTGTTTTGTAAGGTTTCCTTTATGAGTGAAACACTTCCCACACTGTTGGCAGATTAAAGGCTGCTCTCCAGTGTGAGTATTCATATGTTTTTTGAAGTGTCCTTTATGAGTGAATCTTTTTCCACACTGACCACATGTGAACGGCTTCCCTCCGATGTGAATGTTCATGTGTTTTTTAAGTTGCGCTTTATGAATGTAACTCTTTCCACACTGAGGGCAGGTGTAAGGCCTCTCTCCAGTGTGAATTCTCATGTGTTTTGTAAGGTTTCCTTTTTCAGTGAAACTCTTTCCACATGGCTGGCAGGTGAAAGGCTTCTCTCCAGTGTGAACTCTAATGTGCCTGTTAAGAAAAGCTTTTTCATTGAAACTCTTTCCACACTGAGGGCAGGTGTAAGGCTTCTCTCCAGTGTGAATTCTCATGTGGACATTAAGATATCCTTTTCTGTTGAAACTTTTTCCACACTGTTGGCAGGTGAAATAATGTCCCTTTACTTTTTTTTGTGACATATTTTCTGTCTGTGAGCAACTAAATGACTTTTCTCCAGTTATAAGATCATGATGTTTCTCATACCGGTCCCTCTCTTCCATTTCATTCAGTTCTTGACTCTCCTCTTTCAGTGCCATCAGGTCTAAGGCAAAGAAAAGAAAAAAAAAAAGACAAATACAAGTTAACCCCAGTTTAAGGGCACAAAGCAACAAACATCAAAACCAACATCAGGTATCAAAACAATATGTATGTTAGATACTATACACACTAAGCTGCTTAGATAGGTGTTACATGCAATCTCAAAACCTAACAATATTATCAGCTCTTTTTTTCTTTAAGACATGTCCCACATTTTTTTCAAACTGTCAGTTATCAAAAAAAAAAAAAGTTTATTATAGACCCATTTCAAATCTGCCATTTATGTCTAAAATATATAAAATATTATTATTATTATTATTATAAAATACAATTATGGAGTACCACAGGGCTCAGTATTAGGTCCTCTGCTTTTCTCCCTGCTTCTCCTGAGAGACATTATTTTACTGTTATGCCAGTGATACTCAGTTTTGTATTTCCTCACAACCTAACAAAACTTAACTCTCCAAGATAGCAGCATGTATTAGGGATGCAAAAGATGGGATAACTAGTCATTTTCTTTAATTAAATTGTCATTTTTGTCAACTTTTAGTCAAACTGCAGTTACCAACATTAATTTTGGTAGCTATTTTATATGTAGTCTTTAGACAAAAATAGTCATTATAATTTCTCTTTAAGCTTAAATTTATATCAAGGTAACAGGCTGTATTTCCAATTTAATGTTAGCAGTAACACTTGTTCAATTCTACATATCACTTTTTCCTAGTTGGATATCAGCCTGTACTTTAATCAGAGATTTAGTCGCAGCAAACAGCGCAAGCGGTTTGTGAAGGAACACAGACCGACTGAATGACACTTTCATTTAAGCAGAAAATCTAAAATGAAGATCGCTGAACTCCAGCTTACTTATTTGTGTTTTCAGATCATCTGCGCTTCTTCCGCAGTGTAAAGAGAGTACGTGCGCATAGTTGCCAGATTGCAAAGATTAAGTAAAACGTGTTCTTTTAACAGAAAAGCTCTGATTGGGGGTTTACATTCTTTTGAAGAAGGCAATTTTTTGGGCCACCATGCCACTGAAAACGACTGTCAAGGGTTGTGTGATTTGATAATAAGAGGACAAGAGCTGCAACGAGGAAAAACAGTAAGCTGGCACCCATCCATGAGATTTGGGAACACTGGGTAGACTTCCATGCATGTACCATCCTGCTATCAACATCACAGATGATGAGTGCCTGTTTGGATTCACAGGCCGGTGCCCTTTCAAGCAATATATGCCAAGCAAACCTGTAAAATATGGAATGAAAATCTGGGCAGGCTGTGATACAAACACCAGCCTCTCTGCGCCTTAAGAGGAAAGTGCAGGAATCCGATAATGAGGAAGCAGTTTCCTCCACGGCTGGTTCCTCCAAGGTTGGTCCTTCCACAGCTGGACCAAAACAAATTCCATGACAAAACATGCTAAAAATATTTTCGTTTACTCTAAAGGAGTTTCATCAAAGCTGACTAAAAGTGATCGAGGATGCATAATTTCGATGAACCTGTGATATCTTCTTTGGGGTGTAAAAGGAAAACAGAAGCTGAACTTTTTCACAGAACCTTGCTAAAGCAGCACATTAAAGTGGTGAGGGAAAAGCTCCCTGTATTGAGTGTAATCACAACAATAAAGTTTGTCAGGCGTCTACATTGTCAGCTGAGGAGATTACAAAGAGTAACCTGCATTTTATATCTAAACTCTGAAACATTTGCTTTTGCCAAAAAACAACTGTTGGAGTTATCCAATTTTGATAAAAAACAAACTTTTAACATATAAAAAACATATTTTCAATTAACTTTAATTTTGCAAGTTACCTGATTTTATCTGAGTTATTATTACTTAAACTGCAGTTTGATTGTTAATACTTGGAATGCACAATAATAAAACATGATTTATGAAAATTAATAAAAACGGAGTTATCTGTTTTTGCAAATGAACTTTTCATATGCATGTCAATACATCAAACTCAGTGGAGGTGGGGACCATAGAAAGAATATTGCATAAGATTTCATTCAACATGCTATGGAATAGAATATAAAATGGTGATTCTTCAAAACATCATTCATTTCTGTAGAGCTGGACATTTTAATAAGGATCAAATGACTGAGTTCAGCTTTGAGAATGAAACCAACCTGTTTGTTCCTCAGTTTCTTCATATTTGACTTCAATCTTCACATCTTCACTCTCCTCTTTAATAAACGCCATCTTTTTTAGTGTGTCACGTGGATCTCAGTCGCTTCACCGGGAGTTTTTCTGTGTTTGGACACTGTCATGTTTAAGATGATAATAATTAACAGAAAGAAAAACACATCCGAATTAAAATCTCTGATTTAGTGTGTCTCAATCAGATCTAGTTCAGTAGTTTAGTGCACTGGTAAGGGAGTCAGTCAGAGTGAGAGTTAATGGACTTAAAGGGTTAGTTCACCCAAAAATGAAAATTCTGTCATGAATTACTAACTCTCATGTCATTCAAAACCTGTACGACATTTGTTCATCTTCGGAACACAAATGAAGATATTTTTGATTAAATCTGTGAGCTTTCTGTCGCTCCGTTGAGTCTACGCAACTACCACTTTTTACACTTCAAAAAGTTCATCAGGAAATCGTAAAACTAATCCATATGGACGCTGTATATTCCTCATCCATTTAAAAACTAACATTTTATTATGCATATATTATATATAGCACTACTTGCCCGACTGGACAAGTAGCCTGATTAAAACATTAATAACAAAAAAATAACTAGACAATCACCAAAAAGGCAAAAATGATTCTGATTTTTTTATTACACTATATAAGTGTTGATTGATAGTGGATACTATTATATAATATATAGCGTACTGACGGTAACAAGGTTGCGCTGTTGAGGTCATGAGCCTCTCTTATACCATATGACACAGTTTAGCAACATCACATGATCAAGAGTGCGGAATACCATCATGATTGAAAATGTGACATTTCATATGACAGTTCAATAAACTAGTTAATTTTAATGTCACTCACATTTTAAACGCAGTATTGACTGTTTTTGTTCAATTTCAGCAGCAAAAATAGTTCCAATCAAAGATCACAGCAGAACCAGAGCACACAGTTGCACAGCAACACTCAAAGTCACTTTATTTTCAAAGTATAGTAAGTTTATTCTCAACATTTTATTTAGACTTTTTTTTCTCGAAAAACTAATCTAATCTCGCATTATAATGACCGTAATCTTGAGATGGTTTTTATTTTTTTGTTATTGCTTGGCCCCAGTCCTCTTCCATATATTTTTTCCCAGGCAAGCAGCTTTTTTTACTCCGATAAATCAATGACCGATTTACATGTCCGAAGGACAAACACATGACAAGGCTTAATGTTGAACCGACTGCCTATTCAGAAAATAAAAAATATTGTTGCAATTAGCTATCTCAACTTGAAATTTCGTTAGAAAAAAAAAATACAAAAATAAGGATGAATGATGTGAGATTTTAGGGTATCACATCTTATTTAACAAATACCAACAGTAAGAAAATAATTTTAGATACAGTTTAATAATATGAACACATTGGATTAATAAACTACAGAGAAACGGTGCTTTAATGGGAGCAAAATGTGCTCATGTGACACATTTATTTACCTTAAAGTCCCTTTTCTCGACTAAAAGTGTTTCCAAACTACTGCAACATTTGTAGCATCGATATAGAAATTATGTGCTAAAGATTGTGTCGACACTAAAATAATTTTATCCATAAACGGTATTTCTATCAGCTATATTGGTAAACATTTGGAAGCGTTAAAGCTTTTTTTTAATACTTGGATGGAAACTTGGCTAGCGACTATATTAATTTACACGATAAACTGATGAAAACGAGACGTGCCTGTTCTGTTAGTCATAAAAACTATGTTCATTAATGCCATTATATTAATTACAGTGTTACATTATAAATAATCCACTCATTTCACAGTTCTCTATATAACTGTCTGAACGGGCTGCATTGATTTAAACACTTGAAATGATTAAAAACACAAACCTTTCTTCAGCAGAAATACAGATGCAGGAGTTCGGCGCATACTTATGACATCATGATATCGAAATAAAAGTCTTGTTCACACGAAATAAAAAAATCACATACAGAAAACACATTACAATTAGAGATAAATATAAAGGATTCATTTGTAAGTGTAAGCAAGTGTGAAGTGATCACAATTATAATACCATCTACAGAGCATTTGTGATTTTCTCAATCAATGATAAAGTCAAGTATCTTGATCTTCATTTTATAAAAGATTGGATAAAATATTTCAAACTCATTAAAAATTTGTAGATCACAATTTTAAACGTGTGGAAGTAAAACTGAATTCTTATAATATATCCATCTCAGTTTTCCCCAGAATATGAGGGCATAAAATCATATTTCAACTTTGTTTGATTAAAGTGTTTTATATTAAAAGGGCTTATAAAGGATTACAGTGACTCTCTGGATAGGAAATTTAAATAGTTTAAAATCAATTCTTCTAAATTTTATTGAAATCTAATGAAATTTTAAATCTCCCTAGATTATCTTTATTAAAATGAGAAGTGTGGAATTTGTGTGGAAATGTGACTAATATAAACAAGTTATTAAGCTCTCAGATGTCCTTTATTGGAAAATTATTTACAAACCTGTTTTTACTCCATATAAATCCTTCTATGAAATAACAGATACATACTGAAATGTTATAAATCCTTCTTCTATAAAGATTAGATGGAAATTAACATAAAATCTGCCTTTGATCTTATTAGTAATGTTCTTTTATATGAGCAATTTTGTTTAAAATACATTTATGCAGTATAAAGGAATATGGTTCACTGATTAAAGCTGTACATGTTCATTTTCTTTAATTTGCAAAAAAAGATATTTCTTCTGTTGAAAGAACATTATTTTTCATTGAAATACACCAAAAAAATGAGTTGTTGGATCAAAGTAAAACAAAAAAAAAACTTCAACTTCTTACAAGTAATCGGTTTACTTTTTTTCAACTTAAAAAAATTGAATTTACACAAATCACATTTCTATAGTCAACTGAAAGTAAAAATACTCTTTCAACCAAAAAGATTTTTTTTTTAATTAGCATTACATTATAAATGATTTTTATTTATTTGGATTAACTTAATTTTTCACATTTTTATAAATTAAATATCCAAATAAATACAAAACAAAATTATGCATAACATGAAATATCCCTGAATTTCTGTCTGAAAAAAGAAGCCTTTTACACTCTGGAATCAAACATTTAACTATTTATTTATTAATCTTCCAACAAACTCACAGAAACCAGAATTTCCACTTATATTCTATAAACTTTTGAGGAAGAATTCATTTGATTTACAAAAGACAACACTGAAACGGTTTTAAAAGTGCATGACTTAAAAAAAAAAGCACAACATTCAATAATAAAACCGTCAACAATGTAATTTTGTAAAAAAAAAAATAAAAAAAATCTATCAATAAATCTATACATCAATTCCATTTGCTACAGTAAAATTGTCACTCAGACATTTCAGATTATCTTGCATTAAATTTAGGAATGAAACAGAAAACACTGAAAAGCCCTTAAAATGGTGTTGATAAATCATCCAGTGTAACATCTATTCATTGAAAAACAGTTTAACATCAACATTGTAAGCTCCTTAAAATACATGACATGCAAGAAAATTTAACATCCATTCGCAACAATAAACCAACAACTGTCACTCAAACTGTCACTCAAAGACAAATTAACTAAACTCAATACCATCAATGACGATGCTGATGTCCAGGGAATTGCTTAGACCATCACTTTCACGGAGCACAAAAATGGCCATGGTGGTCTGTCCAAGTTCCCTTTTGAATGGAATCTCACACTGCGTTCGAAGACACTTTGGGGGGAACGCCTTGGCATAACGATGTCTGAAGTACAAGTAAAAATGCGACAATGACATTGGCCTGCGACAGACCGCGACAGCCCGTGAGTACAAAAGGACCACCTGGAGTACACGTCATCAGCTTTTTTGTCTTCAGGTGACCCTTTGTTTGAAGTGTGTGTAGGTGATTGTCATTATGGATTCCTCCTCTGACAAGCACCTCAGGAAGTGTGTTCCCCCGTGACACCGGACGATACACATAAGATGTGTGTTTTCTGTCTTGGAGAGGATCATGTGTGTTCTATTCTCGAGAGAGTGGAACGTGCAGATTGCAAGGGCTTTTCATTGAAAAAGCTCTGTTCGCACCCTTTTCTTGAGGGAATCCGGTCAGGTGTTGGATCACCGAGGCACAGCGGAGACTGAGATCTTGGGGCTCTCAGGTCAAGCTGGCGGAGGACTTTGAGTGAGGTAATTGTCTTTCTCATTTCTCTGCCGACGGCACGAGCGTCAGAGCCGGATGAGGATGTTCCTTCATTAGAATCATCCGATCTGGAGAACTGCGGAGGGCGAAGATGTTTTTATGGAGCCCTCGCAGCCTGCCTGCCCCGCATACAATGAGCTGCTGGAGGTTATGGAACGCGTGACGCAGAGGTTAGATCTTCTGTGTAAGCGCGAAAAGCCAGAGATCGCTCACGGTAGATTAGACAAGCGTTTCTTGGCTGGCCATAACCGCCGGGTTCTACCGAGTCTTCTGTTTCTTCTGGACCTCCATGCTGAGGTTGAGAGGTCTTGGAAGAAACCATATTCGGCCCGCGTTTATACCTTTCAGCATTTGAATTACGAAAATGTGGAGGGATTGCGTGAGCACAGATATGCATCGATGCCTCCCATTGAGGATACGTTCGCGATCTATCCTTCAATGGGAGATACATTGTTGTTGAAGACTCTGACCCTGCTGTCTAAGCTTTTTAAAATGACATGCAAGATAAACAATGGCTGTGTTGCAGGCCTACCAGGCCGACCTGCTTAAGGACCTTGATGACGGCCAGGGTCTTTCCCCTGAGGTAATTACTGAGCTGCGCCGCACCACAGATCTCGCTCTCCGTGCCACCAAGCAGACAGCAGCCGCAATTGGTCGTGCTATGTCGGCTATGGTGTTTGACATTGATTGTTCAGCCCTCTTTTTGGGCCACCTTGGTGAACTGTTTTTGAAGGTGGGTATGCTTGGCTGAGGCCATCACTCACCTGGACTCAAATTAGACAGTGATAGCTCAGTGTCAGCTCCTTTTAAGCCACCATGATAGCCTGTCTTTAGGGTTCTGTATGACTGACATATTCAGACACAGTCTTTGAAATTGAGTGTATTTGGCCTGCTCTCGCTATAGAGAGTCTTTCTGCTGAGGCCTCCACTCATTTAAGCCCTAATTAGACTGCATTTCAAGTGTTCGGCCTTCCTTGGCCGCCTTGAACTACAGTTTAACAATTATATTATGCGTTCGGCCCTGTTGGAGGCCACCTTGATAAACTGATGTACACTGGAAGTTCCAGTTGGATGGTGCATCAAGTGTTTGCCCTCTTTAGCAGCCTTGATAAACTGTCCTTTGACCCATCTCAGGCAGAGACGCTGACTTCGAGTCAGGCAGAGTGAACATCTCATTAACTCACCTGGGGTCATCACGGGTTGAACCAGATCCCGCTAGTATAGTGACAAGGTGATGGAACTCGTGTTTTCTTTGACTGTATTCCCTTATAGGTAATACTTATCATTCAGATTAGTGTTATCAGACCTGAGCTCTGCCCTGCTTATTTTTGCTCGGACATGAGCCTAGTGTTTTGGCCTTAGGGATAGTGTCACTGACAGTCCGTGTTGACCTGAGTGAGGGAATCAGCTTCCAGTTCTGTCTGTCTAGCCTTCTCTATGCTTGTCTTAGCATCAAAGTAGTTATTCCCTCAGCATGCCGAAGTGGGTATTCATTCCCCAAAGTGTCTTCGGATGCAGTGTGAGTTCCCATTTGAAAGGGAGCGTCTCAGGTTATGCATGCAACCATGGTTTCCTGAGAAGGGGAACACTGCCATGCCTCGGTTATACCTGGTCAGGTCACCTTCAGACAAAATGCTGATGACGTGTACTCCAGGTGCTCCTTTTATGCTCACTGTCGCACATGAGTGACATCACAGGCTGTCGCAGGCCAATGTCATTGTCACGTTTTTACTCGTACAGACATTGTCACGCCAAGGCGTTCCCCCCAAAGTGTCTTCGGACGCAGTGTCTCGTTCCCCTTGTCAGGGAACCATGGTTACATGCGTAACCTGAGACGTTCTCTCTGTGCTTCATCTTTCTGGCCAATCTGAAAGACACACAAGCACAGAGAAAGTGAGAGACTCAGTGGTTCCGAAACGTTTGCTAACTTTGTACCCATTTTACAACTACTCACTCTCCATAAACTAGGGACACCTGGGAGTAAGCAGAGAACAATTTGAGAACCACTGGGACTAACAATTCCATTCAAATGCATCTAATACCTCAGTGGTTCCCCAAACACGTTCCTGGAGGCCCCCCAACACTGCACATTTTGCATCTCTTTTTTATCTGACACACCCGTTTCAGGTCTTGGAGTCTCTACTAATGAGCTGATGATCTGAATGAGGTGTGTTTGATTAAGGTGACATGGGAAACATGCAGTGTTGGGGGGCCTCAAAGAATGTGGTTGGGAACCCCTGTAATACCATGGCTTTCAGCAATAAACTCCAGCAATATAAAGTCATTTTATGCAAATCCACAGCCCTTTATCTTGAGATCAAGTATTATAATGGGAATATATTATATTGTAAAGAGTTTCACCATGCCGTCTGTCGTAACCGAACGTGACTCGCTATTTGAATGCTGAATGGAGAATGATTGACAGCTGCAGACAAGTTTCTGTGAACTCTAATTTAACGATGTAAAATTTCTTGTCCCTCACAATAAGCTATGAAATGGCTTTAGACGACTTGAATCATTATATTAGAATTTTTGAAGGATCATGTGACACTGATATATATTTCTGATTATTTAATTATTGCGACAGGCCTAATCTAAGCATGTGAGTCGTGACTGCCTGTCTGAGTTTTGCTGACAGCTGGAGGCGGCACGATAGTTGATGGAGGCAGCCGCCCCGTAATTCTTGATGCAGGAAAAACCCAAATAAATCATGTAATTAAAAACCCACAAATTATCTATAGCTAAAGTATCTATTAATGGCTATCCATCGTTTACTTATAGCTACACTTGAAATATCCGATGACGCTGACCAACCTTTAAAATAACACAAAAATTCAACAAAACACATGCATTTATGCATTGAATTCTACTTTAATATCATACAAAAGTTTATCAATGGTGATAAAACTTAATTAAAACTCACCAATACTGTGGAAATTGTGTATCCACCATGCAGTTTTCATGCAGCAAAACAAGATGGCGGCCAATCAGAAAATTCTCGACCCAAATTCGAGAATTTGTAGTCACGTGGTTTGAACGTGGACATAAAATTGTAATTTGATTTAAAGCAATTAGTTTAAATTACACCAAAAAAAAAAAAACTTAGTTTAACTTAAATACAACTAAACTCATTTACATTAGACAAATGACAAGGTAGAAAAGTGAATTTATTGAGTCATATCAAGTATAAAAAGTTCTTTAACATAAGCCATTTGCACTTTTTTTCAGTGTACATACAATACAATACAATATTTACACTGCAAAAATGCTTTTCTCATTGAATTAATATTTTTGCTTTTATAAAGCAGAATGCACCTTATTTAGATTTTTTTCCTCCTACGAATGGAGACTTAAAGTAGTGAATGAATGAAAGCATTATAGAGAATCTCTCTAGAATCTATTTCTGATTCATCAACACAGTTTCACTGATGATCCAGTATAACAAACCCTAAACCCAGGATAGAGTGTGTGAGTGAATGTGGTCTGGACGGTGTGGATGAGGCTCATTGTGTCTCTGTAGATGCTGTAGAAGGACAGAGTTCCTGCACTGTGATCCACATACACTCCTATTCTACTGCGTCTGATGGGCTTTACAGGGAGTTTAGTTTCTATGTCATTGTGTCTGAAGGAGTAACTGGAGGAAGAGCAGATCAAACTCCAGGACTGATCATTACATCCAAACAAACACTCATCACCAGATCCCTTCCTGCTGATGCTCTTATATGACACTGATATTAACACACCAATATCACCACTCCACTCAATCTCCCAGTAACAGCGTCCACACACACTCTCTCTACACAACACCTGAGCATATACATCAAATCTGTCTGGATGATCAGGATACGACTGATCTGTGTCAGTGTAAGTAATCACTCTGTTCCTCTCAGACAGATGGAGAAGTTTATGTGCTGTGTTCGGATCCAGAGTGAGCCGATGCGAATCTGATGGAGATAAAACACATCAGAATCAGGAATTATGAATCTGATCTTTTAATGTATCTGAACTCTTCATGTTCAATATATCAGCAGTGTCTCAGTACAGTTTACCAGATATCCTGTGCTAATCATCATTTACATGATCAACTATAAAACTCTTCTGTCATGTTTTCTTTCTCCGTCTACAGGAAGAACATGAACACACTTAGTGAGTTTTTCTGCTTGTTTTCTTAGTGACTTACATTGTAGGAAGTCGTTCCTGGTCTTGGGAACAATGTTGGTGAAAGTGACTGTGGAAATCAACAGACATGAAGAGTGTGATTATCATGTCAAGAGAAAATGATCCTGCATACCGTTCCTAAGACATTTCTAATATGATGATCTACACGATATGAGATGATGGAGGATCAGATGGATCTCCAGGACTTTACCTCTGTCAGAGATCTTGTTGAGCTCCTCTTTGCAGAAATCCTCCAGTTTGTCTCTCAGCTGAAGGACAGATTCTCTCACGCCATCAAAAGAGGAGAGAGAACTGAAGGGATCTATATCTGTAGATTCAGGAGGAGCTGAGAGAGACTGGAAACACTACAGAAAACAGAAATCAAAGCTCATCACCTCCACACTTCAGACAATAACCTGCACTGCTGTCAGATTCTTGTTGATCTTTAGTAACTCTCCTCAATCCAGCACTTTCACAGCATCAGCTTCATTCTTCTCATATTCATTATATCATGATAGAGCTACAAATTCTAGCGTTTACCACTTACACTATATGTGAACTTTCTAGGAAAACACCTGGATGATCAGTAAAGACAATAACATAAATGTAACAGATCAAAGTAGACATTCAGGGTCTTTTCTAGGCACAGGTGAACGAGGCGCTTGTCTATAGTCCCACCAGCTGGAGGGGGCGTCAGTGAGTGCCTCAAGGGCTGTTAACATGGTAACATAATCATGCTGCACTTTAGCAAACACATGCTGAGTACATTTAGGCTCAATATTAGCATAAGAAAGATTTGATTTTTTTAAATGTATTAGGAAGACTGTGATCATAAATCCAAATATTTAGTGTGTTTTGAAATTATATATTTAAAAAATGAATGACAGCAACAGCAAAATAATCCAAGTTTGTTTTTGTTTTTTTAAACATTTGTCCAGAAAACAATAAAGTGATTCAATCACATGTGGAAATAAAATCTAGGGGTAAGTAATATGCCAACATACCTCTAACATGAAATATATTAAATTATAATATCATTATCCTGATCAAATGCATCAATTACATGTAAAATGGACTTTAAGATTTTTAAAACATAACGAGAATGTCATTAAAGTCTTTGTTTTATTATCAGAATTAGTTTGCTAAATTCATATTTGTGTGATGAAAAGGTATTAATATTTGATGTTTTTGTTTTCGTTACTTGAATGTACTAAGAATGTGAAATAGTAATACTAAATAAATTAATATAATGGTTGGGATTTGGGCTACTTTAACTTTTAGTAAAGCAGCTTACGTTTTATTGAAAAAATAATAGGCTACTGTTGCATTATTTGCAAGTAAAGAAACAATACTTTTGTATTATTGAAGGAAATAATCCAACATTTCTTGGGAAGTGGTTGGGAGAGAGAAATGCTCAACTAAAAGTCTCAATAGACAGTAAACTGGACAACCAATTTAATATAAATGAGTTTAGAGTTGAGTACTGTGCACTCGTAACCTGTGAAACTATCATTGCTAACAAATGTTAATGTTGTTCCTACAACCAATGTATACTGCATGTGTCACTGCAGTGAGAGTGGAAAAAATAATTAATGTACGAAAGTATCATATCAATGCTTAGAAACGTTGCTGTTTAAAGGGTTAGTTCACCCAAAAATGAAAATTACCCCATGATTTACTCACTCTCAAGCCATTCTAGGTGTTTATGACTGTCTTCTTTCAGACGAATGCAATCTGAGTTATATTAAATAATGTCCTGGCTCTCCTAAGCTTTATAATGGCAGTAAATAGAGGATGAGATTTTAAAGCCCCAAAAAAGTGCAACCATCCATCATAACCACATGGCTCTGGGGGGTTAATAAAGGCCTTCTGAAGCGAAGCGATGCGTTGTGTTAGAAAAATACCCATATTTAAAACTTTAAAACTAAAATAATTAGTTTTTACCAGAAAGACTCAGAGGGCAGGTGAATGTTTTTGTGATTTTTATTCCATAAGGTATAAACAGATTGTAGTGAGCTACAATGTTTCATGTTTAGTTGTACAGAAAAGTTCTTTGGCATAGGCCCCATCCTTGGTCCAAATCCTGGCTATGCAGATAGGCCTGATCCTTCCTGAAGATGAAGGCAGGGGCAGAGCCAACCCCGATGGATGGATAGGGACAACCTGGTGGCGGAGGGGAGGATGGAGGGGAACGTCAACATCATCAACGGTGAATGTGAAACAGAGAATTCAGTGCTTATATACTCCAGGTGTCAAACAGTGATTGGCCAGACCTGTTATTCTGAATGAATAACGTGGTATTAGAGTCTTCCTGGTAGAACCAATGCTGAAGTTCTCATTTCTACCAGAAAGACTCTTTAGTTGTATAGAAAAGTTCTCTGGTGTAGGCCCCGTCCTTGGTCCACATCCTGGGTATGCAGATAGGGCTGATCCTGCCTGAAGATGAAGACAGGGGTGGAGTCTACCCCCAAAAAGAAATTCGAATTGATACCCACCAGGCTTTTCTTAACTGGAATTCCTAAAAGAACAACCAAATTTTAGTATTAGATTTCGTCCTATGTAGAGAGGAGTTGCATCTGCAGTTAGGAGGATTCAAAACCACTGCATTGTGATGGAAGGCAGTTAGGTTAGGTAAATAGAAATAGAATTTAGGTTCTAACAGAAAGACTCGGAAAGAGCAAAAGTACTGAAAATTCAATATTCTTGGGCATGACTCCCGCACTTGCTAGAACTTGATAGAACTCCATCTAACCATCAGAACACACCGAGAGACCCCCAAAAGAAAATAACCAGATCAGCATGAACATAAGTAAAAGAAATACTCAAAATAAATAGAACAAAGATAAAGATTGAGAAACTTTCAGAAGGATGAGATTGCTTTACTTGATAATGTTTTACCAGCAACCTTAGCTAGCTATAGAACTCTGCAAAAGCTAGCAAAGTTATGAAAACCTTTGCAAAACCTTTGCTTGTTCACTATCTGAAATCTGCTCGCTCGTGAATCCACTCATTATAACCAACAAAGAGTAGAACATGATGTTTGAGATTCAGATTCACGCTTTCTCTATTCATAGACAATTTGAGTTAATGCTATTACGGGTGCGGTTTGGGATGCAATCTTTATGTTAAATGGGTCAGATTGAGTACGGGATTAAATTAGGGCTGCTGTTAAATAAGTTGAACCTTTGTTGTGTACAAACCTTTAATATACCCAAAATATGGTGTTGTGAGTTTTAGCAAGAGTACACATAAACGTTTCATTCATAATCGTAGCCAGAGGGCGCCCTCGCATGGAAAGTCTATAAGTGAGACAAGTCTTAACACTTTTGACATTCTAGGAATCCCTAATATGGACAAAGGCATCAAGATATCACTGTAGCAGAATAAAATGCAGATAGAGACATATTAACTAAAGGAACATGAAAACAAAGCATACAGTTACTAATATAAGGTCTATTTGTGCTCCACCAGACATACAATGTATTTTGACAAGAATAAAGCATGTTTATAATGTTAAATATTCTCTTCTGCTGGACAACATGCCCATAAACACTTCCATATAAGCTTGAAAAGATGTTAGGTCAAGTTACTATAAAATGCACATTATAAGTGACAATCTCACAGCACTTGCAAAGATGAATCGAGCAGCATTTGTTGCAAACTGATCGATGCACTGAAGAGACAGTGCTGTACTTCAAAAACACACTCAGCATAGAAATAATTTAATTAGAACTTGGCGATTTCATAATGCTGAGCCAATTCGCGATTCCAGCCTAACTTCGGTTAATTATGAAGCCCTAGATTAACCTTACATATGAACAAACCACAACATCTCTCTACACTGGCATTTTCCCTACCGCATTCAAGCAGGCTCGGGTAACCCGCATTAAACACATCACTTGTAGACAGTTACAGACCTGTCTCTCTCCTACCATTCATAGCAAAAACACTTGAATGGGTTATTTTCAACCAGGTATTATCTTTCCTTTAACAGAATAACCAGCTGGACGTCAACCAATCTGGTTTCAAGAGCGGCCATTCAACTGAGACTGCACTACTGTTGGTCACTGAATCCCTACGGATTGCGAAGGCTGATTCCAAATCATCAGTTCTCATTCTGCTGGATCTATCTGCTGCCTTTGACACCGTGAATCATCAGATCCTTCTGTCCACCCTGACATCACTGGGCATCACAGGTACTCCACTTCACTGGTTTGAATCCTATCTCACAGGTAGGTCTTTCAGGGTTGCTTGGAGAGGGGACGTATCCAAAGCACATCAACTGATCACGGGGGTTCCTCAGGGTTCAGTTCTTGGACCCCTCCTCTTCTCCATATACACTTCATCACTGGGTCCCATCATATAGGCACATGGCTTTATCATACCATTACTATGCTGATGAAACGCAGCTCTTCCTTTCATCCACAGTAGCTGCACGAATCTCAAGCTGTCTGGTGGACATCTCGGCATGGATGAAAGAACATCACCTGCAGCTCAACCTGGCAAAGACTGAGCTTCTCTTCTTCCCTGCCAAACCGACTCAACAGCATGATTTCACCATCGCGCTAGGTACTTCATCGATTACCCCATCAAGGTCAGCCAGAAATCTTGGAGTAATCTTTGATGACCAAATGACCTTCAAAGAACACATTGCAAAGACCGCTCGGTCATGCAGATTTGCACTATAGAACATCACTTTCCTAACAGATCATGCAACACAACTTCTCGTCCAGGCCCTGGTCATTTCTAGACTTGATTACTGCAATGCTCTTCTGGCTGGACTGCCATCATGCGCAAACCTCTACAAATGATTCAGAATGCTGCAGCACTTCTTGTCTTTAATTAGTCCAAAAGGGCCCATGCCACACCTCTTTTCGGGTGCTTCTCAATATCTCCCCTTGTTTCCTCACTCCTCCGTCCTCCATCCTATGACCCAGAAACCAATCAAGCTCAGCCATCTTGTAGGACATCTCAATTCTCTAATTGCACCGCGAGGAGGTGAGGAATGAGGAGTGAGGAAGCTTCCTGAGGAGATATGAGCGAGGATACACAGGTGTATCCTTTGCGGAAGTCTTTCTCATCGAGAAACCCGTTACCTGACGCACGTATAAATTCTTCTCCCCTGTTACATCGGTAAACAATAATTTAATTGTATTCTTTACCTTTGCAGTTTAAATAAACTTTACATCTCACATAATTCAACGGGACATCTTGCATTAATAATATTTATTATGATTTTTTTTAAATAACCAAACTTTAACAACATGAGGGGAGATCCCTCGAGCGCAGCTGATGACGCTTTGAAGTGACGCTCGAGTGATCAAGAACATTCCAATATACAAATAACATTTCCTTAGATTCCTCCGTCCTCGCTTTCTTTCCTTGCATCCTCCCCTCACATCCTACGGGGGCGGAGCTGAGACGAAAGGAAAGGAAACAAGGATGTACAATCCATCTCTCTGCACTAGCTACCACTTGCTGCTCGCATCAAGTTCAAGGCATTGACGCTTGTTTATAGATCTACCACAGATTCAGCACCCTCCTACTTCCACTCACTCTTACAAGTCTACATCCCTACCAGAAGCCTGCGATCACTAAATGAGCAAAGGCTCGTGGTACCATCACAGAGAGGCACAAAATCGATCTCCAGAACATTTTCGTTCACTGCTCCATGCTGGTGGAATGATCTCCCTGTCTTCATCTGGAATGCAGAATCCCTGGCAATATTCAAAAGACAGTTGAAAACTCATCTCTTTCGAGAGCACTTTACCTCATCATAAAAAAATCTATGCTTTCACTTCCTTTAATTCCTCCCTATTCTAGCTTATGCTACTCTAAGCAATGGCTGAAACCTGTATTGTGAGCACTTCTTGTGTCTATTTGCCTCATCACGACGAATCGCTTGTTGTATTCCTCACTTGTAAGTCGCTTTGGATAAAAGTGTCTGCCAAATGAAAAAATGTAAATGTAAAATGCACAAAAAGCGCTCACTTTGCACAACAAGAGCTCTCTCTCATACACATGCGTGCAACTGCACTACAGCCCTGCTTATGACATAAAATTTAAATTGGTGTGTGAAAAGAGGACAAAAGAGTAAAAGAGCAAAAGAGTAAAGTTCTCCACCCAGTCAACATCAAAAGATAAAACAATAAAAGTATGTATCACTGAGATGAAATGGCTGATGTAGTAATGACGCTGTAATGCTCATGAAGATTGGTATCCGTGTCTTTGATAGTAGCATGGAGAGTCCTCAAAGAAAGTGATTGCTGGGGCAAAATTCAAAGACGAAATTCACGAGGAGAGGACCTGTATGCTTCTGAAATGTGAAAAGCAAGATTTTGCTCTCCAATAGCAATAAACTGGCATCTGATGATTAGCTCAATTAACATCGGAATGATATGCTGACATGATGGATTTAAAAGCGCCATTGTGGCATTTTACATTTTCCTCGTTAAAATAAGTAACATTTTTTACGTCGTAGTAGCACAATCAAACGACCACTGTTTAATTATTTCCTTACATAATCACAATAATATAGCATGCATTGCAGAATGGACATTGTTTACGCAATCGTTCACAGAAGCTTCATTTTAAAATTAAAATGTCAGTTAATTTAACGGACTACGATAAAGTCAGGCTAAAATTTAAGCAAGCTTTTTCCTATGCTGGGAAGTGAATGTCACGTCATCAACTGCGAATGTGTAACAGAGAATTCAGTGCTTATAAACTCCAGGTGTCAAGCAGTGATTGGCCAGACCTATTATTATGAATGAATGACGTGGCATTAGAGTCTTCCTGGTATAACCTAAGCTAAAGCTCTCATTTCTGACAGACGGCCGTATGCATTGATTTACAGTGAAAGAGTGAACTCTGACCTGACACATGACGCGCTGACGAACACAGAAGGGGAGAGGATAGAGCAAAACATAACACTGGTCACAAATTTAGAAGTCTAAAATGAGAAATTTTAAAGAGAAATGTCGGAGGATTTTGATATAAGAGAAGAGGAGCTTGAGTTTGTTACACAACCCTATTTGTTTGAACAGCAAGAGGCATCAAAGCTTATGCTACTCCAACATTGCGTAAGAGGTTACTCTTTTGGCGTAAGTCGACGTGCGTACGGCCATCTGCCAGAAGTCAGCTATTTAAGTTTTTAAAGTTTTAAATATGGATATTTTTCTTACACAAACGCATCGCTTCAATTCATAAGGCCTTTATTAACCCCCTGGAGTAGTGTGAATATCTTTTAAGAAGGATGGTTGCACTTTTTTGGGCTTCAAAATCTCATCCTCTATTTACTGCCATTATAAAGCTTAGGAGAGCCAGGACATTATTTAATATAACTTTATTTAATATACTTTAATATAACTGGTCACATTGTAGGCTTGTAAAAGCAGTTATAACTTTTTAGCAAATAGTGGCACTGAAATTCACAAGGACTATTAGGACACGATCCCAAGGTCAGGTTTTGTGTGGTTTCAGTATGTTGAAGCATTGCTAATATACAGCCTCGCTTCATGTTTGCGGTCTTCATGGTCAAACTCATCCATGTGTTAAAGGCAAACAATTATGAAAATACATATAAATTATGTAAGGTCTGAAGATCATCTGATGCAACTTTGGTGATCATTACTCAAAACTGGTACCATCACGTCCACTGATTTTATCATGATATAAGAAATCAGAAAGAGTTAAATCTGTTTGAAGTTTTGAACAGTTGGTTGCACTAGTGGAGTTTGGCAGCTAAATATATCTTACAGAAGAAGGAGTTTTCTTAATAGATTTAAATTGATGAAATGCATTTGTAAGTGCGTCTCTTTCAAAAGAAGATGATCAGATGAGAGTCTGACTGATGATTATATAATAACCGAACACACAGATCAACACTTCAGTCAGCGGCTCATTCTGCTCTCATGAAATGTTTCTCTGTGAGTCTCTTGCTCAAGTCCACTATGATCCTGTTCTTCTAGATCTCTGTTACCTGCAGGAAATGGATGTGATCCTGTGTGTGTGAAAGCTGCTCCAGCTCAGCGTCTCTCCTCCTCAGATCATTGATCTCCTGCTCCAGTCGCTCCAGTCGTCCTTCAGCTCGACTCACTGCAGTCTTTTCCTGATCTCTGATCCGCTGTGTGGCCTCAGAGCGGCTTCTCTCAATGGAGCGGATGAGCTCAGTGAAGATCCTCTCACTGTCCTCCACTGCTGTCTGTGCAGAGCGCTGTTAGGACACACATCACAATCACACAGTGGCTTCAGTGAGTCCTGACTGAGACTTCTCAAACTTCTCTTCTTCTCCAGACTCACCTTATGAGACTCCACAGCCTCTCTCAGCTGCTGAAGATCTTTCTCTCTCTGCTGGATCCTCTGCTGGAACGACCTCTGCATCTTCTTCAGCTGCTTCTGCAGCACAAACCAATAACAGCAAATGTCACATTATACTGCTGTCACTATATCATCATGTGAAGAGATTTTTTTGTAAAGACGTGTTGATAAATGTTTACGGTGCATTTCACCATATTGTCTGTTAAGTTCAATGTGGAGCACAAATGCTGTTAAGCATCAGTAGTGTGAATGATCATATGGGTGACAATATAAATAATATCAACATTATTTCATCAGTGTCTAGTTTCATACCTGTTTCTCTGTCCTCTGTGCTGCAGCTGATACAGTGTCGTGGTTTTTATGTTTATCCATCGTACACAGCACACATATACACTTCTGATCAGTGCGACAGAAAACCTCAAGGAGCTTGTCATGTGTCGGGCAGATCATCTCCTGCAGTCGTTCAGTGGCTTCAGTCAGATTGTGTCTCTTTCCTTTAAACCAACTCTCATGTTGTTCAAGGTGATTCTGACAGTAAGACTCCAGACACACCAGACAGAACTTGACAGCTTTGTGTTTTCTTCCAGTACAGACGTCACACTGCACATCTCCAGCTCCAGCGTAACAGTGAGCCGGAAGTTTAGTGTTCTTCAGTTTCTCCACCACTTCAGCCAGCATGGTGTTTTTAGCTAAAGCAGGTCTTGGACTGAAGGTCTGTCTGCACTGAGGGCAGCTGTAGACTCTCTTCTGATCCTCCTGATTCCAGAAGCCTGTAATACAGCTCTTACAGTAACTGTGTCCACAAGATGTGGTCACTGGATCCTTCAGGAGATCCAGACACACTGAACACATGAACTCATCCTGAGAAAATCTGGCTTCTGCCATTTCACTGCATGAATACAGAGATACAAACGCACAACAGCTCAACTACACTTCAGTTTCACTTTCCCTGAACTCATATAATTCCTGTTTCCTGGTTCTGTGTTCTTCTTCTTCTTCTTGTAGAATTCCAGCAGTGTAGATGCTGCGAAGAGAATTACTGCCCTCCACAGGTCAATGTTTGAACTAAATTCTTATATACTGTCCTGTATCATGCAAGAACTGCCTTGGAGATCAGTTTATGGTTGTCAATGTGTCAAAACAAAGATGTAACAGAAAAAGCCCAAACTCCAAGTCCTGCAAGTTTAAAAAAGAATACCTTTCTTTCTGCTCTATACTTTGTACATTCCAGGAAAACATGCCCTACTGTCTAAAGACTCCCACATTCACACAAGCCAGAAACATGGTATCCTACAATGTACAAAGAGTAGTTTAACCACAGTGCCCCAACCTCAGACTACACAATTTGTCCCTAAGAGACAAAGAAGTACAGAAACATCTTTTCCTAACTTCAGGTTGTATAGAATAGTGTCTACCCATATTTTCATTTTCCACCCTCTCTGCCATTCTTTTATTAAGCCCTCTTTAATTCTCTCTCAGTTCAATTCTTCCCATTAATAAATGAACAACTACTTCTCTTTCTAAACTCACCTTTGCAATATGGTCCACCTGCTCATTCCCACATAGCTAGCAAGCTTGGCCCAAATGTGTCCTCAAGCTGGTGCTGCTGGCTTCCAAATCAGGCTTATGACCATAGGCCATATAACTGCACTTCAATGCATTTTGTTGATTTATTTATAATTTACTTAACTGGAAATTATATTTTTTCAATGTATAGCTTTACGTAAATGTATAGATACATCTCTGAATGCATAGATGTATCCTTCACTGCCTTTGATATCCCACAATCCTATGCGTTCCATTCTGTGACAGTTGAGCTAGAAAAATAAAGATGGCATCCGAAAGTTGCGTTTGTTGGTCAGTTTGTGTGTAAATGTACGTTTTTGACCAAGATTTCCACTTTTGATGCGATTTCTAGCAAGAAATTACTACTGTAGTAATTAAATATTTGTTTAGTTCTCACCAAAGCTCGCGCTATTTTGCTGTAGATCATTTAACTGTTACGCTGCCTCAGAAGTCTGTCCGAAATCAGTGAGACAACAAGTCAGCTGCCTAGCATTTTGGATGCAGCCATTAACTTGCTTCCTTCCTGAATGAATCAGGTGTCTTGAACAAATCACAGTTATATCACAGGAAAGATTTAAGACTCCTGTATTGGTATTTGGCCATTGTTTTACAATACTAATAGTTACAGTGATCATAATTTATATATTTATATTTTGAATTGATAATACAGTATCAAATCGTTAATAATCATTAGTTCAAATAAAAGTGATTCACGTTCAATTGCATCTGTTATCCGTTATTTGCGAAGGGGGCTGCTATTCTAAATTTTCTAATTTTAATTATAAAATGCAATAAACCTGCAGAGGAGTGCAAGAAATATGAATTATATATGTACATAGAACAACACTAACAGAATCAAATAGATAACTGGGAGTTTATGTTAGCATTTTCAGTCTAAATCAGCTGGGGAATGATTTCATGGCAAAAATACTGTAGTTACTAAGAATGCTCTGAATGACTGGCCACTTACCAAAACAAGCTTATAATCACATCATTTTATATCACACATGGGCCTGGTTTCACAAACAGGGCTAAGATTAAGCCAGGCTTAGGCCTTAGACATTTAAATAGCTTTTATAAACATGCCTTGGAAAAACATTACTGGTGTGCATCTTGAGACAAAACTATTGCAATTACATATTTTAAGATATATCAGTACAGGTTGCTTTCAGTTAAAACAGCTCAAACATGCATTTTAGTCTGGGACTAGCTTAAGCCTTGTCTGTGAAACCAGGGGATGGTCTTTCAACTTGCCAATCACACTTTTATGATTTTGAAGCTGTAGGCCTATCCGAAATTGTCACTTGTTCTAAAAAAAAAGATCCCTTAAAACAATAACAAGAAATGACGAAGGTGAACCAGGAGAACAAATATAGTAAAAGCTAATATCACCAATACAAAATCAGGAAATGTAATGTTTTAGAAGTAAGATACTTCAGTGTAAAATATTTAAATAATAGTATAAATTGATTGATGAAATAAAAATAAAATGTCATTGAATTTTATTTACAACTTTACTTAAAGCTTAATTAAAAGGGAGTTTCAACGACCGCTGGAAACCACTGGTCTGAAAACTATACACATGATCTTGTAAGACATATTTTTAGATCTACAATATGTGGTTCGTAAAAGCACTGATAAAGCTTGAGAACTGTTTTTTTCATTGTTTATCTTTTTTTTTTTTTTACCCCCACAGAGCTGTGCTCGGGCTTCAAACTTTCAATACTTCAGAGAGACTGTTGTGGTATCGAGGGTAATTGGACTCATAATGAGAGGAGCAATCTGAGAAGACAAGCGTTAAAAATGTTTAAAAAGTTAAACTAATACAATCAATAGAAAATGAGTGGGAACGACAACAGTGGGACAGAGAAAGAAATTGTGAGAATGGCTTCATTGATGAAACTTCTGTTTGGTATGAGGATGAGTTGCAGGGGAGCAGTGATGGACAGAATAAGCAGATTCTAAAAGACAGATTTGCGTCTGATGGGAAGGAAATGGATCATACCGAGGCATGCACAGCTATAGATGACTTAATGTTTGCTCTTGCTGACTGGGACACTGAGTTTAGCAATTTCCTAGTTGTATAATCAGCCCTGCTCAGCATTCTACAAGTTCACCATCCCTCTCTGCCAAAAGATGGACAGATATTACTTAAAACTAAAACAACTTACAATATAGAAACACTTTCAGGTGGAATGTTTCACTATTTTGGAATACTAAGCTCATTCCATAGACTGTTAAATAATGTGTGGTCTGTTGTCCCAGATAGACACACCTTTAAATTACAGCTGAATGTTGATGGTCTACCACTTTACAAAAGCAATAGCACTCAGTTTTGGCCCATTCTTGGTATGTTGCTGTGGTACAGTGAGAAACCAAGTGTTGATTGGCCTTTTCTGTGGCAGCTCTAAACCAAAGTCTTTGTCAGAGTATTTGCAACATAAGTAAGTACGTAAGTAAAATTTTATTTATATAGCACTTTCAACACTACAATGCACAAAGTGCTTTACACAATATAAAAACACAATCATTGATATACAATAATGAAGAGCTATAAACAATATATAAAAACAAAAAAACAAAATATAATATAAAATATCAACCCCCCTCCTCCACCAACACAAATGCACAAAAAACATCACAAAATACTAAAAGCACATCTATACAAGCAAGTTTTCAAACGACATTTAAAAACAGACACACATTCAGATGATCTGATATCAACTGGCAAACTATTCCATAGTTTTGGAGCCCTCACTGCAAATGCTCTATCTCCTTTGGTTTTATATCTCGTTCTTGGAACAGCCAGCAGTTTGTTAAAAGAAGATCTAAGATCTGTTTCATAAGGTCTCAGAAGCTCAGTTAAATATATAGGTGCCAAACCATTTAATGCTTTATATGTCAACGATAAAATCTTAAAATCAATCCTTAAATAAACAGGTAACCAATGTAAAGAAGCTAAAACAGGTGTAATATGATTAAATAACTTTGTTCGTGTCAGTAGTCTGGCTGCAGCATTCTGCACTAACTGTAAACGCGATAAAGTACGTTGGTTCAAAGAAAACAGAGCGTTACAATAATCAAGACAGGAAGAAATAAAAGCATGAATAAGAGTATGGGTAGCTAATAATGAGTTAGGAAGGATGGGCCCCTCAAAGTAAAGTCATGACACAATCCAGTTTCGTTATTTTTTTGGGAACTGTTCCACAAATGTTCTTTGTGGGTTTTGAAGGGGGCTAACCAATGAACAAATTCTTTCTGCACCCTTTGAAGGAGTGCAGTAAAGTTGGCCTTGAAAAGATCTAAGCACTTGCTTGTAATTATTCTCTTTATCTTTTTTTTCCCCTCCTATATCCACCATAATTCTTCTCGTATTGACAAGATAAGGATCCACTTGATTGTGGCTCTTAAAGGCCAATAAGTCTTTTGAATATGGATGTAAAGATACTGGCTAAAATGCTTGCAAAACGTCTCGAGCTAGTTTTACTTGATATCATACACAATGATCAAACAGGTTTTATTAAAAATAGATTATTGTTTCATAATATAAGAAAAGCATTGAATATAATTTATTCTTCAAACTCACACCCACCGGAGACTCTCCTTCTGCTTGACGCAGAGAAAGCCTTCGACTGGGTGGAATGGGATTACCTCTTTGTGCTACAGAAATTAGGTTTTGGTAACACATTCATATCCTGGATTAAACTTTTATATTCCTCTCCAATATGCACTGTCTATGCCAATGGAATATCCTTTTCTAATTTCCTCTTGAAACGTGGTACAAGACAAGGCTGGCCACTTTTGCCTTTGCTTTTTGCATTGGTAATAGAACCCTTGGCAATTGCCATTTGCACTGAAATTTCTGAAATCACAAAATTTCATTATATGCTGATGACATATTGCTTTTTATTTCAGACCCGGCTGTCTTTACCTGAAATTTTGAGAATTATGAACTCCTTTAGTAACTTCTCTGGCTATAAATTGAATAATAACAAAAGTGAGCTAAATCTAATAAATTTCCCATTTTCCAATTTACTAGTGCGCGCTTCAGTGTTTAAAGTTGTTCTTCATAGTTTTAAATATTTAGGAGTAATATTTTCTGGATAAAGTTTTCATCATCGGAATTTGGTGCGTATATGTTGTCTAAAGTTACAGTTAAAGGGTTAGTTCACCCAAAAATGAAAATTCTGTCATTAATTACTCACCCTCATGTTGTTCCACACCCGTAAGACCTTCATTCATCTTCAGAACACAAATTAAGATATTTTTGAATCTGATGGCTCAGTGAGGCCTCTATTGACAGCAAGATAATTAACACTTTCATATGCCCAGAAAGATACTAAAGACAGATATTTAAAACAGTTCATGTGACTACACACAGCACACAGACAGCTGGCTGTCAGTCAAGTCTCGTGAGTAACTTCTCTTTCACATTTTTTGTTGTTTAAACTGTCAAATATACAGAAGGTTCTGTCAAAAACACACAGTTCACATAAACACAGTCAGTTACGTATGTGAACGAAAATACAGGCAACGTTACAGAAATCGTACGTGTATATTAGATCTGTGGCGCATTCCCTTCACAAATAAAACTAATCCACTGCGTTCAGCGGCTCAGATGTCAGTAAATGAAGACTGTTATGTTCACTCTTACATCCAACAACAAAACATCTCAATTACTTACCAGACATTGTTGTACTACAGCTGCTCGATCGCAGAAAAATGGCGGACAGCGTACAGCTCGCTGAGGGCGGAAACCATGGTGATACAGGACTGTCAATCAGCAGCCATGGGCGGGGCATGAGTAATGTGACGTCACATTACTCAGAGAATCAAAACGGCTTGTCTAATGGCAGGTACACACTAAACCGATGCCGACAAACTAGTGGCGACGAAAGAAGACTGCGGGGTTGGTTCACGTCGGCAGCATCTGGGTCCAAAGTTGGCCTGACACACCAAACCAACGCTCGACAGCCGACGGCCAAGTAGCACGTCCGTTCTGCGCCTGTGTAAGATGAAATGCCTTTCCGTACCAGCAGGTGGCAGTAGCTGAACAGCCAATCAGAATGATCAGATGGCCCGACGGACCGACGAGCTCCGACGCCGATTCAACATGTCAAATCGGCCGAAAAAAAGCAGACGAGGACCAAGTTCAATTGATGGTGCAGAACACACTGAGAAAACTTAGTCGGCCGACGAACAAAAACTGCCCGACGGCCGACTGTCGACTTGGTGTGTTCCTGCCTTAATGAGACTGCTTTGGCTTAATAGGGATTTTAAAAAAAGGAGTGGGTGGATTTTTATCATTGTGAGGTGGTTGTGTTCACACAGTGCTAACACACAATTATATCCAAACACCTTGTAAAAGTGGATTTAGCATAATAGGTGACCTTTAAAAAACCACAACTTGATCCTAGAGAATTAGTCAATTACAGGCCGATCTCAAATCTGTCTTTTCTGTCAAAAATACTAGAAAAGGCAGTATCATCGCAACTATGTTCCTTTTTAGAAAGAAATGGTATCTGTGAGGATTTCCAGTCAGGATTTAGACCGTACCATAGTACTGAGACTGCTCTCATTAGAGTTACAAATGATTTGCTCTTATCATCAGATCGTGGTTGTATCTCTCTATTAGTGTTACTGGATCTTAGTGCTGCATTTGACACTATCGACCACAATATTCTTTTGAATAGACTTGAAAACTATGTTGGCATTAGTGGAATAGCATTGGCATGGTTCAAATCTTACTTCTGAATGTTATCAGTTTGTAGTAAACGAAGAGGTGTCATATCGATCACAAATTCAGTGTGGAGTACCGCGAGGCTCAGTACTAGGACCGTTGCTTTTCACTCTGTACATGCTACCCTTGGGAGATATCATTAGGAAGCATGGCATTAGTTTTCACTGTTACGCTGATGATACTCAGCTCTATATTTCTTCGCACCCTGACAAACTTACCAATTCACAAAATTAACGGAATGCATAGCTGATATAAAAAATTGGATGACCAGTAATTTCCTACTACTAAATTCAGAAAAAACAGATTCTAATTTTTGGACCAAAAACTTTTTCACGTAATAACCTAGAATACTGTCTAACACTTGATGGCTGCTCTGTCAAGTCTTCGTCGTCAGTTAGGAACCTGGGTGTGCTCTTTGATACCAATCTTTCATTTGAAAGCCATGTTTCTAGCATCTGTGAAACCACATTCTTCTATCTAAACTACGACATATGCTCTCAATGACCAATGCAGAACAGTTAGTTCATGCGTTCATGACCTCAAGGCTAGATTACTGTAACGCTCTACTGGGTGGTTGTTCCGCTCACCTGTTAAAAAAAAAATTCTTTCTCATTTAAAATTGAATACCTCATGAAGGAAATACGGTAGCAGGTTCATTATTTTTTTGTGATGATCCTAAAATAAAAAATTTTGGTGTTTGCATGAAGAATTCAAGAGTTATAGCATTTGGAACAAAGGGAGGCATTTTTAATTTTTTTTGTTTTCTGAGTGACATGCACAAAAATAATGACTCATAACTTCAAATCTCTAGCAAGGAGAGTCAAAAGGATGGTATCGTTTGAAAGAAAACTTTTTACATTTTTAAATAAATTCAATTTCAGCATTCTCATGCTCAGAAACTGCTGATAAATTTTAAAAACATAAGTTTGCTCAAGGGAAATTTTACATATATTTCATATTTGACATGCAATATCTCAGTGAGGAAATAAGGTAGGAGGACAATTCTGGACAATTTTGGTGATCATCGTTTTTTGGTGATCCGATAAAGAAATCAAAAGATAGAGCGTTTGGAACAAGGTAGCCTTTTTTGTTTATCCATTGGCGCCCGCTGATGGGCATTTTTAAAACTGTTCTTCTGTGTGGAGTAACTCGTGCCAAACACATTATCTTGATCTTGGACTCATATCATTTGGGAGAATCTCCTGTAAGTAATGATGTGCCATTTTCTACAATCTATGCATGTTTCGTTAAAGTATAAGCTAAAATGTCAAGTGATAGCTACATTTTAGCTTCAGTTAGCATCTGTGCGCCTGTGGGATTTTATGTGTCGTGATTTCGTGATCAATATCTCATGATCAGCTTATTGGATTATGCTGATGTTGGACTCATTGTAATCGTGAGAATCTGCTGAAAATAATCCAATTTTCTACAATCGGAGCATGTTTCTGGAAGTTACGAGCAAAAACGTGAGATAAATACAGCATCTGGATATTATATAGGCTACATATGGGTCTTGCGGGACTTTACGTACAAAAACTCGCTCAAGTTTATTCAAAGCCCAAAACAATTATACTCATTGTATTCTACTCCGTGAGACCTTTCAAATGACATATAACGCATGATTATCTGAGCTGTATGATGCTTTTGACACATTGGAGTACATAATAAAAAAAATATTTCCTAAATTATGATTTTTTTATTATTATTTTTCAGCAAATAACTCAGCAGTACTTAGGAGTTAATCAAATTGGCTACATTCATTTTAAAGCTCAGACTCTAAGCTTTTAATTGACGCCTATTTTGTAATTATCTAGGCAGCAGTTTTGAAAAATATGATTATTCATTTTTTTTTTTATAGCTAGGTGGCGCCCATGGGCGGTACACTCTGTTTTAGAGTGATAACTCAGCACTTAAGAGTCGAACAAAATGATGGATGCATTAAATGCATTGGATGCATTAAAAAGCTGAGTTTCTAAGCTTTAAAATGATACCTATTTTGTGTTGTTCCTGTCAGGGGTTGCTTAGTAATTTGATTATGAATTTTTTCCCACTGGCGGGACACTTCGGGCTTAAGGGGTTAAACCTGAATCTACATTATAAAAGTGACCCAAGATTTTTGAGAGCTTTGAAACAGTGAATCATTTAAAAAAAAAAAGCAATTTATGCAGTTCATTCAGAGATTTGTGAAGCTCAATTTCTTCCATTACTAGCTTGAATTTGCCATCAAGCTGCACTACCCTTATGAGACTAGACAACTCGATAATGATAAACATATACACATGTGATATTATACACAATTCTGGACCTTTAACTAAAGAACAAACCGCCAAACCCACTTCACATAATTACACATTCACTAAGAGTAAATAGACAAAAACCTTGCCTGAGCTCATGGAGATGTAAAGCATCCTGGGTATCTGACAGAACAACAGTAAATAAAGTGAGTGGTTTTTTTTTTTCAGGTGTGTGTGATGTCTTGCTTACAGGCTTTTCATCTCACACAGAGACACTGAGGAAGCATCAGAAACCCCAAATCCAGCATAGAGGGGTTCAGTGAATGTGAAGGTGAATGTGTGTAAGTGTGTGAGTGTGTGTGTGCCAGAGATGCTGTAGAAAGACAGAATGCCGGCTGAAAAGTCCACATACACTCCAACTCTGTTTGAGGAGCCTGAAGGGACACACTTGGTTTCCTTACTATTGTGGCAGACAGTGAATCCATCATCACAGCAGTTCAGACTCCAGGAGTTTTCATTGAATCCAAACCAACAGTTTTCATTCCTTCCTTTCCTGCTGATTCCTTTATATGTCACTGATATATCAGCATCTCCAATCCATTCAGCTTCCCAGTAACAGCGTCCAGACAGACTCTCTCTACACAGAACCTGATGACGCAAATCAAATCTCTCTGGATGATCAGGATATGACTGATACTCCTTCACAGATGTCACCTTTCTGTTCTCCTCAGACAGAATGAGACGAGTGTTTGCTGTGTTTGGATCCAGTGTGAGATCACAGGCATCTGAACACAAGAAGAGAGACATTTATAACACAACAATAATCACTAAAGCTGTGTGTCTGTGAGTGTACAGGTTTGGCTATACTTGTAAGGGCCAAATGTCCTCACTTTTATCGTGACATACTGACTTGTGGGGACATTTTTACTGGTCCTTGCTAGTAAAAAGACTTATAAAGCAGCCAAAACATTTTTTTAAAAAAATCTAGTGTTTTGCACATGTTTCTGTGATGGGTAGGTTAAGGGGTAGGGGTTGGGTTAGGCAATAGAAAATATCATTAAACTAATATAAAATCAATGGAAGTCAATGCAGTGTCCTAACTAATATAGTGAAACAAACATTTGTCTGTGTGTGTGTGTAAGTGTTTGGATCCGGTGTTAGATCACAGGCATCTGAACACAAGAAGAGAGACATTTAAGCCTCGTTCAGACTGTCAGTCCAAATCCGATTATTTGTGTATCCGATTGGAATCTGATCTAAAATTATTAATGTCCACACTGTGTGTCGCAACTGTTCAGATCCGATTTGTGTGTCCATGGCGCTTTTTCGTTTTCCTGAATATCTGCATTGGTTTCTGTGCTCGTCCGGCACTTTGCAACAACACAGCTTTGTTTCTGCAGCGACTTTCAGCATGTTTCCTACAACAACGTCTGACGTTTACGTTTTACGTTGCATGAGAAAGTCACATAAACCACGCAAAATCCGATCAGAGCAGTCAGACTGAAACGGATTTCCAGAAATGCAGTTTGAATAGGATTCCAAACCACATATGAATGTGGCTCGAAACGGATTTGTAAAAATCGCATTTTATGTGACTTTTGGCTGTTCAGACTTGCTAAATCTGATTGGATTTCAATCGGATATGCGCAAAAATCGGATTTGGACTGACAGTCTGAACAAGGCTTTATAACACAACAAAAATCACTAAAGGGGTGTGTGTGTGTGTGTGTGTGTGTATACTTACATTTGTGTAGTCCTGCTATAATCCGGAATTCTCCTCCATGATCCACACTAGAAAACACACACACAGTCTCACATTTGGCAGATCTGATACAATCAGTAAACACACATACACACATCTCTTCGTGCTCAACATACTTGAGTTCAGTGGCCTTGTTCAGTTTTTCAGAGAGTAGCTTGACTCCTGAATCTCCTGGGTGATTGTAGCTCAGATCCAGTTCTCTCAGGTGTGAGGGGTTTGAACTCAGAGCTGAAGACAGATAACCACAGCCTTTCTCTGTCACCATACAGCCAGACAATCTGCAAACACAGCAACAGTCCACATATCATTAGATTGGCTTTTTTTTCTACTTTAGTAAAGTAGAAATATATTTAAGAACATGAACAAAGTATTTCTACATTGTAACTAGACACCAGCCACCAGTTGCTCTAGCTGGATATAAAAAAGTTGGGTGTAAGCTCTACACTGGGCTTAGCTATGTCCAGCATTCCGATAAATATTTATGAAACACTACTTGAATTTCATAACAGTCTTAAGCCTGGGATACACTGCACGATTTTAGCAATCCTATAAGATCATTACTTTATCACACTGTGCGACATGGATCTATTAAACTTGGGTACGACAGGCATGTAGATTGTACGATGATGACACCTATTGACTTGTAGGCTACGATGCAAGTTTCTATAGAGGAATAAAATGTCATCAGGATGTGCTACTGGTAAACAAAACACTATGTTGAATCACACTTTGGCAGTTGTAGTTTTTATGTGTGCTGAAAATAAAAAGAAAGCGGCGAAAGAAGAAGGGAAAAGAACTTGAGGTAAGCAGTTTTAGCACGATGTCGCGTTGATTTCATGTCGCATTTTTATTGGCTGGTCAGTAGACGTAGGTCGTAGCAGCAAACACACTGTGCGTTGATCATGCTGAATTTCTGACACTGTCATAAAATGATCATTGGCTATCTTTGATCGCAAGACCGGGAAAACGGCCGTCTTTGAACCTTTCTCACTGTACGACATAGGACCACCGATTAAGAGCCACGATCCCAGAAATCGCCACGATTGTTTCACGATGGCAATCTTTCGTCTGGGACAGCCAAAAATCGTGCAGTGTATCCCGGGCTTTAGGTCAATAAAGTCCTTGAAGTTGATACTTAAGAAAAAGTCCATCACAGAAAAATGGTTTAATATTATCGCATATAGAAACATCTGGCAAGATAGAATTTCCAAGATAACGTCTATATAGCAATAACAAATAGTAAGTGTATTTTCTTAATTTCTCCAGTAGTACTGTCAGCAGAACCGATAGCGTCGGACCTTATCGATAATGCAGTCTTTCATAATTTGGCACCGGGCTTATTTAATACCGGGTCTCGGTACCCATCCCTACCTATTCCTGTAGTACATCATACAATACTCTTAGCTAAAACATATACACACATTGTGCAAATTGAGACTCAAAACACTGGAGTGGGGACCAAGTCTTCCAGGGTGATGTTTTCATTTTCCCCTACAAGATGTACAGTCTCGTTACACTCACATGAAGAAAATTATTGATGAGGGCAACAAACTTTAACCAGGGCCACAGTAGCAGTATACCATTGCGCACAGCACATGCAATCATACAAAATTTCTCCCTAGGGTAAAAAAAACATCCTTTATGGTTGACTAAAAATATCCTTAAAATCTCAACCAGGACTCATAGATGCCATAGGGTTGACAATGTAACCAGGCCTGCCACAATCCTAACTTGACCTCTTTTTCATCTAATTATATAGGCAACTCTTAAACAATTATTTAAGCAATCGCCCTCTAGTTGTCAGAATGAGCATGGCAGTCAAAAGAGCAAAAGAGCCTCAAATTACTCAGTCGATTTCGGTCATACAAGTAAGTGTTATGCCCGTTTCACACTGCAAGCTTAAGCGGCGCATGAGCATAACTACATCGTCACTGCAGCTGCAGAGACGCGCGAGTATTCACACTGGAAGCGCTTTGTTTGTGCAGCGTCACAGCAGCAGCTCGAAGCTACATATAAAGTGAGAAATAAAAGCCTTGTGTTATCCATTGCTGCACACGAATGAGGTAAGCTTTGTGTTTTACATCTGCCGCGTGCACGTTTACAAGACCGCAAACTCGGCGAAAAAAGCCAGCAAACTCGGGTTTGATTTGGGAATGCCGCAGCCTATATATCTCTCTGTGTAATAACTAAAATATTGTTTATATATCATATTTACTGGCTAGTTTACATTAGTTTTTTATAATACGCCATACTTTAACCCAAACTGAATAATTAAAAACAAGTTTAAATGTGTAAATCTTCTATAAATATTTTTGATTCTTAATTTTCTTTTCTGTCATACTCAAATTCTTGTTAAAACACATTAGACATGCTTACTGGTGCATTTTGAACACTTTTTGTGTGAAATTGTCCGTTGGTTAACATGCACGCCGAAAAAAAATACGCGCTGCTCACATGCTGCTTACGCTTGCAGTGTGAAACCGGCGTTATACATCATTCAAAACTGTTAAGTATCTACTTTTATTTGTGTACACTCACGATAAAAACAGAATGTTGTGCTTTTCGCAAAATAAAGAAAATAAACATGATATGTGTTCTGCTGTCTCTCAGTGAAGTCCATTCTAAAACATGTCTGAAAATGAACATTAACTCAGCGAATACTTGCCACACAGACATGAGAGATACATACAAAACAAATATTCTGTTTATGTAATCTGTATGAAACCAAGGAGAGGTACAATCTTCCCCTTCTGACCTGATTATCTGTGTGACCTCGTTATCTCTGTGACCTAAGAGTGACCTGTCCCTGTTGGTTAGCGCAGCACTTACACAGACCTGTTGTCTTACAATCTGTGACATAATTTTCTTAAAACTACAAACTTTTACATACATACTGCTCACATATTATTGTAGCAGAGTTTGTGCTGAATACAGTGTATTCAGACTTTAGCCATGAAAATGTTATAAGTAACAGAAATAAGCACAAATATCAGGGCATGTCAAAACACCTCAGACCCCAGAGGGTTAAAAGACTTCCGTCTGTTACAGTGTGAGAATATTTTCTTTGCACTTAGTGTGATTGCAATGTGATTTCTGCTATTAAGAACAATTGAAAGCAGAAAAAATTACAACTCGCAATATCAGTCAATCAGTGGGAGCCATTTGCTTGTTTCCTTGCAATAATACAGTCGCAACAAGAAGGGATGGGTGACAGTGAGACTTGAAGTGTGATGCAAATGTCCATAACTGTTCTAGTGGCTGTCAGTTGAGAAAATACTGTTTCGCAAAGATATGAAGATGGAAAGGGAAGTAAACATTTAAGAGCCTTCACAGCTATCTCTGGATATTCTGCCTTTGATTTAAATTACAAGCTTGGAAGGCAGGATGTCTGAAGCTTACTTTTCAGCCCACAGTCATATGCAATGTGGTCTCATATGGTCATACAGGAGATCACAGTGTGAGAACACAAGATGAGAGACATTTATAACACAACAATCATTAAATGTGATTTCACTCATGGGAAACGCACAATAAATAATACAGTTGGCATAGCTATGTAGACATTTTTCCCAGAATGTTCTTGTGACCCAGTAGCATCTCTTTCACGACATCCGCAAACATTTTGCAGACTTATTATTTCATGGAAAATTGTTTACCTCAGTGTCTCCAGTTTACAGTTTGGACTCTTCAGTCCATCAGAAAGAAGCTCCACTCCAGAATCCTGCAGGTCATTGTTACTCAGGTCCAGCTCTATCAGAACAGAGTTTAAGGATTGTAAAACTGAAGACAAACTTTCACAGGACTGAGCAGTGAGATTACAGTTCTGTAGCCTGTGTAGAGAACAAAACAAAACAAAAAGAAAAAACAGCAACAGTGATGCATTAATAATCTTGAGTTCGAAAAATCCTTTAACTGTAGTGATGTACACAAAACCAAAACAATTTTCTCGTCATAGAACATCACAACAATATTTATATCATCACACACATTTACATACATTTTTCTGAACACTCTTTGCCAACAAGTAAAATCAAGGCCTAATTAAAATGATTAACAGTATATATAAATGAATGCAAAGAAGACTCTTACAGTGCTCTTCTGGTATTTTTAATCACTGGCAGCAGTCTCATCAGTGCTTCATTAGATCTTCTGTACTTCTGCAGTTCAAACTTTTCTTGAGTCTCTTCTGACATGAGGAGCACAAACACCAGAGCAGACCACTGAGCAGAGGACAGCTTCTGTGTTGAAAGATTTCCTGATCGCAGATTCTTCTGGATTTCTTCCACAAAGTTATCTTTCAGTTCACTCAGACAGTAGAACAGATTGATAGTCCTCTCTACTGATTTCTCCTTCTCTATTTTCTTTTTGATATAGTCAACAGTGTCTTTAACACTCTCTGTTTTGAGTTCCAGTTTTGGCAGTAGTTCCTTCAGGTCACTCTGATTGGACTCCAGTGAGAGACCCAGAAGGAACCGGAGGAAAAGGTCCAGGTGTCCATTCTCACTTTGTAAAGCTTTCTTGACTGCAGCCTTATGAAGCTGAAACAGTGGCTTTCTGGACAGTTTCCATATCAGTTTTTCTTTCCAGGATTGAAGAAATAGGTCCACTTTTTCATCTTTGCCCATCAAAAACACAAACAGAGCAGCAAGGAATTCCTGGACACTGAGATGTACGAAGCTGTAAACACTTCTTGCTGAAACAGCCTTTTCCTCCGGAAAGATCTGAGTGCATAACCCAGAGAACACAGACACTTCACTAACATCTAGTCCACATTCTTCAAGATCTTCTTTGTAGAAAATCAGGTTTCCTTTCTCTAGCTGTTGAAAGGCCAGTTTCCCAAGCTTCAGAATAATCTGATCAAAAGACCCTCCACTGGCTTTAGGTTCAGGACTGTATTTTGTTTTCGTCTGTTGATGCTGAGTAAGAAAGTTTATGTACATCCCTGTGAGAGTTGTGGGAGTTTTGTCATTGCTCTCTCGAGCCAGGAGAGGCTGAAGAACAGCAAGAGAGATCCAGCAGAAGACAGGGATATGGCACATGATGTACAGGCTCCTGAATTTCCTGATGTGACGGATAATGATTTCAGAAACCTCAGGACTGCTGTTATTTTTGAAGTATTGCTCTTTCTGGTCATCATTAAATCCTCGCACTTCAGTCACCTGATCAATGTATTCACGGGGTATCAGACTGGCTGCTGCTGGTCTGGAAGTGATCCAGATGAGAGCAGAGGGAACCAGATGTCTCTTGATAAGGTTTATTATTATCTTACTCACTTTTGTTTTTTCATTTACATTTGTAAATATGTCATCTTCTTTAAAGCTCAAAGGTAAGCGACATTCATCCAGCCCATCAAAGATGAACATGACCTTACCGTCACCTTCAGGAAGAGAGGACAATTCTTCAGGGCTACTAAAGAAGTATTTGTTAAGCAGTCCCATGAGACTAAACTCTTCTTTAATCAAATTCAATCTACGGAATGGAAGTGGAAATATGAAGACTATATCCTGATTATTTGTTCCTTTAGCCCAGTCAAAGATGAATTTATTGACAGAGACAGTTTTTCCCACTCCTGCGATCCCCATTGTCAGCACTTTTCTGTTTCGTCGACCTGTGTCAGACTGGACTTTAAACATGTCGTTACACTTGATTTGCTTCTCCTTGGCAGTCAATCTGCTATGATTTGATTCGATCTGTATCACCTCATGGTCGTTCACTCTTCCTCCAGTCTCATTCTCCACCACATATAAATCAGTGTAGATATCGTTCAGATATTCCCGATGACCCGTCTGTGAATTACCAATCAATATCTGCTCGTAGTCCTGTTTTAATTTGTTCTTCAGTCTGAAGCTAATCTCATGAAGAGCAGCCTTACTGGGCTCTGCAGCGGAGCCATTGAGAAAGAGGAAAAAAGTCAGCAAAGCGCAAGAGATTAATTAAATTCTAACCTGGTCTTTGATTACTATCACAAAAAAATAACAACCGTACATGTGTGGTGGCTTGACCACTGTGCTTCTACTACATTGAACTTAATCACACTCGTACTTCAACAGTGTTTACATGCACAAACACATATTATGCTTAAATTGACATGTATGTCACTGGGGACACCCTTATTTGTATAAGATCTGCCACTGTTCTTCTTGGCCTTGTATTTGCTGCTTACTGCTTTATTTTCTCGTTTTCATGTACAGGCAGTGATTGTAATTTACCCGATATCTGTTTTGAATCCACTCCAACAGGGGCGGATGCATTCATATTGCCATCAGCTTGATCTGTGTGTGTGAGAGAAAGAGAGACAGGATAATTCACATACATAATCACACAAACACAGCAAAGCAGAGAGGAAAGTTGAAGTCAATCACATTACAGTTACTGTGAATTAAACGTTACCTTGCTTGTGATTGTTCTCCAGTTGCTCAGCCAGATTATTCTGGTTTATCTTTCTCAGGATGTCCACCGTGATCTTCACAGCTTTTTCTGGTCCAAAACAGTCCACTATCTTATCCACAGTTTTTAACCTATCTACATTCTCCATTTTAGACTTTGATATACACTCATGATCTTTCGTTAGGTGCCACTGAAACTCCTTTAGATCATCTTCTACCAGTTCATACAGTGATTTCTTGAGCAGCTCTTTAACAGATGCCATCTCCATTCATAGATTCACAGCTGCAGGTCAAAAAGAAAAAGATCTGAAGTAGTTCCACTCTTAACATGTGGACCTAAGCATTCAAATGTTATTTGGATTAAGAAATGAAGCTGTGATCAGATCAGGAGGACTCCTCACCCAAACTCGTCTGTTAAAAAGTCAGTGATCCCTCAGTGATGCACAAGAGTCACATACAGGGCTTAATTTCTCTCAGGTTTTGGCTGTCTGTGTTCGGTTACCTCTTGACGCTTATCTGGTACCTCACGTGGTATAAAAATGAAAACAATTTAAGTGAAATTGTTGCTTTTGTGAAACAAACCCCACAGCAGCAGCTAGCCAGGTTCAACAGCAAGAGGAGGTAGATACTGCAGGTCGGATTTGGAGGGAGATGAGAGTGTGTGCAGCTGAGAAGAGTTTGGGACATGTAGCGACAGGTCAGAAATGGGATGCATAACTGTTTGGACAGAAGCTCAATTCAGTGTTAGACAGACCTACTACCCCTTGCTTGTAATGGAAAAATCAAGTTTGGGCTGCACAAGATGTAAACCAGTTGGGTCTTTGGGGCCAGAAAAGACAGCGGGATGAAACTAGCAAAGGAATGGGTCACATGTACAGTAACATCATCTGCTTCGGATATTAAAAATCAGCAACGAGCACTCCGAAAAATTTTTTTGAACATGCCCTGACCAAGGCTCATTTAGCAGCAGCAGACAGTCTTGATAAGGTGAAAGGAGACACCATAGTACAGGCTTTAGTTTATAGTCCGTCTGAAAAGATAACCACTACAGCTCAAGTTTTTTGCATAGCGCACAAGGAGATTAAATGCCACAGGCCTGGAAATAACTTCGATTTCCAGGAGTTAAATAGGTGGAATTTTACATTCCAGTGTTGCGTGTGCAAATATACTGAAACATATTTCAGCAGAAATGAAAGGAAAACAGTTTGAAACAATAGTACAGTGTGCAAAAACTAGTTTAACCAGTTTAAACAAAAAGAGTTTCTTGATCAAACATTTTTTTTTAAATAAAATTTCTCACAACACTGCTGGATCTCAAGCTGCAGAATCACAGGGCTACTATAATGAACAATGCAAAATTAATAAAACATCACCTACATAATAAGATATTAAATACTAGATGAGTTCAGTAAATCAAGTTACTACATGATTATGTTATCATTAATACATAGTCAACATCACCTGATCATATTTTCTCTTGTTTTTTTCTTGCAACAAAACTGGAGCATTTATGTGTATTCATATTTCTAAAATATTTGTTTAAAACTCTTAAGTATTATTGTGTATGCTAGATATGTTGAGAAATTCTGACACAGAATATGTTACTGTAGACAGACTAAATTACGAAAATACACCTTCACAATTTAAATGAATTAGTTGAAATAAAGGTTGTGAGATGAATGTTCATATTTATGAACAAAGATACAGTCATCTGAGCTGAGAGACGTATGAAACATCAGAAAGTTATGTTGTGTAAATTTGATTTTAAAAGTTTTCAACAACCTAAAAACAGATATGCACACTGTCTCAAAGGTGTCTGACAAGTCTCTAATCGATGTGAACGGATACATGCCACATTTAAATCTATATCTGTCAATATTTTATAAAGTAGTATTTACTAACCATGCAACCGATGCCGATGTTTCTTGTTCCTCCACTGAACTGGCGTCTTGAGCAGAAGTTCTGAAGCTCCTTCCATAAAGATCAGGGGGAAGGTTTTTTCTTCCAAACTTTGTTAAACCAGAACCAGTTTTTCAAGAGACAAACAACATGGAGGTGAAACTATGCAGAGATTTACTGTCTGTCGTTAAAAGTCCCAACATATCTGACATGCCATTTAGTAGAGTGATTGCGAAATTACAGGTAAAAAGAGACAAACAACATTAAAAAAGACAGATAAACAGAGACAGACGGACCACACTGAAATATATAGTTAAGAGACAAAATGACATACAGAAATAGACAGGCAGCACTGTCTGCGGAGGTTTCTCTGAGCTCAGAGTGGCATTAGCGACATTGCGCCACACATTCTGAGTCTGGTGCTGGGACACGATAAAGTTCAAAGTCCAAAGCCTTTATTGTCATATGCACAGCTCCCAGTACAATGAAATACTTACCTTGCTCTCCACCATGAATGCCATTAAAAGAAAAGAATAAAATATACGTAAATAAGTAGAAGAAACATATAAATTATAAATATACAAAAAAGTGAAATATATAATAGTGCAATATAACAATATAATTATATAGTGTCTGTGCAAGTCGCATATGTACATCAGTGACTGCGGTGTGGACTGAATGTATATGAATGTATAAGGTAGATTAGAATGATGTCAGGGTCAATGAATGTTTGACCCATTTAACATTCTGATGGCTGCTGGATAGAAACCGTTCCTCCGTATTTGTCTACGGAGGGAAATCAGGTGAATACTCTCATCTATTGCATTGGTGACGAGGAGTATGACATTCTGCAAGGACTAAAGTGTCAGCTGTTGCATCTCCGAGATGGTGCACCTGCTAATCCATCATCCTCTGAAACAGAACCTTGTTTGTTTTTTGGTCACATGTGTGAGATATTCACTATAATACGGTAATGTGTGGTGGATTGCGTCATGACAGGAGGAGGAGCACCGGGCTGGGGAGAGAATGTTTTGTTATGATCACAGCTGCCGGCTGAAGAAGATAATAATTATCCCTCATGTACTGTTGCGGGTCAAATTGACCTGTTTTGATTTTTGAGTTAAATTTTGGTTACGGTGGTGATGTTCATGGGTCAATTTGACCTGCATATTTTAATGTTCTAAGGCAACTGTACATACCCAAAACAATAACATTTCTTGGTTATATTTTGTTATTTTAGTTTGTTTTTTTTTTACTACCCTATGAAGCTAAAAAAAAGCTTTCAATACAAAAAAAAATTTTTGTCAGCCACATGTAAAAATGATCATTTCTTTTTTCAAGCTATCTGAAATACTATCTAACCCACATTGTTTTTCTTGAAATTTTGTGGCTTTTTCTCATTTAGGGTCACGAACATGCACGCAAAGTTTCAACACGCTGATGTGTTGTGAAATGTGCATACAGTGGTGCTACCATGACTAAGGTCTATGGATGCAGAATTTTCGGAAACTCTGCTTTTGTTGGATGTATTGGTAAGTGATGTTAAACTTGCAAACTACATTTGTTGGTGCAATTAAAATGACTGAAGAGCTTTACTGTTTTTGTACCTTTTAGGACAGAATGCTGAGAGAGACCTGGCTAATACAGTCATTGGGTCTGTGACCCACCATCAATCATTGTTAAAGTGAAAGTGCTTCAGGAGCTTGGAGATGTCACCAAGGCTTGTGCTCTGCGCTTGGGTGTCATATACAGCATGAATCTGTACCGCGTTGCAAGACCATGGGAAGAAATTTTTCTATTGACAAGAATGTTGTTGACTATCTTGAACTGAATTTATTTTTTATATTATTTTGTATGTAAAAATGATTTGAAAGAAGTTGCACATTGTAAGACCTTGAGAAGAAAATAAATGCATTTAATAGTTTTCCACTTACACTCGTAGAGCAAGAGTTGAATAAGGTAAATGAAATCAATAAATGTGTTCACTTTACGTAATAAACTTTTATAAATTTAACATAACATTAAGTAAGCGGCACATATAATTAATATGTAACAGTGAAAAATTCAAATGATTTGTATTTACTCAAAGAAATTTTGTCAGCTTTACTTGAATTTCTTTTGTTCATACATTTGTATATACTCTATATAGTTGTGTGAAACCACTTGACGCTGCTTTTTTAAGTAAATCCAACAACTCATTTTTTTGAGTGTAAAAGTGGCCATGGCCAATTAAGTTGTGATGAACATGTCAGAGCGCAGTGTTGTGGGAGTGTCACCTGTTCAGATTGTTGACTCATTAACTACAACTGTTGTTAGCAATAATACTCTTTATTGCTCCATCAAGTTCAACACATCAGCTCGTCCTCCCATAGGACGCGAGACTGAACAGCAGTCTAACCTATTAACGTTGCTCTTCACAAATGCGCAGTAGATGAAACATAACTTCACAATCTCCCCTCTTTTTTTTCTTTTAAGAAGAATACTGTTCAAGTTTAGAACATAAGCATTTGTTATTTTTATTATTATTATTATTTATTTTTTTTTACAGGATAACCGGTTAACTTTAGAATTTTAGTTTGAATGACTAGACATTTACAAAACATAAGCAAATCAGATTTTATGACTTGTAACTCCCAGGTTATGTTGCCTGTTTAGGGTATAAAAAAAAGGATTATCCACAGTATTGACAGTGAATGGTGTTTCAAGGTAATCTGGGCTCCCGTACTGGTCATTGCATTATTGTGAATTCTGGGGTGATGAGTGAGAGGTGGGTTGTGGGTGGTGGGAGGGCCAGTAAAATCTCGTTCCAGGACCGGGGCCTAGGGAAGACTCTTATAGGCCCTCCAGGCCTCTGGGCCCCCTCTACACAGTCCAGTCCAGTTCAGGTGTGTTTGTTTGTGTTTCACACAATATGTGTGTGTGTGTGTATGTATGTTACGGCATATAAATGTTCATCCTATAGTTTAATATGTTGCTAAAAACAATATAACACATTTTATATTTCAGCATATTCCAGTCAATTTCACTCATCTTTAAGTATAGCAATAAAAGCCAAACTAACAAATATGTTCATGTTTATGTAAAACAAATAGCATGTTTTCTAATGTAAATATATGGTTAGTTCACCCAAAAATGAAATTTCTGTCATTAAGAACTCACCCTCATGTTATTCCAAACCCCTAAGACCTTCATTCATCTTCGGACCACAAATTAAGATATTTTTTGATGAAATCCAAATGGTTTTTATCCTCCATAGAAAGCAGAATAAGAATAAATTGTCACACATTGGTTGCAGCAAAGGATGAGACAGGATCAAAACGCAGCAGTACTTTTATTTACTTTTCACAGAACAAGAAAACCAACCTATAATCAAACAATGAACAAAAACACAGATCAAAAACAAGCTCTAAACATGAACTCAAAACGTGACATAACTTACCCATTAAATATTATATCCTCAGCTGGATCAAGTCGCTACTCAAAATGAAACCTAAAGAAATCGCGCCCTTCTTCTGCGGTAAATTCTTCCAGAATTATATCTCACCACATCCCAAAACAATGTAGAGAAAATTAATCTGATAAAACGATGCGTTTTATTAAGTTGATGTGAGTGTTGACTCTGTTTGCATGAATTGTCTCAGATCATTACCAGTTAAATAGCACGCACTGTCCGTAGTCATTCACATTAGCGGTAATGAGATAACACTTTTCATACAGATTAAATAAACAGAATATTTTCCGTTTTGAATTAGATATTTTTAAAGCAGATACTGTATATTGTTCATGTCTGTGTGAAAAGTATTCGCTGACTTTTGTTTCATTTTTGTGACGCACTCCAGAAAAAAGTTCAGAGATTGAGATGGCAGAAAGCACACCCTGTTTGTTTTTCTTTATCTTACAACAGCACAATGTTTTGTTTTGATTGTAAGCGGACTCAAATGAAGACCCTTTACATTTTCACATGAAGTATTGCATCTTTTATCTGTATGACCATAAATGCCAGAGTATTTTAAGTCGATTTTGCTGCTATGTGAAAAAAAAATCCAGCAGAACGCTCTGGCGCCTTATTCGTCCTAGAGGGTTCAGGTGACCTTTTAGGTCTGAGTTTAGACTGAAAATTTTTCAACACTTCATGAGTGAATTCTCAAGTGGCAACTTAGGGATACTTTATGCTTGAAACTCTTTCCACACTGACCACATGTGAACGGCTTCTCTCCAGTGTGAATGTTCATGTGATACCCAAGGTTTATTTCTGTTGTGAAGCTCTTCCCACATAGTTTGCAGGTGAAAGGCTTCTCTCCGCTGTGAATTTTCACGTGGACTTTGAGGTTTCCTTTTCGAGTGAAACTCTTTCCACACTGTTGGCAGCTGAAAAGCTTCTCTCCAGTGTGAATTCTCATGTGGCCTTTAAGATGTCCTTTTTGAGTGAAATTCCTTCCACACTCTTGGCAGGTAAAAGGTTTCTCTCTAGTGTGAATTCTCATGTGGACTTTAAGGATTCCTTTATCACTGAAGCTCTTTCCACACTGTTGGCAGGTGAAAAGCTTCTCTCCAGTGTGAATTCTCATGTGGCCTTTAAGATGTCCTTTTTGAGTGAAACTCCTTCCACAGTGTTGGCAGGTGAATGCCTTCTCTCCAGTGTGAATTCTCATGTGGACTTTAAGGTTTCCTATATCAGTGAAGCTCTTTCCACACAATTTGCAGGTGTAAGGCTTTTCTCCAGTGTGAATTCTCATGTGGCCATTAAGATGTATTTTTTGAGTGAAACTCTTTCCACACTGATCACATGTGAACGCCTTCTCTCCAGTGTGAATTCTCATGTGGACTTGAAGGTTTCCTTTATCAGCGAAGTTCTTTCCACACAATTTGCAAGTGAAAGGCTTCTCTCCAGAGTGAATACTCATGTGGGATCTAAAGTGTCCTTTTTCAGCAAAACTTTTTCCACACTGTTGGCAGGTGAAAGGCTTCTCTCCAGTGTGAATTCTCATGTGGACTGTAAGATGTCCATTTGCAGTAAAGCTCTTTCCACACTGTTGGCAGGTATAAGGCTTCTCTCCAGTGTGAGTTCTCATGTGGCCTTTAAGGTGTCCTTTATCCTTGAAGCTCTTTCCACACTGCTGGCAGGTGAAAGGCTTCTCTCCGGTGTGAATTTTTACATGCCTTTTAAGGCTGTGATTTTTAGTGAAACTCTTTCCACACTGATTACATCTGAATGACTTTACTCCACTGTGAACTTTCATGTGGACTTTAAGGTGTCGTTTTCCAGTTAAACTCTTTGAAGTCTTTTGAGTGATTTTTTGTGAGGAAATATTTTCAGTCTGTGAGCAACTAAAAGATTTTTCTCCAGTTATGAAATCACGTTTCCCATACCGATCTTTCTCTTCCATTTCATTTAGTTCTTCATTCTCCACTTTCAGTGCCATCAGGTCTAAAAGAGACAAATAACAAGTTAACCCCAGTTTAATGGCACATAAAAACAGACATCAAGATATTAACACATTTAAGGCATCGAAACCAAAAACAAGTATGTCAACTTAAGTCAAGTTACCTTCATTTATATAGCACTTTTTACAATATGGATTGTTTCAAAGCAGCTTTACAGCGATAATAGGAAATTAATGCAACAAAGATCGTTTTGGCTTTACAGAAGCTCTAGAAGAAAGTCATTGTTCAGCTTAAGCAAGTTTTTGATCGATTCATTTCTGTTGTATTATCTCATGATTCTAATATCTCCATAATTTGTCAGCCGGTAGGCTATATTAGGGCTGTTGTAACTTTAAAACCTGACGCATGGACTCATTATACTGTGCGCGCACTTTGGGTGTGAATACAAAATCTGTGGGAATAAGTAAATTTAAGTGCAATATGCGCAATATACGCTGAAATTAGCACCAACAATATTCATCCGGAGCAAATGAATCGAGTGGGTAAAGGGACGGTTTTTCCTCTCGGAGAGATGAGAGCAAGAAAGCGCAGCTGGTATTGTGTATCTGTTCTGCGGGAAATGAGTATTAAAAGCATTTCAGATATCGAAAAAATATATTTTTGACAACACTATTATACTTAGTTTATTACTTAAGATGCCTTTTTAAAAGACTACAAATGAAAAATGTATAGACCTATATTAAATATAAAATTCAACCAGCCAAAGTGGCCAGTGACTGCGTTACACGCCACTGCGGAAAAGACCGGACCCCAAAAGAAGATGGAATATGCAGTGTTTTAGCGCTCTAGCCTGGGAAGGGCTTTCATTGATGGAATATTTGCTGCGTTTCTGTCAACTTGCGCAACGCACCGCCAATGATAATGTGACTTTAAAATCATTGTTTTGGACTGGGGCAAACTATTACCACCCAAGAGCCTTTCCAGACCCGTCAGAAGGAACATGGAGGGAGGCCATCCTACGCTGTCTGGAGAGTCTCTACCCACAGTCCACACCAGCATCCATGTCACCGAACACAGACTCCAGCCAACCATCACCCCAAGGCACGGAGATGACGCCAAAGCGCACTGCAGATGGGGAGTTTCTGCCTGCCACGATGGAGGAGCCTGTGAGGATGGCAGCTCTGACAATCACCCCGGAGACGAAGCACCACACTGAGTCAGACCAAGTGTGTGAGGCGGCAACATCGTCCATCGCTGTAGGAGTGGACATCGAGGGAATGGATTGGAGCCCCATCCACACTACCGCCACTGTGAGTGAGTTTCTGTTGGACTCTATGGACAGTTACTTTACTATGAAAACTAAAAGACTTTCAAATCACGATTTCGCCAATATTCTCCTCTTCTTTTCAAAACAGTGTGAAGAAGTCTGGGCATCGGGGTTATGAATTTCTGGAGTTTTGGTGTTGCCTGATATAGTTTTTCAGCTGCTGAAGAGTTCATGGTTGTCTTTGATGTATTTTTCTCTATAGGTAAAAGATCTGGACTGCAGGCAGGCCAATTCAGCACCTGGATTCTTCTACGACGAAGCCATGCTGTTGTAATAGCTGCAGTATGTGGTTTTGCATTGTCCTGCTGAAATACACAAGGCCTTCCCTGAAATAGACGTCGTCTGGAGGGGAGCACATGTTGCTCTAAAACCTTTATATACCTTTCAGCATTCATAGTGCCTTCCAAAACATGCAAGCTGCCCATACCGTATGCACTTATGCACCCCCATACCATTAGAGATGCTGGCTTTTGAACTGAACGCTGATAACACGCTGGAAGGTCTCCCTCCTCTTTAGCCCGGAGGACACGGCATCCGTGATTTCCAACAAGAATGTCAAATTTGGACTCGTCTGACCGTAGAACACTTTTCCACTTTGAAACAGTCCATTTTAAATGAGCCTTGGCCCACAGGACACGACGGGGCTTCTGGACCATGTTCACATAGGGCTTCCTTTTTGCATGATAGAGCTTTAGTTGGCATCTGCAGATGGCACGGCGGATTGTGTTTACCGACAGTGGTTTCTGGAAGTATTACTGGGCCCATTTATTAATGTCATTGACACAATCATGCCGATGAGTGATGCAGTGTCGTCTGAGGGCCTGAAGACCTTTATTGGATGCCCGTCGTCTTCGGCCTTGTCCCTTACGCACAGAGATTTCTCCAGTTTCTCTGAATCTTTTGATGATGTTTTGCACTGTAGATGATGAGATTTGCAAAGCCTTTGCAATTTGGCGTTGAGGAACATTGTTTTCCACAATCTTTTTACACACTCTTTCACAGATTGGAGAGCCTCTGCCCATCTTTACTTCTGAGAGACTTTGCCTCTCTAAAACATCCCTTTTATAGCCAATCATGTTACAGACCTGATATCAATTAACTTAATTAGTTGCTAGATGTTCTCCCAGCTGAATCTTTTCAAAATTTCTTGCTTTTTCAGCCATTTGTTGCCCCCGTACCCACTTTTTTGAGAACTGTAGCAGGCATCAAATTTGAAATGAGCTCATTTAGTGGATAAAAGTGTAAAATTTCTCAGTTTAAACATTTGTTATGTTATCTATGTTCTATTGTGAATAAAATATTGGTTCATGTGATTTGAAAGTCTTTTAGTTTTCATTTTATTCAAATGAATTTGGTGAAAAACATAAAATTATTGATGAGACAAATTAGGAAAGTGATCATACTATGAACAAACTTAAGTCAAAAAAACTGTCATTTTAATGTCTTTTACAGACATTAACAGCAGATTTAAACAGTTCTATGAGGAATTATACTCCTCCAGGGCCTTAATCAGTGGCTACATCCCACCTTTACACACTCCACTTGGATCCAAATGGAAAGAGAAGCATGTAGCCCATATGATATCGAGGAGGTGATCTTGTATCCTACAAAGATAGTGAAGTTGGCCATAGTACTATTCACATTTGGAAGCAGATTAAATCAAAATTTATCCTTGATAAAGTCCTTATTTTTCCTCTTACCAATTGGAGGGAACCCTTCATTTACTCCTAAAATGGACCCTGCTTTCACAAAGTTGAGAGACTAGGGTGTTCAAACTATTGGTGACCTACTCATAGATGGTTCTTTTGCCTCCTTTTGTCAGCTGCAGGCACAATACGTTTTTTTCCCCGATATTTGCAGCTCAGGGATTATGTGAGAAAGCACTTGCCTTGTCTTCTGCTAAATCTGATGAACTTTTAGGGCTTGGATATGGGGTTAGTCACTTGATTTCTCTACTCTATAACTCACTACTATCCACGACTTCACCTTCTACACAGGGTATAAGATTACAGTGGGAACAGGAAGTTGGGGAGGAGGTAAGTGATGAGCTATGGGTTAATGCTTTAGAGAATATTCATAAATGCTTTGTTAACTCTCGGCACTGCCTTATTCAATTTAATATTATACATCAACTTCATTAAACTAAAAACAAAGCAGCATATTATTTTTAAGAGGTTTCCCCAATATGTGATAAATGTCAGACAGAGGAAGCTAGTGATGGGGAGTCAAATCCAAAAGAGGCCTCGATGGAGCGGACTTGTTTGTTCAGCACATCCCACAGATGCTCGATTGGATTGAGATCTGGGGAATTTGGAAGCCAAATTAACACCTCAAACTCATTGTTGTGCTCCTCAAACCATTCCTGAACTATTTTAGCTTCGTGGCAGGGTGCATTATCCTGCTGAAAGAGGCCACAGCCACCAGGGAATACTGTTTCCATGAAAGGGTGTACATGGTCTGCAACAATGCCTAGGTAGGTGGTATGTGTCAACGTAACATCCACATGGATGGCAAGACCCAAGGTTTCCCAGCAGAACATTGCCCAAAGCATCACGCTGTCTCCGCCGGCTTGCCTTCTTCCCATAGTGCATCCTGGTGCCATGCGTTCCCCAGGTAAGCGACGCACATGCACCCGGCCATCCACGTGATGTAAAAGAAAACGTGATTCATCAGACCAGGCCACCTTCTTCCATTGCTCCATGGTCCAGTTCTGATACTCACGTGTCCACTGTTGGCTCTTTCGGCGGTGGACAGGGGTCAGCATGGACAACCTGACTGGTCTGCGGCTATGTAGCCCCATACACAACAAATTGATGCACTGTGTATTCTGACACCTTTCTATCAGAACCAGCATTAACTTCTTGAGCAATTTGAGCTACAGTAGTTCGTCTGTTGGCTCGGACCACACGGGCCAGCCTTCGCTCCCCACGTTCATCAATGAGCCTTGGCCGCCCATGACCCTGTCGCTGGTTCACCACTGTTCCTTCCTTGGACAACTTTTGGCTCACAGCTGTTTTTCGTGACTTTTACCTCTGTAAAATTAGGTATCGGCAACAGCAAGGTAGCAACGTTGATAGCGACTCATCAAGTCATCGCTAAATTGGACTAATCTGGACAGTCACATTAAATGTGTGTTGTTTCAATAAGGGGATTTTAAGGCTCCGTGTTGGGAAAAAATGTATTAATTGTGTAACGACTGCCATCTTATATTATTTCTGCTTTAATGTAAAATAAATGGAGTCGATTTCATCAACTCCGACAGTGGGAGTCAACAAAAACACCCCTAAGTGGAATCAAACACCCCTAAAGGAAGCCACTCTCCTGCATAGTTATGCTCTTTGCTCCAAGTTAATTGCATTCTGGAGTAATACTTTTCAAATGTCAGAAATGTTACATGTTGAGATCAACATTATTATTTGTTTATAATGAGGAATCATGAAAGCTATGTAATAATGATTGTCAAATTGTTGGATTCCCTTATAAAATGATTGTAAACAAGACTAAAAATTTCAGATTACTAAAAAAAATCAGATTAAGACAAAGAATCTAATATTGATTACTCACATTTCAGTTTGCTTTATGCAAATTGAGTTTGTTATATAATGTTGCATAATTATGTGATAGAAATGAATGGTTTTCATTGTTTTTAATTCAGAAATATTAATTATTATTTTATCTAGTTTTTTTTTATTATTATTATTCTTACTGCAGAAAGCATACTTAAAAACTGGAAATCTGAAAAGCCCCCAGAAAGGAAGCACTAGATTAATGAATTTATATCCTATAGTACTCCTGATATTCTGTTAGGCAAAAACACAAACTGTGATTGAATTAGGACATTTATGTATTATAATTTTTTTCCCTCTTTTTTTTTTTTTTTGTTTGTTCTACTTTTGGACTTTATTTTTATTTACTATTTGTCTTTTTTGTTTATGTTGTGTTATTTATTCATTCTCAATTTTTATTTGCTTATTTATTTTCCCTTTTTTTTTAATCTTTCCTGTACTCTTCTCAGATTGAAGGCAGCATTACCAACCTGTTTGCTCCTCAGTTTCTTCAAGTTTCACTCTGAATGCTTCTTCAATCTTCATGTCTTCACTCTCTTCTTTAATAAACGCCATCTTTAAGATGAGAATAATTAACAGAAATAAAAAACACATCTAAACTTAATCTCTGGGTGCGTCTCAATCAGTTTTAGCTCTAGTAGTCTGCACAATGGTAAGGGAGTCAGTCAGAACAGAGTTAAAGGCCTTAAAGGACCTAATTAGACAAAAAAATTTAAAAAACACAAAACTAGCACTAAAAATTAATGAAACAAATGCAATTTATACAAACATTTATTTCTGTGTAGTTGTCTACTCTTAGTAGTTGTCATTACACATGTTAGTGTTTACACTGTTTGACCAGCAGGTGTCGTCAGTGTTCGAGCGCTTTCAGTCACTGAATCATTTTGCAAAACATTTGGTTTCATTGGCTCGGAGTTTAAAAATGTGCGTTTCTCTCGTCACTACTAATCAGTGATCGAATTGCCATTTGTAATAAACTGATTCACGATCTATGGAGCGAAATAAGACTGTTACTCACGTGTGGATGCGCTTTACTCACATGAAATAATGTTCATTAATGTTATATAAAGCATTACGTTGCATTCAGTGGTATATAATTCATTTTACATCGCTTGTAAAAACTATAAAATTAACTGAACGATTTAAACCCTTTAAATGCTTAAAACACAAACCTTTCTTCAGCCAAATCACAACAATGCCGGAGCGCGGCGCAGCCTTATGACGTCTTATTACCAGAACAAAATAAAAGTCCCGTTCATAGAAATTCACATACAAATAATTAAAACACGTATCAAAAGTCGAATTGTGAAATACATAGTTAAAAGCATGTTGTTCAATTACGTGCTGGAAAACAAAACAAAACAATGAAAGTGTTTGAACCACATTTAATACGTAGGCTAAATGGCAAAACACTAATCACCTTTTTTTTTTTTTTGATGCATTTTTTTGAAAGAGCTTATCAAAACTGTTATTTTACTACTATACAATAAGCAAAGTTTGTCAATAAAATTAAACCTTACTCAGGCGGCAGGAGTAGATGAAAGCATACAGACACCAAAACAGACCGGTAATGTTACCGGCTTGGCAAATGTACATTTTTCAGTATTTAGACCACTTCTATTATTGATTACTATCAGGATGTGAAGAGAGTTTCAACCAGTATAACAAAATAGACAGGTTCTATGGGATTTCTCCACATTCTCCCATACAAAATAGAATGTAGTCCCGACATTCTCAAAATACATTACTGGTTAGCCACCTGTTAGATACTTTCTTTGGTATAGTTTAGTTTCTTTATAGATCCAGTCTTAATTTTTATTCTCTGCATCAACCATTGCAGAAAGCACTTTATTTTCTAGCCTTAGACTATCTTTTATATCTGCCTTATGATGGGATGGGCTTAGTCCTAATTTCCAATGGTATTATTGGGGAGCTCAATTAAGATGTCTTTTCTGTCTTCTCAAGACACACCTATGTGGTTAAAATCAGACTTATCTCTGGAAACGTTTATATGACTCAGATTGTAAAGTATTAATGAAAATGAAGGAAAATGCTATGAAACCAATGGTTTTAAACATAGTAAGGTTGTGGAATGAAAAGCAGAGATATCTGAGTATCTTGTATACAAATTCATTATCTCATTACTGTCCTACGTATATGGGGAAAAGCTAAATTAGAATGGATGTAGACATCAAATTATGGGTCGAAATAGGTATTAGAAATATAAGGGAATATAGACTAATGTCCTTTCAAGAACTGATTACTAAATTTGATATATTTAGAAACCTTTTTTCTAGATATTTGTGTGTTACACCATATTTGTTTTTTTTAATCAATTAATTTATGATGAAACAGAGAAAGGGAATGCAATCTTTTGTTGATTATCGCTGTTAAAAACTGAGTTTTGAGTCAAAGCAGCTTTAGCCAACCGGGGGCAGTAGATGCTGTGAGTTGTAATGGTGATGCACTTTGTTTACTTCAGACGCTGATGAGCTGCGCCTGAGGAAAGCCACTAAATTCCTTTTTGTTTCTCCTGATAATTCAGATATGTTCACAAATAGTGAAAATAGATCAATATTTATGTAAAAACATGTAAGCTCACATTTATGTGTTTAAAGTTGACCAACTTGTTCACGATGGAAACAATATTAGGTTACTTTAGAGTTCACACACAGGCTAGAGCAACAGTTGGTCTGTGTTATGATTTCTGCCACCAATCCACATGTAAATAGAAAAAATTATCTCAGAAAGTGATCGGTTGGGGCCCATAAACAGCAGCTTCTGCTTTTAAAGAGGGAACTGCTCCATCTTTCAGTAATAGCCTTTGTGCAAATCCAGCATTGAACTCGTGTAGATTCTGGAAGCTGTCTTCCGTGAAATGTGCAGCACAGACAGCTAAATTAGCATTATAATTGTCAGGAACAGAATTAAACATAAATTTTAACCATTGTTCCCGAAGTCCAGCGTCCCTAGGAAGGCCATTACACTCTCTACTACAACAACTATTTCTCTTCCATAATGCCGCGCGACATGGCCTCGCCCACTTTGTTGTGTGTTCCCGTGGACAAAAAGAAATGCAATACATTTTGAAATAACTAGGGTTTATGATGTCACCAACCCGGGAAGAAGCTCGTTGTAGTCCAAACCGGTCATTTTTGTAGGCATTAAACTGCCATAACTTTAAAAGACAATATCTCCGTTTGCATTGAACTTTCAGCGCTGTAACTTTACAGATACTGTTTATGCTCAAGCAGCAACATTACACACTATCGAAAGTTAAAAAAGTGAAATCGAAATAAACCACCCCTTTAAAAATACCAGATTAATAATCTGAAAAACAAGCCTTGTGCAATAGAGGGAATAATTACAGTTGGTTTGATACCTTTAGATCAAACAGTTTTGTAGTTTAATGGATTTACAATATTGCATGCATTTTAAGTTCTAAAATTATTATAAAAGTTTTAAATGCTAATTCCAAAAACAGACTTGTGCTATAAAAGGGATATTTTTCTGAACATTAAGAAACACTTAATTCTATGATATTTAAGTCTTTATTTTCTGAGTTGACAGAGTAAAACAGCAAAGGTATTTCTGGGCATATACTATTACCTAAAAAAATAATATATTCATGGTATATTGCTTGCGTGTTTTGAATACGCTCATAATAAATTTGTAATGTACTTATAAAACAAATAAAGTACACTTTAATATCACTAATCAAGCATGTAAATATTACCTACACAGGCAAATACTTAAAGTTACTAAGTATATTTGAAGTTGTTCCAATTTAACACATAAATGTACACTAAATACACTTAAATTTATGCTTTACTACAGTTTAGTTGTTCCAAAATAGCACACTTCAAGTTAACTAATTATTAACATAATTATTAACAAGTATATTGATAATTATTCTGGCTGCAAGTATACTTAGAGAAAAGTATACTTATTAAAAAAAAACTTATAAATACTTATACTTTTTTTTTTTCACCAGGGTATGTAATGTATGTGCAATGCAATGTAAACTTTGGAAAAAAGCTTCTGTCAAAGGCACAAATGTAACAGCAGATGCAAATTTAATGTTCTTTGTGATTTTCAGTTGACCCATAATTTTTATTGTATTTCATGTGTACATCTGTATTCAGAAAATATACAAGCAGTTTATCAAAGTGTCTCGGTTTCAACACTGTCAGTCTTTATCAGTCTATTCCAGACATCCCGCCTCTCCTGGACGTTCCAGGAGTCTCACTATTCCTTAATCCCTCCTTATTCTAGCTTGAACGCTGGCTCAAACTATGTATTAATAGCACTTCTCCTGTTTATTGCCTCTTTTTAGATGAATTGCTTGTTGTATTCCTCAATTATAAGGCACTTTGGATAAAAGCTTCTGCTAAATGAAAAAAAAAACAACCCGTAAAAAAAAATTAAAGAAATAAGGAGCATTATGATATTTAAGTCTTTATTTTCTGAGTTGACAGAGTAAAACAGCATTTGTTGTCTCTTTCTCAGCATAATATAAATCCAAAATCCCTTTCAATATTTCACTATCATCAGACAGGGGAAATACATTCAAATACAACTGGATCTGTAGTAGATCTGTAACATTTCCAAAACATGTTTACTGATACTGATCACTACAGATAAAAAACCAATCAACCAGCAGCTTAAAACTTTTTCTAATAAAATTATGTCTTTACACAGATATCTTCAAATGATAAGGTTGAGTCTGATTGCATGAAGTTTCTTCAGACTGATTGCCGTCACAGTCAAGAGTCGAATCAAGTTTTTGGTCATGATCAGTCATTCCCCACCACCTGCCTCGTTCTTTCCAAAAGGATTCCAGTTCATATTCAGCTGCAGAAAGCGAACTTTGAATGATGCTGTCTATGGCTTCGGCAGCAAGGGGCGCACATGGCTGACCACGTCGTTGAAGGAGAGCGGCAAATAGCTGGGAACTTCATCGCCAGGGAAAGAAATAAGCTGGGAACCCTTACGATTGATGTGCTCGTATAGCACCCAGACACCACCTTTCACTTTGTGGGAAGAAGCTACGTCACTGAAAGCAATGTCGTGAAGATTGGTTTCTTTGCGTAGGGTCACGCTTCTTCCTTGATAGTTTGGGTGCTCGAACAGCTGGATTTCAGGGTTGTCCAGGTCATCTGTGACTATCCTGAGGGAAGAAAACTTGCCTTTGTCATCAAGGGTAGAGTACTCTCCTTCCTCAAACACTCGCTGCTTTCCAGCAAAATTCTTGTCATAATACGCTACCCATGGTGCGCCAATGACTTTTATGGAGCAGATGACGTCGTTGAAGCCCTTTTCTTCTAAGTTGCGGACATCGTTCTTGAATTCAGCTGTTCTGCCCTCGAAGGCCTCTTTGCTAAAAACAACGATCTTGCTCATTCTGACTGAAGACTCGAGGAGAGAGATGCTGGAGAAGACAAGTGTTTCTGAAGCAGCTTCCTGTGGCTCTGCTGAAAACAGTGACTTACTCAGTGTGCAGAGCTGCCTTTTAAAGCACAAATACACCAAAGTGGGCGTTGACTAGATGTTACGTTCCCCTACCCGTCTAGGGGTCGGGAGGGGAGTAAAAAAGAAAAAGCATAAAGTATACACGTAAGGACAAAAAGAAGAGCGAGAACACACTTCAATCCTCTGTCCCAGAGAGATGACACCAGATAATGTATATAATCAAAGAAAAGATATTATTTACAAAGGAAAAACATCGGATAATGGGGAGCAATGGCTCAGGCGAGAGCAAGGCCTAAAACAACAAACAAAACAATCCAGTAACTAATTTAGGGAGAAGTTCTAACTTACCTAGTAAGGGTCAAACAAAACAAATAAACAACATAAACTTCCCTCAACTCCCTCACTATAGAGAAACAGGAACAAAAGCAATGTCAGAAGAAAAAGGCACTCTCCCCCTACAGCTTCCCTCACAAAGTAATAAACAAACAAGTTAAAGAAAAAGTACACAATACTTTTTCTAACTTTCAGTTTGAAGTAGGATCTCTGAACACTTTCTGTTAGCACAGGTCAATGCTAAGCACAGTTAGCCACTGCTAAGCTCAGTTAATGTTTCACAATGTCACAGGCAAACACATATGACAGTACATGTAGGTGTAGAAGCTGAGAAACATGTCAAATCTCAAACTACTGTTCAGTTCCTACAGAAATGTAGCCTAATACAAGGTTCAAAACTCTCTATGTGCCGTATGTTACAAGCTCCTGGCTGGAAAAAAAAAACAAAAAATATTGTATTGTGTTAACTTTGACTGCTGCTCAGCTCTCAGATACAAGCAAATGGCTAAATCCCAAATACCGTAAATCTTTAAACTCTAAGATGCATCTTTACCAAGACGCAGAAATATCACAGAATCAATGTTCTGGAAGAAAAAAAAAAAAAAAATCACAGCCACTTCACTCTCACAAAGCATCCGATATTGCCGCATGTCTAAGAGAAATCGACACGGCCAGAACCTTTAAGTCAACTGAACAGTTTTATAACGTCAACCAATAACTGACAATATTTAAATTAATATTTTTATGATCATAAAGTGAGATTCTTAAAATACCTTTATAACTTTGCTGGCTAAAATGTGTCAACGCTTGTGTTTATTTGTAAAGAAATGTATCTTGTACATTGATCTTGCATTTAATTCTTTCCAAAATAGTTCCGTGTTTGTGAATACTGATAAAAATAATTTTTCCTAATTATAATTTTCTTTTTCTTTCTGCAAAACTTTTACACTTTCCTTGTGCAACAAAGGTGCACAATGCAGTCAGACGGTCCGTGTAACTGTAACCGGTTCTTTGTTCAATTCGCACAATCAGAATGAACCAAATGAAAAACTCAAACTTTTATTTTTCATGTCTTTAGAATAATTCACAAACAGATAATTGTAACTCAGTTTAATTTTCGATTCTACAAGTTTAGATTGTTGCATCTGATTTTTGAACAAACATCAAAAACGACTCATTATTCTGATTTTCCGTTCATATAATTAGCGCTCGCGGTTGGATCGTACCAGTACCGCCGGGGAGGGAGTGGGGTGTGTGTGTATTCAGAGCGCTGTAGTGTTATGTAAAGGCCAATGGCACGTCTGGCCATGTGATAATTTATCGCCTACACTATATGCCAGACAGTGGCAACGTGCTGAGGGACAGCAAAGCTTTCAGACGCGACATTCTCCTCTTCTTCATAGTTATTTTCAGACATTTCTATCGCATTATTTTAATAACTGTTGTCAAGAGAGTATTGTAGTGGAGCCACTAAAGGGACACAGTGGCGGAAAAGATATGGGATGGGAGGAAAACATATTTTTTAAAAATTGGCTTTCCTTTGAGAATCTCTGTATCCTCTTCAGACAAACACTTCCTGTTAAAAGTCCCACTGGCAGTGTTTCAGACAGCTCTGTACAGTACGTTCACAATGGAGCGGTTCATAGAGTTTTACTTTCAACTTGGACTTAAGAAATACGGTCAGTGCTTAACTCGAGTTCAGTAAAGTTCCTGGTCAATAACTCGTGAGATAAACGTTTTTAAAAACACAAATGACAATTCTTTCCAATAGTAATGTAGACAAAGAGCTACAACCTAATTTTCCTCAATACGAGCCTAATAATATTGATCTCGTTGAGCAGGCCGAAGGGACCGTCTGCAAAGTGCCAAACCCCAAAAGCGTTACTACAAAAAATATTCAACAACTTCACTGTAACACACTGTACTGTCACCAGATTCAGTTCACACATCAATGCTCTCCTGCTGGCCACACTACAACACCTAGTTTGATAAAACGTGCTTTTATTCATTTATTTTTAAATATTAAATAACTTCACTGTTATTAGAAAAAATATTCAATAACTTCACTGTTATGCAGTGTAATGCCATCAAATTCAGACCATATCTTTTCCGCCACTGTGTCCCTTTAGTGGCTCCACTACAATACTCTCTTGACAATAGTTATTAAAATAATGCGATAGAAATGTCTGAAAATAACTATGAAGAAGAGGAGAATGTCGCGTCTGAAAGCTTTGCTGTCCTTCAGCACGTTGCCACTGTCTGGCATATAGCGTAGGCGATAAATTATCACATGGTCAGACGTGCCATTGGCCTTTACATAACACTACAGCGCTCTGAATACACACACACCCCACTCCCTCCCCGGCGGTACTGGTACGATCCAACCGCGAGCGCTAATTATATGAACGGAAAATCAGAATAATGAGTCGTTTTTTTTATGTTTATTCAAAAATCAGACTCGGACGCAACAACCCAAACTTGTAGAATCGAAAATTAAACATTGACAATTATCTGTTTGTGATTTATTCTAAAGAAATAGAAAATGAAAGTTTGAGGCCAACTTTTCATTTGGTTCATTCTGATGGTGCGAATTGAACAAAGAACTGCTAAGCGTTAACCAACCAGCTGTTCGATCCCGACCCTGGTACTGGAGTTCCCCCAACTGCACACATTTTTCGTCTTCTTTATCTGACACAACCATTTCAGGTCTTAAAGTCTCTATTAACAAGCTGGTGAATGAGGTTTCAATTTCACTTTTGTGTTCCAGTAAATGAGAGGCTTTATCTGAACAGACCTGAGGTTTTTGGAGCCTGTAATTATGAGCTGATGAAATCAATCAGGCGTGTTTGATTAGGAGACATACAAAATGTGCATTGTTAGCGAGCTAATCAAACACATGTACAAGCTAATGAAGGTCTTCAGGATTACTAGAAAATTAGAGGCAGGTGAGTTTGATCAGGGTTTGCTAAACTCTGCAGGAAAGTGAACTTCAGGTGCCTTAACTCAGGCCTAGTCCACAAGTACATGCAGGGGCGCCGCTAACAATTTTGGGCCCTATGAAAGAATATGAGGTTGGGCCCCCTACACACCCATTCCGCACCAAACATACAAACCAACCTAGCTATCCAAAATCTTTGTCTGCAATTTAATAATACGACCTATTACTTTTGCTATTGCTTTTGACCACTAGGTATCAGTAGTCAGAGACCTACCATGGCTGTAGGTAGCAGATGATTTATTACGCAAATGTAATAGAAAAATAGAGAACAGTAATCAAATATTCATAGAAAATGCAACATTCTTAAACAAAAATTCAAGAAGGTCCATATTTTAAAGCTCTTTCTAACTTGTATTCGGTCTTAAAAGTAACATAGTTCTTGTAGTTGTTAACTATAGCATGTTACAATAAGGATATAATTACAGGTAAGACCATATGGCTCCTCATTACCATTTTCTCTTTCTTTCTTTTTATCTATAACATTTTTGAAAAATAGCAACACAGTTAGAAACTATAGCTACAACATGCCAGTTGTAAATCTTTACTGAAAAATCTATTTCCTTAACAGATTATCTATTATAAATTCTTCAACTAGTCCAAATTTGCCACAATAAATACAACAGAACGTGATAAATTCTAGTAAATGTGGTCTTCATGAGCTTAAAAAGCTTGCAGGATGATATTTTCCCCTCTTTTCATCAGTCATTTTAGTGGCTGTTTTAGATCATGTTCGACTTTCTCCGTAGCGTTTTACTATATCCTCAATAGAATCCAAATGGGTTGCACATTTTATCATCAGCGTCGCATAGGAACAGCTAGTGCAAATCTTAACACTTTTGGAGCGCGCTGGTGAACGCGCCTACGGTGATTCACGCGCCACTCATGCAAAATTAAACAACTGGGCTTCAGTCACAGTCATATTGCGCAGACAATTGATCCGTTCAGGTCGTACAGCTTATAAAAGCTCCAAACGCACGATGTATACAATTAATTAATAGTCTGATGATTCTATATTTCGGCGTGGGCGCTCAGAGTACCGGTAACATGAAGTGCCGGTACGCAAGAAAAAGTAAGGGTATGTTACTGATTAAAATAGAGAAGTGCCGTTACTGCGTACCGGTGCGTACCGGCCCAATTCAAGCACTGACTGTTACTACTAATAAAACCGATCTCTGGGGGCCCCAAAAGTGCGTGGGCCCTTAGAATCGTCCTAACTTTCCCCCCCTTAGCGGCGCCCCTGTGTACATGGGTATTTTTATAAAGTTTTTCCTCCTTCGTTTTTTTTTAAAAATTGCGTCCACACAAGCACAAGTTTTAAAAAAAATCTCTGTCCACATGAAAACGCAAAAACACGCTATGAAGCGCTGTCAAAAGCCATGTTGGCCAATCAGAAGCCTGGAAAAAAGTTTATTACCGGTTCCAGTAGTCTAACAACATTGTCATTTTATTAAGCATTACAAGACATATTCAAAGTAAAAAAAAAATTTAAAAAAAAAACATTCATTGTGTCTAGACCACTTCCGACGAGGACATGAAAGGTTCATTAGATTATTTGCTCTAAATGAATGTTAATGTCTAGGTGTAACTTTTCTGGGAGCGACCTAGGCTCTTCCGTGCTGATGGCCTGCACCCCAGCAGAACTGGAGCGGATCTTCTGTCGGACAACATCTCCAAGATGCTACGCACCGTATGACTAGTAAGTCAAACCTCAGATTACAGTCTTTGTTCTAGCCACTTAATTGATAGAAATGCGAGTGTAGTACAGTCTATAGAAACTATGTCTATTCCTCAAATAGTGAGGGCAAACAATAAATCTAGAATCTAGAAAATTCTGATTGTGATTAAACCAGAAAATCTCAAAATTAGTGAACAAAAACAATTTCTAAAGCTAGGGCTCCTAAACATTAGATCGCTCACACCTAAGGCGGTTATTGTAAATGAAATGATCACAGATAATTATTTTGATGTACTCTGCCTGACTGAAACCTGACTTAAACCAAATGATTATTTCGGTCTTAATGAGTCTACTCCCCCAGGCTACTGTTATAAGCAAGAGCCCTGTAATGTTACTCAGAAAACACAATACTAGCTTAATTTGTTTGTGGATTTTCTCTCAGACCTATTGGTCAACGTTGATAAAGCATTGATTGTCTGAGATTTTAACATTCACATAGATAATACAAATGATGATTTACTGAACTCCTTTGGGGTCAAGCAAAACATCACTAGACCCACTCATCTTTATATTTATACACTAGTTTATTTACATTGCATGGAACAAATCTTACCGATATAGATATTCTACCTCAAAGTGATGTCATACTGCTGATATTTGCCATATTGGACCTCGTTATCAACTAGATAAAACAATTCTCCTGACAACTATAGATAGATTCACAAATATCCTGCCTGATCTGTCTCAGCTGCTCATTGTACCCGAACACACAAATGAACTTGAGGATATGACTAGCAGTATGGGCACCATTTTCTCTAGTACATTAGAAACTGTTGCACCCATCAGTTTAAAAAAGGTTAGAGAGAAAAGTACTGAAAATCAAAAGCATCAGAAATACAATTGTAAATGTACAACCTTTGACAGAGTTTTATGATTCAGCTTCAATTATTGCCCCTCAAGAACAGTTGCAGATCAATTCCACTATCGATTGCAGTGATTCTGTGCTATGATGAGGCCTGAATCCTGACTGAAACTTTTCAGATATCTTTTTTTTCTTTTTGCAAGAAGGAGCACAATTGAGCCGACACAACTTTCTTTTTTTTTTTTTTTTTTTGGTATAGTGATAACTTGCATAATTTTGAAACGAAGGCACCTCAGACCAGCAGAGTTAATACGAGTAATGTACACATCTCTGAAGGGAGTATATTTTGAGGAACAATTTTCCTCTTGATATCCTCAATTAAACCTGGAAGCCATCCCAAAATGTGGCATTTGCAGAAGAGAACTGGTCTAAAAGTGAAGACAAAAGGCCCAAGGCCAGAAGAAAATCCCACTTTTACCATGTCCCACAAGAAATTCCAACACCAAAAGTGTCAAAAACTTCTACTGATCCTTGTGAAGTAGGTCGAGCAGAAGATGATTCTGAAGCGGTAAATAAGTTGCAAAGTTTACAAAATGTATAATAGTTTGCGTATACAGTATATTAACAATATTTTCACAGGTCACAAAAGTAGTTCCCAAAATGAAACCTAAACCCAAAAAGACACCACCAATCAGTGACAAGGCAAGAGATCCTTGAGGAGGAGTTGCAGAAGAGGAAAATAAGACCTTACTAAACCCCTTAAACTCTTTGGGTTATTTTGGAATTCCGCCTGAAATTGGACATACCCAAATCTGATGGCTCCTCTTACCCACATACAGTGACGTAAATGCAAAATATTGGTGTCATTTTAAAGTAAAACCTTAAAAAAAAAAAAAAAAGTGTCAAATGTAATAAAAAACTATTATGTGTTCAAAATATCAAAATAAACACAAAAATAGGCGCTTTTGTGTTTTTTTTTTAATTTAAATCCTGTCTTTGAAAGTGTATAACTCTGGCCTTGTGTGCCACAACTACCTATTGTAAGTTCCATTTGATTCCACTAGATGTCAGAAAACACAGAAAAAAAATAATTATTTGTACATTATTTTGCTTTCAAAAGTTATAGCTATGAAACCAAAGGGAGGCAAAGTGGCCTTTTAGTGACTTTTTGGAGTCTCCAAAGTCCCGACTGCAAAAAACAAGCTATTATAAAGAATTTTACACCAAAAATCCCACTTTTACTATTTGCTAAAAGCACTTGCAAGTATTCCCAAACATGTTTCATGTTCTGTTTCCTCAAAGAGACACAATACAGACAATAAATAAGTAATATGGGGTAGTGTTACGTCCTTTTAGATGTTTTAGTTTGTTTGGCTAGGGGAAAATTTGGAAGTAACACTTGAAAAGTTTGTGTGTGCATATACATGAATGGTAGAAAAGGCCGAAGGACACAAAAACTCTGTTTAAAGTGTTTATTGTTCAGAAGTGCACAGCAAGTGAAAGATTGTAGTCAAAACTCACGATATTTACAGTATTTACAGTCTATACAGAAAACAAATAACAAATACAGAGGTGGGAAGGGGAGCACGAGAGATGCCAAATAAACGAAAGAAATTAAACAAAACACAGCTAACTATATTAACAAACTAAACTAACTACCCAAAAGAAAATATGAAAAAAAAAAAAGTCTTCGGCGTAGAAACGCCCTAACTAAACTACTCTGCCTAACCCAAAAAAAAAAAAAAAACATACAGTGGGTGGCACTCTCTCCTAAAATTAGTGTGTCTAATACAGGAAAGAAAATGTCCTATACGTGCACAACGTATGCCGCGCGAATTACTTACCTGCCCGCACCTTCCCAGCCTGGTGACTGAACAGTAAAACACAACTGTACACTGTACAAACAAAATCAACAAAAAACTCTTCCAACAGGTAATAAACACACGTACAATATACAGGGAACAGTATCAGGACAAAAACGAGATCTGCAACATGAAAACAGATCATTTTGTTATTTATTTATAATAGAATAATACGATTATAATGCACGATATTCATGGGGGAAGCGTCAGATGCCAGGTTTGGGAAACTGAACGGACAGAGATGAGGGAGCTGCTTGACAGAGTAAGACAGAAAACTTAATCGTGGTGTTTAAGATGATTCAAGCGCTTTCAAACAGTGAATCATTCTGTGCAGCGATTCGGTTGACTCTTGAGCTTCCATAAACTCTCATCACTAGTACTTGCCATTGACCGAATTTATGTTTATGATAATCTGATTCACGATATAGAAAGAGAACGAGACGCCATCTTTTTTGTAACTGGATGAGCTTTTACTCACAAAACATAAAATGTTCATTAATGTTAGATAAAGCATTATGTTACACTCAATAATCAAACATTAATTTAACTGCTTAAGCTCTTCAATTCACTCCGGCATGCTGGATATCAGCTTCTGGGTCAAATCCTGACTGATCCATTCTTACCTTATTAGTGCTCAGACCTGATCACAATTTGTGGGCTTCTGCTTGTCCACTCGCCTTTTGAGGACTGACCACAGGTTCTCGATAAGATTAAGTTTGGGTGTCAAAGTTGTTAATTTAGATTAGAGGTTTAGCTCTAGTTAGAGTTAGAAATCCCAATCAGAAGCTTGGCCCTACACCACATAACAGCCATTCACAAAATTGGTGCGATACTCAATTCAGCTCCAGATTTTTTTCTTTTCTGTTTTCTTCCCAACCCCGTTTTTTTCTCCAAGACAGCTGTAGCTCATTCACTTCGCTACCTTTGAGATTAACAGACCTGCTGAATTTCAAAGAAATATAATGACAGTAACAGCTAATTTACTTTATTAGAACTATTAGTGAACTTTATTAGCACACTCCAGTAGCCTAATAAAACACAACATGTACAGATTTCTTGTTCTGAAAGGACAAAAGAAAACTACTTTATCTCACCAGGACACAGCTACCACCTCATGTATTTGCAGCTAGAAAATGAAAGCCATAAATCTAAACAAGTTGTGTTCTCAAAAAATGAGCTTTCAGTAAGATTTTGTTTGGGTGCAGTACCAGATTTTCCCCATTACATGCCAGCAAAACTCCACTGGAACACACAGTGGTTGGATTTGTGATTTACAGTAGAGTTTTTCTCTCTCAAATATTACAAACACACACATACATTTTTTATAACACGCATACAAACCACATCCATACCAACACACCCACACAATTATAGCTGCATAATTTATCCAATTGGCTCTATAATATGCAGAAGCAGAAAACAGGAATAAAGTATTTTATTGTGGCACCATCTGGTAAAATTAGTAAAAATCTAAATTTTGATGCCTTGCCATTCTGCATCATTGCATAACGTTAAACGGCCCCTGGATTAAAAAATGCAGTATTAGTGGGTTTCAATGTGGATATTTTTGTCCAAAAGGTCCTGAGAGGAACTATTTTGTGCACCTAGTGCAAAATAGAATTATTAAAGGAAATGGGGGTGAAATAGTAAAATTCTAATAAAAATACACACCTGTGCCAAAATTTATGCAGTTGGCATTAACAAAGGCAAAATGACCAAAAAGACAAAAATGTCCATAAGGTCGCACAAGGGCAAATCCTCACCAGCTGGTTCTGAAATTATACCCCTGAACTCTTTTTGGAGGGAGGGAGAGATGCTTCTCGGCCGCTTGATATCAGTCACGACCGTGGCTTGAATATTCTGTATTCTGTCACAATCCCCCTTCTTTCTTTCTTTCTTTTTTTTTTTTTTTTTTTTACCAAAACCTCATTTTACATTGTGACTTTGGCAGAGATGCGCAACAATATCAAAGACCACAGAAGTACAAAACTATTTCTCTGGGCCAAATCTTAAACATTTGGAGAGTTTAATTGTGAGAGTAAAGTGAACTTAGAAGCAGAGCAAATCTGAGAAAATGAAGGACTGTATTTTTGTAATGATTTCCTTTCGTATCATTTCAGAGCTAAGTTAAGGTATGAGAAATGTCCTGACTGTTTAACAAAAAAGAAACACCAAAAGTGAAGTTTTACATTTTAAATGTCTTTATTGGCAACACACAATACTTAGATTGTTAACTTGCTTTTTTTATTATTCATGCAAAATGAATGACCAGTATAAATGAAAGTAAAATTACATCATCCCAGAGCAACATTGTGATACAATCTGCTCATTTGTGACACATAACATTCAGTTCATTCAATATACTATAAATCAGTTTTAGATGATTTTCACTTTTTTTCATGTAACAAGCTGTTAGGCAGAATCATACAGTTATGTATCATACATCATACGAAGAATGAAGATGAAGACCATTTTTAAGCTCAATTATTTTTAAGTATAATAAAAATGCATGCAGAACATCTTAGCACAAAACCAAATGTACTTGTTTATACTGTAGCTGTGGTAACTGCAGATAAAAGGTTAAAGTTTTACTAATGCAGTGCTTACTTTTTCTTGAACATAATTCGTAAACCTATTGAACAGGACCATTGGATTATAGGATGAGTTTTTTTTTCTTGTTGCAGGTTTGTATGTTTTCCAATCCTCTGGAAGCACTCCTGCTGTGGAAACCTGACTGATGATCTCTGCCTTCTTCCTGACGTCCATCAAAGCCTGAATGCGATCTTTAAATCCAGGCTTGGCTTCTTGTTTCTCAGACTCAATCATCAGATCGATGTAGTCAGGGGTGGACAGAGGATTGGGCTTGAGGGCAATTTCCTGCAGTCGCTCCAAAGACATTTGAGACTCTTCAATTAGTCCGGTCACAATATCCTGGACTTCCTCAAGCTTATTTTCAAGTTCTTCAAAGATCTTTTCTTTTGACATGACCTGTCCATGTGCAGCCTCAAATCGCTTTTTTAAATCATGATAGGTTTCCATTCTCTTTTCTGGGACATATTCCCATCTGTATTTCTGATTGAAGTGCACATCCCAAACACACTTTCCTGGACAGACCCTACACTTTCCATCTGTCATGGCCCAGCAGTTATATCTTTCACGGTCATTTGCAATTCCGCATGTTTCATGACATGTGAAGTGACACTTCTGGCAGTTGGATAAGAAGTAGCGAGTTTTATTTTCAATCTGTTTTGGGACAGTTACTTCTACTTCATATTCATAATTCTTGTTTGCATCCATCTCAGCCTTGTGCTGCTCCAGAGCTGCTCTTGTCTTCTTGATTTCATCCAGTTTTGTCAGACCAGCATTGATTTGGGGCTGGAGACGTTCCACAAGCACTTCCAGCTGCTGTCGCTCTTTTAGGACCTCCCGTGTCAGAGACAAGCTCTTGGTTTCCATCTTGTTAAGGGATGTGAAGAATTTTCTCATGCTGGAAAATCCCATCTTCCAGAACATTTGGTCAAAGTTGTCACAGTCCTCATCCTCATCCTCTGCAGATTGATTATTGTTAGCAAACACAGCAGAGTTGTTGAACTTGAAGTGAAGAGGCTCTTTAGACTCATTGGTAGCACAGGACACCCCAGAGACTTTGATGGCCTCGAGAACAGGAGGTGTTTTCCCATCTGCAAAGGTGACCAGCACAAGGATGTTTTCAGCAATATCCTTCCCAAATATGGAAAGAATGGAGTCAAAGACATATTTCTGTGTGTGCGTCAGACGGGCAAGTGAAGCCTGTACTACAAAACACACGGCATCAATGCTGTCGATCCCTCCAGGGGCAGAAAAAAACTCCTGAATCTTCTTTGTGATCTTCTGGTCATGTGAGATTCCTCTGGTATCACCGAAGCCTGGTGTGTCCACTATGGTCAGAGAATGTGGGACCTTGAATCCATCCATGTGATTGATTTGATATGCTGTTATTGCTGAAGTTTGACTTTCAGCCTGAGATTTCTGCTTCCCTTCATCTATCAGCACAAACCGGAAGTCATCTTCCCATTTCACTCCCAGAATGTAGTTGATCATGCTGTTAATTAGAGTGGTTTTTCCTGAACCAGTGGCTCCGATCATCATGATGGTCTTGTTCTGTTTTGTGACGTTTTCTTTCCCAAACGTGCTTCTTCTGCAGAATCCATCATTGTTCTTCCATGTTCCAGACAGGTTGAGTTTAAACATGGGCAGGTTTTCATTGCTTCCATCGGCTATTTTTCTGCTCTGGTTGTTCTTTATATTATGTGCAACACTTGAGCCCTTTCCATCGCTGTGGTCTTTTCCCATGTTTTTGCTTCTTGTGCTTTCTCTTGACATTTTTTGATTGTTGTGAACAGCTCTATTAGTCTTTAGTCTATTAGTCTTCTTCTGGCTTTTTTCCACCTGGTTAACGGAAAAGGAAATAATTGTTTGTACTTAAGTTTATAAAAACAGTATACAAAAGAAGTGAGAACTCTGTGTGATATCAGTAAAATGACAAAACGAAAACTGCCAATATATGCTTCAATGCAGGATATCCACCTTATTCCTACGGCCCATGACGCTTTGCGTGAATTATGGGTGTTACTTCCGTTAAGCTGTAAACAGTCAGTGAAAGGCTCGCTCTATGAACGCAACAATACGTTTTATTTTTCAACTGGGTACAATGAGATGACATTATTCTACTCACCCTTCAACCAACGAACATTAAAAGTACATTTAAAGTGTAAAAGCATCAACAAGGTACTTTCAACAGGCCATGAAAAAGCGCGATTCTTTCCACAGCAATAACGGACGGGTTAAATATAACTATATCTGTATTATGTACGTTGCCTTAATAAAAATGTTCATAAACTTAAGCATTGCGTGATACTATTTCAAAGTGATTTCCGTCATTTTTACAGATAATAAATTGTATTTACCTGTGAAAACAAACCTGGAAAGAGACGTGATGATTTGACGAGAAAAACGAGAGATTCTTCCTGCATTCCAGTGAATTATTAATGGGATATATCGTAAATTATATTGGGAGAACAGACCACAAATGTGCAGTATATGTTGTCCTTTTTCATACTATTACAGCGGTATGCAAAGGGACAAAAATCATCCACTTCCCAATGTGGTTACAGCATAGTATCATACAGGTATAAATTCATTTTTACTTGATTATTAAATAGTTTAATTTAGGTTTATACATGCTAGTTTACTTGACAGAGCTCAAGATAATTTTTTTCATTACTACTGGAGCTGCCAGTTTGCTATGTTTCAAATGATTATTAAACAGCAGCACAAACTATGCAAAAGTGACAGCCCTTCCGGCGCACTCAGTGTCTGAATTCCCTCACTCTTTTTCATTCACTCCTTTAAAGGGTTAGTTCACTCAAAAATGAAAATAATGTCATTTATTACTCACCCTCATGTCGTTCCACACCCGTAAGACCTTCGTTCATCTTCGGAACGCAAATTAAGATATTTTTGTTTAAATCCGATGGCTCAGTGAGGCCTACATAGGGAGCAATGACATTTCCTCTCTCAAGATCCTCCGAAAAAATCCTCCGAAGCTTCCTGAAGCAGTGTTTTGAAATCGGCCATCACTAAATAAGTCGTTATTTTGTTTTTTTTGGCGCACCAAAAATATTCTCGCCGCTTTATAATATTAATATTGAACCACTGTACTCACATGAACTGATTTAAATATGTTTTTAGTACATTAATGGATCTTGAGAGAGGAAATGTCATTGCTGGCTATGCAGGCCTCACTGAGCCATCGGATTTAAACAAAAATATCTTAATTTGTGTTCCGAAGATGAACGAAGGTCTTACGGGTGTGGAACGGCATGAGGGTGAGTAATAAATGACATTCTTTTCATTTTTGGGTGAACTAACCCTTTAAGTGGACTATATTAGTGGACTAACATAGGGAATAGTGAATGAGGTATAGGGGGCGATTTCGAACACAGCAGCTGTCTTTACAGCACATGGAGTGTGATAATGCACAGCTGCACCAAACAGACATGGAGAATATAGCCAATTTAAGCGCCATTACTTCTAATTAGTTCTTCAATTTAGATCTTAATGAGAGCTCTGCAGTCTCACCAATAATTCACCAATACCATTAAAACATTTTCATAACATTTAATTTATAAAAAGACTTTGACTCCCAAGTTGGTTCTTAGGCTTGGCTATCTATCACTGTTACCGGAAATAACTACAATAAACTTTAAAACCTGTACGTTGATGAAAACATAATTAAATCTTCCTATCACAGGTCAAAAACTCCATCTGAGATTGATTTTCATAAAATGTTAATATTATAATGACACATGCAAGTGTCTGACCATATGTAAAGCCACAATACCAACTCTGACAACACAGTGTTTATTTTATATTTAAATTTGTTCTACTTAAATGACCTTATTTTGTTCCTACCTGACTTAAGCTCAAGTTTAACCTTAAATGAGACAACTACTTTTAATATAATACCCAGTTTTAATATGCCATTTGAAGCAATGCGTGCTTGTGCAATTTAGTTATTTTAGTGCTTAGTGGTGTACCGTGGGATCAAAACTGCTGTGGCAAGAAAAAGGCTGGGAAACACTCCCATAGACAGTGCGCTACTTGCACAATCTAGCTCTGAAAAAGACATAGTAATAAAACCTTGCTTGCTCTTCTGCACAAAACTGCCAAGATTAAACTTTTCTAAAGAACATGAAAAGAAGCCTGATGAATACTGCACTGCAAAAATGCTTGTCTTAGAGTTTTTGTCTAGTTTCTAGTCCAAATATCTAAAAATTCTTAAATCAAGAAACATTTTCTAGTCAAGTAAAAATGATTGTCTTGTTTTCAGAAAAAATAATCTGCAAAATAATGTTATAAAATGAGCATATTTTAATGACTGTACATTTATTAATCAACATTAAATACTGCAATACATATTACTTTATATAAAGTATCAATTCTGGGGGCCTTTTGCCCTGTCCTCAGGGTGAGCGTGGGGTAAATATCCGATATTGTTTGATAATCCCAGTGCAAGTCTGACACACTGGACCTTGTCTTTTACAGAGCTAGATTGTGCAAGTAGCAAACTGTCTCTGGCAGTGTTTCCCAGCCTTTTTCTTACCACAGTACATTTTTGAAAAGTAAAAAAACCAACAGCACACCACTAAGTTGTGTGTTTAAATTAATTCTCCTCAAAATTATGTTAGTTGTTTTCTAAAATTGTGTTTATTGCAAAGTCACATTAAAGATGGAAAAATGTCTAACATCGTTCATGACTTACATCACATGTATCAGGTATTCTGGTAACACTTTACTTTAAGGTTCATTAGATAATATTAGTTAACATGAACTAATAATGAACTGCACTTATACAGTATTTAATAATCTTTGTTAATGTTAATTTCAACATTTACAAATACATTATTAAAATCAAGAGTTGTATCTGTTAACATTAAAGGGTTAGTTCACCCAAAACTGAAAATTCTGTCATTAATTACTCACCCTCATGTCGTTTCACACCCGTAAGACCTTCATTCATCTTCAGAACACAAATTAAGATATTTTAGTTGAAATCCGATGGCTCAGTGAGGCCTACGTAGGGAGCAATGACATTTCCTCTCTCAAGATCCATTAATGTACTAAAAACATATTTAAATCAGTTCATGTGAATACAGTGGTTCAATATTAATATTATAAAGCGACGAGAATATTTTTGGTGCGCCAAAAAAACAAAATATTAACTGATATTATGATGGCCGATTTCAAAACACTGCTTCATTAAGCTTCAGAGCATTATGAATCTTTTGTGTAGAATCATGATTCGGATCGCGTGTCAAACCGCCAAACTGCTGTAATCACGTGAATTTGGCGCTCTGAACCGCTGATTCGACACAAAAGATTCATAACGCTCCGAAGCATCATGTTTTGAAATCGGCCATCACTATATAAGTTGTTATTTTGGGTTTTTTTTGGCGCACTAAAATATTCTCGTCACTTTATAATATTAATATTGAACCACTGTACTCACATGAACTGATTTAAATATGTTTTTAGTACATTAATGGATCTTGAGAGAGGAAATGTCATTGCTGGCTATGCAGGCCTCACGGAGCCATCGGATTTCAACAAAAATATCTTAATTTGTGTTCTGAAGATTAATGAAGGTCTTACGGGTGTGAAACGACATGAGGGTGAGTAATAAATGACATTATTTTTATTTTTGAGTGAACTAACCCTTTAAAGCACTGTGAACTAACATGAACAAACTATGAATAGCTGTATTTTTATTAACTAACACTAACAAATAAAGTAACAAATGTTTTGCTCATTGTTAGTTCATGTTAGTTAATACATTAACTAATGTTCAACTAATGAAACTTATTGTAAAGTGTTACCGGTATTTTTATATTCACTGTATAATAAAACCTTGCTGAAACAGAATATACACTTCTGTTCCAAATTTTGAATTTATATTGATCATGACTTTTGGTTTTTGAAAGAAGATTCTTATATTCACCAAGGCTATCCAAAGTACACCTGAAAACAGTAATATTGTGAAAAATTCTTAAAATGTGAAATACTTTTTCTGTATTAATATATTTTAAAATCGCATTTTCATCATTACTCCAGTCTACAGTGTCTCATGATCATTCAGAAATCAATTAAATATGCTGATTTGCAGAATGTTTCTTATAACAGCTGAAAATGCTGATAAGTATGGAAACTACAATATAAATTCTTTCAGAAGAACATGGAGAACATTATTATTATAAGTAGAAAATCAAAGTGAATACAACATTTTGAATGGTAGTGTACATTGCAATATATATATATATATTTGCTATTTTAATATATTTTAGTCAAGTCTAATCATCTTGATAATGTACTCACCTGGACAATAGCCTGTTTGTCCTGCAAAATAATGATTGAAAAAGAAAGGTTTGATTATTATTGAATATTAGTCAAATTATTACAAATAAACATAATAAAAATGTACATCGTTTTTTTTCTGTATTCTATTTTATACTTTACAATTTGGTTTTTGAATCTATCAACGGCAACTACTGCTATACTGAAAAATAATTAAATTCAATTTTAATAATGACAATTTTTTAGGAAAAACAATCAGATTTTTTAAACTGTAATATGCAAGACGTTGTTCTGACTTTTAGATTTGGACATATATGCAGAATAAGCAAGATCTATTTTTAAAGCTTTTTTTCAGTCAAATATTACAAATCAAATCTTTCTAAATCTTTTATACTAGGAAGGAAATAGACTTACTGTTATTTTGATTTCCTCTTGAGTCTCCTTTTCATCTGCAGCTGGAGAAAGCTTCTGCGTTGGTTTTTATAGTGCCCAACTGCTGCCCCTCCCCACAAAAAGACAAAAACAATCCCACCTGGCTTGGAAAATTTTACTTTCATTTTGTTTTTATTCCAGTAACTCTAAGGCTTTGTAAGAAGTGGGCAGGCATTGGCAGACCACTAAAGAACATCAATGTCACATCTATTAGAAAATTCTAAACGGAACAGATTATTAAACGACAACACAATTTAAATAATAAATTAATTAAATATATCAGTGTGCAAAAGATGATGACTAATTTAAGAAATCTAGAGAGAATGTAAAAAAACTGCAACTAGGTGCAGTTTGAAGTATATTGTATATTGTTTTTTTTAAATAATGGAACCAGTTCTGAATAGGTTCTCAGATCTTGGTTCCCAAACCTGTCCTCGATATTATACAGGGATTTTGCCCCGGAGGAATGTTTTCATAGTTCCTATAACTATTGCTGGAAGATCCCAGTTTTTTGCATGTTCACATCGCAGAAACTGGGAATGATTTTAGTTCCCTTTTGGGGGACTAAATTAGCTCCTACTTCAAAGTCAGGTATAACCCAGCACAATAGGAACTACCAGTGTACGCTGATTGGCCGAATGTACACGAAACACCAGCATCCCCTATTTTAAAAAAAGCCATGTCAACACACAGTTTAAAGCCTATATATTTACTCCACAAACTAACTCTACGAACATGGAAAACAGTGATAGATGGACAAATGCCGAAGTCCGCAATTCCCAGGCATCTTAATGCTAAGGAGAAAATCTGTGCGAGCCTCAAACCCGGGACTTCGGTGTGGGAGTCGGACGATCTAACAAGGCAACAGCTTCTATCGTCAGTCGCTAGACTGCCTCTTGAGATCAGGGGAGTAAGGTTTTGCACAGCTCTTACTAGCTGGCCTCCGTTAAACATATACCATTTACTTTATTTATTTAACAGTTCTATCTAATAATGTTATCAGTTGCTGCCCAAGATCTGTTCAACTTCAAAGTTCACATTTAGCTAAGTACAGTTAAAATCTCCAGATGTTGTAACGCATGGTTGCTGGCAAACAGACGAAGAAGATGAAAGGTAATTCCAATACAAAGTTTAATGACAATAATTCAGGAACAGGTAGCAACACACACATGAGACATACGAGACCAGACACTGAACTGAAAACAAGCAGGATCTGATATACACAGAGCAGAAGATGAACTAATGATGAACAGCTGTGAGGGTGAGTTAGTGTCCGTGGTGACTAAAGAGTGGAGGGAACTTAGAACAAAGGAACATGTGACGAATGAAAACCAAAACAAACAGAACATGACGGTGACAGTACAGGGTTCTGGAGGTGGACGAAGTGATGGTGTTGGTGGAGTGGTGAAGGTAGGACGACGATCCCCTGGCGGCATTGGTGGTGGACAGCCGATGGTGCAGACCCAGAGCCTGGCAGTGACGACAGCCCATGGTGGAGACGAGGGAGGGAGGCACCAAGGTGTAGATAGGACTGTGTAGATAACTGGTCTCGGAGGCCTAGGCGATGTCACAGCGACGACTGTCGGAGGAGGAGCCAGATCACCCAAGGACTGAGACGAAGCTGGTGTGAGCGCGGACTGAGGCGAGTCCAAAGGAAGGGAGGAGCCCGCTGCAGATCTGGTGGGACAAGGCCGAGGGTTTCTGGTGGAGCCGAAGGTGGGAGGAGCCAAGGCAGAGCTGCCAAGTCGACGGGCCGAGATGGAGGGAGGCGATCAGAGGCCGGAGGTGGAGCCACAGGATCCACTCGCTCAGGCGCTGATGGAGGTTATGCAACCTGAGGCTCGACATCCCAGCATGGCGAAACCGAAGATGGTGAAGGACGGCAAACCTGTAGCAGAGGCGGGGCTGGAGGACTGGCTGGGAAGGTTGGCGACGGAGGCAGAAGGAGACCTGGAAGGTTAGGATGTAGAGTATAGTCCATGCCAGTCTCTGTGCTGTTAGAAAGCAGCGACGAACGTTGAGAAACAGGGTGGAGTGGTTGACGATACCTTTGCGCTGAAGTCTATCAGCCAGTCCTCTGTTTGTGTCTCCACCAGAATCCCCTCAGCCACAGATGGTACGGGCTCACCTCCCTGATCAGATACACTGAGGGGCTCCTCTTCTGGGGCGAGGGTCCGCACTGGCCACTTGTCCTTGAGGTCTGGCTGACGCATCACGTCAAGTCAAGTCAAGTCACCTTTATTTATATAGCGCTTTTTACAATGTAGATTGTGTCAAAGCAGCTTTACATTGATAACTGGTACATTATTTGGCTGCACAGCAGCTCTTAAAGAATAGTGTCAATGCAGGCAGATCAAAGCACTGTTGAATATCAAATGTCAAGTCAAATGTCAAGTGTTCCCAACTAAGCAAGCCAAAGGCGACAGCGGCAAGGAACCCAAACTCCATCAGGTGACAGACAAGTGGCAAATAGGTGTTTAAATGGAGAAAAAAACCTTGGGAGAAACCAGGCTTAGTCGGGGGGCCAGTTCTCCTCTGGCCAACAGTGCTTTGTTACGATTCAGGTTGCCATCGTAAGTCCAATAGGATCGCAACATTCAAAGTATCACGGCGTGTGGTAGCTCTCCATCTGCGGGGGGCTCACGTGATCCTTCCATGGTCACAGGTGGTGAAATGGGCTCTGGGTCCGGCTGTATTCTGGACTGGGGATTGATGATCTTCAGACACCAGATGATGGCTTCGAAAACGAATCCATAATTGGTCCAGTCTTCTGTAACGTGTGGTCGCTGGCAAACCGACGAAGAAGATGAAAGGTAATTCCAATATTTAAAGTTTAATGACAGTAATTCAGGAACAGGTAGCAACACACACATGAAACGTATGAGACCGGACACTGAACTGAAAACAAGCAGGATCTGATATACACAGAGCAGAAGATGAACTCATGATGAACAGCTGTGATGGTGAGTTAGTGTCCGTGGTGACTGATGAGTGGCGGGAACTTAGAACAAAGTAACACGTGCGATGAATGAAAAACAAAACAAACAGCACATGATGGTGACAGTGTGACGAATGTGTTCTTGATCCGCCCCTTTTATCGAGGATGCATTAGGAAGTGACTTGTGTGGACTTAAGACAGCCAGGTATCCCAGAATGCATCTAGCATCAACCAGCAAGCGTCAATAGTGGAGGAGAAAACCTGCAGTTTTAAAAATACTACTCTTATTGTGTCACAAACTGTAGTTTTAAGCGTTTTTCAGGTGAGAATGTAGTCGTTTAAAGCTCAAATCTAAAATGTGTTCTGATGTTTTCGGAGTTGTGAGATCCAGGCGATCACCGGGCGCTCAGTGCTCATGTACCCAGCCGAGAACAGCCTTACCTCGGCTAGTCCTTCTACCGTTTGCCACTGGCTTTGATGTCAGTGGCTTTGATGTCAGTGGCTGTGTGTCTGATGTCTGTAGTGGTTAAACTTGAGATATAATTCATCTTGTGTATATCTTATGGGCAATCTTTGCTCTCATTGATCTATAATTTGCTCCTGGGCATATAGTTTTAGCTGAGGGTAAAGTGAAGTTTCACAACTTTATATATTTATATATACAATTGTAGGGTGCTGACTTTGTGCATTTGACTGAAGTGTTTGCTTGTCTTTATTTCCTTTTGTAAAAGTAAAAGCTTTTTAGACTTTATAACTATACTTTTATTATAGATTCTATTGTTCATTAAAACTGACATTTAACAAAATGAGACAAGATTGTGTTTTATTTAAATTTTATGATAGAAACATATACATACAGCTAAGAGTATATGCACATAGTGCCTGACCCACATGTTATGGTTCATGTTTTTAAAGTGAAATCAAAAAGAGGCAGGGTTGTGTTTTCTCCTTGCCAATGGTAGGGAAAGAATTAATATCAATATATTATATCTTAGATTGTTTCGCTTTCACTTTTCCTGTAAATACAAGGCTTTATATGAACTGATTAACTAACAGGCTTTTTACTTTCACTTTCCTGTTCCAGTAAATGGGAGGCTTTTTATGAAAGGGCTTACAAACAACCAATTGTAAGACCCTGACACTGGACTTCCCCCAACAGCACGCATATTATACGTCTCCTTTATCTGACACAATATCAGCAGAGGATGATTAATCAACTCCAAAAAGAGCATTACCATATTCATTTTCTACATACCAGACTTTATTTCTGTCTTACGTCAACAAAAGTATGTTTTACTAAATATCATTACTATCACTAGTATCTTTTGATACTGCTTTCCCTAAATTTCAACTAAAACCTTTTCATGTAAGTAGTAATAGGACAAAGAAAACAAAGGTTTCAGTTTAGTGTCAAATGGATTTTTTTCTTTATTTTTACCGGATTGATTTCTCATAAAAAGTTCAAGAAACATGGATTCTTAAATGATAAAAATGTATATTTTATTCATAAAGTGCAGTTATTTTACGTTTGATTAACAGTTTCTGTACCTGAATACCTGAAAATCTTAAAACATTGTTTATTTCAATCGTATCTTTGTTTTTTTAAAATTACTAAGTGTTTACTTGTCTTTAATAATGGTTGAAATTTATATTAGTTAGGCTAGTAGTTTTTGCTATGGTGTTTTTACAAGCTCCTTGGGTAAATGTTCTTTAGCCAATTGTTTTTGTTCATGATATTCAGCTACAATTAAATGTTTTGCAATAAGACTTGGATATCATTCACATTTATTCATTAAAATTCAAACCATACCCAACCCCATGTAGGAGAACTGTAACTTAAGAGTAAATGACTGGCAACCACAGCCGCCAGTATTTTATAGGACAATCTTTTACAGTGTAGCCTCAAAAAAAACAATTATTTAGTGTAACATTAAATCCAAACCTGCTGGAAAATCCAAAATAGACCAGCATGAATTCCCAGGCTGGTTTATGCTGGCTAGAGCTGGTCCACCAGGAACAGGCATTCATTGCGATCACTTAATAATTCAACAGTATCTAACAAAACTGAAATTTTTCCATATTTTGCAACTGTGTTCATGCTGTCTTAATGTTACGTTAAAAACGGGGTGTCTGTTTAATTAACTAACATTTCTTTTTCCTTGCAGGATTAACATTTATATGCTTTTGAAACCTAAATGTCTTCAAACCTTGGGCCTGAGTCAGTGTGTGTCTGAATCATATCTGGTTATAACAAAAGGGGAAATGAAACTTGGGGACAGCTGGACAACTATCTAAATATAATAGCCCCGTGATATTGAGTAACCAACGAAAGAATAAACACATGATTTGGGCAGATCTTGCTTTACCTAGTAACAGAAGGGTTTGACATATGAAGAACCAATCATGTTGTAGGATGTTTTGCCATGCTCCTATCCTATATAAACTCTTGCTGGTGGGATTCTCTGTGATTGATGCGAGGTCCTCCGGCCGTCATTAAAGCTTATCCTAAGGCATAGTCTGAAGTCTGTCTGGTTTTTGCTGCGCAGCGAACTTGACACTAGAGACACACTTTATAATAGTGTGTCACGTGGCTCTCAGTCCTTCACCAGGAGTTTCTCTGTGTGTTTGGACACTCTGTCATGATTAAGATGAGAATAATTAACAGAAAGAAAAACACATCCAAACTAAATCTCTGAGTGTGTCTCAATCAGATCTAGTTCAGGAGTTCAGTGCACTGGTGAGAGAGTCAGAGTGAGAGTTAATGGACTTAAATGATCTGATTAGACTAAAAACACTCAAAACTAGCACTACAAATTAAAAAAAGAACACAAAATATATAGGCTAGTGGATTCATATTTAGACACTTATTGATTTGTAGATTATATTAAATAGATTATACTTTCATCAAAATATTTGCAGCTGGTTATTAGTAAAAAAGTTGTCATTACACACGTTTGTTGTTCTCGTTGCATTTACACTGTTTGACCAGCAGTTGTCATCAATGTTTGAGGTGATTCGAGCTCTTGAAACTCTTGAAGCTCCGTTTCTCTTATCAGTAGCTGGATTCATGTTTATGATAAACTGATTCACGATATAGGTAACTATAAAATTGCCTGAATAGTTTGCATTGATTCAAACACTTTAAATGCTTAAAACAAACCTTTCTTCAGAAATCACAGCAGATGCAGGAGCGCGGCGCAGCCTTATCATGTCATATCTCCACTCCAAAATAGAAGTCCCGTTCAAACGCTATAAAATCACAGAAGTGCATAGAAATTTACATTCAAATAATAGAACATATCATATTTAAACGCATGTTGGTCAATGATATGCTAAAAAATTATTACCAAAGAAAGAAAGAGTTTGAACCAAATCTAATATGGGAGATTCTGTTAATTATTCTCTTACGCTTGTCAGTAAGAAGTTAAAAAAAAAAAAAAAAAATTCCTTAAATTGGACAGAGTTAAACTAAAGCACTGACATCACAGAGTTCACCGGCATTTTAATAAAGATGTGTGAATGGTATCTTACTGGTAAAAATATGGAACAGCTTCTGTGAACAGCACATTTGTGTAATTACCAGAAACATCGTTCTGGTAATTTTACCAGGATTACTGTGTGAAAGGGTTTACATGTTCAAGGAATTTGGCTTGGTGTACTGGTGCTCAGAAATAGTAAAAAAACAAGGAATATTAAAACAATATTTATTATAAACAATATAATATATAATATAATTTTAAAGGGTTAGTTCACCCAAAAATGAAAATAATGTCATTTATTACTCACCCGTAAGACCTTCGTTCATCTTCGGAACACAAATTAAGATATTTTTGATGAAATTCGATGGCTCTGTGAGGCCTGCATAGCCAGCAATGACATTTCCTCTCTCAAGATCCATTAATGTACTAAAAACATATTTAAATCAGTTCATGTGAGTACAGTGGTTCAATATTAATATTATAAAGCGACGAGAATATTTTTGGTGCACCAAAAAAAAACAAAATAACAACTTATATAGTGATGGCCGATTTCAAAACATTGCTTCAAGAAGCTTCGGATCGTGACGAATCAGCTGTTCGGAGCGCCAAAGTCACATGATTTCAGCAGTTTGTCGGTTTGACACGCGATCCGAATCATGATTCGATACGCTGATTCATAATGCTTCCTGAAGCAGTGTTTTGAAATCGGCCATCACTATATAAGTCGTTATTTTGTTTTTTTGGCGCACAAAAATTATTCTCGTCGCTTTATAATATTAATATTGAACCACTGTACTCACATGAGCTGAATTAAATATGTTTTTAGTACATTAATGGATCTTGAGAGAGAAAATGTCGTTGCTGGCGATGCAGGCCTCACTGAGCCATCGGATTTCAACAAAAATATCTTAATTTGCGTTCTGAAGATGAACGAAGGTCTTACGGGTGTGGAACGACATGAGGGTGAGTAATGACAGAATTTTCATTTTTGGGTGAACTAACCCTTTAATATTATAAACAATATTCACCATATAGACATCTGTAAGGTAAGATATGAAAGTTAAATAGAAAGTTATGAAATAAGCATAAATATAAAGAGAGTACAAAGGTATGAATAATGAGTATAAATATAAGCAAGTTTAGGAAGAATAAAAATAGACACATTAACTACATTAGTGCAAGATGTGCAAATGTAGGTCAGTGCAAATGTAACAGCGAGCCTCAAACCCGGGACTTCGGTGTGGGAGTCGGACGATCTAACAAGGCAACAGCTTCTATCGTCAGTCGCTAGACTGCCTCTTGAGATCAGGGGAGTAAGGTTTTGCACAGCTCTTACTAGCTGGCCTCCGTTAAACATATACCATTTACTTTATTTATTTAACAGTTCTATCTAATAATGTTATCAGTTGCTGCCCAAGATCTGTTCAACTTCAAAGTTCACATTTAGCTAAGTACAGTTAAAATCTCCAGATGTTGTAACGCATGGTTGCTGGTAAACAGACGAAGAAGATGAAAGGTAATTCCAATACAAAGTTTAATGACAATAATTCAGGAACAGGTAGCAACACACACATGAGACATACGAGACCAGACACTGAACTGAAAACAAGCAGGATCTGATATACACAGAGCAGAAGATGAACTAATGATGAACAGCTGTGATGGTGAGTTAGTGTCCAGGGTGACTGATGATGGTGGGAATTAGAACAAAAGAACATGTGACGAATGAAAACCAAAACAAACAGAACATGACGGTGACAGTACAGGGTTCTGGAGGTGGACGAAGTGATGGTGTTGGTGGAGTGGTGAAGGTAGGACGACGATCCCCTGGCGGCATTGGTGGTGGACAGCCGATGGTGCAGACCCAGAGCCTGGCAGTGACGACAGCCCATGGTGGAGACGAGGGAGGGAGGCACCAAGGTGTAGATAGGACTGTGTAGATAACTGGTCTCGGAGGCCTAGGCGATGTCACAGCGACGACTGTCGGAGGAGGAGCCAGATCACCCAAGGACTGAGACGAAGCTGGTGTGAGCGCGGACTGAGGCGAGTCCAAAGGAAGGGAGGAGCCCGCTGCAGATCTGGTGGGACAAGGCCGAGGGTTTCTGGTGGAGCCGAAGGTGGGAGGAGCCAAGGCAGAGCTGCCAAGTCGACGGGCCGAGATGGAGGGAGGCGATCAGAGGCCGGAGGTGGAGCCACAGGATCCACTCGCTCAGGCGCTGATGGAGGTTATGCAACCTGAGGCTCGACATCCCAGCATGGCGAAACCGAAGATGGTGAAGGACGGCAAACCTGTAGCAGAGGCGGGGCTGGAGGACTGGCTGGGAAGGTTGGCGACGGAGGCAGAAGGAGACCTGGAAGGTTAGGATGTAGAGTATAGTCCATGCCAGTCTCTGTGCTGTTAGAAAGCAGCGACGAACGTTGAGAAACAGGGTGGAGTGGTTGACGATACCTTTGCGCTGAAGTCTATCAGCCAGTCCTCTGTTTGTGTCTCCACCAGAATCCCCTCAGCCACAGATGGTACGGGCTCACCTCCCTGATCAGATACACTGAGGGGCTCCTCTTCTGGGGCGAGGGTCCGCACTGGCCACTTGTCCTTGAGGTCTGGCTGACGCATCACGTCAAGTCAAGTCAAGTCACCTTTATTTATATAGCGCTTTTTACAATGTAGATTGTGTCAAAGCAGCTTTACATTGATAACTGGTACATTATTTGGCTGCACAGCAGCTCTTAAAGAATAGTGTCAATGCAGGCAGATCAAAGCACTGTTGAATATCAAATGTCAAGTCAAATGTCAAGTGTTCCCAACTAAGCAAGCCAAAGGCGACAGCGGCAAGGAACCCAAACTCCATCAGGTGGCAGACAAGTGGCAAATAGGTGTTTAAATGGAGAAAAAAACCTTGGGAGAAACCAGGCTTAGTCGGGGGGCCAGTTCTCCTCTGGCCAACAGTGCTTTGTTACGATTCAGGTTGCCATCGTAAGTCCAATAGGATCGCAACATTCAAAGTATCACGGCGTGTGGTAGCTCTCCATCTGCGGGGGGCTCACGTGATCCTTCCATGGTCACAGGTGGTGAAATGGGCTCTGGGTCCGGCTGTATTCTGGACTGGGGATTGATGCTCTTCAGACACCAGATGATGGCTTCGAAAACGAATCCATAATTGGTCCGGTCTTCTGTAACGTGTGGTCGCTGGCAAACCGACGAAGAAGATGAAAGGTAATTCCAATATTTAAAGTTTAATGACAGTAATTCAGGAACAGGTAGCAACACACACATGAAACGTATGAGACCGGACACTGAACTGAAAACAAGCAGGATCTGATATACACAGAGCAGAAGATGAACTCATGATGAACAGCTGTGATGGTGAGTTAGTGTCGGTGGTGACTGATGAGTGGCGGGAACTTAGAACAAAGTAACACGTGCGATGAATGAAAAACAAAACAAACAGCACATGATGGTGACAGTGTGACGAATGTGTTCTTGATCCGCCCCTTTTATCGAGGATGCATTAGGAAGTGACTTGTGTGGACTTAAGACAGCCAGGTATCCCAGAATGCATCTAGCATCAACCAGCAAGCGTCAATAGTGGAGGAGAAAACCTGCAGTTTTAAAAATACTACTCTTATTGTGTCACAAACTGTAGTTTTAAGCGTTTTTCAGGTGAGAATGTAGTCGTTTAAAGCTCAAATCTAAAATGTGTTCTGATGTTTTCGGAGTTGTGAGATCCAGGCGATCACCGGGCGCTCAGTGCTCATGTACCCAGCCGAGAACAGCCTTACCTCGGCTAGTCCTTCTACCGTTTGCCACTGGCTTTGATGTCAGTGGCTTTGATGTCAGTGGCTGTGTGTCTGATGTCTGTAGTGGTTAAACTTGAGATATAATTCATCTTGTGTATATCTTATGGGCAATCTTTGCTCTCATTGATCTATAATTTGCTCCTGGGCATATAGTTTTAGCTGAGGGTAAAGTGAAGTTTCACAACTTTATATATTTATATATACAATTGTAGGGTGCTGACTTTGTGCATTTGACTGAAGTGTTTGCTTGTCTTTATTTCCTTTTGTAAAAGTAAAAGCTTTTTAGACTTTATAACTATACTTTTATTATAGATTCTATTGTTCATTAAAACTGACATTTAACAAAATGAGACAAGATTGTGTTTTATTTAAATTTTATGATAGAAACATATACATACAGCTAAGAGTATATGCACATAGTGCCTGACCCACATGTTATGGTTCATGTTTTTAAAGTGAAATCAAAAAGAGGCAGGGTTGTGTTTTCTCCTTGCCAATGGTAGGGAAAGAATTAATATCAATATATTATATCTTAGATTGTTTCGCTTTCACTTTTCCTGTAAATACAAGGCTTTATATGAACTGATTAACTAACAGGCTTTTTACTTTCACTTTCCTGTTCCAGTAAATGGGAGGCTTTTTATGAAAGGGCTTACAAACAACCAATTGTAAGACCCTGACACTGGACTTCCCCCAACAGCACGCATATTATACGTCTCCTTTATCTGACACAATATCAGCAGAGGATGATTAATCAACTCCAAAAAGAGCATTACCATATTCATTTTCTACATACCAGACTTTATTTCTGTCTTACGTCAACAAAAGTATGTTTTACTAAATATCATTACTATCACTAGTATCTTTTGATACTGCTTTCCCTAAATTTCAACTAAAACCTTTTCATGTAAGTAGTAATAGGACAAAGAAAACAAAGGTTTCAGTTTAGTGTCAAATGGATTTTTTCTTTATTTTTACCGGATTGATTTCTCATAAAAAGTTCAAGAAACATGGATTCTTAAATGATAAAAATGTATATTTTATTCATAAAGTGCAGTTATTTTACGTTTGATTAACAGTTTCTGTACCTGAATACCTGAAAATCTTAAAACATTGTTTATTTCAATCGTATCTTTGTTTTTACTTGTCTTTAATAATGGTTGAAATTTATATTAGTTAGGCTAGTAGTTTTTGCTATGGTGTTTTTACAAGCTCCTTGGGTAAATGTTCTTTAGCCAATTGTTTTTGTTCATGATATTCAGCTACAATTAAATGTTTTGCAATAAGACTTGGATATCATTCACATTTATTCATTAAAATTCAAACCATACCCAACCCCATGTAGGAGAACTGTAACTTAAGAGTAAATGACTGGCAACCACAGCCGCCAGTATTTTATAGGACAATCTTTTACAGTGTAGCCTCAAAAAAAACAATTATTTAGTGTAACATTAAATCCAAACCTGCTGGAAAATCCAAAATAGACCAGCATGAATTCCCAGGCTGGTTTATGCTGGCTAGAGCTGGTGCACCAGGAACAGGCATTCATTGCGATCACTTAATAATTCAACAGTATCTAACAAAACTGAAATTTTTCCATATTTTGCAACTGTGTTCATGCTGTCTTAATGTTACGTTAAAAACGGGGTGTCTGTTTAAATAACTAACATTTATTTTTCCTTGCAGGATTAACATTTATATGCTTTTGAAACCTAAATGTCTTCAAACCTTGGGCCTGAGTCAGTGTGTGTCTGAATCATATCTGGTTATAACAAAAGGGGAAATGAAACTTGGGGACAGCTGGACAACTATCTAAATATAATAGCCCCGTGATATTGAGTAACCAACGAAAGAATAAACACATGATTTGGGCAGATCTTGCTTTACCTAGTAACAGAAGGGTTTGACATATGAAGAACCAATCATGTTGTAGGATGTTTTGCCATGCTCCTATCCTATATAAACTCTTGCTGGTGGGATTCTCTGTGATTGATGCGAGGTCCTCCGGCCGTCATTAAAGCTTATCCTAAGGCATAGTCTGAAGTCTGTCTGGTTTTTGCTGCGCAGCGAACTTGACACTAGAGAATCTGACTTCCACACTCAAGTGATAGTGTTTAGTGGAGCACTAAAGACCTTATTAAGCTACGCTTAGACGAGTGTAAATTCACAGGAGTCTCGGACACCCGGTTTAACTTAAGTTAGGTGCGTAGAGGAAAATCTACCACACTGTCAAATGAAGGAAGGCTGTTGGATTTTCCAATGCTGACAATAAGGAAGGTAAAACAAATAACATGTTACTTCTTTATCTGAATGAATAAAGCTGTAATTAAAGTCATTAAATCGTGAGTCTGTTTTGATTTAATGGTCAGAAGCCGTCCTAGGCTACATGACAAATGAAAACCACAAACATGACATTTGTAAATAAATTAATTTTATAAATACAATTTATTAATAAGTAATATAATTTTGTCAAATAAAACCTCTTTAATTACGACACTCTTCACAAATATCATTAATTTCTGTAGATCTGGACATTTTAATAACGATCAAATGACTGAGTTCAGCTTTGAGAATGAAACCAACCTGTTTGTTCCTCAGTTTCTTCATGTTTCACTCTGAATGTTTCTTCAATCTTCACTTCTTTAATCTCCTCTTTAATAAACGCCATCTTTATAATAGTGTGTCACGTGGCTCTCAGTCCTTCACCAGGAGTTTCTCTGTGTGTTTGGACACTCTGTCATGATTAAGATGAGAATAATTAACAGAAAGAAAAACACATCCAATCTAAATCTCTGAGTGTGTCTCAATCAGATCTAGTTCAGGAGTTCAGTACACTGGTGAGAGAGTCAGAGTGAGAGTTAATGGACTTAAATGATCTGATTAGACTAAAAACACTCAAAACTAGCACTACAAATTAAAAAAAGAACACAAAATATATAGGCTAGTGGATTCATATTTAGACACTTATTGATTTGTAGATTATATTAAATAGATTATACTTTCATCAAAATATTTGCAGCTGGTTATTAGTAAAAAAGTTGTCATTACACACGTTTGTTGTTCTCGTTGCATTTACACTGTTTGACCAGCAGTTGTCATCAATGTTTGAGGTGATTCGAGCTCTTGAAACTCTTGAAGCTCCGTTTCTCTTATCAGTAGCTGGATTCATGTTTATGATAAACTGATTCACGATATAGGTAACTATAAAATTGCCTGAATAGTTTGCATTGATTCAAACACTTTAAATGCTTAAAACAAACCTTTCTTCAGAAATCACAGCAGATGCAGGAGCGCGGCGCAGCCTTATCATGTCATATCTCCACTCCAAAATAGAAGTCCCGTTCAAACGCTATAAAATCACAGAAGTGCATAGAAATTTACATTCAAATAATAGAACATATCATATTTAAACGCATGTTGGTCAATGATATGCTAAAAAATTATTACCAAAGAAAGAAAGAGTTTGAACCAAATCTAATATGGGAGATTCTGTTAATTATTCTCTTACGCTTGTCAGTAAGAAGTTAAAAAAAAAAAAAAAAATTCCTTAAATTGGACAGAGTTAAACTAAAGCACTGACATCACAGAGTTCACCGGCATTTTAATAAAGATGTGTGAATGGTATCTTACTGGTAAAAATATGGAACAGCTTCTGTGAACAGCACATTTGTGTAATTACCAGAAACATCGTTCTGGTAATTTTACCAGGATTACTGTGTGAAAGGGTTTACATGTTCAAGGAATTTGGCTTGGTGTACTGGTGCTCAGAAATAGTAAAAAAACAAGGAATATTAAAACAATATTTATTATAAACAATATAATATATAATATAATTTTAAAGGGTTAGTTCACCCAAAAATGAAAATAATGTCATTTATTACTCACCCGTAAGACCTTCGTTAATCTTCAGAACACAAATTAAGATATTTTTGTTGAAATCCGATGGCTCCGTGAGGCCTGCATAGCCAGCAATGACATGTCCTCTCTCAAGATCCATTAATGTACTAAAAACATATTTAAATCAGTTCATGTGAGTACAGTGGTTCAATATTAATATTATAAAGCGACGAGAATATTTTTGGTGCACCAAAAAAAAACAAAATAACAACTTGTATAGTGATGGCCGATTTCAAAACATTGCTTCAAGAAGCTTCGGAGCGTGACGAATCAGCTGTTCGGAGCGCCAAAGTCACATGATTTCAGCAGTTTGTCGGTTTGACACGCGATCCGAATCATGATTCGATACGCTGATTCATAATGCTTCCTGAAGCAGTGTTTTGAAATCGGCCATCACTATATAAGTCGTTATTTTGTTTTTTTGGCGCACAAAAATTATTCTCGTCGCTTTATAATATTAATATTGAACCACTGTACTCACATGAGCTGAATTAAATATGTTTTTAGTACATTAATGGATCTTGAGAGAGAAAATGTCGTTGCTGGCGATGCAGGCCTCACTGAGCCATCGGATTTCAACAAAAATATCTTAATTTGCGTTCTGAAGATGAACGAAGGTCTTACGGGTGTGGAACGACATGAGGGTGAGTAATGACAGAATTTTCATTTTTGGGTGAACTAACCCTTTAATATTATAAACAATATTCACCATATAGACATCTGTAAGGTAAGATATGAAAGTTAAATAGAAAGTTATGAAATAAGCATAAATATAAAGAGAGTACAAAGGTATGAATAATGAGTATAAATATAAGCAAGTTTAGGAAGAATAAAAATAGACACATTAACTACATTAGTGCAAGATGTGCAAATGTAGGTCAGTGCAAATGTAACAGCGAGCCTCAAACCCGGGACTTCGGTGTGGGAGTCGGACGATCTAACAAGGCAACAGCTTCTATCGTCAGTCGCTAGACTGCCTCTTGAGATCAGGGGAGTAAGGTTTTGCACAGCTCTTACTAGCTGGCCTCCGTTAAACATATACCATTTACTTTATTTATTTAACAGTTCTATCTAATAATGTTATCAGTTGCTGCCCAAGATCTGTTCAACTTCAAAGTTCACATTTAGCTAAGTACAGTTAAAATCTCCAGATGTTGTAACGCATGGTTGCTGGTAAACAGACGAAGAAGATGAAAGGTAATTCCAATACAAAGTTTAATGACAATAATTCAGGAACAGGTAGCAACACACACATGAGACATACGAGACCAGACACTGAACTGAAAACAAGCAGGATCTGATATACACAGAGCAGAAGATGAACTGATGATGAACAGCTGTGATGGTGAGTTAGTGTCCAGGGTGACTGATGATGGTGGGAATTAGAACAAAAGAACATGTGATGAATGAAAACCAAAACAAACAGAACATGACGGTGACAGTACAGGGTTCTGGAGGTGGACGAAGTGATGGTGTTGGTGGAGTGGTGAAGGTAGGACGACGATCCCCTGGCGGCATTGGTGGTGGACAGCCGATGGTGCAGACCCAGAGCCTGGCAGTGACGACAGCCCATGGTGGAGACGAGGGAGGGAGGCACCAAGGTGTAGATAGGACTGTGTAGATAACTGGTCTCGGAGGCCTAGGCGATGTCACAGCGACGACTGTCGGAGGAGGAGCCAGATCACCCAAGGACTGAGACGAAGCTGGTGTGAGCGCGGACTGAGGCGAGTCCAAAGGAAGGGAGGAGCCTGCTGCAGATCTGGTGGGACAAGGCCGAGGGTTTCTGGTGGAGCCGAAGGTGGGAGGTGGGAGGAGCCAAGGCAGAGCTGCCAAGTCGACGGGCCGAGATGGAGGGAGGCGATCAGAGGCCGGAGGTGGAGCCACAGGATCCACTCGCTCAGGCGCTGATGGAGGTTATGCAACCTGAGGCTCGACATCCCAGCATGGCAAAACCGAAGATGGTGAAGGACGGCAAACCTGTAGCAGAGGCGGGGCTGGAGGACTGGCTGGGAAGGTTGGCGACGGAGGCAGAAGGAGACCTGGAAGGTTAGGATGTAGAGTATAGTCCATGCCAGTCTCTGTGCTGTTAGAAAGCAGCGACGAACGTTGAGAAACAGGGTGGAGTGGTTGACGATACCTTTGCGCTGAAGTCTATCAGCCAGTCCTCTGTTTGTGTCTCCACCAGAATCCCCTCAGCCACAGATGGTACGGGCTCACCTCCCTGATCAGATACACTGAGGGGCTCCTCTTCTGGGGCGAGGGTCCGCACTGGCCACTTGTCCTTGAGGTCTGGCTGACGCATCACGTCAAGTCAAGTCAAGTCACCTTTATTTATATAGCGCTTTTTACAATGTAGATTGTGTCAAAGCAGCTTTACATTGATAACTGGTACATTATTTGGCTGCACAGCAGCTCTTAAAGAATAGTGTCAATGCAGGCAGATCAAAGCACTGTTGAATATCAAATGTCAAGTCAAATGTCAAGTGTTCCCAACTAAGCAAGCCAAAGGCGACAGCGGCAAGGAACCCAAACTCCATCAGGTGGCAGACAAGTGGCAAATAGGTGTTTAAATGGAGAAAAAAACCTTGGGAGAAACCAGGCTTAGTCGGGGGGCCAGTTCTCCTCTGGCCAACAGTGCTTTGTTACGATTCAGGTTGCCATCGTAAGTCCAATAGGATCGCAACATTCAAAGTATCACGGCGTGTGGTAGCTCTCCATCTGCGGGGGGCTCACGTGATCCTTCCATGGTCACAGGTGGTGAAATGGGCTCTGGGTCCGGCTGTATTCTGGACTGGGGATTGATGCTCTTCAGACACCAGATGATGGCTTCGAAAACGAATCCATAATTGGTCCGGTCTTCTGTAACGTGTGGTCGCTGGCAAACCGACGAAGAAGATGAAAGGTAATTCCAATATTTAAAGTTTAATGACAGTAATTCAGGAACAGGTAGCAACACACACATGAAACGTATGAGACCGGACACTGAACTGAAAACAAGCAGGATCTGATATACACAGAGCAGAAGATGAACTCATGATGAACAGCTGTGATGGTGAGTTAGTGTCGGTGGTGACTGATGAGTGGCGGGAACTTAGAACAAAGTAACACGTGCGATGAATGAAAAACAAAACAAACAGCACATGATGGTGACAGTGTGACGAATGTGTTCTTGATCCGCCCCTTTTATCGAGGATGCATTAGGAAGTGACTTGTGTGGACTTAAGACAGCCAGGTATCCCAGAATGCATCTAGCATCAACCAGCAAGCGTCAATAGTGGAGGAGAAAACCTGCAGTTTTAAAAATACTACTCTTATTGTGTCACAAACTGTAGTTTTAAGCGTTTTTCAGGTGAGAATGTAGTCGTTTAAAGCTCAAATCTAAAATGTGTTCTGATGTTTTCGGAGTTGTGAGATCCAGGCGATCACCGGGCGCTCAGTGCTCATGTACCCAGCCGAGAACAGCCTTACCTCGGCTAGTCCTTCTACCGTTTGCCACTGGCTTTGATGTCAGTGGCTTTGATGTCAGTGGCTGTGTGTCTGATGTCTGTAGTGGTTAAACTTGAGATATAATTCATCTTGTGTATATCTTATGGGCAATCTTTGCTCTCATTGATCTATAATTTGCTCCTGGGCATATAGTTTTAGCTGAGGGTAAAGTGAAGTTTCACAACTTTATATATTTATATATACAATTGTAGGGTGCTGACTTTGTGCATTTGACTGAAGTGTTTGCTTGTCTTTATTTCCTTTTGTAAAAGTAAAAGCTTTTTAGACTTTATAACTATACTTTTATTATAGATTCTATTGTTCATTAAAACTGACATTTAACAAAATGAGACAAGATTGTGTTTTATTTAAATTTTATGATAGAAACATATACATACAGCTAAGAGTATATGCACATAGTGCCTGACCCACATGTTATGGTTCATGTTTTTAAAGTGAAATCAAAAAGAGGCAGGGTTGTGTTTTCTCCTTGCCAATGGTAGGGAAAGAATTAATATCAATATATTATATCTTAGATTGTTTCGCTTTCACTTTTCCTGTAAATACAAGGCTTTATATGAACTGATTAACTAACAGGCTTTTTACTTTCACTTTCCTGTTCCAGTAAATGGGAGGCTTTTTATGAAAGGGCTTACAAACAACCAATTGTAAGACCCTGACACTGGACTTCCCCCAACAGCACGCATATTATACGTCTCCTTTATCTGACACAATATCAGCAGAGGATGATTAATCAACTCCAAAAAGAGCATTACCATATTCATTTTCTACATACCAGACTTTATTTCTGTCTTACGTCAACAAAAGTATGTTTTACTAAATATCATTACTATCACTAGTATCTTTTGATACTGCTTTCCCTAAATTTCAACTAAAACCTTTTCATGTAAGTAGTAATAGGACAAAGAAAACAAAGGTTTCAGTTTAGTGTCAAATGGATTTTTTCTTTATTTTTACCGGATTGATTTCTCATAAAAAGTTCAAGAAACATGGATTCTTAAATGATAAAAATGTATATTTTATTCATAAAGTGCAGTTATTTTACGTTTGATTAACAGTTTCTGTACCTGAATACCTGAAAATCTTAAAACATTGTTTATTTCAATCGTATCTTTGTTTTTACTTGTCTTTAATAATGGTTGAAATTTATATTAGTTAGGCTAGTAGTTTTTGCTATGGTGTTTTTACAAGCTCCTTGGGTAAATGTTCTTTAGCCAATTGTTTTTGTTCATGATATTCAGCTACAATTAAATGTTTTGCAATAAGACTTGGATATCATTCACATTTATTCATTAAAATTCAAACCATACCCAACCCCATGTAGGAGAACTGTAACTTAAGAGTAAATGACTGGCAACCACAGCCGCCAGTATTTTATAGGACAATCTTTTACAGTGTAGCCTCAAAAAAAACAATTATTTAGTGTAACATTAAATCCAAACCTGCTGGAAAATCCAAAATAGACCAGCATGAATTCCCAGGCTGGTTTATGCTGGCTAGAGCTGGTCCACCAGGAACAGGCATTCATTGCGATCACTTAATAATTCAACAGTATCTAACAAAACTGAAATTTTTCCATATTTTGCAACTGTGTTCATGCTGTCTTAATGTTACGTTAAAAACGGGGTGTCTGTTTAATTAACTAACATTTCTTTTTCCTTGCAGGATTAACATTTATATGCTTTTGAAACCTAAATGTCTTCAAACCTTGGGCCTGAGTCAGTGTGTGTCTGAATCATATCTGGTTATAACAAAAGGGGAAATGAAACTTGGGGACAGCTGGACAACTATCTAAATATAATAGCCCCGTGATATTGAGTAACCAACGAAAGAATAAACACATGATTTGGGCAGATCTTGCTTTACCTAGTAACAGAAGGGTTTGACATATGAAGAACCAATCATGTTGTAGGATGTTTTGCCATGCTCCTATCCTATATAAACTCTTGCTGGTGGGATTCTCTGTGATTGATGCGAGGTCCTCCGGCCGTCATTAAAGCTTATCCTAAGGCATAGTCTGAAGTCTGTCTGGTTTTTGCTGCGCAGCGAACTTGACACTAGAGAATCTGACTTCCACACTCAAGTGATAGTGTTTAGTGGAGCACTAAAGACCTTATTAAGCTACGCTTAGACGAGTGTAAATTCACAGGAGTCTCGGACACCCGGTTTAACTTAAGTTAGGTGCGTAGAGGAAAATCTACCACACTGTCAAATGAAGGAAGGCTGTTGGATTTTCCAATGCTGACAATAAGGAAGGTAAAACAAATAACATGTTACTTCTTTATCTGAATGAATAAAGCTGTAATTAAAGTCATTAAATCGTGAGTCTGTTTTGATTTAATGGTCAGAAGCCGTCCTAGGCTACATGACAAATGAAAACCACAAACATGACATTTGTAAATAAATTAATTTTATAAATACAATTTATTAATAAGTAATATAATTTTGTCAAATAAAACCTCTTTAATTACGACACTCTTCACAAATATCATTAATTTCTGTAGATCTGGACATTTTAATAACGATCAAATGACTGAGTTCAGCTTTGATAATGAAACCAACCTGTTTGTTCCTCAGTTTCTTCATGTTTCACTCTGAATGTTTCTTCAATCTTCACTTCTTTAATCTCCTCTTTAATAAACGCCATCTTTATAATAGTGTCACGTGGATCTCAGTCGCTTCACCAGGAGTTTTTCTGTGTGTTTGGACACTCTGTCATGATTAAGATGAGAATAATTAACAGAAAGAAAAACACATCCAAACTAAATCTCTGAGTGTGTCTCAATCAGATCTAGTTCAGGAGTTCAGTGCACTGGTGAGAGAGTCAGAGTGAGAGTTAATGGACTTAAATGATCTGATTAGACTAAAAACACTCAAAACTAGCACTACAAATTAAAAAAAGAACACAAAATATATAGGCTAGTGGATTCATATTTAGACACTTATTGATTTGTAGATTATATTAAATAGATTATACTTTCATCAAAATATTTGCAGCTGGTTATTAGTAAAAAAGTTGTCATTACACACGTTTGTTGTTCTCGTTGCATTTACACTGTTTGACCAGCAGTTGTCATCAATGTTTGAGGTGATTCGAGCTCTTGAAACTCTTGAAGCTCCGTTTCTCTTATCAGTAGCTGGATTCATGTTTATGATAAACTGATTCACGATATAGGTAACTATAAAATTGCCTGAATAGTTTGCATTGATTCAAACACTTTAAATGCTTAAAACAAACCTTTCTTCAGAAATCACAGCAGATGCAGGAGCGCGGCGCAGCCTTATCATGTCATATCTCCACTCCAAAATAGAAGTCCCGTTCAAACGCTATAAAATCACAGAAGTGCATAGAAATTTACATTCAAATAATAGAACATATCATATTTAAACGCATGTTGGTCAATGATATGCTAAAAAATTATTACCAAAGAAAGAAAGAGTTTGAACCAAATCTAATATGGGAGATTCTGTTAATTATTCTCTTACGCTTGTCAGTAAGAAGTTAAAAAAAAAAAAAAAATTCCTTAAATTGGACAGAGTTAAACTAAAGCACTGACATCACAGAGTTCACCGGCATTTTAATAAAGATGTGTGAATGGTATCTTACTGGTAAAAATATGGAACAGCTTCTGTGAACAGCACATTTGTGTAATTACCGGAAACATCGTTCTGGTAATTTTACCAGGATTACTGTGTGAAAGGGTTTACATGTTCAAGGAATTTGGCTTGGTGTACTGGTGCTCAGAAATAGTAAAAAAACAAGGAATATTAAAACAATATTTATTATAAACAATATAATATATAATATAATTTTAAAGGGTTAGTTCACCCAAAAATGAAAATAATGTCATTTATTACTCACCCGTAAGACCTTCGTTCATCTTCGGAACACAAATTAAGATATTTTTGATGAAATTCGATGGCTCTGTGAGGCCTGCATAGCCAGCAATGACATTTCCTCTCTCAAGATCCATTAATGTACTAAAAACATATTTAAATCAGTTCATGTGAGTACAGTGGTTCAATATTAATATTATAAAGCGACGAGAATATTTTTGGTGCACCAAAAAAAAACAAAATAACAACTTATATAGTGATGGCCGATTTCAAAACATTGCTTCAAGAAGCTTCGGATCGTGACGAATCAGCTGTTCGGAGCGCCAAAGTCACATGATTTCAGCAGTTTGTCGGTTTGACACGCGATCCGAATCATGATTCGATACGCTGATTCATAATGCTTCCTGAAGCAGTGTTTTGAAATCGGCCATCACTATACAAGTCGTTATTTTGTTTTTTTGGCGCACAAAAATTATTCTCGTCGCTTTATAATATTAATATTGAACCACTGTACTCACATGAGCTGAATTAAATATGTTTTTAGTACATTAATGGATCTTGAGAGAGGAAATGTCGTTGCTGGCGATGCAGGCCTCACTGAGCCATCGGATTTCAACAAAAATATCTTAATTTGCGTTCTGAAGATGAACGAAGGTCTTACGGGTGTGGAACGACATGAGGGTGAGTAATGACAGAATTTTCATTTTTGGGTGAACTAACTCTTTAATATTATAAACAATATTCACCATATAGACATCTGTAAGGTAAGATATGAAAGTTAAATAGAAAGTTATGAAATAAGCATAAATATAAAGAAAGTACAAAGGTATGAATAACGAGTATAAATATAAGCAAGTTTAGGAAGAATAAAAATAGACACATTAACTACATTAGTGCAAGATGTGCAAATGTAGGTCAGTGCAAATGTAGCAGACGCAGGCCAGTAAAAGCTGTGCATGTAAACCTCACTCCCCTGATCTCCAGAGGTGCTCTAGCGACTGACACTAGAGACTGCGGTCTTTAGCCTCATTGTCAGAGTGCATACTCCCATGCCGGCGGCCCTGGGTTTGAGTCCTGCTTAGAGCGGGCGGTTCGAACAGGAGGGGTTACACTGGTGCTGTGACTCGTCGCATCGCGATGATCCGCATGACGCAGATCACTGCGTGGTTGCATGAAAGCCGTAGCTGCTGGCCAAAGCTGAACAACAGAAGACAGACGAACCACAGTGAGGAGAAGATGCTAAGTCCCTTTGTATATAAAGTCTTTGGAAGATGTGGGTGTCTCTGTTAGGTATGAATAAATTCTTTACCATAAATACTGCCTAGAAAAAGTGATTTAGGTGTCCAGAGTTTTTTCATTTTTTTATTTCAAGTTATTGATTTATTTTGGTGTTTCGCTATGCTGATCTGTTACATTTAGGCTACGTTTTCTTTCTCTAGTATTTTTCCATTCTAGTCAGTTATGCTAACTCATGTTTCTCTCTCAAGACAAGCATGTGGAAATGTAAGGACTGTGAAATAACAGTGTCAACTAGATTGCAGTTGTTGAAGCACTATATATTAGCGCATGGCCATTTTGGCCCATGTGGAGGTAGCCTAAATGCTTTTTTTCTTCAGATGTCACTGAATAACCCTCAATGTAATTGTAAAAATGAAAGACATCCTTAATGTTGTATTATGTCTCTTAAATCTCTAGATTGCTGCTACTGATTCAGACTAAAAATGGATGGTTACAGAAGCAAACTTGCCAGCATCTACCCAAAAAAAAGGAGTTGCAGAACGAAACATTTATAAACTTTGACAAGGTTTTTGATTTATGTTTATGATATGACGCTTGTGAATAATTTCCTCTTTAGTATGGTGATTTGTAATTCTGTGTCTTCTTAATTTCTTCAACAGAACAATAACATCTCAACTTGGAGAGCTTGCATTCTCAGATCACTTTCTGTGAAGACTATGAAAACCTCATGAAGGAGTATACAGTAAGTGTTCAGGCGTTCTTTTGAATGGTTACAATAAATAATACCCCCAATAAAATCACTAGACAATACAGCTGTAATCACATATGGACTACATTCACATAATATAGTCAATATGCACATGCACACAGTATACGTAACTCTTGTAGTGTAAGAACAAAAACATAAATAATAACATACAGTAGTCTTTTAACGAAGCGCTTAAACCTGAGTACCTAACTCTGTACCTTGTAATCCAGTGTCAGATTTTTCCTGGATAACTCATAGATGTAAAACATTGAAGGGTTAGTTCACCCAAAAATGAAAATTATCATGTCATGTCGTTCCAAACCCATAAGGAACCAATGAGGTTCATTCTCGTGTTACGAGGCACATTTGAGCTTCTGCATAAACCATTGAGGTTCATTCTCGTATTACGCAGCACGTTTGAGCTTCAGCAAGAACCAATGAGGTTCATTCTTGTGTTACGCAGCATGTTTGAGCTTCCATATAACCAATGAGACTTGTTCTCTCCCATCAAGCAAAAATGGTTGAGCTTCTGTTTATGTTCACTGATCAATGTTTATACATGAATAAAAGACTCAATTCAATCTGTTCATCTTACAAAGAAATCAAATCTCTTCAGAAAATATAGACTAATCCGCTTGATTCATAAAGATTAGTTTTACAATCTCTTTAAAAATAACTTTCTGAAGCAATAAAGTGGAAGGTATATTATTATATTTTCTGGTGCCATTTCAAATTGCTGAGCCAGTTAAACTTTAAAACATTTTCCATACACAAAAAAAGAAATAGGGCCTCAAATCTGCATGACTTTTCATATGTATCTGTAAGCGTGATGGCAGATAAGTTCTTGTCACACTGAGGAACATTGAAATTTATTTCCAGAATGAGTTGGCAAATGACGTTTCAGATCTCTTTGATATATGTGAAACACTTTTCACACTGAAGACATATAATTTCACACTGAAGAGAGCACTTTTACGTGTCTTGTGTGTTTCCTTTAAATCTGAAATTCTTTCCACACTGAGAGCAAGTGAGAGTCTTCTCTCCAATGTGAACCTCAAGGTTTGTTTTGTTCAAGCAAATCTTTTCACAGTGATGCCACATGAAAGGCTTCTCTCTGGTGTGTCTTAAGATGTTTTCTGTCCTTTCTCTGTGATGACATATAAAACAGTTCTCTCTTCAGTAGATCCAATTAAGGTTTACTTTAAATCTGAAACTCTTTCCACACTGATCACGTGTTGGGGGCCGTTCACACGTAGCGTCTTTTGCTCGCTCATGTTCATTATTTGAAATGTAGGCATGCGGCAAGTGCGCTCATAATAGAAGCGACACAGCTGCGACGAGCATGCGGCATGTGAAAACACCCCTAAGGCTTCTCTCCAGTGTGAACTCTCATGTGGACTTTAAGGTGAAACTTTGGGCATTTGAATGGCTTCTCTCCAGTGTGGACTTTCAGATTTCCGTGTTGACTGAAACTCTTTCCTCACTGAGGGCAGGTGAAAGTTCTAGTTCCTGTCTTCTGAGCTCTTTTTTGGAAAGCCTTTTTAGTCTGTGAGCAACTAGAATATTTTTCTTCAGTTATGAAATCATGATGCTTTTCATAGAGCATGTGAATGTGCAAATGACAACAAAATATTAACTGAATATTCATGTATACCCTTACGAAAAAGATGTTCATTCAAGTGTGCTATTAGTATACTTCTTTTAAACTAAAAGATAAGAACGTATACTTTGTCTACTTTTTATGTACTTCTCAAAAATTTACTTTATGTACATCTCAGAAATATACTTAAAATTGCACTCAAGTATACTTGACTTATACTGACAGAAAAGTCTAAGTATATTTGGCCTATACTTGTACTCAGTCTTTTGAATGAGATATACGTAAAAAATATAATTAAGTATTCCAAGTATACTTGGCTTGTAGTTGTGTTTAATCATTTGATTGAGTAGCCTATTTAAATATACTTTTTTGTTTACATATATTTACATAAAGTCTTATAAACTTACATTGTTTGAAAATATTGATTTATAAATATATAAATGTTCCTAATTCTGTGTGTAATTTTTGTGTAGGCTAGTCCACTTGTAGTATACATAGGAATTTACTTCAAATCTACTTAACTCTTTCCCCGCCACTGATTGATTTTTCCAGCTATCCCTGTTTTAACTGTTATATGGTAGGGGGCGCTGTTACGCATCTTCTGAAAGAGTACAGAATCTCCGGATCAAAACACAGAAGAAGAAGCAGCAGAAACGAGTGATAGAAAATTGCTCACGCAAATGTAAAATAACGCAATCATCAAACATTAAACAGCATATAAATCAAAACTGCCTAAAGTTACCGAATGAAATGATGAACCCATGAAGAGGAAATGACTGTGAAGCTTTGGAGGGTGTTGATGGATCTACTCGATCTACTCCATCTGTGTTTTGAAATCTGCATCATCGTTCTGAATCTGATCCAGGGGTAGTCTTTGACAAAAATGCAATTTTCTCAACTTTTTGTTTAAAATGTTGCCTTTCTTTATGAAACTTACCCACATTCAAGTGTTGATTAAAAAAAAAGTATGCATGAAGCTATAATAAAATGTTTATTTAATTAGAGAACACTTAAAGGTATATTTCAAGTATAAAAAATTAATACCTAAATTGGAACATAGTAGTATACTGAAAGTGCAAAAATAACAAACTATAAGTATGATATGTTCACTTAAAGAAAGTAGTTTACTGAGAGTATACTTCAAAGTGTACTTTCATAAACTAAAAATTATACTACTAGTATTAAAATAGAAAACTACTATACTTAAGTTCATCTGTAATACAGATGCAGTACAAATAAGAAACGTAGTTGTAAACTAGTGCACTTAAAGTTTACTACTTTTACACTTATGGTACACTTAAACGTATACTTTTATATGCTAAAAGTGGGCCTATTTAGTCCCAAGCAGTATTGAAATAGTACACTTACAAGTTTACTACTAGTACTGTTACGACCGTTAGGGGTCAGCCGTAACAGAAAGGAAGCGAGTCTCAATACCAGAGAGATATCAAATAATACAAATTTTATTTACAATGAAAAATAAGGGTTTAACGTCAGGGGCAGACCCGGCCAAAACAACAAACAAAACAATCTTCTTTTAGAAACTAAATTACCTCAACGAAAATAAAGAAAACAAAATACAACTTAACTTACCTACCTCCCTTAACCATAAACAAAGTGAAATTAAGATACAAATAAATTGGCATCAAACCCCGTACCTCCCTTAAAGTGAAATAATATTTACAAGAGTTTTTACAACAGTATTTACAGAGTTTTGGGCAAACAAATCAGATTCGGAATTCAAGTCGTAGTCAAACAGGCAAATATCAAAATAAACCGGGGAATCAGAAATAACAATAAACAAACACTCACAATCTCTCTGGCACGACACTCTCAAACAAACGTTGACGAAACGAACAATAGCAAAAGTCAATGAAAGTGAAGAATGATGGCGTAAGCACAAAGTCCACGAGGCAGAGGCTGAGTGTTTGGGGCGGTCCTTATGTATAGGTCAGGTGCTTGGCTGGACCAAACGGTTAATGGAGACAACGCCCAGCTGGAACACAAACACGTCTATACACACAGACACAGAGAGTATACACACAATGACAGATGATACAGACAAAATATCTCATGCTGCGTCCCAATTCGCATACTTCTACTACGCCCTAAAAGTATGTACTCTTTTTGTGAACAAAAAGTACATACTTTTGAGTGTGTAGCAAAATAGTAGACAAGCTTTGGGACATACTATCACGTTATACAATTGCGTCTTTGCTCTCTGTCCCACCCTGTCACCGTAAACTGGCCTGTCAATCATCTTACATCATTTAGCTAATTTCCTACCGTATCGGAGAGAAATGCAGTAGCACGTTGATCTGCAGTCGCGGGTCTTTCATGTGGAGAACTCTCCTCATATTAATGCATAATGATGCATTTAAAAGTTAATGGCCAATCGGATCTTTATAAAAGTCTACATTGGTATTGCAGATGAAATATAACACGGATAACATTAAATAAATATTTTCTATCAGGTTGAACTGATTATTAGTCACTCAAACCTCTCATCGTCGGTCGCGCATATCTGCCATGTTTTGTAGTTTTTTTTTTTAACACTTTTTACTCATGTTTGTAGTTCTGAACTGAATCCTCATCCAAAGCGCAATGGGTTGTGGGCAATATTAGCCTTTATAGTGTGCACAGATCCACACTTCGAAAATCTACCGGAAATAGTAGACCATCTGGGGACTTTTGGCATACTCTTTTCAACATACTATGCTTTGGGACACACTTATTTTAATCTCACATACTATTTAGGATGGATAGTATGGACATTGGGATGCAGGGTCAGGGTCTTAACAGTACACATTGATATTAGTATACTTACTACATGAAGTATACTTAAAAATATACTTGAACATTACTTAAGTATACTTCATAAAATGAACTTGAAGAATACTTCTTTTTCATAAGGGTAATAACAATGAGGGGGGGGGGAAAAGTGGGAAAATGATGTGTCCATGACTGATGTTCTCATCCTCCACAACATTTATTAAGGACTGTTTACACACACAAAGAATTTTAAATAAAGTTTGATTTTGAGAGAAGCAGCACATGTGCCAATACCTTCAAGATGGCTACCAGGTAAGATCTCTACATTTGCCCAGTTAAATATTCTCTTGTCAGAATGTATACACGACAGTATTGATTCTCATTAACGTTAAAGATTTCCATATTTAGAAAATTGTTAGATTTACAAATATGTACTTCAATAATGTCTAATTATATCAATTGAGTAAAAAATTAGCGAAGCCACCATGGCTTCTCTATTTTTAGCAAAACCTCCGCAACACCATTCTCATATACCGCTACCATTTAAGTATGTCCACACACAAAGCCATTCAGTCCATTGGATGTGTAATCACACACAAGCAGCAAGTCATTCATTACTGTAGGATGCATATACACACTGTGCCTTTTAATCACTACTTCAGCGCAAGTATTTCGCATATTTTTATGTTTCATTCTTATATAATGTGTATTCACTGTGGCATGTAGGTTGCATAAGTAAAGTAATCCACAAAAATTATCAGATACAATCAGTAATTTGAAAACTTTCTGAGTCGTAATTTCCCAAACAGAGTGATTCAGCGCTACTGCGTTCTCTCTCGCTTCACATCATGTCTGAACAAGTGAGCTGTATGCTTCGATACAAGACTTGTCACTTGCTCTATCGGGCCAGTGTTACGTCGTTACTAAAGTCAATTTAAACATTCAAGAAAATTTTAAACCATTCAGTGTGACTATTGACTGCAAAATTCATTTTAGGCTATGTTTACATGAGAGTGTTTTCAATGGTTTGCTGTCCATTTACACAACAACAGTGTTTTGAGGGACTAAAATACCAAGCTTTTGAAAACAGGTTTCAAGATTTTGCAAGGTTTTTAAAACGATGCCTTTACTGTCTCTGTGTAAACAACAAAAACATGTACATGTGTATTACATTCACGCATGTGTATTATGTGTTCACGGGGTGTTTCTTGACAAAGTGACATCGCCAACTACTGGCCTGGCATGCATAATGCAGCCTTTTAGTCATTTTCGCAGATCTGTGTGAACAGGGATCGTTTTGACAAAGTCATCGTCTGTATTTAGTACATCGTCGTGTAAACATACACGATTCTTGGCGGAACCATGGGTAAGATACAATAATTAAAAACAACATTAAATAAAAAAAATGTAAATATCTGTTTAATTGCTGTTTTATATAAATTACTAGCGTGCACTCTGTCATCTTTTATGCCGCAAAAGAGACCATTTCTGAAGACTAAAAGTGTGTTTAATGTTATTTTCAGTATTATTTTTTATTAATATTCATAATCATTTGTATTATTATTATTATTCAGTCAGAGTGTGAGGGTTACATGGAGAAACACAGAGAAGAGATGATCTACACACAGGAATGTGTAGCATAAGGTTTCTTTGGTTAGATTATAAATCATAGCCAGCTGGCATAAAGACAAAATCTCTTCAGCTTCTCTTCTGTGTCTGACATAAAATAAAATCGAAGGGATCCCTTGGCAAAATAACTGGTGTTTGCTATATGACAACCACAATGGGGAGAAAGCTTAATTTTCAAGTCTACAATTTGGCGTCACAAACAGGATCTGCATTCAGGCATTGTCTCAATCATTTCAGGTAAGACTCTTGTTTCTTAAATAGTACTGTCTGCCTGATAATAAATAGTGATAAGAGACATTGACTGAACAGCTGAAAACTTTAGAAAAAAGACCATTTAGTCAAATATTGGGAGAATAAGCTATAAGACGATTAAGATAGAAAATTTAGCTTGCAGGGATGAGATTGCAAGTAAAAAAAAAAAAAAAAAAAAGCGTTAAGCACTTTTTGTTTTTTAAACACCTTAATCAGCCATTTTCTGCATGAAATACCAGAAACTGTGAAGAGTGATGCATGGAATATATATTTACCATATTTGGGGAAATTGTAAGGGCGATAAGTGCTATTCTGTAGTTCTGTAAATAAAACAACTGTGCCTCCAATAGTCTCATTCAGTAAATAAAATTCCACTCAAACTTCTACAAATCATTACAGAGAAATGTTATGGTCCATGAACTTGAACCTGAACCCACAAGTGGCCTGAAACAGTGTAACTTCAATCTCTCAGAACATCAGCATCTCTCTATGTAGAGATTTAAAGGGCACCTATTATTCAAAATCCACTTTTACAAGGTGTTTGGATATAAATGTGTTTTGGCAGTATGTGAACGCAGTCACCCTACAATGATAAAAATCCACCCACAACAATGACTCGTAAGCAATCCCGGTGTTCTGTTATTGCAAGTAGGGCAAGTGCTGGCGATGTTTTGTCTTATATATGTAATTTTGTCATTAAAAAAATCTGCAAACTCGTTGGACTTTGCACTTGCGAGAAGTTCTTATTGTATTTGAGCTGAGAGGTTAAGTAGCCTATCGATAGTGAAGAATAAGTATCTAGGGTTGTCTTTGTTGCGGTCGATTAAACTTGAAAAATAATATTTTCATGCAGCCCTCATTGCATTATTTAACATTTTCAGATGAGTCTTATAGGTATCATGATGAACTGTAAGCTTTGTGTGCTTCAATAGCCTTTCTGCTCTCCTGGAGTCTCTTCTTAATTTTACGATGGATGTACTATTTCTACATGGGGCATTAATTGTCCCAGAAACAGTCTTTGCTTTTAAAGGAGCAACAGAATTGATACACTCAGAGAGCCTGAGACTAAAAGCAGTGAGATAGCGCTTATTGACAATTCTCCTATCACTCAACTGTTTTGCGGAGTCTTAACACCTTTAACCTTATTTTTTATTTCTCTCAGGTTAGGTAAAGTAAGTCGAGTCTGGCCTAAATTCTAAGCATTTTAAATGACTTAAAATTCGGTCAGAAGACTTTTCTGTGGTATGTTCTTGTTCAAAGTCTTTAAAAACACTACAAATCAAGCCTCGGTAGGCAGTTTTTGTAATCAATTAAATTACTTTTAATTGGTTATTTTTCTTTTTATAATAAACAAAATTATAAAGGCAAATAATACTATAATCACGCTTTGAGTCAAAGGTGTCTTCACCTCTGGCCTTCTAGGCGCCGATATCACGGTTTGTTGTTGAAGGAAGCAGCGAGGACACAATTGCAGGAAATAAGGGCTTTATTTAGAAATAAAAATAAAACAAAACACAAACAAAACAATCCCAATGGGGAAAACATAACTTTACATGATTTAACTCAGACTTGACTTGGGAAATAACACAAGGAAACAAACAACATCTGATGTATGACAAGCGAAGAAAGACAACAATCCAGCACAGGACAGAAAACACAAGCAGAATAAATAGGGAGCAAACAAGGCAGGTAATCAGGGAGGGGCAAATGAAACAATCAGGTAACAAGATGGGCGGGGTCAATACAATGGACAGGAGAGCACATGGCAAAAGGAAACACATGACAAGCCATGTGCTCACACCAAACATGACAAACACGAGCATGACATGAAAGCACGTGGCAAGAAACAAACACAAAGACAATACAGGAGTGACAGAGCTGTCACAAAACCCAGAAATTACCCTAGACAGAAGTGACAGAACTCTGACAGTCAGGGTTTAATGACATATCAGTATCCAATAATGCAATCAGCTCATCTGTCTTTTAGGCTATGTTCACACTGCAGGTAAATGTGGCCCAAATCTGATTTTTTTTTTTACCCCACATGTGACTCATATCTGTTCTCCCCATGACAGTCTGAACAGTACAAAGCACATGGAACCTGATCTTCTCAATTCTGATTTGTGCCACTTCCATATGTGGTACTAAATCCGATACATGTCAGATGTTTTGCAACCACAGTGTGAACAGGCATATCGGAATTCATGCAATTTTTACGTCACTTGAGATCAACATTCTGCGCTCATGGGAGCCTATTCAAAGATTTACATAACCAATGTTTTCAAGACAGTTGTGAAAGGTAGTCAGTAGAAGGGCAGTGATGTGTCAGAACTCGTAAGTATTACAGAGACAGCTCCATAATACGAGCAAAACATGAGGGCTCGTTTCATAATAGTTTCAAAACTCTGCTCTCTTTTGTCACTTCATTGTCTTTATTTTTCATATAGTCTGTGCATAACTTCGCTGGCTTCTGCTGCAGATCACAATAGAAATAAACGTGTAACATGTTCATTATTTGAAATGTAGGCATGCGGCAAGTGCGCTCATAATAGAAGCGACACAGCTGCGACGAGCATGCGGCATGTGAAAAGACCCCTAAGGCTTCTCTCCAGTGTGAACTCTCATGTGGACTTTAAGGTGAAACTTTGGGCATTTGAATGGCTTCTCTCCAGTGTGGACTTTCAGATTTGCGTGTTGACTGAAACTCTTTCCTCACTGAGGGCAGGTGAAAGTTCTAGTTCCTGTCTTCTGAGCTCTTTTTTGGAAAGCCTTTTTAGTCTGTGAGCAACTAGAATATTTTTCTTCAGTTATGAAATCATGATGCTTTTCATAGAGCATGTGAATGTGCAAATGACAACAAAATATTAACTGAATATTCATGTATACCCTTACGAAAAAGATGTTCATTCAAGTGTGCTATTAGTATACTTCTTTTAAACTAAAAGATAAGAACGTATACTTTGTCTACTTTTTATGTACTTCTCAAAAATTTACTTTATGTACATCTCAGAAATATACTTAAAATTGCACTCAAGTATACTTGACTTATACTGACAGAAAAGTCTAAGTATATTTGGCCTATACTTGTACTCAGTCTTTTGAATGAGATATACGTAAAAAATATAATTAAGTATTCCAAGTATACTTGGCTTGTAGTTGTGTTTAATCATTTGATTGAGTAGCCTATTTAAATATACTTTTTTGTTTACATATATTTACATAAAGTCTTATAAACTTACATTGTTTGAAAATATTGATTTATAAATATATAAATGTTCCTAATTCTGTGTGTAATTTTTGTGTAGGCTAGTCCACTTGTAGTATACATAGGAATTTACTTCAAATCTACTTAACTCTTTCCCCGCCACTGATTGATTTTTCCAGCTATCCCTGTTTTAACTGTTATATGGTAGGGGGCGCTGTTACGCATCTTCTGAAAGAGTACAGAATCTCCGGATCAAAACACAGAAGAAGAAGCAGCAGAAACGAGTGATAGAAAATTGCTCACGCAAATGTAAAATAACGCAATCATCAAACATTAAACAGCATATAAATCAAAACTGCCTAAAGTTACCGAATGAAATGATGAACCCATGAAGAGGAAATGACTGTGAAGCTTTGGAGGGTGTTGATGGATCTACTCGATCTACTCCATCTGTGTTTTGAAATCTGCATCATCGTTCTGAATCTGATCCAGGGGTAGTCTTTGACAAAAATGCAATTTTCTCAACTTTTTGTTTAAAATGTTGCCTTTCTTTATGAAACTTACCCACATTCAAGTGTTGATTAAAAAAAAAAGTATGCATGAAGCTATAATAAAATGTTTATTTAATTAGAGAACACTTAAAGGTATATTTCAAGTATAAAAAATTAATACCTAAATTGGAACATAGTAGTATACTGAAAGTGCAAAAATAACATAAATAAACTATAAGTATGATATGTTCACTTTACTGAGAGTATACTTCAAAGTGTACTTTCATAAACTAAAAATTGTACTACTAGTATTAAAATAGAAAACTACTACTATACTTAAGTTCACTTGTAATAAAGTTTACTACTTTTACACTTATGGTACACTTAAACGTATAAGCGTATTTTATATGCTAAAAGTGGGCCTATTTAGTCCCAAGCAATATTGAAATAGTACACTTACAAGTTTACTACTAGTACTGTTACAACCGTTAGGGGTCAGCCGTAACAGAAAGGAAGCGAGTCTCAATACCAGAGAGATATCAAATAATACAAATTTTATTTACAATGAAAAATAAGGGTTTAACGTCAGGGGCAGACCCGGCCAAAACAACAAACAAAACAATCTTCTTTTAGAAACTAAATTACCTCAACGAAAATAAAGAAAACAAAATACAACTTAACTTACCTACCTCCCTTAACCATAAACAAAGTGAAATTAAGATACAAATAAATTGGCATCAAACCCCGTACCTCCCTTAAAGTGAAATAATATTTACAAGAGTTTTTACAACAGTATTTACAGAGTTTTGGGCAAACAAATCAGATTCGGAATTCAAGTCGTAGTCAAACAGGCAAATATCAAAATAAACCGGGGAATCAGAAATAACAATAAACAAACACTCACAATCTCTCTGGCACGACACTCTCAAACAAACGTTGACGAAACGAACAATAGCAAAAGTCAATGAAAGTGAAGAATGATGGCGTAAGCACAAAGTCCACGAGGCAGAGGCTGAGTGTTTGGGGCGGTCCTTATGTATAGGTCAGGTGCTTGGCTGGACCAAACGGTTAATGGAGACAACGCCCAGCTGGAACACAAACACGTCTATACACACAGACACAGAGAGAGAGAGTATACACACAATGACAGATGATACAGACAAAATATCTCATGCTGCGTCCCAATTCGCATACTTCTACTACGCCCTAAAAGTATGTACTCTTTTTGTGAACAAAAAGTACATACTTTTGAGTGTGTAGCAAAATAGTAGACAAGCTTTGGGACATACTATCACGTTATACAATTGCGTCTTTGCTCTCTGTCCCACCCTGTCACCGTAAACTGGCCTGTCAATCATCTTACATCATTTAGCTAATTTCCTACCGTATCGGAGAGAAATGCAGTAGCACGTTGATCTGCAGTCGCGGGTCTTTCATGTGGAGAACTCTCCTCATATTAATGCATAATGATGCATTTAAAAGTTAATGGCCAATCGGATCTTTATAAAAGTCTACATTGGTATTGCAGATGAAATATAACACGGATAACATTAAATAAATATTTTCTATCAGGTTGAACTGATTATTAGTCACTCAAACCTCTCATCGTCGGTCGCGCATATCTGCCATGTTTTGTAGTTTTTTTTTTAACACTTTTTACTCATGTTTGTAGTTCTGAACTGAATCCTCATCCAAAGCGCAATGGGTTGTGGGCAATATTAGCCTTTATAGTGTGCACAGATCCACACTTCGAAAATCTACCGGAAATAGTAGACCATCTGGGGACTTTTGGCATACTCTTTTCAACATACTATGCTTTGGGACACACTTATTTTAATCTCACATACTATTTAGGATGGATAGTATGGACATTGGGATGCAGGGTCAGGGTCTTAACAGTACACATTGATATTAGTATACTTACTACATGAAGTATACTTAAAAATATACTTGAACATTACTTAAGTATACTTCATAAAATGAACTTGAAGAATACTTCTTTTTCATAAGGGTAATAACAATGAGGGGGGGGGGGAAAGTGGGAAAATGATGTGTCCATGACTGATGTTCTCATCCTCCACAACATTTATTAAGGACTGTTTACACACACAAAGAATTTTAAATAAAGTTTGATTTTGAGAGAAGCAGCACATGTGCCAATACCTTCAAGATGGCTACCAGGTAAGATCTCTACATTTGCCCAGTTAAATATTCTCTTGTCAGAATGTATACACGACAGTATTGATTCTCATTAACGTTAAAGATTTCCATATTTAGAAAATTGTTAGATTTACAAATATGTACTTCAATAATGTCTAATTATATCAATTGAGTAAAAAATTAGCGAAGCCACCATGGCTTCTCTATTTTTAGCAAAACCTCCGCAACACCATTCTCATATACCGCTACCATTTAAGTATGTCCACACACAAAGCCATTCAGTCCATTGGATGTGTAATCACACACAAGCAGCAAGTCATTCATTACTGTAGGATGCATATACACACTGTGCCTTTTAATCACTACTTCAGCGCAAGTATTTCGCATATTTTTATGTTTCATTCTTATATAATGTGTATTCACTGTGGCATGTAGGTTGCATAAGTAAAGTAATCCACAAAAATTATCAGATACAATCAGTAATTTGAAAACTTTCTGAGTCGTAATTTCCCAAACAGAGTGATTCAGCGCTACTGCGTTCTCTCTCGCTTCACATCATGTCTGAACAAGTGAGCTGTATGCTTCGATACAAGACTTGTCACTTGCTCTATCGGGCCAGTGTTACGTCGTTACTAAAGTCAATTTAAACATTCAAGAAAATTTTAAACCATTCAGTGTGACTATTGACTGCAAAATTCATTTTAGGCTATGTTTACATGAGAGTGTTTTCAATGGTTTGCTGTCCATTTACACAACAACAGTGTTTTGAGGGACTAAAATACCAAGCTTTTGAAAACAGGTTTCAAGATTTTGCAAGGTTTTTAAAACGATGCCTTTACTGTCTCTGTGTAAACAACAAAAACATGTACATGTGTATTACATTCACGCATGTGTATTATGTGTTCACGGGGTGTTTCTTGACAAAGTGACATCGCCAACTACTGGCCTGGCATGCATAATGCAGCCTTTTAGTCATTTTCGCAGATCTGTGTGAACAGGGATCGTTTTGACAAAGTCATCGTCTGTATTTAGTACATCGTCGTGTAAACATACACGATTCTTGGCGGAACCATGGGTAAGATACAATAATTAAAAACAACATTAAATAAAAAAAATGTAAATATCTGTTTAATTGCTGTTTTATATAAATTACTAGCGTGCACTCTGTCATCTTTTATGCCGCAAAAGAGACCATTTCTGAAGACTAAAAGTGTGTTTAATGTTATTTTCAGTATTATTTTTTATTAATATTCATAATCATTTGTATTATTATTATTCAGTCAGAGTGTGAGGGTTACATGGAGAAACACAGAGAAGAGATGATCTACACACAGGAATGTGTAGCATAAGGTTTCTTTGGTTAGATTATAAATCATAGCCAGCTGGCATAAAGACAAAATCTCTTCAGCTTCTCTTCTGTGTCTGACATAAAATAAAATCGAAGGGATCCCTTGGCAAAATAACTGGTGTTTGCTATATGACAACCACAATGGGGAGAAAGCTTAATTTTCAAGTCTACAATTTGGCGTCACAAACAGGATCTGCATTCAGGCATTGTCTCAATCATTTCAGGTAAGACTCTTGTTTCTTAAATAGTACTGTCTGCCTGATAATAAATAGTGATAAGAGACATTGACTGAACAGCTGAAAACTTTAGAAAAAAGACCATTTAGTCAAATATTGGGAGAATAAGCTATAAGACGATTAAGATAGAAAATTTAGCTTGCAGGGATGAGATTGCAAGTAAAAAAAAAATAAAAAAAAGCGTTAAGCACTTTTTGTTTTTTAAACACCTTAATCAGCCATTTTCTGCATGAAATACCAGAAACTGTGAAGAGTGATGCATGGAATATATATTTACCATATTTGGGGAAATTGTAAGGGCGATAAGTGCTATTCTGTAGTTCTGTAAATAAAACAACTGTGCCTCCAATAGTCTCATTCAGTAAATAAAATTCCACTCAAACTTCTACAAATCATTACAGAGAAATGTTATGGTCCATGAACTTGAACCTGAACCCACAAGTGGCCTGAAACAGTGTAACTTCAATCTCTCAGAACATCAGCATCTCTCTATGTAGAGATTTAAAGGGCACCTATTATTCAAAATCCACTTTTACAAGGTGTTTGGATATAAATGTGTTTTGGCAGTATGTGAACGCAGTCACCCTACAATGATAAAAATCCACCCACAGCAATGACTCGTAAGCAATCCCGGTGTTCTGTTATTGCAAGTAGGGCAAGTGCTGGCGATGTTTTGTCTTATATATGTAATTTTGTCATTAAAAAAATCTGCAAACTCGTTGGACTTTGCACTTGCGAGAAGTTCTTATTGTATTTGAGCTGAGAGGTTAAGTAGCCTATCGATAGTGAAGAATAAGTATCTAGGGTTGTCTTTGTTGCGGTCGATTAAACTTGAAAAATAATATTTTCATGCAGCCCTCATTGCATTATTTAACATTTTCAGATGAGTCTTATAGGTATCATGATGAACTGTAAGCTTTGTGTGCTTCAATAGCCTTTCTGCTCTCCTGGAGTCTCTTCTTAATTTTACGATGGATGTACTATTTCTACATGGGGCATTAATTGTCCCAGAAACAGTCTTTGCTTTTAAAGGAGCAACAGAATTGATACACTCAGAGAGCCTGAGACTAAAAGCAGTGAGATAGCGCTTATTGACAATTCTCCTATCACTCAACTGTTTTGCGGAGTCTTAACACCTTTAACCTTATTTTTTATTTCTCTCAGGTTAGGTAAAGTAAGTTGAGTCTGGCCTAAATTCTAAGCATTTTAAATGACTTAAAATTCGGTCAGAAGACTTTTCTGTGGTATGTTCTTGTTCAAAGTCTTTAAAAACACTACAAATCAAGCCTCGGTAGGCAGTTTTTGTAATCAATTAAATTACTTTTAATTGGTTATTTTTCTTTTTATAATAAACAAAATTATAAAGGCAAATAATACTATAATCACGCTTTGAGTCAAAGGTGTCTTCACCTCTGGCCTTCTAGGCGCCGATATCACGGTTTGTTGTTGAAGGAAGCAGCGAGGACACAATTGCAGGAAATAAGGGCTTTATTTAGAAATAAAAATAAAACAAAACACAAACAAAACAATCCCAATGGGGAAAACATAACTTTACATGATTTAACTCAGACTTGACTTGGGAAATAACACAAGGAAACAAACAACATCTGATGTATGACAAGCGAAGAAAGACAACAATCCAGCACAGGACAGAAAACACAAGCAGAATAAATAGGGAGCAAACAAGGCAGGTAATGAGGGAGGGGCAAATGAAACAATCAGGTAACAAGATGGGCGGGGTCAAGACAATGGACAGGAGAGCACATGGCAAAAGGAAACACATGACAAGCCATGTGCTCACACCAAACATGACAAACACGAGCATGACATGAAAGCACGTGGCAAGAAACAAACACAAAGACAATACAGGAGTGACAGAGCTGTCACAAAACCCAGAAATTACCCTAGACAGAAGTGACAGAACTCTGACAGTCAGGGTTTAATGACATATCAGTATCCAATAATGCAATCAGCTCATCTGTCTTTTAGGCTATGTTCACACTGCAGGTAAATGTGGCCCAAATCTGATTTTTTTTTACCCCACATGTGACTCATATCTGTTCTCCCCATGACAGTCTGAACAGTACAAAGCACATGGAACCTGATCTTCTCAATTCTGATTTGTGCCACTTCCATATGTGGTACTAAATCCGATACATGTCAGATGTTTTGCAACCACAGTGTGAACAGGCATATCGGAATTCATGCAATTTTTACGTCACTTGAGATCAACATTCTGCGCTCATGGGAGCCTATTCAAAGATTTTACATAACCAACGTTTTCAAGACAGTTGTGAAAGGTAGTCAGTAGAAGGGCAGTGATGTGTCAGAACTCGTAAGTATTACAGAGACAGCTCCATAATACGAGCAAAACATGAGGGCTCGTTTCATAATAGTTTCAAAACTCTGCTCTCTTTTGTCACTTCATTGTCTTTATTTTTCATATAGTCTGTGCATAACTTCGCTGGCTTCTGCTGCAGATCACAATAGAAATAAACGTGTAATCACTTACTTTAATGCCCTCCATGTTGACTTCTGTATGACAGCGCACTAATGCGATATTTAACCACCAGAACGTGATTTTTACCGGGATACTCCACGAAACACAATTGGGCTAGTTTTAGACTAGTTTTGAGAAGCAATTGTGTGGATTTTGTGGTAAAAACCTGGCAACCCTGTTTGTATCATTCTTTTGCGCATGTAGATCAGTTCAGAACCATGATCTGTTCACACTGGAAATCTGATATTGGCCACTTTTAAAACAGCTATACAAAAATCGGAATTGAGCATTAAGGCTTGCAGTGTGAACGTAGCCTTATACTCCTGTTGTTTCCTGCCGAAGTTCTAATCTTCTTGATTGACGCAAGATGTAACTTTCCCAAAGTTTCCAAGATCCTTCTCGAGGCCTCGCAGGTGCAAGCTGTCCGCCTTTCCCTTTCAGTCAGTCACGTTCGACATTACGTCGACGTCACTGTAGTGATTTTTACTCCATTCACCGGTGACGTAGTGATTTTTGCTCACGTGTCACTTAAGGTGTGGTTATGAGTGTATCAGATGACCCCTCCCCCTTTTGTAATACGGGGCACCAGTTAAGAATACTATCTTAACAATTTAAGAACACTGTTCAATAAAAAATTCAGAATTAATATAAACTGGAGGGAGTCGGTCAACTGATTTATCTGAAGGATTTGTGAGAGTCTGGTCAACTAGTAGAGTCTTTTGATCATCAACACAAGGAAGACACAGTTATAATAAAATCAATGAAATTTATTAACAATAGACATGGCAAGAGTAAATACCACAACGATTAATGATGAAATAATGAATATGCACTTCTAAAAGATAGTAAAATAATAATCAAAGGAAAATACTGAATTAAATCAAAGAAACAAATAAATGAAGTGAACACAGAATGGATAAATGCAATGCTGTTGAACTGAATGTAGAACGGAAGAGAACTGTATGGGAATGCTTCTTATGAAGCCACCTAATGGCTCTGGTAAAATGGTGATAAATAATTGCTTATTTATCATTCAACAAATAATATCCCTATTATTTGTAACAAGCTGACCTCAAGTAACTGTTATCTAAACAGGTTAGAAAAACATATGCTGCATGTATAAACTAATGCCAAGGTCTCTAGAAAGAGGTTTGGTAAGTTTATATTTACGTTCCACACAGTCGGGTGATCAATCCGGTAGCAGAGACGTCTTCCACTGATGATGCGGGCTGCGTGCAGTGGGAGGGCGCGGAGTTGCGATCCAGTAGTCGTGCCACGCTGGGCTGGAGGATGCTGAACTTCGGTTGCGCCAAGAGGGTCCTTTAGGATGGACTGGGCAGCTGGGTCAGATGAATCTTCACAGGTTCCTTTGCAGGCTGGCTGCATCGCTGAGGAGCCGTGTGGTACAGGCAATGTCTGCCGATGCAGAGGTCCTTTACGGACTGGGCTGCGCTGCTGTAGGAGCCGTAAGGGTCAGATGAAGTCCCTCAATGCTGGGGCCCTTTTTGCAGCTAGAGTGCAGCTGAAAGCAATGTAAAAGGTTTTGCTCGCGAAAGCTTCACCTTAACCGTCTTGTAGTCTCTTTCCTCGTCAGGTCAGAAACTCAGGACGTGGGGTGTCTGTTAATGTCTCCTTCCCCGTCGAGCTGGAAACGCAGAACAAGGGTGTGTCTACCCGGGGGACATATTTATCCCTTTCTAATGAGGAGGAGATTGAAATGTGGCGCCTTGCCGATCCTGGAGTGTGATTGGCCACTGTTATCTGAAGCAACCCCGGTGTTGCCCACCCTAGTGTGGAACTCATTTGCATAGCATGAAGTACAGTGTTAAAATAGTGTCTTTAACATTTTACCCATGCATTATTTCTTTACCAAACCTCTTTCAAATTATTAAAGGCATCGTAGGGAACAGATAGACACCAAACATGATATGAAATGGTTAAGTCATTGTCCATGCATTTGTTTATCTGTTAACAGGGCTGTCCCATGACCTGTTGTTTTAACAGTCAGTAACCATTAACATAAACTGTGCTTTGCATGAAGATGGAGTGGATATGATGCAGTTTAAATCAAATTAAGGCCTCCAAACATAGGTATGAATGGATTTAGATAGATCTCTGTGGCCTCTCTTTATTTCAGTCACTGCTGCTCCATCCAGGGGGTCCTGAAGGAATTTTTATGGCAGTCCTTGCCTAAACCTTAGGAATGAGTTTGGTGGTTAGAGTCAATGTGTCGTCCAATGAGAAGTCCTCTCCTTGGTTTTGGTGGGTGCAGAAGGTTCCCCTTCCTGCTCTGAAAGTGGTGTCTGGCAGTTGTCCTAACATCTTATCTGATGTTGCTGAACATTTGTTTATGTTCATTCACCAAAGATCCAATCACAGTGTGGCACATCTTCTTACACACCAGCAGTTACAGAGGGGCCCTGTCGTAAACTGGTCCCTGGAATGCCATCTTAACTGTTGTTCACAACATCACCAACATATTGTGATGTACCCAATACGTCGGTGACTTCGACGTAATGCCTCCATACATAACCGAGATGTTTCATGTCCTTGATGGCTGAATTCCTTTTAAGGTTCTAGGAGTAGAATCACAGTCTTTTGTGTCCTTAAGCACACACACACACACACACTTCTGCTCCTCCTTCTCATGGGTAGGCACACACACATATACATAACTAACAATTACTGTACATCTCTGCCAATACAGTATAAGGCAGTGGTCTCCAAACTCAGTCCTGGAGGGCCACTGTCCTGCAGAGTTTAGCTCCAACTTGCCTCAACAGACCTGCCTGGAAGTAGTCTAGTATGCCTAATTAGATGTTGATTAGCTGGTTCAGGTGTGTTTAATTGGAGTTGGAGCTAAACTCTGCAGGACAGTGGCCCTCCAGGACCCTGGTATAAGGCATCGGCTAAATATGTGTAACAAAAAGGCATCTACAATAGACAAGTAGGTAAGGTAATTGCATTTCCTTGATATTATACAGCATTGTTGTAAGTATAATATAAATCGATTAACATATTTACTGACATATCACTTGAGGCTTACTGATATAAATATTGTAAACTTTATTTGGAGTACTTCTTAATTGCACAATGCACATTTCTTAACATTAAGCTTAAAATGTGTTTTAATAACACTATTAGTAAGGACATTATGATCTCTGTATAATATCAGTGTCAGGGTTTTGACACAGCAGTCTCCTAGACAAAAGAGGGCCCAGATGCAGAATGACCAAGGGATTGAAATTTACTGACAAAACACAATCAGGATGGTGATGAGTGTGGACCATTCAAAACAGCAGGACAGAGCACTCAACAGGAGAATGGGTAGGCAGAAGGTACACCAGTCTATCTGCCAGGTCAGAAGAGTCAGCTACCTGGGAGGACACTTGAAGCAGGGCAGAGCAGGAACCAACATAAGACATACACAACAAGATTCAAGACAAACAACAGGAGCTATCAAAAAGCAAAATACAAACTGACAAGAGCTAAGACTAGAGAAAATCAAATAGAGAACTAAGTTAACTAGAGTTACCAAAAATAAAAGACAAACAAGAAATAAATCCAACAAATAACTGGAATAAGACTAGTTAGCAATAAAATGAAAATCCCTCCCGAGGACAGGAGGATGCAAGTCCGGTGATTCTACAACAGTAAAGTTAAATAGCCAAATATATAAAGTTAGGAAACTTCACTTTGCCCTCAGCCAAAACTGTTTGCCAGGGAACAAATTATACATTCACGAGACCAAAGATTGCCCGTTAGATATACAAAAGACGAATTATATCTTATGTTTAACCACTAAAAAAAAGCAGCAAACGTCAGAATGACTAGCCGAGGTAAGGCTGTTCTTGGCTGGGTACATGAGCGCTGAGCGCCCGGTGATCACAACTCCGAAAACGTCAGATAAAAATTTCAAATAGGTGCTATCTTTATCAATAAACCACAGATTTGAGCTTTAAACCAGTACATTCTCGCCTGAAAAACTCTTAAAACTACATATGCCATAATAACAGTAGTATGTTTAAATTACGCGGGTTTTCTCCTTTACTATTTACGCTTGCTGGTTAGTGCGAGATGCATTCTGGGATACCTGGCTGTCAAGTCCGCACAAGTCACCTCTTGATGCATCCTCGATAAAAGGGGCGGAGCAAGAACACATCCGGGGATTTTAACTGTACATGGGTAGATGTGAAGTTTGAATTGGAACAATACTTGGGTAGAGACTGATGACGTTTCACAAGTCCACAAGAACACAAATACAGACAAGAACACATTGAGAAAAGGCTAAGGACTAAACAAGGGGGTGTGGTAAAGGGAAACAAGGAAGCAGGACAAGGGGAGCACATGGCCAACACAAAGACAAAGACAAAGCCATATGCTCAGGCACAAGACAAAGAAACATTGGACAGAGACAAGACTGTCAGGGCAGGACCTTAACAATCAGTCTTCAAATGCAAGATATTTAAAGTGTACCTAAAGTATACTTGCAATAGTTTCACTTTAGCACAATCAAATATACTTAAGTACATCTTTTGTTGGACCACAGCACTATTTCTGGATAACTAAAGTACATTAAGTACAAAATTAGTTGTTCCAATTTAACAGACTTTAAGTATACCAAATTTGTATACCAAAAGTACAATTGCAGGATATTTATATCAAGTACATAAATAAGTAAATGTGTTTGTAGTTTACTTAGCATAAAATAAATGTATTTCAAATCTATTTTAGTATATTTATTTTTCACTAGAGACTGCAAATATTTCTGATCTTACAAGTGTGAGTGGCTTATGAGAATGTATCTTTAATAATGTTTCTGTGTTTTGTTCTTTATTAAGAAAGCATCACAAGCCACTACCATTGTTTATTTGGGGTAAAAGTACTCACACAAAGAGTTGTGTGCACTTTGTTCTTTTTTTTTTTTTTTGACATTTTTAACATTCTGATGTACAACTTTTTGAAACATCTTTTCAAAAAGTTGTAAAAGAACACTGCAGCAAATTGATCCAACTGAGTACTCTCTAAGTGAGAATTTCCTGAAGGGAAGATATAAAAGTCTGACTATTATTATTTATTTTTGTTTGTTGCTTTGAACATTTGTGGAATATTGTAATTCACGCTATACAAGTCTGGTGAACTCTTTTGTTGGAATGTGTTTCCTTTTGTTCTTTTTCTTTTCCCCCGCTTTTTTTATACTCCTACCCACAATCGGAAACCTCAGATATTACCGCCATGTCCTCCTCAGACGCAGTGGGAAATAAAGAATCCCTTTTTGAGATGTCTGGCTGTGTTTGAGTTTTTTTTTTTTTATGAGTGAACAAATTTACATGACCACATTAGAAAATATACAAGCAGTTTATCAATGTTTCTCAGTTTCAACACTATCAGTCTATTCCAGACATCCCACCTCTCCTGGACGTTCCAGGAGTCTCACTATTCCTTAATCCCTCCTTATTCTAGCTTGAACGTTGGCTGAAACTATGTATTAATAGAACTTCTCCTGTTTATTGCCTCTTAAGACGAATCGCTTGTATTTCTCAATCGCAAGTCACTTTGGATAAAAGCATCTGATAAATGAAATATGTAAATGTAAAAAGAGAATTGAAGAAACAAGGAGCATTTCAATATTTATGAGTCTTTATTTTCTGAGTTGACAGAGTAAAACAGCATTCATTGTCTCTTTCTCAGCATAATATAAATCCAAAATCCTTTTCAATATTTCACTCTCATCAAACAGGGAAAATACAATCAAATACAACAGGATCTGTAGTAGATCTGTAACAATTCCAAAACTGTATTGTTTACTGATACTGATTGCTACAGATGACAAGCCAAAAACTCTTTCTAATAAAATTCATCCTTGTTATTTATCATTTGCCAAGTTAACATGTACAGTATGTCTTCACACAGATATACTCAAATGATAAGATGGAGTCCGATTGCATGAAGTTTCTTCAGACTGATTGCCATCACAGTCAAGAGTCGAATCAAGTTTCTGGTCAAGATCAGTCATTCCCCACCACCTGCCTCGTTCTTTCCAAAAGGATTCCAGTTCATATTCAGCTGCAGAAAGCGAACTTTGAATGATGCTGTCTATGGCTTCGGCAGCAAGGGGCGCACATAGCTGGCCACGTTGTTGAAGGAGAGCGGAAAATAGCTGGGAACTTCATCGCCAGGGAAAGAAATAAGCTGGGAACCCTGGCGATTGATGTGCTCGTATAGCACCCAGACACCACCTTTCACTTTGTGGGAAGAAACTACGTCACTAAAAGCAATGTCGTGAAGATTGGTTTCTTTGCGTAGGGTCACTTTTCTTCCTTGATAGTTTGGGTGCTCGAACAGCTGGATTTCAGGGTTGTCCAGGTCATCTGTGACCATCTTGAGGGAAGAAAACTGGCCTTTGTCATCAAGGGTAGAGTACTCTCCTTCCTCAAACACCCGCTGCTTTCCAGCAAAATTCTCGTCATAATACGCTACCCATGGTGCGCCAATGACTTTTATGGAGCAGATGACGTCGTTGAAGCCCTTTTCTTCTAAGTTGCGGACATCGTTCTTGAATTCAGCTGTTCTGCCCTCGAAGGCCTCTTTGCTAAAAACAACGATCTTGCTCATTTTGATTGAAGATTCAAGGAGAGAGAGGCTGGAGAAGGCAAGTGTTTCTGAAGCAGCTTCCTGTGGCTCTGCTGGAATCAGTGACTTTCTTGGTGTGCAGAGCTGCCTTTTAAAGCACAAATACACCTCCATATTTGGCAAGTTCCTCGTCTTCTCTGTATCACTTCCCACAGCAACATACTTCCTCCATAATACTTCTAATGTTGCTGCAATACGTTTTCTTCTCTACTTTGATCGTAAGTTGTCTGTAGAATGATATGTAGAGCAGTCTTATCCTCATCTCTTTGACCTCATTTTCTGCTCTGTGCAGCCTAACGCTCACCAAACTAACACTCCCAATACTTCTTGGTGACATCAAACAAATTCCCTATTCATTATAGCTATGTGAAGGCTTTTCGGTAATGGTTTAGTTAACAACCCGGAAATTACTGCATAAACATATTAACAGCATAACTTTTGGTAATTATAGTGTACCTATAAAGTACATACTTTTAAGTATAAGGGAACAATATGTAAAGTCTTGGGACTAAAGGGGTAACAACCAGGAAAATAACAAATTATTTATACTGTATGAGGGTACTTATATTATTATAATAGACAACAATCTTACGTTTGGAAGCAATTTAGTGACAACATACACACTGCGTACCATTTTGTAGCAAAAGTGCACTGATTAAGTTGTTTGAAGGCAAGTAAAACTAAACTATTGAATTAAAAAAAAAAAAAAAAAAACCTTGGGAAATATACTCTGGTTCTATGTAGTTACAGGGTAAGTGTGACATTGCAGGTTGTAAATTAAAGTGATGAGGGATCTCGATACAGAGCGTAAGCTTCTACCAACATTCAAATTTTTTACTTTTTTTTACCATACCAAATTTATTAATGCACCATGATATTGACATGTATGATAATTTCAGTTTAAGTGTGTTCACATACAGACGGCAGAATGTCTTATAGTAAAATACCCAGTGCTCAGTGACACTGCTGAGTGTTTACAGTATATAATCCACACTACAGCGTATTAAAGACAGGAGCAGTGTTGAGGTTAAAGCATTAGTGATGAACACCTGCTGTTAACAAGCCGAATCATTGAAGGAAAACAAGAAGGAAACAAGAACAAGAGATGGTCAGCAAGAGAAAGAGTGTTAAAATCAGCCCAAATGAACACAGATGATGCAGAGACTTGTTAAAAGCACTGTGAGATGTGTTCTGCTGCAGTTATTAGGCCCAGAAACAAACACCAGGATTATAGTGAACCCACTGAATAAAAAGATCTAAATGATATGACTAAAGTCTCTCAATCAGGGCTCAATGTTTGTTTAATAAGTTTTTCATTCTTCAGCAACAAAAGTGTAGATTTACTACATGAATATGTTCTCACTGAGGCCACTGCTAAAAGACCAGTTCGTAAAGATGTTTTGCCTGTCAGCAATCACTAGTTCAAAATGAGGTCTGTTGTCTCACATCCTTTTCCATTAAACAGCAGTTATTGCTTAAGAACATTTACTGTCAAGAACAAATCACATCCTTTTTCTAGTAAAAAAAAAAAAAAAAAGCTCTTGAGTTCAAAATGAGGTCTGTTGTCTTAATGGAAGTCATAGTAGTTAACATTAATAAATTTAAGGTGGAAAATATATCTAAACATGAATCAATTGCAGTTTTTAGCTTTTAGCTTGTATTATTTAACCGTCAGGCTGATTGTCGTGTTTATGGCAGCTACATGCGAGCTTCACACTGTAAAGAGAAAAGGGTCAAATTACTGGCAGCAGCAGCTGCCCAACAAAAACTGTGAATGTAAAGTAAAATATCCTTATTCAAATAAAGTACTAAAACAATAATTTTACAGAAATTTTCATTTAAAAATTGACTGGAAAACACTGTTATTTTACAGGTATTTTCTGAATTACTATGGCCCAACACCTTCAATAAAGTGATGGTACTAAAGGTTTTGCAGAGAAAATCTGTTATGTTACATATTTTTCCTAGATTATTATGATCAAACACCTTTATTAAATTGTCAAGATACTGTATGCTCAAGATTTTAAATTAACAGTTTTATTCCGGAAGACTTGCAACATTTGTGTTTAAATTTAATGTAAATCTGTAAAATAATATTTAATATGTAAAACATGAACAGAAGTATAGTTTAAATAAAATGTAATGATTCAGTTGAAGAATGTGATACTGTAATAATCTTAAAGTGAGTAACAGGTAGTAATGTTTCACTGGAGACTTTACCTCGGGCCTTCAGAAGATATAGGTATCGCAGGAGGCAGGAAACACGCACCCGAAATTTAGGGAGAGTGAATTTATATATGAATATGTACATAGAGGGAAAAATAGAAATACAGTATACTAAAACACAAAACTAAGCAAAAATTAATAGCAGTATCAAATTCTGAATGATTTGACCCTTCAAGAACAGTAAATTGAGGAAGAAAATGGAAAGAAAAATTAACAACTCAAAATGAAACAAACCACATCACATTCAATGGTTTGAACCTCCCTTTTAAAACACCAGTTCCTTCTCTTAATTTCACCAGTATTATATTTGTGCTGTTCCAACCACTTATTTATTCCCTTATATCAGTGTGCTATGAACTTACCAATAAGTTCAACAATAACTTTCTCATGAATTTTTGCATACCTCAGTGATATGTTTCAGAAACTCAGTGAACTAAATTTGCAGATGCAGGGTACCAACACCGACCTTCCCCAGCTGGCAGATAAAATCACATCATTCACAAGAAAACTGGGGATCGATGTGGGAGCAAAGAGTGAAAGAAGGGAATATAGACTTATCACCATCATCTTGGTGGTTTTTAACTCTTTTTACATTTTTTTTATTACAGATCTTGTTGAGTCTCTTGTGTGATTACTTTGGTTCAGCAGTTGAATTCATCAAATCAAGTGCCTCAAATGTATGAAAAGTTATTAGAAGTAATAATATTGTAATAACAAACAAACATTTTAAAAGGATGTTACCTGTCTATTAGTCAAAGTTGATGGATTTGTTTATTCTGACTGACTAGGGAGGTGCTATAAACATCATCTAATTGACTAGCTGTCCAACAACTGACTACTCGTTTAGTCGGGTCAACTTTTAAGGTTAAAGGTTAATAGTTCATCCAAAAATGAAAATTATCCCATAATTTACTCACCCTCAAGCCATCCTAGGTGTATATGACTTTCTTCTTTCAGCCACACACAATCAGAGAAATATTATATCCTGGCTCTTCCAAGCTTTATTATGGGAGTGAATGTTAACTGAGATTTTGAAGCCCAAAAAAGCACATCCATTTGTGATAAAGTAGACATTTTCGCTGGGCATGCACGCACACACAAACACACTTGCATACATACCCCATTCACTTTCCATTCCCCTCTCCTTACCTGCTGTTTCCGCCATAGGCAAAGCGGGTGCACACGCCAGGCCGATGGCTCACAGACATTCCTCCACATCACATTTCCCCTTCAGCCCAGTCTCATGCCCGATCATCTTTACACACACACATTGTCCGTGTCTCGTGTTTTGTCTTCGTGTCTTTGTTTGATTGTTTGTTTGTCTGGGAGTAGTCTGTCTTTCAGCGGGTAAACGCTGCGTCGGCCAAACAGAGCACACGGAGGGCGTCTGTTATGACGTAACGGTTGGTCGCGCCGGCACAGTGCAACTGAAAGCCAGTGAAACCATTGTCCTGTGTGTAGGGGGCAGGGGATTACATGTAAAATATGTGTTGAAAATGTACGTGTTTCTGTGTTATTAATGACTTGGGCGTGCACTGACAAGGTCACTGACAAGTTCTGCTTTACACTTGGCAACACCCAGATACCATCCATCATGGAAAAACCAGTTAAGAGCCTGGAGAAGATGTTCAACTGTAGCCTGAGAGACACAGCAGCCATCCGAACCATCAACCAAGAGCTAGAAGTCTGGCTAGGTGCAGTGGACAAGTCAGTCCTACCTGGCAAGTTCAAAGCATGGATATATCTACATGGTATCCTACAAAGGATTCTGTGGTCTCTCCTAATATATGAGGTCCCATTCACCACGGTGGAGGGCTTAGAGAGGTGGATCAGCAGGTTCTTAAGGAAGTGGCTGGGACTACCTCGAAGTCTGAGCATCATCGACTTATACAGGCAAGATAATAAACTGAAACTCCCCATCAGCAGCCTAAATGAAGAATTTATGGTGAATTTATGGTCTCTCAGGTGGGGATTGAGGTCAGGACAGGGCGGAAATGGAAGGCATCTGAGGCTGTGGATGATGCTGAGGCAATGCCTTTTGACGCAAAAGGCATTGGTGGGCACAGTGGCTCAAGGAAGAGCAGGCCTGGGTAGTAATACATAATCTCACTACGACAAGGTAAGGAGGAAGGACAGAAGATCTCAGCTCCAGGATGAGGTGTGGGCATCGCTTGAGGAAGTGCGAGCCAGCAGGATGGTTGGAATGCGGCAGCAGGTGGACAAGGTGGGAACAAGTAGTAGAGCGTAAGATTACTTGGGCTGAGCTCTGGAAATCCGAGCACCACCGAATAAAATTCTTGATCCAGGCTGTCTATGATGTACTACCAGGCACATCCAACTTGTTCTGCTGGGGGAAGGTAGAGTCACCAACAAGCCCTCTGTGCCTGAGGCACCCTGGAGCATATCCTTAGCAGCTGTCCAAAAGCACTGAGCGAGGGGCGCTATCGCTGGCGCCATGACAAAGTCTTGAAGGCCATAGCAGACACCATCTCCAGTGGAATTACCGACTGTAATTGCCTTCGCCCAGTGAAGAAAACCATCACTTTTGTCAGGGCTGGGGAGAAGGTAACATCAGCAGCTAAGATCACCTCATTTGGCCTTCTAACATCAACACAGGACTGGGAGCTGAAAGTCGACCTGGGAAAGCAGCTTAAGTTTCCAGAAACTGTTGCCATAACATCCTTAAGGCCAGATATGGTGCTGATCTCAGAATCCTCTAAAGAAATTATCCTCTTAGAACTTATTGTTCCTGATGAAGTATTTTATCTATCCTATAGAAAACAATTGTAGAATTAGTTTGCTTACTATAAAAAGGTCTCATGAGGTCTCATGAGGTCTCAGACCTTTGAGGTCTCATGGCCTACGTGACTGTGATTACAAGGGTCAAATGTATCTGAGAAGTTAGCTTGGCCACTAAGCATATTTTGCTGGTAGTTTTCCACTAGACAACAGGTGGCTGTGAAATGAATAAGATCATTATTAAGGGTGTCTCGTGAAGGCTTCTTCCCTCCGGGGAGTATTGATTGTCTTTGATACAATGTTTAATTTTGCCTGTGAGAAAGGGTTGACCATCAATTGGCAGAATTCCACCATTAGAGAGTAAGTCAAAAGATGTAGACTAGGTGGCAGTTGGCCACCCTTACAAAGAGAATTATTTCTCGCATAAGCAAAACCCGCAGTTTAATTAATGAAGTGACTGAGGTGAAAATGTTGGGGAGTACTTGGGAGACACCAGAAAGAGAAAGGGAGGAGAGCACCTGTAAATGAGACTATGGGAAAGAACTGTAGGGGTGAATCTTACCAGAGAATTATGCTACTTTGTTGTGATTTAACGGATAAGAAAAATGTGTAAGAACTGCGCCCTGGCCAGAGAGATTCAGATGTGCAGCTGGCATCTCACTTTGTTGCTTGTCAATAAAGTTAAACCCCTGGGACCTGGAGATTCGACTCTTGAGAGTTTTCTTTGTGACCAGAACTGAAGAGACATCGAATTTGCCACAACATTCCCTGTGAGGACCGTATTGAGGAGGCCAGCGCAATGAAATTGACAGAATTTGATAGCTGAGCAAACATAATTCCTGTATAAAGATAATGTTTGAATTTTATCTGTAGCCTTTACAAATGCATGTTGGTGCCCTGCATCTGCAAATTTAGTTTCTGAAACATATCACTGAGGTATGCAAGTTTCATGAAAAAGTTGTTATTGTTGAACTTATTGGCAAGTTCATTACCCTCTTCCTCCAGGAAGTTTCTGATCTCTTCTCGCAATTCAAACACCCTGGATAAAACTTCACTGTGAAACAAAACTGTGGCCTTTCCCATACCTTTCGATAAATGCTTCCTTCTTCATATAAATCATATAAAAAGCACGTAGCACACTGATATAAGGGAATAAATAAGTAGTTGGAACAACACGAATTTAATACTGGTGAAATTTAGAGAAGGAACTGGTGTTTTAAAAGGGAAGTTCAAAACATTGAATGTGATGTGGTTTGTTTCATTTTGAGTTGTTAATTTTTCTGTCCATTTTTTTTCCTCAATTTACTGTTCTTGAAGGGTCAAATCATTCAGAATTTGATAATGCTATTAATTTTTGTTTAGTTTTGTGTTTTAGTATATTGTATTTCTATTTTTCCCTCTACGTACATATACATATATAAATTCACTCTCCCTAAATTTCGGGTGCGTGTTTCCTGCCTCCTGCGATACCTATATCTTCTGAAGGCCTGAGGTAAAGTCTCCAGTGGAAAATTACTACCTGTTACTCACTTTAAGCTTATTACAGTATCACATTCTTCAACTGAATCATTACATTTTATTTAAACTATACTTCTGTTTGTTTTACATATTAAATATTATTAAACAGATTTACATTAAATTTAAACTCAAATGTTGCAAGTCTTCCAAAATAAAAATAAAATAATAAAACTAAAAAAAATAAAGGTGCTTTATCATAATAATCTAGGAAAAATATGTAAACAGATTTTCTCTGCAAAACTTTTCTCTAGTGCCATTGTAACGTACTGCTCCAAGACTCGAAGGTTGAGGATCCAAATGCAGTTTTATTGATAGGGTAATCCACAATCATAGTCAAAACCAGGCAATAAAGGTCATACATCGGGTAAACAGTCCAACCAATAACAGGGCACAGGAACACAGGCAAACAGGGTAATCCAAGGCTATGTTCATGCTGCAGGTAAATGTGGCCCAAATCTGATTTTTTTTTTTTTTTTTTTGCCCACATGTGACTCATATCTGTTTTCCCCATGACAGTGTGAACCAGAGATGGGCACTCAAGTTAGTGACTCGGACTCGAGTCGCACTCGAGTCGCATTTTAACAGACTTCAGACTTGACTCGGACTCGACTCGGCACAAAAGACTCGTGAATATTTTAAAAACAACTCAAGTCTTTTACCCTTAACTACTGATATAATAAATAAAGAATTTGTGTTGTGTTTAAATGGTTTTATAATATCTGCGTCACATATATTTCCTTACGTGTCGTGGTAGATCGGACTCTTGTCATAGAATTTGATTACGTATGTCCGTGTATTGCGCGTAAACTCCGAAATGTCATAAGAGTCTAATGAAACATGACGGGAGTCACTGTGTCATATGTTTTTTCGTTTGGGTTTATTATCATATCAGATCGGCTAGATGCACAGAATGTGGGAAAATGATGAAAGACACCGGAACAACATCATCAAATTTTATGAGACATCGCAACCACAAAGGTAGTCACATTAACTCACATAGCTAGCTATTATACTGTGGTGTAGCTGCATGGCTCATTTGAATTGCCAGCCTGTTAAAATATGAACAAAAAAATCTAGCCTTTTAACCTAGCACTACGTTTTATCAATCTTTTCGTAGTATATGTAGCTTTTCTCTTTCTTAATGTGTGTCCATAAGAGAGAGATATAAAGAGATGTTAATCCATTTATTACTTAAAGCTCATATTTTAACGTATCGCAAACAGCATGTGTAGAGTTTTCAATTGACATTCTTAAACATTCCGAGGTTTGATATTTTCTGATAATGACTGTTGTCACTAACAACGAAGCTGTATAGCAAACTGCTGTATAACAAACCGTGACTCACTGGCGCCATCTTGCGTCCACTTAGCGACTGTATTGAAAATGACTACTCGTGTTGCCAGGACGACTGTTTTGTACATTATTTGTAATGGATTATAAAGTAACAAGTTGGATGTAGGCTACATTATCCCTTACATCATAGGACCTGAATTTCAAATAAAACAGATGATAGAAAGATCATATTATTTTGTCTATATAATACAACTAGGATAAAAAATAGGATTTGATTATGAGATTTTTTTTTTTTTTTTTTTTAATGACTCGAGACTCGACTCGGACTCGTCACTTCTTACCCACAGCAACATGCTGTTACTGGCTTTTCCAGGAAATAAGTAAAATAATAAAGCATTATATTTAATTTATTATTTAAATACATCAATCAATGTGGCCTGTAGAGTGATATGTAGAGCTGTCTTATTCTCATCTCTTTGACCTCATATTCTGCTCTGTGCAGCCTAACGCTTTCCAGCCAAACACTATACTTCTTGGTATTTACTTTACAGCCCGGAGTAAGGTACTGCATAACACGTTTAACTAACAAATTTACAGAACTTTCAATTATAGTGTACCTAAGGATTGAGTCACACTTACCCTGTAACTACATGGAGTGCTGATGATGAAGTCCAGGTGCAGGTGATGAGTGCTGATGGGGAGATGACGAGGAAGTGAGTGCAGGTGTGGAAACAGGAGGATCTTGGGAACATGGAGTCCGGGAAACGAGGGAACAGCTGCAGTAAATAAATGCACTGATAGGCGCGACCTCGCGCCGTAGATTTTACAAAAAGCCTTTATGTATCGGTAGTCCAGGAGTTCAGGCCGTACGCAGTGTATGTTCTTGCGGGTCCAGGAGTTCCCAAACCTATGGCGGGTCGGCAGGCCATGGTGGGACTGGAGCCTCGGCAGGCCATGGCGGGACTGGAGCCTCGGCAGGCCATGGCGGAACTGGAGCCTCGGCAGGCCATGGCGGGTCTGGAGCCTCGGCAGGCCATGGCGGGTCAGGAGCCTCGGCAGGCCATGGAGATGCCGAAACCCTGCCCATGAATTTATTATTTAAATACATCAATCAATGTGGCAGGGTAACTGTTACATGTGGTGGTTGCAGAGATGAGGCGTTAACGGATTTCCACAAACAAAGGGTATTTATTCAACGAAGGAGTAAGGTACAACACGAACACGTTTAACTAACAATAAGAACAGACAAGGAGTGCAAGGAGTGAGTCCATTATAAAGGGAGTGCTGATGATGAAGTCCAGGTGCAGGTGATGAGTGCTGATGGGGAGATGACGAGGAAGTGAGTGCAGGTGTGGAAACAGGAGGATCTTGGGAAATGGAGTCCGGGAAACGAGGGAACTGTGACATTAACTCCCCCTCCCGATAGGCGCGACCTCGCGCCGTAGATGGAACAACCGGGGAGGGGGGGTGGGCGGGTCCAGGAGTTCAGGCCGCCATGGCGGGTCGGCAGGCCATGGTGGGACTGGAGCCTCGGCAGGCCATGGCGGGACTGGAGCCTCGGCAGGCCATGGCGGAACTGGAGCCTCGGCAGGCCATGGCGGGTCTGGAGCCTCGGCAGGCCATGGCGGGACTGGAGCCTCGGCAGGCCATGGCGGAACTGGAGCCTCGGCAGGCCATGGCGGGTCTGGAGCCTCGGCAGGCCATGGCGGGTCAGGAGCCTCGGCAGGCCATGGAGATGCCGAAACCCTGCCCATGAATTCCCCACCCACGGGTACTTGCCCCCCCCCCCCCAAATTTTGTTGGGGAAATTCCTGGTGGCTGGAAGGGATTCGTGGGCTGTCTCGTGTTGGTGGGCTGGCGAGGGCTTGAAGGCCGGAGAGGGTCCGTCAAGGGCCGTAGAGGGCTCGTCGGCTACTGGAGCTGGCTCGTCGAGGGCTGGAGAGGGCTTGAAGGTCGGAGAGGGCTCGTCGGCCGCTGGAGCGGGCTCGTGGAAGGCTGGAGCGGGCTCGTGGAAGGCTGGAGCGAGCCCGTGGAAGGCTGGAGCGGGCCCGTGGAAGCCTGGAGCGGGCTCGTGGAAGCCTGGAGCAGGCTCGAGGAAGCCTGGAGAGGGCACGTCAAAGGCTGGAACTGGCTCGTGGAAGGCTGGAGCGGGCTCGAGGAAGGCTGGAGAGGGATCTGGAGACGGGGCCCAGGACATACCCTCATACTCAATCAAAAGCCCCACGGGTACTGGAGTGGGTGGACTTTGAGCCAGGCAGGACCACAGGGAGATACCCACTGGAGGGGTAGGTGGAGGAAACTAGCTGTTGTTGAACTGACCAGGCCGCATGCTTTTCTGAGGGGACTGGACGAGGATAATACGCTTTCTTTTGAACCTCTTCAATTTCGAACTCGGAACCATTTAAAAAGAGAATCAGATTAAGAGACTCGACTAGGGAAAAGAAACAGGCAGGTTCACTATAGCGAATCATGTCCTTGTCCAGGCCCATCAGAAAGCACGCGTTAAGCGGGGCATCTGGCCAGTTCAACAAATAGGAAAGCTCAGAGAATTCCTCCACGTACCTCTCCAGCGGGTGACCGTCCTGCCTGAGAGTCCGAAGACGGTCCTCCGCTGAGACGTGGGGCTTCTGCTGGTGGCTCCTTGGGGGCACAGGAACAAGGAGAATACCCATAGTAGCCTTGTAGAAATCCAGTCGGTTTAGGTCTGTTCTTCTGTTACGTGTGGTGGTTGCAGAGATGAGGCATTAACGGATTTCCACAAACAAAGGGTATTTATTCAACGAAGGAGTAAGGTACAACACGAACACGTTTGACTAACAATAAGAACAGACAAGGAGTGCAAGGAGTGAGTCCATTATAAAGGGAGTGCTGATGATGAAGTCCAGGTGCAGGTGATGAGTGCTGATGGGGAGATGACGAGGAAGTGAGTGCAGGTGTGGAAACAGGAGGATCTTGGGAAATGGAGTCCGGGAAACGAGGGAACTGTGACAGTAACTGCATTCTTATTCATATTACACAACAGTATCAAGTGTGTCAGTCCAAGATATTTTTAGTGTTGCGTCATGTTTGATTGGACAATGATAGGTTACCACAGTAAAAACTGCATTTTGAGATGAATAAAAACATAGCTTTATTATTTATTTTTTAAAGATGTGACAGGATTCATCCAGGTATACAAATATTTTTTGTCATTTTTTAGTAGGTTGTGATTTGTTCTACGTAATTATGATTTAAAAATGACTGTGGCTCAATTTATATAATGTGAGTAGTATGCTAACTGATTATTATTTTATCTTAGTAAGTAAATTTTATTTATATAGAGCAGAGATGACCATGATATAAAACCATGAGAGAAGGTGCAAGGCAGTTGTCAAGAGCATGAAGTTGTCAAGAGCAGTTTTCAAGATGAGACATGACATGGAGCATGAAGAATGACAGTCGGTCATGATATTGACATGTATGATCATTTCAGTTTGTTCACATACAGACAGCAGAATGTCTTATATCATAGTAAAATACCCAGTGCTCAGTGACACTGCTGAGTGTTTACAGTATATAATCCACACTACAGCGTATTAAAGACTAGAGCAGTGTTGAGGTTAAAGCATTAGTGATGAACACCTGCTGTTAACAAGCAGAATCACTAAAGGAAAAGAGAAACAAGAACAAGAGATGGTCAACAAGAGAAAGAGTGTTAAAATCAGCTCAAATGAACACAGATGATTCTGAGACTTGTTAAAAGCACTGTGAGATGTGTTCTGCTGCACTGTTATTAGGCCCAGGATCAAACACCAGGATTATAGTGAACCCACTGAATAAAAAGATCTAAATGATATGACCAGAGTCTCTTAATCAGGGCTCAATGTTTGTTTAATAAGTTTTTCATTCTGCAGCAACTTCACATAGTCAAATGGCAAGAAAGTGTAGATTTACTGCATGAATATGTTCTCACGGAGGCCACTGCTAAAAGACCATTTCTTAAACATGTTTTGCCTGTCAGCAATCACTAGTTCAAAAAGAGGTCTTGAGTTCAAAACGAGGTCTGTTGTCTCACATCCTTTTTCCAGTAAACCAGCAGTTATTGCTCAAGAACATTTACTATTAAGGTAACCCAGAAAGTGAAAAAAAAAAGAAAAAATTACTGATTTTAACATTCATGTTTGCTGTCCATCGAAGCCTCTAGTCACAGAGTTTTTAAACATTATTGATTCGTTTAACTTTTCACAGTGTGTAACTGGCCCTACTCATCAGCATGGTCACACTCTTGACTTGGTCTTTTGTATGGGTATTCCTGTGTGTAATATACAGATTTATAAACAGACCATAAACCTATTGTCTTTAATATTACCCTTCTGCGTGGTCCCCCGAAAAAACAACCTGTTGCTTATTACTCTCGTGTGATAACATCTAATACAGTCAGTGACTTTTCATCAGCATTTTATGCTCATTCATTAATTGATACTATTGAATCACCATCTGTTTTAGTGGGTCCAGAAGAATTGATTAATCTGTTCAATAATGCTTCTTCTGATATCCTTGACCATGTTGCTCCATACAAATTAAGGAGACATAAGACTAAAACCCAGCCATGGCTAAATGAAAATACTCGATTGCTTAGACGGGAGTGCAGGAAAGCAGAATGGAAATGGCAGAAAGATGAGCTTCAGGTATCGTACAAGGTTCTAAGAGAGAGTCTAAGCGGTGAAAACTTTGAGAGCAGAATATTTTTCAGGGATAATTGCATAAAATGCTCACAGTCCACAGGTACTTTTTAAAACTATAAATACTATTATTAAACTAGAATGACTGCTGGCCCTGATCCATCAGCAAATACTTGTGAAATATTTTTAAAGTTTTTATATTAAAAAAAAAGAAATTGAGGATACAAGACTGTTGATTACACCATCTCAATCTGATATAACTTCCATATTAATCCCTATGTTTCATAATTTATCTCAGTTTGAGCCAGTTTCTCTTTGGAATGTTGAATTCTCTTAGGATGTTGTTGCACATTTAAAACATATTTCCTTATCAAATGATGTGCTTCCCCCTAAGCTGTCTGTCAAGCTCATAGATACTATTGGACCAAGTGCTCCCTCTATTAAAAATTGCAGTCTGACTAGTGGTTGTGTTCCTTCAAGTCTTAAGCATGTGGTCGTCCAGCCTTTTCTTAAAAAGCCTGGCTTAGATCTTACAGATCCAAATCATTTTCAGCCAATATCTAAGCTACCCTTTTTATCTAAAATATTAGAAAAAAAAAAGGTTTTAGTCAGCTTACTTCATTTTTAACTAACTATTATGTTTTTGATAAATTTCAATCTGTTTTTAGATCAGGTCATTGCACAGAGTCAGCTCTTCTTAGGGTAACTAATGACATTTTTGTAAAGACTGACTCTGGTAGCAGTGTTGCCTTAGTTTTGTTAGCTCGGCATTTGATACGATTGATCATTTCATTTTAGTTGAATGTTTAAGACAGTACGTGGGCATCTAAGGAACTGCTTTAAGCTGGTTTGCCTCTTCAAAATAGAACCTTTTCTGTTAAAATTGAAAATTTTTGGAAAGCTATTGGAAATCAATAGCTTCTATCACATGTGGGGTCCCTCAAGGTTCCATTTTGGGACCATTGTTATTTTCATTGTACTGTATATGCTTCCTCTTGGTTCTATTTTTAAGAAATATAGTATTTCGTATCACTTTTATGCTGATGACACTCAGATGTATCTGCCCATAAAGCCTGGGGATAATACATCCGTTAAATCACTGTTTGAGTGTCTAAAAGATGTAAAATGCTGGATGAATAATAACTTTCTCCAGTTAAATGAGAAAAAGACAGAATTGATTATATTTGGCCCTAGCAGCTGTGCAAATAATATAGTAATGAATCTAGCTCCTCAGTCATCCAATCTGAATACATATGTTAAGAATCTGGGTTTTATCTTTGACACAGAGTCAAAGTTTGACAGACAAATCAATTCAGTTGTGAAGAATAGTTTCTTTCAATTGCGAAATATCGCTAAACTCAAATCTGTCTTATCTTTCAGTGCAATGTTTTGTACCTTCGGTGTCACGTCTTCAGAGAGTTCAAATTTTTAGTTGCTCACAGAGATCTCTGAGATACAAAAATCAGCTGCTCCTTGAAATTCCTCAGTCACGGTTAAAAAGTAAAGGAGATCATGCTTTCTCATTTGCTGAGAGTTGTGGAATGGTTTACCAATGTCTATCAGATCGTCTACCTCTGTAAACATGTTCAAAACTCGTCTTAAGATGTATTTGTTTGATGAGGCCTTTGCTACTTTGTAAGGACCATTAGGTTTGGATTAGAAGTTTATATTATTATTATTATTATCTTTCTCTTGTTTATATGGTATTATCTCTTTCTCGTTGGGTTTTATATTCTTTTCCTTATATTTTATTGTTTCATCTAATCCCTTTGAAATTGTACAGCACTTTGGTACACTGTTTTTTAAGATGCTTTATACATAAATTTTGATTTGATTTCATAAACACAATCTGAGATCAGATTGCATTCATTATGATTGACGAATATTAGTGCATGTAAACAGCTAGTAATTTAGGAGCTCATGCACTCAATTCAAGCTCTTAATGGAAGTCATTGATGATCTTTACATCATTTATAGCAGTTAACATTAATAATTTAAGGTGGAAAGTATATCTAAATATGAATCAATTGCAGTTTTTAGCTTTATATTATTTAACCGTCAGGCTGATTGTCGTGTTCATGGCAGCAACATGTGAGCTCAACACTGTAAAGAAAAAAGGGTCAAATGACTGGTAGCAGCCCAACAAAAACTGTGAATTTCAAGTAAAATATCCTAATTCAAATAAAGTGCTAAAACAATAATTTTACAGAAATTTTCATTTAAAAATTGACAGGAAAACTGTTATTTTACAGGTATTTTCTGAATTACTATGGTCAAACACCAATAAAGTGATCCTAAAAGTTTGGCAGAGAAAATCTGTTATTTTACATATTTTTATCGCAGGAGGCAGGAAACACGCACCAGAAATTTAGGGAGAGTGAATTTATATATGAATATGTACGTAATGGGAAAAATAAAAACACAATATAATTAAACACAAAACAAAACAAAAATAGCAGTATCAAATTTTGAATGATTTGACCCTTTGAGAACAGTAAATTGACAACTCAAAATGAAACAAAGCACATCACATTCAATGTTTTGAACTTCCCTTTTAAAACATCAGTTCCTTCTCTTAATTTCACCAGTATTACATTCATGTTGTTCCAACCACTTATTTATTCCCTTTTATATCAGTGTGCTACGTGTTTTTTTTATCAGATTTATATGGCAAAGGAAGCACTTATCGGAAAGGTATGGGAAAGGCCACAGTTATATAGACTGTACAGAATATAGACTTATCGCCATCATCTTGGACTCAAATAAAGCAACAGCTCTGGTGTACTTTATATCAGTTGTATTAACCATCTACTATATGTGATAATTTATGACATTAATGACATTTTTTCCACTTCTGTCACATTTATCAGAGGGACTATGCCACACTGTTGTAATGCAAATATTAAGAACTATAACATTACATGAATTTGTAAAGACTATAGATAAAATTCAAACATTATCTTTACACAGGAATTATTTTTGCTCAGCTTTCAAATTCTGTCAATTTTATTACAAAAAATTGAAACAATAAATACTGTTTTGACGCTCTTTAATGTGGCATGACAGATCTGATCATCTCTTCCTCTTTATTACTCAGGGATGCAAACTCATCAGGGGTGAAAAAGATGACAAAATCACAAGACCCCACCGTATTTGACAGGTTGGTGGGTGTTAATTTCAAACCAGAATATAACAGAATATCTTGTGTGCGAAAAAGTACACAAACTATTTAATTATGTTGTAGTTATGATAGTAAAGCTGCATTTGTTGGCAAAATACTAATGTTAGTAGTGTTATACAAGCTGTGTATAGCAGGCTAATTAACAGTTCCAAGCTTGATATATTACTGAAATATATAAAGTTTATCATAACATTTCTTTAACAGACGCCTTAATTGGGTAGGCGATATAGTTATTTTTGCTTTAAATAAGGATTTTATGATACCAACATTTTTGATACCATAGAAATTTCACAATTGTTGTCATCAATGTAAATATCACAAAAAATACAAGCCTAAATAAATAAAACTCAAACTCACTGAAGACAAGTAAACAGTTAGTGATGAAATAAGAATTACAAACCAGTTACAAGCAATAGGACAACATTTTTTTTACAGGAGAACAAATAAATAATAAATGCTATAAGCATTGTATGAATTAATCAAATGTATAAAAACACTGCATAGTCATCATTGTGTAAATTAAATATATTTACTCTTATTCTTTCGCTGCTTACTGCGATTCAAAAGCTTAAAATCACTTGTTTTAAACCACAATGCTTAAAAACTCATGCAAATGATACGGCAAATTTTGCCGAAAGGTGACAAGTTTGGATCCCTGATTACTAGTTACAGCACCAAATAAACATAAATGAACATCAGAAGGAATGTTGAAAGTACAACTTACTGAAATTTATCATGTAATCGATCAATCAGTGTTTCAACCGCCGAAAAATGTGAATAAAACAGCTAGAGAACAATGTCATGATACATTTACCATTAGTTAGCAAGAAAAAATGAACAATTGTTTACTCTTATATCATATCATATCATATCATATGACATATTTTCAATTAAAATATGGGCAGTTAAATATGTAAATATTCATATGCCTGTATACAAGTCATAGTATAATTTTACCTTTCAGATAAATCTATTTTACTGGGATTTTGCTTTGTCTGTCAGTGGTTTATTCAATTATTCAACTAAATTGTCAAAATAAAACATTTTAAATAGAATAATAGATTTAATATTTTACATTAATGACACTTTAAAAACAAATATTAATAAGAATTATTTCAAAAGCCATTTAAACATTCTGTAAAAGTTTAACCAGGGGTGGCTTCTAACCCCTCTTTTAATCTTTGACATTTTGTGCTATAACAACTAAATTAGCAAATGTTTCTATTTATTTCCTTTAATAACACATTGGCTGATGCATCATCATCATCCTGCACATGCTAAACTTATATTTAAATATGTTAGTTTAAAAGTGAACACATTGTTCTTAAATCTTCGCCCATGTTACCCTAATAATACCAGCTGACAGGGTCCTGGTATGTTGAAAACATTAGTTGAGAAATATTTTTTCCTTTGAAAAATTAACATGTAGCTACTGTACCTGATATTTATCCAAATCAATCAATACTGAATCAAGATCGGAAGCAAATCGAAAGCTTATGAATTGAAATGGTGAAATTTGAGTCAAGCACTAATAAAACAGTAGCCTACAGTCATTGTAACTTCCATGCAAACATTGTAACATATTGTCTCTAAACTTAATGAAGTTTATAATTCTCTCTCCAAGCTAAACTCAAAAGTTGGCAGCCCTGATTAGCTATTAGGAATACGTAATACAGAAATATGGATATTTTTCTTACAAAACCGCATGGCTATGGATTACTTTTATGATGGATGGATGCACTTTTTTGGGGTTCAAAATCTCAGTTACCATTCACTCCCATAATAAAGCTTGGAAGAGCCAGGATATTTTTTTCAATCATTGATTCTTGAAATAAGGGACAAAACATGTTTTAAAAGTTAGTTTTTATTATTTAATAATACATTATTTTTTAAACTGATAAGAAGAAAGAAGAAGGTCATATAACCCTAGGATGGTTTGAGGGTGAGTAAATTATGGGATAATTTTCGTTTTTGGTGAACTATTAAGTCAGTTGTTGGAAAAGTTGTCTTTTTCATACATTTCAGGCACCTGAAGTGATGAATTCAACCACTGAACCAAAGCAATCACACAAGAGACTCAACAAGATCTGCAATAAAAACATATTTTGCCGTAAAAAGTGTTAAAAACCACAAGCTGAAACTATGAGACTTATATCACTGGGTTACATCACAAAATTATAGTTCAATTTTTTTCTACTTACTATCATAGGCCCTGTCCACACGGAGACGAGTTTAGCTGTGTACGCCAGACAGATCCAGCGTTTTCAGAAGGTGAAAGATTGTCCCAGAGGGTCCCAGAGTGGATAAATCTGAAAATAACGCCCTTTGCATTTTCGTGTGTACAGCCAATCCGTATATTTTGTGAAACGATGATGTCATCACCCCACGTGTCGACCCTAGTCAAACACCGCTAACAGCAACAACAACAACAATAGCGAACTACATGCTTGTGTTCATGCTGCAGAAGCTACCGAGCCTAGTAGCTTTACTAAAATATTTATTTCTAAACTTTAATAAAGTTTGTATATAGCGCACAAGTTTTATGCGCATGCTCCAAGTCTTATTCTTTGTTTTTAGTGTATCTCTATTGCATAATTACAGCGCCACATACTGATCTGGCATGTATACTACATCGTTTTGAGTCTTTCAGTGGTTTCTTGTGTATGCAGATATTTCTTGAGACGAGGGAAAAAAAAAAAAGATCAGATAGGGTAAGCTCTGGCTTCGTGTGGATGTAGCCATAGTTATTCCTTTAATGAATGTGTAGTGAACAGCAGACATGATGGCACCAGAAGTCCACACGTCACAACAGGAGTCCTTTTGTCCCACTGTGGTTAAGACAAATGATGTGATAGGACTCTCAACAACAACTAAAGGACCATTGTAATCAGGACTGCCAGAGGTGGAGGGCAGGAAAGATGACATCAACGGCCCATTGATCACAGGCTAATCTCATCACGAGTTGCCTTTGTTCACCTCAGCCCTCCATGTCTGAGACCAAGGTGTGAACCAAACCATTTCTGGTTGGAACACAGTAAGAACAAAGAAAGGCCCGAAGAAAAAGACATTATCTATACACACATTGGCTTGAAACCACCAAAAATGGACAAGAAAAGTAATAATATTATCAACAAACGAAAACATTTTAAAAGGATGTTGCCTGTCTATTAGTCAAAGTTGATGGATTTGTTTATTTTGACTGACTAGGGAGGTGCTATAAACATCATCTAATTGACTAGCTGTCCAACAACTTTTAAGGTTAAAGATTAATAGTTCACCCAAAAATGAAAATTAGCCCATCATTGGGCTATATGACTTTCTTCTTTCAGCCAAACACAATCGGAGTTATATTATTCTGATTCTTGAAATAAGGGACAAAACATGTCCTACACACAAAAGCCCTCTTTATGTTAAAAATAAATAAATTCATCAAAATAAAAATACTTAAAAAGTTACATCTAAAGGACATCTGGAAGGACATTCATTGCTTATATTTTTAAATAATTTTGTTAGTATTATTTAAATACATGCTGTATACTTGGAAACACATGTAATTTAAAGTGCCCCTATTATGCCTTTTTTTAAGGTTCCTAATATTGTTTTGGGAGTCTCCTACAAGAGGTTTACATGCATGCAAGGTCAAAAAACACTTTCGTTTTCTCATATACGTGGTGCAATGGGCACCACGTGCCCATTGCTACAACTGAATGACAGCTATCAATTCGCCAGACATTGTATACAATGTATAGACAGAAAAGATAGCATCGATTTTACCGTATCAATTCGAGCCCAAGTCCGACGCTGAAACGTCTGAAGTAGTCGATCAACCAGAAACTGATTCGCAATCACGACTGGAGTAGGACATTTCTCTATGGTAAGTTTTACCTTAGTTTGCGTTATTTATAAGACGTGATAGCAGCGTCACTGTTATACTTTATGTAGGTGCACCTGTGGGAACTGTATCAGAATGCCAAGCGAAACTGAAAACCTCTAACATAAGATAAACATTTAGGCCAGATGTGTACAGACTTTTTCGCCATAACTATTAACAAAGAAAAATGGCTATATCATTGTTTGACATTACAATGAGTGTTTACTGTTTACAGAGAGAATACTTCAACTAGTTAGCACGGACTAGCATCTTAACATCCTATTTCAATACAGATAGAGCTCCACTCTATTGTACTAATAAAAACACAGTTTGTTTTACAGTTATGTAAGCGAACCAGGCACACAGCTATGTTGTAAACTCCCACGTTAGCCGAGCACAAACGTGAATAGCTGATAATGCATTACACTTTTAAACAAAAATCGTGCTCCATCCTTGATCATTACTCCAAGTAATAAGACAGACAAGCTACATCAATCGACACATTTTTAGAAAATATTGGACCCACATCTGAATAGCAGAACTACAGAAACGTGAGTTAGCCAGTTAGCAGGAGACATACAGACTAGGGTGTACGTTACACAACATAACATACAAAACTACGAATTTTGAACGATTGCTAGAAAATATAAACATCAATTAATAATCATACTTACAGGTTGAGATTCAGAGGAGCAAGCTGGTCCAAATAAACTGGGCATTGATCCATATTTTAAGACTAAACGTTTTGTGAATCCTGCGTTAAACTCCCCGAGGTTTGAGAAACAGTCGTCAGTAAAATGACGTGAACACAACAAAAGATTGTACTGCCGTGGTATTGTTGAAAAAATTAATTTTCCCTGGCATCTGCGCACGCAATAAGTGGGCGGGCAATATGCTAATGTTGTGACGTCACAACAAAATGGCTTGGAATTCGTTTTACAAACGACTCGTTTAATTGATTCAGAATCGACTCTTACTTTTGAGGGACAATAACTTTATATATACAGTGCACTTTCAGATTTAAAACTTTGCAGGATGTTTTCAATCACTTAGAGCTATGTTACACACTATATTAAAGGTCATTTTCAGAAATCTATAATAGGGGCACTTTAACCTGTCCTCAGCATGAGGTCACAATGTAAAAATGCCAAACAAAGTGTTGAAACAAATTCAAAAATATACGGTAACACTTTACAATACAGGTGCACTAATATGCATTAATTCATGCTTAACTAATGCACAGATAATCATGTTTTAATGTATGACTCATGAAGAACTAAACCATTCATTAATAATTACTGCATCAGCAACTAATAAAAAGTCTATATGATTAATAAATTAAGTAATATATGAATTGTTATTAATTAAATGTGTTACAATGTATTAATTTCTTAATAACTTATTTTATTAACTAATAGTGTAAGTTAATGTGTTAATTACCACAATTGGTCAAAGCCATTTACTTCAACTTCCAGTTGTCTGCTTTAATTAATCATTAACTAATGATTTGCAAATGTATCATTATTTTATGACTTTACTTGTTGAGGCACATGACTGTTAACTAATTGTTAAGTAATATGTCATTATGGTTTTGACATCTACACTAAGCCATGGATTTCAATTTCCAACTATCTACAACCATGATTCCACTGTGCCAGATAAACTGCTGCATCCAGAACCTTGTTGTTCATGGCACAAGAATGTGTCAGGTTAAGCTTGAGGTCTAGGATTCAAAGGCGGAACACTGAGAACATGTGGCCAGGCACTGCTATTTCATAACACTGTGTCAAGACCGGACAAAGACAATAGAACCCATTATAATCAGTGATAGTGATTCTACACTGGATGCAGCACAACGCAACACAACACAACACAACAAAACGTCACTTCTGTTATGAAGGACAAATGGACTTGCAATGGTCTGTCATGTCCGGTGTAAACAGCTGTTGAGGCATGACTCGATAATGGTTGCATCCAGTTTAAACACAGTATAACAGCGGTCAGTAGTTCAGATTCTGGTGTGCTGATATTTGTGTGCAGCCCAACTTACCCACCCTTCAAACACATTCTCTGTCATTACACTCACTGCATGTGCAACTGTCAAAACCCATTAATGACATACAGTATTACTTAACAATTAGTTAATAGTCATGTGCCTCAACAAGTAAAGTCATAACATAATGATATATTTGCAAATCATTAGTTAATGATTAATTAAAGCAGACAACTGGAAGTTGAAGTACATGGCTTCAACCCATTGTGGTAATTAACACATTAACTTACACTTTTAGTTAATAAAATATGTTATTAAGGAATTAATACATTATGACACATTTAATTAATAACAATTCATATATTACTTAATCTATTAATCACATGGAATCTTTATTAGTTGCTGATGCAGTAATCATTAATTAATGGTTTAGTTCTTCATGAGTCATACATTAACACATGATTATCTGCATTAGTTAAGCATGAATTAATGCATATTAGTGCACCAGTATTGTAAAGTGTTACCAAATATACATTTAAATTGAAAGGCAGATATCTGTAATATATCAAACACTACAAAAAGTAAGTCTTGAATTATATTTTCCATAAAACATGCCTATCAAAGTTGTCCTCACTTTGCGTCAACTCCGTCAGGATTTTTTATAACTCTGAATAAATATGAGGACCCCTTTCCTTTTTCCTGCTCATTGTGGATCTCACAGTGGGACACAGTCCTTGAAGTTTTATAATTTTTTTTATATTTTATGCAAACAATGTTGAAGTCTCTGCGGTCACAGCTTTAACATGTCAACTCCATCATCCCGGTGTAATAATTTCTGTAAATAGTTGTGGGATAAATCTTGGCATTTTTGATATGTTTATTAAGGCAGCTACAACTGAGAAAGAAAACAAAATTGCTCCACTGTACAACACATGGTTAAGGTGGAAAAATATTCAGTTTTGTCAACTCTGTCAGACATCAACTCCATCGGGTTTTATGTTTGATGGTTGACAAGTGCTCTCAAAAAGTCTATGTAATGTGATTTAATATATTTTTTGCATATGGGGAATTCTTCTAATGCTGTTTCATGATTCTATTCACATATAATATATATTTGGCCCCAGCTAGACCTTTGTCAACACTGTCAGTATTTGTCAACTCCGTCAGTATTTAACACCATCAAGTGAAGGTTTTTGTTAATTTTGAAAGAAATCTCTTATTCTATTTTTTTTTCAATTTGTTGTGTTAAAATATATAAACATCAACTGAACTACATAATATCAAGAAAATTAGTTATGTATGTTTAATATTTAAAAAGGAGGATAGAGAATTAAGGAATTTTGGATCTGGATTGTTGGATTGTGTAGCGATAGAGCTAACAAACACACTCAGAGAGCAGTCTTCATCTAGAAACTGTACAAACAAAATAGAGAGTAGTGGAAAAAATGGCATTTAAAAATCAACACACTTTCACAATAGATCAGAAGAGAGGATTTCTGTATTACCTATTCTTTATAGCTAAACAGGGCTGCCAACTTTTGAGTTTAGCTTGGAGAGATAATTATAAACTTCATTAAGTTTAGAGACAACATGTTACAATGTTTACATGGTAGTTACAATGACTGGTAGGCTACTGTTTTATAAGTGCTTAACTCAAATGGTTATTACAACTGATGCAAAGTACACCAGAGCCATTGCTTAATTTGAGTTCAAGATGATGGTGATATTCCCTTCTTTCACTTTCTGCTCCCACATCCCCAGTTTTCTTGTGAATGATGTGATTTTATCTGCCAGCTGGGGAAGGTGGGTGTTGGTGCCCTGCATCTGCAAATTTAGTTCACTGAGTTTCTGAAACATATCACTGAGGTATGAAAGTTTCATAAGAAAGTTGTTATTGTTGAACTTATTGGCAAGTTCATTACCCTCTTCCTCCAGGAAGTTTCTATTCTCATTTCGCAATTCAAACACCCTGGATAAAACTTCGCAGTGAAACAAAACTGTGGCCTTTCCCATACCTTTCGATAAATGCTTCCTTCGTCATATAAATCTAATTAAAAAGCACATAGCACACTGATATAAGCGAATAAATAAGTGGTTGGAACAGCACAAATATAATACTGGTGATATTAAGAGAAGGAACTGGTGTTTTAAAAGGGAAGTTCAAAACATTGAATGTGATGTGCTTTGTTTCATTTTGAGTTGTTAATTTTTTTTTCCATTTTTTCTCAATTTACTGTTCTTGAAGGGTCAAATCATTCAAAATTTGATACTGCTATTAATTTTTGTTCAGTTTTGTGTTTTATTATATTGCATTTCTATTTTTCCCCTCTATGTACATATTCATTTATAAATTCACTCAGTCAAGTCAAGTCATCTTCATTTATAAAGCGCTTTTTACAATACAGATTGTTTCAATGCAGCTTCACAGTGATAATAGGAAAATTAATGGACAGAGATTGTTTTGGCTTTACAGCAGCTCTAGGAAAAAGTTATTATCGAGCTAAAGTAAGTTTTTGATTGAATCACAAGAAACGGACGTGCTACTTGGCTGTTGGCTGTTGAGCGTCGGCTTGGTGTGTCAGTGTTACGTGTGGTGCTGCAGGGATGAGGCGAATACGGAGATCCACAAAGGTATGGGCTTTAATAAGCAATCCAGGAACACGGAGACAGCATACACACATTAAACAACAACAAGAACCGACAAGGAGTGCAAGGAAAGTGTCCAACTTAAAGGGAGTGCTGACGAGGAACAACAGGTGCTGGGAATCTGGGGAACATGGCGGGAAGACTGATGAGGGAAGTGCAGACAGGTGTGGAGCACAGGAGGATGCTGGGAAACGGAGTCCAGGAAGGCGTGGATGTAACAGTCAGGGCATTTTTGGACCCAGACGCTGTCGACGTGAGCCAACCACACAGTCTGCTTTCGTTGCCACTACTTCGTCTGCCTCGGCTTGGTGTGTTCCTGCCATAATATTATCAATCTTGTAAGTAAAGAAATTCATAAAGTCATTACTGCTTAGTTTGGAAACGTCTAGGGTTAAAGCTGTATTTCTCGTTAATTTAGCCACTGTAGCAAATAAATACCTAGGGTTGTGTTTGTTTTCTTCTAAGAGTTTTTAAGGCCTTTCTGTACGCAATCATGCTTTCTCTCTACTAAATGCGAAAAATCTCTAGAACTATGCTGAGGAGATGAAACTGATAAGGAAGATTATTTCTAAAGCAATCTTTAGTGGTAGAAGTGATAGTTCTACCATATTTGTGGCAGGGAGTCAGCTTTGCAGCCTTGGCTAAATGAAGTATACATGAGACTAGATAATGATCTGGGATGTCATCGCTCTGCTGCAGAATTTTAACGACATCAATATCGATTCCATGTGACAATATTAGATCTAAAGTACGACAATAAGTGGGTCCTGACACGTGTTGCTGAACTCCAATAGAGTTTAGAATATCTCTAAATGCCAACTCCAGTGTATCTTTTTCATTATCTACATGGATATTAAAATGGATATTATTATTTTTTTACTTTCTATATTACCTAGAAAAAGGATATGAGACAACAGTAAACTACTGGTTTACTGGAAAAAGGATGTGAGACAACAGACCTCATTTGAACTCAAACAGACCTCATTTGAATTGAACTCAAGACCTCATTTTGAACTAGTGATTGTTGACCAGCAAAACATGTTTATGAACTGGTCTTTTAGCAGCGGCCGCAGAAGCTACCGAGCCTAGTAGCTTTACTCAAGTTAAAGCTTTTTTTCTAAGCATTACTAAAGTTTGTATACAGCACGCAAGGTTTATGCACATGCTCCAAGTCTTATTCTCCATTTTTAGTGAATCTCTGTGGCAGAATTACAGCACCACATACTGATCTGGCATGTATACTACATTGTTTTGATTCAGTTTCAGTGGTTTTGTGTGTACGCATTTATTTCTTGAGACGAGGAAAAAAAAAGATCCTATAGGAAAGATGCCAGTCCTTTAAAACTTTTGTTTGACTGCCTCAAAGACATTAAAGATTGGAAAGCCCTAACTTTTTTACATTTTACATTTTTTCAAGACTGAAATCATGATATTTGGTCCAAACTGTTTAAGGTCTCTAACATTGATTTAGGCCCTTTGCTTCCCTATGTTAAATCCACTGTTAAAAATCTGGGGGTAATAATGGATATGGATTTTAAACTTGACAAACAGATAAACTCTGTAGTCAGGTCAAGTTTTTATCAGTTAAGACTTTTATCTAAAGCTAAGCCTTTTTTGTCATTTAATGATTTTGAAAGGCTTATATATGTTTTTATTTCATCTCGTTTAGACTATTGTAATGCCCCCTATGTTGGTGTCAACCAGGCCTCCCTCTCACGCTTTTAACAAGAACACTTAAACGGGAACATATTTCCCCCATACTGGCTTCCGGTCCGTTTTAGGATTGATTTTAAGATTTTAATGCTTGCTTATAAATCCTTAAATGGCCTAGCCCCAACTTACCTTTCTGACCTTATACAATTGCACGTCCCATTAAGGTCTCTGAGGTCTGCTGACGTCTGCTGACAATCCCTAGAGTAAGACTGAAGCACAGGGGAGATCGTGCCTTTGCAGTAGCTGCCCCTAAATTCTGGAATTCATTACCATTGTCTGTGAGGATGGCCCCAACTCTGTCTGCTTTTAAAACTAGTCTTAAAACATATTTTTATTCTTTGGCATTTAATTCAGTCTGAGAGCTGTCTTTTTTTTTCTCTTTGTTTTGTTGTTTGTTTTTTCTGATTTGTAATGAACAATTCTTTGTACAGTACCCTTTTATTGTTGTTGTTTTTTATGACCCTTTATGTACAGCACTTTGGTCAACTACTGTTGTTTTTAAATGTGCTCTAGAAATAAATTAAACTTTAAACTTCTTAAGATTCATCAGTGGAAAGTGTGAAAAAGAAGAAGAGGAAGAAGAGGAGGAGGATGCCAAGCAAGAGAAACAAAAAAGGACAAAGCATGCTGCTTTCTGTCAGGACTTTAGTATTTAAAATTTAAAAAGTTGATTTAAAAAAATAATAAATGAATAAGAAGTGTTGTAAATCTGTTTTGAATTAAGTTGTTTTTCAAAAAAGGTTTCAGAGTCAGTGATATCAGATTGTGTTTTTTTTTATTGTACTTACCCTGTAACATCATGAAACAAATGGGTAACAAGCACTTTAATTTACAGCCTGCAATGTCATACTTACACTCAGTACGTTTACATGGACAACAATATTCTGATATTAACACGATTAAGACAATACTCTGATTAAGAAACTACCATGTAAACACCTATTTTTGATTATCTTAATCCAGCTAAAGTCATACTCGAAGTAAACACAAATCGAATTAAGACAGGTGGAGTATTCCAATTTTAGTCGCATTATCGGAGTGCATTATATACATGTACACACCTTAATCACACTATTAATGTCGTGTGGGAGTTTTCGCTGCATTTTGAGACAGAACACATAATACACACACGGCAGTGGTCAACAGTTTGACGGCAAACATGAGAGCAAGCTTCAAGCAAGAAGGCACAAATTAAATTCCTCTCATCTCATATCCAGTACCTCCGAGTTTGTCGCGGTGGCATGAATGAAATGTTGCCGAATGAAAGTACAGAGGAGGACTGTCGCTGGAGAATTGTATCCGCCATCGTCTATTTGCACGTATAGCATGACAAATGATATTGCACATATAGCATGTATATGGTACCATAACGAGTAATTTTAAAAAAAGCCAAAGAGATAAGGATAAGACTGCTCTACATATCACTCTACAGACAACTTGTGCTCAAAGTAGAAAAGAAAACGTATTACAGTAACATTAGAAGTATTATGCAGGAAGTATGTTGCTGTGGGTGAGAAGTGATGCTGAGAAGATGAGGAACTTGCCAAATATGGAGGTGTATTTGTGCTTTAAAAGGCAGCTCTGCACACCAAGAAAGTCACTGATTCCAGCAGAGCCACAGGTAGCTGCTTCAGAAACACTTGTCTTCTCCAGCATCTCTCTCCTCGAGTCTTCAGTCAGAATGAGCAAGATCATTGTTTTTAGCAAAGAGGCCTTCGAGGGCAGAACAGCTGAATTCAAGAACGATGTCCGCAACTTAGAAGAAAAGGGCTTCAACGACGTCATCTGCTCCATAAAAGTCATTGGTGTACCATGGGTAGCGTATTATGACAAGAATTTTGCTGGAAAGCAGCGGGTGTTTGAGGAAGGAGAGTACTCTACCCTTGACGACAAAGGCCAGTTTTCTTCCCTCAAGATGGTCACAGATGACCTGGACAACCCTGAAATCCAGCTGTTCGAGCACCCAAACTATCGAGGAAGAAGCGTGACCCTACGCAAAGAAACCAATCTTCACGACATTGCTTTCAGTGATATAGTTTCTTCCCACAAAGTGAAAGGTGGTGTCTGGGTGCTATACGAGCACAAGAGTCGTCATGGTTCCCAGCTTATTTCTTTCCCTGGCGATGAAGTTCCCAGCTATTTGCCGCTCTCCTTCAACAATGTGGCCAGCCATGTGCGCCCCTTGCTGCCGAAGCCATAGACAGCATCATTCAAAGTACGCTTTCTGCAGCTGAATATGAACTGGAATCCTTTTGGAAAAAATGAGGCAGGTGGTGGGAAATGACTGATCTTGACCAGAAACTTTATTTGACTCTTGACTGTGACGGCAATCAGTCTGAAGAAACTTCATGCACTCAGACTCAACCTTATCATTTGAGGCTATCTGTGTAAAGACATACTGTACATGTTAACTTGGCAAATGTTATATAACAAGGATGAATTTTATTAGAAAGAGTTTTTAGCTTGTCATCTGTAGCGACCAGTACCAGTAAACATATGCAATAAAATACAGTTTTTGAAATGTTACAGATCTACTACAGATCCAGTTGTATTTGAATGTATTTCCCCTGTTTGATGAGAGTAAAATATTGAAAAGGATTTTGGATTTATATTATGCTGAGAAAGAGACAATGAATGCTGTTTTATTGTCAACTCAGAAAATAAAGACTCTTAAATATCGAAATGCTCCTTGTTTCTTTAATTCTCTTTTTTTACGTTTACATTTATCAGATGCTTTTATCTAAAGTAACTTACATTTGAGGAATACAAGTGTTTCATCTCAAGAGGCAATAAACAGGAGAAGTGCTATTAATACAAAGTTACAGCCATCATTCAAGCTAGAATAAGGAGGGATTAAGGAATAGTAAGACTCCCGAAACTGCCAGGAGAGGTGGGATGTCTGGAATTGACCAAAAAGGACAGTGTTGAAACCAAGACACATTGATAAACTGCTTGTATATTTTCTGAATACAGCTTGTATATGTGGCCGTGTAAATGTTTTCACTACTAAAAAAAACTCGAACACAGCCCAACATCTAAAAAAGGGATTCTTTATTTCCCACTGCATCTGAGGAGGACATTAATATCTGAGGTTTCCGATTGTGGGTAGGTGTTCCAACAAAGAGTTCACCACACTTGTATTGTGTGAATTACAATATTCCACAAATGTTCAAAGTAACAAACAAAAATAAAGAAAAGTTGTCAGACTTTTATATATTCCCTTCCGGAAATACTCAATATTCAATTCAGATCACAACAATTTTCCTTTACAACTTTCTGAAAAGAGTCAGAACATTCCCAAATAATAGAACAAAGTGCACAAAACTCTTTATTTGGGGTAAAAGTACTCACACAAACAATGGTAGTGGCTTTTGATGCTTTCTGGATAAAGAACAAAACACAGAAACATTATTAAAGATACATTCTCATAAGTCTCTCACACGTAAGATCAGAAATATTTGCAGTCCCTAGTGAAAAATAAATATGCTAAAATGTATTTGAAATACATTTATTTTTATCTAAGTATACTACAAATACATTTACATATTTATGTACTTAATATAAATACCATGCAACTGTACTTTTGGTATACTAAATTGGTACACTTAAAGTTTGTTAAATTGGAATTAAATTTTTACTTAATGTACTTTAGTTATCCGGAAATAATGCTGAGGTCCAACTAAAGATATACTTAAGGATATTTGATTGTGCTAAAGTGAAACCATTGCAAGTATACTTCAGGTACACTTTAAATATCTTGCATTTGAACACTGATTGTCAGGGTCCTTGTCTGTCTTGTCTCTGTTCAATGTTTCTTTGTTTGTCTTGTGCCTGAGCACATGGCTTAGTCTTTGTTTGTGTTAGCCATGTGCTCCCCTTGTCTCGCCTCCTTGTTTCCCTTTACCACATCCCCATGTTTAGTCCTTGGCTGCATCCGAAAACCTAGGCAGCTGACTTGTTGGCTCACTGCCCTATCAGGCAATAGCTTTGCAGGCAGCATTTGTGCACAATGGTACCTCACGAAACTGATTTCGGACAGACTTCTGAGGCAGCATAATGGTTTAATAATCTACACCAAAATAGCACAAGCTTTGATGATAACTAAGCAAATAATTACTACAATAGTGATTTCTCACTAGAAATGACATCAAAAGTGGAAAACAATGGTCAAAATAGTACATTTACACACAAACTGACCACTAACTGCAACTTTCATAAGTCCATTTTTATTTTTAGCTCATCTGTCACCGAATGGAAAGCACAGGATTGTGGGATTTCAAAGGCAGTGAAGGATACATCGATGCTGCCTTCAAAAATAAATCAGATGAAGGCATCTCATGAGACAGGAAGTGAAGCTAACTTTGGATTCGGACATGCCTTGATGCCTTCCTACCTTGGAATGCGTCCTCTGAAGGCAGCATTTTAAAGTTTTCGGATGCAGCCCTTGTCTAGTTCTCTTTCACTAATTGTGCTTACCTGATCATGTGCTCTGGTCCCTTTATATTGTACTCTTTTCCCTCATGTCCCTCATGCTGGTTCATTGCATGTATCTTTTGTGTGAGCATTCTTGTCTACAGGTCTTATTAGACAGTGCTTATTTAGATTTACCTGTTAGTTCTAGCTTTGTACTTTGTTCAGGGGTCCTTTTAGGTGTCAGTTTAGACAGGAAACTATTCCACACTTCTTGAGTGATTTCTCAAGTGGCCATTAAGGGTTACTTTATGTTTGAAACTCTTTCCACACTGATCACATGTGAATGGCTTCTCTCCAGTGTGAATGTTCATGTGATACCCAAGGTTTATTTCTGTTGTGAAGCTCTTCCCACACAGTTTGCAGGTGAAAGGCTTCTCTCCATTGTGAATTCTCATGTGGACTTTAAGGTTTCCTTTTTGGCTGAAACTCTTTCCACACTGTTGGCAGCTGAAAGCCTTCTCTCCAGTGTGAATTCTCATGTGGCCTTTAAGATGTCCTTTTTGAGTGAAACTCTTTCCACACTGTTGGCAGGTGAATGCCTTCTCTCCAGTGTGAATTCTCATATGGACTTTAAGGTTTCCTTTATCAGTGAAGCTCTTTCCACACAATATGCAGATAAAAGGCTTCTCTCCAGTGTGAATTCTCATGTGGCCTTTAAGATGCTCTTTTTGAGTGAAACTCTTTCCACAGTGTTGGCAGGTGAAAGCCTTCTCTCCAGTGTGAATTCTCACGTGGACTTTAAAGTTTCCTTTATCAGTGAAACTCTTTCCACACAATTTGCAGGTGAAAGGCTTTTCTCCAGAGTGAATACTCATGTGGGATCTAAGGTGTCCTTGTTCAGCAAAGCTCTTTCCACACTGTTGGCAGGTATAAGGCTTCTCTCCAGTATGAATTCTCATGTGGACTTTAAGATGTCCCTTTTCAGTAAAGCTCTTTCCACACTGTTGGCAGGTATAAGGCTTCTCTCCAGTGTGAATTCTCATGTGGCCTTTAAGGTGACCTTTATCGTAGAAGCTCTTTCCACACTTCTGGCAGGTGAAAGGCTTCTCTCCAGTGTGAATTTTTATATGCTTGTTAAGGCCGTTATTTTTAGTGAAACTCTTTCCACACTGATTACATCTGAATGACTTTACTCCAGTGTGAATTTTCATGTGGACTTTAAGGTGTCGTTTTTCAGTTAAACTCTTTCCAGTCTTTTGAGTGATGTTTTGTGAGGAAATATTTTCAGTCTGTGAGCAATTAAAAGATTGTTCTCCAGTTGTGTAATCATGATGATTCCCATACTGATCTTTCTCTTCCATTTTATTTAGTTCTTGACTCTCCACTTTCAGTGCCATCAGATCTAAAAGAGACAAATACAAGTTAACACCAGTTTAATGGCACCAAACAACAGACATCAAGAATTTAACACATTTAAGGCATCAAAACCAAAAACATGTATGCTAGATCATATACCCACTAAGCTACTGCAAGAAGTGTTAGCTGTATTCTCAGAAAATGGAAAATGTTCTCAATATTTGTAACTTTTTGCTTTCTTTAGGACACATTCCAAAATCTTCTTTCATCATGTTTGGATTCTATGTGTTCAGAATACTGCTAAAGGTATTATGGAAATGTTTTTTAATGCGAGTAATGCACTGGTAAAATGTTAAAATCACTGTTATAACCATGTGCTTTAGACTATGAAAGTGAGTTCCACAAGGAGAAAGAAGAGTCAGCCACACAGCACTAAAGTGAAAATCACCAAATTGCAATCATCCTCATCAGAAAGGGATAAATGTACCCTTTTAAGAGACACTCCCCGTTCCGAGTTTCCTGTCCATCCAGTAAGATAACAACATATACAAATTTCTGTGCTTCTATTATGACAGAGAATAAGACGTTAACAGATAGTCAAGTTAAGTCAAGTCACGTTAATTTACATAGTGATTTATACAATACATTTTGCTTCAAAGCAGCTTTGACAGTGATGAACAAGAAAATGATTCAATGATGCAAACTATTCAATTCTTCTGTAAAGCAGCTCTAAAAAGAAAATAGTGTCATTGTTTAGCTGAAGTTGTTTCAGTGTAACTGTGTAAATTTTAGAGCTGGGCCAATATTTATGCATCGCGAATCTTGGATCGTTTCTGATATTTCCTAAATGCATCGCAAATTCATTGTGAGCTTAGTTTTTAACAGCAGATGGCGCTCTAGGCTATTTTTTCAACCGCATACTCAAATGCACACGAAGAAGACCACTCGTGCGTTCGGCTGAGTCTGACAATGTATTTGCACCTCAGAATGCTTTTATGACACAAGATTAATGTAAACAGCCCACCTACTGACGATCAGGCAGTCAGTCTCCTCCAAAGAACACAAGCATCTTTAGGTGAATCCAACCTTCATTTGCATAAGATTGCTTCAAATAGCCTAGCGGAACACGCTAAGACTATAAAGGACTTAGACCTCAGTGGTGAAGTTCCTTCAATACAGCAGACGCCTGGATTGTGTTGGGAGATAGAAGGCGACACCTTCACCTATGATGTATCATCGGTCAGCAAACCATTCACAAAACGTGGCGTGTTGTTCACTGTGAACAGTATCTTTGATCCACTCAGCATAGTCTCTCCGGTCACCTTACAAGGCAGGGCTCTACTACGGAAACTCTCCAACTACACCTCTAAATGGGAAGTTTTACTTCCTGAAGAAAAGAGAGTAGAATGGGGAACATGGCAAGACTCCCTCTAGGACCTGAAGCAACTGCATATTCCTCGAACCTATACCTCAATTTCCCTCTCTGAGGCCAAACTTGTATAACTGTGCGTTTTTTCTGAGGCCTCCACTAAAGCAATTGGCACAGTGGCTTACCTCATGGTCATTGACTGTGATAGAAACAGTAATGTCAGATTTGTCTTAGGTAAAGCCAAACTAGCACCACAACACAAACCTACTATTCCATGTCTCGAACTCTGTGCCACAGTATTGGCAGTTGAAATTGCCGACCTGATTCGCCATGAGATGGATCTTAGGTTGCATGCTGTAAGATTAAAATGCGACAGCAAAGTAGTCTTAGGGTACATACACAATGAGACAAAGCATTATTATGTGCATAAAAGTTCAACGAATTTGCCAATCTTCAAGGCCAGAGCAATGGTTTTATGTCCCGACTGAGTTCAACCCAGCTGACCATGCTGCTAGAGGAGTTGCCATATCCCAACTCAATGATTTTGCATGGCTCAGGGGACCACCATTCCTCTCCAAACCATACACGCAGGAAGAGCCTGAATCATACAAACTTGTCTGTCCAGAACATGATGTCGAGATAAGGCATGATGTCCTCAGCTATTGCACACAAATTAGACTTGATGGCTTAGGAACAAAAAGATTCAAGAGATTCTCTACATGGAAAACCCTTGTAAGAGCTATTGCCCTTTTGATCCACATCGTTCGCACAATCAAATCCAAGAATGGTTGTGGAGAACATGGAGGGTGGCATTGGTGTGATAAACTTCGAACCTCACAAGAGCATTCACTAGCCTGGAACGACATTTTGAGAGCAACTCAACATGAGAGCTTTTCTATGGAATATGCAGCCCTCTCTGAAAAGAAAGCCCTACCAAAGAACAGCTCTCTCTTAAAACTTGATCCCGTTCTCAACGAAGGTTTGATCAGAATTGGAGGAAGTTTGAAAAGTTCTCTATTAAGCTCCAATGAAAAGAACCCCTTGGTTCTACCCAAGCACAACCACATCTCCATTCTGTTAGTGCGTCACTACCATGAGAAAGTAGAACAACAAGGACGTCATTTTACAGAGGGAGCCTTGAGAAGGGCTGGCTTCTGGATTATTGTAGCTATGTGGGAAAATGGAGGTACAAATTATGGCAGACTTACCTCCTGAGCGCCAAAACATGAATCCCCCATTTACCTACATGGGATTGTACATTTTTGGACCTTGGATGGTCAGAGCTAGATGCACTAGATGTGGATATGCGAGAGCAAGCGCTGGGCTATATTGTTTACTTGCATGAGCATAAGAGCGGTGCATATTGAGGTCATCGAATCAATGTCATAAGAGGACCCGCAAAGCAGCTAAGGTTTGATTGCGGCACGAACTTTGTGGGAGCAAGCAAAGAGCTAGGACTGAACAAGCTGCAACAGGAGGAAAAGGTTCTCAGATACTTGAGTAAGCAGGGCTGTTCCTGGGAGTTCAACCCTCCTCATTCTTCACACAGAGGAGGTTCTTGGGAACGAAAGATTGGAGTGGCCCACAGAATTCTCGATTGTATCTTACAAAGAGAACATACTCCTTTCTCTCATGAAGTCTTGTGCACGCTGATGGCCGAAGTTTCAGCCATCATCAACGCCAGACCTTTCATTCCTGTATCAAGTGACCCACAGTCTCCATTCATCTTGACTCCAGCAATGCTGCTTACTCGGAAGGGAGCAGTCCCACCTCCACCAGGGAAATTTGGTGACAGGGATCTTCTTCTCAATCAGTGAAGACAAGTTCAGGCCCTTGCCAATGAGTTCTGGCTCTGATGGAAAAGGGAGTACCTACCAACCATACAGAGTCGTAGAAAGTGGAATGAGACACGCCACAACATGCAAGAAGGTGACGTTGTCTTATTTAAGGATAACCAAGCTGCTCACAATACTTGGCCTACGGCAGTGTTCACTTCTGCTATTCATAGCCAAGATGGAAAAGTACAGACAGTAAGTTTAAGGACCACTGCTCTAAAGACCTTTACAAGACCTGTTACAGAGTTCGTCCTACTTTAACCTTCAACGAATTTAAGGTTTATGCTAAATTGAACCAAAATGGACAGTGGTGTCAAACACGAAGTGGGGAGTGTTCTGCTCTATGGGTATGGTCTTTGTTAGAGTGGTCATGAATGGTATTGCAGTCTGAACCAGGAAGTTAGTTTAAGAGTCAAAGCACATGGTGAAGATCGTTCCAGCTGCAATAATCCTGTTCCGTTTCGATTTCTCCCTAGCAAGAACTGCCTGTAAGTGGTTTATATTTTCTGTGTATTACTGTATTTCTAAGAGTTGTGCCGAATTCATGTTGATTTAAAATCATATGAGTATAAATCTTTGATTTCAATTCATAAAATGGTTGTTTACCGAGAGGCTATATTTCATTGTAATTAAAGGGGTCATATAATGCCACTTTTACAAAATGTAAAATAAGTCTCTTATGTCCCCAGAGTGTGTATGTGAAGTTTTAGCTCAAAATACCCTACAGATTTTTTATAGCATGTTAAATTTGTCACTTTTTGAGGGTGAGCAAAAACGCTTCATTTTTGTGTGTGTTCCTTTAAATGCAAATGAGCTGCTGCTCTCAAGAAGAGGGCGGAGTTTCAAGAGCTCATGTTAGCAGCGCCGATTACCTAAGACTCACTGAAAATGTCAGAAACTGTTCAGCCTTTTATGTTCAAACCGGAGTCGGACACTTATAAAGAGACTCAAGAAGAAGTGACAACATGTAGAACGCAACAGGACGTTTCTGAACGGTTAATTGATGAATTTATGTAGCTGATGTGGAGTTAACTATCTTGAAGTCATTCATTAGCATATTCTGTTATGATAATCTGTAAATCGCTTGTGTGGGAAATGTTGTAAAATGCTTACAGAGCTAGAGAATATATGCTGCATGAAGATAGAACAGGTATAGTTTAGTTTAATTACGGTTATAACTCAAACAGCAACATTACACACTAACTAAAGTTAAAAAAGTGAAATCATTATAAACCACCCCTTTAAGCTTTGTTAGTGTTTGTAAAAGAGACAATTTCATCTTAGTTTATATTTTGTGCTTAGTTTCACTCTTTTGTTCATGTCTACACGCTAAACAATAGACTCTATTAAACGGAGCTAAGAAGCTATATCCTGACTCTCATCTTCTTCATGGCGGGAGTTTTACTGGCTGTCTAATTTTGGTTAAGAACACCAATTGGGGGGACAGTACACTGTTGCATAATTAAATGATAGAAATGAATGGTTTTCATTGTTTTGAAATCAGAAGCAGATACTGAATAATAAATATATATATAAGTTTGGAGACTAGGCAATGAAAAATCGAAGATTCAGAATGGAAGCACTGGATTAATGAATTTATATCCTATAGTATTGTATTCTGTTAGGCAAAACCCCACAAACCAAATTGAATTTTCTTCCGCTTGATGTGTTTTCTAAAGTGTCTTACGCAATAGTGTTTATTTATTTTTCCCTTATTTTTTCTCTTTCCTGTTCTTAATTGTTATGATGAAAAATGGAATGTGCTGATACTTTTAGTGCGTTTACAAATTTCACACTTGTATGTATATTCCCAATAAATATATCTTTACGTAAAGAGAAGTAGATATTGGGTTTAATGTTATTCAAAATAATTTATCTTTTAGACCACTTCTGTATTATTTTTCCTAATTTAATGCGTGGCATGTCGTAATACCGAATACCCAACGTGGAAGTCGGATCTTCTCAAGTTGAAGCAGCATTAGTATTTGTCTGTTCAGGTGATCCACTCCATGTCAAATAAAAGCACTTTAATTAGGTAACTCTTCAAAAATATTCATTTCTGTAGAGCTGGACATTTTAATAAGGATCAAATGACTGAGTTCAGCTTTGAGAATGAAACCAACCTGTTTGTTCCTCAGTTTCTTCATGTTTCACTCTGAATGTTTCTTCAATCTTCACGTCTTCACTCTCCTCTTTAATAAACAACATCTTGTCTTCACTCTCCTCTTTAATAAAAGCCATGTTTATAACAGTGTGTCACATGGATCTCTGTCGCTTCATCACCAGGAGTTTTTCTGTGTGTTTGGACACTGTGGTGTTAAGATAAGAATAATTAACAGAGAGAAAAACACATCCAATCTAAATCTCTGAGTGTGTCTCAATCAGATCTAGTTCAGTAGTTCAGTGCACTGGTAAGAGAGTCAGAGTGAGAGTTAATGGACTTAAATGACCTGATACTCAAAATAAAAATAAACATTTTATGCTACATTTATTTATTTGTAGATTACATTTAATAGATAACACTTCCATGAAAACATTAGCAGTTGGTTTGCAGAAGTTTGTTTGTTCTCGTTGTATTTACACTGTTTGACCAGCAGGGGTCGTTGGTGTTTAAGATGATTCGAGCGCTTACAAACAGTGAATCATTCTGTGTAGCGATTGATTCGGTTGACTCTTGAGCTTCAAAAGCTCAGTTTCTCTCATCACTTGCCGGATTCATGTTTATGATAATCTGATTCACAAAATAAAGACCGAAATGAGACGCATGTTTTCTTTTACGCGTGTATGGATGAGCTTTACTCGCACAATATAACGTTCATTAATGTTAGAAAACGCATTATAATGTTACATTCAATATTAACGTATTTTACATAACTTGTAAAAACGTTTTAAATTGATTCAACTGTTTGCATTGATTTAAACACTTTAAATGCTTAAAACAAACCTTTCTTCAGCCAAATCACAACAGATGCAGAAGCGCGGCGCAGCCTTATGACGTCACATCTCCGCTCCAAAATAAAAGTCCTGTTCACACGCCAAAATCAGAAATGTGCATAGAAATTCACATACAAATAATAAAACATGTAACAGCGCTTTTCTCAGTTTTTCGGTATGTTTGGATACTCTGTCCTGTTAAAATTAGAAAAATTAACAGAAAGAAAAACATCCAAACTAAATCTGAGTGTGTCTCAATCAGATCTAGTTCAGTAGTTCAGTGCACTGGTAAGAGAGTCAGAGTGAGAGTTAATGGACTTAAATGATATGATTAGACTAAAAACATCCAAACTAAATCTGAGTGTGTCTCAATCAGATCTAGTTCAGTAGTTCAGTGCACTGGTAAGAGAGTCAGAGTGAGAGTTAATGGACTTAAATTAGACAAAAAACACAAACAAAAAAAAACAGATTATACAGTAGGTTCATATTTATACATTTATGCTTAACATTTATTGATATGTAGATTATATTTAATAGATTACACTTTCATCAAAATATTAGCAGCTGGTTATTAGTAAAAGTTGTCATTACACTTGTTTGTGTTTGTTGTTCTCGTTGCATTTACAGTGTTTGACAAGCAGGTGATTTGAGCTCTTTGAATCACTGAATCATGTTGTGTAGCGATTGAGAAATTTTACACTTATCTACTAAATGAGCTAATTTCAAATTTGATGCCTGCTACAAGTCTCAAAAAAGTTGGCATGGGGGCAACAAATGGCTGAAAAAGCAAGAAATTTTGAAAAGATTCAGCTGGGAGAACATCTAGCAACTAATTAGGTTAATTGATATCAGGTCTGTAACATGATTAGCTATAAAAGGGATGTCTTAGAGAGGCAAAGTCTCTCAGAAGTAAAGATGGGCAGAGCTGTGACAGAGTGCGTAAAAAGATTGTGGAATACTTTAAAAACAATGTTCCTCAACGTCAAATTGCAAAGGCTTTGCTAATCTCATCATCTACAGTGCATAACATCATCAAAAGATTCAGAGAAACTGGAGAAATCTGTGTGTAAGGACAAGGCCGAAGACCTTTGTTGGATGCCCGTGGTCTTCGGGCCCTCAGACGACACCGCATCACTCATCGGCATGATTGTGTCAATGACATTACTAAATGGGCCCAGGAATACTTCCAGAAACCACTGTCGGTAAACACAATCCGCCGTGCCATCTGCAGATGCCAAAGGAAGCCATATGTAAACATGGTCCAGAAGCCCCGTCGTGTCCCGTGGGCCAAGGCTCATTTAAAATGGACTGTTTCAAAGTGGAAAAGTGTTCTATGGTCAGATGAATCCAAATTTGACATTCTTATTGGAAATTACAGATGCCGTGTCCTCAGGGCTAAAGAGGAGGGAGACCTTCCAGCGTGTTATCAGCGTTCAGTTCAAAAGCCAGCATCTCTGATGGTATGGGGGTGCATAAGTGTATACGGTATGGGCAGCTTGCATGTTTTGGAAGGCACTATGAATGCTGAATAGTATATATAGGTTTTAGAGCAACACATGCTCCCCTCCAGACGACGTCTATTTCAGGGAAGGCCTTGTGTATTTCAGCAGGACAATGCAAAACCACATACTGCAGCTATTACAACAGCATGGCTTCGTCGTAGAAGAGTCCGGGTGCTGAATTGGCCTGCCTGCAGTCCAGATCTTTCACCTATAGAGAACATTTAGCGCATCATTAAACGAAAGACGACCACGAACTCTTCAGCAGCTGGAAACCTATACCAGGCAAGAATGGGACCAAATTCCAACACCAAAACTCCAGAAACTCATAACCTCGATGCCCAGACGTCTTCAAACTGTTTTGAAAAGAAGAGGAGATGCTACACCATGGTAAACATGCCCCCGTCCCAACTATTTTGAGACCTGTAAAATTTTGAGCAAATTTGAAATTAGCTCATTTTGTGCATAAAATTGTAAAATTTCTCAGTTTAAACATTTATGTTATCTATGTTCTATTGTGAATAAAATATTGGCTCATGTGATTTGAAAGTCTTTTAGTTTTCATTTTATTCAAATTTAAAAAGACGTCACAACTTTTCCGGAATTTGGGTTGTATTCTGTTATACAACTGAAATTAGTGGGCATTTACACAACTGCTTAATATCTGAAACAATAGGAAAGCAAACAGACAAGGTGTTGCAACAGGCATTCATATACATGCACATGCCAAAGGAAAAGAAAAAGCATCAAGGCAAACTATAAAGAGATGAAGGATGCAAATAGAAGTGGCCATGGCGAAATAAAAATGAACATGTCAGAGTGTCACCTGTTCAGACGATTATCTGATAAAGACATGACATGGCTAAATACATAACAAAGGCTTCTCTCAATTGTGTCTGTTTAGAATGAAACTTTTCCCAAACTTCACGAGTGATATCTCAAGTGGCAATTAAGGGTTTCTTTATGTTTGAAACTCTTTCCACACTGACCACATGTGAAGGGCTTCTCCTTAGTGTGACTGATTATGTGCCTTTTAAGGTGTCCTTTTTGAGTGAAACTCTTTCCACACTGTTGGCAGGTGAACGCCTTCTCTCCAGTGTGAATTCTTATGTGGACTTTAAGGTTCCCTTTATCAGTGAAGCTCTTTCCACACAATTTGCAAGTCAAAGGCTTCTCTCCAGTGTGAATTCTCATATGATCCTCGAGGTTTGCTTTTTTAATAAAGCTCTTTCCACACTGTTGGCAAGTGTAAGGCTTCTCTCCAGTGTGAATTATCATGTGTTTTTTAAGGTTTCCTTTTTCACTGAAGCTCTTTCCACACTGTTGGCAGGTGAACGCCTTCTCTCCAGTGTGAATTTTCATATGATCCTCGAGGTTTGCTTTTTTAATAAAGCTCTTTCCACACTGTTGGCAGGTGTAAGGCTTCTCTCCAGTGTGAATTCTCATGTGGACTTTAAGGTGAAGCTCTTTCCACACTGCTGGCAGGTGAAAGGCTTCTCTCTAGAGTGAATTTTTTTATGCTTGTTAAGGTTTCTTTTTAGAGTGAAACTCTTTCCACACTGATTACATCTGAATGACTTTGCTCCACTATGAATTTTCATGTGGACTTTAAGGTGTCGTTTTTCAGTTAAACTCTTTCCAGTCTTTTGAGTGATGTTTTGTGAGGAAATCTTTTCAGTCTGTGAGCAATTAAAAGATTTTTCTTCAGTTATGAAATCATGATGTTTCCCATACTGATCTTTCTCTTCCATTTCATTTAGTTCTTGACTCTCCACTTTCAGTGCCATCAGATCTAAAAGAGACAAATACATGTTAACCCCAGTTTACTGGCACCAAACAACAGACATCAAGACATTAACATATTTAAGGCATCAAAAGCAAAAACATGTATGCTAGATCATATACCCACTAAGCTACTGGAAAAGGTGTTAGCTGTAATCTCAGAGCCTTTTCTCAATATTCGTAACATTTTGCTTTCTTTAGGACATGTTCCAAACTCTTTTTTTCCCTTCATGTTTGGATTCTATGGCCACGTAAACACTGCAGCTAAATTCGGTTGTCAGTTCACCTTTTAACGTTTACTCGCATTCTGTACGCACCCAGTTCAGTAAAATACGGGAGTGACAACCGCATTCTACAACCGAATTAACTCCTGAAAAATACAGGTAGTGACAAACGCATTTACAGAAATTCTATGCAGTGCGTACGGAACTGAACTGAACTACTATTTGTTAATAAAGTTTTTTAACGTGCATCGGAGATGTGTCTCTCTTCTGTTAGTCTCAGCCTCAGACGTCACGCCCACGGACCGTTGGCTGAACGTCTGATGAATATGGCGCACTTAACTGTAAACACTTCAGGATTTACCAAGTCATCATCTGGTTGGTTGAATTCTACAGGATGTCCAGGGAGACGTGTGTGTTAAAAGCCAATAAAATATGTTACTCCTCTGGTCAAAGGAACAAACATGGTGTGATCATTATTTCAGGCTGCATCACAATTCAGATTATGGATTGATATTCAAAAATATTCATCCATTTTGCTCAAAGACCGGGATTCATCACACCGACATGGAGATGAATCTGGCCATAGGGATCTGTGCAGAGGACTTTGGTATGATTTGTCAGGCCGCAAAGAAATAAATAGTTGTACCTTCAGTGTAGAAAACTAACTGCATGTTTCCTAATGATATCTCCCAAGGGTAGCATGTACAGGGTGAAAAGCAATGGTCCTAGTACTGAGCCTTGCGGTACTCCATATTGAACCATATACACCATGTTCTGAGTCTCTGGCCTGTTAGGTAGGAGGCAGCAATGTATACTATGTTCCACGTCTCTGATCTGTTTGGAGGAAGCAACAACAGATACGTCTCAAACCTGGAGGAAAGGTTTTTCACCTTAAAAGTGTGGGAAGCAGGGTGGGGCAGGGAGCAACAAATTCATGTTTTTAAAAGCATATGTAAATCCCAGGTACTTTCTTCTGTGAGGCAGAATGTTAGTCTCAGTCCCCAATCACTTTTATTACACTTTTTGTCCATATAATTTAAGTGAATGGTGACTAGAACTAATGTTTTGCCCAAGAATTTTCATGTTCCACAGAAGAAAGGAAGTCATGATTGGAATGACATAAAGGTGAGTGAAAAACCTTAAGAGTTTCAAACCTTACAGACCAGAGTTATCAGGCGAGTTTAGTGCTTTACTGTGCAGTTACGTTGAAACCATGCTCAAGACTAGTTTGTTTCTTGTTTCTGAATAAAACCATTTTAATTGCGACACTCTTCAAAAATATCATTCATTTCTGTAGATCTGGACATTTTAATAAAGATCAAATGACTGAGTTCAGCTTTGAGAATGAAACCAACCTGTTTGTTCCTCAGTTTCTTCATGTTTCACTCTGAATGTTTCTTCAATCTTCACGTCTTCACTCTCCTCTTTAATAAACAATATCTTGTCTTCACTCTCCTCTTTAATTAACACCATCTTTGTTTGTTTCTCAGTTTCTTCGTGTTTCAAACTGAATACTTTTTCAATCCTCACGTCTTCACTCTCCTCTTTAATAAACACCATCTTTGTTTGTTTCTCAGTTTCTTCATGTTTCAAACTGAATACTTTTTCAATCCTCACGTCTTCACTCTCCTCTTGAATAAACGCCATAACATAATAGTGTGTCACGTGGATCTCGCTTCTCGTTTTTCTGTGTTTGGACACTTTGTCCTGTTTTAAAATAACAGAAAGAAAAACACTCAACACTAAATCTCTGAGTGTGTCTCAATACTAAATCTCTGAGTGTGTCTCAATCAGATCTAGTTCAGTAGTTCAGTGCACTGGTAAGAGAGTCAGAGTGAGAGTTAATGGACTTAAATAATCTGGTTAGACTAAAAACACTCAAAACTAGTATTACAAATTAAAAAAAGTGTTACAGTAGGTTCATATTTAGAATTTGTATGCTATATTTATCTATTTGTAGATTACTTTTAATATTTCCATGAAAACATTAGCAGTTGGTTTGCAGGAATTTATTTGTTTGTTTGTTCTCGTTGTATTTACACTGTTTGACCAGCAGGAGTCGTCGGTGTTTAAGATGATTCGAGCGCTTACAAACAGTGAATCATTCTGTGTAGTGATTGATTCGGTTGACTCTTGAGCTTCAAAAGCTCAGTTTCTCTCATTATGATAAACTGATTCACAAAATAAAGACCGAAATGAGACGCATGTTTTCTGTTACGCGTGTATGGATGAGTTATACTATACTATATAACAAAATAACTTTAATTAAATGTTAGATAACGCATTATAATGTTACATTCAATATCAGTTATCTTATTTTTCATAACTTGTAAAAACGATTTAAATTTATTAAACAGTTTGCATTGACTTAAACACTTTAAATGCTTAAAACAAACCTTTCTTTAGCCGAATCACAACAGATGCAGAAGCGCGGCGCAGCCTTATGACGTCAAACATCCGCCCCAAAATAAAAGTCCCGTTCACACGCTAAAATCAGATACTGAACTCACATACAAATAATGAAACATATACAAGCGGCGTTCAAAGTAAAATTCTTGGTGAAATACATATTTAAATGAATGTTGATCAATAATAACTGCCAGTGAAAGAGTCTGAAATAATATGTGAGATTATGTTAATGACTCGTCCGTTTAGACTGAAACTTTTCCCTCAACTCTTGAGTGAATTCTCAAGTGGCAATTTGAAAGAGAGAGATTCATCAAATATAAAACCAAGATATTTGTATTCTGTCACAACTTCTATTTCAGTACCCTGTAAGGTGGTAACTAATAGATTTGCTGCTTGTTTTTTTTAACTAGAAAAAAAACAAAACACAACTTTAGTTTTATTAGCATTCAGAGTCAAATTCAAGCAACAAAGCCTTTGTTGCACAACATCGAACGCAGACTGCAGTAAAGATACAGCTTGATTTAATTTAGGTGCACTGCAATAAATCACTGTGTCATCAAGATGATTAATATAGATAATAAAAAGTAGAGGTCCCAAAACAGGCCCCTGAGGAACACCCCTTATAATCCGTAAAGGTGCAGATTAGTGACCTTCCATCACTGTCCTCAGCAGTCTTGGTGATCTCAGCAGAGCCTGCTGCTATCTACTGGGACTCGCTTATGCCTTGGACCTGAGATGTTCCAAAAATGTTTTCTCGAGCTGGATCCTGCAAGACTTTCTATGAATGTTTAGAGACTAAATAATAACCTGCATGCATACAGTAGTTGCAGACTGCTTACAATTTTTATGTATATATATATGCATACATACATTTTTATTTGTCATATAAAATAATTGAGTTATTCAGATTTACTTCTTGCATTTACTCAATTCATACAGTATATTTCATCAATTTCACAGCTTTAAAGTTTAATTTTTTGGTGTAAAAATGTTTCACCAAAAACATTAAGTAAAATATAAACTTTTTAGAATGTATGGAATTTCTAAGAGAGAAAAAATGTTACCAGTGTCACCTGTAGTATACATACTATTTAATTATTTAAGTTAAATGAGTGCTTAAAAAAACAAATTAAGACATGATTTCAGGTAAACCCACTGGCTGTCAATGGTGGGGCGGACATAAATGAGTGTGTTTGGAGGATTATGCATGGACTGATTACAAACTCCTTGGCGAGGAATATAAACATGAGAGGAGTGAATGGAAAGATTGACTTCCAGCGCCTACAGATACGAGATGTTGTGATTGGTAAGTTGGCCTTTATGCCCAAATACTGTCATTTATAATTTTAAAAATAAACAAAATTATTTAAATTGATAGTTTAGGTCCTTAGGGGAGTAGCAGGGGAGGCAAAAAGAGGAAACAGGAAGAGGAGGGATGGAACGGGAGAGGAAAAGGGCAGAGAAAAAAGGGGAGAGTGGAGTAGCAAATAGGGGGGATGAGGAAAAGCAAGGCAAGGCACTTTTATTTCTAAATAAAATGTATACATACAATAGAACCTTAAATTTGAAGTGAAGCCAGAAGAGGTGAAATATGTTCACTCTTTCTAGTTCCAGTAAGAAGCCTGGCAGAAGCGTTTTGTACCAATTACTGATAAAAACGCTTTTAATTTCACAATGGATCTGAGATGATAAAAGCCACTCACCACTGAATTGGTTTTGTTTATCGAATTTAAGGCCATTATCAATAATCACTCCCAAGTTTTTAGCATGAGAATTCACAGATAAAGGACCCAGATGGTTGTTTATCTCTATGAAGCTGGTGGTCCAAAAACTACAATTTCAGTTTTAGATTCATTCAATGTTAGAAAGTTGGCTGCCAGCCAGCATCTTACCTCTGCAAGACAGTCCAACAGAGAGTGCATGTCATAATTTTCCCCATGTTTCAAAGGGAGGTGATAAAAGATTTTTGGTGGAGGTTGGGACTTTTTCTTCCTCTGTGGTACCATTAACTTGTGGTGTACCTCAGGGATCGATTTTGGGCCCATTTTTGTTTTCACTGTGGTACATTCCGGCTCTAGGAAGTAAATCGGCCATCACTATACAAGTCGTTATTTTGTTTTTTTGGCGCACCAAAAATATTCTTGTCGCTTTATAATATTAATATTGAACCACTGTACTCACATGAACTGATTTAAATATGTTTTTAGTACATTAATGGATCTTGAGAGAGGAAATGTCATTGCTCCCTATGTAGGCCTCACAGAGCCATCGAATTTCAACAAAAATATCTCAATTTGTGTTCCGAAGATGAACGAAGGTCTTACGGGTGTGGAACGACATGAGGGTGTGTAATAAATGACATTATTTTCATTTTTGGGTGAACTAACCCTTTAAACCAAGCTTTGTTTAAAGATGATTCATGAAAAGGTATGAAATAGACATCACTGTTCTCCCACATTTCTGAAAACAAAACATTAGACAACTAAACAAAATAGCATATAATTTTCTTTAGGTTCTGTCAAAATGTTCTATTTAATGTTGTGAATGATTATTTTTTATAAATATCTAAAATGTTGTAAATGTGTATATGTGTTACATGTGCCCTGTGTCTGTGTTTATCAACTTGGTTATATGGACTCCATTTCCCACAATTCCCCATCTAGGAACCAATCGTCAAGTCAAGTCAAGTCACCTTTATTTATATAGCGCTTTTTACAATGTAGATTGTGTCAAAGCAGCTTTACATTGATAACTGGTACATTATTTGGCTGCACAGCAGCTCTTAAAGAATAGTGTCAATGCAGGCAGATCAAAGCACTGTTGAATATCAAATGTCAAGTCGAATGTCAAATGCACTCACAATGCACTCACACCTGTTTCCCATCAGTGACCCTTTATGAGCTACACACACACACACACACACACACACACACAGAGGGCTGAGTATTGATTTTGCCGTGTTTCTACCTTGTTTCGCCTTGTTTCGCCTTGTTTCCTTGTCCTTGCCTAGTCTTGCCTGTGTTTTGACTCTGGACTGATTCCTTGTTTGTTGATCGATTGCTGCCTGCCTTGACCATTGCCTGTGTTTGGATTACTCTTTTGCCTTGCCTTCCTGTTACTGTTTGCTGGTGTTTGACCCTCTGGCTGTACAACTACGCTTTTATGAATAAAGCCTGCACGTGGATCTCCAACTCCGTTGTCCCGCTCCCAACATTACAATAGGCCTATATATTTTTTATCTTTTTTTTTTAAAAAAAAAAATCATTTAAATTAATTTTGAAATTAACTGTTGAAATTAATGAATCAAAAACATTTGAACAGTCTCTGGTCTGGTGTAATGTTAGTTAAATTACTCATTTTGTTCGTGGCTGCCACAACATCAGTGTTTAGTTTTGAAAACACTGTTTGTGAAGCTGTTTCAGACATCTCTCTGGCAGCGGCAGCGCAAAAGTTTAAATTATTCCAGTTTGATCATAATTTAAGGTGTAATAAACATAGTAATTACAGCCATTTAGGAATAAGATCACATTAGTTTGAATCGAAATCGCAATCTTGTAACGATTAATCGTGCACACATATATGGGTCTACAACCTATGTATTTTTGTATATATTTCTACCAGACATCAAAAGTATGATGATGATGCACTAGAATTGCTGTTTGGACATTTATTGAGAGTGTTTATACAGGTTATAAAGTGTTTTAAGCTTCTTCTCGTCATGTAAGTGCATGTTATCACTTCGAGAAAACCAATAAAAAGTAATAATATTATATAGCTCAACACGTTTAGTCTTATTGTTTAAATCTAATTTTCTTGATTTTTTGCGAGTACCATGCTTTACCATGCCTCAGAGAAAAATATTTTGTCAAGTAGCTAACACAGCATAATCAGATGCAGCTTTATTTTTAGTAACAGAAATACAGGATTTTCTCCATCATACAATACGTTTTAAAATGAATTGCATGCCATTTATCAACACAAGCCATCCAGCATTTAATATGATATTCTAAAATCGATCTATCTTACTGCAGTGTGTAACAAGTGTCTCACAGCAGCCGCTGAGCGAACGCACAGAGTAACGCTATAACATCATTTTCAACACTCTCAAATGTATCTAATATGATAAACAGAGCTGTGTTACCTCATACTCATGACCGGAAAAGCGGAAGCGGCGCCGGCGACTGTGGCATAATAAAAGTTCCGCTGCTCGCGGCGTGTGTTGCGCAATCGCTCCAGCGGCCTCGTTCAGCTCCACAACACTCGGTCCTGCTCTGCTTCATACTACAGTAACGTTAATAATCGCATCCATGAACATGATTTCTTCCCGAGTCCTATCCCAATGGTTTTCCACTGGCTGTGAGGTGAAGACCACATGTCCCAAGATTCCGCGCTCAAACTTTGCGTCATCAACCTACGCCTTTGTTTTGAATCGGCCTCTAGCGGACAGAAAATATTACATATTGCACCTTTAATTGCACAAGGAAAATCAACTGGATGTTTCTAGTCACGTCCACCTTCCTACACGGTCCAAGCTGTTCTAAACGCGAACTGCTTTTATTGAATGGCCACTTAAACTTGACAATGCGCATAATCCCGCAAGGCCGCCCTTTCATCTCACATCTCCTATCTCTCGCGACTTTGATTCACGCACTAGAAGACGAGCGTCGGACCGCAGCAGCAGGCCTTCTGCAAGATAACACTTCCTTCTCCTGCTGCCTCTAACCTTTTCCCCAGCGTACCCTAGCGTGAGGATGCCTCCGCTAGCAGCAAAGGCCCGATCATCAGTCTCAGACTCTCTTTTTTGTCCTTGGCCTACAGCTCCAACTGCGGACCCTAGCATGAGGTTGTCTCCGCTAACATTTTCCCATTTTCCACCCCAGCTTTCTTCTTCCTTTACCCTCCCAGTTACAAACCAAGCCCCAGGGGCTGACCCAAGCATGAGGTTGCCTCCGCAAACAACTTTGGCCCCGAAGCTTCCCCACCTAACTCTCTTCCTCAGGCTCTTTCCCTCTTCTCTGCAACACAGATGCCCATCCCACCGAACGCCATTACTTGCTTGATATTGAACTTGATATTAAACTTGCTCATTTTGTGGTCTTGTTGAAGAAACAGCTGCCTATATATTTGTATAATTGTATTTGTATGATTGTAGTATAAGCAAAAAATAAAAACAGAGTTTTATCCTAAAGGTATTTTTTTATTACGAAAAACCCAAAATCATTATCTCTGAACACTTTTCCTGTGGCATGCTGTGTTTTAATGTTTTAACTACTGAGGATTGCTTGGCGCATAATAATTACGCTTTAAATTGTGTTCTAAATAGCAGAACAAAATATTTTTGCGCGAATAATTATCAATGATACGCAGTATAAACCCCCGTTGTCTTTGTTTATCTCTCATTTGATATTCCAGTTTAACGAGGCACATATTGACATTTCACCTCAAGAGTTCACTTAAAAAAAAAAATCTAAAAGAAGTACAAAAAAATACTTTTCTTATGATTAATACTTACCTCTGACTTCTGAGTGGTTATTCCCTTATTGCTCTTGCTGTGTATTTTTTTTCCTCCAGATAGTCACACTTAGTCTTCTGTGACTGGTCCAAAATTCATTTAAATTGTTTTACATCTGTCATTTTATAAGTGTGTGAGCTTCAGAATTAGAACTGGTGTCATAGGTTACACAAGCACTGTTTAAAGATAGATAGATAGATATTTTTTGTTATATTATTGTTTTCTCGCCTTGTAAATATTTTGTGCACAATTTTGTTTACTGGAAAAAAAAAACTGCTTTACAGACGTGCATATTTTTCACACGGCACTCAAACACAGAACCAGGAAACGGAAACAGTTCAGTTCAGAGAAAGTGAAACTGAAGTGTAGTTGAGGTGTTGTGTGTTTGTGTCTCTGTATGCATGCAGTAAAATGGCAGAAGCCAGAATTTCTCAGGATGAGTTCATGTGTTCAGTGTGTCTAGATCTCCTGAAGGATCCAGTGACCATTCCCTGTGGACACAGTTGCTGTAAGAGCTGTATTACAGGCTGCTGGGATCAGGAGGATCAGATGAGAGACTACAGCTGCCCTCAGTGCAAACAGACCTTCAGTCCAAGACCTGCTTTAGCTAAAAACACCATGCTGGCTGAAGTGGTGGAGAAACTGAAGAAGAGAAAACTTCCTGCTGACTGTTACGCTGGAGCTGGAGATGTGCAGTGTGACGTCTGTACTGGAAGAAAACACAAAGCCGTCAAGTCTTGTCTGGGGTGTCTGGAGTCTTACTGTCAGAATCACCTTGAACAACATGAGAGTTTCTTTAAAAGAAAGAGACACAATCTGACTGAAGCCACTGGACGGCTGCAGGAGATGATCTGCCAGAAACACGACAAGATCCTTGAGGTTTTCTGCCGCACTGATCAGAAGTTGATATGTCTGCTGTGTACGATGGATGAACATAAAAACCATGACACTATATCAACTGCAGCACAGAGGACAGAGAATCAGGTATGAACTTAAAGAGGTCCCATTATGCTCCTTAACAGGTTCATCATTTTGTTTACAGGGTCTACTAGAATACATTTACATCATTTAATGTCTGTTTTCACCCTCTCTCTGAATTCTGTTTTAGTGTTTCATGTGCTCTCGGAATTATTGTAAATGGGGATTTCCTAGGTAAAAAATTGCACATGAACGCCCTCTCGTGTCTAAGCTTGAATGCGATAAGCTTGTAATTATGACTTCAGAAGTGGAAATTATCAAATTTCCTATAGCACGTGAAGGCAGCATATAACCCGCCTTATGAAAATCACAGTCTGCTCTGATTGGTCAGATGGCCCCAGTCTGTTGTGATTGGTCTACTGCCTGGAGTGTGTGTCAGAAATGTAACTTGCTTTACCATAAACGTGACGGGGAGGTGGAGAGGTGCTGAAAGAATTGTCGCTTTTGTGTATGTCTTGGGTGGGAATTAATTAATAGAGGGATATTCCCAGAAGAAAACTCAAGACTCCTGCTGGAGGGACTTTGTAACTTTGTCCATATATTGAAAGTCAATGGGATGGGGGGAATTTACAATGAACAATGAAAGAATTTACATTCTTAGGTGAACTATGGCACTTATGAATGAACCTATAATCTTACCAAGCAAGATCTTTAACCCTCGATCTCACCACTTCAGATACTGGATTCATATGTTTACCTGATGATTTATGTGATGTTTCTCCTGTCATTGGTTTGTCCTTTAGCACCAGCTGAAGGAGACGCAGAGGTCGTTCCAGCAGAGGATCCAGCAGAGAGAGAAAGATCTTCAGCAGCTGAGAGAGGCTGTGGAGTCTCATAAGGTGAGTCTGGAGAAGAAGAGAAGTTTGAGAAGTCTCAGTCAGGACTCACTGAAGCCACTGTGTGATTGTGATGTGTGTCCTAACAGCGCTCTGCACAGACAGCAGTGGAGGACACTGAGAGGATCTTCACTGAGCTCATCCCCTCCATTGAGAGAAGCCACTCTGAGGCCACACAGCGGATCAGAGATCAGGAAAAGACTGCAGTGAGTCGAGCTGAAGGACGACTGGAGCGACTGGAGCAGGAGATCAATGATCTGAGGAGGAGAGACGCTGAGCTGGAGCAGCTTTCACACGCACAGGATCACATCCATTTCCTGCAGGTAACAGAGATCTAGAAGAACAGGATCATAGTGGACTTGAGCAAGAGACTCACAGAGAAACATTTCATGAGAGCAGAATGAGCCGTTGACTGAAGTGTTGATCTGTGTGTTCGGTTATTATATAATCATCAGTCAGACTCTCATCTGATCATATTCTCTTGAAAGAGACGCACTTACAAATGCAGTTCAGCTCTGGAAATCTCTTAGAAAACATTTTTCTTAAAGATATATTGAGCTTCCAGACAACAGTTCAAAACTTCACTAATATTTAAGCTTATTTTTTACAACAATGAGAAATCCATGAGCTTGATGATTCCAGTTTCACCCAGCTAGATTTCCCATCATCTCTTTACTTATCTTTTTATAATCTTTTGTTTACCAAAATCAGATAACCTGCTGAAACCTTTTATAATAATTTTCATTAACACATTAATTAATTTGACAGTAAAGTTCAAAAAACGGGAAGTGGGTGTCAGGTTGGGGTGAAGGGATGAAGCGAGGACTCAGTGATGCAGTTCAAATGGGCTTTTTATTTAATAAAAAATAAAACAAAAACTTCCCCAAGGGGGAAAACAAGACTTGACTTGACTTGACTTGACGAAACAACAGGGAATGTACGATGACGACCTGGCACAGGACTGCAAACACAGACTGCGTGTTCACACAGATCACGACTTGAAAGCACGCGGTAGGTGCAAACAACCGAGTGCTACACAGGACATGACAACACAAGAGCGCCTGGCCAATGAAAACATAAACCAAGCAATCCAAAACACACGAGACAAGGGCGCACGGCGAGTGAGAGGACACAAAACCTGTGCGCTCACAATAAAGACAGAACAGGGAGCGTGAGTATCTAAACCCCGACATGAAACCGAAACTGAACTAGACATGAGTGCCGGGATCCGAACACCATGCCCCCAACATGAAACAAGACATGCAGACAAGAGAGCACACGTGCTTGAGCACACTCGAGACCGTACGCTCACACAAAGGCAAGACAATTCGGGATTGTCAGGGCTCTGTCACAAAACCAAGAAATAAACTAGACCAGAAAAAGTGCCAGAACCCTGACAGTAAGGCTGTATAATAGCAATGCTGGGTTAGGGTTAGGGTGTGTGCTAAGAGTCCTTGTGAATTGCAGAGCCACTAACTGCTCAAAAGTTATAAATAATGGTTAATCTACTCGTTGCTTTTGATCTGCTTTCCTGATCAAATCTACTCAACCCTGTCATGTGACGCCTTTGATGCACTTGATCTGTTACATTTGTTACTGCCAGATGTTTGTTCATCCAAGTGTTTTCCTAGAAAGTTCACATATAGTGTAAGTGAAAAACGCTATAAATTATAGCTCTAACATGATATAATCAAGTCAAGTCACCTTTATTTATATATAACGCTTTTTAAAATGCAAATTGTGTCAAAGCAGCTTTACAGTGATAAGTGGCAAATAATTTTGAAAAGAAAAGAAATTAAGGTTTTTGATGAAAACATTCCAGGATTATTCCCGTTATAGTGGACTTCAATTGGCCCCAAATGGTTGAAGGTCAAAATTACAGTTTCAGTGCAGCTTCAAAGGGCTTTAAACGATATCAGACGAGGAATAAGGGAACTGTAATTTTGGGGCCAATTGAAGTCCACTATAAGGAGAATAATCCTGGAATGTTTTTATCAAAAACCTTAATTTCTTTTCGACTGAAGAAATAAGGACATGGACATCTTGGATGACATTATCATGAATTATCAGGAAATTTTTATTTGAAAGTGAACTAATCCTTTAAGCTTTGATTTCTGTTTTCTGTAGAGTTTCCAGTCTCTCTCAGCTCCTCCTGAATCTACAGACGTAAATGACGATCCCTTTAGTTCTCTCTCCTCTTTTGATGGCATGAGAGAATCTTTCCATCAGCTGAGAGACAAACTGGAGGATTTCTGCAAAGAGGAGCTCAAGAAGATCTCTGAGAGAGGTAAAGTCCTGGAGATTCATCTGATCCTCCATCATCACATATCATGTAGATCATCATATTAGAAATGTCTTAGGAACGGATGCAGGATCATTTTCTCTTGACATGATAATCACACTCTTCATGTCTGTTGATTTCCACAGTCACTTTCACCAACATTGTTCCCAGGACCAGGAACGACTTCCTACAATGTAAGTCACTAAGAAAACAAGCAGAAAAACTCACTGAGTGTGTTCATGTTCTTCCTGTAGAAGGAGAAAGAAAACATGACAGAAGAGTTTTATAGTTGATCATGTTAATGATGATTTGCACTGGTTATGCTGCTGATATATTGAACATTGACTGCATTTATTTGATCAAAAATACAGTAATATTGTGAAATATCTCTATGATTTTAAAGAACTTTTTTCTATTTCAATATATTTTAAAATGTAAAATAACCATGCGGAATGTATGGAGGTGTTTTTTATCCAGAATTTTTGATGAACGGAAAGATTGAAATAGAAATATAAAATAAATAGAAATGTGATTAATTTTAAATTGATTATAATAGAAGTGTTTATTAACATTATACATGCCTTCACTGTTGTTTTAAATTTTGTACTGCACATTTTGCACATTTACAAAAATGGGACAGAGAGCCTAACTATATCATACTTACTAATATCCGAAAAAGCAAGATTTGAATGGAATGAACTCATGACTTTTACAAAGATGTAAATCAGGACAGCACTGAACTAGGGATTCAACATATTCTTCAAAAACAGGATATCTTCTAAAAGTAAGGGAAAAATATGATTATTTTTTTACTGAAAGCCAATTAAAAACATTCATCCAAGATTTAGATGAATTCTTAAGTTCCCTTTCAGTCGGTCACTCTCTATTACCTCAAGAAAGGTGGAGTTCCCTTGCATATTCCCCACTGTGGCGCCTAAATGTCGATTGCAACATCGGAGGGTGAGCCTGAACTCTATGGGGATGAAGATTCGGCTGCGCTATCCCCTTTGGGGACGGTAGTGTTGTCCGAGTCCGATTTGGAGATGATGGCTATGTTTTCCCATGCCGCCGAGAGCGCCGAGTAGCTACCCCTCACTATCCTCAATGGCGGGGCCCCTAAAGGTTACACGCAGATTGCTCCTGTGGAGCGGGCCGTTCCTATGCAACTGTGCCCTAACTCCACCAAAGGGGGCAATCCGTGTCTCCCTTCCCGAGCCTCCGAGTACTTGTCAGCTCTGACTGGCAAGGCTTACCAGGCTTGTGGGGAAGCGGCCTCTGCTTTACATACTATGGCATTGTTGCAGGTTCATTAGGCCAAGGCACTGAGGGACCTGCATGAGGGTGGTCGAGGCCCAGTTCTTTGTGAGCTTCGTACCACAAAGGACCTCACGCTTTGTGTGAGGAAGTTTACGGCGTGGTCCCTGGGTCATGCTGACCAGGCTGTCCCTGTCTTCCTGCGTCTTCACGAAAGTTGCGGACACAGTCCTTGTTCCCATTAGAGAACACAGTGACTGGCTCATTCCAGCACAGTCCCGGGATCAGTTGTGCGAACACAGGGACTTGGTGCTCAGTTACTTCAGCCGGTTGGGTTTTCGGATCAACTGGGAAAAGAGCAAACTCTCCCCTGCGCAGAGGATCTGGCGTAAATATAATAATAGGCCTAATTATAATAAACACAAAATAATAAACAACATTAATATTTAGGGAAGACAATTTGAAAACATTTTATTTGAGGAGGGGGTGGGGCTATTTGTTGGATAATGATAATTTGAACAGCATATCAGACAGATTAATAATTCCTGATTCTGATGTGTTTTATCTTCATCAGATTCCCATCAGCTCACTCTGGATCTGAACACAGCACATAAATACCTCCGTCTGTCTGAGAGGAACAGACTGATTATTGTCACTCCCACAGTCCAGCCGTATCCTGATCATCCAGACAGATTTGATATATGTCAGGTGTTGTGTAGAGAGAGTGTGAGTGGACGCTGTTACTGGGAGATTGAGTGGAGTGGAAGTGTTGGTGTGTATATATCAGTGTCATATAAAAGCATCAGCAGGAAGGGACGGGGTGATGAGTGTCGGTTTGGAAATAATGATCAGTCCTGGAGTTTGTACTGCTCTTCCTCCAGATACTCATTCACGCACAATAACAGAAAGACTAAACTCCCTGTAGAGTCCATCAGCAGTAGAATAGGAGTGTATGTGGATCACAGTGCAGGAACTCTGTCCTTCTACAGCGTCAAGAGAGACACAATGAAACTCATCCACACACTCCAGACCACATTCACTCAACCGCTCTATCCTGGGTTTGGGGTTAATGTCGGATCATCAGTGAAACTGTGTTGATGAATCAGAATAGACTGTAGAGAGATTCTACCCATAATATTTTGAGCTGCATGATAGATCAGTAACAGTGAGATGTTATAGATTCTCTTATTTTCTCTTCATTATATTATTATTACAGCTGAACTTCTGTCAGTGAAATAACGTAATTAGCAGTCCACTAGATAGTGCGCACAAACTTTTCGCTCGAGGCCAAAGAGTAAGGCTCGCGCGCTCAACTGTGCACGAGATGGAGCGGGACGCGGAAAATGAAGTAAGGCCTACACCTGCGCCTTAAGACAACTTTTGTTTTCTCTCACACACAACACATAGAAACAACTTTCTACTAAAGCGACCAAACTGCCTGTCAAGTGATAGACGAAACTGACAATGATTTTTATCTTTCTTAAACTGAAATGAAAAGCAATGTGGATAAACATTCACAGCCACGATGTACAGAACACCACACAAAGATATAGAAGAAAATGAATAAAAACATTTTGGATCAATAAACCTTAAAAATATATATAAATAACTGCAGAAAGGCCACACTGCAGAAAGATATGCATTTCACATGTCGACAATCAAATTAAATTGGCTAAATTGCGTGTGCATCTTTAACTAATCTACAGCGCAACATCGATGCACCGAAAAACAATAAAAAACATTAATTTACAGAATTGAATTAGAACAGAATATACCGTTCTAATAAATTAAAATAATTTAAAAAATGAAAGTCATAATCAAGTCACAAGTGCAAAATGCCTGAAGTGCAGGGGAACATATATTCAACACATTAAGCCACAAATAGTAAAATTAGATAAACCAGAGTGATCAATAAATAAATTTAAAGTTAAAGAAATTATTAAAATAACGAAAGTATAGCCAGAATTGTCAACTTTGTCCTTTTAACTGCAGAGACAATAAACGCTAAACAGTCTTTTTAGCTAAACATTCACAGCATCGAAAAATCAAATTAGAACCGGCTGAAATGTTTTGAAATCACTTGTACCCTACCTGATTGAGAGAAAAAAATCCAGTCTTTCATGCGATCTGCCCATGTCCGTTTGAGTCTTTTCAAATAGTGCGCTAATCAGCTTGTTTACGCTGGCCGGCAGAAGCGTGCCGCAGTGTTTGTTGCATCTTACGTTTTGTGGATCATTTTTTACCATTTCAAAGTGCATCCAATTCTACACTTTAGACTTTCTTATCCCAGACATTGTTAAAGATTTAATCCCTGCCGCCAAGATGCTCCTCTGTCGGTCACGGATCATGGAAGTGAAACTTAAATCTGTCACAGGTGTGGTTGGATTTATTCACGCACATTAAAAATATTTATTAAAAGCTTCTTTCTTTTCACATTTTTATTTACAGCATTATCATAATAGGCTGTATATTAACCCATTAGAAGAGAACCGATACATCTATGTAAAATCAGATATTGAGCGCCCCCATATCTCATTTCATAACACCTCTGCAAAGATTCGACTGTGAGATTGGTAGTCAAATCAGGCTCCTCCTATCGAAGCATCGAATCGTCGACTATTCAGGGTCACCCCTAGTAAGATCAGTGTGTGTTTGTGAGTCATGATGAGTGACAGTGTGTATCTGTGCTTTTCTCAAGATCTGTTTGTGTTGATGGAAATCACAATCATTCAGTTCTTATTGTAGTGTCCCATAAATCATTTTTATTATTACTATCAAAGTTACCCTTCATTAAAATGAATCACACACAGGATTCATTAAAAATGTTATTCAATAAAATAATTTGTCATGTAAAATTGATAAATGTCGGTTTTTTAATAAATGTAAAATATATCAACCCAGATCATCTGATCTTGCTGTAAACCCTTGATCAGTGAAAGCTCTGGAGGAGGGCGTGGAGAAAAACAAAAACAACAAGAGTAGTCCAGGGCACAGGGAGGAGGGGTGGGAGTAGCCAAGGGAAAACCAGGAGCAGGATGAGTCTGGTGGAAATCCAGAGTCCAGCCAGGATGATGCCCCACGGCAGAGTTGAGGGAGGGAGGAGCCATGGTGTAAATCTCCTTGAAGAGGCCATGGGGATGACAGATGGAGACGGAGCCGTGGAGACGGCTTGCAAGTCCATGGTGAAGGCTTGATGATGTCCGACCAAGGTGGAGCCGGAGGATCGTGGGAGCCGGGGTGGTGGAGTCTGGATGACGAGCCGAGGTGGAGTGATTGGTTCAGTGGCAGGAGACGGAGCCAAGGGATCCAAGCATCCAGATGGCATTGTATAACAGCTGGCCCAAGGTGGGTCCACACCACAGAGGGCTGGTGGAGGAGGAACCGAGGGGCTGACGGGGGACAGCGGCGACTGGGCAGAAGAACTGGATGAAGTCTGAAGAGGAGGCAGGAAAGGGAGGCGATGTACAGCACGGTCCCTTTCGTCGGCTCCAGCTCGTTCCTCGTGGCAGGCTGAATACCTTCATCTGTGGTGAGCTCTGGCTCATTGTCTGTGTAGTTGGTTGATGGCAGGCTGGGACTCTAGATTAGGAGTGGGGCTGGTGAGTTCCTCCTTGGCGAGGCCGATGGTAAATGGCGAATCACAGCTCACCAGCACCCACTCCATGTACTCATCGAAATTCCCCCGTGGACCCACACCAGGCAGGCGTGCCTTAGTTTCCACGCTGAGGCTTGTGTAGAAAAAGACGCTCAGCGCTTCGTCTAGAAATCGAACATTCACAAAAAAATGATAAAGAACACCAGGTTTGTTGTGCCTACTTGTAGGGCTGCACAATTTGGTCCAAAAATATGGTTCTTATAGATCAATATGACTAATAGTAATTATAATTAGTACTAAATAAAAATATAAAAAATAATAATTATTACTATAGTAATAACACTTTAATTATTAAAAATAAAAAAGTATTATTTAAGAATATAATAATATAGTAATTAAAATAATAAATTTACAGAAAACTTATTTTATGGGAAAAATGCAGGCGGCCTATAACTATATAACACATGGGCTCTGGAGTACTTTGAAAAACCGTTGTCACTTAACAGTCAGCTGCTGCATCAAGAAATGCCACTTGAACCTCTGTTACACAAGGAGAAAGCTATACATCTGTCAAATGCAGAGAAGCCAGTGAGATCTCTGGGCCAAAACGCAGTGGAAATGTGCTGTGGTCAGACGAGTTCACATTTCAGCTTGTTTTTGGGAAAAATGGACATGGAGTTCTCAGTCCCAAAGATGAAAGGGAACATCCAGACTGTCATCAGGTGTAAAAGCAAACATCTGTCATGGTATGAAGATGCATAAGTGTAAACGGCGTGGGTGACTTGAATTTGTGTGAAGGTATCATTGACGTGGAGGCATATATTGGGAATGTACAGAGAAATATAATGGCATTAAGATGACATCTTTCCTGGAAATCAAGACAATGCCAGGCCTCATTCTGCACATGCTAAAACAGTGTGGTTTCTAGACACTCCGCAGAAGGGATGTGACTGACTGCCTGCCTGCAGTCCAGATATGTCTCTTATTGAAAATGTGCCGCACATCATGAAAAGGAGAATCAGACAACAATGACCACAGACTGTTGAGCAGCTGTCTTTTATCAGGTGAGATTGGGCAAAAAATTCCATTTTCAAAACTGCAGCAATTAGTATCCTCAATTCCCAAACATTTTAAAAGTGTAATTAAAAGGAAAGGTGATGTGACACAGTGGTAAACATGCCTCTGTCCCAACTTTTTATTGGAGTGTGTTGTAGCCATCAAAATCAAAATTTGTTTATATTTACAAAATACACATAAAAGCCCACTGAAAGTGCCTGGAAACGCGCAGCATTATTCAATGTGTTGACGTAATTTCTACTGAATCAGGAAGACAGGACGGGACATATCAAACAGCTTCTCCCCTATATAAAAATAGCCAATAGTGTTAAGTTTATATCACAGTGACAGCTTGGCCAAAGCCATTTAGCTTGGTAAAGCCGCAGTTTCTTCCTAATTCTCCTCTTGATCTCCTCCATATCACTTTAAAATATAGCATTCTGAGCAGAATTCAAATGGGTCCAATACATTTTCTGGTCTGCGCCAACTCGTGCATATGATCCGCTCTGTGCCATCATGTCTCTGGACCGGAGTGACATTAACGTGAAGCTAGACTTCATTCGCCCAATGGAAAGTGTATTTACACCGTCTAAAATCATTTCTTATCCCCTATATAGAGCACTATGTGCTATTCCCCATATAGAAAACAGTAAATGTGTGAACAAGTGACCGATTTCAGCTGCAGCTTCAGCGTCTATTTTCAGCTTACATTCTGGAGAAGGGAAAACACAGCTGCCTAGATTTAATAGGATAGGGAAAAAAATGCCTCTTCTTGTTCAAGAATCTACCTGCTGCACAAACTGCCACAGGCTTTTACAAAGGATTGCAGTTCTTGAAACAAAGTTACTTGCAGGACTACCAAACCAGACAGAACACACAGCAGAGCTTCATCATGGACACCCTCAGCATACAGCCGGTGAGTCCCATGAGTTAAGTGCTCCTCAACAGGCCATACTGAGTGTAGAGAAACAAGCTGTAACTGATCAACACACTAATCGATGGCACAAACAGGGAGTGAGACCCAAAAGCACTCGAGACATCAGATTGTCACAAGCATCATATATTGCTGCAGTAGCATCCTCTACCCCCGATACAGATATGACAAGGATTGCAACCACTGGTTTCCTACCACTGCCTATTCATAGTTTTCATGTGACGTCACACCCTTATAGGAAAACAAAGCTTCCCGCCAGTCATTATTACCAGGTTTGTATTAAGTACTAATGCAGTAAGAATTCAATATATAGCTTATTGATTATGCAAACTTTGCACAGGCAAGCAAATGAACACAGAATATTAATGTGTGTGTGTGCCAATCCACTGAACCTGAATGGCACAAACACACCTGGACAGAATACGAATGACCACATGACTTCACTTCAGCACCTGAATGGACATGCAGTTGACGCATCCCACAAAGACAATGATAACACCACGCAGCCACAACAACTAAGATTACTGTGGAGACAAAACGTAAGACTGTTTAGTTAGCACTATTGAACATCCGCTCACTTAAAAATAAATCACTTCTAGTCAACGACTTAATAACAAATTTTATGCTTCTAAATGAAACATGGCTAGAAGACAGCTGCAGTGCAACAGTCCTCAATGAAACAGCCCCTCCTAACTTTACATAGATAATGCAGAAATCAATATGGCAAAAGAAATAATAACTGTTTTGAATACTTTTGATCTGACTCAGCATGTACATGGACCCACACACAATCGTGGACACACTCTAGATTTACTTATCAGTAAGAGTCTAAACATTTCATCCAGTTATTAAGGACATAGCACTGTCTGATCATTTCTGTATTTTCTTTGATATATTGATCTCTCCTACTACTGAAACTAGATCTGTCTCTGTCAAAAAGAGATGCTTAAATGAGAACACTAGTGTGCTGTTTATGAAAACTATATCTTTAACCCCAAGCATATCTGCAGACTCTTTTGATTTGCTCCTTGATTCCTTTCCTTTAACAAAGGTTTAAGGTGTAATTGATGATATTGCTCCTGTGAAAGTCAGAAAGAAGAGTGGCAGACAAAAAGCAACTTGGAAGAACTCATCAGCAGTGTAAAATATGAAAGGACAATGCAGAAAACCTGAGCGCATGTGGTAAAAGGCTCTGTCACCTCCTCCGAACTACATTTCCCATCATCCCTCCGTCTGCTCACCTGCACACTGTCAACAATCATTATCACCATCTAAGTATTAATCACCACCAGCTGTCTCACACACACACACACTTTGTCTAGTTTCGTCTTAGACTCACCTTAAGTTCTCCTGGATTGTTATTCACCTGAAGACTCCTTACCTGCTGTTCATCTCCTCAGCCAAGTCTCCCTTCTCCTCATCTTCGATCTCCAGTCTCCAGCTCCATATCTCCAATCTCCAGTTCTGTGTTCTCTTCCACGTCCTGTGTGTTCATCCTGCAAATAAAGAAAGGAAACTGTTCATTATATATTCATCAGTGACTGAAAACGTGTGTGGGGGGCAACTTACCTGTCTGTTATCCATCTCCATTCCAATACTGCTGTGTTCAATAAAGCTTGTCTCTATTTATACTTACCATCTCTCTAGTCTGTGTATCCTGACAGATAGCCATGTACACAGTGCAACAATCTTAATTAATATTTACATATTTACACATTGGGAAAAAAAAGAAAGAAAAAAGATCCCTCCCTTCTCCTCTGAATGATGATCTACGGACACTGTAGTCCCACAGGAGTTCCTCATTGATGGTAATGTCCCGTAGAGTGAACAACAGAACACATTAATCAAAGTTTAAAGAAACTCTCTAGGGCTGCACATTATTTTTCCTGCAGGAATTGTTCATCCTCCTGCCAAAAGTGTTCTGGTCTGGGTGGCTGTCACTGGGGATTTCTGGGCATCGATGCAGAGGGGCTCGACACCCTTGCCCTTAAAGAAAAACTGGTATGTTGGCTCCCCAGTGAGGGTCTCCAGCCTCTGCTCTCCTTCCTGCTTAGAGACTACCTCACCATGGTAGTCACACATGACCTGGTTCCTCTGGAATTCCATGGTAGTGATGACCCCTGCAGAAAGGTAAATAAACTACTTTTGAGCAAACAGCTTCCCTCTCCCCGTTCCTCTAAATAATAAAAAAAAGAAAAGAAAAGAGGGTAGTCAAAACCTTGATGCACCTTTGCCTTTCTCCTCGAAGTGCTTAATGGCCAGCCCTTTCCATTTCTGCTGGACCACAGAGGCAATAAAGAGAGGATCATTTTCAACAGGCAATGGCTCATGGCAGGGTACCCAAGACAGCAGAACATTGTCCACAGATGACAATGGCATGCTGGACGTGAGAGGCCAGGGGGTTTTGGTCGGTCCTGTTAGTGGACTGATCTAGGGACTAGTATACTGTACACGCAGCTTGTACTGAACCCTCCTCCTGCAGTGGTAGTAGCTGCGGTCCTCAAATCCTGCCTCTGCTGCCTGTGCTTTTGTCGGAGGCTTCCCTTGAAGGTTAACTCCCTCGAGTCGGAGGTATCACCGGTGATACCACCTTGGTTTTTTTCTTACCAGTGTGAAAGCCCTGGAGACCTCCGCACTCGTCTGCACCCCCCGCACCTGCCTGTAGGTCTCCAGGGCGCTAACATGATGCGTGATCTGTCGTCTCCCTCTGAATGAAGTCCAATCTGATCATTCTCAGAAAATGAACTGTAACTTAGTGAATACTAATCACAAAAAAATGAGACTTATGTCTAAAGAAACGTTGAAATGTCAGGTTTTAAATGTGTAAGTCAAATCGAAAACAAAAATTCTCTGTTTATGTAATCTGTATGAAAAGAGAGCCATGTCAGACGCCCGTGATTCAGCTCATTATCCGCTAATGCGGCCACGCCCACGGAGCGAGCGCTATTCAGACGCAAATTCTGAGGCAATACATGTATACATCGTCTCAATCGTGTATTTATTGTCTTGAAAAGTGTTTGTATGTTATAGGCATGATTAGCAATCTCTGGAAGCCTCTGTTTGTTCCTGGAAAGTCACATGGTATGCCTGTTCTTCTTTAGAGTAATTTGTGGACTAAAGGTGCACAGAGCGCCCTCCGGCTGCAAGTATGAATTGAAAACACAGTATCCAGTGCTCATAGTGATGACAATAATTATTGAATAAATATTACTCCTCTGTATAGAAAATTGACATAAACATGAGAATCCATCAATATTTCTCCAAATGTGCATGCTTTTAAGCTAAAAGGCTATATGAAATGCCATAGAGGTAACATGAATGTTCAGACACTTTGCATCACAGAAATACATTTTATTTTAAAGTATATAATAGAAAACGTTTATTTTAAATTGTAATAATATTTCACAGTATTGCTGTTTTTTCTGTATGTTTGATATACACCATGATGAGCTTGAGACATGTTCACAGAGGGTTTTTTTACATAACCTACCTGACTGAAAGAGCTCATTGATATGCAGGTCATTAGAGGTCATTATGCAAATCCTTTGTCTTCTCAGGTGTGAATCACAGCATTATTCATGATGATTCACGCTGTTACGTGTTGGTATGGTAGAGACGAGGCGAATACGGAAATCCACAATAATAAGGGTATTTAATCAACGAAGGAGCAGGAAACAGAACCATACACGTTTAGAATAACATTAGAACTGACAAGGAGTGCAGGGAAAGTGTCCAACTTAAAGGGAGTGCTGACGAGGAACAACAGGTGCAGGGAACCCGGGGAAATGGCGGGAAGACTGATGATGGGAGTGAAAACAGGTGTGGAGCAAGGAGGATGCTGGGAACTGGAGTTCGGGAAGGCGTGGATGTGACATTACCTCCCCCTCCCCGGAAGGCGTGTCCTCACACCTCAGATGAAACAGCGGGGAGGGGGGGTGGGCGCCCTGGAGACCTACAGGCAGGTGCGGGGGGTGCAGGCGGGTGCGGAGGTCTCCAGGGCGGTACTAGGTCCATGGCCGTCATGGGGTCTGAAGCCGTGGGCGGCCACGGCGGGTCTGGAGCCAGGGATGGCCACGGCGGGTCTGGAGCCAGGGATGGCCACGGCGGGTCTGGAGCCACGGCGGGTCTGGAGCCAGGGATGGCCACGGCGGGTCTGGAGCCAGGGATGGCCACGGCGGGTCTGGAGCCAGGGATGGCCACGGCGGGTCTGGAGCCAGGGATGGCCACGGCGGGTCTGGAGCCAGGGATGGCCACGGCGGGTCTGGAGCCAGGGATGGCCACAGGGGGTCTGGAGCTGCTGGCTCGGCGGTGCATGGAGTGGGGCCTAGAAATGGGGTCCAGTTCATCCCCTCAAATTCAATTAAGAGCCCCACTGGAACAGGAGCGGGCTCACCGGCAGGAAACTCAGGGAATTTGGGTTGCACGGAGGCAGAAAACTCAGGGAACTTGGGTTGCTCGGAGGCAGAAAACTCAGGGAACTTGGGCTGCACGGGGGCAGAAAACTCAGGGAACTTGGGCTGCACGGGGGCAGAAAACTCAGGGAACTTGGGCTGCACGGGGGCAGAAAACTCAGGGAACTTGGGCTGCACGGGGGCAGAAAACTCAGGGAACTTGGGCTGCTCGGAGGCAGAAAACTCAGGGAACTTGGCCGGCTTGGTCTTCCTCCTCCTTCTCTTTGGCTGTCTGGACCCAGCAGAGGGTTGTGGGTCCGGCAGGACACAGGGGAAAAGCTCACTGGAGGGGCATGCGGAGGAAGATGGAGATGGACGAACCGGCCAGGCCGCCCGTGTTTCTGGGGGAATTGGACGAGAATTGCACACACTATCCGGAACCTCTTCGATAACAAACTTAGAACCATTTAAATACAAAATTAAATTAATGGTATCTTCTAAGGATAAATGATCGGCAGGTTCATCAAAACGGATCGTGCTCTCGTCCAGCCCCTCCAGAAAAAGGGCGTTTAAACAAGCATCTGGCCAATTCGTCACATAAGCTAACTCAACAAACTCCTCTACATACCTCTCCAGTGAACGTTCGTCCTGCAGGAGCCCAATGAGGCGGTCCGCGGCAGAAACCGGCGTGGGAGGCACGGGAGGAGCAGAAACCTCGGATATGAGAAATAATCCCATTCTTTTGTAGATTTCCAGCGGTTTTCGGTCAGTTCTTCTGTTACGTGTTGGTATGGTAGAGACGAGGCGAATACGGAAATCCACAATAATAAGGGTATTTAATCAACGAAGGAGCAGGAAACACAACCATAAACGTTTAGAATAACATTAGAACTGACAAGGAGTGCAGGGAAAGTGTCCAACTTAAAGGGAGTGCTGACGAGGAACAACAGGTGCAGGGAATCCGGGGAAATGGCGGGAAGACTGATGACGGGAGTGAAAACAGGTGTGGAGCAAGGAGGATGCTGGGAACTGGAGTTCGGGAAGGCGTGGATGTGACACACGCCTCCACGCATACTGTGTTTCTTGACAAAAAGTGTCTTACAAAATTTAAATATCTATGTTGTTTTATATGAACGAGTAGGCAGGATAATTTTTACATAATTTTGAAGCAAAAACTCTAGTCTACAACCTCCAATACCCAGAAGTCTTGTGAACACAGATTTAATATATTTTTTTGGTCTTATTTCAGTGACTTAAGTTTTTTGTTTTTTCAATAACCACGCATAAACGTTATTCCTTCAGAAAAACAAACATGTACATACATGTTCCTCACATATTATGGTAGCCTAGTTTGTGCTGAATACAGTGGAATGACACTTTTGTCATTAATATGTTTATGAACAACTGAAAAAAGCACAAATGTCAGGGCATGTCAAAACTTCCCCAGGGCCCAAAAATCCTCAGATCCCAGAGGGTTAATAGGAAACAGGTCCTCAAAGGCTGAGAGAGGGGATGCTGCTGTGGTAGGTGGCGATGTCTTGAATTTCTTGAAAAATCTTGAATTTTGAGCTCAGCGCCTTCATTAGTTGGGTTGAGAACCGGCTTTTTTTTCCCTTTCTTTTAATAATTCCAAAACCATGAGAAAATTCATGTTTCAGTTCCAAAAATGGTCCTGGTGTGCCGTGTGGGCAATGCACCTGATTAAAATTTTTCATGAGTTAGAAAGGTTAGGTGTTTTATATTCTGAAAAAATAATTAATTTTACATAAATGGTAAAAATTAGTGTTAAATTTGTTGATAATATGGATTTTAAAATTTGTTTTTTACTAAAAAAAGTAAGTAAGAAACTGAATCATTAGGCTGAATTGGAATCGCAAGTGGATCATTTCTTACGATTACCAACCCTACTCATGAGAGTCACCTTAATGAGCTAAAGTCATTCCGTACTTCTCCAGCATCTGTGGTGGCTCCTCCGCTGCAGAAGACCTGGGGGGATTGACAACCATCCCCGCCTGTGGTTCCGGTGGTGGCCCAGCTCTGTCCTGCAGACTCCTGACGTACCTGTTTACATGCATTGGAGGGAGAAATGAAGGTAAGATGTCTGTTATGAAACTCAACCATGTCCACATGAAGCACTGACTAGAATATCGGCCGTTGGGTTGCTAAGAGGGACTCCTTAAGCTCCCAGAAAGAACCAGTCCCTGTCGTCACCCCCTGGAGGTTGAGCCTTTAAATATTCTGGCTGAATGTGCATGAAGTAGCAGTCCAACCACTACGGAAAAGATTTGCTCAACTTTACGCTTCCTCCAGAAAGCTTTACAAGGACTCTGTCTCCCTCCAGCGCCCTGTCGTTCCATTCCTGACCTGTGTAAGCATTCAAACAGGAATAAGGTCTTGACATAATGCACATTTGTTGCTCAACCTCAGAAGACCTAATATGTTTGTGTTTGAGCACGTCTAAAATATATCAGCTGTGAGCTTACCTTGACCTGTGATGGTTCGTCCAGCTTGTTATTTTTGACCCTTTCCATTGCTTCATTCCCGTTATAATACGGTTCAAATTCATTTCCACTCTCTCATTTTCTATGTATGTGTGAATTGTATGTTTGTGTTTGTTTAGTCTAGCTATGTGTTCGTGATTTAGTTAAATGAAACTTGTGTGCGCATTCTTGCGAGTTGATCTGCTTCTGATCTGCTTATAAACCAATGTCACTGATAACGATTCGATCACAGCTACGTAAGAAAGTTATTTTCTCTGTGGCCACAGGTAAATATCCTTTCTGAAGAAGTTTATAGACGATCAATACTGAGTGTTCGCTGCCCGAACAGATTAATTGATTAATTGAACTTGTAGTATCTCCTCTTCATACAGAGGAAACTATTTAGCCACCTGGACACACTGATATCAGAACATTGTCACAGACTGTTAGCAAAAACTGACTCCAAAGCACCATTTTCTGGAGCATTATCCGGACTTGATAAGAGGATTTGGACCTCTGGTTAGCCTCTGGACTATGCGCTTTGAGTCTAAACATAGCTTCAAGTGGGTTGTTAGATACACAAACAGCTTCAGAAATGTGTTGATGTCATTTGCCTCAAAGCACCAAATGATGATGGCGTACCATTCACAAGCGAATGCTTTAAAACCTGCAACTTGTGTCACTAATATAACATCACTTCCATTAGAACTACTTGATTTGGAAATACAGCAGTCTTTCAAGGAACTTTATCCAACACAAACCACTGTGAAATTGACCAGTGCAGTAATACACCATGGAACGAAATATGCTTCTGGGATGGTTTTGCCTTATGGGACAACTGATGGACTACCACAGCCGGCGTTGATCCACAGGATAACGAACATTGTAAGGCTGATGCCACCGAAGGACGAACTCTCTGCCATATTGAAGCCTCGCTGGTTGTTTAACAGGTGATGCATTCAGACTCAAGGGAAGGAGGGATAAGACCCACAATAGGACTGTAATCAATACATCCATTTGGCAAACTTAGTAGGTTGACGTTTTTTCCATAGCTAGTCTCAAACAGACTCTAAACAGCGAAATACAAAACATAATACAAACACTGTGCCCGGAAAAAAAGTGCAGTGTCATCTCAAAAGTCACTTCCTCAATTGGGCCCAGTGTATCAATAAAATTTGAGATGATATCCCATTGTTCTGCAGGTAGTGTGGTAAACTTGCCATGTTCTGCTGCATAGAGGTTCAGGGCATGCTTCTGCTCCAGCATCCTCTGCAACAAATGTAATGTGGAGTTCCAGCGGGTGGGATCATCCTGAATGATGCTGTGCTGGTGGAGGCCAAGATCTTTTTGAATGGCTCTCAGACACTGTTTTGCAAGCACAGAGTGGCTAAAGTGTGTAGCACATGTCTTAAACTTGGCAATGATGTCCCCCACTACTCGCTGACTGCTGATGCCCTTGTTCACCACAAGCTGTAATGTGTGTGCACTGCAGCTTAAGTCTGGTATATCTGCCAGTCTGAGGCCTTTAATCATGTTTGTACAACTGTCTCGCAGCACAAGCACCACTCTGTCTTGGTTGATGTCCCAATCATGCAGCATGCTAAGGAACATCTCCCTGATGTAGTCCCCAGTATGGGAGCCAGACATGGCCTTGACATTTAGGACTACCTGTTTCCTTTGCCAGTTACTGTCTACATTAGTGATTCAGTTCCTCCAGACCAACAGTCTGTGGTGAAAGACAAACAGGGGCCAGCATTTGCAGATGCAAATAGTGTCTTAATTCACTGTTCAACCTTTTTGTACACACTGTCCAACATGTCTGTGCGGTAGTATTTTTCACTTTTAATGGTATATCTTGGTTCTATTGTTTTCAGCAAGTGCTGGAAGCCAATATCTGAAACAACTATAAAGGGCTGGTTGTCTGTAGCAATCATTTCTGTGATTAGGGTATCAATTTTTTGGACCGGGATCAGAATTTTGCCATTTTTTTTTGAGAATCAAACATCTGTACTACAGTGGGCTGAAGTTAAAGTCACTTTTTCTATAATTACATTGTGATGTGCATGGAATAATCTAATATGTTTGGAAAAAACAGGAGAGTAAATGTTTATTGCAGGACACAAGATAGTAATAGTAGCTTAATAACACATGGCTAAAAACTTTTGAAGCACCTTCTCAAAACTGTTCTGAATCATTATGTTTGTTGACAGACACTGCTATAAATCAAATGGCCATAATCTAAGTGATAACAAAAATAAAAGATTTAACTCATATTACACAGCCTGCTGCTCATGGTCGTGGAGGCTATGTCGGACCCTCAGACACATTTAATGAGGATAGTTAGAGTGCATGTTTTAACCACGAAGTTTCGTCTGAATTGCATGTGTTTCTACTTTCACACGCAAATGACTTGTCGTAAGCATGGTCGGCATCAATTCTAGTAGGCTACAATGCTTTTGAAATGCTCAGCCTTAGAGGGAGAGGAATTCTTACGTACGAAATAACGTTGGAGCTCATCTATAATAATTTAGCCGCTAGGCTCATTACCAGGTTTTGGTACCCATGCCTACCTGTATCCTAAACTACAGCTGGTTGAAGGCTCGCTAATAATACAGTTCCAAAAAGTTCCTTGCATTCTCTCTCTAAAAGTAGCATCATATTTAACCAATATTTAACTATTTAACATATTTAACTTGCAGATGCGCCTGCCTATTAATCGGCCTAATTTGCTGCACAATCGGCTGATGCAGATTATTTAAAAAATAGCCAAAATTGGCTCGATTGATTGGCGAGTCGTTGGAACATTTATTTTATTTATGCAAATTCTCAAAAAAAAAATTCTGGGATGACCTTTGTTTGGATAAGTTTGAAATATGCAATACCTGACTTATATAAATGCAGATTCTTTAAGAACCCTCCCACATTCTTACTTTTTTTCTTTTTTTTAACATTTCTTTAGGTTCATGTTGTTTATTCTGTTTGCTGCTATTTGGACTTCTTGGAATTGTATTAAAGGGTTAGTTCACCCAAAAATGAAAATAATGTCATTAATTACTCACCCTCATGTCGTTCCACACCCGTAAGACCTTCGTTCATCTTCGGAACACAAATTAAGATATTTTTGTTGAAATCCGATGGCTCAGTGAGGCCTGCATAGCCAGCAATGACATTTCCTCTCTCAAGATCCATTAATGTACTAAAAACATATTTAAATCAGTTCATGTGAGTACAGTGGTTCAATATTAATATTATAAAGGGACAAGAATATTTTTGGTGCGACAAAAAAAAACAAAATAATGACTTATATAGTGATGGCCGATTTCAAAACACTGCTTCAGGAAGATTCGGAGTGTTATGAATCAGTGTATCGAATCATGATTCGGATCGCGTGTCAGACCGCCAAACTGCTAAAAATTCACGTGACTTAGGCGCTCCGAACAGCTGATTCGACACGCTGATTCATAATGCTCCGAAGCTTCCTGAAGCAGTGTTTTCAAATCGTTTTGACCGATATACATACTTTTTTCCTTTGTTTGGAAACAACACCAAGTCTCTCTTGTGCATTTCAGTTAGTACTGAGCAAAAACTATATTTTTTCATTTTAGTTTCGGAGTTCTAAAGTCCTCTTTATCAAAAAGGTTATTTGTTAGAGCTAAATAATGTTAACAAAGTCCTTTTTAAAAATAAATAAATAAATAAGATAACACTGAACACTTTGAAAATAACAATAATAATGCAAAACAAATTTACTGATTAGGGATGTGCCTCAAGCTGAATAATTTATTCGGAAAGGCAAGTAAAATTAACAACACATTCTACAGAGCCCCTGTAAGGGACACTTTTATTAAAGATAATTCTGGGACATATAAATCAGATTTCATTACCACTTAGAAAATGTCAACTAGAAAAATTGTTGCGCTCCAAAAGGATAAAAAAAAAAAATCCTTTTGCTTTAGGTACCTTATATTTCTTTCACACTTGCTAACATTTATATATAAGCTAGAAGCTTTTGAAAAAAAAGGTATTGATCGATTTACCCTTCGAATCAATCATTTATCTTGTCATTTTAATGTGTTTTCTGTATGTGAATTTCTATTATTATTTTTAGCGTGAGAACGGGACTTTTATTTTGGTGTGTTGACATGACGTCACAAGGCTGCGCCGCGCTCCTGCGTCTGTGATTCTGCTGAAGAAAGGTTTGTGTTTTTAATCATTTAAAGTGTTTAAACTAATAAAACCCGTCCAGACAATTATAAAGAGAACTGTAAAATTAGTTAATCATTAATGTGCAGCGTTTCTAATAACTACTGAAATAGTCTTTGTGCGTAAACGTGAGGTGCGTCTTATTTCGCTCCCTATATAGTGAAGCAGTACATTATAAACAAAGTGTTTGGTCACCGGTGTGTAATGATAGAGAAACTGAACTAAATACTAGAGAACAAACACATTTAATGACTACTTAAAATACAAATGTTGTCATGGAAGTGCAATTCATAAAGGCATGAATATAAAAAGTTTTAATACCAAATATATAATATCAGAATAACTAAATATTAAGATTATTTTAGTAATTGTAATGCTGGTTTTGTCACTCACTTTGACTCTCTTACCAGTGCACTGAACTACTGAACTAGATCTGATTGAGACAGTTTTGAATGTTTTTCTTTCTGATAATTATTCTCATCTTAATCATGACCGAGTGTCCAAACACACAGAGAAACTCCTGGTGAAGCGACTGAGATCCACGTGACACTATTATAAAGATGGCGTTTATTAAAGAGGAGAGTGAAGACCTGAAGATAGAAGAAACATTCAGAGTCAAACATGAAGAAACTGAGGAACAAACAAAGATGGCACTTATTAAAGAGGACAGTGAAGACTTGAGGATTGATGAATCATTCAGATTAAAACATGAAGAAACTGAGGAACAAACAAAGATGGCGTTTATTAAAGAGGAGAGTGAAGACCTGAAGATTGAAGAAACATTCAGTGTGAAACATGAAGAAACTGAGGAACAAACAGGTTGGTTTCATTCTCCAAGTCTTTCTCCGGTCATTCTGCGTCATGATCTCTTTATCTCTATTTACTACATGCAACTCCGGACAAAATTAATGACGTGTCAAATTAAACTAGGAAAAAACTGTAACTTTAAACACCATCTGTTTCTGAATGTAAAATGATGAAAAACATTCATTTCTATCACTTAATTGTTTATATTATGTATATTATGAAAATACATTATTTTATTATTAAATTAGTATTACAATTCATTTGCCCTGCAATATTTTCATAGCGCATCTCCACATAACCAACGCGCTGTGAGGATGATAAAAGATTAAATTAGCTTATTTCTCATGTAAAAAAATTCAAAAACTTGTTCAACACGAAATACTTCTTGATTCACGAAAATACTTTTTTTTTCACTATGGGCCACAAGAGAAATATTAAGAAAATAAATTAGAATATGCACCCTTAGTGCAGTGTCAGATGCCAAAAGCTCAGCCAGTTTTTACTTTGTTTCTTTAGTGAATAATTGACTGGCGTTTGAGACTTCTTCACCCGAAAAACTCACACAAAGTTTGCACAGCTTCAGTGATATCCACTAACCTTTGTGGTTTAAAATGGAAATATTTTCAATATTGCGACGTGGCATTTTTCTTTATCACCAGTTGCTCGCAAAATGATGTACAATGATTCACATTTCATACGTGTCATTTCCCGTGATAATAAAATTAAGTAAATTATTAAATAAATGAGTAAACAAAGTAGGTAAATAAAAAAGTAACAAGCAAACTTAAACTCGTTTGCTTAAAATTTCTGCGCAATAATTTGCTGTTGCAGGTACAAAAGACTCTTGTTTTTATTTCTTGTTCCCCTTAACTCGAGAGTGAAATGTCGTCCATGAACAGGGCTATGCTAGCTCAGCGAAATTAAAAAAAAAAAAAGCCATGTGACATAGCACAAGAACAAACGTGACTTCAGCATGTGTTACCAAAGTAAACAAAAAGTTTGGTTATGGTTATAACCTTGGTTCTCTGAGGGAGACATCTCACTATGGGAAACGCCTCTTGCGTTGCTATCCATAAAGCCCTATACAATCATGCCCAAAATGGCATAAGATGAATAATGGGCTCTCTGGTGAGATTTATATAACCATAACCAAACATTCTCTTTCAGTCAACTCGCTCGACATCTCACTATGGGTAAATAAAAAACACCCAATATTCAGTCATCTCACAATCTATATTCAGGGCACCTGGACTTTTGTAGGGTCAAGCAGGCCCCCTCTTCTTTATTTTATATAATAGCATATAATGAATCTCCTGAAGGAATTTATGAATGTCCAGAACTCAGGAAAGAAACTGTATCTTTTGCCTTTCCTGACACCATGTCTCAAACCGTCCCCACTTTGCCTCATATAGAGATCTGATGGATTCTGCTCTAACACTCTGGATTGTAAAGATCAAACTCTGGGGCAGGCCAAGGAGTTCAGGTTAGATCTTTCATGGACCAGACCCAGAGATTCCACCTTTCCGGATGTGGATGGAAAATCCTCCCTCCTGCCAGGGCGAGGAGGTCTCTGTGTTGAGGAAGATGCCAGGGATGTGAATATAGCAGTTGAACTATCTCTGCTGTTCAAGGCCTTCCCAGCCATAATGGAGCTATTAAGAGCACCCTCCCCCTCTGCGACCTGATTCTGGACTGAATGGGAAGGATGCGGCTTATGTGTGGGAAAGCACATAACCGGGTCTCTGGCCAAGGATGTGCTAATGCATCCATACCTAGTGGTGCATTTTCCTCCTTTATTGAGAAGAACAGGGGAAAGGTGTGTTCTCTGAGGCTAACAAATCCACCTCTGATTTGATCGAATGCCCACTTGCCTGTTTATATAAGCACCCACTGTTGTGTTGTCTGACCTGACTAATACATGATAACCCTTTATTTGTGGGAGGAAGTGTTCGAAGGCCAAAGACACTGCAAGGAGCTCCAGACAAATTATATGCATTACTTTGACTGGCACAGTCCCTACCACATTCACGGGGCTTCTCTCAATAATCGCTTCCCAACCTTGTGAGGATGTGTCTGAGGTGACCACCTTGCAGTCTGAAATCATTCCCATTGTAGATGTCTGGAGGGACTTAATTTCAGAGAATCTCTCATGAACAGCAGGCCAAAGGCACTACTGCTATGACTGAAGCCATGAGTCCCAGTAAGCTTATACACAGTCGAAAGAAGACTGTTTTTCCCCAGACAAAACTGATTCACACAGCTCCATAAAATTTCCCTTCTCTGCTCCAACAGGGTAGCCAGGTAAGTTACTGAGTTCAAGTTAAACCTGGGGAAAGTTAATACTACCCTTGTATGCAGCTCTGCCATCTCCCTTGACCTGGCACAAATTAACTGTTGTAATTGTCGAGATATGCTAATATTCTTATGCCCTGGTGCTTCAGTGGTGTCAATGCCGGCTCCACATATTTTGTGAAAATGCGGGGTGCTAGAGAAAGGCCAAATGGTAGAACTGGTATGTTGGTTGAATTGGTATGTTGTGGATTTAAACGCAATCCTCAGGCATTTTCTGTGCTGAGGATGGATCTAGACGTGAAAATATGTATCCTTTTAGAGTGATTGAGGTTAACCAATCTCCTCTCTGTACAGAATGCCACATGGATTTTGTGTCAGCATTCTTAACTTGTATTTCTTCAGGTATTTGTTTAAGACTCTGCATTAGCCTCCCACTTTCTTTGGAATAAGAAAGTACTGGCTGAAGAACCCCTTCTTTGATTCCTTTGCTGGTACCTGAATTGCTCTTTGAGAAAGACAGAATTTGTCTCTTCCTTCAAAATGTTTGAATTCTCTCCTTGCTTTTTTGACTGTCTTATCCCTGAGAAACCCAAGGTTTTCTTGCAAATTGCAATCTGCATCCCTTTTGGATTGTGCTTAACCACTGGGATTTTGTGCATTTCACCCAATTGTCTGTGTACTGATAAATCTTTTATCTTGTTTAAACATGGTCTTGGAGAGACCTGTAGTAGCGATGCCTGAGAATGTGAAAATGTTCTTTATCTGTACTGTGGGTGGCATTCTTATTGTGATGCAGATAGTCAACCCTTCATTAGATTTTGCATGAGAGAACTGTCTGAATTTAGAGAGGGGAAAAAACAAGAGACCACATGGTGTTCTTGTGCATAAACACTCTGCTTTATTTGATTCAACAACACAATGAAATGAGTGTGTGATGGTGCTAATTGACACTCTCTACCCAACCCAGGGGTGTGTGTGTGGTGGCTGGTGAGTGCTTTCGAAGTTCATCATTGTTCTCCAGGGGATTTGCAGAGACAATGTGAGAAAAAGATCAGGGTTTGCTAAGCCGCTGTCATCTGAGTGAAGGACTTTCTTTGCCAGGAGGGAGACTGTTTATCTTGGATGTACTAAACTCCCCCTGTGAGAATGTATTTCCCCTCCTCAGGCCTTGCCAAAATGCATGTCCTCTTGCTGCTCCTTCTTGTGTAAAAACGGGATGACATGTTGCCTGTCGTTGCATTGGTATGGGGGCTCTGCGAGGCACAAACGGTTGGCTTCATGTTCCCTCTTCTTCGCCTTGAACAGGTGTTGCATCATAGCGACAGCCGGCCCAAACAGACCTTTAGGGTTTACCGGCTGATTGATGAAGTGGCTGAATTAGTCCACTATGGTGGAAAAGGACAAGGCTCAAAATCCTCTTTTACCAACTACTGCCAGACCCAAATTTCTCAATGTGGATTGAGCTAGGCAGTGTGAGAGCACAAAATAAGATCTGTCATGGTGCGTATCTCTGTCCACAACTGTGATGTCTTTTCCCTGTAACAAGGCCCCCTTCATCTCCTCCTCGCTGATGTAAGGCAAAAGAAGGTGATCGCATTGGTAGCATGCCTCGTCTGAGCTGAGGATTTATAAATCTTGGAAAGGTGGGAATGTCTGAACTGTCAAGGTAGTAGGAAGGAAGAATTTCCCATTTAGCCTCATCGCTTTGTGGCAGGGAGAGCAAACGGCCAGTCATTGCCCAAACAGTTTGCTGCTCAAAGGCATGCTGCAATCTGCTGTTAGCCCCTACCCCTGTAGGGTAACCAGGTGACTCCGTTTGGGGAACAAATGGTTCTTTCTCATCCGACAGATCTCCTGAGGCAGCGATGGAAACTTAGTTGTTGTCTGGTAGGACTTCAGGGAATGGTTTTATCTTTATCTTGAAAGCAACTAATTCCCAGAGCTTGTCTGAAGAAGTAAGCCCAACTTGTCATCGGCATAGGCGATTCCGTTTCCTGCAGCTATCCTGTGCTGTCTCCTCCTGTAAGGGATCGCTACACACATCCTGTAGAAAGACAGCTCTCCTGTGCGGTATTCCAGGAGAGATTTTGCTGCACTGCTTACAAGAGATCCTTGTCTGTAGTGCTGCTTGGACATGCTCTCGGCCCAGACAGGCCGGGCATACTGCATGCGGATCCCTAGCTGCAATAGTGTATCCACATCTTCCAGGACAAGTGTGAGAAGGTGCTCTGGATTTGTTAGATTTAATAGAAGAAACAATGTTCAACTGGTAAGTTGGTTTTTTGTCCATTTTATTTGTTTGGCAAAATGTTTCACTACACTTAATGATTTTTACAGTTTGTGAGAAGTGGTAACTTGTCTTTCGAGACAGTTTAGTCTTGCCAGAGTAACACTGAGTGTATTGAAAAAAAGGGCTCGTAGCTTGGATGCCACGAGGGAAGAGATGTAGGATGTAATTTTGGGCCAGACCTGCTGTTTTATATAGGAAGGGGTCGGGCTTTCCGGGAGCCCTGTTCTGATAGTTGTGATTGTATAGGGCTTCATGGATGGACATGCAACAGGTGTTTCCCATTTTGAAATGTTGAGGGATTCGACCAAAAGAGAACAATGTTTCCCTGCAGTGACAACTGCACTAAAATGGCAAATAACTTTGGCCTATTTTATTAGCCAAGTAAAACTCTCCCTGCTTTTGATAGGCTACAAAACATCCCTAATATTTGGCTGCAGCGGAGCCTACAAAAACATGAATTTACAATGTATTTGCAATAACACACACTTATAATTGACAAATAACAATAACTGATTTCTTGGTAGTATCTTGTAAGGAAGAAGTGCTTTATATTTGAAGGAAAGCTTACTTTAACCTGTAAGAATGGATCAGAGATGTCGCCTCAAACCAGAGGTGCCATATTTGAGTCTATTGTGTAGCAATACTTTTGTATATTTGTTTAAATGTACAAGTCCAATTTTTTTCATTAACTGAAAAATTTGTCCAAATATGTTTTGTTTTTGTATAGTAAAAACCTACTTTAAACATTTTTTTGAACATTTGTTGACTCCATTTTCTTGTTAAAAACTGTTACCTGCAGTAAATCTTTGACCTCCCACTCCCACCCGCAGCAAAGGTAAAACTGCCTGCTCCCGCAAAATGTGCCAATCCCAATCCAGTGCTCTACTGTGGGTTTTTATAAGGGGCTTGATAACTGTGAGCTTGAAAGTATTTTGGGACATGTCTTAAAGAAAACAAAGAATTAACAATATTGACAAGAGGTTCTGAGATTACACGTTACACCTTTTTCAGTTGTTTAGTGGGTTTAGGGTCTAGCATACATGTTGTTGGATTTGATGTTTTACATGTCTGTTGTTTTGTGCCATTTAACTGGTGTTTTTGTTTTTTACCTTAGACCTGATGGCACTGAAAGAGGAGAATCAAGAATTTAATGAAACAAAAGAGAAAAATCAGTATGAGAAATGTCATGATTTCAGTACTGGAGAAAAAAAAAGTATTTACTCACAGACTCATAAAACAGGAAATAGAAACCCTAAAGTCCACATGAGAGTTCACACTGGAGAGAAGCCTTTCATGTGCTCTCAATGTGGAAAGAGATTTACACAGAAAAAAAACCTCAACGCCCACTTGAGAGTTCACACCGGAGAGAAGCCTTTCCCCTGTCAACAGTGTGGAAAGAGTTTCTCACTAAAAGGAAATCTTAAAACTCACATGAGAGTTCACACCGAAGAGAGGCCGTTCATATGCTCTCAGTGTGGAAATAGTTTTAAACAGAAAAAAAACCTTATTGCCCACTTGACAGTTCACACAGGAGAGAAGCCTTACACCTGCAAACTGTGTTGGAAGAGTTTCTCACTAAACAGACTTCTTAAGACTCACATGAGATATCACACCGGAGAGCAGCTTTTCACCTGCAAAGTGTGTGGGAAGAGCTTCTCAAGAAAAGACACTTTTAAGACTCACATGACAATTCACACGGGAGAGAGGCCGTTTGTTTGTGATCAGTGTGGAAAGAGTTTCAGATATAAAGAAAACCTTACTTATCACAAGAGGATTCATTCAGGAGAAAACTGTTTTAAATGTCAACTGTGTGGAAGGACTTTCACAAACAGATCAAGCCGTGAAGTTCACATGAGATTTCACACTGGAGAGAAGCCTTTCACCTGCCAAGAGTGTGGAAAGAGTTTCGTATCTAAAGGAAACCTTAAGACTCACATGAGAGTTCACACTGGAGAGAAGCCTTACAAGTGTCTTCAGTGTGAGATGTGTTTCACATATCACACAGACCTGAAACGGCATTTGCCAACTCATTCTTGAAAGAAATTGCCATTTTCCTCAATGTTAGAAAAAGGAGTAAACTTAAGCAATAATCTGCATTCACTCTGGAGAAAGACTATTCAGTTGTGATGAAAAAAAAAATTATATTTAAGTGTGCCGGTAGTACACTAATTTTAAAATTTCAGTCTAATTTATGTCAGAAATATGCTTAAAATTATACTCAAGTATACTTGAATTATACAGACAGAAAAGTCTATTTGGGTTACACTTGTACCCAATGGTTTGATATACTTAAGGTGTAATTAAGAATTGCAAGTATTCTTGATTGGAAGTTGTGCTTACTCTTTTGATTGAGTCACCTTTTAAATACTGTTTTCACACTGTTGTACATACTGCTCTATGAAAAAATGTTTGAAAATATTGATTTCTAAAGAAAACTGATATGTTCCTAATTCTGAGTATGTGGATTTTTGTGTAGTCCACTGGTAGTGGACATTGCACTGGCTGTCAACTTAAAGTATAGTTAAAGGTATATTTCAAGCATTAAAATTAATACTTAAATAGGAACATAGTAGTCCAGTGAATTTTAATAAAAATTTAGTTTGTTGCAGTACAAATGAAAAACATAGTTGTAAACTTGTTGTATAAGTTGTTACACTTAAAGTATACTTTATACACTAAAAAGTGGGCCAATTTAATTTCTAATATACTATTAGTACATCGATGTTAGTTTAAGCTACTTCATGACATAAAATATACTTGAACTTTAGTATATTTTTTTAAATCAACTATTAAAGTACGTTCCTATTTTTTGTAAGGCAAAATGCGTATTTGTTTGAAATCCGGGCTACTTTCACAGAGCAGATGATTGTGGGCCTCTTCTGATTGTCCACCTTCAAGACCACTTCTTTTATTTGTATTATTTTTATTTATATCCTTCATCCTATCCTATGAACCTCCTTGGTTTTCGCGTGCATCAAGCAAACATACTTGAACTTCCGTTTACCACAACTGATGTGTGAGTTGATGAATGTTTATATGTAAATACATAGGCTTAAATTCAATTTGTTGTTCATATAAAGCAATCCAGTCTTTTCAAAAAATTTGGACTAAACGACATGATTCATATGGATAAGTTTTAAAATCTCTTTATGAACTTTAAGTGTCAAAGTTTCAGTTGTGTAGCTGTCAATGGAGGGACAGATTTCATCAAAAAGATCTTCATTTGTGTTCCAAAGAAAAAACAAAAGTCTTACGGGTTTGGAGCGACATGAGGGTGAGTAATTTGGGTGAACTAACCCTTTAAGCGGAGACTCCCATTAATTTAGACTATGTAGAGGTGTTGCTCTGTCATATATGTTGCATTTCTGGGAGCGGCTCCAGTTGGGAACAAAACACCATAAACTGGGATTGTCCCCGGAAAAAACTGACACGTCTTCCTACTCCACACATACTCATCCATGTTAAAAAGCACTGCATGATTTTAAGTGTTTGAGATGATTTGAGGACCTTATAACATTGGAGCTCATGATTTCTTCTGCCTTCACAAACTCATTGATCTGCAGTCTGATGCACTTCAAGTCAGTGCCAATGCTGAAATTGTATTCTTCTCTCAAGGACATGTACTTTAAACACATAAGGAGGCAAGCTCAGAGGATGCTGGTACTGTTTGTTTCAGTATATACAACGGCAAGAAGAAAAAAAAAGTGACTACCTTGTTGTTGTTACTTGGATGACCCAGAACTGAATTTGTTTTTTTGTTTTGTCATGAGTTGTTCCTGAGCATTTAAACTGTCCAGTGTTCTTCAGGAAAATCCTCCAGGTCCTGCGCATTCTTTGGTTTTCCAGCATCTTCTGCATATTTGAATCCTTTATAACACTGACTGTATTATATAACTGCGAGCCAGATCTAATGTACCAAACCACTTGGCCCCACTAAGCACATCTGGTGTCTACTCTAGTCTAGGCAAGGGAAAAGCATCCTTGTGAGTTTTGTTATTGAGTTGATGATGATCTACACATAAGTGAATAGAACGATCTTTCTTTTGGACCACAACTATGGGTGAGGCACAAGGATTACAACTGGGCTTAACTACAGTATATCACGCTAAGCTTTTTGATGTTCTTGAGACAACATAGGCCAAGCGAGCTGGGACAAATCAACATTGGGGCTATTCTCTACCCCAACCGACTGGACAAATGCAGAATCATCACGCTGCAATTTCTATCTGGAGCTGTTGCACACACTCAGTAAGTGCCTTATGCTGAGCTGTTGTATCCTTGTCTGTCAGAAAGAGTATAAAAGGACTCAAAACCGTGCTATTGAACCAAGACTAAATAGTGGGGCGCCGTTGTCTTCTGTCTTGACCATGGTGGCCAATGACTGGAAATCTTGATCACTTTTTTATCACCTTCCTTGTAACAAAAATAATAAAATAAACCACACACACAAAAACAGGCCCAGTCAATCATAAAATTTTTTTAAAAATCAGCCTTTAAGGCTAATCTGGGCATTTGAAAAGAGTAAGAGTAATTCATATTTTAAACTGGGGAGTAAGGTTTGAGTTCTGATGTGTAAATATCCCCTTTAACACACACACACACACAAATAAAATAATGAACAACAAAGATACTGATGATTGCACAATTCAGGGGTGTCCAATCCTGCTCCTGGAGGGCCACTGTCCTGCAGAGTTTAACGCCAACCCCAATTAAACACACCTGAACCAGCTCTTAATCAAGCTCTTACTGGGCATACTAGAAACTTCAAGGCAGGTCTGTTGAGGCAAGCTGGAGCTAAACTCTGCAGGACAGTGGCCCTCCAGGACCGAGTTGGGAGACCCTTGGCGTAATTCTTTGAATTCAGTTTTGGGTGGCTTCTAGAGAGCATGCTGTTGTCCTGTGCCAGAACTGCTTGTTTCTGTTTCTGACTATTCCAAATAAACATTGACCATTTATCACTGGAAAATAACAGATCCAATCCTGAGATTCAGAAAGAAAAGAAATGAGACTTTATTAGGCGTTTGTGCTACTCTAATCTTTGATTTTGTTTTTGAATACCAAAACAGGAAGCCTACTAAAGGAGACACAGAGGACTGAGACTTTGAGGAATAATTTTAACATTTGCTTTTGCTTTACAAGTTTTAACATTCAGTTTGTATCAGTCATATATTTATTAAGGTATTTAAAGAGCTTATTTACTATTATTTTTAAAGAAAAAAGAGTGAGTTTCACTGATGATTAGGGAGGCATTGTTGATAAAAAGAAAACTACGAACCAGTATCTTGTCTCGAATAATTATTTACACATGTGACTAAGAAATCGGTATTTACTATTTGATTCAGTGTTTACATTAATGTCCTCTTTTTATCCTCTTTTTCTTTGAAAGGTGTACCTGAAAACCATACTTGAGTAAAAATACCTTAGAGTGAAAATGACTCCATTACAAGTCACCAATTCCAATATGACTTGAGTAAAAGTCTTAGAGTATCTGATTTTAACATTTCTTAAGTATTTTACTCATACTGAATGTAATAATAATAATAATTTGTTTTATTTATATAGCGCCTTTCAAGGACGCTTTACATAAAGTTAATAGATAACATGAACACATATACAAGTATACAGCTATTATACAACACATGATCAACCAGATACCAGATATACAACACATGAACACATATACAAGTATACAGTCAGGATACAACACATGATCAACCAGATACCAGATATACAACACATGAACACATATACAAGTATACAGATGGAGCAGACAGAGAGAGTTAATATACAAGAGAAGTTACAAAAGCAAGCATAGAGCTGAAAAATTGAGTAATATCACACAATCAGTTTACAAAACATGAGTTTGGAGAGCAGTTTTAAAGGTCTGAAGTGAAGAGACAACACGAAAAATTTGTTCCAGAGCTTAGAAGCTGAAATGCTGAAAGCCGTACAACCCACACTAGATAGACAGAACTTGGGTACTGCAAGCAAGTTTTCAGAGTACGGGCAGGGACATAGGGAAGAATCAATTCAGAGAGATAAGAAGGTGCTGAACCATGACAAGCTTTGAAAACTAGAACAAGAATCTTAAACTGGATGTGGTAACTAACGGGGGGCCAATGTAGTTGCTGTAAGGAGTGATGTGAGCTGATTTTTTGGTAAAAGTGAGGGCCAGAACAGCTGAATTCTGAATTAGCTGCAAGCGATTTAGGACTTTTTTGGGGTAGACCATAAAACAAGGAGTTGCAATAATCTAGACGTGAAGTTATAACGGCATGAACAACCGTTTCAGCATCTTTGAAATTTAGTGAGGGTCTTAACCTGACAATATTACGAAGGTGGAAGAAACAGGACTTGACAAGCTGATTGATATGGGATTCAAAACATAGCCTAGGATCAAACAATACACTAAGGTTACGTATAGTAGAAGAGGGATGAACCAGAACACTGTCAATGTTAATGGAGAAGTCAAGTTGGGCGGAATCAAGGGATTTAGAGCCTACTATTCAACTTTAAGTAGTTTTGAGCCATCCATATTTTGAGATCATGTAAGCAAGATGTTAAAGAAGAGGGAGGAAAAACAGAATTAGGCTGTACAGTAAAATAGATTTGCGTATCATCAGCTGACTGTGGAAATTAAAACCATGGCGCCGGATGATCTGACCCAGAGAAAGGGTGTAGATTAAAAATAAAAGTGGACCAAGGACATGTATGAATGTAGGTTCTATTCCTCATGCCAATGAAAATAAACAGTTGATTTGTAAGATGAGGAATCATGTTTATTTTCTAAGGTAAAAATAAAACTCAACACCTCAATATTGCAATAAATAAAGTTTGACACAACAGCCTCTTAAAAGTCTACAAACTCTCAAGTCTCAGTTAAGCTCAACTTCACAAAAAGGCCATAAGTGAACCAATACCCTTTAAAAATGTCTCTTCAATGTAACGGATAAATAAAATAATGTTAAGTAAAATTAATTAGTCAAAGCCTTCTTGCACTGGATGTGCCGGTTTCTGCCTCATCACCGGCTGCAGTCATGACCTCATCTCTTAAATCAAATACCTGCGATTCAGCAACTACCTGCTAATGCACTCGCATTCACCTAAACTAACTGTGTTGACAAGTTTGGGTGAGTAAAGGCAAAACGCACAAGATATACTACTGTACCTTCAATGCCCTGTAGATGGCGATATCGCTTCGTTATAGCAGAAACAAACTGCTGCAGAAAAAGTTAGGTGCCATGCAAAATGTGTAACTGCATTACTCAAATGTATTGGAGTAAAATGTACATTTACCTGTTCAAAAATGTAGTCAAGTAGAGAGTAAAAGTTGCAAATATCTTTGATACTCAGTAGAACTACAAAGCAGCCAAAAAGATACTCAAGTACAGTAACTACATTTACTCAAATACTTTACTCCACTGGCAGAGATAAAGGACAGTAAATCACTGCAAAAGCATAAAACCCAACGGCAGGACCACAGCTCTGTCCACTTTTTAAGATTCATATTTAGGAGCAGAACATTCACTGTATTGTGGGGGATCTTCTGCAGGATGGTGATGCATGGAAGAGTCGCTGACCAGAGGAACCTGGAAGAAAAACAGGTGTGCCATCAGCTTCAATGGTTATTTACTGATAATACTAATCAATTCTTGAACATAATACATATAATCAACACTAATCAATCACCTTTTTTTTAACCATTTTACACAAAGTCCAGTTAGTCTGGGGCTACAAGCTTCTCTTACCTCTGATTTGTTAAGATCATGGGAGTGATTGGGTCTAAAGGCATAGGGCTGTGGAATTACAACTTGGTGAACATTCAGCACCTTTGGAGAAATGCACATGTAGTGTTTAATACCTTCTTACTGTGATATAAATTCAATAACATTGGCAGACAGTTCCAGTATTACAGGTTTATAGACAGCACTGTATTTCAAATAGAAATGGAAAAAGGAAAAGACAAAAATCCTGCTGAAATGTTTTGGTGTGGAAACTTGTGCCTTTGTGCAGATTTTTGAAAATAGAAATGGGAAAAAAAATGCATGTCTTTCTGTTGATCTGCAATGTCCTAGCAACCACCCAGAGCACCCTAGCAACCGTAGCGGCCACTCATCTTCTAGACCTGAACACATGACTCACCTGAGAAGCACAGCAGGCGTTGGCTTTACAGGCAAATCCTGACAGACAGATGGAGACGATGAACTCAAGGACAGTGAATAGCAAAGACACACCACTGATCCCCTGGAAGAGGGTCTGAGAAACCACTCATCATTAGCACAAATATTAATAAAATAAATGATAGTTACTCACACTGGAACACTGGCTGCAAGTGCAGAATGTACAATCCTTGAGGTTCATATGGTAATATAACATAAACTAGACTGAGTCTACAATTAATGTGTAATGTCAATGCCTTCTTGCAGTGTAAATGATCAGTAATAGTAGGAAGTCTATTAGATTATTCTATTAAATGTCAGTAAAAAAAGAATGGACAGGTTATTGCAGATTACAGCTAACAACTCTACTGACAACACAGTGATCTTATTGTAATTATTAAATAGAAGTGACTAGAAAAGTTGTTCACATACCATATACTTGACATTATAAGAACAGTCATAGCAGTAAGAGTACGGTCGTCCTATAGACACATCCACTGAAAGTATAATAATGGAAACGCCTGCAGTTATAGCGCTTGTGATGCTCATTCCAAGTGAACCTTTCACCTATGGGCAGAAAACAACAAAAAACAAGTTAATAAGTTAGCAAGCACTTTACCCAGTGTGTTAAAGCAGATCATGAAACGATACATATGGAGCTCTATAAAAATAAATAATAAAGTCACAAGTGGCAATTATTGGGGTCCAAATACAAATGACTTGTGAAGACAATATATTTATACAATGGCAATATCTCTTCAAATATAATAAAAGTCTTAAAATTTCAAATATAATACGGGTGTCTCTGTATAAAATTATTCTTCTATGTACTATTTTACAATAGACAAATAATATTGTCTCTTCATTTTAATTGGATAGAAATACATTCATTCATGTCTGGGTACTTGACATGTTTTCTGTATCATGTAAAAATAAAGGTAATTTGGAGATCACCGATTTCTTTGCAATTTCATTAGACTTAAGTTTTATGAAAATATAATTATTTTAATGCTAAGTCCTTCAAATGAACCATTTATACCAGGGGTGGGGAACGTTGATCCTGGAGGGCCATTGTCCTGCAGAGTTTAGCTCCAACACTAATTAAATACACCTGAAGCTAATCAAGGTCTTCAGGATTACTAAAGTTACAGGGAGATGAGTGTTTTTTTCAGGGTTGGAGCTAAACTCTGCAGGACAATGGCCCTCCAGGATCAACGTTCCTCACCCCTGATTTATACAGATTTTATCCCGTCCCTCCCTCTTGTGGACAACATTAGCATTACGGCCTCTGATTCCCATTGATATAAAAGGCTGTTAGGACCCCTTAGCATCAGAAATTAATGTCATTTTGCACGTTTACTCAGAATGTCTTGTCCAAGTGTACCAAGTTTTGTGATGTTTGGACTTTGCATTCACAAGATATAGGCCAATCAGTCATTATGCGCCACACTCAGAAACATATCAGCCAGTCTCTCCCCAACAATAAAACAAATCAAAATTCCTTTGAGAACTTTTTAACATTCTGGGGATGAAGCATGTCAAGTTTAGTGTAAAGTGAATATATGAAACATAATTGAGCTCTTTTTTGCGACTCCTTGCAATTAAATGCACACACAAACAGAAACTGATCTCAAAATAACAGTCTTGAGAAGTATTCCCGTATATATTCAGGCGGTTATGTGAATGTAAACAGAGAAATAAATCAAATCATCATATTGGTTCCCCGTGTATTCGTGCATTGTTTCTGTGCAGCCTATAACTGCTGCTTTATCATTAATGTTAAACAACAAAACACAGCTTTAACACTGATTAATCAGTTTAATTTACACAGTGAACACTATGCATGCAGTGAAATTATACCTAATTATTATTTTTCTGTACCTGAATACTACAGTTAGATCTGTAACTGTTCTGTAGTATTTATTAATGTTTTAATGTGTGTATTCTTATTTTTACTGTCTGCTCGCTTGTCTTTAATATTGTTTTAGTTAGGCTAATAGTTTTTGCTGTGGTATCGAAGTACTTAAAGTGTTCTTTAAGAAATAAATGGAACGCAAAGTTACATTTGTCTCAAAACCCTATTTTTATTTTATTTTTTTATTTTATTTTCTGATATGAAAAATGATCCGCAAGTTACTTGAAAACTGTGATATGATTCGAACTGTGAGTTTTGTGATTCATTGCACCACTACAGCTTTGGTTATCCATTGACGAATCGAAAATTCTTTTGACAACTTGATGGTACTTGGACCCCTGAAAATAACAAGCGATGTGTCCATACCAAACACAGACTGGAGGGGCCTTTGACATGAAGTGCATTTTCTGCAGCAACGCTCAGTGATCCTGCGGCAATGTACTGAGAGGAGAGAGAAAGGAAGCTTCAGTTAGGATATTTAGCTTATAAAAGACAGAACTGTACTTAATTGTATAAAGTTTGCTCACGATGAGAGATCCCCAGTAAGGAATACCACTGAAGACAAAGATGGATTCTGCGTGGACTGTAGACACAATGCCAAACAGGAGAATCAGCAGGCCGATCATTATCTGGACAGTCTGAGTACGACCAGAAAACAGATACTTATTGCAGGGATCATAATTAATGTCAGTTGTCAGCTGAGCAGGGTCGCCAGAACTGCACAACAAAACCCGCCCAACAGTTAATGTTTGTACTACTGCTTTTTTTGGATTTGTTCCCGTACATTTCCTCCTTCACACTGACAGACACATATGATAATCAATTATTGAAAGATTTCTCACCCCAAGCGCTTTTGGTTGTCCTTTCAGAAATGCCTCAAGTCTTTGAGGAGGTGAAGCTGTCTGTGGGACATGAACAGTCACTGGAGCATTCGTCCCTGTTTCAGCTGGTGTCGTTTGTTCTGGTTGCTGAAACTGGATGACCAGCGTCACAGAGTTTGTGGGTATGACTGTACTGGACATTCTTGTTTCTGTACGAAATCACAGTTAATCAAGACATGTAAAAACATGTGAAGAATAAGAATATAAAATACCAGTGTATTTATTAAAATATTATGTTAACATTCATTATTATAATGAACAATCTGTGGTCTTCATATTCTGGAAAAACTTATGAAAGCAGTCATACCACAGAATTATTGGTAACTAGAATACCTCTTTACAGATATTATATTACATTCAAGTCGTTTAAACTGATCTACAGCATTTAACAACTGCATTTACAAAAGTGCCCAACTGCCATTATAAATCTATGCATTACTAAATAAAGGAATACTCTAACTAAATCTAAAATTTTAGTTATAAAAAACAACAAAATGCAGATATAATGTAAAGATAGTGTAAAGGTAATCAAATGAGATCTATTTTGTTTTACCAGAAAAAAATTTTTTTTTTCAGTTGTTTTTTTTTTTTGCACTTTGTTTTTATAGTTCACTCCTCTGAGATAATGTATTCTGTGTTACAATACTTTATATAATATATAAAGTTATATATATATATAGAGAGAGAGAGAGGGATTATGGATTATTTGATTATGGACGCTGATAACGCTGCGGCCGCGTCTCGCCCGTCTAGCGGCATACCAGCCCACATCGTGGCTAACATACATCCGCCATTACCAGTGAACATGAAAGGAGACAGGAGTGCTAACTGGGACTTATTCAGAGCAGAGTTTGAGGATTATGCGCTGGTCACGGGCCTGGCTGAAAAGACCAGGGAGGTACAAGCCACCACATTGAGAAGTGTGATGGGATCTGAATGCAGACATGTTTACTGGCACAATTTGAATCTCACAGCAGCACAAGGAGACATTAAAACCATCCTAGATCCATTGGAAGCATACTTCAAGCCTGCCAGAAATGTCATTTATGTGTTCGGCTGTTGTAAACAGGAGGAAAGGGAATCCATAGACAGTTTTGTAACCAGATTGATAGAAAAAGCTGCAACTTGTGATTATGGTGGATTGAAGGATGAAATGATTTGTGACAAAATCATACTGGGTATTACAAATGAAGGGACCAGACGCAGATTGTTAAGTGAAAAAAATGTAACACGGCTCGCAGCCATTGAGATGTGTCGCACAGCTGAACAGATGGCTGTGCATATGAGAGCGATGGACGCGGTATGCCTGCCTCCAGCCGAAACTGTTCACGCTGTTGCTAGGAAACCATTCAAGCCTAACCAGCGGATACAGAGTAATTCACCAAGACTCTTAGACACAAGCAAGACATGCCGATACTGTGGTAATGTGCATTCTAGAGGCAGGGATCATTGTCCAGCATATGGCAAAACATGCAGACTCTGTGGAACTGACAATCACTTCGTTAAAGTGTGCCTTAAAAGCAAAAGCAGATCTACAGAGGGGAAGCTTCACTGCATTGAATATTTCAAAGAGGAGCCAGTGATGATGATATTTATATGGAATCCATTAGCACAGTGCACATGAAAGGGAAGAAATGGCTTGTTACCCTGTGATTACATGGCAAGTCACTGCGTTGTCAGTTAGATTCAGGGGCAACATGCAATGTGATGAGCTACAAGGACAAAGTAAAGGTGGCACCGCACCACTCCGCCTCAGTAATGTCAAACTACAGCTGTACTCAGGCGAGTTTTGGACTCCATGGGTGTTTTTGATACAGAATGATTGGTCAAAGGAGAGAAATACCAACTGTCATTTGAGATAGTAGAAACAAGTCAAAGTCCACTTCTCTCAGGCTCTACTTGTGAACATCTAGGCCTGATGCAGTTCACAATCCCAGATGACGTGCTCAAAATGGAACATGAATGGCTTGAGCCTCTGACTAAGGAACAGTTAACTGACAAATACAGTGATGTGTTCAATTTGCCTGTGGAATCTCTGCCTGGTGAGGTCCACTTTGAGCTGGATCCCAGTGTTACACCAGTACAGTGTGCCCCCCGGAATGTTCCAGTCGCTATGAAAGCAGCCGTCAAAGCCCAACTGGATGTGTATCAGGCAGAGGGCCATATCACAGATGTTACAGAGCCAACAGATTGGATCAGCAATATAGTGATAGTAAAAAAAAACAGACAAGCTGAGAACTGTAACGGTGGGGTGGGGTGAGGGTGGGGTGAGGGTGGGGTGGGGTGGGGTGGGGTGAGGGTGGGGTGAGGGTGGGGTGGGGTGGGGTGGGGTGGGGTGGGGTGGGGTGAGGGAGGTGCAGGCAGGTATGGAGGTCTCCAGGGCGGATCTAGGACATCGGGCGGCCATGGCGGGTCAGGAGCCTTGGGTGGCCATGGTGGGTCAGGAGCCCCGGGCAGCCATGGCGGGTCAGGAGCCCCGGGCGGCCATGGTGGGTCAGGAGCCCCGGGCGGCCATGGTGGGTCAGGAGCCCCGGGCAGCCATGGCGGTTTGGGAGTCTTAGGCAGCCATGGCGGTTCCTGAACCCCACCCACATGTACCCCACCCACGGGTATATATGCCCCCCCCACGGGTATATATGCCCCCCCCACGGGTATATATGCCCCCCCCCACGGGTATATATGCCCCCCCCACGGGTATATATGCCCCCCCCCACGGGTATATATGCCCCCCCCCCACGGGTATATATGCCCCCCCCCCACGGGTATATATGCCCCCCCCCCCAGTTTTCTTTGGGAGATTTCGTGGTGGTCGGAAAGGGCTCGTGGAATGAAGTGAGCTCGTGGGTTGGAGCGGGCTCGTGGGCTACTGGAGCGGGCTCGTGGACAGTTGGAGCGGGCTCGTGGACAACTAGAGCGGGCTCGTGGAGAATTGGAGCGGGCTCGTGGAGAACTGGAGCTGGCTCGTGGAGAATTGGAGCGGGCTCGTGGAGAACTGGAGCTGGCTCGTGGAGAATTGGAGCGACCGGTTCACTCCAAAAATCAATGAGCCAGTGGTCCCTCTCGTTCTGTGGCTCTGGTGCAGCAGCGGCCATCTTAATGGGCGGCTTATGCTTCGCGGTGGCCACTTTGTTCAGTGGCTCTGGCGCGGCAGCGGTCATTGTCCGTGGCTGTTTAAGCTTCACAGCGGGCACTACATGACGGGACGGAGGTGCAGCAGCGGCCATTTTCTTTGGCGGCTTGAGACTCGCGGCAGCCGTTTCATGGCGGGCCTTTGATGCGGCGGCGGCCATCTTCTTTGGCGGCTTGGGTCTCACAGCGGCCATTTCATGGCGGAACTCCGATGCGGCGGCGGCCATTTTCCTTGGCGGCTTATGCTTCGCTGCAACCATTTCATGGCATGACTCCGATGCGGTGGCGGCCATTTTCCTTGGCGACTTAAGCTTATCGATGGCCATTTCATGGCGGGAGTTCGATGCGGCGGCAGCCATCTTTGTTGGCGGCTTTGAGACAGGCAGGGCAACGTGGGAAGACCCACTGGAGGGATATGTGGAGGAAAGTGGCTGTGGGTGAACTGACCAGGCCGCGTGTTTTTCTGAGGGGACCGGACGAGGAAGACACGTTTTCTCTTGAACCTCTTCAATTTCGAAATCAGAACCATTTAAAAAGAGAATCAGATTAATAGACTCGACTAGGGAGAAGAAACAGGCAGGTTCAATATAACGAATTGTGTCCTCGTCCAGGCCCTTCAGAAAACAAGCGTTAAGTGGAGCATCTGGCCAGTTCACCAGGCAAGAAAGCTCAGAAAATTCCTCCACGTACCTCTCCAGCGGGTGACCGTCCTGTCTGAGGGTCCACAGACGGTCCACCGCTGAGACCTTGGGTCTGTGGACTGTTGGAGGGATCGGGACCAGAAATATTCCCATCTTCTTTGCAGAAGTCCTCACGGTTTGGTCTGTTCTTCTGTAACGGTTTAGTTGTGGCAGAGATGAAGCTGAATCAGTCTTCTACAAAAGATGGGTTTATTAACAAAGAGAGCAGCACAACCAAACACAAAGTAAACAATAGAACAGACAATGGAGTGTGGGGAAGTGAGTCCATATAAAGGGTGTGCAGATGATCAGGAGCAGGTGCAGGTAATCCGTGAACTGGAGAGTGATAAGGAAGTGGGTGTAGGTGTGGAACAGGTAGGATGATGGGAAATGGAGTCCAGGAGAGACGTGAACTGTAACAAGAACCCAAAGTTCCTGAACAAAGCTCTTAAACGCTCTCATTACATAATGCCAACTCTGGAAGATTTGTTATACAAACTGCCTAAAGCACGGATCTTCACCTTGGTTGATGCCAAACATGCATTCTTACAGTGCAAGCTGGACCAAGAGAGCAGCTTCATGACCCCATGGGGCAGGAAATGGTGGCTAAAGCTCCCATTTGGTGTCTCAGTGGCACCTGAGGTGTATCAACAGAAACAGCATAAACTGTTAGCAGGTTTAAAGGGGATTGAGCTCATTGCAGAAGATATTCTTGTCGTTGGCTGTGGTGACAGGGACCAAGCTGAAAATGATCATGATCTCAAGCTTCAGGCCCTGTTGGAGCATTGCAGAGAGGTCAAGCTATGGCTTAGCTTAATGTAAGAAACCCCCCATAGGCCCAAAAACGGAATCCGACGGCCTGGGCGAAGGTTTAACACGTGTATGTCTTTTCAGCGCCCCTGTGAAGTTCACTTAATTTCTAGAATTTAGTTTCAATTTTACTTTAGCTGCTCGTTTAATCTGACTCCAATTTCAAATGATTATTACTCTTAGATTGTGTTTCCAATTAGAAATTAATCATTGGTTATGTATTAATTTAGGTTTTGGATTATTCTGATTACCTTATATTTTCAATTATTCGTTCACTGCGGTCCCGGTATCACTTAGAAAAGTCACTTCGGCCGATTGAGTGCTCTTCATGGACACAAACTAGTCAGCTTTGACCTTAGACAGAGGATGCAGGGTAAATATCTACCTTTAAGTCGGTCGCACACTGCTTACTCGTAACAAAAAGCATAGTTTTTAAATATTTACGAAAACTGCAACTTATTTAAGGCGATAGTCAGAAATCGAAATGGTCTCAATTGATGTGCCCTATGCTCCACCTATTAAGCCTCCCGTATGATCTATCCTGAACACAAATTTGCGGTAATATCTTCGCTTTAATCTACTAGAAATAATGAATTAAGAATAATGCAGAATAAATCAAGAATAATATTTATTTTTCAGGTAAAAATGTATCAGGTAAAAAAAGATCCCCCATGACTGCTTTGCACCTTCCCTTAAATACCCAAACCAGAACAAAAGGATTGTAAATATTTACTACACCAACACCTGTTTTGGGGGGTTAGGAGTGGGTTTTCAGATATCTTGAAGAGACACCACCCAAAAGGAGGACAGAATTCTCCTTAATTTTCAATCTTCCTCATAATACCAGTGACTGCTGTGAAATTGAGACCATTTTACCAATTGCACTGAGACATTTAAAATGATTCCAAACATGGAAAAAACAATAGATACACAAGATACATCATTCATAGAATATGCATTCTTGGAGAACTTTCAGTGACTTGAGTCAGGGGGAAAGGAAGAAGGGTGTGTGGGGGGGAGGGTTGCATAGGTGAGTGAGGAGAGTTTGGGCAAGGCGGTGTAGATCTTCTCTCCAGATGAGTTTTATAGCTTTATTGCAGGGTGCTTGATCTCAGCTTTTGTCTTAGCAGGAAAATCAAGTCTTACATTAATGTCCATGTCATGTCCTTTCATCCACTGGCTTGAAACCCGACCCTGAGAAGGTGAGGGCTATCATGGACATGCCCAACCCTACAAATGCCAAAGGTGTACAGCGTCTCATCGACTTTGCTAATTGTTTAGCCAAGTTCATGCCCCACTTTTTGACTGTTTGTGAGCCACTGCGGTGCTTGCTCGACAAAGACACCCCTTGGCACTGTCTACCCAAACATGATGATGCAGTTCGCAAGCTTAAATCCATGGCCACATCGATGCCTGTGCTGCGCTATTATGATGTTACTAAGCCTATCACAGTGCAAAGTGACTCCAGCCAAAGTGGTCTGGGATGCTGTCTTTTGCAAGAAGGACAGCCTGTCGCCTTCGCTTCAAAAGCCCTGACTCCCACAGAAAAAAATGTATGCATAAATCGAGAAGGATTGCCTCAGTATCATCTTCGCTTGCCAAAGATTTCACCATTACCTGTACAGACGAGAATTAGTTACAGCAGAGACTGACCACAAACCCTTGATCACGATATTCAACAAACCACTTCTCAGTGCACCCAAGCAGCTTCAAAGCATGCTCATGACACTTCAAAACTAGTCTTAAGGTTGTCTACAAGCCAGGGCCTAAATGTTCATCAGTGACATGTTGAGCAGGGCAGCTGCTGACTGTACAGGCAAGGAAGCAATTTACCAGAGGCATGACATATGTCATCTGCAGAAAGAGCAGGAAGATATTCAACTCATCAACCAAGCAGAATACCTGAATGTGATGGACCAGCGGTTAAAAACAATCAGGGAGCATACTGAAAGGGATGATGCACTACAGGCCCTTAAAACCACTGTTCTTGCAGGCTGGCCTGATGAGAAAGAAAAAAACGACACACATCATCTGAGAATTATGGCCTTATCGAGATGAAATAAGTGAGTGCGCAAGACGGTATTTTGTACCGTGGTCAGAAAGTTATTATTCCCAAGTCACTACGTCCAGAGATGCTCAAGCGCATACATTCAAGCCATATAGGATGCGACACATGTTATCGTCAAGCCTGTGACACACTGTATTGGCCTAGTATGCAAGCAGAAATCAAAGACTTTGTGAGTAACTGTTCGACTTGCAATGAATTTGCGCACAACCAACAGAAGGAAACCATGCTATCTCATGACATCCCCAGCAGGCCATGGCAGATCGTCAGCATGGACTTTGTTCAGTCACCAGCAAAAGTACTGTCTTCTAATTGTGGACCACTTCTCAGATTTTTGGGAGATTGAACTGCTTCCTGATTTATCTGCAGAGACAGTCATCAAACGCTGCAAAGCTCAGTTTGCTCGACATGGTCAGCCAGATAGTGTGATCACAGATAATGGCCCTTAGTTTGGTGCTTTGTTTAAGCGCTTTGCCTCCAGCTGGGAATTTGAGCATGCCACCCAGACATCCTAAATCAAATGGAAAGGCTGAGTCAGCCGTCAAGATTGCTAAGAACCTTCTGCGCAAAGCCATGCATGACAGAACTGACCCTTGGAAAGCAATCCTTCATTGGAGAAACACCCCAACTGAATACAAGATTGATGTCGTGGAGACTGAAAAAGTCGCTTCCAGTCACAAACAAGCTGCTGGTGCCATGTGTCGTAACTGGGGTTGTGGAGTGGCCCCACCACCAAAAGCAGTTGGCAAAATCCTATTATGACAGGTCAGCTTGTGATCTGCCGGAGCTGAACATAGGAGAGAGGATCCGTATGAAGCTCCTTCCAGGGGAAAACCCAGCACTCTGGAAGGTCGGCACCTGCCTTCAGAAAGTGGCACCACAATCTTATCTTTTGAAAGTGGGTGGATCCCTAAATAGACGAAACGGAGTGCACCTAAGAGCGGCAGAGTCAGCTGCCACACAAGCATTGGACAGAACTGATCCTGAGTTGCCTCTTATGCCGGCAGAGAGTGTTGCAGGGGCCTCTTCACCTGCTGACACACCTCTTGTGAAGCCTGTGCCACAGTCTTCACCTGACCCCATCAAACCCTCATCATCAGATGGACACACTTACACTAGGGCTGACCGATTGTCCAAGCCTCCCAAGAGGCTGGATTTGTAATAAATTAAAAAATGCTGCTGTGGCAGGTTTTGGAAAGGAAAAGAACTGTAATGTAACAAGTACTCTATAGTCAGCGATACCTCAAATTTTAAGTTTATTGCAGTTGCTTTAAATGTTATGTGGCCCAAAGTTGACATAGTATTTTGGTCTTATTTAGTTTGTATTTGTAAAAGGGATGCTTTAGTTCATATTTGTAAAGGGGGATGTTACAGGATGTAATGGATCATGCGATCAGCAGTTGATTTCTTTGGGCTTGATGTTTTCTGCCTGTTCTGTTGTCAATACAGTTGCTGAGCTGCATGTCTGCCTTATATTAATGCTTAAAATGTTGCATAAACAGAGACTGACACGACCGGACAACAGGCGAGTGTGGATGGTGGGTACTTGTAGGGAGCTTGATGAAACTGTGACAGGTGCAGCTGGTTAAAACTCGGGTGATTTTGGTTGTTCCAAATAAAATAAAACTGTTCTTGTAGATCAGTTTTCAAAACAATAAAGCATGTGCAGGAAAAGCAGATCATTTTGCCGGCAATTTGTCTGGCAAATGGCAATTATCTCATAATCACACATTAATAAAAATGAAAGGCCTCTGAGTTAGTCAAAAATAAAATAGGAAATAAAATTCCACAAAGTAGGTATTTTCAAACAAAATTTTAGCCAGTTAATTTTGAAGGTATTGTAACGTGTTCTGCTGTGTTACAGATAAATATGTGTTTAATGTTGTTTAATGTTGCAAATAAGAATGTGTTTAACAATAATGTACTTTATTCATTTGTGTTGCAGAACTGTTATTGGATGTTCAAGTTGAATATGGAAAATGCTCTGCCCCAATTAGTGTTGTGAGGGGAACCTGAGAGAGGGGGCAGAAAGAGGGCCTCTGGTTCAAGTGCGGATCTCCTATAAGCCGTGTGGACTGTGGCTGACAACAGCCTTTAATAAACACCCTTTGTTATCGAAAACTCATCCTTGTCTGAGAGTATTACAGTATTATCTAAAGTAGAAAAATCTAGAAAATCAAGATCATCTCTTTTAAGTGAATTCATAAGAATAGATTTACGAATGTAGAGTGCACAATTTTTCCTTTAAAAAATAAGTAAAATCTGATCAATACTAAATGTACAGCATACGTGAGAACTCCTGCTTTTGACAGAAGATCTCTACCTCTAAGGGTCGGGTCTCTTAATAACCAAAATTTGATTTTTTTTTTCAATGGCAGGATTAAAATTCAAAGAATCCCTGTCCTGTTCGTCTTCCGAGACAACAATACCTAAATAATAGCTTTTTTTTAAACTTTATTTTTATTGAACATTTTGTAAAAAAAACATTTTTACCACATCAAAAAGAAACAAGAAAAATAAAGAAAAAAAAATGTTTTTAAACAATATAATTGGTATGGGGGCTCTGCGAGGCACAACCTGAAGGCTTCACGTTCCCTCTTCTTCGCCTTGAACAGCTGTTGCATCATAGCGACAGCCGGCCCGAAGAGAACTTTAAGGGCTGAATAAGTCCACTATGGTGGAAAAGGACAAGGCTCAAAATCCTCTTTTACCAACTACCACCAGATCCAGAAGTTCTCACTGTGGATTGAGCCAGGCAGTGTGAGAGCGCAAAATGAGAGCTGTCGTGGTGCGTATCTCTGTCCACAACTCAGTGACGTCTTTACCCTGTGACAAGGCCCCAGTCATCTCCTCCTCGCTGATGTAAGCCAAAAGAAGAGTGATCGCATTGGTAGTGTGCCCCGTCTGAGCGGAGGATTTATAAATCTTCTCAAAATTTGATACCTGGTTACGTCCTTGTGCTCTGTGTGTGTTTGTTTTTCCCTCTCTCTCCTTTTCCCCATCACTTTCTTAGACGCCTCTCATTGGTTCAGTCTCCTGTCACTCATCCGCTGACGTCATCCGCCCATCCTTTCACCAGTCGCTAAAGACCACCGCAAATAAAAGAGCAGTCCTGCACGGGTCCTGTTTGATAAACGCAGTTATTAACAGCACACCCAACCCAATATCCGACAGAAACACTAATTTTAGCCCGTACCCGACCCGACCCGTTTGACATAAAAACCGTGACCCGACCTGCACCCGCATTAAATCTCCTACATGAGGTAGACAAACATCATTTTCTCATGTAGCCTAACTCAATCAATAAAACCAAAATTAGGCATTCTGTGTCGCTGCATTTAATTAAACATTTTGTTAAACAACACAAGTAAAATATTAGAGCAAAAAATGTTTTAGTAGGCCTATTTAAATATTTTAGCAGATTCACTCGCATTTAAACGCTGTTGTCTCTTCTGAAACTCAGCAGTGTTTACCTGGCCGCTGGTCCTCTTTGTAGCAGCGCGAAAAATATTCTAAAACTTATTCAAATTGTGAATAGCCTATATTAAATACATAAAGCGAGCAAAGCACACTTTCAATCAGATGCAGCGAGATTGGCTACAATGCTCAGAGCTGCAAATCGTGCTGTAACTAAGCCTTTAACGGTCTTCAGACAGAGCGTGCAGGACTCTGCGCCAGACCACCTACAAGCCCCCATGTTGTTGTTTTGTTACAGTTATTTTTTTGCCATCTGCTTTAATCTTTGTATCCCCACAGGTCAAAGTTTGAACTAAATTGTCATATACAATATGCTAGTGCAAGTATATAACAATTAGTTAAAACTTTGACCTGTGGAGGGCAGTAATACATTTAGCAGCGTCTACACTGCCGGAATTATAATAGAGAAGAAGAAGAGAGCTAGTTCAAGACGAGTGTCTATGGTTAAAACGTATATAATTTAAAAAAAATTTCCGCTAGATAAGACCAGGGTTCCCACTCTTTTTCAGCGATCATTTTCCAGGACTTTTCCAGGACATTTTCAATTTTACAACAATGGGAATAAAAGACTGGGATTACGCCCTAAAGTAATATATTGCTCTCTAAGTCTTTAAAAGGTTTATTGCCATGACTTAACTATAAAATCAGTTTTTAATATGAGCTCTTAATCATACATTATGACTATGAAAGATTGTTTCTGTTAAAAAAAAAAAAGGTAATTGCAACTTACTTTTACTTTTTATCTCACTATTCTGACTTTTTTTTTCTCGCAATTGCGAGTTTACATAATTGTGATTCGATATTCGCAATTGCAAGATATAAAGTCAGAATTGCGTGATAGAAACTCGCAATTCTGACTTTTTCTCGCAATTGGAAGTTTATATCTCACAATTCTAAGAAAAGAAGAATCGCAAGATATAAACTGTCAAATGCCAGAAAAAAGTAATAATTGCGAAAAAAAGATCAGAATAGAGTGATATAAACTCGCAATTCTGACTTTTTTTCCTCGCAATTGTGAGCTTAAATCACAATTATGTAAACTCGCAATTGTAAGAAAAATATTTAGACTTTTGATAAAAATTGCAATTAGGCTAACTTTTTTTATTTATTATTCAGTGGCGGAAACAAGATTCCATAGTTTATTGTCATTACTTAACTACTAATGCACACTTCTATTTTTTTGGCACTAAGTTTTGGAAGATCATTATCTTTGCAAGGTGGACTTTTCAGGGTAAGAGATGGACTAAAAATAAACTCCAACACCTTACAGCTAGATTCCGATAAATAAAAAAGATAAATTCTTCAAACAGTGGTACAAGAGGATGTGGTGCTGGTCCTTCAAGAGTCACTCTCATTCTGTCTGTCTATAAAGCCTATAAAAAATCTGTCTTCTTGTATTTTACTACAATTCAGTATGTGATTCTTAAATGGGGGGCATTTTTTAGGATTCTTTACCTAGAAGTCTCTGAGATCCTGACACCTCGCACTTCTGGAGACTCCAGGTAGGTTGCAGTTCTGGAAAATGGTGGCGCTGAAGACTAAAGGGTTTCTGATGGTTTCACACTTAATTCTTCACTGAGCAATTTTGCTGTCCAATGGTCATGCATTAACTGCAATTTCTAGTATTGCATTAATATTGCATCCTTCTTGTGGGGATTTAATAATTTTTGACTTTTCAGTCTGAGATAAATCTCTTTTTGGCTCATTTTATCTGTAAAAGAAAACAAGCCTTCATAAACTAACTTCATGACTAAATACAAAATTAATAGTAGTTATTAAGATTGATTTGTTTGGAATTGGTAAAATGTGCTTGGGAAAAATATGATCAGAAAATCAACTTGCATAATTAAGCAAAAGATTATGCATTTAAGCAGTTAATAACATACTATAACAATATAATAACAACTGCTGCAAGTGGCAACACAAGACTAAACATCATCATTGAAAAACTCTCACGTGTCAAAACGCAGCATTTATGAACATTGCACTTTCTGCAACTAATGATGATGGTTTTAGGCCAGTGATAAACTCTTTGGTCTTGACTAAAGAAAAACCCAAGAACTTTTTAAAAAATAATTTTCCAGGACAACTACAAGATTTTCCAGGACATTTTACATTTTCTCTAATTTTCCATGTGTTTTCCAGGACTGGAAAATTTGTCATCAATTTTTCAGGTTTTCAAGGTTTTCCAGGACGAGTGGGAACCCTGAAGACCCATTCCTCGTCTGGTATCTGTAAACTGTAATTTTGACCTTCAACCGTTTTGGGCCAAATGAAGTCCACTATAAGGAGAATAATCCTGGAATGTTTTCATCAAAAACCTTAATTTCTTTTCGACTGAAGAAAGAGGGACATGGACATCTTGGATGACATGGGGGTGAGTAAATTACCAGGAAATTTTTTATCTGAAACTAATCCCTCAAGCTAGTCCTAGACTAAAATGCATTTTTGAGCTGTTTTAACTGAAAGTAACTTGCACTGACAGATCTTAGAATTTGTCAGTGCCATTGTTTTGTTTCAAGATGAACACCAGTAATGTTTTTTTTTTCTAGTGAACGTTTATAAAAGTACTTAAATGCCCTAATTGAACTAAGGCCTAATCCTGGCTTAGTCTAAGCCCTGTCTTTGAAACCTTAGAGTGTCTGATTTTAACAGAACTTAAGTATTTTACTCATACTGAATGTAGGCTCTAGTCCTCAACACCTAAGAGACGTGCCAGTGAAAAGAAGAAACAGTTGATTTGTAAAATGAGAAATCATGTTTGTTTTCTTAAGTCAAAATAAAACTGAACACCTCAATGTTGCAATAAATCAAGTTTGACACAACAGCCTCTTAAGCGTCTACAAAGTCTTAGTTAAGCTCAACTTCATAAAAAGTGAACCAATATCCTTCAAATGTCTCTTCAATATAGCGGATAAATAAAACGATGTTAAGTAAAATTAAATAGTCAAAGTCAACTTGCACTAGATGTGCTGGTTTCGGCCTCATCAGCGGCTGCAGTCATGACCTCATCTCTTAAATCAAACACCTGCGATTCAGCAACTACCTGCTAATGCACTCGCATTCACCTAAAGTAACTGTGTTGACAAGTTTGGGTGAGTAAAGGCAAACTGCACAAGATATACTACTGTACCTTCAATGCCCTGTAGATGGTGATATCGCTTATTTATAGCAGAAACAAACTGCTGCAGAAAAAGTTAGGTGCCATGCAAAATGTGTAACTGCATTACTCAAATGTACTGGAGTAAAATGTACATTTACTTGTTCAAAAATGTAGACAGTAAAAGTAGAAAGTAAAAGTTGCTAATATCTTTGATACTCAGTAGAACTACAAAGCAGCCAAAAAGATAATCAAGTACAGTAACTACATTTACTCAAATACTTTACTCCACTGGCAGAGATAAAGGACAGTAAATCACTGCAAAAGCATAAAACCCAACAGCAGGACCACAGCTCTGTCCACTTTTTAAGATTCATAGTTAAGAGCAGAACATTCACTGTATTGTGGGGGATTTTCTGCAGGATGGTGATCCATGGAAGAGTCGCTGACCAGAGGAACCTGGAAGAAAAACAGGTGTGCCATCAGCTTCAATGGTTATTTACTGATAATACTAATCTTGACCATAATAATTTATATATATATATATATATATATAAAATCAACACTAATCACTAATTTTTTAACCATTTTACACAAAGTCCAGTTAGACTGGGGTTACAAGCTTCTCTTACCTCTGATTTGATAAGATCATGTGAGTGATTGGGTCTAAAGGCATAGGGCTGTGGAATTACAACTTGGTGAACATTCAGCACCTTTGGAGAAATGCACATGTAGTGTTTTATACCTTCTTACTGTGATATAAATTCAATAACATTGGCAGACAGTTCCAGTATTACAGGTTTATAGACAGCACTGTATTTCAAATAGAAATGGAAAAAGGAAAAGACAAAAATCCTGCTGAAATGTTTTGATGTGGAAACTTGTGCCTTTGTGCAGATTTTTGAAAGCTTTACAAACTGAAAAAATACATGTCTTTCTGTCGATTTGCAATGTCCTAGCAACCACCCAGAACACCCTAGCAACCGTAGTGGCCACTCAGCTTCTAGACGTGAACACATGACTCACCTGAGGAGCACAGCAGGCGTTGGCTTTACAGGCAAATCCTGACAGACAGATGGAGATGATGAACTCAAGGACAGTGAATACCAAAGACACACCACTGATCCCCCGGAAGAGGTTCTGAGAAAACACTCATCATTAGCACAAATATTAATAAAATAAATGATAGTTACTCACACTGGAACACTGGCTGCAAGTGCAGAATGTACAATCCTTGAGGTTCATATGGTAATATAACATAAACTAGACTGAGTCTACAATTAATGTGTAATGTCAATGCCTTCTTGCAGTGTAAATGATCAGTAATAGTAGGAAGTCTATCAGATTCTTCTATTAAATGTCAGTAAAAAAAGAATGGACAGGTTATTGCAGATTACAGCTGACAACTCTACTGACAACACAGTGATCTTATTGTAATTACTAAATAGAAGTGACTAGAAAAGTTGTTAACATACCATATAGTTGACATTATAAGAACAGTCATAATCATAGCAGCGAGAGTTCGGTCGTCCTATAGACACATCCACTGAAAGTATAATAATGGAAATGCCTGCAGTTATAGCGCTTATGATGCTCATTCCAAGTGAACCTTTCACCTATGGGCAGAAAACAACAAAAAACAAGTTAATAAGTTAGCAAGCACTTTACCCAGTGTGTTAAAGCAGATCATGAAACAATATATATGGAGCTCTATAAAAATAAATAAATAAAGTTGCAAGTGGCAATTATTGGGGTCCAAATTCAAATGACTCGTCAAGACACAATACATTTATACAATGGCAATATCTCTCTTCAAATATAATAAAAGTCTTAAAATTTCAAATATAATACGGGTGTCTCTGTATAAAATTATTCTTCTATGTACTATTTTACAATAGACAAATAATATTGTCTCTTCATTTTAATTGGATAGAAATACATTCATGTCTGGCAATTTGACATGTTTTCTGTATCATGTAAAAATAAAGGTAATTTGGAGATCACCGATTTCTTTGCAATCTGATTAGACTTGAGCTTTATGAAAATATAATTATTTTAATGCCAAGTCCTTCAAATGAACCATTTATACAGATTTTATCCTGTGCCTCCCTCTTGTGGACAACATTAGCATTACGGCCTCTGATTCCCATTGATATAAAAGGCTGTTAGGACCCCTTAGCATCAGAAATTTTGCACGTTTACTCAGAAAGTCTTGTCCAAGTGTACCAAGTTTTGTGATGTTTGGACTTTGCGTTCACAAGATATAGGCCAATCAGTCATTATGCGCCACACTATCAGCCAGTCTCTCCCCAACGATAAAACAAATCAAAATTCCTTTGAGAACTTTTTAACATTCTGGGGATGATGTATGCCAAGTTTAGTGTGAATTGAATGTATGACAATTAGAATGGTTACTAAAGATTAGATACGTTACATGCAAACACATAATTCAGCTCTCTTTCGTGACTACTTGTGATTAAATGCACACACAAACACAAACTGATCTCAAAATAACCGTCTTGAGAAGTATTCTTGTATATTCAGGCGGTTATGTGAATGTAAACGGAGAAATAAATCAAATCATCATATTGGTTCCCCGTGTATTCGTGCATTGTTTCTGTGCAGCCTATAACTGCTGCTTTATCATTAATGTTAAACAACAAAACACAGCTTTAACACTGATTAATCAGTTTAATTTACACAGTGAACACTATGCATGCAGTGAAATTATACCTAATTATTATTTTTCTGTACCTGAATACTACAGTTAGATCTGTAACTCTTCTGTAGTATTTATTAATGTTTTAATGTGTGTATTCTTATTTTTACTGTCTGCTCGCTTGTCTTTAATATTGTTTTAGTTAGGCTAATAGTTTTTTCTGTGGTATTGAAGCACTTAAAGTGTTCTTTAAGAAATAAATGGAACGCAAAGTTACATTTGTCTCAAAACCCTATTTTTATTTTATTTTTTTATTTTATTTGCTGATATGAAAAATGATCCGCAAGTTACTTGAAAACTGTGATATGATTCGAACTGTGAGTTTTGTGATTCATTGCACCACTACAGCTTTGGTTATCCATTGACGAATCGAAAGTTCTTTTGACAACTTGATGGTACTTGGACCCCTGAAAATAACAAGCGATGTGTACATACCAAACACAGACTGGAGGGGCCTTTGACATGAAGTGCATTTTCTGCAGCAACGCTCAGTGATCCTGCGGCAATGTACTGAGAGGAGAGAGAAAGGAAGCTTCAGTTAGGATATTTAGCTTATAAAAGACAGAACTGTACTTAATTGTATAAAGTTTGCTCACGATGAGAGATCCCCAGTAAGGAATACCACTGAAGACAAAGATGGATTCTGCGTGGACTGTAGACACAATGCCAAACAGGAGAATCAGCAGGCCGATCATTATCTGGACAGTCTGAGTACGACCAGAAAACAGATACTTATTGCAGGGGTCATAATGAATCACAGTTGTCAGATCTGCACAACAAAACCCGCCCAACAGTTAATGTTTGTACTACTGCTTTTTTTGGATTTGTTCCCGTACATTTCCTCCTTCACACTGACAGACACATATGATATTCAATTATTGCAACTAAGATTTCTCACCCCAAGCGCTTTTGGTTGTCCTTTCAGAAATGCCTCAAGTCCTTGAGGAAGTGAAGCTGTCTGTGGGACATGAACAGTCACTGAAGCATTCGTCCCTGTTTCAGCTGGTGCCGTTTGTTCTGGTTGCTGAAACTGGATGATCAGCGTCCCAGAGTTTGTGGGTATGACGGTACTGGACATTCTTGTTTCTGAATATGAGATTGACCTGTACGAAATCACAGTTAATGAAGACATGAAAAAACATGAAGGATAAGAATATAAAATCGATTTTCATAAATATTCTTACCAGTGTATTTATTAAAATATTATATGTTAACATTCATTATTATAATAAACAGTCTGTGGTCTTCATATTCTGGAATAACTTATGAAAGCAGTCATGTCACAGAATTATTGGTAACTATAATAACTTTTTACAGATATTATATTACAAACAAGTCGTTTAAACTGATCTACAGCATTTAACAACTGCATTTACAAAAGTGCCCAACTGCCATTATAAATCTATGCATTACTAAATAAAGGAATAAACTACTCATTAATAAAATTTTAGTCTTAAAAATCAACAAAATGCAGACATAATGTAAAGATTTGTGTGAAGGTCATCAAATGAGATCTATTTTGTTTTATCAGGAAAAAAGTTGTTTTTCAGTTGGTTTTTTGCACTTTGCTGTGTGTTTTTATAGTTCACTCCTCTGAGATAACGCATCCTGTTTTGAAACTGTTTCCCAGAATTAAAGATAAGGGGGTGGAGCTCAGATGGTTAGGAGGGGAAGCAAAGCTGTCCACTGTTTCCAGGAAAACTCCACTGTAACATATATTCCCGTTCATAATAATATGATTAAATTAATCTTACTTAATTTGTCTTTGTTGTATTTTATATAATCTGCATGCTGGTTTGGAAACAGGCTTGTAAATATTGCACAAAAAATGTGACAATGATCAGCACAGCCGTAACATTTATTGTTTCTTCATGCTTCAATTCACTCAAACAACTTTATTCAAAGATGATGAAGATAGAAAAGAGTTTTTAAAGCTTTTCTATTATGGTTGTTCGAATGGTAGAAATTGAAAATAGTAGAATGGTAGAAAATAAATTCTGAAAATGTCTTTTTTACTGAAAGAAATATTTTCTGATTTGTAACAAAAAACTCAATGTAATAAACAATGACTCCAATTGGGAAGGTGTTTAACAAATTTGGCCAAATAATCAGTAGTGCAAGACTTACCTCTAGTATGCTGTTAAAAACGAAGCGAGGAAGCTGGATCTATATGCTGATTAAAAGTTGTTCAATAAATCGAAAGCTGAAACATAATCCATGAAATGAACAAGGAAACAGCACAAAGTGCAGGAATACAAGCAACAGCAGACGCGAGACAATGGCCAACACAGGGCTAAAAATACATGACTACTCAAGGGAAAACAGGGAGCACTTGTGCAAAATTAGGGTGGGGAAACAGTAGAAGAACTACAAAGACCAAGTGCAAGACTACAAAAGGACAGGAAATGATGAACAATACAAAATACTACATAAAAGACATAACATTAGTGCAACACATACTCCTGAAACTCATCATAATATATCTCTGAGAGTTAAACATCTGACAAACTAAAACCAAAAACAGGAGATGAGACACGGGTATTCACTCAGCTGGTGTTTATTGACAAAACGGCAGTAGTAACGCGAACTTGTGAGCAGACTATCTCAATGATAAGAGCACAGGTAACCGACAGTCACACTTAAGCTAGTGTTGTTCTTCTTTTGCAGGTGGGATCATGGGACACACAGGCTGATGGCTGGTCACAGGGATAACAGTGTGTGGAGGATGACAAAGGTAAGTCTGCATTCAGGTAGGTAGTCGGGCAGGTCCACTCTCAAATAGAGGCTTATGTGGATGCTGGGTACTTGTAGGGAGCCTGAAGGAACTGTGACAGGTGCAGCTGGTTAGAACTGGTTAGGTGATTTTAGTTGTTCCAAATAAAATACAACTGTGGAGGGAAACTGTTCTTGTAGATCAGCTTTCAAAACAGTAAAGCATGTGCAGGAAAAGCACATAATTTCGCTGGCAATTTGTCTGGCAAATTCCACAAAGTAGGTATTTTCGAACTGTTATTGGATGTCAAGTTGGAGAGAGGGCCTCTGGTTCAAGTGCGGTTCTCTAATAAGCCACACCAGCTTATCTCTTATAAACCACACCGCTTATCGCTTATAAGCCGGTTTGTGTACGGCATGGGCTGTGGCCGACAACAGCCTTCAATAAACAACTTTTGACAGAAGATCTCTACCTATAAGGGTTAGGTCCCTTAATAACCAAAGATTGAATTTGTTTTTATCTTTTCAATGGCAGGATTAAAATGCAAAGAATCTCTGTCCTGTCTGCTTTCCGAGACAACAATACCTAAATAATAACAGCTTTATTTTCATTTAACATTAAAACATTTTTTTACTACATTAAAAAGAAAAATAAAGAAAATGTTTAGCCAGTTGTTTAAACACAATAGCTGTGTCCTAATTCAGGGGCCACAGAAGTGCAGCTGGCACAGCCTTCAAATGCACAAAGGTCAAACCGAGGGCCAGGGTTGCCAGGTCTGCACAACAAAACCTGACCAATTACTAATTAAAAGTAGCGGAATCACAGCCAAAACTAGCCCAAACGCGGGGGGGAATTGCAAAAGTAAAGTCCTCTTCAACTATACAAACGACCCGCAGCAACAGTGTAAAAGTAGCCCAATTCCAGACTTGGCAACACTGAACCGAGTGTCGTTAAATGGCCTAGCAGCTGTGTGACAGCTGACAGCGGATGTTTGTGAGGGGATTTTAAAATGAGAAATAGAGACAGAGTTGATTTGATTTTTATTTGTTTTTTTATTAGTTTTTATTGGATTTTGACATGCTTCAGCGCAGGCGATGACGGGTGATGTATCTCAGACTGAGACCGGACCATAACCAAGTAAAATATGTATGGTTAAAGTGTGTAATGTCACTTTTATATCTTTGGCATCTATTAGTCAACCTAGTTTATTTCTTATGTTAAATGTCAGAGTGACAATATATTTTCACATTTATATATCTACTCTTCATTTAAGTCTAAATTTGAAGTACTTTAGAATTGTATTCAACTCCATTTCATCTCTGAGGCAAATATTGTACTTTTTAAGAAAAACTGACATTTTAGACATCATGGATATTACAGTTTCTTTTAGACATTACCTATTGGTTAAAGAAATATGAACACTATATAAAACAGAAAAACAAAATGTGGTTTTATTATGATGCATTGCTGTAGATTAAACTACCAAGAAGTATATAAAGTTGTAAAAGATAATAGAAGTTCAAATTAACCAACCTTAAACATGTGCAGAAGTACAATGCAACACACACAGTAATGCAACAGTAATATAACAAAAAAAAATAAAAAAGTAAAACACTGGCAGAATGTTCTTTGGTTGTCCATAGAAATACTATGACAACATCCACACCTTTAACGGTGAGATCTTTGATGGCTAAACAGTCCTATCCTGGCCCCACAAACTATTGCAGGTGGGGCATATATACAGTTAGGTCCATATATATTTGGACAATAATTTTTGTTTTTTTCAGGTATTTACCAAAAAAAATATTCAAGCTATAGTTGTATAGCTATAGTGGGCTGAAAGTGCACTCTCTCAGGTTTAAAATGAGGGTATTCACATCCAAATTGGAGGAAGGGTTTAGGAATTACAGCTCTTGAGAGTAGCCACCCCTCTTTTTCAAGGGACCAAAAGTAATTGGACAATTGAATCAAAAGCTGTTTCATGGACAGGTGTAGGCCATTCCTTCATTATTTCTTGATCAATTAAGCAGGTAAAAGGTCTGGAGTTGATTCTATGTGTGGTATTTGCGTATTTGCTGTGAACCTACCTCAAGCGTTCAAAGGAGCTCTCCGTGCAAGTCAAACAGGCCATCATTAGGCTTCAAAAACAAAACAAATCCATCAGAGAGATAGCAGGAACATTAGGAGTGGCCAAATCAACAGTTTGGTACATTCTGAGAAAAAAACAATGCAATGGTGAGCTCAGCAACATAAAAAGGCCCGGCCGTCCACGGAAGACAACAGTAGTAGATGATCGCAGGATCCTCTCCATGGTAAAGAAAAACCCATTCACAACCTCCAGCCAAGTGAAGGACACTCTCCAGGAGGTAGGCGTGTCTTTGTCAGAGTCTACAATCAAGAGAAGACATCACGAGAGCAAATACAGAGGGTTCACCACAAGGTTCAAGAATAGAAAGGCCAGATTAGACTTTGCCAAAAAAACCTCTAAAAAAGCCTGACCAGTTCTGGAAAAGCATTCTTTGGACAGATGAAACTAAGATCAACCTGTACCAGAATGACGGGAAGAGAAAAGTATGGAGAAGACTTGGAACAGCTCATGATCCAAAGCATACAATGTCATCTGTAAAACATGGTGGAGGCAGTGTAATGGCATGGGCATGCATGGCTTCCAGTGACACTGGGTCACTGGTGTTTATTGATGATGTGACAGAAGACAGAAGCAGCCGAATGAATTCTGAAGTCTATAGGAATATACTGTCTGCCCAGATTAAGCCAAATGCAACAAAGTTGATTGGACGGCATTTCACGGTACAGATGGACAATGATCCAAAACACACTACAAAAGCAACCCAGGAGTTTTTTAAGGAAAAGAAATCGAATATTCTGCAATGGCCGAGTCAATCACCTGATCTCAACTCGAAGGAACATGCATTTCACTTGCTGAAGGGAAAACTAAAGGCAGAAAGACCCACGAACAAACAACAACTGAAGACAGCTGCAGTTAAGGCCTGGCAAAGCATCAGAAAGGAGGAAACCCAGTCTCTGGTGATGTCAATCGGCTCCAGACTTCAGGAAGTCATTGCCTGCAAAGGATTTTCAACAAAATATTAAAAATGAACATTTTATTTACGATTATATTCATTTGTCTGATTACATTTGAGCCCCTGAAAATGGAGGGACTGTGTAAAAAAATGGTTGCAGTTCCTGAACCTTTTACTTGATATTTTTGTTCAACCCCTTGAATTAAAGCTGAAAGTCTGCTCTTCAAATGCATCTTGGGTTTTTTCATTTTCATTTTATTCTGGTGGCATACAGAGCCAAAAGTATGAAAATTGTGCCTGTGTCCAAATATATATGGATCTAACTGTACATGCATCTAAAATAAAATATTTCATCAGAAAAAGATACTATCTTCTGTGTGAACATTCATAATTAATAAATACATGATTCACATATGTCCACTTTACATTAAGGTTCACTTTCACAGGTTATTAATGTTTATAACTCATTAATAAATGGTTATATGCAAAAGTTGGGGGCCTACATATTAATGATCCCGACTGTTGCGTCACAGTCGGTGTTATGTTGAGATTCGCCTGTTCTTCAGAGGTCTTTTGCACAAATCAAATTTACATAAGAAGGAGGAAACAATGGTGTTTGAGACTCACTGTATGTCATTTCCATGTACAGAACTCTAATTATTTAACTATGCCGAGGTAAATTCAATTTTCAATGCTAGGGCACCTTTAAAATTATTATTCTCCAATGAAAGGTTGGATTTTTGTACGATTTTTTAAATAAAAGATCAACGATGCAGATTTATTTTCACAGCCTTCTTTGGTCATATTTACCAAGGGTATGAATAATTTTGAGCACAACTGTATATAGTACCGGTCAAAAGTTTGGAAAGTTTTTTTAATGTTCTTATGCTCATCAGGCCTGCATTTATTTGCTTAAAAATACAGTATAAACAGTAATATTGTGAAATATTACTAAAATTTTAATAATTTTCTATTTTAATATACTTCAAAATAGTGTCACATGATCCTTTAGAAATCATAATAATATACTAATTTATTATCAATGTTGGAAACAGTTGTGCTGCTTAATATTTTTTTATAACCTGTGATACTATTTTCAGGATTCTTTGATGAATAAAAAGTCGAATAGAAAACTTGGTAACATTTTATGTTAGGGTCTTTTAACTAGTTGCTTATTAGCATGCATATTACTAGAATATTGGCTATTTATTAGTACTTATAAAGCACATATTAATGCCTTATTCTGCATGACCTTATTTTACATTCTTAATCCTACCCGATATCTAAACTTAACAACTACCTTACTAACTATTAATAAAGAGTAAATGATGAGTTTATTGAGGGAAAAGCTGTAGTTAATAGTTTATATGTGTTCCCCATACTAAAGTGTAACCAAAAACTTTTGTAACAATATTACCATTTTTTGAATGTTTGGGGTCAGTAATTTTTCTTTTTTTCTTTTGGAAAGAAACAAATAAATACTTTTACCCGTTTCAGACACGTTGTTCAGTCTTACATTAAATAAATTCAGTGCTTGTGTAACCCCTCCTGTTCGAACCGGGACTGCCGGCATAAGAGTCGGGCACTCTAACAAGGAGGCTAAAGACCACGGTCGCTAGAGCACCTCTTGAGATCAGAGGAGTGAGGTTTACACACACAGCTCTTACCGACCTACGTCAATTACACTTGGACCCCTGAAAATACAAAGCGATGTCGATGTGTCCATACCAAACACAGACTGGAGGGGCCTTTGACATGAAGTGCATTTTCTGCAGCAACGCTCAGTGATCCTGCGATAATGTACTGAGAGGAGAGAGAAAGGAAGCTTCAGTTAGGATATTTAGCTTGTGTTATAAAAGACAGAACTGTACTTAATTGTATAAAGATTGCTTACGAAGAGAGATCCCCAGATAGATAAACCAAATATAAAAAAGATGCTATGTTCATGGCCTATAGACACAATGCCAAGCAGGAGAAACAGCAGGCCGATCATTATCTGGACAGTCTGAGTAAGACCAGAAAACAGATACTTATTGCAGGGGACATAATGAATCACAGTTGTCAGATCTTCACAACAAAGCCCGCCCAACAGTTAATGTTTGTACTCCTGCTTTTTTTGGATTTGTTCCCGTACATTTCCTCCTTCACACTGACAGACACATATGATAATCAATTATTGAAAGATTTCTCACCCCAAGCGCTTTTGGTTGTCCTTTCAGAAAAGTCCTTGAGGAAGTGAAGCTGTCTGTTGGACATGAACAGTCACTGGAGCATTCGTCCCTGTTTCAGCTGATGGCGGAAGCTGGAAAACCAGCGTCCCAGAGTTTGTGGGTATGACGGTACTGGACATTCTTGTTTCTGAATATGAGATTTACCTGTACGAAATCACAGTTAATCAAGACATGTGAAAACAGTAACACTTTACAATAAGGTTCATTTGTTAAACATTAATGTATTAACTAACCATGAGCAATACATTTGTTACTGTATTTACTAATCTTAGTTAACGTTAATTAATAAAAACACAGTTGTTCATTGTTTGTTCATGTTAGTTCACAGAGCATTAACTAATGTTAAAAAGATTTTAATAATGTATTAGTAAATGTTGAAATTAACATTGACAAAGTTTATTATTATTAGTTCATGTTAACTAATGTAGTTAACTAATGCTAACTAATGAACCTTATTGTAAAGTGTTACCGTAAAAACATGTGAAGAATAAGAATATAAAATACCAGTGTATTTATTAAAATAATATATGTTAACATTCATTATTATAATGAGCAATATGTGGTGTTCATATTCTGGAAAAACTTATGAGAGTAGTTTCCACTCTTCAGTTGTATTTTCACACTTCTCTGAGGTAACACATCCTGTGTTTTGAAACTGTTTCCCAGAATTAAAGTTAAAGTGGGTGGAGGTCAGATGGTTAGGAGGGGCTGCAAAGTTGCCCACTGCTCCAGAAAATCAAGCCTGACACTTACTTAATTTGTCTTTGTTGTATTTTGTATAATCTGCATGCTGGTTTGGACACAGGCTGGTAAATATTGTACAAAAAATGTGACATAATGACTAGCACAGCTATAACATTTATTGATTCCACATGTTTCAGTTCACTCAAACCGTATTCAAACACAGGTGAGCAGTTTTTAAAGCTTTTCTGTTATGGCTAGTTCAAGTGGTAGAAATATAATTCTTAATTTTTTTTTAATGGTTCTGTCAAAAAAAGAACCGACCAAGACTGAGAATGAAGTTGCTGATCAATTCCAGGAAACAATGTTAAAATTCAAGCAACATCTATCCAACATATGTTGGCAGTATTGTGTCTACAGGCAAGTTAGAGAAGATCTCAAGGACCATGAATGTTTAATTAATGTGGGTTTCAGCGAAAACTATTTGTGCAAATATGCAGTCTGTCCGTTTTGGGGATCCCACCAGCAGGTAACCCTGCACACCGGCGCATTATATATAGCAGCACAAAAGTATCCTACATGCTCCATTGCCCCTTCACGGAGACATGATCCACTGGCGAACTGGGCACATGGAGGCACATAGAAGAACAAAAGTAGCCAAACCATGAAAAAGGGCATCGCTGTCCATTACTGTTCCTTCTTGCGATGCTTTTTGATTGTTTGTTAACCTAGTTAATCCAAATGAATTACAGCAATCTTTATTTATAATCAATTATAAATAAGAAATCATTTTCCTAATTTGCAAATAAGGAACCACATTTTTATTTTTTGTGTCCGTCCCCCAAAGGAAATCTGGAAAATGTTTTGTATTTTTTTTTTTTAAACAATATTGAATATTACAGATAGCAAACCACGCAGGACAACGACAGAAAGGTCTGTTTGGTGTTTAATAATCAAGACATACAGTATTCTATTCATCAATAATTGTTTTGTTATTGTTTCATGAATAAAAAAATATGTTGCATATGATGGCATAAGGGACATATACTATCCAAGAAAAGCTCATTATTGTTTAACATTTATGGTAACACTTTACAATAAGGTTCATTAGTTAAACATTAGTTAATGTATTAACTAACATGAGCAATACATTTTTTTAATCTGTCTTAACGTTAGTTAATCAAAATACAGCAGTTCATTGTTTGTTCATGTTACTTCACAGTGCTTTAATATTAACAAATACAACTCTTGATTTTAATAATGTATTAGTAAATGTTGAAATTAACATTAACTTAGATTAATAAATGCTGTGTAAGTGCAGTTCATTATTAGTTTAAAGTTAACTAATGAACCTTATTGTAAAGTGTTACCACATTTAGATTATTAACAATTTGTGATAACTATGTGTGTCCCTAATAACTTCACGCCCAGTGTCTGAACAATCTACCCATAATTATTATTTTTATTTAGTCCCTGAGCTTGACCAATATGTAGTTATCAATAGTTAAACATGTCACTATTTTGGTAGAATGCTAAAACATGAAAAACGTGCCTTTTTCCCAAAAAAAAAAAAAAAAAAAAAAGTTACTGGATAACGGGAATAACTACTACATCTATTTGCGTATATTGCTGTGGCGCTAACAATATGCACGCACGTGAATTACATGAAAAAAAAACGATCTGATATACAGTTGTGACATCAAAGTGCGAATATATCACAGTATAATAGATAAATATAAAGATAAATGAACTTACATTAATGCCCGCACATTTACCACCAGAAGATGGCAGCTTGAAATGTTATCTGATCTAATCAAAAAATATACATGACAAACTAAAATATTTTGTCAATAACAGACAATAATCATTTTTTTCATTTAAAATAATAGCCTTTCTTTTTTTTCTTTTTTTTTAGAAATTCAAAACTAAGTAATTGTGGAGTAACACACTGAAAAACACAACTATACAGCATTGGTCAAAACAATCCAGACAAAAAGATGAAGAAACATATTCAGAACAAAACACTCCCCTCCCTCCACTCACAGCTCTCACAACATGAGATAAAGAGATGAACCAGTACAAATGCTGGACATTTCTTCGAAATAATATTATCTAATCTTCCTTTCAGTCTATATATGTATAACTATGTATAAAAGTTAATTATGCCAATTGTACTGGTAATTTACTTTTGCTATTGTTAAATAACTATTCAGTGATATCTCCCAAAGATTTTTGAATTTTTGTGCAATTTTTTATAGTACACCTTTTAACCCTAGGATTATTCAGGTAGGGTTAGGTTAGTCAAATCTAGTCTAAATCATAAGATGCTCACCCGCCGGCAGGTTGAACTCCTTCAGGAATGACGTAGAAGACTACCTTGTGGTTGATCTTTATCGAGCAGCATGTGAGAAGGCCTTTTACTCCTCAGACTTTTATACTACTTTTTGGGACATTGCAACTTCATATTACTCATTAACTGATCTATGATTCAATCTTCCTGTTGTAGGCTTATCAGTCTCTGTATCTCTTGCTTACTAAGACAGACGTCCTTCCTTTGTCACCTACGCCCACTCTTCCTCTTCTTCACTGAAGTCTTCATCTGGCTCACCTCCGCTTTAGGTTGCAACATGCTTTCTTCATGCTCATATGTAATTCCCTCAACATAGAATCTCGGCTATGACAAGACTAAGTGAACCAAACATGTCCCCTCCCGGTCACGTAGTAGCAGATGAGGTTAAAGCCAAATGGGAAAACCTACAAGATAGGAACATGATGAAAAATGTATTCTTGGTCATCACCACCTATCGTGCAGGCGTGAATTACCTGAAGGCGATCGTTCGGTGTGAAAGCTCCACTTGTCTGCGATTCACTTCGCTTTATCACGTCACACTCAGTGTGAAAGGGCCTGAAGACATAAGTTTACCTAATATTTTGATTTTGAGGTGTTAAACTGAATGAAATATACGCTTCTATTCAACCTTAGAAATTAGAGGGCGTCTCCCACAACTGCTCAATATTTGAAACTTTAGCAAAGGAGATGGTCAGGTGTGGCCTTTGGGGATTCACATATACATGACAAAAGCAAATAAAAAGCCTCAAGGCAAAGTGACAGATGCAAATAAAAGTGGAGTGTAGGAGCATCCACTGGTCAGATGTGTATTTGATATGGGACACATTTAAAAAGGTTAACAGCCTAACCGGAGGAAAAAATAAATAAATAAATTGAGGAGAGATTTAGTCCACATTAAGCTCCAGTGTGAATAAAGCCTTTATTTGACTCACATACATATTGTCTTGTGCCATTTAAATTGTCAAGCCATTTAAAACTCCACAATAACAAAAATAGTGTCTCACATCTGCATGATTTTTCACTTATCTGTAAGTGTTGCTGAAACTGTTTCAGCAGCTCCAGAGTTTTACTTGGCCATCATCGAGTCTGTTCATCTATAACCGTCTGGTTTGGTTCAGCTACCAAATCAGACATCAGGAGACTACAACGTACATTCAGGACGGCTGAGAAAATTATTGTTTCCCCACTGCCCACCCTCCAAGATCTTTACACCTTCAGAGTGAGAAAATCAGCCAGGAACAAGAACAGTTTTTTCCCGGAGGCTATATTTAGCCTGAACAATTAAAAACTGATAATTGAACATTTGTAAATTACATAAACTGTACGCTTGTAAGTCACATATCTGTTCATTCATTAAAACATTTTTTCTCTATATTTCTGCTACTGTATTATATCGCATTATTTAAAATTTTGGTTTCTTCTATTATTGTTATATTTAATTTCTACTGTGTAATTCCTATGTATGTCTGCACCATGTCTGTACTTTCTTCTACACTAGAAGCTTCTGTCGCCAAGACAAATTCCTTGTATGTGTAAACATGCTTGGCAATAAAGCTCTTTCTGATTCTGAAGTGTGACAGCAAAAGAAAATTAATTACACTGTTTAAATTGCACTTCAAATTAAACTGCATTTGTCCGGAGTGAATGTACAAATGAATTGCTCCTTTTTCTAAACCTCTTCCCACATCGAGGAGCACTGCACTGTGTTTTCAGAATGAGTTAGCAAATGACGTTTCAGGTCTCTTTGATATGTGAAACTCTTCTCACACTCAAGACATGTGTAAGGCTTCTCTCCAGTGTGAACTCTTATGTGCGTCTGAAGGTTTCCTTTAAATCTGAAGCTCTTTCCACACTGAGGGCAGGTGAACGGCTTCTCTCCAGTGTGAACTCTCATGTGAACCTCACGGTTTGTTTTGTTTGAGAAAGTCTTTCCACAGTGATGGCACATGAAAGGCTTCTCTCTGGTGTGAATTTTTACATGGTTCTTAAGGTGATTTCTGTCTGTGAAACTCATTCCACACTGATGACAAATGCAACAGTCCTCACTTGAGTGAGTCCTCATGTGCTTATTAAGGGATATTTTGTGTCTGAAACTCTTTCCACACTGATCACAAGTGAACGGCTTCTCTCCAGTGTGACTATTTATATGATACCTTAGGTTTAGTTCTGTCGTGAAGCTCTTGTCACACAGTTGGCAGATGTAAGGCTTCTCTCCAGTGTGAATTCTCAAGTGCCTGTTAAAGCTTCCTTTCTGAGTGAAACCGGTTCCACACTGTTGGCAGGTGAACGGCTTCTCTCCGGTGTGAACCGTCATGTGGCCTTTAAGGATTCCTTTTGTAGTGAAACTCTTTCCACACTGTTGGCAGGTGAAGGTCTTCTCTCCAGTGTGAATGTTCATGTGGGCTTTAAGGGTTCCTTTTTTAGTGAAACTCTTTCCACACTGCTGGCAGGTGAAATAACTTATAGTTTCTGTTTGAGCTCTTTTTTGTGAGGAAGATTCTTCAGTCTGTGAGCAAATAAATGTTTTTTCTCCAGTTGTGAAATCATGACATTTCTCTTCCAGTACTTCACTATCTTCTTTCAGTGGCATCAGGTCTAAGGTGACGAGAGACATATACAAGTTAACAACCACTTTCTTTGTGATAGCTTGATAATTATGTTGGCATTTGTGGACAAGCATTAGCATGGTTTATGTCCTATCTATCCGACCGCTACTACTTTCCTTGTGTAAATGCAGAGGCGTCTCAAGCACAAGTATGGTGTGCCACAGGGCTCAGTATTAGGTCCTCTGCTATTCTCCTTGTACATGCTTCCCCTGGCAGTAGGGCTGCAGGATTAAAAAATTAACATTGAAATCGCACTTAAACAATTTGGCTTAGTGCGATTATGAAATCGCAAAGGCTGCGATTATTTTTTATGCGCAGCTTGTCAGTGAAGCACGGCTCTGCGATCAGTAGTAAATGCTGCTCCATCTGAAAGCACTGCGAGTTTGACTCGCTTATAACATGCATTTGAAAAAACAACACGCGTCAAATATCTTTCCAAACTTGAAAAGCATTTATTAACATCTTGTCCAACAAAAGACAACATTTAATAAAATGTTTTTACTCCAAACTCACTTCATAACAGTTGAGCGTCCTTCTGTGAGATGATGTGGCTTCTTACACAGAATAAGGCAGTCGTGTGTTTGTTAGTCATGTTTGTTTATTCAGCTACAGCAATAGCATGATGCCCATAGGGATTTCCTGGAATGAAGTGCGTTATCTACTTCTGCGGCAGGGCATATTTGGAGTTTCTGCGCAAGAGCGCCCTCTTGCTTTCAGATGGAGCAGCATTTACTACAGATCACAGAGCCGTACTGCACTGACAAGCTGCGCATAAAATAATCCCCAGCCTTTGCCAAATCACGTGCAGTTTAATTTCGATTAATCGCGCAGTCCTACCTGGCAGTCATTATCATTAGATTTCACTGTTATGTCAGTGATACTGAGTTTTAGATTTCCTCACAACCTGAACAAACTACACAGCTCTCCAAGTTAACAGTGTATTAAAGCTATCAAATATGAGATAGCTAGTTATTTTTTTGTGCTAATTCTGACCAAAAATCTCCACACACTTAGATCCCAATGGATGGATGTACCGTTATATTGTTTCCTACAATTGGGTGTTGGGCTGAGAGCATTTAGGTCTTTGATGATGACATTTTGGTAGCACTTTATTTTATAGTCATGTTCCACATGCATGTACTTTTAATAGTCATTACAATAACTGGGTAATAATTAGATATTAACTCTGAACCTCAGGTGGGGGTGCTGGGAGAGAGGCGAAGACTCAAAATGTAGTAGGGCTCCAGACCTGAAATGCGCCTAAAGGCGGGTTCACACTATGCGATTTTGGCCACGATTTGGTCGTCTGAGACAAATTTTGAGAATCCTAAAAGATTCCTATAATCCTAGTCTTTGATCGCTAGTTTGACATGTTCACAGACAGCTGATTAATGACCGTTGCGATCAAATTTGACCTGGCAGTGTCAGAAGATTTGGCGCACAGTCCTGCAGTGTGACTTCTCCTACGACAAACATCAAATTATCTTCGTTTTTCAAGATAAGCCGTGATCAAAATTAACGATAGAGATGTCTTTGTTAGCCACCATTGCAGCTCACAGTCACTAAATGTGTATGGGTTGATGATGTAATACTCTGGACAAATTTTCATGGGCGCATCCGTTTTTAACGTGTCTTGACTGTCGTACAGTCTGACATAAATGACGGCTGAGATCCCACAGTGTGACATGAGGATCATGTTCGTACAGTCTGACAAGCAACAATCGTAAAGGACTATTATAAATCGCACAGTGTGCACCTGGCTTAAAACGGTCGCATTTGCGCCCAAAAATATTAATTTGTGAGTGATATTTTTGCTGAGATTGCCACTGTCGACAATACAAATTCGCACGTTATGACTAAAATTTGCATGTTATTTGTGTGTTCTGTGACCAGTAGCCTATCACATAATTTGTTATGTTGACGTAATTAAATGAGATGCTGCCTGTGAAAGTTTCACTGAGTTAGAGCGCCAAATCTGAACGGGTAGGGAAAATATCAAGCCGACTGTGTTGTTGCCTGCATCGTTGCAAAAAAGCTGCATTTGAACACACCGTTCTTCTCCTGCGTAAAGGAGACAACTGCCTATTTCTTCATATAAATTTGTCTGTATTCATCATTCAAAAGGGGAAACCGGCTCTACAGACTGCAGATACACACACAATGCATCGAGTGTTTAACGTTTTGAATATCAATCATGCTGATCACTTTCATTATTCCACTCCGCTCATGCTCATCAGATAAATTTAGGTCATTAAAAGTCTTCAGCAGGCTACCTTAAATGGTATAACAAGAGTATTAATGATTATTTTAAGGCATTTTATATTTTGTGGATGGAAAAACAAATTGCAAAACTCCCTAATGTGATTAACTTTAATTTCATTAAATAAAGGTGAACGCTGCATGTTTTAAAGTCAAAAGATGGCGCTGTTGCGCATTCTTCAGAGCAGCTCGCATTCAATGATTAGCGCACATTTGTCAACCGATTGCTTATGAACTAATGCTGATCAATTATCACAATGTTTACTCTGTTATTTATATCATAATGTGTTGTAAACGGTTGTAACAACATACATTTTTTATCTTCCTCATCTGAACTTGAATAAGCAGCAATAGTAAAGCACAGACATTTCAAAATAAGAGTCCCGCTGTATTTCGGCCTGTTCATTAAAGTCAGGTAGTATGCATATCATTTCCCCCATTTGTTATTTGGTTACACAAACCAAATTTAACATATTTATTTCCATATATTTATTTTCATTTGATTCAAAGTAAACTGTTGTAGCTTCAGGAAGGAAAGACTAAGAACATTATTTGACACATATTATTCAATATAAAGATTTTACTAGCATCAGGGTCATTATAGTTAACTAAAACCATTAAAAAACATTTTTCATTGCTTGAAATAAATGTTAATACTGAAACAAAAATGAATACAAACTAAACAGACGTGAAAGATGAAAGACATTAAAAATGAAGGCAGAAAATATAAAAATCTAATCGGATTCAAAATATTAGCAAAAACTATAATAGTATTAAGTGAAAATAGTGACATTCATTTCCCAGAAAAATCACAAGACGAAAATGCTGAAACTGTAAAGGGGAGATATATAAACAACAGGATGACTAAAAGTAAGTGATTTAAAATTTTAAGTTCATTGTTGTGTGGCTCTTAAAAAAATTATTTGGTGCCTGTTTTTTCCCCCTATAGGAGCCAATGACTCCTTAATGATTTTTGTTGTTGTTTGTCTGGAGCCCTGTGTAGAGTAGCGGAAAATCTTTAATTTATTCAAAATGTTAAAAACAGAACAAAACCAGTCTGTCTAGGGTAAAAGACATGACAGGAGCCACATGCTCACATAAACACACAAGACAGAGGAGAACATGACAAACACTTAAAAGCCATGTGCTCCAACAGAAAACAGCACACAGGACAGAAGGGCACATGGCAGAAACACACACTCATCCGCAATGTGCCCAAACAGAGAACAAGACAGACAGAAATGTAGGATGCATGGCTGTCAGGGCCTTGACACTGAGCCAAGACTAGACTGAAGCATCAGGATCAAGACACCAAGCCCCTAACACAGAAAACATTAGAGAAAAACACCAAAGCCATACACTCACACCAAGTCTAGACAAACATCAGAGTAGAAAATGGCCTTCTATGTATAAATTATGACCGTTTTGATGTAATTCTACTAACATAACAACACAGGGGGGAAATTTTATGCATGATCCCTGAAAACCTGAAGCTACAAAGATATTTATTACTCAGATTTCACAGTTCATTTTACGCAAAATAAATGTATTTGTTAGATACTGTTGCATCATTAAAGTGAATAAATTAAAGGTGTTCATTTTTAATAGATATTGGGTGCAATGTCAAACAAAATAATTGTTTTGTTTAGGTTCCTTCTAAATAATTTTTCCAAATTTAATATGTGACACGTTGTAATGACGAATTTCCAGCGTGGAAGTATGATCTTCTCACGTTGAAGCAGCATTAGTATTTGTCTGGTCATGTGATCTCATATGATAACCCGCTCCATGTCAAATAAACCGCTTTAATTGCGACATTCTTCAAAAATATCATTCATTTCTGTAGAGCTGGACATTTTAATAAGGATCAAATGACTGAGTTCAGCTTTGAGAATGAAACCAACCTGTTTGTTCCTCAGTTTCTTCAAGTTTCACTCTGAATGTTTCTTCAATCTTCATGTCTTCACTCTCTTCTTTAATAAACGCCATCTTTGAAATGAGAATAATTGAAATAAAAAACACATCTAAACTTAATCTCTGGGTGCGTCTCAATCAGTTTTAGCTCTAGTAGTCTGCACAATGGTAAGGGAGTCAGTCAGAACAGAGTTAAAGGCCTTAAAGGACCTAATTAGACAAAAAAATAAAAAAAAAAAAACACAAAACTAGCACTACAAATTAATGAAACAAATGCAATTTATACAAACATTTATTTTCTATTTTATATTCGGTATTTATTACATTTAATAGATTACTCTTAGTAGTAGTTGTCATTACACATGTTAGTGTTTACACTGTTTGACCAGCAGGTGTCGTCAATGTTCGAGCGATTTCAGTCACTGAATCATTTTGCAAAACATTTGGTTTCATTGGCTCGGAGTTTAAAAATGTGCGTTTCTCTCGTCACTACTAATCAGTGATCGAATTGCCATTTGTAATAAACTGATTCACGATCTATGGAGCGAAATAAGACGCATCTTTTTTGTTACAATACTTCTGTTACTCATGTGTGGACGCGCTTTACTCACAAAAAATAACGTTCATTAATGTTATATAAAGCATTACGTTGCATTCAGTGGTATATAATTCATTTTACATCGCTTGTTAAAACTATAAAATTAACTGAACGATTTAAACCCTTTAAATATTTAAAACACAAACCTTTCTTCAGCCGAATCACAACAATGCAGGAGCGCGGCGCAGCCTTATGACGTCATTTTACCAGAACAAAATAAAAGTCCCGTTCAAACGTTAAAATCACAAAAGTGCATTGAAATTCACATACAAATAATTAAAACATATCAACGGCGTTCAAAGTCGAATTGTGAAATACATAGTTAAAAGCATGTTGTTCAATGTATGCTGGAAAAAAACAATGAAAGAGTTTGAAAGATGTTGAATGAGTGTGTTCAATAAAGACATGAAAGATCAGAATTTTTTTGTGTAATTGTTTTTAGACACATTATGTTTGTCAATACCCTTGACTTAGATGAAGATCAGATCACATTTTATGACAAATTTATTCAGAAAACCATGAAATTCCAAAAGGTTCACATACTTTTTCTTGCCACTGTATATTAGCACATTTAAAAACAGCAAGCATGGGTGACAAAAGTGCTGAACAAAAACATAAAGCGAAGAAAAAAGAAAGCACAATGCAAACCACACATTCACACCAGACACTCAGACTAAATTAAAAGCTACGGAAAAAAGATACGTTTTAAGAGAAGATTTGAAAACAGTTAGAGACTGTTAGTAACATGATCAAATTTGCGTTTTCTTTTGAGGAATTTTGCAGCTGCATTTTGCACTAATTGGAGACGAGCAATAGAGGATTTGGACATACCAAAGTAAAGAGAGTTGCAGTAATCCAAGCGAAATGTAATAAACGCATGAATCTCTAAGGTTTTCTTGGAGAGCGAGGATCTAATCTTAGAAGACGTAGCTGAAAAAAGCAAGAACTAATCACAGAATTTATTTGTTTTTCAAATATGAAGTTCTGATCCCAAAAAACAGTTTTTAATGCAGGATGAGGTAAACGGAGCGAGGTAGTCCAGGTCGATGCTTCTGCTCCCAGAGCTATGATGGGGGCCAAAGACTATAACCTCGGTTTTTGATTTGTTCAAAAACAAATAATTTTGAGAGAACCACATTTTCACTTCATCTAGGCATACAAAAAGAGATTCCAGACTAGCATTTGTGTTACGTTTCAGAGGTAAATAGATTTGGGTATCATCTGCATAGCAGTGAAATGATACACCATGTTTTCTGAAGATGGAGCCCAGAGGAAGTAAATACAGAGAAAAAAGAATTGTTTCAACTGTATATTTAAAAAACTCAAAAAATTTTGGACAATAAAATATCGGAGTAAGAAAGACATAAATCAAGGAATTAATACATTATTGGCTGTTATGTATGCCTAATATGTGGATGTATAAATGGATTATAATGTACAAGGTGAAGGAATATGTGTTTCCATTTCCATTTTGTTTATTTATTTTTAATTAAGACTGCAGAGTAATAACATATGTATGTAATACAGATACATGTCTGGTTAAAATAATGAGGAAAAAGCTGAGGAAAGCATGGTCTTTGATATGGTAAACTTTTAAAAGAAATTTTTACTAGTTTACTATTACAAAGGTTAAACTAGTTATTCTTAAAGCCATTGTCTTCAGGAAGTGCATAAGAGTGACATTTTGTCACTCTTGTTTTAGTAAATATTATTTTAAGGGCACATGGGCTAGTAATAATAATTAATGTGAACATATGTGACCAATGTAAGTTTTGAAATGGTTCCACACAGAGGTCAGAGACCTGTGTAGTAATATGGCAAACAGAAAATCAGTCAGTTGTTTGTGCTTTACTTGCAAAATACACCATTGAAGTTTTAAATGTAATGAAGGTGTTTTGAAACATAGTCATTAATGGACTCCCTGGAGGGAGTAAAGCAACCCCTTGAAACATCTTTGTCTGAGTTTGCCTGACCTCACAAATGCGCTTCTAGAAGAATGGTCAAAAATTCCCATAAACACACTCCTTGTGGAAAGCCTTCCCAGAAGAGTTGAGGCTGTTATAGCTGCAAAGGGTGGGCCAACTCCATATTAAACCCTACGGATTAAGAATGGGTTGTCATTAAAGTTCATGTGCACATAAAGGCAGGCGTCCCAAAACTTTTGGCAATATAGTGTATATATATATATATATGAATTCAAACTCAAAATTGCTTTATTGGCATGACTGTAAATAATACAATATTGCCAAGGCTTGGAATACATACATACATACATAAAATAATAATAAAAACATCAAAATAATCAAAGAAAGTATTATAAAATAACTTAAATAAACAGTGTAACAAATTAGAACATGTCTGAACATTTGATAACACAGAATAAGCTTGCGCAATTTACGTGTGAACGCGTACAGAGATTTGAAAAACATACGGAGAGCAGCCGCTTTTGTTTCTGCCCTGACAGCCGCAAGACCAGCCAAACACTGTGAGTGCATGTTAGAAATCAAGAATGATGAAGAACATTGTCATTTATTCGTTCTATTTCAGTCATGCCTGTAAAGTTCTTTATTGACATTTTGAATCTCTGATTGATATGTATTTGTGGCAGTGAAGGAGGAAGTGCATTTCTGTCTCGATCTTTCCTGTCCTACAGTGAAGCTGGGTAATCAGCTCTTTCTGTGTCTGCCGGTCTCGATGGCTAGACTGTGCTCACTGAGCCTGTACTTGGTCAGGATTTGTCTTTGCTTTGTGTCTCTGACACTCTGGAGATATTCTTCCAATTCATAATTTGATTTTAGAGTTTGATAGAACTATAATTTACTTCCCAATGTTCCAGATATGTATTTTTAGATTGTTTGCTAATTTGGTTTATTTTGATGTTTGGGTGAAAAGCTATTCTGAAGTGATGGTTGGATGGTTAGCACTTCTTGTGTTTATTGCCTCTTTAGATGAATCGCTTGTTGATTTCCTCAATTATAAGTCACTTTGGATAAAGGCGTCTGATAAATGAAAAATGTAAATGTAAAAAAAAGAAGAGAATTAAAGAAACAAGCATTGCGATACTTAAGTCTTTATTTTCTGAGTTGACAGAGTTTCTTTTGTTGTCTCTTTCTCAGCATAATATATATCCAAAATCCCTTTCAATATTTCATCAAACAGGGAAAATACAATCAAATACAACAGGATCTGTAGTAGATCCGTAACAATTCCAAGACTATATTTTATTACATGTTTACTGATCGCTACAGATGACAAGCCAAAAACTCCTTCTAATAAAATTCATCCTTGTTATATAACATTTGCCAAATTAACGTAAAGTATGTCTTTACAAGGATATCTTCAAATGATAAGGTTGAGTCTGATTGCATGAAGTTTCTTCAGACTGATTGCCATCACAGTCAAGAGTCGAATCAAGTTTTTGGTCAGGATCAGTCATTCCCCACCACCTGCCTCGTTCTTTCCAAAAGGATTCCAGTTCATATTCAGCTGCAGAAAACGAACTTTGAATGATGCTGTCTATGGCTTCGGCAGCAAGGGGCGCACATGGCTGACCACGTCGTTGAAGGAGAGCGGCAAATAGCTGGGAACTTCATCACCAGGGAAAGAAATAAGCTGGGAACCCTGACGATTGACGTGCTCGTATAGCACCCAGACACCACCTTTCACTTTGTGGGAAGAAGCTACGTCACTGAAATCAATGTCGTGAAGATTGGTTTCTTTGCGTAGGGTCACTTTTCTTCCTTGATAGTTCACATGCTCAAACAGCTGGATTTCAGGGTTTTCCAGGTCATCTGTGACCATCTTGAGGGAAGAAAACTTGCCTTTGTCATTAAGGGTAGCGTATTCTCCTTGTCATCTCCTTGTCATTGTCATGTATTTTGTATGATTGTACTACTCGTACCTGTGTGACGTCACTGAGAGTCGATCCTGCTGTTGCAGTCATCTCATGTCCGTGTTGTCTCATTCTTCACCTACAAAATATATAAAATACATAAGGCAACTTGGCGGAGAATTGGAAGGTATGGCTTCAGAAATTCAAATTGTACCTCATTGCTAGTGGCGTGGCAGAGAAATCAGAGACTACATTCATCAGTGTGCTACCTTTCTTCATATTATGGGTGAAGAAGCCATTAAAGTGTTCAACACATTCCAGTTCACAGAACGAAAAGTGAATAAAATTGAGGAACTAAAAAATAAATTCAGATCTGACTGATTCACTTATCAGGGATAGAATCGCATACGGGATAAGAGACGTCAATATTTGCGCAAGATTGTCGCGTGAGGCAGACCTCACGTTGGAAAAAGCAATCGACACCTGCCGGACCAACAAGATAACATCAAATCAGATGAAAATGCTAGTTGATGAAAAAGAAATGAACAAGATAAGCAGTGTCAAAAGCACAAAGAAAAGAGGCGGCAAAACAGTGCAAGGTGAACAGAGTAAACAACATACAATGAATAGTTGCCACAAAGCAAACATGAAATATTCAAGATGTGGTTACCAACATGAATACAGAAAGTGCCCAGCATGCAACAAAAGAAACCACTTTGCAAAAATCTGCACAAGACAACTTAAAAGAACCAAACTAGGGGATATTACCACCCAGGAAGAAGAAGTAATAATACCAAATAAGTGTGCACAAAATGGTCACAATAATACGATTTTGGATTAAAAAACAGAGATGCAACTTCCAGAAACAATATAAATATTTATGTGACAAAATTAATCTGTATTCCAGTAGAAACATTCTAAAATACATCACTTAAAACAGTTTGCCGATGAAATACCCACATAGACACCATAATAATCCAGCATTAACAATAAATCACCCTTGAAAACATAAAGCAATATCACAGCACGTTAAGGTCACATGTGGGTAACATAGGTTTACATAGTGTCTAGAATAGTTATCCTGGTTTTCAGTGACAATGACATGAATTATAAACCAAGTATGAAAAATGCCCACCCAGATAGCAAAATTTATCCAGCCCACCTCAATTGTTTCAGTTCTGGCTGGGCCCCCGGCCCAAAACTGGCCTACAGTCATGTTTTGAGTTCATAAGTTCATGTCTGAGTTTCTTTGTTAAATAACACACCTGATTCAGACCATCATGTCGTGAGGAGAGAGCTCTATTGACTGAAATGAGTGTGTCAGATAAGAGAGACCACTGATCTAAAGAAACGCATTTATATGATGAAACGCTGTTCTATAACACTTGTCCTCAATGATTCTTAAGAAAACGTCTGCATCAACTAAAGACATTTAATCGGATGAAGTGCCATCTGGTGAGAAATATCTTACCTGTTCTGCATCTGATACTGAAACAAACAGTGAACAGGAGGCTACTGATGATACTGTTTCTATGGACTGCACAGAAATACATAATACAATATGAAACACAACAAACTAAATATCCTTGAGAACTTTTCAAAACCAAAAAGTCATCCACTCTGGCTAAAGCGGGACAGAATTATAGCTTTGTTTGTGTGGAGGTTCAGTCCAAGATAGCGCAACACTTTAAAGTCTATGTTGAAGAAGATATGAAAATAGCACTTAGTTTACCTACAATCTAAAAAAGAAAACAACAGAAGGTACATTAAATGTAAAACGATGGGCTGTTCAACACAGATTGTGTATTGCAAGGCAATATTTGTGCGACAGGAGCTGTGGAGAAACAAGATGCAAGTCTAAACCAGCAAAGACAGATGAGGGCGCTAGAGGCAGACAAGAGTTTCACGACTGCAGCAGTGGCTACGTCTGTTTCTCTGGGAGAGTTGATGATGAAAAGACACATGAATGTGTGCGGAGAAATGATTTTGGCCTCTGTTCGTTTTCTCAGTTTTCATATAATCAGCATGGGTTTAACAAGTGATGAATACATATTTGTGAGCTTGGAAGATTCATTCAATTGTTGCACAAAAAAGACACGTCAAATGGCCAAAAGTTTTCACCCCCCGGCTCTTAATGCATCGTGTTTCCTTCTGGAGCATCAGTGAATGTTTGAACCTTTTTTAATAGTTGTGGTTGAACTAAAGTAAAAAGGTTAATATTGACGCTTGGAAAATACTGAGAGAAAGCGGACACTGATATTTACAGTCGATGTTTTCTTTGGATGACAAAGTCTCTAATGATTCATCCTGCAGATTTGTAATATTTTTTTGAAATCTTGTTGCATGTACGAGATCCCAGTGGGTCTGTTTGTTTTCATTGTAATGAGTAGCCTGACTAATTTAGGAGGTTTAAGTTCTTTGTTTCTTATTTTTTTAGCTCTTCAACTATACAAGCAGTTAATTCTGATGCACTACATTTAATCATCTCATTTTGTGAGGCAGGACAGAGGGAGGTAGCATTTGAGGGGTCAAATTTCTCCAGGAGTTTCATCAACATCCATTTCCACCGGACTCTGCTTCTTCATGTCCTCGAAAAGAAATTCTTTGCTTCCCTAAAAAGCTGGTGACAGCAACAATTCAGCGCAGATATTCACGTCTCTCAATGATGTCACCAATTTGTGCCACATTCATTTTCTCAACAACAGTGCCTTCTATTAAACTGGCTTTGTATTTCTTCCAAGCAAACACTGAAGCCTCGTGTCCTGAACTTGCTTCATGCAAGCTTTATTGGAAAAAAAGCATGGTTCTTACCATATAAATGTTGTATCACCAACAAAGTCAGAGAAATAAACTTAAATTTACATAAAATATACTCCACTAACGAGATGACGTCTAAATTTGGTAATGTTCATTTGAATTGTAATTTCTGTATAAACAGTCTTGAGTCAAATGATCATCTTTTTTTTCAAATGTCTCTTATAAATGAATTTAGGTTTTGCTTAACAATACCCACATTTAACAATTTTCTTCATGACTTTACCTAGTTATGACACTTAAAACAATTAACAATAAAAAAAAAGTGTCAAAATTGTGAAATTGTATGGCGAACTTCTGAATGTAGCGTAATTTGATTCATTACCTTTTTATATTTAATTTTGTATAATTGTATTTGCATATTTATTTATACTTTGTCTTCTATCCTTCAACAATGGATGACAGCATATTTTAAAATAATTTTTTTGGATTATACTTGTATTATCTGGTTTGTTCACACAACATTCACTGAAAAATGAGCAGTTTCTGTGTGAAACGCCGCGATGAGTTTAACAACACTGTCAACGCGGATCACAGTTCATATCCAGACTGGAGCAAGCGTGTTTCAAGTTTTTATGGACATATTTCATATTTCATGTCTTCTTCAAATGAAATACATGTGCAAATAAGGACACTGATACAGCATTATGTCTGATCATGGACGCACAGAAGACAATGATGTAGACCGAAAATTCAAAGAAGGATGGACAAAAAAGTAACTATGCTATAATTCTTTGTGTGTTAAACTGATGTGTGTCGTTTATTCAGAGACTGCAGTGCTTCTAAACATAATGAAACAATTATTAGACCTTTATTAGACCTCATTTTTCATTAGATCAATTGCACATGCTTATTTGCTGATATTTTTAAGAATAATTTAACAAAACGTATTTGATTTGTTCATGATAGTTGTTAGTAGTCTCTAATGATAAGATTTTTGTGAGATTGTTGTCATACATGAACATCTCTGTAAAATCTGTGTTGTTACGTTGCCAAAACCCAATGAAAACCATGATGTCTAATGTCAGGTGCAGGTATCTAATGGCCCAGCAGACAGAGAGTAAAGGATGAAGTTTAATGTTTTAATAGAGGATGTCAAACACTCTCATTAGCTTCATCTGCGTCTACCAGCATGTTCAGAGATAAGCCACCCGTGTGATCTATACAATGATCTTTACAACTTTCCTGCAAGATGAGCCAATCCCACCCGATTATGACCTCTGTCATAGATGCTGTAAAACTGAGAGAGGAAAACGTCCCCCAGAATCCAGACGGGTCCAGCTGGAGAAGGGATGTCTATGGACTGAAAGCCACTGAAGCAGATCTCCTTATTGTTCAGCGTCTCCTGCAGAGAAAACCAGTTCAGCAGACATTTGCATTATCTTGCACTGGTAACAAGCCTCCACTAGCATTCATGTTTGAGGTTGCCAGATTTCCATCCAAACGTGAAGCGAATCTTTTCAAAGTTCGCAAAAAAAGAAAAAAGACAAATGCGAATTAGGTGGGTTTCGAGCGGATGACAGTGGTATTGTTAACCTAGTAACCAACATAAATAAAACACTGTGACCAAATGTTCGTAAAGGGTTCGCCTAAACACTTATGAATAAGAAAACAAACTCCAGTACAAAAGTGCGCATGACCCCATCCATGGCAAGCCATAATTCATAACAGAGTCAAACATAAAGTTTTCTGTTACAACACCATCCGTGGAAACGGCAAATTACGATTAGTCACTTGGGTTTAATGTTCGCTACGTCAGAATTTATTCGGCAAAACTTTCCATCTCCCATTATTCGCATTAACTCTTTTTTGCAAGTCAAAAACCACCTCAAACGAGCGTAAAAACTTTTTTGCGAATTAAGGGATTTTTATTCGAAATTTGGTGTTTCCATCACTTCAAAATGTGCATAAAAACAGGGTGATGGAAACAGCTATTAGGTGCATCCCAATGTGAAGGCTGCAGACTTCGAAGTCCAGGTTGCCAGGTCTGCACAACAAAACCCTCCCAATTGCTAATCCAAAGTAGCGGAATCACAGACAAAACTAGCCCAAACACGGAGGGAAATATCGCTAAAGTAAAGACAACTTCAACCCGCAGACTATAGGCTACAAACAACCCACAGCAACAGTGTAAAAGTAGTTCAGTTCCTGATAAACAGTGAACTTTCTTTCCCTGCTCTTTCTTTCTTTTTCTTTTCTTTGAATAAAAACCCTGTCTTTACCGGCACACAATGAATTCTGGTATAGGCTAAGTCGCGAAGGGTCCATCTGTTGTACCCTTCATTTGCCTGAGAAACGGAGGGCGCATTTGAATTCACTTTCAATCGGCCTTCGAATGCAGCCTTCGGAGGGTGCAGCCTTTGAGGACGGCTTTCGTCGTGCCGCTCTGACGCAATTACACTTCAAATGCGGCCTTCGAAGTGTGCAGCCTTCACATTGGGACGCACTCTGCATGGGAAACAATTTTTGTTTTTAGATCTTAAGTTTGAGCTTTTGGTGCTACCAGAAAGTTTGAGATTGAGACTCTAAATTTGCTCTAGTAAAACTGTCCTCTATCGGTGTGGCAAATTTCATAACTTTCTTATACACTGTTCTTTGGGCTGCCATAGACCCAAGAGCAAAAGAAGAACACTAATGAAATACAGTATTATTAAGTCCATTAGTCAAAGTCCAAAGTAAATCTCATGCAGCAGAATAAATGAGTTTGTGTTGGCGTTGTACTCACCCTCCGGACATACTGCTCTCCAGTGAGGGTAAACTCCACATCGTTGATCAGGAAGGACACTACAGGAAGACTGCTGATCCTGACACAGTCTAACAGATACTAAACCCCACAAACAAACAAACTTTGTTTACTGACGACGTTCATCAACATCAGTGAAGTCACCTGATCACTGGATAATCAACTCAAAACTCGTGGCCTTGACTCTTTTAGCCTGAACTACTGCCCAGCCATCTATAGGTCGTTACATCAGACCGGGTGTTATACTCGCCTCTCCAACCGCAGTGGGTGTTGCTCCGATAAACTGCTGGAGGAGCAGGACGTCTCTGGCTGGGCCGCCAATCAGAGAGGTTCCCGTGTCCACTATAGCTTGACAGCCTTGAAGACTACGATAGCAGAAACTCAGAGCTCCCTGAACCTTCACACTAGACACAAACACACACAACACAATGGTCTCTGTTGTCTTTGTGAAATGAGTGTTTTTAATGGAAATGAACTCACTCACGCATCTAATCTGATCTGCCAGTAGCCCTTCTGAGTGACTGGAACCCAGCTGATGGGAGAAACGAACCGTGTTTCATCCACGCCTCCAAACAGCAGCTCCCCTCCAAACTCTGAGCCGTTGTTCCTGTAATAGTGTTGAACACATACTCCAAGTCTCACAGCCCCAGTAAAAGTACTTCAATTTTGCAATTTTCCCATGTAATCATTTTTTTTTTGTACAAATGATATTATCAGCACAAAAATTTGAGTTGAACTGATAATTGAACATGAATGTGAGAATGTCTCAGGCCCTGTTTCCATCTGGTATTAAGATGTTTTGGTCGATCGGATCACATGTGGATGATGCTAAATACAGGTGTTAATGGGGTGTAAAACATTTTGAGCTTGTTCACTTTCAACCACTTCCAGGATTGCTTTCATAGCGTAGACGCTCATGTGGTCAAATGTGTTCGAACAGCCACTAAAAGACCACCTACTGACCTAATGCGCAACCATTATGGTAAGCGTGGTAGCTTAAACCTTGTCGGCTGAAAAACGCACCAAATCACAATGTTCTCTCACCATTCCTGATTTCTAACACACACTCACAGCATTCAGTGTGTCTGTCAGAGCAGAAATGAAAGCTGATGTTCTCTGTATGTTTTCTATCATCTCCAGGCGCGTTCATATATAAATTGCGCAAGCTTATTTCGTCCATTAGATTGAAAGATCTGAAAAGGCCCATACATTTACCCGGCCATAGACCCTCCCCTCAAAGAAATCAGGACAGAAGTGGTTGAAAGTGGACAAAAGAGACGGATTAAAACACGAGAATGTGTCTCCCTCATCCACTTGTGATCTGATTGACCAAAACGCATCTTAATACCAGGTGGAAACCGGGCCTCAATCTCTCTTTTGCTGTAATGACAGCAGCACTGGAGCTGACATGAACAAAACCTGATGATCATCTTCATGAACGAGACGTCAGGCGCTAACATTATGGGAACCCCGTAGGGTGGTGTCTGTCTGATGCCTGATTAGAATTAGGTCATTAGGTAACATAAGGGTAACATAATAATGTCAATATGAGCGGAAGCACAGCATCATTAGCCACATTTACATGGACACTTTTTGTTTAAATTAAAATGAAATAATTTCGATTGATGAATCTGAACATACTGTTTACATGAACGCTAAATAAAGTGATTGGGTTGAGGCGCACCTTTATATGTCATTTTACGCTGGACTGCTTCACAAACGAGGGTCAATTCAACGCTGGATTTGCACAAAAGATTAACATGACGGCACATGCTAATCAACTCCACAGCAACTACATAAATTTATCCACTAACCATTCAGAAACGTCTAAAAGTTGTAACTTCTTCCTGAGTCTCTCCATCAGTGTCGACTCCGGTTTGAACAATGTAAGGCTGAACACCGTCGTCATTTTGGCTGCGTGAGATTCTCCAGCTTTGTTGTTGTTGAGCAACCGAAGCGCGAGCTGTTAAAGCTCCACCTTCTTCTGGAAGGGAGCATTATAAGTCCCCTTGAACGCACTAGTTTTTGGGTGTTAAATAATGGATCAAACACCATAAGAGGGTTTGCGCTGCGCAAGCTGTTAGTAAATCTGGCCTATAACCTATACAGGCCTATACATTCCCATAGCGTCAGCTACTGACGCAGTGTCTAAGTTCCTGATTTGACTGGGAATCATTGTTATACTCTTGTCCAGTTCTCTATTCTTATACAGAGATTTCATCTTTCCAATGTCGCAGCATTAGCAATAAAAAGTATAGATCTGTAAGTGATGCTGTAGTGATTTCTTACTTGAGATAGAAAGAGAAGACGGGCTCATCCAGAATGCCTTGTGCTACCATACTGTCAAACACAGGAGAGCCCAGCTCCTCTGCCAGCTGAGGGAAACCCAGACCTAGAACCCCATCAAACTGAGCCAGGACGAAAGAAAAACCGGGCTCATATACAGCCTCGCCAAACACCTGATTCTGAACCGTCACAGAGCCCACCTGAAGCCAAACCAAAATAACTGTATTTTAATAAAAATAAAGGTTAGATTTAATCCGCATGTGGCCCAACATCATGAAGGCCAACAGACCATTTCAGAAAAGCCCTTTTATGGCTGATGGTGAACAGATACCTTTAGTTCTTCTCTGGCCATCACTCCCAGCAGGTGACCAGAGCCGTAATGGATGCCAAAGACTCGCCCGTCATGTGTGTACGTGCTCGATTCAAAGGCCTTGAACTTGTGGTGCATCGCTGTGCCAAGAGAAGAACACAACGACCCAACAGCACAAACAACATCCACGTCACTTCATCAGCATTCATACTGTATGGCAGCTTTCACATGAACACTGGATGAATGTGTGTTAGTTACCACACGCTTGGCTCACGCAGTAGGACGACGGGACCCAGAGGTCAGAGGATCCCGTGTCAAACACCACCGTGAAGTTCTGCTCCGGTTTACCCAGACTGATCTGACCGAAGAACTGTGCCTTCACAACACACAACCACACCTCATTTAATGTCTGTTTCAGTCTTAATCTTTGGCCTTTTTAAAAGAAATTAATTTGTATATATTTGTAATATTTTGTAGAAATAACAGCACTAAATTGCCTTTCTAAGAACCATCTTTCCTGACTTTCAGTACAGGCATTATTAAACAAAAATGTCCACCCCATTACCATCAAGCCCTGTTACCTTTCCAAAGACATAATTACATCCTTAAACATGATTTATCTGTCTAAAACCTGCCCAAACAAGGCACCGGTTTCAGACTGATTCTCAGCTAAGTTTAGAGCACATCTAAGAGAGTGTGTAACAGCAGATGAACACAGAGCACGGCTCACGTCCATGAAGTTGTAGAGTCTCTCTCTGGCTTTGCCGCCCGTATTGAGGTAGTGTTGTGCGGGAGGGTAACACTGGGCGTAACGCCGAGAGAAGACGTCCAGTTGGTGCTCGCGCAGGAACTCATCCAGCTGCTCAGCGGCTCGAAGTCGACTGCGCACCGAGGGCAAGCGACTTAACGGGACCCTGAAACAGAAAAATACGTCATTATGCTAAAATCCTACCTGTATATTCTCTCAAAAATTTAGTATATTGTAGTCCGATTGGTCATTTTGTGGCCCAATATTTGTGTCTAATGACTCTAAACTGTATAACTGATGGTTGTCTCATTGATTTTCTTTCATAGCCGTGTTAGTTTCATACTTTCTTTTATTTCATAAGAGTGACAATAAAAGCCTTTTTAATTTGGGAAACAAAAAGTTTTCTTTATTAAATCATGCGTAATTATTTCTCCCACAGCACGAGTCAGTACACATATTATAGTAAAACCATATTTAGGGGTTCAAGCGCATATTTTGGATTTTTTACAAACTAGTCCAAGGTTTTTGGCCCGATCAGAACCAAACCTGAATTTTGATGTCAATATTATTAAAAAAAAAGCTGAAATTCAGATTCACGGTCTCTAAGGGGCGCCAAAACGTTCGAAGTGGGTGGAGCCACTTTTACTAAAATGGGTATAACTCAGCACACCTATGTAAGAGCTCATTCTGTTGTCACGCGAAAAAGGACACTGAAACTGGCCACTTGGTGGCGCTATAACAGCAAAAAACCTGAAAACAGCTATAACTGTTTCACTATCAGTCCGATCGACTTGAAAATTTGCATGCAATGTCTTTGTCCGAGGTGCCATGGCTGTCTATGAGAACACTGTATCTCGAAAAACATGTCCGCCATTGGCCAATGAAGTTTGAGCACCTGTTAGACAAGGTTAACGGAGGGCGATCGGAACGAAACTCGCTGGGGCCTGTTTGACTCACGGCCCTAGAGACCTGTGCGAAATTCAAAAGAAATCGGCCACCGGGGGGCGCCTTTGCGTTTTTCACGTGCACACGAAATTCGTACCAGCATATTCTCCATCATGGATATTTTATGGTGTCATTTCGGGTTGGCCTAGACCTTAACACCATAGTTGGCATTAAGTTCTTAAAATGTTTGAACCCCATTAATTGCCGCTCACAGCTATATTTAGTTTTGTTTCTTGAGCTTTACAACAAAACCATAGTTAAGCTATGACTAATCACGTAGTTACTATGATTTTACTACAAAATTCAGTTAAACCATGGTTATTTTGTAGTTACTATGATTTTACCGCAAACGATGTTGTAAAAACAATGGTTGTTTTTGTAGTTAGCATGGTTTTACTGCTAAAACCATGGCTAAAACACTGAAATAGATAATTCATGGGCATTTATTTAAGTATTTAGTAATCAGCAGGTCAGCCAATTTTTAATCACAAAAGTAGCATGTTCTTACCTTACCAGACTCTGAACAAAGCCCAGAAATCCCAGCAGGATCAGACTCGTCCTCATCCTGACAGGTTAAAGCACTCATTCAGAGCCTCAGTGACTCCAGCTGATGTTTGAATGTAGATTTCAGTCAGATTTAAGGTCACTGCGACCCTTTCATGTGTTGATTTAACACTCAGCAAACAGACCAGAGCTGAAGAAATGAGATCTTATGACGTGAGCACAAGTAAAACAGCTAATATTACAGTGGTTTTCTAAAACAAAGACTCATTTCTTTAAACTATAAACATTATTCCTGTTGCATATTTCCTGTTCCTGTTTAATATTTCCCCAAAACTTTAAACAGGAATTCAGCATTTTGTTTGCGCTTAGGACATGTTCAAAGAAAGACCATCTTTACAATAATAATGCAATAAAAAAAAAAAGATATAGTCAGCAAAAAATAAATAAAACACTCATTTTCAACTGATTTTCCCCCCAAACAAACTTGAGTAAATATTTCTATGGACATGAAAATATTCAACAACTGAAACAAACTGTAAAGTTTCACAGACTTTTGACAAACAGAAATGGAACGAGTCTGAACAAAGGTGTGTACGCAATCAGGATCTTGTGAACTGAATTGCCACTCTTGTCTACAGTAGAGCTGCTTCACACCAGAATATGAATTAGTCTTATATTTTATGGTGTGCATCACTGATTGTTATTTTCCGGTTTATCACTGAGAAGCTGCTTTGAAACAATCTGTACTGTATAAAGCGCTGTAGAAATAAAGCTGACATGGCAAGTGAATCAAACACAACAGGTTTCATTTGTTCATGACAGTTTTATTAAGTAAACAAAAAGGTCAGTGCTGACATTCACACATGCTTGACAAGTGCAACTGCACAAGAAACTACAAAAGAAAGAGAATCAGCTTCCTGTCAATAAATACACGGGCCGCTAGCAGTGCGCGCTCAGCAGGGGTGATGATCCGGGACACGCTTCCTGAAACACAGCACACACACACACACACACGTTAAAAAACATGCAAGAAACCCTCAACAACCTCTCGGCTGATTCTCATAGACAGCACTGAGATGAAATCAAAACATCTGCTGAAGCCAAACCACATCTGTCCACAGTGTTCCTGAACTGATCTGAATCAACACTGAACTGACTCCAGCTCAATAACGACACTATTCAGGGCTCCAGACTAACATTTGAGAGCAGTGAGCTTAAATTGCGATGCAGATAAAATTAACTTATTAACGGTAATGTGCAAAAATATTTTTGTAGGGAAGAATGTAAATATTCTACTCTTATTAAATGTACCACACTGAACTGACCGACACCTTCAGTGATTATAAATCACTCTAATAATTCTGTTATTGTCCTGTTTATTACTGTGAAGCTGCTTTGAAACAACCTGTATTGTATAAATCACTGTAGAAATAAAGCTGACTTGACTTGTCAATGTCTCGAACTGTGCTGGGATCTGGCACATGAAGCGAGACATCCGTGAGCCGTGAAGGAGACGTGTCTGAGCCATTACCTGGGAGCAGCTTTGATGATGTTGTCCACGCGCAGGATCATCTCGGCCGCCTCAGCGGCGCTCAGCAGCACCTGTCTCTTCACCTGGAAGCTCTCAGTGATGCCCAGCGCCGCCATGTCTCCCACGCAGCCCTGGGTCATGTCTGATAAAAAACAGCACGGGTCAAAGGTCAGAGCAGGGACTCGGGGCTACTCTGACATTAGGTGGGTGGGTGTGTGTGTGAGAGAGACTTACCCAGGCCAAAAGTGATCTTCTTGTCCTGGTGGGCGGCTCTCAGCTGGGACACCAGCTCTGCACTGTCATATCCTGCGTTATCGGCGATGATGGTGGGCAGCTGCAACAACAAACAGCCTTAAGGTTTTAAAAGAGGCATTGATCCAGGTTCAGAAATTAACAGATGCTGAATTGACACCAAAATTAACTAAAATGCCCTCAATACTCCAGATGCAGGGGCAAAAAACAACAACAACAAAAAAAAAACAAACAAACACATTTATACACACATTTACATCATATGATATAGTTGTAGTAAGCATGCTGTTTTTCCCCAATATCAGCACAATTGCAAGCAGTTCAATAAACAAGACATTAATATCAAGTCACTGACAGTTTAGACAATATTATCAGTTTTTGCTCTTTTTGCCAAGAAAAAAAAAATAGAGCTGTTGCACATCTCCGAGCAACACACTGGTGTTTAGTTTCTGAATGAATCCACATTTTTGAGCAAATCAGTTGAGTGAATGATTCAACAAGTCACTCATTGAAAGAGTTGCTTCTTTCCTGAATGAATCTGTGTTTGTGAACAAGTCGGTTAAGTGAATCATTCAATGACTCACTAATTAAGACACTTCAATTAACACACCTTCTGGTGGTTTTACTTAATATTTTTCCAATGATTTATGCATTATGTGATTGTAATTGCACTGTAAATGCCTAAAAATATGATGCATACATTTAAAAAGATAAGGAAAAATTATAAAGGTAAAACTTGTAAAGGTAAAAATACAATTTAAGTGGAGAAATATAGCCTCCTAATGGAGAAGTTAAAGGGTTAGTTCACCCAATAATGAAAATTATTACCTAGTTTACCCACCCTCAAGCCATCCTATGTGTATATGACTTTCTTCTTTCAGAGTTATATTAACAAATATCCTGGATCTTCCAAGCTTTATAATGGGAGCAAATAGTAACTGTGATTTTGAAGCACAAAAAGAGCATCCATCCATCCATCATAAAAAGTAATCCATATGACTCCAGGGGGTTAATAAAGGCATTCTGAAGCAAAGCAAAGCATTTTTATAAGAAAAATGTCCATGTTTATAACTTTATAGACTAGCTTCCGGTAACATCTGTCCATGCATTCACGAGAGTCGAGTTCAGGCATTTTTTCTTTTAATATAACTCCGATTGTGTTTGACTGAAAGAAAAAAGTCACACACATCTAGGATGGCTTGAGGGTGAGTAAATCATGGGATAATTTTCATTTTTGGGTGAACTATCCCTTTAATTTACATCACTGCACTGATCCTCTCTAAACAGCCAGATATGAGCTATGACGTGACGCACCATCCTCAGGGCTTTAGCGAAGGACTCCATGGCCACGGCCTCTTTGCCTGGCGTCCGGTTGGCCAGATCTGTCACCACTTTAGCCATCAACATCTCAGAGCACCCTGAAACACAAACACACAGGCGTGAGTTTGAGTCTCAGCAAACATTGGTCAGAGAGCCGCTGACGTACTGACCTCCGCCGTATACGGTGCGTGTCTCTTTAACGGTCTGCGCCAGCACACACAGGGCGTCGTGCAGCGAGCGCTCGGCCTCATCCAGGATCTGCTGCGTCGCCCCGCGCAGGACGATGGTGCACGCTTCACCTGCGCACGGGAACACATCAGAGGTGTTTTCAGCATCTCAGAGCGGCTTATTGTCAACAAACGAGAAGACTTAAGGGCTTCCTGTGGTTTTTCACCAAAATAAAAGCTTGACGGTTTAACATTTATAAAGCAATTTAGACTACGGAGTATTGTAATTTCAATCCGAGAAACTGCAATTAGATGTGCTTGCCCAGCACATACCCATGTCCACTCCTGAGAAGTGAATGAGCATGTCTTCTCCAATCATCACTTCCTCTATCAGCTTACAGTGGCCGAGCTTCACCAGCTCAGGATGGTCAAAGGTAGACGCGATCTCACCGCCTGCACATTCAACAAACAAACAGCTCAAACCAGCCCAATGAGTCACACATAGTCGATAGTCACACTGGGATACAGTTATCACAGCAATGCATTTGTGTACCTGTGACGAGGGCCAAGCGCTCCACTCCTGCGAAATCAGCATGTTCGATGGCCATCACGCCAGCACCGGCGAACAGCTGCTCAGGGTAGTTATAGATCAGCTGCCTGAGGATCAACAACAACAACACAATGCTCTCATGTCAGACAAACACAAACACACTCGGGTTTGTTCCTGGATTAATCAGCTGTTCTGAATGAATCGGTTGAGTAAATGATTCAATGATCCATTCATAAACAGTGGCTGCTTCTGAAATCACATACTTCAGCTTCTATATATATTAAACAAAAAACAGAATATAGGTGATTCTCATGAAATCTTAGTTTCAAAGATTTTCAAACAGAAAATTTAAAAATGTTTGCATCAACAAATTTCCTTTTTAGACATTAAGAGCAAGGTCTGAAGTGTTTGTGATCATTCATTTTATAAGATTTACTGACAATTTCAGACCGTTTTGAACATATTTTCCTAAACAAGTCCTTAATCATTACTGCAACAGTCTATAAATGTCAAATTAAGAAAATAGTATAAATACCATTAAGAAAGCTAATACATTTTCACATTAATAAAAAAAAAAAAAAAATTAACAGCTATGCACACTTACTTGAGACTGAAATAATATATATATTTTTTAAATTGACACTTTGATTTTGACTGATTTTTCTCATTACCGCAACACCTACTGCCATTTACAACCAAATGTTTTTATTATTTTATTGAAGCCTGACATATTTTCAAAATGATGAGGCAAAGGAAATTAGGAACACAACATACATTCGGATATACCTGGACACATTGCGGTAATGAAGAATTTCAGCTGAAAATGCAGTAAAATACAAAATTTATTTATTTCTATGTTGGAATTAACTGGATGGATTTGTGAATGGCAGTGAGGCAACGCAACTGACACTGGTAGGTCACATGACAATGACAACATGATGGATGTAGTACGTCCAGATTACATTCATACTATATAGAACACAATTTTTAGCAGTTGCGGATTAAAGGCGCATTATGTAAGTTTCGCTGCTAGAGGTTGCTTATTCAAAACAATGAATGTGTAGCTTGATGATGCCATTAATGAGCATGGAATCATGGGAGTTGTCATCTTCACTTCCAAAGCCAATGGAAATCGTGTTCGTGTTTTACTGTTTATACATATTTTACGATTAAAGTTATGTTTAACATTTGCCTCCTTCCGTGAACTTGAACATTGTCACAGTTGCGTTTGATCACTTAAATTCACAATTTTATATCATTTGAATGAAATAGCCACAAGTGCTGAATTATTACTCATACATGTCACTTTATGAAAAGGCTCATTTGCATCACTGCAGCCAGATATCAGCTGACACGAGTCGATGACTGAAAACACTCTTAATGTGGCATCAAGGCACCTGTTGATGAAGCAGTTGATGCCGTGTTTGAGGATGCGCTCCACCTTCTCCTTCATCTTCTCCTTCTCGGCCATCTCGATCTCGGCCACCTTCGCCGTGGAGTCCACACGCACCCTGGAGCCGAAGATCTGCGGGACGCACACACTCATGTTACACATGCTACTGGTGCCACATCAGTGCTCGGTGAGTGAACGAGGCCGTACCTTGATCTTGTCCGTGTCCATGCCGGTGTTGGCGATGAGGATGTTGGCGTTCTCGATCCTCTTGGGCTGGTTCACTCCGATCCTCTTGTCCAGCAGGAAGCCTGCGAGGAACAAGAGCAGCTGTCACTTGACGCAGATGTGTGCGCATGAATACTATTACTAACAAACGGCATCTGAGTATGTCTGAGCAGATACGCAGTTTGGTCAGAGAGGGAATAACGCTAGTGAAAAATGAGTAGCTGAATATGCAATAGTGGAAGTGTGATATCTGTGTTGAATCCTCAGGACGATGGCATGTATTTCACATCATCCCTACAGCAACACGTTCTCCTTCATTAGTCAGAGAAGCACACACCTTCGTCCAGGTAGGAGTCGGTCATGCTGCCGCCCAGCTTCTTGATGACGTGGATGGCCTCCAGGTTTCCGGATCCCTTGAGTCTCATCACGGCCTCCACCGCCAGCCGGGCGAAGTGATCCTTGTGGTGCGTCAGCAGCTTGGAGGACAGTGTGGTGCGCGCGATGTTCATCAGATCCACCTGGAACTTCTGCTCATCGTTCCTGCGGAGAAACACACACGCTCACGTCCAACGCCTCTGCTGTTCACACACACACACACGGCGGGCCATCCTTACCCATGATCCACTGCCGCCTCCCGGAGCGCGTCGCGGGCCGCCTGAGTGGCCTTCCTCCAGCCGGAGATGATGATCTGAGGATGGATCTTCTTGGCAATCAGCAGCTCGGCTTCCTGCGGCACAAATCATCACACATCATCAAGACGCCACCGGCGGTAAATAAAGCAGGTTAAAGTCGCAGTCGTACCCGCAGCAGCTCAGCGGCCAGCACCGTCACGGAGGTCGTCCCGTCGCCCACCTCATCATCCTGCACCTTTGACATGTCTGACAGAGCACAATTATCAGCATTTGTTAATGAGCGTATAATTATATATATTGTAGGCACACACACACTCACCCACGAGCACTTTGGCGGCGGGGTTGTCGACGCCGATGGCCTTCAGGATGGTGGCGCCATCATTGGTCACAGTCACCTGACTGTCTCTGCCGCCGCCCAGCAGGATCTTGTCCTGTGAGGTCAGAGGTTATTAATGAATAATGATCGCCGGTAATGATCGTAATGGAGCAGCTGGCACACGTACCATTCCCTTGGGTCCCAGAGTGCTTTTCACCAGATCTCCGATGGCAATGGCGCCGATGAACGAGGACTGAAAGAGCAGAGAGAGCTCTTGTTACCCATCAGGCGTACTGACTAATAATCATGTTCACTGTACGAGTCGCACACTCACCAGTCGAGCCGTCTCGGCCTTCTCCTCGTCGGCTCCTTGCCTGAAGATATTCATGGGGGCCATCGATAGAGACGCCTGCACACACAGATCACACACGTCATCTGATGTTCTGATCACAATGAAGGGATCGGTACTTCCGCCTACGTCACGCGTGACCTTTCCAATGTGATTACGTAATGTGTGGCTCATCACAAGACGAGCATTTGTGGTTAAAAAGAATATAATTTTTTAGAAAATGGCCGATGGTTTCTCTAGATAAGACTCTTATTCCTCGTCTGGGATCGTGTAGAGCTCTTTGAAGCTGCACTGAAACTGACATTTGGACCTTCAACCCGTTGAACCCCAGTGAAGTCCACTATATGGAGAAAAATCCTTAATCCTTAATTTCTTTTCGACTGAAGAAAGACAGACATGAACATCTTGGATGACATGGCTCAGAAAACCCCACAAACTCTTTATAACATGAAGTGTGATCATTCTGGAAACCCCATTATAGTTTTGTATTGATTTATTATTGATATTATGGTGATATTAACATATTAGAAAGCTTTCCAGCATCGATTCATCTTTTGTAACATACATTTGCTATTATTATAATTATTAACATTCTAGTAATTATGATTTTTATTATTGATAATTTAATTGTTATACTAATATTAAATACTTCCATATTCAAGCTATCATGCCACCATAATTTAAATAATTATTTATTGCACTATCATGCCGCAGATGAGCAGCCGTGACGTCAGTAACCCCGCCCTCCTCAGAAAACACTAGAAACTCCCTGATGATGATCCGCTAAATAACATCCATCACAACACAAACTATCGAAACATACACGAATAAGCTCATCACACAACAAATAAAACAAAGAGACCTGATGATGCAGACAAACACGTCTATTATAATATCATAACGCGTCCGGCTGAACTCATTGTTCGTGTTCACGCGCACAAACCCTCGCTGTTCCAGCGTGAATAAAGCGCGAGTGCCGCTCCAGAATCACTCCGCACACACTAGCCATCACACGCGCTGCACTACATCACCTCTCACTCGTTATATCTCCGGTGAATTATGATTTAATCACATAATCGCTCACCATGATGATTTTAGGATGTGCTGAAGAGACGCGCACGAGACAGGAAGAACGGAAGAGGGAAGCGCGCGACAGATCAACCACTTCCTGCGCGAACTCTTTTCAACTTAAAAGTCCCTGTAGTGCGCTTTCGCGTGAGTAATAGAGGGTATGCATTGACGTCACCACTTTCCCGCCGGAAAGCGCTCCCTCAGCTGGACTGAAGGCGTTTCTCAATGTCAAGGATACTTCCTTGGCAGGACTGGTCCTTCCAAGTCACTTATTTCAGAGGCTAGGCGAGGCTCCTCTTTAGCATTCGGAGAACACGTAAATGGAACAGACTAGCAAGTGCACGTCATTGCATGAATAACGCTGTGAATGGTATAATGGTATAATATTAACGTTAAATTACTTTGGACAACTTAACTAGTTATTTATAAAAGAAATGCAGGTGACGGCAACCAAGCTAACAATTGTTAAATGCCGGTCCGGTTCAGTTAGCCATCAATAACGTAATTTGTATTTGTATAATTTATAATATCAATACGGTAGTAATTTGTACTGGCATTTAAACGTTAAACTTTATTTATCTGACATATTTACTACAGTTATAACAAATGTTTGGTAACGTAAATATACTTACATTTGAAAGCATATTGCCCGCTAACGTCCGACAATTTTTTTTTTTTTAATTTTTTGAACAAGATCGCAAAGCTGCGCGCATAGGACTGTGGGTGATTTGAGAGCGCGAAGAGCGCGAAGGCTACACATATGCATCCTTTCATGTATATGGGATATTTTTCGACCGAAGGACTCAGTCCTTGTTTGAAATTCCGAGGATCCTCGACATTGGAACAGTCCTTCGACGGATGTCGATGACGTAGCATCCTCGAAATTCTGGCTTCCGAGGATCCTTCCTTGACATTGAGAAACGCCTTGAGTGGCAAAAGAATCTGCTTCATGACTGGATTTAATAGAGGAAAACGCGAGTAAAACAAAAAACACTAAAGTGTTCCTTATGACATGTCAAAGAAAACTAATCCATGGATATTGACATGCAGCCAGGAATCGTGTTTCCTGACATTTATACGTGCCTGATTTCGACGCAAGTGTCTGTTTTAGTAAATGGCAATCATTTTTTTCATCCATATATTACTAAAAGTGTACGATCTTTTTAAAAAATCACAAACAAAAATACTGTTATATGATTTTTACAAAAAAGAAATCAAAGTATGAAACAGGATTATCGTTGTATAATAAAACAATAGAAAAAGTTAAGGAATATAAATATTTGGGATTGTGGCTGGACGAGAAATATACCTGGAGGAAGGAAAATGAAAGAAAAAAAAAAGGTAAAAAAAGTATTAAATCTTATGAGATGTATCTCAGGTATGGAATGGGGAGCAGAAAGGGAATGGTTGCTATGGTGTTCTGGGTGGTTGCTATAGTAATTTTAGATTGTTGCTAGGGTATCCTGGTGGTTGCTAGGTTGTTGCTAGGTGGTTGCTAAGGTGATCTGGGTTTTGTTAAGGCGTTGCCAGATGGTTGCTAAGTTGTCTTGGTTGGTTACTATGGTGTTGCTAGGTGGTTGCTAGGGTGTCATGGGCAGTTGCTAAGGTATTCTAAGTAGGGCATTACTAGGCAGTTGCTAGGTGGTTATTAAGGTATTCTGGGTGGTTGCTATGGCAGTTGTAGTTGTCACAGATAGTTTCTATGGAGTTTCTTAGCATGTTTTTAGCCTAATTTAGCTAATCACTATTAGCATGTGTCTATTCTACGCTAGCATGTGTTGGGAGTCCAGTTTGCTAGCATGAGTGAAAGGAGCCAACCGCCATGTCTCTACGATGTTCTGATGCAGAGATATAGAGCTTGCTGAACGGTTGCTAGGGTACTCTGTTTGGTTGCTAGGGAGTCAGATTAATGATACTGGAGTCAGATAAATAAGTGAATTATGAATGTCGTGCTTCACCTGCTTTCTGTTACGATTATTAGTTTAAAATAGCAGCGTAAGCTTCCAGCTTTACAGATGTGACTATATTCACTCCTACATTATTTCTCAATATAGTGTTTATTTTTAATGTTTTTGAATATAATGTACAAGTTTCACTTTTTGAATGGAATTAGTGAAATAAATCAACTTTTTGATGATATTCTAATTATATGACCAGCACCTGTACATGCCAATTTGTTCACATGCAGACAAGTGGCAGCTCCACCATATGCCACTAGATGCCACCACAGTCTCGCAGGTCATTTACAGGAAACTGCAGCCAAACCAGGATACATAGGCTCCTTTTCATGATAAACTCGGACAGTTGGCTGTTTCAGAGCTGGCAGATGCTTTCATTGATACAAACAAACAAACAAACCTTCGAATTCAGACATACTACATACTGTTTTTCAGATGTAGCCATAGTATTTGAAAACATTAGGCAAAAAGTACCCAAACCCAACAACTTTCAAAGAAAACAAGTACAACACAATTAAACTCAGTTGATGTTTACTGGACAGCACTACATTAATCTTCGAGTTGATTCAACTTTTTTCCCTCCGGAGATTCTACACATCCTGGAGCCCACTGGAATTGCCATCCCACTAGAAAGACAGAGAGGGTGAAGCAGGGAGCAGAAACAGTCAGGTTTTGATTTTTTTTTATCTGTTGGTATTTGATAAAATCCATGATGCCATGTATCTGAACAAGAAGGACCTCCGGCAGAAAAACAGGCCCACAACATTAAAGATCCAGCAGTATATTTAACTGAACACATGGGGTACTTTTTATCCATGTGTGCACCAAACCCATCTGGTGGGTTTGCTGCCAAAACCTCTTTTTTTAGTTTCATCTGACCATGGAAGCCTACTGTAAATTACTCTACTAACATACACCTAAAATAAATATTTTTATGGACTAACCATTTTATAAAAGTAGTGTTAATTTCATTAGCAAAAAGTATGACGAAAAATGTTCGTCAACAACCTTTTTTTTCCATGACTAAAACTAGACGACACCAAGGCCATTAAACGATAACTGTGACAATATCAACAGGCAGTATCACTTACAAAAAAAGACAAGACTAAAATGTAGGTAACACTTTGACATAGTTACACATTACTACTATAGTAATAACAGTAAATTATGCATAATTATGAGTAACTAACACTAAACCAAACCCTAACCGTAACCCTATACAATGTACATGTAATTAATTAATATAACTCAGTATTTATTTGAGTAAATACAATGTCACCATAAAAGAAAATCATGACAATGTTGACTAAATATGATAAAAACTAAAAAGTACATTTTACACAGGATTAAGTCTAAAAAATAGTAGAAAAAAATAACTCTTTATAAAAGCAATAATCACCTTGAAACCGTGGTTTACATTGAATTTAGAACAGTTAGGCTTATTGCTTTATTAAACCCTTTCAGATAAAGGTCTGTAATGCTGATTCAGATTTTACAAAACTGTCTTTAAAATACAGTACCCTGAAAAAGGATCATTTATTTATTTATTAGGGTTTCAAGCATGTAGCGCTGAAACCCTATTGTAATTGTAAGGATTTTTATTATTATTATTCCGCTGTAAAACTGATCGTGCAGACCAAACTGCTCATTACTCCTAGACCGTCTGTCGCAGACTCAAGTGCCTTATACCGTTGGAATTCTTGGCTCAAGAAGGACAAAACGTATATTTCTGATTTCAAAGTTCGCTAACTATATGATAATGCCCAAATGTCAAAATTTTGATAGGAAAAGTGGCAAAAAAGTCCAATCAAAGTTGCTCATGGGTCATTTTTTATGCTCTCAAATATGTAAGTGTATATAACATAAAAACAAAATGAGATATTTTCACCAAATTTGACACATATGTATGGACACACTCTGAGGACACCCCAAAAAACTGGTGGCAATCGGGCAATAGATGGCGCTATAACTGTCAAAAAAAACATATTTTTCTTTGGTAAATTGCCTCTATTGGCTGTAAATGGTCTTTTCCATCTATGATCTAAGTGTTTACATGTGTGCTAAATAAAATAGACCTTTTTATGTGCTTAAAGGCCTTAATGTGCTTGAACCTCGAGGATTGCTGCTCGCAGCTATATTTATTATTATTATTAATTATTTATTGCTGAGTATATTTGTAATTTATACTTATATTTTATGTATGTATTTATGATATTGAAATTATGTTTACATGTAGAAGTTAATTTTATGATTTTGTTCATGTAGTAAATACACTTACTCTATGAATGACACTAGTTTCATGTCCCTAAAGAAAGCTAATACAAAAAGAAGGTCTCCATGATCTATTTCTTACCGCTTTGCTAAGAGGACGCAATTGATAATTCACATTGCAACGGCTTTTTTTTTTCATGTCTGGTGTTTATTTCAAATGTAATTGTGTAAATGTTTACTGTACTACATAAAAGTATATGAAGTGCAATTGTCACAGTTTACCCCCATCAGATTCAGTGCAGTACCTGTGAAAGACTGTAGAGGTAAATATATATTTTTTACCCTTGTGTGGTGTTTATTTCATGCTATTGTAAGGGGCTGTGGAACAGAGGAAGCTGATGGGTTCCAGATAATAATGCATGCAAACACGGAGATATGAAGCTTTACTGATTTTATTTGTCAAAACACATGCGTTACATAATGAGTGTAGTCCTGACAATTTTCTGGGTGAAACTTTTATAAAAAGGTTTATTTCGGGCATGCAGTTCCCAATTCCACCAGTAGGGAAAGGTTGTGAATGTTGCCCACTGTTCTCTATGAATGACACTAGTTTAATGTCCCTAAAGAAAGCTAATACAAAAAGAAGGTCTCCATGATCTATTTCTTACCGCTTCGCTAAGAGGACGCAATTGATAATTCACATTGCGACAGCGTTTTTTGTAGTTTAATGCTCATTATATCCAGTGAAAATAATGAAAAAAGATTGTGAATTATTATTAGCTTTCCACTCATCAAAGTGATGCCGTTTTGGGCGCGTTTATCATTGAATGTATGTGGAATATTGAAAACAAAACTAAACTATTATTTAACATAAAAACTAACCAGAAAAAGGAGCTAGTTTAGTAAGTTAACTAAGCTGTCTTAACTAGTTCTCAACTGTTTCCAACAACTAAAACCAAACAGCATTATCATTTTGACACTGAGATTTTAAAATTAATCAATAATAAATAGATAAATAAATATTTTGCTACAATAAAAACATTCCATTTTCTCACAGCTTAATTCAACATTTGGTCCCAAACTAGTTTCAGATTCTTTTTTTCTGATTTATTGTGATGTTTATTCAGTGTTTACTGATAAAAAGATCAGGGAATGTCATATGTCAATGTTTCATAGCAGGGTTAAACAAAAGTCATTAGAAAATAAAATAGCTCAAATAATATTTTTATATTTTCTGAACTATTTGCTAAAAAACGTTATTTGCCATGACTCTATTTTGTTGGAAACTGCCAAATATATCATAGTAAAAGATGTGTACTGGCTGCTGGTTGAGCAGTTCAGTCAGTGGTTGGCTGTTGTCTGCTGCACTACGTTACCCACAATGCAGCTGAGCAGGTAGCGGTCGCACCTGTTGAACCTGGTTGGGAAGGAAAGCAAGAACTGGAGCGCAGCGAGACTGAAGGCACACGAGACGGCAGCTGGACTGAGAGCTCGACCTTTCTCTCTCTCTGAACTATGGGAACCTGCGCTGCGCTCAACTGACTCATGGATCCTCAGGAGGACTCCTTCGACTTCCTCTTCAAGATCATCCTCATCGGAGACTCCAACGTGGGCAAGACCTGCCTGGTGCAGAGCTTCAAGACGGGCCAGTTCTCCGAGAGGCAGCAGAACACCATCGGGGTCGACTTCACCGTCCGCACGCTCAACATCGAGGGCAGGAGAGTAAAGGTCAGAGGTCACCGCAGCTCAATCTAGACTCAATAGTTTGTCGGATGAAGACGTGCGTACGGAGGTTAGTGTGATTCTCCTGCTGCACGTGTCGCTGTTACACTGAACCGGTTCAACCAGCAGAACCGGTCGAGCAGGTTTATCTTCTCATTCCACTGGTGTCGCACATCAACAGGAAGTGATTATGCAGATAAACACGCTACTTCCTGCATCATAGACAAACATGCTACGCTTTGTGTTTGTCTCTCCGAATACAGAAGTATAATGACATAAATTCAAGAGCAAAGATTGACAAACCATTTGAAATCCAACCTATAAGCAATTTAAAATGTGTTTGTCAGGTAACAGAGTTCTTTTCTAAGACAGGAAAATAAATATATATAAATAAATATTAATAATTATATATAAATAAAAACCAAATAACTTAAAATACTGGCAGAAAGACCTGTGCTAAAGCCTGTTTAAAACAGCACACTGCATACGACTGTGAATTTCCTGCAACAGAGCCCACTGCACAAGACACTGTATCCCACAAGGCAACGCTCTCGACCTTCCATTTCCTGTGTAATGAATGAACAGGAAGTGATATCAACCGTGATGTTTAACATCCCTTGAGTCATCTGATCAGACTCATAGAATTTCACGTTTTAACACAAAATTGGATTAAAAATGTGGGAAATAAAAGCTGTATGATAATTGGACGCCACTGGCAATATGAGGTCATGTGATGACAGTGTAGCTTACTGCTGTTTGAAATTTTATTGTGGCTTAATGCATGTTTCACTTATGTATGGAGTATGGAGAAAGTAGTGTACACTCAGCAGTGTCTAGTGTGTACTAATGTTATGTACGCTCAGCAGCATGTAGTATACATTGTGCAGTAGACAATATAGTGTACACTGCAGATTGCAGTGTATAGTGTACAGTTTTCAGTATGCAGTAAGTAGTGTACACTTAGCAGGAAGCAGTGTATAGGGTAAACTGCAGTATGTTCAGTAAGCAATAAGTTGTGTACACTGAGTATAAGTATGCAGTGAACACTGCAGTATGTAGTATACACTGTTCAGTTGGCAGCATACATGTATTGTACAGTGTTCAGCAGACTCTATGCAGTGTACAATAGGTAGTGTACAGTGTTTAGGAGGCAGAATGTAGTGTACAGTGTTCTGTAATGCAGTTTATAGCATACACTGAGCATTAGGCAGTATGTGTATTAGATACAGATGTGGACAAAATTGTTGGCACCCTTGGTAAATATGATCAAAGATGACTGTAAAAATAAATCTGCATTGTTTATCCTTTTGATCTTTAATTCATAAAATTAGCAAAAATCTAACCTTTCATTGAAGGAAAAGAATTAAAAGTGGGGGGAAAATCACATTATGAAATAAATGTTTTTCTCCAAAACACGTTGGCCACAGTTATTGGCACCCCTAGAATTTAATATCTCTGAACTATATTCCCATTCATATTTACATTTTTTTAGCACACCAGGGTGACTAGGAGCATGAAATTGTCCAGCCATGACTTCCTGTTCCACAGGAGTATAAACATGAGGAAACACAAAGGCCAAATTCCCTTAATCATTCAATACAATGAGAAAAAACAAAGAATATCGTTCTGATGTGCAGCAAAAGATTGTTGAGTTTCACAAAATAGAAAGTGGCTGTAAGAAAATAGCTAAAGCATTGAAAATCCCCATTTCCATCTTCAGGGCAATAATTAAGAAGTTCCAATCAACTAAAGATGTTACAAATCTGCCTGAAAGACCATGTCTGTCTATATCGTCCTAATGCATGGTGAGAAGGAGAGTTTGAGTGGGCAAAGACTCTCCAAGGATCACAGCTGGAGAATTGCAGAGATTAGTTAAGTCTTGAGTCTCAGAAAGCCTAAAAAAATGATCAAACAGCACCTACATCCCCACAAGTTGTTCAGGAGGGTTTCAAGAAAAATCCTCTGCTCTCATCCAGAAACAATCTCCAGCATATTCAGTTGTCAGACAAGACTGGAACTTCAAACGGGACCGGCTTCTATGGTCAGATGAAACTAAAAAAAGAGCTTTTTGGCAGCAAACCCACCAGATGGATTTGGCACACACATGAATAAAAAGAACCCCATGCCCACGGTTAAATATACTGCTGGATCTTTAATGTTGTGGGCCTATTTTTCTGCTGGAGGTCTTGGACATCTTGTTCAGATACATGGTATCATGGATTCTATCAAATACCAACAGATAAAAAATCAAAACCTGACCGCTTCTGCTAGAAATCCAATAATGGGCCATCTTCCATCAGGACAATGATCCAAAACAAACATCAAAACCAACACAAAAATGTGTCACTGAGCACAAAATGAAGCTTCTGCCATGACCGTCCCAGTCCCCTGACCTGAACCCTAAAAAAAATGAGTGGAGTGAACTGGAAAGAAGAAGCACCAACATGGAGCTGGGAATCTGAAGGATCTGGAGAGATTCTGCATGAAGGAATGATCTCTGATCTCTTGTCAGGTGTTCTCCAAACTCATCAGGCATTATAGGTGAAGACTCAGAGCTGTTATCTTGGCAAAAGGACGTTGCAAAAAGTTTTGAATAAAAGGGTGCCAATAATTGTGGCCAACGTGTTTTAGAGAAAAACAATTATTTCATAATGTGATCCCCCCCCCCCCTCAATTCTTTTCCTTCAATGAAAGGTTAGATTTTTGCTAATTTTATGAATTAAAAATCAAAAGGATAAACAATGCAAATTTATTTTTACAGTCATCTTTGATCATATTTATCAAGGGTACCAACAATTTTGTCCACGTCTGTATGTAATGCAGTTTTTAGTGTACACTGTGCACTTCATACTGTCTACTACACATACTGCAGTTTTCAGTATTCAGAATGCAGTGTACAGTAGGCAATACACAGTGTACAGTTTTCAGCAAGCAGTACTGTAGTGTAGCGTGCAGTATGCAGTGTACGTGTTCAATAAACAGTGTACAGTGTTCTGTAATGTAGTTCATTACAGCATTAGACATACACTGAGCACTATGCAGTATGTGTAGTAGAAATGTAATGCTATTTGTAGTGTAGGCAGTATGTAATATACACTGTTCAGCAGTGTACAGTATTCAGTATACACTAAACTGCAGTATTCAGCGTACAGTGTTCAGTATTGTAGTGCAGTGTTCAGTATGTCATGTACAGTGTTCAGTATGAAGAGTGTTCAGTGTTGAGCTCTCACACGAGGTCACAGTGCCGCAGCGGTGAGCAGGTGTGTTTGGTTTCTATGACTCTCTCTCAGAGGAGCAGCAGCGATCAGTGAACGTCCCTCGTGTACTGAATCTGTGTGTGTGTGTGTGTGTGTGTGCAGATGCAGGTGTGGGACACGGCCGGGCAGGAGCGCTTCCGCACCATCACGCAGAGCTACTACCGCAGCGCACACGGGGCCATGATCGCCTATGACATCAGCCGCAGGGCCACCTTCGACTCGGTGCAGCGCTGGATCCACGAGCTGCAGCAGTTTGGAGCCGCCAACGTGCTCACGGCACTGATAGGTACCGCCGTTCTCCTGTGTGAAACCCTGGGAGGTCACTGAACGGGTCATATCTAAACGCTTCCTCTGTTTCCTCAGGTAACAAGCGTGACCTGGAGGCCGAGCGCGAGGTCCGCTTCGAGGAGGCCTGTAAGCTAGCGGAGGCTAAGGGCATGCTAGCGGCGGTGGAGACCTCGGCCAGAGACGCGTGGAGCGTGGAGGAGGCCTTCATCATGATGGCGCGTCAGCTGCTGCTCCAGAACGGCATGAGCATGAGGCAGGACGACAGCGACGCGGCCGCACGCATCCTGCTGCGGACCAACTCACACACCGTCAGTCTGTCGTCGCCATCATCCGCGCACGACTCAAAGAAGCCCTGCGAGTGCTGATGCACACACTCAGGACGCTTCACTGCAGCTCTGAGCGAATCAAGAGGCTCCAGGTCACCGCACTGAAGATCACATGACATCTGAACTGTTTGTTGAGCATCTGAGTGTGGAGCTGCTGGAGTTTCACGACTTCAAACCTAACAGACTTTATAAAAGCAACTTGAGCCAAATCTGACAGGTTTTTCTAGAAGCAGGTCTAGGTTTTCAGCTTTGAGCATGTTACGCATCATCAGCTTATGTGAATATATTGTGACTACTGTGCATTTTCGGATGTTAAATTATGCTGTTCCTCAGTATTTCTGTGCTGTTTTCATGTACGAATATCTAAACATTCTGCACTCTAATCAAAATTAAGTGAGCTTGTGCTTAATTTAAAAGAAAAAAAGTTGATTTTTCCGACCTCACTGACAGACTTAATCTCCAGTAATCGTGTCTTGATTTGAGAATGTTTAGATATTTGTGCTGGAAAACAGGAACAGAAGTTGTTTTTCTGGAGGAATGTCTTCAGTTTCAGTGGACGTTCATGTCAAACACAGATGTTCATTAACTGACAGCAGAACGACACAGATGTTGTCATGAAGGCCACATGTGACTGAAATAAAAACTCACTGAACGTGTCTTTATGGTGTTGAATGACGACAGGAGCACTGCTCGGACATAACAAACATTTAATAAGAAACAAAAACCTGTTTTAAAACAGTTTCTGAACATCGGTATAAAATCTCTTTTGAATATGATTGAGGTCAAACGCACACGTGTGACTCTCACGCCATCTTGAGCTTGACCATGGTCCTCCAGCGGTCCTTGAGGTTGCAGGCCGTGCGTCCCTTGAAGGGGAAGGCTGCGCGGATCTGCTCCCAATGTCCCGCTCCAAAGCGCCGCACACCCTCCTTCAGCCAGTCCGACTCCTGCAGCGTCCACAGCTGAAACACACAGACACGTCAGTGCACACGTCACGCTCACGGACACGCACATAGAGACACTGTCAGAGACATACGTACCTTCCTGGTGTACCTCTTCTTGCGGGACGGACCTGCAGAGACAAACATGAAGCAGAAACGTGAGTGTGTGACGACAGATCGCACAGATACAAGATAGGCCACCATCTAGGATAACCTTATAATTGTTGTTTCGATGATACATATGTCACTCACTTTTGCAAAAAACAAACTGAACCAGGCCTTGTGAGCGTATGCTTTCACTGAGTCAAAGGAGCCTGATATTCAATATATGAAGGAAAAAAATAGCTGAGCAAAATCACATGAGTAAGTGTGCTGTCAGCACCACTGCAAATGTGATATTGATTTTGTACGACAGTTAATATTGGGAGTTATATTTCGGAAGTAATATTGTCTAATGAAAATAGTTAAAAAAAACCCCGTCTGAGCAGAGTTTCACTCCTGAATGAATCAATGATTCAATAATTCATTCATAAAGACATGAATCAGAATCATTGAGAGAATTGGTTGAGTGAATGATTCAATGACTTACTCATTAAGACTTGCCACCACCTACCGGCAGTTTCAGTGTTATATTTAATAGTATCATAAATATATTTCAATATTTAAAACATTTTTAAGCTTGACTTATGCAGTTGTAATTGCAGTATAAATACATCTAAATGCAGCTTCTCTGCCACTTCTGCAGTGCAAAAGCAGATTTTCATACTGATTTCATTTGATTGGTAACAGCCCTATGGTGTCTTATTAGGGGTTCAAGAGCGTAGCCATTTGTTAATTTCTGTCACTGCTGTGAACTGACCACCACACAGAATATGACGAATATGAAAAACTTCAGGAGTCAGCTGACCAGAACAGGCTGAATCCAACACAAAAATCCACATGTTGTAAATATGGTCTAATTATCATTATTGACAGAATCCCAGACAATACGGAGATTTTTGGCCCTATGTGCATGAAATGGCGTGTGTACCTGAAGCGGCGCTGAACAGAGACTCCTCGTCGCTCCAGTCCTCATGCGTCCCTGACGCGTCCCGCCATCGGGCCCTGAGAGACACAGAGTGCGTCAGTCAGTGTCTCACACACACACACACACACATATATATATCAAACACACACAATCACCTCTTGGCACTGTGCTTCCCTCCGGCGGACGAGCGGCTGTCGGCTGGAGAGCTGCGCACCTGCGGGCGAGTGCTGTGAACCTCCGACTCCGACTCGCTGGACACACGGGACCTTCGGAGGAAGACAGCGGTCAGTCATACGCCTCGTGTCATGTCTGTGATGATGCTAACACACGTACGCACCTGTGATCGCTCTGAGCGTCTCTGCTGCGGCGCGCAGGAGTCGAGCTCTGAGCCGCTGGACGCACCTCCAGCACACACTCTGGTTCACTGACACTGAGAAACACACACAATCAGTACCTGAGACGCTACAGGCAAAACCATTGCTTTGGTAAAGTATCACACAAATGAAATGAAACTGAATTTAATTCAATTGAATTTGAAAATTAAATGATCACAGCATTTCAGTGTGTGTGTGTGTGTGTGTACTGAAGGCACCTATCGTCACGCTGCTCCTGTCCGGCTATGCGTCTGTCAGACGGAGGATCCTCAGGCTCCTCATCGCTGGACACAATCATCCTGCAGAGGACAGCGCTCAGTCATATATCATACACAGCGTGACACTTTAGCTGTTTACAGTCAACTATTTTCACGCACATTTTGGGATATCCCCTAAAAACTGGTGTGCTCAATAGAGTCAGATCATTTTTATCCGATGAGAGGATAGCAGTTGGTTCTGTGATGATGCTAACACATGTTCTCACCTGCGATTGTTGTGTTTTTTTTTGTCTGAGCGTCTGACAGATGGAGTGATGCTCAGGTGACGCGCAGGAGTTGAGCTCGATTCACCACCACTTCTAAACACACACACACACACACACTACAGTCAGCTACTGGACATACATAAATAAAGTCCTAAAGGTCTATTCTGCAGCCTCGTGTCATGTGAACACAGACTGATATATGACAGTAGAGCAGTGAACAGACGCACCTGTGAGCGTCTCTGACGGACGGAGGGCTGCTGTGAGTCGAGCGCTGAGCCGCTGAACGCACCTTCGACACACACGCTGATTCACTGACACTGAGACAAACACACACACACACACTACAGTCAAATAATATTACAGGACAACATGATTTTAAACTTAAATAAAGTGGTCTGAAGCACTGCTAATTAAAAGCCTTGTCATTTAACCTGTTCTCACGCTGCTTCTCTGTGGACGTTCGTGTGACAGTCTGAACCTCAGGATCATCTGACTCTGGATCACTGCGAATAATCACCCTGGAAAACACAGAAGCGTTCAGAACAGAGGGAATAACATGAGCGATTCAAATGCACACGGAGCTGTCCGATCTTTACTTAGACGTCATACACCGATCATTCTGAATTATTTAAAAATTAATTTAATATTTCCATATGAATTAAAAAAAAATAAAGGTTTGGTTCACCCAGAAATGAAATTTCAGTCATTTACTCACCCTTATGGTCCAAAAGAGTATGTGTAATAAATTCTCTTCTTTCTGAAGCTACTTTTCGTAAAGTCTATTTGATGCTTTACACAATAATCACTTAAAATCATCTTTTGGGTGTCATTTCTCAGCCAAAATTGATGTGCAATTAAATTGCATAATGTAATTAATTAGATTAAAAAATTTTAATTGCTTGACAGCCCTAATTATAACACTATGATGATAAGTATAGTGAAAACTTTAATGACAGCTATAACAATTATAACATTATGACTATATCGTTATGTTACAGTTGTCATCATATCTATTATTATAGTTATCGTCATAGTTTTGTAGTTATTGTTATAGCTATCATCATAGTTATTGTTACAGTTATTGCAGTGTTATAGTTTCCATTATAGCTATCATAGTTTTCACTATAGTTATAAGCTAAACGAAAACATACGATATTTATAACGATAGCTATAACAACGACTACAGTAAAAGCCTTGTCATTTAACCTGTTCTCACGCTGCTTCTCTGTGGGTGTTCGTGTGACAGTCTGAACCTCAGGATCATCTGACTCTGGATCACTGCGAATAATCACCCTGGAAAACACAGATTAACACTGTTAATAACAATAACTACACTATGACAATAACTAGAGCGAAAACTATAATAACAGGTATAACAACACTATGAGGGTGTCTATAACAACAGCTGTAAGGATAACTATAACACTAGTACGAGCACTATCTCTGGAGTGAAGTCATCATGTCAGTGACCTCTGAGGGGACGGCCTGTCAGGTGGGCCGCCGCTGATCTGCGTCTCCTCCTCTGCAGCGGTGACGTTGTTCTGAGAGTCGTCTTCGCTGAGCTGGCTGTCGTCCTCCATAACCAAGCGCGATATGGTCATGCCGGCGTAAGGCTTGTGTGCGGCGGGCGGCTCGTCCTCGGCCGCTCTCTCCAACTGCTCCATGGGCGTCTCGGACAGAGCCAGGTGGAGCTCGGCACCGGACGACTCTCGGCTCTGCTGCTGCGCCTCCATCTCCACCTCCTCCAGCAGCTGAGAGAACGGCACGCTCACGCCGCACTCCCTGCTCAGCTCGCCGTAAACCTGCCGCAGGCTCTGCAAACTCAGCTGCACCCGCACCGCCGCGGTAGACGACACGCTGCTAAAGCGGGAATGAACAGGGTTACTGTCAGACATGTACGTTATTATTTAAAGCAGTCATTAATACTCTAATATGCTTTTGTTTTCTTTTTAAATTTTCCTACTTGGTTTTATTCCAGTTTTAGTTTTAGTCTCATTTTGAGCAACATTCCTAATTTTCGTTCAAGTTCTTCATCGAGTGAAGCTGATGCAGTGCAGTGTGTGTTTGTACCCATGATCCTCTGCTGCACTAGGCTTCTGCGTGGAGCGCCGCCCCTCCCGTGATGATGTCATCGGCTCAGCGCTCGCGCGGAGATGTCCGGCGCGCTTCAGCATCTGCAGCACAAACACGCAGTGATGAGCGACATGAGCGCGGCGCGATAGACTTCAAGCGCAATCGAAGAACGGACTGTTCAAACTAAATCAGGACAAAACCTGGAGCTTCTGGAGTTTGAAACAGCTTGCCAAAGTGAATTAGTGAGGATGAGGAGACAGACCTGCGTGAGGAAGGGCTCGGGGACGCAGTAGAGCCGCTCGATGAACTCCAGCATGTCCTGCTTGAAGTCGCTGTACGAGCTCAGCTGCAGCACCGAGTGAGACGAGCGTCTCCTCCGGATCAGGTTCACCAGCAGCTTCTTCTGCCACACACACACACACAGACAGACGTCACACGAGAGGCGCAGGACACGAGCGTGCCGTAGCATCAGGAGCGGTCCTCACCTTCCCAGATGAATCGGCGGCTGCGCTGAAGTGTCTGTTCAGGATCTCCTCGGCCTTCTCGAACTCTCCACTCTTGATGCACACGATTATGAGCTGCAGAAATCACACACACATCATCAATGGCTTCAGTGAAACAGACTGAGTGTTGCTGTAACGTATGATCCCGTATTTAAGAGCTCAAAGAAGCGCTCCAGATTAAACCCAAGTGCAACGCAGCTTGTGATATGACCAAAACCTTATAATATCACAATACGAGTCAGATTGTAGAGTGTAGATGTGTCGTGTCTCACCATCTCGGTGATGGCGTTGTGCACGCGCTGCTGCTCTCGCTGCGGGACGTCCAGCTCTCTGCAGAGGGACTCCAGGACACCCAGAGCCGACTCCAGCGGCGTCTTGGGCTCCTCAAACGTCAGATCTGCGGCACAGACACGTCAGAAACACACATCAGAAACACACACACATGCGTAGGTCGCTCACTCACCCAGCTTGTCTCCGTTGTTGATCCTGGACAGGAACTGCATGACCCGCAGCTTGAGGACGGTGTCTCCACGTCCATCCATGGGCAGCACCACCATACCTGTGATGATCACATGATATTAATGAGCATCATGTGTATTCTAGGAGTCATCATTCATATCTTACACCCCTCAAAAGAGAAGACGGACGTAGATTTACCACGGAAACATACGGTTTCATTTGATAAAATTCAAGTATTTTTCTAATCTTGACACAACACATGTCGTTGTAAAGACTCGAGGATCCATATCTGTGATATTATCCAAATTACTTTGCAGCACACTCGCTTTACAGTAAACTTAAACCTCTATAACTCTTTTAAACTTCCATGAGTGGCTTTTTAACAAGAGACCAACCTTAGGTCTGCATTCCAAAGCACTCATGCACTACATCTATCTAAATAAATAATTTCTCATTGTAAAAAACTGACTTTCACACACTTCCGACGGAGTTTGCGAGTTTAGCCTCGCGCTAAAGCTAACATGCGCGCGCCGATGTAAACAAACTCGGCGCTCGCGCCACTTACTCTCAATGACGTTGATGATGTTCGCAAAAATCGTGAAGTCTCCATTTCTGAAACTCTCGAGCGCCTTAAACACGCAGACGTCAAAATACCATCTGTTGATAATCCGCTCGTCTTCGTTCATTCTGGCCGGGTTTAATGTAAACGCGCGCATCACTCACTCCTGCGAGCGCGTGCAGAAGGGGGCGTGGCACAGCGTCACGGCGGCGGCTCTGATTGGTCAGGAGAGACGTTGACGCCTCTAGAAAACAATATTTAAATAATAAGTAATATAAGTTAGTAGTAAGACTTGTACAAATTAATATATTTTATATTTTTATATTTTGTAGTTTGAATAATAATAAGAAATAATACTATTTTATGACTGACTGATTCAACTTTATTTCCAGACTCAAGGTCCATTAGAAAAGAAACATACTACAAACAAACACCAAAAATACATACAATACACAACATTTAAAAAAGACAGTTATACCAATATTTTCTCATAGGTGACTGGTATTGTATATGCAGAAATGTTCACCTATTTCAATATGCTGCCTTATATTTTTAATAAATTGGCTGTATAATTAATTTCAACTTATTGTAGACCGGCTTAAGTTAAGTTACATCTCATATGACTTAAATAATTTTAATGAGTTGATGTAAAAAACAAAACAAAACATGTCATCACACTCTAAAAAAAACGTAACAAATGTACACCGTAAAATAAACGACAAATAATATTACCCAGAATGCATTGTAATACCGAACTAATATACCATAAAAACAATGAATTCTGGGTAATAATTTTTGTTGTTTTTGAGAAAGTAACCTATAGGCTACTTTCTCGAAAACGACAAATATTACCCAGAATGCATTGTTTTTGCAGTATATTTCCAAAGCCACTGGAAAGCAAGCCTGCAACCATTAGCCAAAAAAGCGTAACGGCTAATGCTAACTGGCGGTACGCAGGGAGGAGTTTTGAACGGCGACACGATAGGCTGAGGTGCCGCACGTGATTAAGTTAGCCGTTACGCTTTCTCCAATGGTAAGAGATACAGACACTCTTATCTCCCTATAATAATACAATCTCTGATATTACTTCTGTATATTACAATGCATTCTGGGTAATATTATTTGTCATTTTAGAGAAAGTAGCCTAGGCCTCTTTTCTTAAAACAACAAATATTACCCGGAAAGCATTGTTTAGCTATTTTTTCAAAGGAAAACGGTATTTTACTGTGTAAATTTGTTTCGGTTTTTTTAGTTATTTTTTTAGAGTGACTTATTGATTTGTGCTTGTATTTTTCAATGTTTTGGAGAAATGTTCTTGCATCACAAATGTCCAAGAATCAATGTTTTTCATTAAAAGGACATTTAGTACTTATGCTACAAAGATTTCTATGTCAAATAAATAACTTGTGTAAAGAATCCTGAAAAATAAAATGCATCGCGTTCAAACTGTGGCTGGCTGTATGAAACACATGGGAGGATGCAGATGTTTGAGGAAAATCAGTGCCACGTCTGAAGAAGGGTGGAGCAAACGAGAGCACGACACGACAGCCTTCATCATCATCATCCTTCACAACTCCGCTCCAGAGTCAACTCCGCGCTCATGCATTAAAAGCGTTCGCGTCGCTCAAACAATTTGAAAAAGTGTAAACGCAGAGACTGGGAGTTGAGCTAACTAAACTAGTGAGTGAAGGAATGAGAGCAGATATAGAGCGAACTGAACGCGACGCTCGGTGACGTCACTGCACAACAGAACGCTGCTGGACGCGGAACGACATCTGGACACACGGAACGATGACCGTGAAAAACAGAAACAAGAACAACACGAACTCCAACGACAAAACAGTCCCGAGCCAACAGCAAGATGACACGGCGAAGAAAAGTCCTAAAGTCGCTAAAGCTGAAAACGCGCCGGTCTCGAGCCGCGGATCCGGATCAGGCGCGCTGACAAAGTTCTTATCCGCGTTATTTTATCTGGCGCTGGCGGCCGGAGCCGTGTTCGCGTCCCTGTACTTCCATCAAGAGCTGTCGGACATCAAACATGCGAACTCCAGACATGAAGAATCAATGAAGAAGTGCACGGCAGCGGCGCGTGAGGTGGAACATGCGCTCCAACAGGTTAGTTGACTTAATTCGTGTCTCTGTAGGGGAAAAAACATCCACATAGACACACAGCTTACAAAAATATGTTCTAAGAGCGTTTGGATTGCCTTTAAGTTATACAAATATTTTTTTCTGAATGTACATTATTAAAGGCCAGATAACGTTGAACAAACGTCCTATTAATGTTCATGGAAGAATGTTTGTTCATAACTTTGAGAGAACCTTGCGAGAACGTTGGGCTGAGCTGATGAAACCTAACTGAACAACACTGTACTGAATAATGGCAGCACATTTCATGAAATCAATCACAAATAGACAAACGATCAGCTGTTAATGCGGATGGTCCATGTTTAGTCCATCCACACACACAACTCAACATCACTGTGTTTTCTGAGTGATCACACAAGACATTAAATTCAGTTGAAATGAGGAGAAATAGTCCTGCAGGCCCTCAGGATGATGTGTTCGTCTGTGATTGGCTGACAGGGTTGTGCTGAGCAGCTTAAGTGACTGTTTTAAGGCGCAGTATTGGTATCCAACACGACAGGAAGTGTATTTTTGCCTGGAGGAGTTTCATGTGCAGCAGCGTCAAACTTATAGGACACAAAAATACAAACATATTGACTGGAATGACATACGTTTGCTTGAATCGCCTGAGCTGGGAGTCGCTGACAGATCTTGCACAGGCTGAGAGACCTGTTTGACCCTGCCCCGAGGGTGAATCACTGGATTCAGCAGCTTCTTTTACACTTCGTTTCTCTCGCTGAAGCTGCACTGAAGTTAGTTTCTCATGCACCACTTGACAAATATGTGTAGAGAGTCCCAGCACAGTTTAAAGTGTGGGCGATTTGGCCAAAAATATTATCACAATATTTTTTCTGGTGTCTCCAGAATGTGTCTGTGAAGTTTCAGCTCAAAATACCCCACAGATCATTTATTATAGCTTGACAAATTTGCCCCTATTTGGGTGTGAGCAAAAACACTCCGTTTTTGTGTATGTCCCTTTAAATGCAAATGAAATGCTGCTCCCGGCCCCCTTTCCAGAAGAGGGCGGAGCTTTAACAGCTCGTGCTTCGGTCGCTCAACAACAACAAAGCTGGAGAATCTCACGCAGCCAAAATGAGGATTGTCAGTAACGGTGTTCAGCCTTACATTGTTCAAACCGGAGTCGACACTGATGGAGAGACTCAGGAAGAAGTTACAACTTTTAGACGTTTCTGAATGGTTAGTGGATAAATTAATGTAGTTGCTGTGGAGTTGATTCAACTCATCCACTAGCATGTGCCGTCATGTTAATCTTTTGTGCAAATCCAGCGTTGAATTGACCCTCGTTTGTGAAGCAGTCCGGCGTAAAATGACGGCATGTCAACAACACTCTACTACAACAACTCTTCCTCTTCTCTAAAGCAGCCCAACATGGCCCCGCCCCCTTTGTTGTGTATTCTTGGGGGTGGGGTTTATGTAAATTTTAGGGTTAGTTATGTCACCAACCTGGAAAGAAGCTCATTGTAGTCCCTACCAGCCGTTTGTTGTAGTCCTTAAAAAGCGATTTCTGTAAAAGAAAATCTCCCTCTTTGCATTGAACTTTGAGCGTCTTAACTTTTCAGATGTCGTTTATGATCAAACAACAACATTACACACTAACTAAAGTTAAAAAAGTGAAATCATAATCAACCATCCTTTTAAACAGCTTTGTAAATATACTTTATTACTAGAAAAAAAAAATGTTGATTGAGTCAAGCACCCTAGAGTTCGATATAGAACTCCACTGAATTTTTTTCTAAGAGCGCAGATATTCCAGATCTAGTGACCATGAACTAAGCATCTCTGCCCTTCTCTGTCTCCAGATCAGGTCCATGAAGGCGTCTCTGGAGGGTTTGGAGAGCACGGTGGTCAGTGCCAGGACTGATCTGGAAAGCACCAGCCGTGCGGTGCGGAAAGGAGAGGCCGACTCCCGGCGGATGGAGGATGCGCTCCAGAAACTCCAGAATAAGCTCTTCCAGGACCTGGCGGAGGGCATTCGGGAGGTGAAGGATGCTCGGGAGAAGGACATGTCCTCGCTGGAGGAGCAGCTGGCTCAGCTGAGCCGTTCCCTGTCGGAGAGCACGGCGGAGTTCGCAGATGAACGGAGCCAGTATAAGAGCGATCTCCATGAGCTCAAAGCTCGTCTGGAGGAGCAGGACGGGCCGGCGCACCTCGTGCAGGAGCTGGCATCCATCAGCAGCGCCGTGGCCAATCTCAACACCGCCAACGAGGTGGCCGAGGGAAACATGGCGGTGCTCCGGGAGCAGATTGCATCGGTGGGTGCCGAGCTGCAGACCAGGAACAGGGAGGTGGCGTCAGTGTCCGAGGAGGTGGGCGCCGTGAGGACGCTGGTGCAGAGCGCTGTGGGAGCCTTACGGGAGGAGGTGTCCGCAGCACGAGCCAGCGTCCAGACCACGTCAGACCACCTTCAGAGCCTGAACGACCAGCAGGACCAGTCCAGCGCAGCTCTCCAGAGCCTGGAGGCACAGCTTAGAGAGGAACTGGTCAAGCTGGAGAAACGGAAGGATGACCTGGAGGTCCGACTGAAGGCTGCAGAGGAGAGCCAGGAGGTCTCGGCGTCCTCGCTGTCAGAGCAGACAAACAGACTGAATGCTCTCGAGTCCAAGTATGAATCCCACGAGAACTCATTGTCTGGCTGCAGGACGGCAGCAGAGGCACTGAGAGACGATCTGGAGGGGATGAAGAGCCGTCTGGGAGAGCTGCAGACGAGAGTAGATGCTCTAGACGAGACCCAGGAACCGGAGCAGGAACCAGAGCAGGAAATGGAGCAGGAGCCAGAGCAGGAACTGGACGCTGTTCAAGATGAAGAACCAGAAAGTCCTCCTGAACAGCTGGATGAGTGAGACTGAGATGAGCTACTGGAAGCAAAGCTGTATTTCGGGATGATCGGGTGTTGTGTGTGGTAGAAATGTGAACAAGAAGCTTTTTATATGAATGATGAAGGGGTAAACTGCTGTTTCTTCAATCTATGAATACCTGCACTGTATTTTTTATCAGCTCAGCTGTTTTCCAGGGTTACTGGAAGTCTCAGCAACAGTTCAGTCTCTGAATGTATGAGGATGGTAGTTGTTTTCCAATAAAATGTTTATAACCCTTTCAAACTAATGTGTTAATATCTTTACCTATTCAAATGATCTATATTATACCTAAAAATACATAAAATGGCACTGTTAATATGACATAACATGACATGAGAACATTTTACACATTTCAGTCTATTAATTTACAAATACATTTTCCATATAATTGTTTTATTTGTTTATTCACCATTAGGTGGCCTCAAGCATTAAACAAGCATTAAAATCAGCAAAAACAATTAAAATCAAGATATTTCATATAATTCATCCAGTTTTTTGTCTTTGAGGAATAAAAACTGAAGACTAATTAATCATACCTAAAAGTGTGATTTCTTGACCTGGAAAAGTCATGTAAATTAATCATGTATTAAAACTCCATGGGTATTTATTTCTTTTGATGAATGTACATTTTTGTAGTTATTCCATGTGTAAATTGTGTTGTGTTTGTCCTTAATCCAGTAGATCATGAACATGTGGAAGAGTCATGTAAATTGGAAGCCTGAGGAACATTCAGCTACTACTGCACAGAAACTAGGAGTGTCCAGTATTGTTGTGGACAATGGGGATTGTCAAAAGGGGGTTGGCCTTGGAGCCAAAAAGGTTGAGAAGCACCGACTTAATCCATTCAGTCATTAAAGATTCTTGATCTTAAAAGAGATGCATAGTTTTAAAGGAACACTCCACTTTTTTTGAAAATAGGCTCATTTTCCAACTCCCCTAGAGTTAAACAGTTGAGTTTTACCGTTTTCAAATCCATTCAGCCGATCTCCAGGTCTGGCGGTACCACTTTTAGCATAGCTTAGCATAGTTCATTGAATCTGATTAGATCTGATTAGACCGTTAGCATCTCGCTCAAAAATTACCAAAGAGTTTCGATATTTTTCCTATTTAAAACTTGACTCTTCTGTAGTTAAATCGTGTACAAAGACCGACGGAAAATGAAAAGTTGCGATTTTCTAGGCTGATATGGCTAGGAACTATACTCTCATCCGGCGTAATAATCAAGGAACTTTGCTTGCACAGGGAGCGTGCCTTGCAACCATGGAAACATTTGTGAGAGACGCTGCGTAATATCATTGCGCCTGCTGCACCCATGGTACGGCAGCAAAGTTCCTTGATTATTACGCCGGAATGAGAGTATAGTTCCTAGCCATATCAGCCTAGAAAATCGCAACTTTTCATTTTCCGTCGGTCTTAGTACACGATGTAACTACAGAAGAGTCAAGTTTTAAATAGGAAAAATATCGAAACTCTTTGGTCATTTTTGAGCGAGATGCTAACGGTCTAATCAGATTCAATGAACTATGCTAAGCTATGCTAAAAGTGGTACCGCCAGACCCGGAGATCGGCTGAATGGATTCGAAAACGGTAAAACTCAGCTGTTTAACTCTAGGAGAGTTGGAAAATGAGCCTATTTTCAAAAAAAGTGGAGTGTTCCTTTAAATCAAGACAGCACAAGCACACTTTTCAATCATAGCATTTTTTTTTTTTTTTTTTACAAAATGTTAATTGAATGAAGTTTGTTGGGTTTCAAAACATGAAGCAAGTGATATGTTCAAAGTAAAGGCGAATGTCTTGGACACTTTCTGGTCGTCAGACTTTGTAGAACCCGTTTATGTGTTAATGTGATGAATAACACCAGTGGCAGAGGGCGAGATCTGCTGGGTTACAAACATTCTTGCAAATATCTTCCTTTGTGTTCAGCAGAACAAAGAGATGTAGACAGGTTTGGAACAACTTGAGGGGGAGTAAATGATTTTCATTTTTGGGTGAACTATCCCTTTAAGAATGTTTCTTGAATCTGGCCCCAGGCATTTCCAAGTGTGTTTTGGGGTTGTTCAGCTAACCTTGGACACTTGTCCACAGACTCCATTTGCTCTTCTGAAACGACTCATTTTTGTAAGTTCACCTGTCAATATATAATCCCTGAACAGAGGATCCTCTATCAACTTGCAATTCTGACTTTTTAGTTTTTCTGAGAGTTTATAATGACCTAATTTCTAGGACCCTAGTTCTTTTGTATGTATTAGGAGTTCATACTATTTTTCAATTCTGTATTTGTATTATTAATTTTCAGGAATGATTTAATTGTTTGAGATTTAAATTTAATTGATATATTCTCCTAACCAACTCCTAAACATAACCATTAATAACCCTTTTGAAATATTTAACCTAATTTGTTTCAATATATGAGGCCCTGTATTCTGGTTTTAAATAAGTTTTCTTGGAAAGAGTGACTTTATTTTTTCAACGCAGAAGTAAGCTATTTTCTGTGTATGTATATACATGAAACATGACATTGGTTACCATGTTCTTACAGTTATTATGGAAAAATGTAAAAATGATGAGACAAATTGATGAGAAATATTCTTTGTTTTAATAAATAGAGTAATTATTACAATGGTACTGTAAAAATAGAATTGTTTTGGTTGTTTTCTTGATAGTCTAAGTAATGTTTACTTATTTAAACTGAAAAACTGTCAACATCAGTGTAACTGGAATATGACTTCACAGTTAAATAAAACAGTGAGGACTTTGCCTCCTCATTCCAGAAGTTCACTGCACACAACTGGTCAATACCAGCGTACACGAACATGACAATCATCATGGCAGATTTCACGGTTCAGTGTTTCTGCAAAGGCGTATCAATGCTTTACAGATCTCATGTAGCAGCTCTTGAAAAGCACACTAAATACCGTGTGTTTTCCAGTTGGAAGCACACAGACTTGTCCGATCATGTTGATCTTGATTCTGAGGTGAGTGAGTCCACTCCTCATTTAGGGCGTCAGCTGGTCCAGTGTGTTGTGCGTCGTCTCGTCTCTCGCAGTCTGACTCGAGTCGCGGTTGGAGAAGCGCTCCCTCAACTCCGCCACTTCTCCCTCTCTGCTCATCATGTCTTCAGCCAGCTGGCCGATCCTCAGCGTCAGGTCGGCTAGTTTGGGCTCTACGATGGCGAAGTCTTGTCTGATGGTGAAGACTTTGGGCTTCAGGTCGTCTGCAAACGTCACCATCTTGCGCAGCTTGGCTTGGCCACTCTCCAGCGCCAGGATTTGCTCGGCGAGCTTGCGGTTGTCCGCGGAGAGCTGGTGAACGAGTGCGCTGATCTGATCCAGTCTCTGGCCGTTCCTCTCGGCGGAGCTCTTCAGACCGGAGACGCGGTCGATGCTGCCGGCCAGAAGATCGCCGATGCGCTTGACCATGAGCTTCTCGGTCTGGACCACCTTCTCCTCCAGGGCGTTTGTCTGATTGAGCAGTGCCTCAACTTCGGTCTCCAGGCCAGCCATACGCCGCACATCCGTACGGATGGAGGCCACCTTGGAGGTCACGTCATTGGAGACCTGCAGGGTTCGGCTCTCCATGTCCTCCACGGCTTGATCAAGGGTGCTCAGGTCCTGCTGGAGCTGCTGCCGTTGACCGGTGAGGCTGGAGAAACGCTCCTTCAGTTCATCGACCTCCGCAGACAAAGCCTCCATCTGGGAGACGACCGGCGTTCCCTCCGGACCGGACATCAGCGCATGGACACTCGCACACTAGAGAGGACACAAGTACACTTTGAGTACATACTTCAGGCAGTCTGTGGAAGCCTATTTCCAACACATAAGAAAAAACTATGCTTTGGTAAATCATAATTTTAACATTAAAACCAATAGAGTCAAAATTATGATATTAAAAAGTCAAAGTTTGAAAAGACTTAAGTCAATTACGACATACTAAGTTGAAATTAACAAAAAGTCGAAATTATGACTTAAAAGTCATAACTATTACATAAGATATAATTTTGGTTGTCTTATTTCATCTTTTTAATTGAAAAATAAGTCATTATGACTTAAGTAAATTTTTAAATAAACATTCAAAGGCATGACATTGTCAATTATAACTTGTCATAACTATGACTTAGTATTTTTTCATTTTGTCATTATAATTTTAACTTATGTCATAATAGTAATTATAACAGTATGTCAAAATTATGTCTTAGCATGTCATAATTAAGATTTACCAAAGCATGATTTTTTTAAGTCGTGGAAATGGGCTTTTTTTTTTTTTATAGAAGTTGTCAGAATATTTTCATTCAATATACAGTAAACAATTGTAGAAGTAGTATTATGAACCCGTGGAAGTAATTATTTTAAAAGCCAGATGCGTTTGAGCCCACTTGAATTGCTGTGGAATTAGGTGATTTCCCTCAAACAACAAAGTGGCTGTGGAGATCAAAGGGTCATTAAATCACTGTCCAGATGTGAATGTCACGTGGGGATACCTTATCTCTAAGGATGAGCAAGTGTCCTTGGGAAATGCTTAGTAAGGCCCAAAGACAAGGGGAGTGGGCTTTAATGTTGGGAAGCAGGTGTGGAGACTGAGCTGTATTATCATTGGTTAACGGCTGATAAGAAAAAGGTATAAAGATGGGGACTCGAACAAAGACACATTCAGATGTCCTGCAGGCATCTCGGCTTTGTTGCTTTGTCCAATAAGGTCTAATTTTGACTTCTCTTTGAGCTTCATTTGCAAGGAAGAGATGACTTTTTTTCCACAACAAAGTCTGATTAAGTCCAGAAGGGATGTGAAATGAAACGATCTACATGTAGAACATCTTACACATATTTACTGATAAAATAATTTATTCACATTTTAATGATAACTTGGACAGAGCAAAACAATATGAGATGACATACTGTAATATCAGGGCCAGAGGAAGAGTTCATAGGAGTCAGTGAAAGAAGAATCATGTCCATGAGTGAATCCATACGGACATACGAGCCAACAAGAACGCTGTAGACATGTGAGGCTAGATAATCTCTGACTACAGATCTCAATAATAGACAGGCCTGATGACTGGAGGTGGAAAGAGTCGCAGGACTGGATTTGACACATTGAGATATTTTAATTTATCACATAAATGACAAATCATAACCGTCAATTTATAGCAATTATACAACATAAAACAGCGTTCACAACCCATTTTACTTCCATAATGTGATGAATTTCAGGCAATTGACTGAAAACAAAACAGTATGGGACTTGATTTCCTGCATCAGCTATTGAACGGATCATGAATAGTGAGCGATTATACCAAATGGAGCCTGATCTGAATGAGACTGTCAAAACAACACCTTAAATGGCTACTGTGCATTATTAAGTGACATCAGCCAAAATAAATTAAGTCATTTTAGATGAAAGATTATGAAGACAAACATTTTGTCCCTTTGGAATAATTTGCACTGATAAATCAGCCACAACAACACACGACACGTGTATAAAAACCACGTATAAAGTTCATCATTTTGATTTCATGTTGAATTTAGTGTGCGGTGCTAAAACTTGCACATCCAGAACAAACAAATGTACACACAAAACTAGCACAAAATTATAAGTCTTGTCCATGTGAAATCTTTGTATTAAGTTTACAATGAACACATTTTCTATCTGCTCTACATGAGTTTAAAAACATAAGGTTTATGTAAAAAATCTCAACATCTCTGGGTTTAATACAATACAAGCATTTGTGTCACAACCACAGGCTCATTTTTGAGCTCAAGGTGAGGCGTTTATAATGGACGCAAAGCAATGTTGGGAGGATTGAAAGAAATCTGAAGGGTTTTTATATTAAAGCACTTACATTAGTTCCTAATTTACAACTTGTGCTTTAAATAAGTTGTTCTTATTTTTACAGTCACATTTACAGCATCATGTGGTCATAGCAACAAAGTTGTTAAACTGGATATAATTTAGTGTCTACACTAGTGTTTTCCACACTAAAATAGTGTACACATAAAACATTAATTATACTGTTAAAACGAGTGCATTATTGAGATGTAAAGCTGGTCTCATCATTTTTACAATCGTTTTATGGCATTATGTTGTCATTGCAACGACGATGTAAATTTGGATCAGAAATGGTTAGTAAGTGTTTTTTCCATGCTAATCTCAATATTATAGCCTGTTGTCTTTTGGCGATACTAATGAATCAGTTGACTTCCACTGTGTGTGTCTCACAGTAACCCAGATTTGTGCTTTTATTTGTAAAGGAAATGAGTGATGTTTTGTGGTAATCAGCATTACGGCTGAAATGCTGTCGATTAAGCTTATAACACTGCGCTGAACGCTGAATACTGCTTTAAGACGCCACTGTACGTGCCCCATATATCAGAAGTACAGTAGATGCGGCACATCGTTCTGGTTCCTCGGCTCAGATCTCGTCAGGGTTAGTCCTCCTGCGAGGCCGGTCTGAGGTCACGTATCTGCGAGCGAGTCTCTCTCATATGGTCCTCCGCGCTCCGCACCTGCTGCTCCAGCTCCTGGACTCTCCTGAGGGTGGCGCTCACGTGCGCTCGGACCCGGAGCATGGAGCGCACGGCCTCCTCCGCGGCCGCCAGCTGCGTGTCCTGAGCGTGAGGAGCGCGTGACTCCAGCTTCTCCTGCAGCCCGCGGCCCTGCGCCGCCAGCTGCTCGAGCTGCTCCTGGAGCCTGGAGACGCGGCGGCCGTTCCAGTCCGTCTGCTCGCGCACCCGCTGCGCGTCCTCCTCCTCGGTGCGGTCCAGCACACGCGTGTTCCTCCTCGTACCGTCCTGCACCTCCTGCAGCCGCTCGCTCAGCTCACGCAGACGGCCGTCGATGTCGTTGATGTGCTCCGTCACATGTCCGTGTGCGGCGCGTGATTGTGTCTTGAGCGTGTGGAGCTCGTCGCTCACTGCCAGCTGGTCGCTCGCGCTCTGGAAACGGAGGTTTAGAGCCTGCAGCCGGTCTGAAGACGCGTCCTGCTCCGCCTGCAGCGCCGCTGAGGTGTTGAGGACAGAGCCGAGGGCGTGTTTCAGCTTCGACAGCAGCGTGGCGCCGTCTGCGGAGGCCTGCAGCTGCATTCACAACACACGCGTCAGACGTCTGTCTGCTCTGGACTAGAGAACTACTCATGCAGCGCTGCATACTACTGTATTAACACAGTCTGGGAAACAGCATCCAAGAAGTTTATGTCTTTCTTTCATTTAGTGGAAAAGAAATGAAGGTTTTTGAGGACTGGGGCTCAATGGGTTGAAGGTCTGCTTCAGTGCAGCTTCAAAGAGCTCTACACGATCCCAGACGAGGAATAAGAGTCTTATCTAGAGAAACCATCGGCCATTTTCTAAAAAAAAAATAAAAAATTATATACTTTTTAACCACAAATGCTCATCTTGCACTGCTCTGTGATGCTCCACGCATTATGTAATCACATTGGAAAGGTCTCATGTGACGTAGGCAGAAGTACCAATCCAGTGTTTACAAAGCGAACGTGCAAAGACTAAGTCAAACGGCCTTTACAAAAAATGGTAAAACAACGATGTTGGATGATTTTGAGAAAATGAGTTTTTTGCGTGACTTTTCCAATGTGATTACGTAATGCGTGGAGCATCGCAGAGCAGTGCAAGATGAGCATTTGTGGTTAAAAAGTATATAATTTTATTTTTTTTTAGAAAATGGCCGATTGTTTCTCTAGATAAGACTCTTATTCCTCGTCTGGGATCGTGTAGAGCTCTTTGAAACTGACATTTGGACCTTCAACCCGTTGAACCCCAGTGAAGTCCACTATATGGAGAAAATCCTGGAATGTTTTCCTCAAAAACCTTCATTTCTTTTCCACTGAAGAAAGAAAGACATGAACATCTTGGATGACATGGGGGTGAGTAAATTATCAGATTTTCATTATGGAGTGAATTAATCCTTTCAAGTACTAGTATTTTATTTTTAGATAGACTTCATATCAATTTACTGATACTACCAGCCAAAAGTTTTATTTGAATAAATAACAATTTGTTCACAGGAATAAATTACATTTTCCTATATATTCACATAGAAAACAGTTATTTTAAATCGTTATAATATTTCACTGTTTATACTATATTTTTTGACGGAATAAATGCAGCTTTAGTGAGCAGAAGAGACTTCTTTCAACAGATGATTATATACAGTGATGTTTTTCTTGTCTTTAGATGCGTTTCTTTACATTACAGCGAAACTGAAGGAGTATAAAAAACATTTTTATCTTAGATGCACAAACATGTGACGCATTTCCTGTAATGATGGATGAGTTTCTGCTCCAGATGTTCATGAAGTTGTGAGGTTTTCATAATCATTCCCTCAAACTACAAGAACATGAATCATATATGAATTCATGACACGGACACGCTCATTCAGCTATTAAACTGAACTCGAAACTGCAATATTGTGATGTATTTCTGAGTGAAACGGCTTTTGAACGGGAAGAAACACAGAGGGCGGGAATTGAATTTATCGGTTGGTTGACAAAATAAAAGCATTAATGAATAATTCACATTAAAACTAGTAACATACATTAAGAAATGGCATCAATTTTGATTTCACACGACTTTTAAGTTATTAAAAATACATTCAAGATGCATTTAATTAAAAAAAGGCAAATTCATCTTGCTTGTCATGATGAACATGTTTACAGTTTCCAAATAAAAAGTTATTTTGATATTTTTGAGGGACTTACAGTAAAACTGTATAGCTGAAGACTGTAATAAGGCAAATAGTCTTATTACAACTCATGATATAAGCAAACTTTATATACATTTTCATTTTTTATCTTCCTTACGCATTGTAACTAAAATTACAAGATTCAACGTTTTGATTTTAATAAGAGCTGTACTGTTTATTGTTAGTTCAAATTAACTAGCGTAGTTAAATGATGTTAACAAATGAAACCTTTCTGTAAAGTGTAACCCAAACTAGTTTGTTTTGTAGAAACGGTGTGTAAAGGTTTTTGAAAAGCGTATGAAACTCCACTGTAACACTGGTAAGTGTCTGTTATTTGTGTTTTCAGTGTATTTACACAAACCTTCTGTGAGACTTCAGTCAGTTTCTCGTCGAGATCCTGAACACTGCGGCTCTTCTCCTGCAAATACTCGTACTTTTCCGTCATTTCTGCTAGTTTTGCGCTCTGCTGAAGATGCAGCCTGTGGAGCACAGATGAAAGCACACACTTATAGAGAGGAAATATATTTTTCATGTTTGAAATACGAGTGAACTGACCATGTGATGATGAGGGAGAGCGCGAGACACATCAAACTGACGCAGAGTTTCGCGTCAGGACTGAAAGGACTCTCGCTTTTAACGGCTTCTCTCTTCTTCTCAGCGGCAGCGCTCCGTTTCTCTCCGTTCTGCTGCTTGTTTAAACTCTTCTGTCGCTGTTTTAAGTCGCTGATCTGCATGTTTGAAGAGCAACTGGAAAATCAGCGCAGTTCAGTGCTAAAGACGCACCTGAATTACTTGTGGATGTGAGTCTAGAGAGCAGATGTCATTCTCAGTTATTTTATGTACGTGTTTAGATCCCCACGGAGATTTTCTCGCGTCCCGTTTTTCCCATCAGATGCTGGAAGTTGTGGAAATCGCCACGCAGTTCCGCTGGAACAGAATGAGGGCAGAAGCGCGGTTGAGTGGGCGGGGCTTAGACGAATATAAATAATAATTATTCTGTTTTTACTATTTATACTGTTTATATTTCGTTCAGTGTCTATTCACATTAATTAACGTAATTATTTAGCTCTGTAAATTATTTTCGATGACAGCACATGTGCGTTGCTGTCACGTGATACTTTTCTCGGCGCTGGTTGGAACGGACCACTCATAGCTGCTTGTTATGAAGGTTTTTGAATAATAATTTTGTAGAGATTACTTGTTAGTTTATTTACATATGCATATCAGAAATTAATCATTGGACTTTAAAGATTTAAACGATTGTATGTTCTATAAAAAAAAAAACATGGAGGAATCGCGTCTGTGGGCCACCGCGCGCCCCCGTGTGCGTCTCGCAGGAAACACGAGTCACTGAAGAATTCATTATATGAGATTATTGAATATTAAATAAATTAATGGTAAATTGTTTTATATATATATATATATAATTTTTTTTAAAGAAATATTTAAAATAATTTAAAACGAATAAACAAGTTAATTGGGGTCCAAGCACCAGTGGCCCATGTGGATGATTAGCGATCCAATTAAAACGTATCTTATGATGTGGTTTTTATAGCAATGTCCATCTTGAACCTTCACTGAAAGTTAGGGTTTGATCATAATATGTGTGGACTTATATTCAACATTTACATTAGATGAATCTCATGTCATAGACAGTGGCGGCCCATCAGGGGAGGAAAATGGAGGAATGGCCTTCTCAAAATTTTGATATGGAAAATGGAAGAAGTTGCCAACAATTTAATGTTAATACAATTCCAAGTTATTAATGATTTCATGTCTTTGAGATGTGTATTTCTTAAAAGTAATTTCAACCATAAAATATTCCTGAAGTTAGAATAGTTTTGCTTAAAAATATTAAATAGTTGTACATGCATACCTCATCATTTTGAATAAGTTTGAGTTATATACATTTTAAAAATAAAAAAAGTCTTATATGTTTTGGGGTCAAAATGACATAATATTGATATCTTTTCACAATTTCTTAGGTTGAAACCATCACATCCCGGTTCTATCCATTTTCTATGACGGAGTTAGTGATCTAAGGCCAGACTACAGACTTATAAGGCAGACACTGACCAATCTCTTCTCAATCCTCCCATTATGATCATGGCTTGAGCTTCAAGTGCTTGTTTTTGTGTTCTGATTGGCCAGCGGGTCGTATCCAGAGCTTTTGACGTACCCCGTTGTTCTCCAGTAAACTATACTAAACGATCCTGCAGGAGTGTGGGTGGGGCCTTGATAGTGCGGCTCCACTTCGTACAGACTCAGGTCCCGAATCAGCACAAGATGTCAGCGCCATATAGGGACATTGGCGGCTTCACGTTTCTACAATGGAAGAGAGTTTAATTTTAAAAGTTATGAAATTACTTTTAAAATACACAAATTTAAAAGTTATGAAGTAAAATATCTAGCTTCTGCCAGACTGCCTTCCATATTCAACGTACGAAGAAAGCGTAACGCCTCTCGTAGTTCAAAACGCTTACATAGCGTAGTTTTGATATTAGTATTTACTTTTAATAAATGCATTACTAAAAAGAAATGCAGTGCTTTATTTTGCAGTAAAGTTAAACTTTTTGTTTAAGGTAAGAGTGTGTTTAGATCACCATGTTAACTGAGAACAGTTACATTACTTTGGAGAAATGTGTCAAATCGATTGAGAAAAATTGTAAAAAAAAAAAAAGTATCATTGGACAATTATGAGTATTTATTCTGAACATCCCCACAAGAGGGAACTAGTAGTATGTAAATCCCATTCAACTCGGCATGCCATGTGCATGTGATAAGCCACTGATCACCATGCAATAATAATAATCTCCAAAATCGTGTGCATCCAATAATAACACAGTGTGCAATACATAACATCAACTAGCACATAGAAAAACTCAGAAATACACTGAACAGAAAGAGTAACACAGGCAGCTACTGTTTAGACGGGAAATTAAACTGCATTTCTCAGTAAAAACAGGAAATATATAGACAATATTCATTACTTGGTATGTACGCACACAGCAATTCAATATAGTCTTAATCTGAATAGCAATAGACCATCGATGAATGAACTATAATGAAGATGACAAACTTTACACTGTTGTGTGGCCTGCTGAGGCCACACAACCGGAGATTCCTTGAGTTCGTCCAAGAAGCAAGAGAGAGAGGCGGAGTTGTGCGTCTCCTCTTAAGGTCTAGGAGGAGCCACACCTCTTCGGGTGGACCTGACCAATGAGCAAAGTAGAATTTCTGTAGCGGGAACTTCCTTTGTGGGGGAGTTTATGAGCCTTTATGTTTCTAGCAGGGCATTTGCCTAGGTAACTGACTGGGCTGTTGAAGAAAAAACTATTAAAGATTCTTGTCATCCTAATATGTTGCATAGGTATCACCATCTCTTATACACAAACATTTAAATCTTCATGATACGAACCCACTAAACATGGCATAATTGAAGTTACATTAAATGTATCATAAAACGTGAATACAATACTGAATACAATACAACAAACAGTAATAATGGATACCATTTCCTATGGATATGCATGTTCATTTATAGAACAGCTTGTCTATATATTAATGCAGGAAAGTCTGTTTTGAGGGTTTTCAATCTGGCTCTTTGTCTCTGCTTTTCCACGTGGCAACACATACTTTGGCGCAATAAAACTAAGCCTTTATCTGATGGGCCATGGTAACTGAGGTCCTTGCTCAGTCTGGTCCGTGGGGGATGACTGCTTATAGAGTGCCAGAGTGAGTTTTAGAGATTATTTGTTTAATGTGACAAATAATTGTGTCTGATTTGTCTCAGTCGTTACACCACAATACCACAACTTTGCTTGTCTCAGTGGTAAAATGTGTTACTTTACTCCTCCTTGTGGACAAAAACAGTATTAAACCAAACAACTCCTGTGCGAAAACTCTCGTCACCCACGGCACAAACTCCTCCAGAAATGCACACGTGGCACAAAGAAACAAACATGACAAGCCATGTGCTCTAACATGAACACACGCAGCCAATGAGAACACTCATAAGCCACGTGTTCACACAAGACATAACATGAAAACACGCAGCCAGTGAAAACACGAGCCACAGGCGACAAAAACACAAGAAAACGTGAAAGCATGCGGCTGATGAAAACACAAACTGCTTGCTACACAGAACACAACAACACACGTGGACAGAAGAGCGTACTGCCAGAACGAACTTGAAAGCACACGCTCACACAACAAGACAGAGCAAGTCAAGTCAATTCACCTTTATTTATATAGAGCACACGAGAATGAGCGAATGCTCATCCTGTGTGCTCACAACAGAAGATAAAACACACAGAGCATGAATGTCCAAATCCCGACACAGAACCGAAACCAAACTAGACTGAAGTGCCAGGATTCGAACACCATGCACCACATAGAAAATAACTCACCTGGACAGAAGAGTTGTTAAGAGTTGTAAAAATGTTCCGTAATTGTGTGGTTTTAACTCATTTTAATAAAGTACATTTAACAAGCAGCAAAAATCAGTTTAACAGTATACATTAAAAGATCAGAGAGATTCATAATTCCTGATTGTGATGTGTTTTATCTCCATCAGATTCCCATCAGCTCACTCTGGATCTGAACACAGTGAATAAACACCTCCGTCTGTCTGAGAGGAACAGAGTGATTACTGGCATTAACACAAAGCATTTATATCCTGATCATCCAGACAGATTTGATTATTATAAACAGGTGTTGTGTAGAGAGAGTGTGTGTGGACGCTGTTACTGGGAGATTGAGTGGAGTGGACGTGTGTATATATCAGTGTCATATAAGAGCATCAGCAGGAAGGGTAATGAGTGTGTGTTTGGATGTAATGATCAGTCCTGGAGTTTGATCTGCTCTTCCTCCAGTTACTCATTCAGACACAGTAAGATAGAGACTAAACTCCCTGTAAAGTCCATCAGCAGTAGAATAGGAGTGTATGTGGATCACAGTGCAGGAACTCTGTCCTTCTACAGCGTCTCTGGAGACACAATGAGTCTCATCCACACAGTCCAGACCGCATTCACTCAACCGCTCTATCCTGGGTTTTGGGTTTATAAAGGATCATCAGTGAAACTGTGTTGATGAATCAGAACAGATTCTAGAGAGATACTTCCCATAATGCTTTGAGCTGCATGATAAATCAGTGACTGTCACACGCTGGCTTGACTAGATGATCCAAAATAAGAGGCTCGACTCGGAAAGCCAATGAACACTTATATTTAAACAACTTCAAAAAGAGCATTGCCATATTTACTTATTACAAACCAGTCTGGGTTTATTTCTTTCATATGTTTTTTGAAACCCTTTGGGAACCTGGCCATTGACTTTAATTGAATTAATTCTCTTTCAACAGTTGTTGAAAGTGCATGCTATCACTATTGTCAACAATATTTCATACTCCTGACTGCAATGACATAGAAAGAGCTCTTCTCATAACCCCTGTTATGGAACAAACTGCTAATGATTATGCTTTTATTAGACATTTTTCTTGGTTTTCATTTCTCTGAATGTTTTTACTTTGCAAGCTCTTTGAACCGATTCGTGTACAGAACAGGAGACAATTCCTTTGATGCTTTAAAACGTTTTACCAGTGACTCTGATTAATAATGTAATGATAATTAAAACAATTTAAATTTTGAAGTTCTACTTTTAGCAGAGGGAGCAAAAGAAATTATGAAGTTATAATCATATAATTCAGTCAATCATATTTTGTTTTTCATTAACGTATTAAATGTAGAAATATGCAAGCAAAAACAATGCTTGTCCCCATAACACTGCAGGAATCCATGCTAGTTTATGCAGCAGGGATATCTTCACATCTCAACTACAGCAATGCCTTCTTTATTGGTTTACCTGTCAACTTAATTTCGTTTCTCCTCTATGGGCAGCAGGTCATTCAGTGTAGATCTGGAACTCACTCCTCCAGTCTCTTTGCTTCATCGCCTCAATCTTGGAATTCAAACCTCTACTCAAAACTTTGTTTTCTCTATGTTATTTATCTTAGAGAGATGCATGTAATTGTTCTCAAAGTTGTTTATGTAATGTTATGTTACCATGTTCATACTATGTAATGTACTGCGTAATGTTATATTTTGTGTTTGCCTTGGACTACTCATTGTCTTTGTATTTTTTTTTAATACTATTTAAAGAAGTCTTGAGCTCTGGAAAGGCGCTATATAAATGAAACATATTATTATTAACACTGTTGTCACTGTAAAAGAGCGCTGCAGATGTGATTAAATCTGCACCACTTCTGGCAAACCATATGCAAGAGATACTGTTGAATATTCACTCGGCAGTCCTCAAACTGCTACTGCTTCCTAGCTTTAGTAGCAGAGAGAACCCGTACCTTGTTGCAAAAGCTGTGTAGCTTGATAATCACTGGTCAGGATCGTTGTTGTTGTTGTGATGTGAAGGCCATTTTGCTCCCCAACCCGTGAGCCTGTCTATCTTCTGCTGACCATCATGATTGTGTGAAATTGTGATAGTTATGACTTTGCTGGTCAAGCCCTCAAGAGGTGTTCTTTTCAATACTGACAGACTGGGGCCTGTTAGTCAGAAAGTCCAAGATCCAATTGCAGAGGGAAGTGATCATTCCCAGTAGGCTCAATTTCCCAACCAGCATCATTGGGATAACTGTATTGAATGCTGAAATAAAGTCTATGAACAGCATTCTAGCTGTGTGAGTATGAAGTGGAGTGCAGTGCATCATCAGCATCCTCATTCCTTCTGTTCATATTATATTTATAAAACTTCTGAATCTAAATAAGTCACTCATCACATTAGATCATCAAATATTACAACAGAAAAAATTATTCCTACATTTAAGGTGGTGGTGAGTGGGAGAGCAAAAAAGTTCGCCTCTCTCAGCTTGATGACACTATGTGACCCCTGTTTGCTACAGACAAAGAGCTTTTCTTATACATAGTTTAAACCAGAGAAATTGCATTTCTTGCAACACTGCGTACAAGTTTTAGAAATTAATGTAATGAAGGAATTGGACACACTTTTTAGTCCTGCAGTACAAGTGTAGTTTAGAAGGCAGCATTAGTGGAGTTAGTAAAGGTGCTGTCCTGATTCTCAATAAATTGTGTTCTTTGAGTGACTGTCTGAGACTGACATCTAGTGGACGATTTATGACGACTTTACAGCAGAGACACAACAGAGTTTAGTTCCAGCTGTTACTGAACAATTTAAGGGCATTTTATTTTGAAATAATTTGTTTTGGAAGAAATTACAATTGAGTAATCTAAGCAAAACCATAAGCAAAATATGTTGTGTTATTTTGAGACAAAAACGGAGAGAAGCCGAGAGTAAATCACATGACAACTGCATCATTGTGTGGGATCCTACTACAGATTGGCGCCATGACCCGTCGTTTGGTTTGCTGGTTGCTGACTGCCTGGGAGTCTGCAAGTGTGAACGTCTTTGCTGGGACTGTGTTGACATCAGCATTGATCTGCATGACTGGAGCAGATCTGCAGGACTATTTTGAAATCTTACTGGAAAAGATAAATGGCCATTTAATTTGATTGTAATTTTATTTCAAATTTTTAAACTTAGTTGTGAGTGTATTAAGACAATTGAGGGAATTAGGTATGGCAAATAAGGAGGAAAGTCATTTAACGCATTTAAACACAGTGTAATGATGGCTGGTAGGGGAAAGGGGTGCATTACTAGTCACACCTGACAGAGATTTTCAGTTTATGGGTCCTGAGTTTGCAAGCACTGGGAGGGGTGGGGCACTTCGATCACCAGTTGATACCGGGCCTGACATGTGCTATAGTCCAATCACATAACCTGGTAATCCAGAGTATACTAAAGCTGAATCAGGACTCTCAAGTGAAATGAGTGACCTTGTTAGACAAATTGGATCTGAAATTGACGAAGCTATCAGGGATTGTCTGTTGCAGGATGGACATTCGGCACAAGTTTGGTGTCTAGTGGTCATTTTGGAGAAACCACTAACATTTCTGACATCAAGGTATCGGATGCAACCATCATCATCAGGATCATCTGATCCTGGAAAATCTTGATCATCAGGAAATCATCCAGTGAATTTGTGTTAGTGTTAGTTTGGAAGAAGAATGGAGATTTACGGCTATGCACTGACTTTTGGTGGCTGAACGCTCGTACGGTGAAGAATGTACATCCTTTCCCTCACCAGGCAGATGTACTAGCAACTTTTGGGGGATGTACTGCAATGTTCATGAGAATGATGCTAAATATTTTTGGTGATCAAAATTTCATGAGTTTGCTCTGTTACCTGAATGATCTTTTAGTTTTTGGTAAGACTGAAGAAGAAAGCATGCAGAGACTTGAACATCTCAAGGATCATAATTGTGAAACTGTCCCCTTCCAAGTGTAGGTTTTTGCACAGGTCAGTGAAATTTTGGGCCACATTTTTTCACAGGAGGGAGTGGCTAGTGATCCACTGAATATAAAGGCTATTGTGAATGTTTCAGAGAAAGACTTGATAGAAACTGATGGTGTTACTCCATCCGTGGGTAAAATCAGATCATTTTTGTGCATGGTTGTATACTATCAACATTTCATTGAGAATTACTCCATGATTGTGAGGCCTCTTTTTCAGCTGATGTCTGACCAGAAGAAACCTAGGAAAGTAAGGGGTAAGATTTTTCACCTTGGGAGGATGCATACATCCTTGTCATTTTGAAAAAAATGCCCAACAACGCAGGGAATGAGGAGAGGGTAGCATCTTCTGTTTCATGTTTTTGTATTACATCACACAGTGGTGCGTGAATTCATGACAGCATTGATAAAGCACAACTCCCTCACACCTTCAGCACCCTTACATCCATATATAAGAGCTTTACTACCACTGAACTTCACTGTGGGAACCAGACACTTCTCAGAGGCATGGACCAGAGATTCTCCTTGTTAGTAGTGTCTGACGGTTTCTGTTATATTTTGATACAGAAACTGAGAAGCCGAGAGTAAATCACATCACAACTGTATCATTGTGTGGGAACTCTTTTATTAATAAGAAAACCCAACACAGACAGAAACCCATTTAACCAGATTTGGCTTTACAGATTTGCTGACACGTTTTTCACACGTCACTCAAACACAGAACAAGGAAACTCTTCAGTTCAGAGAAACTGAAACTGAAATACAGCTGAGCTGTTGTGTGTTTGTGTCTCTGTATTCAAGCAGTGAAATGGCAGAAGCCAGAATTTCTCAGGATGAGTTCATGTGTTCAGTGTGTCTGGATCTCCTGAAGGATCCAGTGACCATTCCCTGTGGACACAGTTACTGTAAGAGCTGTATTACAGACCGCTGGGATCAGGAGGATCAGAAGAGAGACTACAGCTGCTCTCAGTGCAGACAGACCTTCAGTCCAAGACCTTCTTTAGCTGAAAACACCATGCTGGCTGAAGTGGTGGAGAAACTGAAGAAGAGAAAACTTCCTGCTGACTGTTACGCTGGAGCTGGAGATGTGCAGTGTGACGTCTGTACTGGAAGAAAATACAAAGCCATCAAGTCCTGTTTGGGGTGTCTGGAGTCTTACTGTCAGAATCATCTTGAAGAACATGAGAGTTTCTTTAAAAGAAAGAGACACAATCTGACTGAAGCCACTGGACGACTGCAGGAGATGATCTGCCAAACACATGATAAACTCCTTGAGGTTTTCTGCCGCACTGATCAGAAGTTTATATGTGTGCTGTGTACGATGGATGAACATAAAAACCACAACACTGTATCAGCTGCAGCACAGAGGACAGAGAAACAGGTATGAACTATAAACTAGACATTGATAAAATAATGTTGATATTATTTATATTGTCACCCATATGATCAGGTAACATCATTCACACTGCAGACGTCAGCAGAAGTGAACAGTAACTGCTGGACTTTGAGTGTATTTGTGCTCCACATTGAACTTAACAGAAAATATATTGAAAGGCACCATAAACATATTGATCAACACAAACTTTTGTAAAACAGGCTTTGATGAAGCGACATAAAATTATAGAAAATATTCACCAGTTGTTTGACAAAATATATCTCTGTCAAGAATAACACAAATTAAATGCAGCGACAGACAAAAACACTTTCTTTTCAGTAAATCTGTCTCAGTCCATATGAACTCAGTCATTTATAGCTTCACTTCAGGCTTTTGCTTCTGTTCTGTTTTCAAAATCAATTTTTGATGGAAATGTGATACCGTCTTCATGTAAATTAGAATGACTGATTCCTGATCAACATTTTATAACTGATGGCAGTTATTAACAGAAATACTCAATCTAGTGAGTGGAACATTTGAAACCACATAACACAACAATCCTGTGCGCTCACAACAGAAGACAAACCATAGACTGTAAAAAAAAAAAAAAAAAAAGTTTAAAGTGTAATTTGATTGTTTAGTTTGTCTCACGTCCCATTGCATTTGATGGAGAGGGTGGGGTTTATGACCTATACTGCTTCTAGCCACCTGGGGGCAATCAAGATGATTTGGCTTCACTTTTCAGGACTCGTGTGGCACGCTTGAGACAAACACATGGAGCATGAATCCCAACACAGAACTGAAACATGAGTGCCGGAATCCAAACACCACGCTTTAAACGTGAAACAAGGCACACAAACAAGAGATCACATTCTCACACAAAGACAAGACAATACAGAAGCATCAGGGCTCTGTCACAAAACCAAGAATAAACTAGACCGAAGTGACAGAACCCTGACAGATATAGTGACAGTAGTATAATGTGACATCTCTATTATTGGTTTGTGCTGCAGAAGCAGCTGAAGGAGACGCAGAGGTCGTTCCAGCAGAGGATCCAGCAGAGAGAGAAAGATCTTCAGCAGCTGAGAGAGGCTGTGGAGTCTCATAAGGTGAGTCTGGAGAAGAAGAGAAGTTTGAGAAGTCTCAGTCAGGACTCACTGAAGCCACTGTGTGATTGTGATGTGTGTCCTAACAGCGCTCTGCACAGACAGCAGTGGAGGACAGTGAGAGGATCTTCACTGAGCTCATCAGCTCCATTGAGAGAAGCCGCTCTGAGGTCACACAGCGGATCAGAGATCAGGAAAAGACTGCAGTGAGTCGAGCTGAAGGACGACTGGAGCGACTGGAGCAGGAGATCAATGATCTGAGGAGGAGAGACGCTGAGCTGGAGCAGCTTTCACACATACAGGATCACATCCATTTCCTGCAGGTAACAGAGATCCAGAAGAACAGGATCATAGTGGACTTGAGCAAGAGACTCACAGAGTCAAGTCACCTTCATTTATGTAGTGCTTTTTACAATACAGATTGTTTCAAAGCAGCTTTACAGTGATAACAGGAAATTAATGCAACAAAGATTGTTTTGGCTGTACAGCAGCTCTAGAGGAAAGTCACTGGGTCTCATTCACTAATAATTGTGTGGATTATTTCGTATTTGTACACAAAGGAGACCTTCTCACGAAAAATCTCCGCCTAATTCAATTGCACATGAATTTGTTCTTAACCTCTTTCTTATTTTAGTGAATTTGGAGTATTCTAATAAGGTTAGTCATTTGCATAAAACACACCCAAACTATGCCCATATAAGGGTTTTCCTAACAGGCTTACGTCACTATCGTCAGACATGGCGGTGTTTAAAGATGCTCAGCCTGATCCTTGAGCAATGCCAAGTGTGCCATTCTCACCATTTCACACAATAAACACCTTTCTTACAGACCCAGATTACAGACCTCTCATGAGCCAGCTGTACATACGCGTATATCTGCATTATTCAGAGAAACTTCGCAGCTGAACATAATCACTCTATCTGATGAAATGTATTTAAGATTAAATTGTATTATTTAATAATTTTATATATGGATTATGTAATACAATTAATTTAATCTCATACACAAATTTGTGTGTACGCATGCTTAGTGAATGAGTCCCATTTTATATCTTAAGTAAGTTTATGATTGATTCATTTCCGTTTCCGATTCATTATCATTAGTTAATAGGGGCTGCTTACATGACACCATTTTGCTGAATACAGTGTAATTAGATTTTAGACACTAATATGTTTTTAAGCAACTGAAAAAAGCACAAATGTCAGGGCATGTCAAAACTTCTTCAGGACCCCAAAATACCCTTAGATCCCAGAGGGTTAAAGAGTTGCATGAGGGTAGTTCTGACCCAGGGCTGATGCAGGAGCTGCACACAGAGACCGACCTCGCCTTGCGAGCGATGAAAGTCACTGCGCGCTCCCTCGGTCAGATGATGTCCACCTTAGTGGTCCAGGAACACCATCTCTGGCTGAACTTGGTGGATATGAGGGAGAGCGAACAAGCACCGCTTCCACAACTCCCCTATCTCCATGGTCGGCCTGTTTGGTGATGCAGTTGAGAACTTCACCCAGCTGTTCTCGGCTACACAGAAGCAGATGGAGGCGATCAGTCACATCCTGCCCCAGCGGCCTGCAGCTGCTTCTACCCTGCCACCGACTGCAGCCCCCCTGCCTGCTTATCGCAGAGGGCGCCCCCTGCATCTGCCTTCACTCCCTCTCAGCCTCAGCAGCAGCCTCCACACAGGCCACAGCGTGGAGCCAGTCGCAGGAAGGTGGCGCAGCCCGTCCAGGCCCCTGCCAAAACAGGCGGTAAGCGCAAGTTCAAGCAGCCTCGAGATGGGTGACCCAGAGATGGAGGAAGCAGTTCTTCGGGAGATGGTGACCACGTCACTCCCTCCCCCGGAGGAGGGCAGGGTGGAGAATGTTCAATTTTGTTTCTGTTCTGCCCAAATTTTCAATAAAAGAGCAGTTTTCCTTCATCTCTGGGTCCCAAGAGGGTGCGGATGGCGGTGTGAGACGCTATGCCTTGCCATCCTCATGCCCCTCTCTTATCGCCAGCGGGCAGCAGTGTGAGGTTCAAGGACGCTATGCCTTCTTACGCAACCCTGGCCCAACCGTGGAGCCAGTTAAGTGTTGCAGCACACACTCAGACCCCACTTCAGGACGCTATACTTTCCGAGTTGGGTCCCTGCGGCCCACTTCGCTGCCCCACTGCGGGTATGTCTGTGGTGCCTGTGGTCTAGCTTGTACGGTCTCTGGGAGCCTGGCTAGTGCTCCCCAGACCATCAGACTCAGCTATGTGATTCAGTTTGCCTGGTGTCCTCCCAAGTTCAGGGGCATTCAGTTCACCTCCAGGCTGGCCAAGGATGCTCCTGCCTTACGGGCAGAAATTGCAGTCCTACTGGTGAAGAATGCAATAGAGCCGGTCCCTCCAACTGATACGAAGACAGGGTTTTACAGCCCCTACTTTATTGTGCCCAAGAAAGGCGGTGGCCGATCTGTGCTTTCCTGTCTGCAGAAAGGGTTGGAGCGAAGGCTGTCTCCCTCCACCCTGAAAGTGTATGTTGTCGCTATTGCTGCACATCATGATCTAGTAGATGGTAAATCTGCGGGGAAGCACAACCTGGTCATCAGGTTCCTGAGGAGCACGAGACGTCTGACACCAGGCCTAACACTCATAAGTACAGCCCAATGGTTGACCCCTGTGCTAGGCTAGGTGCCCATATGTTGTGATCCCTATGGTTATCCCAACAGCAATCAACCTTCTCGGTGTAACAACAGTAATCGACCTTCTCTGCGTAAGCCCTGTCCTATCTTCCACCCCAGCAGGTGTGGGGGGATCAGGAGGCTTACGTGGGGTGCTGGAAGGGGCAGCAATAGTGGTGCTTTGGTAGGGAACCCAATTCGTCAGTTCATTTCTGACGTAACGTCAATCGTGACTGACTGAAAGGGAACGACTCAGTTACGTATGTAACCCTCATTCCCAGAAGGAAGGAAATGAGACATTACGTCCCATCACCACAATTGCTGTACCACAGCTGAGCAGCCGGATCACCAGCTCGGCTCCTCAGCGAAAACCTGAATGTGCATTGCATCTGCTTCTGTATTTATACCCGCACTGCGGGGCGGAGTGCGAGATCCATGGTCAGCTCCTCCACCTCCGGTGCCACTGTGGACTCTTCCTCCACCTGGCCCTCCATGGACCTTTTTGCCCGAGGGTCCTCCAACCACTTTAATGTCTTTTTTGTTTATCGTGCCTTCGAGTGGCTAGGAGCCGAAGAAGTGTGGAGCCAAGATGGAGCCGACTGGTCGACAGGCCGAGGTGGAGTTATGGACTTGGGGGTCAGAGGTGGAGCCAGGGAATCTGTAATCAAAAACTAGTCTGGTTTCTGTTCCTGTGTTTAGTTCCTGTGTCATATGCTGCAATTAAATCCTCATCTCCTCTCTTTTTTTAACCACACTGTGACAGCTTGCCCTTTAATTCTATAATTTCAATTCACGTGATATAATACAGATAAAATGGAGATTGATGCATTTGATTAGGATAATGGGTAACACTTTATAATTAAGTTCAATTATAAGTCATTTATAAGTTATTAGTTAATGATGAACTAATGATTTACAAAACATGACTATACGTTCATAAATTATTAATAATAGATACATGTAAGTTTTTAAAAAAATTGTAAATAGTTGTTGCCATCATTCATTTTTTAAATACAGAATTTCAATAATCTTTCTTATGCTAATATTCATCTGCTTAAATGTACTTAGCACAAGGTGAATTTTTGCTCAAATGCAGTGTCATGTAACAGGAGCGTTGAGCCGCTCATTGACTCCCCCTCCAGAGTTCACATATAATGTAAATGGTAAATGCAATAATTTGTAGCTCTAACGTGATATAATGAATATAAGAAGTGCTGGATTGAGATTTACTAAAGATCAACAAGAGCTGCTCAAATCTGACAGTAGTGCAGGTTATTGTCTGAAGTGTGGAGGTGATGAGCTTTGATTTCTGTTTTCTGTAGAGTTTCCAGTCTCTCTCAGCTCCTCCTGAATCTACAGACGTAAATGATGATCCCTTCAGTTCTCTCTCCGCTTTTGATGGCGTGAGAGAATCTGTCCTTCAGCTGAGAGACAAACTGGAGGATTTCTGCAAAGAGGAGCTCAAGAAGATCTCTGACAGAGGTAAAGTCCTGGGAACTCATGTATAAAACTTTGTGTAGATTTCATAACCAAACTGAAATAACCATATATGGAGCTTACAATGCCTAGTTTTACTATGCATAACATCATCTGCATGTAATTTCCATATGCATACTCCCATCCATGTGATACTTCTGTTCAATGGTATATGAAACTAGTATGAAAACGATACAGACTGTAAATGCCATTTGTGCTGTCACATTACATTGCTAAAATTCTTGTGTTGTTTTAGAATAAAAACACCAGCCCAGGCTCATTAGAAAAACGTACCTGTGGGAACATTTTTGCAAAACAAAAACTATGGTAAAAAGTGTTTTGAGATCATAACATAATATTGTGCAAGGAGACGTGAAAACAAGTCTTTATTAATCTATAATCTGACCCTATAATCATAACTGTGTATAAAAACGATTAAAAGTACTTGCTGTTTTACTGCCTCTAGTGTTCATTTCTGTTGGAAACTGCAGTGATATGTACGTATTTTGCAAAAATGTTCCCACAGGTACGTTTTTCCATTAGATCAGGTTGAAAAAATGCCCATAGCCGTAAAACAAAAAAAGTTTGACAAAATTGTATAAAATTTCATTTCAGAGAAGAATTGCATTCCCATTGGCAAAATATTTAGAATAAATATTTATATTTATTTATAATTGTTTTAAACAAACCAGGTTTATGCAGTTTTGCCTATAAAGTAAACATATATTTTAGGATGTTTAGATATTTTTACGGTGTAGTACAGTAAGTACAATTGTCTGACACTGACAGAACATTTTAAAACATAAAGTGTGCAAATCTTACCATTTCCTTCAAATTCTATCCTTCAAATACAATGGTATTTTTCCTTCCATCTCTATCATTATACTGTCTATGTTGCTAAGCCATCTGCTTAGACAGAGTCAAGAGCTCATCACTGATCATTATTCGAGCAAAAATATATGTAACGAGTTCTGCTATTTAGAACACAAATTAAAGCAGAATTATCATGCGCAAAGCAATCCTTGCTGTAGTTTGTTCGATCGGATGGATTCCCAATGTTAGAAGTATCAAATCCAGCCCCAGATGCCGGATCTTGTCAAAAGATATCCGTTTTGTCTGGTGTGCAAACCAGCAAAACCTGTCAAAAGAAAGTCTTTTCTGGTACCTCAAGACTCTATGAACAGCCTTCTATCAGTCTGAGAGTTTGACTTATTTTCTCTTGACATGATAATCACACTCTTTGTGTCTGTTGATTTCCACAGTCACTGTCACCAACATTGTTCCCAGGACCAGGAACGACTTCCTACAATGTAAGTCTAAGAAAACAAGCAGAAAAACTCACTGAGTGTGTTCATGTTCTTCCTGTAGAAGGAGAAAGAAAACATGACAGAAGAGTTTTATAGTTGATCGTGTAAATGATGATTTACACAGGATATCTGGTAAACTGTACTGAGACACTGATGATATACTGAACATGAAGAGTTCAGCTACACTGAAAAAATTATAACACTGAGTAACCCTTTATTTTAAAGGTCCAAAATTATGCGGTAGTTAAGCATTAACACAACGGTGATGATTAACTTTATATATTTTAAAGGTATATTAACCAATATTTATGCAGTAGTTAAACATTAAAGGGTTAGTTCACCCAAAAATGAAATTTCTGTCATTAAGTACCTCATGTCATTCCAAACCCGTAAGACCTTCGTTTGTCCTCAGAACACAAAGATATTTTTGATGAAATCTGAGGGAATCTGATCCACACATAGGCAGCAATGTCATTGCATATTTTAAGGTCCATAAGGGTATTAAATACATCGATAAAATAGTCAGTGTGACTGCAGTGGTTCAACCTTTTTTGTGCACAAAAACAAAACAAAAATAACGATTTTATTTAACAAATTCGTCTGTCCCCTGTTATTCTGCTACGTTATGTCCGTCCGAATGCTGACTCAATATTCGCCGACTGAAGGTCCAAATGTCAGTTTCAGTGCAGCTTCAAGAAATAAGGGTCTTATCTAGAGAAACGATGAGTCATTTTCTAAACAAAATAAAAATGTATATACTTTTAAACCACAAATGCTCGTCTTGCACTGCTCTGCGATGCGCCACACTTTACGTAATCACGTTGGAAAGGTCACGCGCAATGTAGACAAAGTACCCAGGAGCAGGGAAGGGTATGGCGAAAAACTTCATCTCATTTTCTCCTTCAACTTCAAAATCGTCTGACCTCGTTGATTTACCTTTTATTGTAAAGCGCGTTTGACTTAGTATTTGCTCGTTCGCTTTGTAGACACTGGATCGGTACTTCCGTGTTTACATAATGCGTGAAGTCGTGGACGCGCATCACAGAGTAGTGCAAGACAAGCATTTTGAATTAAAAAGTATATATATATATTCAAAAATATTCGATAACTGTGTGGTTTTATCTAATTTTAATTAGGTAAATTTAATAAGCAGCAAAAATCATTTTTACTGTGTACATTACAAGATCAGACAGATTTATAATTCCTAATTGTGATGTGTTTTATATCCGTCAGATTCCCTTCAGCTCACTCTGGATCTGAACACAGTGAATAAACGCCTCTGTCTGTCTGAGAGGGACAGAGTGATTACTTACACTGACACAGTCCAGCCGTATCCTGATCATCCAGACAGATTTGATCATTGGATTCAGGTGTTGTGTAGAGAGAGTGTGAGTGATCGACACTGTTACTGGGAGATTGAGTGGAGTGGTGAACATGTGGATATATCAGTGTCATATAAGAGCATCAGCAGGAAGGGAGAGGGTAATGAGTGTGAGTTTGGCCGTAATGATCAGTCCTGGAGTTTGATCTGCTCTTCCTCCAGTTACTCATTCAGACACAATAAGATAAAGACTGAAGTCCCTGTAGAGCCCATCATCAGTGGAATAGAAGTGGATGAAGATGATTTAGAGACTGATCTCCCTGTAGAGTCCATCATCAGTAGAATAGGAGTGTATGTGGATCACAGTGCAGGAACTCTGTCCTTCTACAGCGTCTCTGGAGACACAATGAAACTCATCCACACACTCCAGACCACATTCACTCAACCGCTCTATCCTGGGTTTGGGGTTTATTATGGATCATCAGTGAAACTGTGTTGAATCAGAATAGACTGTAAAAAGATTCTACCCATAATGCTTTGAGCTCATGATAAATCAGTGACTGTCATGCACTGGGTTGACTAGATGATCCAAGAAAGAGGCTTGATGCAGAAAAACGATGAACACTTATATTTAATAAACACCAGCACAAAACGTTAACACGACAAACACAAAACACTGCAAACATGTCTGGATGATACGAGCAAATCGAAGACTTTCAACTCAAAACTGAAGACATTCAAAGATGATCTCAAACGACAAATGGAGAGTGAAGACACAGATTGAAGAGAATGAATCAATCCCACAGTTTGAAGATCAATTCCTGTGTAAATGAAGGATCTAATGAAACCTGTGTGTGTTACTTCAACTATACATCTGTGTTGTGCTTTATTGTCTTTGTTTTTATATTCAGTATAATCATTTATCATCATCAGTCATGTATGTATTTGTCATTTGGTTTACACACTTTATCATTTCATCATTTATTCATTTTATTATTAATCATTTATGTAATTTATTTTTGTATATTTTATGTTACTTATTTCCTTGTTACTGTAGTTTAATCTTCTGATTGTGGGTTTCACAGAATGTGGCGTGTTTGTCTTCATTAATAGGAGATCTATATATATATATGATTATATATATATATGATTAGTTATGTGATGATTATGTGAGATTAGTGATGATTAGTTAGATCATTTGAATGTGTTCCTCCCGAACTTTGTTAGTAAAACATCATTTATTTTTGTGGAAAAAGAGAACAGGTAAACAAGTCACGCAATATACATATTGCCCGCAGTTATCCAGTGTTAGACACACTAGGTAAGGGGTGAGCGCCCTCTTTGTAATTTTGTTTTGTATTCATTGTAGATTGTATGTGGCATCGTATGCGCCGAAGATTTCGGGTTTGTTTTTCACTTTTTTCTTTGGTTAGTAAGGTTAGAGGGTTTTGGGGATTTAGTTTATGAATTATTGGCCCGGTTTCACAGACAGGGCTTAGCCTAAGCCAGGATTAGGCCTTAGTTCAATTAGGACATTTAAGTATCTTTTATAAACATACTCCAGAAAAAAACATTACTAGTGTGCATCTTGAGACAAAACAATGGCGCTGACATATTTTAAGATATGTCAGTATAAGTTGCTTTGAGTTAAAACAGCTCAAACATGCATTTTAGTCTGGGACTAGCTTAAGCCTTGTCTGTGAAACTTGGGGATTTTGTTTTTATTTCTTTCTTTAATTTGGCGCCAGCCTCGTTCCTTTTCCCCTTTAGTTTATTGTATTTTCTTTATTTTTGTTTTCTAAATAATGCATTGTAAATAGCTCATACAAACTGTTTGTGGCTTCGGCTTGAAGGAAATAAATCATTCAATTGGTTTAAATGCTCTTTGTGCCTAGTCTTCTCTACTGCCTCCACCATCACAGCAATATTAACAACTAAATTGTCACGGGTGGTAATCCGCTGTCTCATTCTGGTCTTGTGTGTGTGTGTGTGTTTCGTCACGCTGATTGTTTCATGTGGGCGTCACCGCTGATTATCAGTGATCAGCGGCAGCTGAATGTCATCTACCAGGCTATTTATTGCCCTGTCTTTCGTCTCATGTTTGTCAGATCGTTGTTGGAGATTCCCCGTGCTGCTTCCTGTTCTCCTCGTGTGTTCTTCAGTCTGAGTCGAGTTCATCGTGTCGTGCTGTTCCTGTTCCATTCTCGTTTGGATTTCTCACCTGGTGTTCTCCCTTCACTCCGGGTACTCTACACACGGTCTTCACTCTTCTGTTCAGGATTGCCCATCGAAGTCCCTGCGTCACCACTCTCCTGCTGGCTGCAACGTGTTGGACTTTATCTGTTTTCTCAATAAAGAGATTTTTACTTGCAACTTGTATCCGCGTATGATTCCCGTGACAGAACGATCTGACCAACGTTATGGATGCAGCAAGTTCAGCTTCACTGACTGAGTTCATCAACCACAGTATCGCTCGTATGGACCAGCAGCAGGAGAGTATCACCACCACAGGGCGCGCTGTGCAAGCGCTCGTGACGCAGGTGTCCGAGCTCTCCCAACAATTACAACTTCTGAGAAATCCCACTGCACCACCCACACCGCCAATTCCCTCCACACCACCGGAGCCGGGTGACCAACCTGAGCCACGCCTACCTGTTCCTCAGAGCTATGCTGGTGAGCCCAATTTCGGTGTTCTATGCATTTTTCCCTACAGCCCCGGACCTTTGAGAGAGAAGAGTCCAAGGTGGCGTTTGTACTCACCCTCCTCACGGGTCAGGCGGCACTATGGGGAACGGCGGCGAACGGCGAAGGATCCATGCTGCACCTCGTTCCAGGCACTCGCCGCCGAGATGAAGAGGGTCTTCGACTGTGCGGTGGCAGGCAAGGACGCTGCCAGACTCCTCGCGGAACTAAAACAAGGTGATCGTATGGTAGCTGACTACTCTATCGAGTTCAGAACGTTGGCGGCAGAGTGCAGATGGAACGAGGAGGCTCAGTGGGACATGTTCCTGCATGGGCTGGCCGACCGTGTCCAAAGGGAGATTTACATCTTGGACCTTCCCCAGAGTCTTAATGGACTTATCGACCTGGCATTGCGAGTGGATGCTCGTCTTAACCGCCTGGAGTGGTACACTCATCCTAACCAAAGACTCAGAGGCGTGGAAGGTCGATCGACCAATGAGGGAGACACGGTCGGTCCCATCGCTGATCCCGAGCCCATGCAGGTAGGGAGAGCTTGGCTTTCCCGGGAGGAGAGAGAGAGGCGGAGGTCCCGAGGACTATGTCTGTACTGCGGAGGAGCGGGCCATTTTTTACATGCGTGTCCAGTAAAAGAACAAGCCCGATAGTAATGAAGAGGCTACTATTGGGTGGGATCTCTGCCGAGAAGTCCTCACCATCCACTCTCCTTCCGGTAAGACTGAGATGGGCCAACCGTACACATACCTGCCAAGCCTTACTGGACTCCGGAGCCAAAGGTAATTTCATGGACATTCATTTCGCTCAGAAATTTCATCTCCCCATCACACCTCTCACCAGACAGATCTCCGTTAATGCTCTCAATGGACAGAAACTCCCCAGCATCTCCCTTACTACCGGTCCCATAACACTTACTACGTCAGGCAACCACACTGAAACCATCACGTTTCTCCTCATGGACTCCCCTCTGGCACCCATAGTTCTTGGTCATCCCTGGCTTAATCAACACAACCCCAGGGTGGATTGGCGCCAGCACTCTATCTCCGAATGGAGCACTCAGTGTTACGAGTCTTGTCTTATGTCTGCTTGTTCGTCTGTGTCTGTTTCTGTGTTTCAGGAGAAGGCAACGGATTTATCAAACGTGCCCGTGGAGTACCTGGATCTGAAGGAAGTGTTCAGTAAGTCCCGTGCTGCTTCTCTCCCTCCGCATCGTCATTATGACTGTGCTATAGATTTACTGCCAGGTAAGTCTCCACCTAAAGGCAAACTTTACTCTCTTTCTGTTCCCGAGAGGGAGGCCATGGAGAAATATATTTCTGATTCTCCAGCAGCAGGATTCATCCGACCTTCCTTTTCTCCAACGGGGGCAGGGTTCTTTTTTTTGGGGAAGAAGGATGGTTCCTTGCGACCTTGTATTGATTACCGAGGACTGAACAACATCACGGTAAAGAATACCTTTCCTTTGCCGTTGATGTCTCCAGCCTTCGAGAGGTTGCAGGGAGCATCCGTTTTCACAAAATTGGATTTACGTAACGCTTATCATTTGGTTCGCATTCAGAAGGGGGATGAGTGGAAAACCACCTTTAACACCCCCAGAGGGCACTTCGAATACTTGGTCACGCCCTTCGAGTTGTCCAACTCCCCGGCGGTTTTTCAGGCACTCGTCAATGACGTGTTGAGCGATATGGTTGACCAGTTCATATATGTCAACCTGGATGACATATTGATTTTTTCTTCTTCTCTCCAGGAACACGTTCAGCACATCAGGCGAGTGCTTCAGAGGCTGCTAGAGAATGGGCTTTTTGTCAAGGCGGAGAAATGCGATTTTCATGCACAGTCTGTTTCTTTTCTAGGATACATCGTCTCGTCTGAGGGAGTACGTATAGACCCTGACAAGGTTAAGGCTGTGGTAGATTGGCCAAGTCCAGATTCCCGTAAGGCCCTACAGAGGTTTCTGGGGTTTGCCAATTTTTACCGGCGTTTCATTTGCAATTTCAGCCAACTAGCCGCGCCTCTGACCGCCTTGACCTCCCCCAGAACGACGTTCAGGTGGTCCGATACAGCTGAGGCTGCATTCGCCAAACTTAAGAGCCACTTCGTTTCGGCCCCCATTCTCATAGCCCCTGATCCTTCACGTCAGTTCGTGGTGGAGGTCGATGCGTCAGAGGTGGGGGTAGGTGCAGTTCTGTCTCAACGTTCTTCCACAGACGACAAGATGCATCTCTGCGCGTTTTTGTCCCATCGTTTATCACCCGCCGAACGTAATTATGACATTGGTAACAGAGAGTTGTTGGCGGTCAAATTAGCGTTGGAAGAATGGCGTCATTGGTTAGAAGGCTCGGGGGTACCTTTTATCATTTGGACTGATCATAAGAACCTAGAATATATCGGGTCTGCTAAAAGACTTGACTCCAGGCAGGCTCAGTGGGCACTTTTTTTCGGACGATTTGATTTTTCTCTCTCGTACCGCCCGGGTTCCAAGAATATCAAACCCGATTTTTTGTCACGTATTTTTGATCCTTCCGAATGCCCGTCTACTCCCGAGTGTTTTTTAAACCGAGACATTAGTGGTCTCCACTCTGACATGGGAGGTCGAATCGAGGGTCAGTACGGCCTTAGAAGGGGTAACGCTTCCGCCCGGTTGCCCACCGAATCGATTATTTGTGCCGGAGGGGTTACGGTCCGACATTATCAAGTGGGGGCATTGTTCCAACGTTGCTTGTCATCCAGGAGTCAATCGCACCAGTTTTTTGGTCAAGCAACGATTTTGGTGGCCATCGATGGCTCACGACATTCGCAATTTTGTTTTGGCTCGTTCGGTTTGTGCCACTGGTAAGACTTCCAATCGACCCCCAGATGGGTTACTCCAACCGCTGTCTGTCCCTTCGAGACCCTGGTCCCACATTGCGCTAGATTTCATTACCGCCCTCCCACCCTCCCAGGGGAAGACGGTAGTTTTGACCGTAGTGGACCGGTTCTCGAAGGCGGTTCATTTTATTCCCTTGCCCAAATTACCATCTGCCAAGGAGACAGCGGTAACTGTTGTAGATCACGTCTTTCGGTTACATGGCCTCCCGATGGACGTAGTTTCCGACAGGGGTCCCCAATTTGTGTCCAAATTTTGGCAGGAGTTTTGTAAGTTACTGGGTGCGACTGTCAGTCTGTCTTCGGGGTTCCATCCTCAAAGCAATGGCCAAACCGAGAGAGCCAACCAAGATTTGGAGAGAGTGTTGCGATGTTTGGTATCCAAGAATCCTTCCTCCTGGAGTCAGCAACTCTCTATGGTTGAGTACGCTCATAACTCATTACCAGTGTCATCCACGGGCCTCTCTCCGTTTGAATGTAGCTTAGGTTACCAGCCACCTATCTTTCCCAGTCTGGAATCCGAAGTCGCGGTCCCCTCCGCTCACGCCTTCGTCCAGAGGTGCCGCCACACTTGGAGTAGAGCCCGTGACACTCTTCTTCAGGTGGGGGCGCGCACCAAGGCTAAGACCGATCGCCAACGTCGAAGCCCCCCGTATATGTCGTGGGTCAAAAAGTGTGGCTTTCTACCAAGAACATTCCGCTCCGCTCCGTATCTAACAAGTTAGCTCCCAGATTTATTGGCCCGTTCCCTGTCACCAAGATCATTAGTCCGGTGGCTGTCCGACTCAAACTTCCTCCGGCGTACAGGAGAATACATCCCGCCTTCCATGTATCAAAGATTAAACCCGTGTTTCATTCACACATTAATCCGCCGGCCCCGGTTCCCCCACCGCCGCGACTCGTAGACGGGGAACCTGCATATTCAGTAAACCGTATTCTGGACTCGAGACGGAGGGGACGCAGATTCCAGTACTTGGTGGACTGGGAAGGTTACGGTCCGGAGGAGAGAAGTTGGGTTCCTGCTAGGGACATCCTGGATCACTCCCTTATCGATGATTACAATCGACAGGTAGGTTCGTCTGGGAACGCCAGGAGGCGTTCCTAGGAGGGAGGGTACTGTCACGGTTGGTAATCCGCTGTCTCATTCTGGTCTTGTGTGTGTGTGTGTGTGTGTTTCGTCACGCTGATTGTTTCATGTGGGCGTCACCACTGATTATCAGTGATCAGCGGCAGCTGAATGTCATCTACCAGCCTATTTATTGCCCTGTCTTTCGTCTCATGTTTGTCAGGTCGTTGTTGGAGATTCCCCGTACTGCTTCCTGTTCTCCTCGTGTGTTCCTCAGTCTGAGTTGAGTTCATCGTGTCGTGCTGTTCCTGTTCCATTTTCGTTTGGATTTCTCACCTGGTGTTCTCCCTTCACTCCGGGTACTCTACACACGGTCTTCACTCTTCTGTTCAGGATTGCCCATCGAAGTCCCTGCGTCACCACTCTCCTGCTGGCTGCAACATGTTGGACTTTATCTGTTTTCTCAATAAAGAGATTTTTACTTGCAACTTGCATCCGCGTATGATTCCTGTGACATAAATCTTACATTCTAACCTCTAGAACTTTAAAGATCGTAAGCAGTGCTCTACAGCAGTGTTTCCCAACTAGTGTGCCGTGGATAAATACCAAATGCCAAAAAAATAAATAAATAAAATAAATGTTACACAGTTAAGAATATATCGTATGTGTCAGGTGGAAACCTCGTATCTCTATATTCCCTCATTTTTGTTTTATTTTATTTTTTAAAAATCAATGCTATTGGTCACCCTTTAAGCCTGTGGGTTTTACAAATATTTAATGAATGAAAAGGATTTTAAATGAATGAATTTAAATTTTAAATGAAGTGCCGCACGCAGTTTGGAGATCTCTGCTTCTTTGCAATGCAAAGGTAAATAAAGATCTGATGTTTGAAAAAAAATGTACAGCGTTTTCTTTGCTCAAGAAACACTATATCTATAAAGGCTAATGTTTTATCTATTTGAAGAGCGGAGAAGAGTCTTTGTCTGATATTTCTCATCTATTTCTAGCCAATATGCTATGCTATAGAGAATGTAAGTTAAATATAGCCTAATATTAAATTATCAAATTTAACATAGCACAATTCAATTTACTCTGGAACAAGTAATAGATTAATAAGACCAATGATTGCCGTTTAATGTACCTAAAATGAATAATATCTCATGTTTAACCACTATAAGACACAGCGCAAATCCTCGAAGCACTGGCCGAGATGAAGCTGTTCTCGGCGGGTACACGACCCCTGAACAGCTGCTGCGGAGATGTGGCCTGAAGCTCGCATCTCCGAAAACGTCTGAACAAATTGTAAAATAGGTGTTATGATTAAATATGCGTCACATATTTCAGGTCTAAACAACTACATTCTCGCCTAAAAACTATACATTGGCTGATTGCCTTGCAATATTTTATATATATATATATATATATATTTATATATATGTGTATATATATATATATATATATATATATATATATATATATATATATATGTGTCTTCAGACAAGATGGCCGCTCCGCCTGTGTCTTCAGACAAGATGAGTTTCTTCACATCATGCCTGCCCAGCCAGAGACTGTTCATGCCATGCCTGCCCAGCTAGAGGCTGTTCACATCATGCTGGCCAAGTCTGAGCCCGTTCACGTTATGCCTGCCACGCCTGAGTCTCTTCACAAGATGGCTGCCATGCCTGGGCTCTCAGCCAAGATGGCTGCCACACCTGAGCTCTCAACCAAGATGGCTGCCATGCCTGAGTCTCCTCACAAGATGGCTGCCACGCCTGAGCTCTCAGCCGAGATGGCTGCCACGCCTGAGTCTATAGAGTGTGCAGCACTTACTATTGTGGCCACAGCTATCCTGTGTGTATGGGCCATACACGCATCCACGCCAGAGCCTCTCCATGTTATGAATGTTATGCCAGAGTCAAGTCATGCCATGACCACTCATGTTTCCCCTAAAGATTTTTTTTGGGGGGTCCGCCCATGCTCCATGGACCAGGTCCGCCCATGCTCCATGGACCAGGTCCGCCCATGCTCCACGGACCTGGTCTGCCTCTGCTTCATGACCCAGGCCCACCATTGCTCCACGGAGCAGGTCTGCCCATGCTCCATGACCCAAGTCAGCCCATGCTTCAAAGTCAAAGTCCGCCTATGCTCCACGGGTCGGGTCCACCCATGCTCCACGGCCTAGGTCCGCCCATGCTCCATGGTCCAGGTCCGCCCATGCTCCACAGTCCAGGTCCACTCATGCTCCATGGACCTGGTCCGCCTCTGCTTTATGACCCAGGCCCGCCATTGCTCCATGGAGCAGGTCCGCCCATGCTTCAAGGTCCAAGTCCGCCCATGCTTCAAGGTCCAAGTCCGCCCATGCTCCACGGGCCAAGTCCACCCATGCTCCACGGCCCAGGTCCACCCATGCTCCACGGCCCAGGTCCTCCCATGCACCACGGCCCAGGTCCGCCCATGCTCCACGGTCCAGGTCCGCTCATGCTCCATGGACCTGGTCTGCCTCTGCTTCATGACCCAGGCCTGCCATTGCCATGCCGTGGTCCAGGTCCTGTGCCCCTGCATGGGCCTGGCCCTTCATCCCTCCCCCAAGACCGCCTCCGCTCCACCACCATCCTGGACTTTCTATTCATGTCTAGTTGGTTTTTTTTTTGTTGTTGTTGGCCGTCTGGAGCCGCCCATAGAGGGGGGGATCTGTAATGAATATTTTTGTTTAATGTTCATATGTTTTATTTTGTAGTTTGATTCTTGTTGCTTGTGTCATGCTTCCCTTGCTCCTCATGTGCTCCCTTAGTCAATGTGTCATGTGCTGATTGGTTGTTTATGGTCATGTGGTTTCTCAGTTCTGTTCTGTCATTGGTTCCCTTGTGCCTTGTGTCACTTGCCCAATGGTTGTCTTGGTCATGTGTTCACTAAGTTCATGTATTTAAAGCCATTGTTTTCCATATTACTGTGTCGTGTATTGGATTAATGAGTCTTTTGGCCAAGTCTGCTCATTGCCAAGTCTGCTCATCAAGTCTGCTTATGTTCAAGTTGGTTGATTTGTTTGTTTGCTCACTTTTTGGATTATTAATAAACTGCACATGGGTTCATCAACTCGCCTTCAGTTGGACTGATTGTTACAATGGCATGGTTTTCAAAAGCTAGATTAAGGTTTAGCTACCCTTGATTTATCTGAATCCTTCTGCACATGTCTATGACACTACAATCAGTCATTACTGCATGTGCCAAACTGTTCCATTTTTTGATAACCTTCAGTAATTCATACTGTTCCTGCTTTTTGAGGACCTAATCTGGACCTTACATTCTCTATTTCTTTAAAGGCATCTTCCCCTAAACATCCAGCTATTCCTGGTCCTTTAATCATCTGTGGATTTCCATTCACAAAAACCATGCCTCCTGATGTATGTTCTATCAAGCCCTCATAAAGTCGAATCATTATCCGTAACTGTATTTCTGTAACTGCAGACCTGGGCTGAGGTTCTGCCATGGTGATAACACTATCTCGATCATCCTCTACTAATGGTAAAATAAGAAGGATCTCATTGGCATTTTGAAAGTCCTCCTTATATATCCTAATTTTTTCCTTATTTGGAATCTCACCCTGAGAGTTTTTCAGTTTTTTTCCATTCATGGTGTGGTTTTATTTTTCTAAAGCTCTTTCTATGCACCATGCTCATAATGCCCACTGCCTCTGAGGTTTTGCGATGAATAACCACTTCCTGTGTATAGTGGTGTAAGACTTGATTTTCCTGCTAAGACAAAAGCAAATATCTAAATTAATACATAACCAATGATTAATTTCTAATTAGAAACACTATCTAAGAGTAATAATCATTTGAAATTGGAGTCAGATTAAACAAGCAGCTAAAGTAAAATTGAAACTAAATTCTAAAAATTGAGTGAACTTCACAGGGGCGCTGAAAAGACAAACGTATTATACCTTCACCCAGGCCGTCGGAATACGTTTTTGGGCACGACGGGGGGTTCTTTACAGTGGTTCCTATTTCTTGAGCCTATTGTATGACTGCTAGGCTGACTTCTTACTCTTGAAAGTCTCCTTTTTGCAGCCCATCTCGGCTTGGTAACCACAAAAGTATCTCCCCTGGCTCTGTTTGCTGGACTGAGGTTTCTGCCCTTAAGGCCTTTTTCTCCCAAGCTTTTACCTGGTGATCCCCCGGGTATATACATGTATTGAGATGCTGCTGGATTTTCTCTGGGCTTTTTTCCTTGACATTATTATAGGTAAATTATTTTTATAATTTCCACTCATATAGCATTAAAGCATTTAAGTATTTTAGGTACTTTCTACTCATACAGCATTCACGCATTTAAGTATTAGGTACTTTACACTCATATAGCATTCAAGCATTTAAGTATTAGGTACTTTACACTCATATAGCATTCAAGCATTTAAGTATTTTAGGTATTTTCCACTCATATAGCATTTAAGCATTTAAGTATTTTAGGTACTTTCTACTCATATAGCATTCACGCATTTAAGTATTAGGTACTTTACACTCATATAGCATTCAAGCATTTAAGTATTTTAGGTACTTTCCACTCATATAGATTTAAGCATTGCTATGTTTAAACATATATGGCATTATCTTAAAAGCAAGCAAATTAATATTTCTTTGAAACAGGTAAATAGCAATATCAATATCCAAAACAAAGGGAAAATGATTCCTACATTTATGGTGGTGGTGAGCAGAAGAGCAAAACATTTTGCCCCTCTCAGCTTGATGACACCACATGACCCTGTTTGCTACAGACAAAGAGCTTTTCATTTTCTAAAATAATACTCAAGTCCACCTCCCAGAGAGATTTTAATGACCTACTAGATGGGGTTTGTTTGTTATTTATTGTACTGTAAATCTTTGAAATAGCCCAGAATTGGCTTCCCAGTAGTATGTCTGAAAGTTGGGCAATGCCAAACCTCCCACCTCCTTTGGCTTAAAAAGATGCTTTAGACTTATTCGCCTAGGCTTATTATTCCAAATAAATGAAGAGATAGTTTTTTCCAGACAGGAGAAAAATGACTTGGGAATAAATATGGGCAAACATTGAAATAAATACAAGAATTTGGGAAGAATGTTCATTTTAACTACATTTACCCGGATTCTGATTCAAATAACGTGAAAATTTGCGCAGGTGTCAAGTGTCATTCTCTTTTTTGATAAGAATAAATTATAATACGAATAAATATTTACATGTGTAGTTTTGTGCATGTTCAGTTTGTATTTATTCCCAGTTCATAAGTACTTCAACTGACCATTCTATGATAATCTTCGTTTATTTTGATAATATATGCCTAAGCTTGCCCCAGAAATTTATTCACAGACTCATTTATTCAAGATTTGTAAGTAAAATGACACGTGAAAGACAATTTTTTATATAGATGAATTATTTTCATTGTTTTGTACGCTTTTCATAGCAGACACAGATTTATTACATGAAACAGTCCAAAAATGGCTGGGTCTTCTGGGACACAAAGGCAGCCTTTTCCACCCTTTCCACCACAAGATGTCGTTAGTGTGCACTATTTTGAAAAGCTTCGAGTAATGAGCCTTTTTACGATACAGTTGAGGGGAAAGCCTTGGTGCTTCCCAAAGCTTCATTTCGCCATCACTACTGTATTCTATCTCCGTTCTATCTGTGTTGCTCCAGGGGCGGAGTCAGCACCGCTGCATTGTTTCTCTAATTGGATGACTAACATCTGCAGTGCTATTACCAATTCTTATTGGATGCATTTTGCTGCAATAATTTACATAATGCTTATGTGAATAATAAAATAAAAAATTTAACATACACATTATAATAAACTTGTTTTGTTTGCTGTTCATATTTAGTTAAATATGTAATCATGCTGATTTAGATTTTTAACATTTTTTTCTTGAACCTTGACTTAGACTGCAAATAGACTACTTTGAGTCTGGGTTACACTTTACAGCAGGGTTCCTCTTTCTATTCTTGGAGAGACACAACAGAGTTTAATTCCAGCTGTTACTGAGCACACCTGAATCAACTAAGAAAAGTTTTTGCATTTAAAATAACAGGCAGGTGTGTTGAAGCACAGTCAAAACTGAACTCAGTAGGAATGAGGCTCTCCAGGACACTGGGTCCCACTTTATATTAGGTGGCCTTAACTACTATGTACTTACATTTAAATTAATCATTTGATACAATGCACTTATTGTGTACATGCATGTTTTTACATTGTACTTACCTGCATGTAATTACATCTGTAATTAATTTCTATAATTTTATAATTACGCTGTTGACCCTTCTCTTACACCTTAACCCACCCTTAAACCTACCCATACCACCAAACCTGTCCTTAACCTTACCCATATCCCAACTCAATAGCAGTGTGTTTTTCAATACAATATAAACACGATAAGTGCATTGTACTTATTTTTTTGATGTAAGTACATAGTAGTTAAGGCCACCTAATATAAAGTGGGACCGGAACCTGCTTTACAGATTTGCAGACACGTTTTTCACACGTCACTCAGAACAGAACCAAGAAAACAGGAAACACTTCAGTTCAGAAAAACTGAAACTGAAGTGTAGTTGAGCTGTTGAGTGCTTGTGTCTCTGTATTCATGCAGTAAAATGGCAGAAGGCAGAATTTCTCAGGATGAGTTCAAGTGTCCGGTGTGTCTGGATCTCCTGAAGGATCCAGTGACCATTCCCTGTGGACACAGTTGCTGTAAGAGCTGTATTACAGACCGCTGGGATCAGGAGGATCAGAAGAGAGTCTACAGCTGCTCTCAGTGCAAACAGACCTTCAGTCCAAGACCTGCTTTAGCTAAAAACACCATGCTGACTGAAGTGGTGGAGAAACTGAAGAAGAGAAACCTTGCTGACTGTTACGCTGGAGCTGGAGATGTGCAGTGTGACGTCTGTACTGGAAGAAAACACAAAGCCATCAAGTCCTGTCTGGGGTGTCTGAACTCTTACTGTCAGAATCACCTTGAAGAACATGAGAGACTCTTTAAAAGAAAGAGACACAATCTGACTGAAGCCACTGGACGACTGCAGGAGATGATCTGCCAAACACATGATAAACTCCTTGAGGTTTTCTGCCGCACTGATCAGAAGTTTATATGTGTGCTGTGTACGATGGATGAACATAAAAACCATGACACTGTATCAGCTGCAGCACAGAGGACAGAGAAACAGGTATGAACTATAAACTAGACACTGATGAAATAATGTTGACACTATTTATATTGGCACCCATATGATCAGGTGACATCATTCACACTGCAGACGTCAGCAGAAGTGAACAGTAGCTGCTGGACTTTCACTGCTGAGTGTATTTGTGCTCCACATTGAACTTAACAGAAAATATATTGAAAGGCACCATAAACATATTGATCAACATAAACTTTTGCAAAACGGGCTTTGATGAAGCAACATAAAATAGAAAATATTCACCGGTTGTTTGACAAAATATATCTCTGTCAAGAATAACACAAATTAAAAGCAGCGACAACACTTTTCTTTTGAGTAAATCTGTCTCAGTCCATATGAACTCAGTCATTTATAGCTTCACTTCAGGCTTTTGCTTCTGTTCTGTGTTTTCAAAATCAATTTTTGATGAAAATGTGTTACGCAGCAGAAACACTGTCAGTGTGAAGCTCTACGTCTATGTCAGTTTCACTTTTATGATATTTACGCTTCAGTGTGAAACAGGCCATGTGCTTCATGTAAATTCATGAGGTTCAGGAGTTTGAACTAGTGATCGACCGATATTGATTTTTTAGAACCGATACCGATAACGATAATTTGTGTGTTTATGTGCCCGATAACCGATATGCAGAACCGATATTTATTTACTGTTATACTTCTGTTTTTGACCCAATTACAACACCACTGAACTGAACAAACCATTTTATTTATAACAATCATGCACAGAAAACAAATCTTATTTAGACACCAATAAATAGAGAGGTCTGAAAGTGCAAAAAATAAAAAATATTTAGCACTGCTATTTTAATGTAGCTTAATACTCCCAGTTGAGCAGAACTAGGTTGTAGTGTAGAAAACAGTCTTTCAGCATTCTGCCCCATAAGCCTGCTTCGTTTGTTTGTTGAAAATTAGTAGTCTTTCATGTTAATTTTAATCTTTATATTACAAAAATAATTGTATTTATAAAAAGCATCAGCAGCAACACTTATGTTAACAATAAGCAAAATAAATGTAGAATGTCTAATGTTTTCAAATGGAGAAAATAAATTAAAGACAGGAGTCATATCAACTTTGCAGAAATGTAATACTTCATTTTAAACTACAGTTTTAGTAGATTTATAAGATGTTTAATAGGCTAAAGAGTGAAGAATAATTCGCTGGATAATGTTAACTGAATAATATTCTCTGGAATATTGGAATATAACAAACAAAACGTATTTTATTGCATTTCTCAACTGGTATGTTATATCAGAATTATTATTAATGTTTTTGTCATTCTAGATTATGAAATTTCTGCTGACAATCTGTTTATCTATGCTTTTATTTCCAACATGTGCTCGTTCATGGTTGTATTTCTTAGAGACAAGCTGCATAAACTAGCTACATTTCAGGCATTTATGTAACACATCTAATTTGTGCATTAATGGCTGTTATGTTAAATAAAGTTGACTAATTACAGCAAAGCAGGTAAGTATACTTTACCTGCGCACGCCGTTGTCTCATTTCCCCTCAGATGCGCTGTAATGACGATCCTGCGCGCAATTCTCAAAACACCCACAAGATGGCGCCGTTTATCGGTAAATCCGATATTAAAAAACCGATATCCAATTATGGTAAAATGCTTAAATATTGGGGAAAATATTGGTAAATCTATATATCGGTCGATCTCTAGTTTGAACCTACAGCCATTGGTTATTTATTCCACTTGACCTGGCAAGGCAAACAGGATCAGGCAGGGCAGGACACAAGGGGAACATCTGACAACGATCTGGCACAGGACTGCAAACACAGGGAGAATAAATAGGGAGTAAACAAAGCAGGTTATGAGAGAAAACGGGTGGGGAAAATGAACCAATAATCAGGTAAAAAGATGAGCGGGGTTAAGACAATAGACAGGAGAGCACATGGCACAAGGAAACAAATATGACAAGCCATGTGCTCACACCAAACATGACAAAAACAAGAGCTCATGGCCAATAAACACAAGCCATGTGCTCAAACAAAACAAGACACAAACACGCATCTAATGAGAACACTCATAAGCCGTGTGTTCACACAAAACATGACAACATGAAAACACGCATAAACACCACGCTTCAAACTTGAAACAAGGCACACAGACAAGAGATCGCATTCTCACACAAAGACAAGACAATACAGAAGCATCAGGGCTCTGTCACAAAACCAAGAATAAACTAGACAGAAGTGACAGAACCCTGACAGATATAGTGACAGTAGTATAAACTGACATCTCTGTTATTGGTTTTTGCTGCAGAACCAGCTGAAGGAGACGCAGAGGTCGTTCCAGCAGAGGATCCAGCAGAGGGAGAAAGATCTTCAGCAGCTGAGAGAGGCTGTGGAGTCTCATAAGGTGAGTCTGGAGAAGAAGAGAAGTTTGAGAAGTCTCAGTCAGGACTCACTGAAGCCACTGTGTGATTGTGATGTGTGTCCTAACAGCGCTCTGCACAGACAGCAGTGGAGGACACTGAGAGGATCTTCACTGAGTTCATCCGCTCCATTAATAGAAGCCGCTCTGAGGCCACACGGCGGATCAGAGATCAGGAAAAGACTGCAGTGAGTCGAGCTGAAGGACGACTGGAGCAACTGAAGCAGGAGATCAATGATCTGAGGAGGAGAGATGCTGAGCTGGAGCAGCTTTCACACATACAGGATCACATCCATTTCCTGCAGGTAACAGAGATCTAGAAGAACAGGATCATAGTGGACTTGAGCAAGAGACTCACAGAGAAACATTTCATGAGAGCAGAATGAGCCCTTGACCGAAGTGTTGTCAGGAATTCTGTGTTGTGTTATATAATCATAAGGTAGATCCTCATCTGATCATCATGTTTTAAAAAAGATGACACTTATAAATGCATTTCAGCTCTGGAAATCTCTTAGTAAAAATGTTCTGAGCTCTATATATATTTAGCTGCCAAACTCCACTAGTGCCACAAACAGTTCAAAACTTCCAGAACACCGAAACTTTTTTTAACCAAATTTTCCCTTCTGGTTTCTTACATCATGGTGAAATCTTGATGGTACCAATTTTGAGTAATGTTCACCAAAGTTGCTTCAAGTGATCTTCAAACCTGATCAAATGGATTTGCATTTTCATAATTGTTCCCTTGAGGATCACACCCATGAGTATCTCCATCTAGATTGCATGGTGCACTACCCAGATGACTCCCTGTGCACCTTATATCATGCCGGCCTCAAAGAGCAGACAGAGGTGTGCCTGCCTGTGGATGGCCCTCAAGGGACATTCGGTAAGTATGTGGAGTCGGTGCTCTCCAGCTGTGTTTCCCCCTTCACAGTGGGTGAAGAGGAGGAGGATCCCAAATACGGTGGTCCTGGACCTAGCACTCTTTGACCTACACATTCTAGAATGGATTCCTGCCTATTCTCCCAACCTTGAGCTCTCTTCTTCTCCACCGGTCCCACGAGGCCTACTGGACTTTCTGGTTCCAAATAGTTCCCTGGTCCTCCTTCCTCTGCTGGTCCCGCCCAGCCTCCTGGCTCCTTTGTCTCCGCTGGTCCCGTCCAGCCTCCAAGCTCCTGCATTCCAACCATGGAGGTCATCCAAAGCCCCGTCGTCCTCGCAAGTTCCATCCAGCTCCTCGGCTCCTCCCTTTCCACTGGCTTCATTCAGCTTCCATCCATGTTTCACAGCGGACCTCCAGACCTCCGGCTGCACCTCAGCCCTCCACCCCTTTGGCTCCACAGTGCTCCTGCTTCCCTCCGGTTCCTCCTTCGTCCTTGCTCCCACTGGATCTGCCTCTGTCGTCCGAGCCCCCAGTTCTAGAGGTGGAGCTGGGGAATCCATAATCAAATCTAGTTTGGTTCCTGTTCCTGTGTTTAGGAAGTGATGTCTCGCGCCTATACTTCAATGAGTGCGAGACATCACTTCCATTGTCAGAGCGCGTTCAGACCTCACCAACCGGATGCGCAAGGCAGTTGGACATAGTGGTGTTTTAGAGATGAAAAATCATATAAATACTGTTCGGTTTCTCGCACAAACCGATCGTTTCGTGTCTTAGGACATCAATGTGTCATCACGAGCCGTAGGGTTTAATTTGGATTTGTCTGTGCATGTTTTTGTGACTCTTATCGATGGAGTTACCATTGACAAGCATTATACGACTGACAGACTGCAACGGTTGGAGTTAAAAATCATCATTTGTGTTCTACTGAAGAAACAAAGTCACCTACATCTTGGATGCCCTGGGGGTAAGATAAACATCAAATTTTCATTTTTGGGTAAACTATCCCTTTAATCTAATTTATTTTTTTTAAATTAGATTTTCGTGAATCGAGAAGTATTTTGTGTTAAACAAGATGTTTTTGACATTGTTTTCTAACTAATCTTTTATTATCCTCGCAGCGCGTCGGTTATGCGGTGATGCGCTATGAAATTATTGCGGGTCAAAGAACTAAACGGTGTCCACCAGGCACGCCATATCCAAATCCACATACATGGCCCGTTCACTGTTCAATAGACTGCTGCAATGTCCGAGAGTCTCTTCTGTCTCCTGGTGTTTTTTAAGTATGTTTTCAGTCAGCGCAAGCAAAGCGAGCAAGAAAATTTTCTTTCACACGATGCAATGTTCATCAGCACAGTCAAGAAAAACTTAAAGAGGTTGCCAACGTTTACTAGACTAGTTTTGACTGTCTGAACAGTGAGTTTTCTTGCTTGTGCCCTGAAGTTCATGTGAACTTGAATCCCGCTCAGGACGCGCGCTGTCTGTGGAGGCCTGACTCAAGCCCAAAGTATACTTGGTCCGTCTGCGTTTTTTCCTCGTTATTTTCACCATCAGGGGGGTCTGTGGACATTTGCAGACCCCGTCCGTGTGCAGCCATATTTTTGTGACCGCACAACAGCACATGTGCAAGTGACCTGAGCGCTTGAAAAGTCCACCACATAGTGCGCATGCGCCGAACGCCTCTTTCCACGTGTAAATTTATTTATTTATTTTTATTATTATTATGCCTATTAAACCAAAAAAATTATGAAATATAGAGCCTATTATGTTAAATTCCCATAAAGTGAACTTCCCGTAAAATTCCTGAGCGCCTACAGAAGTAAAATCATATAATCAAAGCTTTATTGGCATGACTGTCGGGCATTTACAGTATTTACAAAACATAGACTTTATGGTACTGTAAGTAGTCTATTAGATATATAATGGTAATTGGGTAAAGAGATAATGAGATCAAATGGAAAATTATATATATATAAAAAATTTTCCGTTTACATGTGTATATATATATATAGTATACGGTACTGCTTGAAAGTTTGAGATCCTCTTGCAGAATTTGTGAAAATGTGAATAATTTTAACAAAATAAGAGGGATTATACAAAATGCATGTTATCTTTTATTTAGTACTGTCCTGAATAAGATATTTTACATATGTCACGGGTTGCTCCAATGAAGATTTATTTAGAAGACTCAAAGATAATCCAAAAGCGTAACAGAGTGACTTAACACAAGCAATACCAGACAACTGAAGAGTGCAAAGACAGCAACTTAAATACATGGAAAACGAGGGAACTAATAATTAACACCTGTGATGATCAAATTAATTACCATGACAACTAAAAGGTGGCGGGAAAACTGAACAAAGGAAGACATGTGACTAATGAAAACAAATTGAATGTCCATGAAAGCTAAAACGAACTGAACATAACTGTGACAACATAAAAGATGTTTACATATAGTCCACAAGACAAGAAAATGACAGAATTTATAAAAATGACCCGTTTAAAAGTTTACATACCCTTGATTTTTAATACTGTGTGTTTGTCCTGATCAGTTAAACTGCCCCGTGTTCTTCAGAAAAATCTTGCACATTCTTTGGTTTTCCAGCATCTTCTGCATATTTGAACCCTTTCCAGCAGTGACTGTATGATTTTGAAATCCATCTTTTCACACTGAGGACAACTGAGGGACTCAAACACAACTATTAAATTAGGTTCAAACATTCACTGATGCTCCAGAAGGAAACACGATGCATTAAGACCTGGGGGTGAAAACTTTTTGAATTTGAAGATCAAGGTAAGTTGTTCTTAATTTGTCTTCCGGAAAACATGCAAGTATCTTCTGTTGCTTCCGAAGGGCAGTACTAATGAAAAGAAAAAAAAAAAAGATATTTAAACAAAATAAGAAAAATGTAGACATCTTCATCCTGTTCAAAAGTTTTCACCCCCAGCTCTTAATCCATCGTGTTTCCTTCTGGAGCATCAGTGTATTGGCAGATGCTTTTTCATCCAAATGATTTTCAAGAAAGTTCACATATAATGTAAATTGCAAACGCTAGAATTTGTAGCTCTAATGTCATACAATGAATATGAGAAGTGCTGGATTGAGCAGAGTTACTAAAGATCAACAAGAGCTGCACAAATCTGACAGTAGTGCAGGTTATTGGCTGAAGTGTGGAGGTGATGAGCTTTGATTTCTGTTTTCTGTAGAGTTTCCAGTCTCTCTCAGCTCCTCCTGAATCTACAGACGTAAATGACGATCCCTTCAGTTCTCTGTCCTCTTTTGATGGAGTGAGAGAATCTGTCCGTCAGCTGAGAGACAAACTGGAGGATTTCTGCAAAGAGGAGCTCAAGAAGATCTCTGTCAGAGGTAAAGTCCTGGAGATTCATCTGCTCTCAGAAATGATCCTCCATCATCTCATATCATGTACATCATCATATTAGAAATGTCTTAGGAATGGATGCAGGATCATTTTCTCTTAACATGATAATCACACTCTTCATGTCTGTTGATTTCCACAGTCACTTTCACCAACATTGTTCCCAAGACCAGGAACGACTTCCTACAATGTAAGTCACTAAGAAAACAAGCAGTAAAACTCACTGAGTGTGTTCATGTTCTACTCAACACTGAGTAACAATTAAGGGTCCATAATTATGCAGTAGTTAAGCATTAACACACTTGTAGTTAATAATGAACTGAAGATATATTAAGGGCTTATTAGCATTATTTACAACTTATCAAACATTTGAAGGATAAATAAGCAGAAATCAGCAGTCCTGACTGTTGTTTTGAGCAATACATTGAGTTTATTTCATTAACACTGAGTATTAGCCTAATTGATGTCACACAGTTCTGCCAGCTAAACTTCTAAAGCAAAGTCACAGATCATTGTGCGACTTGCAGCAAAGGCGCACAGAGTAGTGGTTCATTCCTGAATGAATCCGAGTCTTTGAACAAATCGGTTGAGTGAGTGATTCACCAGCCATACAGCCTTTTTATTACTGAATGAATCAGTACGAAGCGAATGTTTTGAGTGATAGCTTATCCATTCTCTCTGCCCTCTCCAATGCATTGCACAGCTCCGGCACACAGATTTTGAGAGTTGGTCAGCTAAATAAGTAGGCTAATAAGTGTGCCAAATAGGTAGGCTAGGGGTAGTTGTGAGAGCAGATGCCACGTAAATTATAATTTAATACGATAAATTAGTGTAGGGATCACCACCCGTTGGCCAAACAACGGAATCCAACAGCGTGGGCGAATGCGTGTATGGCGTGTATGCGCTCCTATGAAGTTCACAAAATTTTTTGAATTTAGTTTAATTTTACTTTAGCTGCGTGCTTAATCTGACTCCAATTTAAAATCATTATATTTAGATTGTGTTTTTAATTAGAAATTAATAATAACTGTTGGTTATGTATTAATTTAGATATTTGATTATTCTGGGAATCCCATACTTATAATTATTCGTTCATTAGGGGCCCGATGTCACACAGAGAACTTACGCCGCCCGGAACGTAGTCTCACGGACACAAACTCGTCATTTCTGATCTTACTCAGAGGATGCAGGATGAACTGTTTACCTTTTAGTAGGCAGCGCTCTGCTTGCTCATAACAAAAAGTGTCATTTTTTTTATGGTCACGAAAACTGCAACTTGCTAAGGCAGTGATAGCTCCATTCATTCATAAGCCTTCCATATGATCTATCCTGAACAGATTTGCGGTAACACCAGACTCCACCTTAATCTACTAGAAATAATGATTTAAGAATAATACAGAATTAATAAAAAAGAACATTTTATTTGTCAGGTAAAAATGTATCATGCCAATTACACAATTAAACAATTAGAATCCAATTCACAAATAATAGATACATTATGTCAATTCCTCAAATATGACTCTAAGAGTAAGAAATGCATACCTGACCGTGGGACACACAGTGGTGTGTGAGTGTTTTAAGACACTCACCCAGCACTGCATGGGGGTTTCTAGCTACAGAATTTCCCAAATGGCTGCTCTGCCTTCCCTTAAATGCCCAAATTAGAACAAAAGGATTGTAAATATTTACTACACTGACACCTGGTTTTGGGGGAAAGAAGAGGGTTATCAGATATCTTAAAGAGACACCACCCAAAAAGGAGAACAGAATTCTTCTTAGTTTTTATTCTTTCTCATAATACAAGTGACTGCTGTGAAATTGAGACCATTTTGCCAATCGCACTTTTAAAATTAGACATTTAAAATGATACCAAACATGAAAAGGAAAAAACAATAGATTCACAAGATACATGATATATGGTACAGTTTATAGACATTCTTAGTGAACTTTCAGTGACTTGAGTCAGGGGGAAAAGAGAGGAAGTCGGTAGCAGGGATTCATACACTATATTGCCAAAAGTTATGGGATGTATGCCTTTACATGCACATGAACTTTAATGGCATCCTATTCTTAATCTGTAGGGTTTACATCTTCAACTCTTCTGGGAAGGCTTTCCACAAGGTTTAGGAGTGTGTTTATGGGAATTTTTGACCATTCTTCTAGAAGCGCATTTGTGAGGTCAGGCAGCGATGTTGGTGAGAAGGCCTGGCTAACAGTCTCCGCTCTAATTAATCCCAAAGGTGTTCTATTGGGTTGAGGTCAGGACTCTGTGCAGGCCAGTCAAGTTCCTCCACACCAAACTTGCTCATCCATGTCTTTATGGACCTTGCTTTGTGCACTGGTCATGTTGGAACAGGAAGGGGCCATCCCCAAACTGTTCCCACAAAGTTGGGAGCATGAAATTGTCCGAGATGTCTTGGTAAGCTGAAGCATTAAGAGTTCCTTTCACTGGAACTAAGGGGCCAAGCCCAACCCCTGAAAAACAACCCCACACCATAATCCCCCTCCACCAAACTTTACACTTGGCACAATGCAGTCAGGCAAGTACTGTTCTCCTGGCAACCGCCAAACCCAGACTCGTCCATCGGATTGCCAGACAGAGAAGCGTGATTGGTCACTCCAGAGAACACATCTCCACTGCTCTAGAGTCCAGTGCCGGCGTGCTTTACACCACTGCAACCGACGCTTTGCATTGCACTTGGTGATGTAAGGTTTAGATGCAGCTGCTCGGCCATGGAAACCCATTCCATGAAGCTCTCTACGCACTGTTCTTGAGCTAATCTGAAGGCCAGATGAAGTTTGGAGGTCTGTAGCTACTGACTCTGCAGAAAGTTGGCGACTTCTGCGCACTGTGTGCCTCAGCATGCGCTGATCCCGCTCTGTGATTTTACGTGGCCTACCACTTCGTGGCTGAGTTGCTGTTGTTCATATAGTCTGCATGCCTAGGTGCTTGATTTTATACACCTGTGACCATGGAAGTGTTCGGAACACCTGAATTCAATAATTTGGAGGGGTGTCCCAATACTTTTGGCAATATAGTGTATGTTTTGGCAGTAGATCTGCTGGGGGGTGAGGGCTGATTGTCATCTTGCCTGCTGCATGATGGGGGATTTCTGACGTATTGTATTGTTCAAATATCACATCACCTGCTCTGTTGGGGGGTAATTCATGTACGCTATATTGTACAGTAGCAGCATGTCTTACTTGCTCACAGCAGTGTGTCGTGTATGTAGTGGCAGTAGCAAGTCCCGTACTTGCTCTGCAGCAGCAGCAGCAATAAAAGCAGCAGCAGCGTAGCAGATCTATTCCGCCAAGACCAAACATATCAGCATTGTCATACCCATTACCATGCCAAACACTCCGAGAGTTGTCATGACAGAACTCTATTTAGAGTATTAGTAGAGTATTGGTAGAATGTTAGGGTTAGTAGAATAAGTTGACATGTAGTTGCGAAGTTACTTATAGTCAGTAGAATGTCTAAAGTGGACTATTGAAATAAAGTTTCACCCCTTTTAGCCATTATTTACAACTTAGACATTTTGTGTGTGTGTGTAGTAAGTGATTTACATGTTATATTTCTGTGATTTACCATCTATCAAGTAAACTGAACAATATGAATCATGTTTAATTAGTGTTTGTTTTAAAGTTTTGAGTAATAAATTGCTAAAATTGTGTCAAAGACAATTTGAGCCCCTGATCTAAAGTGAAAAGTATATCCACATTAATTATTGATTTGTATGTCACTTATTGAGTGATGTTCAAGTTTATTCGCCAGAATAAGCCAGTAATTATGGCTAAGTTACCAGTAATACAGTATTACTAAATACAATTCCTGGTGTGTTCATGCTTAACTACCATATAAAAAATGGCAAATATTGATTTACTGTATGTTCAGATAGTCATTAACTACTGGTGTGTTAATGCTACCAAGTGATTATGGACCCTTAAAATAAAGTATTACCTAACATTGATTCAACCTGATTGAACTTGTAATTTCTTTGCCAAGGAAAATCATTTTCCAAAAATTGGATGAAAAAAAAAAAAAAAAAATTCAGATTGAACAGACAAAATATTTTTGAAATGTCATCAATTGAAATTATTCTGTACACTCAAAAATAGTTTGTTCAATGAACTTAATTAAATTAAGAACAACTTTTCCACACAATTAGTTTAGGTCCATACAACAAAACTAAAATAAGTTCATTTAAACAAAAAAAATGTTTGTTGAACAAACCTCATAGGTTTAAGTTCTACCATAGAGGGCCCTATTTTAACAATCTATAATAACGAAATATAATCGTAAATGTAACCTGTGTCATGTGGATCATTAACAACGCACTATAGGTTACAATGCGAATAAGCACGACAAGTGCTCATGTTGCACAAGCGCTCTGTCTCAAACAAATGTGCGACTGCGCTGTACAGCTCTACTTGTGATAAATTTGACATTGATGTATGTGAAATGAAATTCTAAAACGATCAAAGAAATCCACGAAGAGAGGACCTGCATGCTTCTGAAATTTGAATTTTTTTGCTCTCATTGCCGTGACAGCTCAGTGACATTCGTAATGATAGGTTGACATGAACTTAAATGACACTGTAGCATTTAACATATCCCGTCGTTAAAATTATTAGCGTTTTGACTTTGTAGTAGGACCATCAAACGACCGCCAACATTTTTTGTGTAATTACTATTAGCCTATATAATCGCAATAATAGGCCTATAATGTGCATCGTGAAAGGAACATTGCTTACGCAGTCGTTCACAGACTATTTTATTGAAATATGTCAGTAATTTAATGGATAATAGTCTCAGTACTGGTATGAGCACAGTTATTGCTCATTGAGTGAAGCGACACACATGATGTTTGTCATGTCGTCTCACACAGCCTGAACACAAACACTCTTCTGCAGATAAACTAATATAACAGAAACTCTTTACATGTCAAACATACAGTAACTGAACATTAAACACTAACAGGTCTTTCCCTCAAAAACACATAAAATAACACTTAATTTCAACATTTACTCTCCTGATCCAGACCTGTGCAAAGCATGCTGGGAACTAAAAATCCTCTGCCCAGTTTCAGTTAATTCAACACTAATTATTCAGGTAGTTCCAACACAAATGGATTAAGTAAACTTCAGTTTTACATATTTAAGTGGATTTTACACAATAAAATTAAGTAAAGACAAAATGTCCATTAATACAGTATGTGGTTTTAACTTATTTTAATTAAGTAAATTTAACAAGCAGCAAAAATCATATTTACAGTGTACATTAAAAGATCAGATTGATAATTCCTGATTGTGATGTGTTTTATCTCCATCAGATTCCCATCAGCTCACTCTGGATCCAAACACAGCACATAAACGCCTCCGTCTGTCTGAGGGAAACAGAGTGATTAAATCAACTTCCAGAGATCAGCCGTATCCTGATCGTCCAGGCAGATTTGATTATTATCGTCAGGTGTTGTGTAGAGAGAGTGTGAGTGATCGACGCTGTTACTGGGAGACTGAGTGGAAGGGGAATGATGTGTTTATAGCAGTGTCATATAAGAGCATCAGCAGGAAGGGAAAGGGTAAAGAGTGTTTGTTTGGACATAATGATCAGTCCTGGAGTTTGATCTGCTCTTACTCCAGTTACTCATTCAAACACAATGGCAGAAAGACTAAACTCCCTGTAAAGCCCATCAGCAGTAGAATAGGAGTGTATGTGGATCACAGTGCAGGAACTCTGTCCTTCTACAGCGTCTCTGGAGACACAATGAAACTCATCCACACAGTCCAGACCACATTCACTCAACCGCTCTATCTTGGGTTTAAGATTTATGAAGCATCATCAATAAAACTGTGTAGATGAATCAGAATAGACTGTCGAGAGTTTTTACCCGTAATACTTTGAGCTTCATGATAAATCAGTGACTGTCACACGCTGGCTTGATAAGATAATCCAAGATAAGAGGCTTGACACAGAAAGATAATGAAATCTTTTATTTAATTAATAACTATTGATTTTTACAACGGACTGAATCAATAATGAATTTACTTAAGCTGTACAATGACACCATTTTCTTCTAGAGACGCTGTGCAGCCAAAATTATTTACCAGTTATCACTGTAAAGCTGCTTTGACACTATCTGCATTGTAAAAAGCGCTATATAAATAAATGTGACTTGACTTGACTTAATAAACATCAGGGATAAACACCAGCAAGAAACATTAACACAAGACAATGAACATAAGATGACTGAGGGTTTAAAGTGTTAGTTCACCCCAAAATTAAAATTCTGTGATTAATTACTCTCATGTCGTTCCAAACCCTTAAGATTCTCGTTCTTCTTCAGAATACAAATAAAGATCTTTTTGATGACAGAATGCTGTCCGATTTCCTAACATAGACTGCATTTGTAACCCCCACTTTGACGCTTCAAAAACTTTATAAAGAGTCCGGAAAACTAATCCATATGAATCGAGTGGTTTATTTCAAATTTTCTGAAGAGAATCGATCGCTTCTTATGATGAACACATTTAATTTAGGCTTTCACTCGCGTGTAAACATTGATCAGCGAACATAAGCAGAAGCTCAACCTAACCTGAATAACACACAAGAACAAACCTCTTCCGGAAGCTCAAACGTGCTGCGTAACACACGAGAATGAACCTTATTGGTTAAGAGTCCATGAAGACAGAGACATACAGGTCATGGTGACAGTAACAGTGAGATGTTATAGAGTCTCTTCATTACATTAATACTACAGCTGAACTTCTGTCACTGAAATATCATGTTCAGGTTCTTCTGGTCGAGCTCTAGAGCTGTATTAGTTGAGTAAATGATGAGCTCCCACTAAACTCGATAATAAAAGTCAGAGAAGGTTTAAGGATGAGTGAGAGAAACAAGGTGAAGAGCAAGAGAAACCCAGAAAAAACAAGCAAGGAAACTAACAGAGAAGAGAGAGGAAATATGAGACCGAAGAAGATGGAGACACAATGAGACTCACTGCAAACATGTCTGGATGAAACCAGCAAATCCAAGACTTTCAAAACTGAATTTAACACATTCAAAGATGATCTCAGAAGACAAATGGAGAGTGAATTTGCAGAGTTTAAAGAAGACATTGAGTTAAAACCAACAAGGAAAGAAATACAGGAACAGAATGTCAAAGTCGAGGGAATATAGACAGATTGAAGAGAATGAATCAATCCCACAGTTTATTGATCAGTTTCTCTGTAAATGAAGGATCTCAAACCTGTGTGTGTTACTTCAACCATACATCTGTGTTGTGCTTTATTTTCTTTGTTTTCATATTCAGTATAATCATTTATCATCATCAGTCATGTATGTATTTGTCATTTGATTTACACACTTTATCATTTATTCATTTTATTATTATTCATTTATGTCATTTATTTTTGTATATTTTATGTTGCTTATTTCCTTGTTACTGTAGTTTAATCTACTGATTTAATCATCAGAGGAATGTCACAGTTTCAGGGTTTTATGTGATGTTGTTGTGAAGCAGTCTGGAATAAACACACTTGTAGTATTTGTGCTGTTCAGATAGTGATGAGGAGTCGACTACAAAAGAGTTGATTCCTGGACTCTCAATAGCCGTAGAGTCGGGCTCGACTCCAGCACAGGAATCCACTCTCGATGTCGACTCGCTCACTGATTCTCTGATCCCTATATAGTGCATGGCAGTTGCAACCAATTACCCCATTAGAAATAAATGGTGTATAATTCAGAGGAGACTATTGTTTTGTGTCATGAATTAATCTCAAAAAGGCATTGATTCAGCTGACTGACCAGAAAATGATAGACATGAAGGACACCACCATTCGCTACTGTGTGTCTGATCTTGCCTGCCAGATTTGTGTAGGAGAAGAGTAGTGGACTCATGGAACACCCACAGAACTCCAGGAATTCCTGAAATTATCAGCAATCAGATTTTGCAATCCTCACTGACCACAACATCAACATTTGGCATCTACCTGTTCTTAACAGAAGAGGACTGAATATGCAGAGCAATCCTTTATCAGCAGTTTCCTGACCTGTCCATCCTATACAACACTGCAGAGTCCAGAGTGTGTTCCTTCAGAATCCATTATTTCATTCCAGTTTGAATCCAGCAAGACAGGGGATTCTGTAGTCCTTAGGTCAGCTTGAAGTTTCTGAACAATCCCCGGGACACTGGCCTCAGCTTCAGAAAACCTTACCACTACAACACTTTTGGGAACTGGCTTTCCATCTTGTACTTCTGCACTGTTTATTGCTCTAAAATTTGGAAACAGATTCAACATTTGATTAATTCTCACACAGTATTTAATTTACATATAAACCCTGTTCTCATAACAGAAATTTTTAAATGCAATAATAATATCATGAACTATAAAATAAAAATATGTTTTCAAACCTCGTCCACGTTCAGCTTGCACGGGCCAGTGTTGCGAGCTCAGATTCAGACGATGCTGGCCTTGTGAAAGAGAAGTGTCCCTGACCTGACCTTGAGGCAAGTGCTGAGGTTGATGGGATGTTTGGTGGTGTCTCTACTGGACTCGTAATGAGCTCTGAGTGTGAAGTCCAGGGAGCTGAAAGACCCTTCTGCATTGGGAATATTACAGCATTTGAAAATGAAAGTAATGGCGCGGTGCGTTATACACTCACAAGGCAGCTTCATGTGTAGCGGAAAAGCAGAAGCTGACAATCACACAAGCGAAAACAGGCAGAATATTTGTGAATATGTATCTTCACGTTTAATATAAATAAGACAGGGCGTGCGTGCCGTCCATATAAGCTGTGAACGCTTTGTATACCCAAGCCATTGGAGAGAATGAGTCTGTGGACTTGCTAATTAATATTAACTATAAATTCCCTTGTTTGATGTGTACCATATTATCATGATAAAATGTTGGTAATACATATGTAACTGTCCGTCATTTATTTATTTACCAAACAACGGTAATTTTCTTTAAATCTGCCAGTTACGGGGGGTTTCAGGTAAGCGGATCATTATTTCTGTCTTACAATAATTAAAAATATCACAGAAGTATATAAAAGTTTATAGTTCAGATATAAACACTACAGTAGTGAGTAAAGCAGCTTTTGAAAGTAACTTGATAAATAAAGTGAATGATAAAATTGTTTATTTGTCATTCAATCATTTATTCAAGATATTCGTTCAAAAACACTGCCTGTCTCATTTCTAAAGAAGTCACTGCTCACTACTGAAATATGAATATACATTTCTATAGCTCTGACTGATTTTAAAGTGTCATCTACTTGTAGAACAACACTGAAATAAGACTGCGCTGTTTATCTTTCAATCAGTTATTACGTGTTAAAGTTGCGCTGGTTACTATAGCAACAGGCTTCTGATGCGTTTTCTTTCCGAATTATCACTGGACAGTAGAAAAGTGAAAATGGTAGCATTTTATTAAAGTTAAAATAAGATAAAACCCCTCATATCATGGAGAGGTGTGTTATAAAATGTTTGGTATAAACTTTGGTATCTATCCCCCACCCAATGGAGAGGTGGATCCTCTGTGTCTGCACTCAAAAAAAGCTCAATTCTATCACCTTGGCTGCTAAACTTCTCCCCTTCATCAGCCTTAAGGATGCCAAAACACTGATACATGCATTCACATCTTCACGTCTCAACTTTAGCAATGCCTTAATTCTTTATTGGTTTACCTGTCAGCTCCATCACCAGGCTTCATTATATACAAAACTCAGCTGCTAGAGTTCTGCTCAGCTCCCATTACTTCCATTCTGTTTGAACTTCACTGGTTACCAGTATCATTTCACATTAAATACTGTATTAAAAATCTTGCTTACTTTGAAGTCACTTCATGGTTTGGCACTTCACTATCTCTGTGACTTGCTTCACTCCTACATTCCCACTCTGGGCTCCTCTCTGTCCTAGATTTCACCTCTCCTCTATGGGCAGCAGGTCATTCAGTGTAGATCTGGAACTCTCTTTGATTTTTCTGGATATCCCATACTTTTAATTATTTGTTCGAAATTGACCCGATGCCACACAGAGATATACACGCCCCGGGTTTGCGCAGATCTCACGGACACAAACTCGTCAATCTGATCTTCGTCAGAGGATGTAGGGTTAGCTAATACCTTTTAGTCGGTTGCCTACTGCTCATTCGTAGAAAAAGTGTGGTTTATTTAGCCACTTCCATACACCTTGCTAAATCAGTGATAGACAGAAATCAAAAGGTCTTCAGATGAAGTGCCTACTGCTCCATTCATTCATGAGCCTTTAGTTTGACACATTCTGAACACAGATTTGCGGTAGCACCAGCCTCCTCATAATCTACTGGTCATAATGATTTAAGAATAATACAGAATTAATCAAATATACCATTTTATTTGTCAGGTAAAATTGTATCATGCCAATTACACAATTAGACAATTCTAAGCCAATGCATACACACAGTGCTGTGCGAGTGTATATAGTTGAACAACTATTATTAAGCATTTTGTTTAAATGAATATTAATATATATAAATCATATGTAATAAAAATAAGCTGTAGAATCAATAGATAATGCTTTAAAAATGACTGTGACTGTCAGGGTTCTGTTTGTTTTCTGTGTCACATGTTCCTTTGTTCTCAGTTTTCCCGCCAATAGTTTGTTCCCTTGGTTACCCTGACTTAGTTCATTAGTCCCAGGTGTGTCTTGTTAATTAGTCTCATTTGCCCCTTTGTTTGACTTGTATATATTCCCTGTGTTCTCCCTCAGTCTTTGTCGGTTCTCGTCTGTATTATATGTTTGTGTTTGATGGTGTTACTCTTGTTTCCTGGATTATTATTAAAGTCTTCCTTTCTACATTCCTCCTCATCGTGAGTGTTTATCTACCATGGCACATGACAGAAGAACCGACCATTACAACACCATCCTGGCTGAGGAGTGCCTCTGGGGATCCGTCCATTGCTGTCTTCCGGCAAATCCCCAAGTCCTCAGTGCAGTGATGAAGATGGCCGCCACCCCAGAGCCTCGTCGCAGGATGGCCGCTGCCCTAGAGCCTCGTCGCAAGATGGCCGCCGCTCCAGAGCCTCGTCGCAAGATGGCCGCCACTCCATATCGCTATATGTCCTCTTTCATGGAGAAGTATTTTCTTCAGTGTTAATGTGTTTAAGTTCTTCATATTTTTCAGTCTCTTAACCTTCAGCAAGATTTTGACATTTTGATTATGACACCTGGGGAAATCTCTAAGCACTGGGGCCATTTTGGGGATTTCCGCCTGGATTTTGTCACGTTTCAGTTTGTGCTTGGACTTTCAGTTTGTATTTTGATTTGTTCCTGTTTCCCGCCACTACTTTGTTTCAGTGGTTACCATCATTAGTTAGGTTGTTTCAGCTGTTCGTCATTTATCATCTCGTTTCTGTCTATGATTTAATCTGCACTCTTCGTCCAGTCTCTGTTATGTTAAGATGTGTTTGCCTGCTTTTTTGAGTTAGAATTAAACCTTTTGAGTTTTTGGAAACTTGATTCATCTGTCTACTTTGGATTACCTGCATACATTACACTATAATCTGCTGTTGCAGTTGAATTTACACAGTCTGCTGTGTTGTGAGCATTATGACACCCAGGTCTGCTGGGAAAATGTCTTTAAATGATGCTGTTTACATTAGCCAGATCTGTGATCAGAGCATGAGATCACCATTTGAGGTGCTGTGCTGTTTGTTTAACAATTGGTATTTATGGTATTAATTTAGATCTTTGATTTTTCTGGATATCTCATACTTTCAATTATTCGTTCATAATGTAGACAGAAACACACAACAACAGATTTGGCTTTACGATTTGCCAACACATTTTTTTCAAACGTCACACAGAACCAGGAAACAGGAAACACTTCTTTTCAGAGAAATTGAAACTGAAGTAAAGTTGAGCTGTTGTGGGCTTGTGTCTCTGTATTCATGCAGTAAAATGGCAGAAGTTGGAATTTCTCAGGATGAGTTCAAGTGTCCAGTGTGTCTGGATCTCCTGAAGGATCCAGTGACCATTCCCTGTGGACACAGTTACTGTAAGAGCTGTATTACAGGCCGCTGGGATCAGGAGGATCAGATGAGAGTCTGCAGCTGCCCTCAGTGCAGACAGACCTTCAGTCCAAGACCTGCTTTAGCTAAAAACACCATGCTGACTGAAGTGGTGGAGAAACTGAAGAAGAGAAAACTTGCTGACTGTTACGCTGGAGCTGGAGATGTGCAGTGTGACGTCTGTACTGGAAGAAAACACAAAGCCGTCAAGTCCTGTTTGGAGTGTCTGAACTCTTACTGTCAGAATCACCTTGAAGAACATGACAGTTTCTTTAAAAGAAAGAGACACAATCTGACTGAAGCCACTGGACGACTGCAGGAGATGATCTGCCAAACACATGATAAACTCCTTGAGGTTTTCTGCCGCACTGATCAGAAGTGTATATGTGTGCTGTGTACGATGGATGAACATAAAAACCACGACACTGTATCAGCTGCAGCACAGAGGACAGAGAAACAGGTATGAACTATAAACTAGAAACTGATGAAATGTTGACACTATTTATATTGGCACCCATGTGATCAGGTGACATCATTCACACTGCAGACGTCAGCAGAAGTGAACAGTAGCTGCTGGACTTTCACTATATTGAAAGGCACCATAAACATATTTATCAACATAAACTTTTGTAAAACAGGCTTTGATGGAGCAACATAAAATAGAATATTCACCGGTTGTTTGACAAAATATATCTCTGTCAAGAATAACACAAGTTAAATGCAGCAATAGACAAAAACGCATTTCTTTTCATTAAATCTGTCTCAGTCCATATGAACTCAGTTGTTTATAGCTTCACTTCAGGCTTTGGCTTCTGTTCTGTGTTTTCAAAATCAATTTTTGATGAAGTTTGTGTTGCCTGTTTTCATGTAAATTAGAATGACTGATTCCTGATCAGCATTTTATAACTGATGGCATTTATTAGTTATTAACAGAAATACTCAATGTAGTGATCCAGTAAGCCACTTTTTTTTTTTGGGTCATATCGAGCCTTAGCTGTTACACAGCGGAAACACCATCAGTGTGAAGCTCTACATCTGTGTCAGTTTCACTTTTATGATACTTATGCTTGCAGAGTGAAACAGGCCATGTGCTTCATGTAAATTCATGTTCGATGGTGGAAACTAATCAATCATTCCTTCAGGAGTTTGAACCTACAGCCATTGGTTATTAATTCTACTGTTACTGGATTTGGGTGAGGTGAAGGGATGAAGCGAAGACTCAGTAACACAGAAGTTAAGGGCTTTTATTAGTTATGCCCATCCTGTGTGCTCATAATACAAACATACAGAGCATGAATGTCTGAATCTCGGCATAGAACCACAACCAAACTAGACATGAGTGCCGGAATCCGAACACCATACTTTAAACATAAAACAAGGCACACAGAAAAGAGATCGCACAAAGACAAGGGAATACAGAAGTGTCAGGGCTCTGTCATAAAACCAAGAATAAATTAGACCAAAGTGACAGAAACCTGACAGATATATTGAAAGTAGTATAAACTGACATCTCTGTTATTGGTTTGTGCTGCAGAACCAGCTGAAGGAGACGCAGAGGTCGTTCCAGCAGAGGATCCAGCAGAGAGAGAAAGATCTTCAGCAGCTGAGAGAGGCTGTGGAGTCTCATAAGGTGAGTCTGGAGAAGAAGAGAAGTTTGAGAAGTCTCAGTCAGGACTCACTGAAGCCACTGTGTGATTGTGATGTGTGTCCTAACAGCGCTCTGCACAGACAGCAGTGGAGGACACTGAGAGGATCTTCACTGAGCTCATCCGCTCCATTAATAGAAGCCGCTCTGAGGCCACACAGCTGATCAGAGATCAGGAAAAGACTGCAGTGAGTCGAGCTGAAGGACGACTGGAGCGACTGGAGCAGGAGATCAATGATCTGAGGAGGAGAGACGCTGAGCTGGGGCAGCTTTCACACATACAGGATCACATCCATTTCCTGCAGGTAACAGAGATCTAGAAGAACAGGATCATAGTGGACTTGAGCAAGAGACTCACAGAAAAACATTTCATGAGAGCAGAATGAGCCGCTGACTGAATTGTTGTCAGGAATTCTGTGTACATTTACATGTACATTTAGTCATTTAGCAGACGCTTTTCTCCAAAGCGACTTACAAATGAGAATAGTAGAAGCAATCAAATCAACATGAGTACAACAGTATGTAAGGTCGTGTCAAGTCACAGTTTCATCAGTAAAGTGCTCGTAGCAAGGTTTGTTTGTTTTTTTTTTTTTTAGACAAATAGATGGAAAAAAGAGAATAGAAAATTGAAAAAGAAAGTAAAATATAAATAAAAAGTAAATGCTAATATTACTGGGTCAAGTGTTGACGAAAAAGATATGTCTTTAGCAGTTTTTTGAAAATGGCTAAAGACTCAGCTGCTCGGATAGAGCGTGGTAGGTCATTCCACCAACCAGGAACAGACCAGGAGAAGGTCCGTGAGAGTGATTTTGTGCCCCTTTGGGATGGCACCACAAGACGCCGTTCACTTGCAGAACGCAAGCTTCTGGAGGGCGCATAAGTCTGAAGTAGTGAGTTTAGGTATAGAGGTGCAGAGCCAGTGGATGTTCTGTAGGCAAACATTAGAGCCTTGAATTGGATGCGAGCAGCTATTGGCAGCCAATGCAAACTGATGAAGAGAGGTGTGACATGCGCTCTCTTCGGTTCGTTAAAGACCAGTCTTGCTGCAGCATTCTGGATCAGTTGTAGAGGCTTGACTGTGCATGCTGGAAGGCCTGCCAAGAGAGCATTACAATAGTCCAGTCTGGATAGAACAAGAGCTTGGACAAGAATTTGTGTGGAATGCTCCGATAGGAAGGGTCTAATCTTCCTAATGTTGTACAAGGCAAATCTGCAGGACCGGGCCGTTGTAGCGATATGATCTGTGAAGCTTAAACAATCATCCATCACCACAGCAAGGTTCCTGACTGTCCTGGAGGGAGTTATGGTTGACGACCCAAATTGAATGGAAAGGTTATGATGAAGTGTTGGGTTGGCACCAACCACAAGCAGTTCCGTTTTTGCAAGGTTGAGTTGAAGGTGGTGGTCCTTCATCCAGGCAGAAATGGCTGTCAGGCAGGCTGCGATGCAACCAGCGACCGTCGGATCATCTGGTTGGAATGAAAGGTAGAGTTGTGTGTCATCAGCATAACAGTGATAGAAAAAACCATGTTCCTGAATGACAGATCCTAGTGATGACATGTAGATGGAGAAGAGAAGTGGTCCAAGCACTGAGCCCTGAGGTACCCCAGTAGCAAGATGAGTATTGTGTTATATAATCATAAGGTAGATCCTCATCTGATCATCTTGGTTTAAAATAGACGACACTTATAAATGCATTTCGGCTCTGGAAAACTCTTAGGAAAAATGTCCTGAGCTCTTTCTTCTGGGATATATATTTAGCTGAGATGAGGAAGCTAATCTAACTAATCTTTTATTATTTTGTTATGCGGTGATGCGCTATGAAATTATTGCGAGGCAAGAAAGGACTAAATGGTGTTCACTAGGCACGCCATATCCAAATCCACATGCATGGACCATTCAATGTTAAGTAGCCTATAATAATAATAATACCCCATGCTTATAATAATAATTATATTTAATTAAGAATGACAAAATAAGGGTGGAATTAAGAAATTATTATATTAATATATTTTAACCTATTATATCACGCGTAATGTTGCCTATAGACAGCATTCAAATGAAGTGTTTTTATCAATAAATGATAAAAGAATATGTAAGAACATGAAATAATATAGGCCTACAAGAACATTTACATTTAGCCATTTAGCAGACGCTTTTCTCCAAAGAGAACAGTAGAAGCAATCAAATCAACGTTTTGTATGATCCCTTTTATTTTGTTAAAATTATTCACATTTTCATGGATTCTGTAAGGGGTTCACAAACTTTCAAGCAGCACTGTATATATATATACATATGTAACAAGGTTAGTAGATACGGGAAGAAGGAGGCAGGAACCGGCGAACATTCGCAAACTTTAATAATATTCAAAATAAACAAACAACAAAACGTACGTAAAATGGTGGCAGTCCCTCACGGACGACTGGTGCCCACACAAACAAAGTACAACATAACATAAAATAGTCCAGGCCTGGTCCTCTCTTGTCCTTCACTGTTGTCGCTCCCCCCTTTATGCTTCCGGAGCTTCTCGCGCCGTTCTCTCATGGCTCTCGCCCCGCCCTGCTTGTCACATACCCCCATCGCCCCTTGCAGGCTGGGTGGTACTCCTGAGACTGCGCTTTACTCCCCCCGGGGGCCAGTCTCAGCGGCCGCAGCACCTGGGGGTAAGGACAGACGAGGGGAGAGGGGGAGAGAGGAAAAAGAAAAAAAAAATATTGGTCCGGTTCCCGGACACACTGCCGCTCAGTCCTCAGCCAGCCGAGAGGCTCTTCCTCGCGGTGCCATGCGATGATACTGGACGCTTGGTGGACGGCTCGATCCTCCTCCACCCCCTGGCGTCCAGCGATGGCTCCTCCGGCTGAGGGCAGCCGGCAGCGAGTCCCCCGTTCCTTGCTCCTCCCCTTCATGGCGGACGGCAGCAGGCTCCGGCCCACGGCAAACAGCAGCGACTCATTCGCTCCCTCTCGGACGGCAGCCACCCCACCTCAACCCAGGAGCATGGCAGCGAGCTCTCTGTCCAACCTGTTGCTCAATCTCTCCAGCACCACCGCCTCGGGCAGCCACTTGTGGTCTTCACTCTTCCGCGCTGCCTGACTCCTCAGCACCGCGATCCCCCTCAGCAGTGAGGGTTCTCCGACAGCATGTCCCTCCTTCCTCCCGGGTTTCGGCACCAATGTAACAAGGTTAGTAGTTGTGGGAAGAAGGCGGCGGGAACCGGCAAACGTTTCAACTTACTTTGATATATAAAGTAAACAAACAACTAAACAACAAACATAAACATAATAAAAACATAACATAAATCCAGGCCTGGTCCTCTCTCGTCCTTCACTGTCGTCGCTCCTCCCTTTATGCTTCCAGAGCTCCTCCGTGAGAGATTCGAGACCGGTGCAGTGCACAAGTGATGCTCCTTAACAATCACGTCACTGTCCTCGCGACGCTCTCTCAGGGCTCTTGCCCCGCCCTGCTTGTCACAACATAAATGAATGGATTTAAAAGACTTTGGGATGAGATGATTTTTTTTTTTTTTTTTTTTGTAGCTTAAATATTCTTTTAAAATACAGCCTATTAATAATAACAAATTATTTGAACTTCATTCAAATGCTGTCACAGGCACTACAAATGAAAACATGATGATTTAACAAGTTTAGACAATTCTTCCTCTCCTATAGCGCAGAATGAATGGAATTTTTCCTCAGGGATACTACAATGCACTGTCTGACGCGATACTGTAGTAGACTGTTGCATGGTTATAATTTTCTCTCTAATATTGTCAATCTTGCAAGTAAAGAAGTTCATAAAGTCATTACTGCTGTGCTGTTTGGAAATATCAGAAGTTGAAGCTTTATTTCTGGTTAATTAAGCCACTGTATCAAATAAATACGTAGGGTTGTGTTTGTTTTCTTAGACGATTAGAAAAATAATTAGATCTAGCAGTTTTTAAGGCCTTTCTGTACGTAAAAATGTGTTTTTTCCACAAAATGCGAAAAAATACTACTAGTTTTGTATTCTTCCAGCTGCACTCCATTTTTCTGGCTGCTCTCTTAAGGGCCCAAGTGTACTCGTTGTACACGGCATTGGACTAATTTCCTTAATCTTCTTTAAGCGCAAAGGAGCAACTGAGTCTAATGTGCTTGAAAAGAGAGAGTCAATAGTTTGTTGCAACATCGAATTCTTCTAAGCTATCTGGTATGCTAAAGAGATGAAACTGATCAGGAAGATTATTTATAAAGCAATCTTTAGTGGTAGAAGTGATAGTTCTACCATATTTGTGGCAGGGTGGCGGTTTTGCAGCCTTGACTAAATGTAGTATACACGAGACTAGATAATGATCTGAGATGTCGTCACTCTGCTGCAGAATTTCAACGGCATCAATATCGATTCCATGTGACAATATTAGGTCTAAAGTATGATTACGACAATGAGTGGGTCCCGACACGTGTTGTCTAACTTCAATAGAGTTTAGAATGTCTGTAAATGCCAATCCCAGAGCGTCTTTATCATTATCTACATGGATATTAAAATCACCAGCAATAAGGACTTTATCTGCAGCCAGTACTAACTTTGATAGAAAATCAGGAAATTCTTTGATAAAGTCTGTATGGTGCCCTGGTGGCCTGTATACAGTAGCCAGCACAAATGTCAGACGGGATTTGTCACTTACATTACATAACGTTACATAAAGCACCATCACATTGAAGGAATTATATTTGAAAGACTTTTGAGTAATACTAAAGATATTACTATAAATTACAGCAACACCTCCCCCTTTGCCTTTCCAATGCGGTTCGTGTCGATAATGGTAATCTTGAGGGCTAGACTCATTTAAAGTAATGTAATCATCTGGTTATCATTTGTTCATCAATATTATATCTGTTTTTTTATTTGTTGAACATCAATAAAATTTTTACCCTTAAATGGGTTTAGGAGTTTTTTGTATTTACTAATTCAGGGTACAGACACAGTCTCTATGTGATGATATCTAGGTTAAAAGAGTTTCTATGTGTTGGGATTTATATGACTTCTGTGACGTGAGACAGCTAGCAGACGGTCAGTTTAGCCAGTCTGTCTGCTTCCTGACCTGGGTCCCAATTTGTCATGTTTCAGCTCTAAGACTATGTGCCATATTACTAGAGAGAAGAGTGGCACCATCCCAGGAGGGATGAATACCATCTCTTTTCAACAGAGAAAAATGATATCTTTCTTATGCTAATATTCAGCTGCTTAAATGTTCTTAGCACATGGTGATTTTCTGCTAAAATGCAGTGTCATTATGTTACCGTGTTAACTATTTCACCTGTGTCTAGAAACGGCCCTGAATGTGACACCACTGATGCACTTGATCTGTTACATTTATGTTATTGGCAGATGCTTTATCATCCAAAAGATTTCCAAGAAAGTTCACATACAATGTAAATGAAAAAAGTGTGGAGGTTATGAGCTTTGTTTTCTGTTTTCTGTAGAGTTTCCAGTCTCTCTCAGCTCTTCCTGAATCTACAGATGTAAATGACAATCTCTTCAGTTCTCTCTCCTCTTTTGATGGCGTGAGAGAATCTGTACGTCAGCTAAGAGACAAATTGGAGGATTTCTGCAAAGAGGAGCTCAAGAAGATCTCTGACAGAGGTAAAGTTCTGGAGATTCATCTGCTCTCAGAAATGATCCTCCATCATCTCATATCGTGTAGATCATCATGTTAGAAATGTCTTAGGAATGGATGCAGGGATCATTTTTCTCTTGACATGATAATCACACTCTTCATGTCTGTTGATTTCCACAGTCACTTTCACCAACATTGTTCCCAGGACCAGGAACGACTTCCTACAATGTAAGTCACTAAGAAAATAAGCAGAAAAACTCACTGAGTGTGTTCATGTTCTTCCTGTAGAAGGAGAAAGAAAATATGACAGAAGGGTTTCAAAGTACTTTACATAAAAAGAAAACAAATACAGAAGTATTTAAAGAGTGATAAAAAATGCATTAAAACAAATAAGAAAATACAGTGCAATCAGTTCCTAAAAATAGAAACAGCAATAAAAGCAGAGAATAAAAATGTATATAAAATGTATTAAAACAGTTTAGAATAAAAAAGAGGATACATAAAATACAGTGCAATCAGTTCAGACGTAGCACAGTGCACGTAACACATTTAGCTGACCAACTCTCAAAATCTGTGTGCCAAAGCTGTGTGACGCACTGCACAGCGCAGAGAGAATGTATTTACAGTGAAGATCAAGCTGCTGTCATCAGTTCTTTCTCAGTTTCGCACAACAGAATAATAGTAGTCATCTGCTACAGTTGTACGGATTCTTAACTCGTCCACTGCAAGGACATTTCATCTTTCTTATCAAACAACCAGACTAATCAATGGCTCGACACTTTTCTGCATACACATAAATTTGTGTCGTGAAATTATTTTATCATTAATTTACGTTGCATCTGCTGTCACAACTACCCCTAGCCTACCTATTTGACACAACACCTGTTTTATTTAGCTGACCAACTTTTGAAATCTGTGTGCCAAAACTGTGCGACGCACTGAACAGCGCAGAGAGAATGTTAGATTACATTGTAGTGAAGTGCAGAGCAGCAGTCCTGACTGTTGTTTTGAGCAATACATTGAGTTTATTTCATTAACACTGAGTATTAGCCTAATTGATGTCACACAGTTCTGCCAGCTAAACTTCTAAAGCAAAGTCACAGATCATTGTGCGACTCGCAGCAAAGGCGCACAGAGTAGTGGTTCATTCCTGAATGAATCCGAGTCTTTGAACAAATTATTTGAGTGCGTAATTCACCAGCCATACAACCTTTTTTTTACTGAATGAATCAGCGTTTCGAGTGAATCGATTGAATAAAATGACTCATTAACACAGTGACTTGCTGCCACCTACTGGTGATATTTCATATTCGTTTCATCTTGTAATTTATTTCATATTTCTGTATTTAAAACATTATGTTTAAAACATAAAATTAATCTCATTCCATTATGCATTTGCAGTTGCTGTGTAAATGCATTTAATGACCTCTCTAAGCAGCATTAAATTGTGTAAATACATCTAAAAGCAACTTCAGATGCTGCTTCTATGCCACCTCTGCAGCACAAGATGCATAAGATTAGAAAAAAATCTATGTATTTGGCTTAATTTCTGATGGTGATAGATGGCAAGAAATATAAAAATACTCTTCATCTCTGGCTCTATTGTTCAAAGTGATATTTCATAGTCTACCCTTTAATCGATTCTGCTCTGCGCTTCACTACAATAGCTTATGCATTCTCTCTGCCCTCTACAATGCGTCGCACAGCTCCAGCACACAGATTATGAGAGCTGGTCAGCTAAATACGTAGGCTAAATTAGTGTAAGAATCCAACGGCATGGGCAAACGTGCGTGTCTTTTCAGCGCTCCTGTGAAGTTCAATTAATTTTTAGAATTGTTTAATTTTACTTTAGCTGCGAACTTAATCAGACTCCAGTTTCAAATGATTATTATATTTAGATTGTGTTTCTAGTTAGGAATTAATAATAACTATTGGTTTTGTATTAATTCAGATATTTGATTATTCTGGGTATCTCATACTTTCAATTATTCATTCATTAGGGACCCAAGTTGTAGGTTGTAAAACTTGACAAAGGTGTGCAGTACATTTTGATATCTAATTTGGTGAGACAAATAACTAAGTGATTAAATCCAAAGAAAAACAAAACAAACAATAACTGGATGAGTTAAATAACACTGTATGCATACATTTTGTCAGGCATATGTAGACTTGACTTTGTGTGTGAAGACCAAATCTGCGTGGCTGCATTTCACTCTGGCTATGTGTAAATGCAATCATGCTCCAAACAAAGGTGAGGAAGTTCTACAATTGTGATGCAAATTTGGTCCTGTTGTTGTAACAGGGAGCCAGCAGGAGAATGTGGGTATGAGGTGTGATCTAGCTCAAAATCTTTTCAGACCAAAGTTTTTGTTAAGGAGCATGATAACGTGCAAAGTTCAGAGTTACTGAATCCTGTTGTGAAGAAAGCATTTTCATGGTTAATGCAATTGTAAATCACATTGTAGCCACAGTTCTATGCTCCTGTACATGGAGGCAATGTCTCCATCGCGCTATGATTGGATGTAATTGGTTATGATTTGATATGATTGGTTTGTGCGATAAATCCCGCCTCTTGTTTACGTGCACGTTCCGCGCGTCAGTTTGAATGAACAAATGATGGCCTCAATGGAAAGACTAATAGAAAAGTAAGTAAACAGATCACCCAGTTAGATATCACCGTTTTATGTCACGTCAAAATCAAACTTGAAATGGACTGAAAGCATGATGACTGCGGGGGTTTTAGTGCAATCAGCTTGGTGAAATTACATCTTCGTGTCTGTGACAGACGGTGTTTACGGAGCATGACTGATGATCCAAAATAGCCTAAGTTGACAATTAAAAAGAAAATACACAAATAAAATATTATTGCCTTTAGTTATTATTTTGGAATGAATGTAGAAATGCTTAAAACACTAACTTGATGAGATTGACTTGGTTTTGATAAATAGAACATTTATTACAATACATTGTTAATGTAAAATTACAAAATAGAATTGTATTTGGTTTCTTTTTTTCTTTTTTGATGTAATGTAAAGTAATGTTCATTTAACAAGGAAGATGTGTCAACGTTAAGAGCAATGCACATGAATTTACATTGATTCATAAATAAATAAAAAATGTGCCTCCTCATTTCAGAACACCACTGCACGCCACTGGTGTACATGTAGTATCACAAACAACTTTAATGTGTGTTACACAATTACAAACTTGAAAATACAAACAGGATCATTGCAACTTGGATGTTTAACTATTAAACATTGCTATTGGGCTGCTAATCCACTAGCAAGTGAAGTTAATAGTTGGAGGCCTTGCATGAACGATGCAGTTAACTCACTTAGAGATTTACCTGCTATTGAGTGCTGATCTTTGCCCTTAGAATGTGGTTTCCTATTTTTCTGAACATAAGGTGGAGGTCTACCCCTACCCAGTGACCAGCATTTTTCCTCTGTATGGCCTATTTTCTGACAGGAACTGCAAAACCTGTTCTCTTTGCCACAGGGTTGTTTGCTGTGTTCTCCTGGAGTTTGAGGATTTTCATGACTCTCTAATGCTTGTACACCATGCGTTCTGATACATGCATCACCTTAAGAACTGAAATAGGCACACTTTCTTGAGCAGTGGCCTCTGAACAAAACATTCCAGATTCATCAGAGCAAGTCACCTCATCTAAGAAGTGAACATGCTTTTTAGCCCCATCGCTGTTAAGCGTTTTGGGAGACTTTTGAGCATTTAGCTTAGCCTTGAGATCTGCAATGGTCTCCTTGTGTTTTTTACACTTTTCAGTCAGGTCTAACTGCTCCGCTAGTAAATTATCTAGCTGTGTTTGAAGATCCTGAATCTTTAACTCTGACTTTTGTGCCTCTGCATTTTTAGAATGCGCTTCTTTACATTTAGCATCTATACTTGAAAATAGATGTGTGGTCACATCACGTAGCCTCGTACAACTTATGAAGTTTAAAGCCTCAATTATTTCACCATGTTTTGATTTCTTTTGGTGTTTACCAATTATGTCCCACCATTTGAGCATTTCATCATCTGAACATTTAATCCCAATATACTGTTTCTTAAGTTTACACAAAGTAGGCTCAACTTTTTTGCTCCATAAAGCAAACAATACGTCACTCTTTTCAGAAATTTTCCCTTCCATCCCTGAGGAGATCTGAATGTTCTCAGACTGTACAGTAATGGGACCATTGAAGCTATTTCAAATTCATTCTAAATTCTGTTTCATGCAATCCATGCAAATGGAGACTTTTCCTATCATACCATTAAACAATGAAAACAGACTTACCCATTCCGTGGTCAGAAGGTCAGCTTTAAATCATTCACAAGATCAACTGTGAAAAATGTCCTCATTCTGATCAAAGTAAATTTCAGAAAACTCACTGCAAGGGATCCCGGGATTCGGCACCATCTGTAAGGGTAGTTCGCCTACAGGGGTTCAGGCCGTAGGGTTGCCGAATGACTAAAGAAACGTTATCAGCAAGATGGTAGAAAACTGTACATTTCTTGTCTATTACCACCCACTGGTACTTATACCAACGACGGAAATAAGCGCAGTTATAATAGCAAAATATGTGGGAGAGCGTTGCTATAGTGTGACGATATTGTATTGCAATAGGGAGCACATTAATGTTAATACTAAATCAAAACTAGTTAGCACATCATTTGTAATTGAAAGGGTTTAATGACAATATCTGATTATGGTCGCACTTAAAATAGTTACAAAAGAGATGTATGAGATAATAAAATCATATACCATTAATCGTACCCAGCATATATGTAAAAAGTTACCTGAGAGATAGAGAGTGAAAGAGAAAGACAGAGAGAGAGAGAGGGCCAGAGAGTGCCCAAGAAAAGAGGCCGAGAATAAAAGAGAGAGCCCAGAAAAAGAGAGAGAGCAACAGTTACAATCTTCTTTTATCCCTTCCTTGACCATGTGACTGAAACCCAAATGTGAGACATTCAAACTGACCAATCAGAAGATTAAAACTTCCCCTACTGTACTAAAGGTGTGACAATTCGTAGACCCCCGATGTACACACATCTCGGCCTACAGGCCTTCATCACTATCAACACCTTTGAGCCTTCCAAATAGCCCTTGTAGCAAGAGAGGGGGTTGAAACAACAAAGCAAATGTCTTTGTTCTTTTTAAAATATCTTTGGATATTTTCAACCTTACAGAGGGTAAACGGATAAATTCAACCGCAGGTGTCTCTCTGTGGCCACCAGGGCTGCCATAGATCAGCCAACAGATTTGGCTGTCTCCTGAGAGACAGATCTGTGGCGCGACGCAGTTCTCGAATTGCGTCCGCAGTAATTTCACCGGCCTCACCAATGTCCTTTAACAGGTCGGCCTGGTATACCTGCAGGATAGACAGAGTGTGCAGGCACGGCGCGGGCTGACCTGAGGCCGAATACGCTTTACCCACCAGCGCTGAAGTAGTCTTAAGGGGCTTAGTGGGTAATGTCGGGGGTTTTTTGCACCGCACAGTCATATTGTTTCAACCTCATAACGTTGGAATAATTAGATATCTGGGGGCTGAAAACACGGTAAAACACAGGTCACGACCTCGACACCTCAGTGCTCCTCATAAGCAGGGGTCAGGGGTCAAGCAGGTGCTCAATCCTGCATATCCCCTGCATCGATTCTCACAACATCCAACTCCTCAGAGCTGGATATGTGAAGTACCGGTGCCTCAACCTGGGGGGAAGAAACCGCAGCGCGTGCTTCCTCCTGGGAAAAGGCACTGGACCTGGCAGGTGAGGGCAGAGAAAGGGCTGGGCTCACCTCAAACCCCTTTACCAGGTCCATTTGTGACCCCCATGATCTGAGCCGCCGTTCTCCCTCGGCAGAAGCTGGACCCGAACCACGCGGAACGCGAGCCAAGGTGCCCTCCTCGAAGCAGTGTTCATTTTGTGGTAACACTTTAGTATAGGGAACACATATAAACTATTAACTACGACTTTTCCCTCAATAAACTCTTAATTTACTGCTTATTAATAGTTAGTAAGGTAAGTTTAAGGTATTAGGCAGGATTAAGAATGTAGAATAAGGTCATGCAGAATGAGGCATTAATATGTGCTTAATAAGTACTAATAAATAGCCAATATTCTAGTAATATGCATGCTAATAAGTAGTGTTGTAGTCAAGACCACCTAAACCGAGACCAAGTCGAGACCAAGACCAGTGTGTGTCGAGACCAAGATAAGACCAAGACTTTGGGGAGTTGAGACCAAGACAAGACCGAGTCGAGACCAAGACCAGACTAGCACTCCTCAATAATTACAATTAGAATAATAAGACACTATATTGAGCTGTTACCAATCAATTGAAATGAAATCACTAACAACAAAATTAATATTTACACTGCAGAGGTGGAACAGAAGTTGCATCTGAATTGGTACAATTACAAATGTATTAAAAATGTTGAGATTAATGTTTTAAAAATAACATTTTGTTTATTGAACATTTGTAAAAAATCAATATCATGTTTGCAATTGTGCTCATATTTGTGAAAACAGCCCTCTTTCTAGTGATATTGCTTAATTATATTTTACGTTATAATATAAATATCAAGATCTTATACAAGTACTTTTTTGCAATCACATCTTAAATTTTGTGGGCATTTGTATTAATTTGTGACATTTTTGACACAATCCCTTGTTGATTTCTGACCCGGCACAACAGTAACAAAATAAATGAAATTAGAAATAAGTTATTGATTGCATTTGAAGCAGGAAGTTTTACATCCAATCAAATTAATGATGTTAACAAAGAAATCAGACAATGCAACGGCAATTTAGCGATAGTTGTGGTCTTGACCAGTCTTGAAATAAAATCTCGAGTCCTTTTAGTCTGAGACCAAGACAAGACCGAGACCAAATGCGGCAGAGACCAAGACCTTCAAAAAATGATCTTAAGACCGGTCTCAAGACCAAGACCGGTCTCGAGTACTACAACACTACTAATAAGCAACTAGTTAAAAGACCCTAAAATAAAGTGTTACCAATTTCATTAATGAAAACTATGATGAAAAATGTTCGTTGATGACCTTTTTTTCAATGCCTTAAGACAAGCCGATGAGAGATGACACCAACGTCATTAAACGATTAAACTGTTACTATATCAACACATGCAATACCTTTGACGAAAAAAGACGAGACTGAAATGTGGCTAAAAAACTAAAAACTTAAGGAAAAAACTTAAAAGGAGGAGGCAAAACGTCACCAAACGTCAAAACTTTGGTTGACCAGCGGAAAGAGGCGTTTTATTCCCGCACATGTAGAGATCGAATATTCAAGCTGTTGGTCTGTATACTTTTGCGTCCATTCCTTTTTCCTTTTTTAACCATGGAAACAAAAACAAAAAAGGAATGGTTGTTGTATTTTTAAATGCTGTGTTGAATACCAAAATTTAAACTGTATACACAAATTTCATGTGCACAAAATAAAATATTGACTTATTTTTAGATTTTCTAATCACGTTTTGCATCTTTATAAACCAAAATTAAAAATGAACAATGTCGTAAAAATGTAAATTTACAAGTTTTCTTTTGTTAAATTATTGTTTCTCCCACACTTTCGAGAGCCATTACTCTGAAACCATGATGACTTGATTTTAAAACTGAAACGGGCATTGCAGAACACCTGTACCAACATGATGACGAGTGAGATTGCTCCCCTCTTGTTCCTGTTAAAAAGTCAACCCATTCTCACTCACTAGGGGTCCGATACCCAAGCGAAATGTTGTCACTATACTGACGGCAACATGCCCGCAGCGACGCAGGACATTCTTAAAAGCACTTAATGTGAAAAACGCTTAATGTGGCTTAATGTACTAAGACAGGGATACTGAAGGTTTCAAATTCAGTAGCCTACACACCTTATTACTGTAATAAAGCATACGTAGCTACATAAGCAGATGAGCCCACAATATGAACACAATTAATTAGCCTACAAGTTAAGCGTTTTCCTAAAATACCATTATAAAGAAAACACTTAATGCATCAAGACAGTGATATTAAAAGACCAATCTGTATAATCATTATTAATAAAGCAGCCTTATGTAGACAAGCAGATCAGGCCGAATATGAATGCATCGCACTTAAACGCGGCTTAATGCATTGAAAGATTCAATATAGCCTACACCTAGTTAATAAAGCATACCATGTACAGACATGCCGAAGCAGACATGTTAAGCATTGTTTTAGTAGGCTACATTAAGCCATGTAAAGCGTTTTAGAATATCCCAGCGATGCGGCCGTAACGCATTGCTTTTAATGCGTTTGAGAGATTTTCAATTTGAACATCTAGCGTAGCTATAGTGACTCCTAAACCTTTACAATTTCTTGATATAAAACAATATAAAACACCTAATAGCCAGACAAAAAAGTCACAGTAATTTAGAAGTCGTCTTTATTCATAAAACAGTGAAAAGCAAAGGGACGGGATTGAGAACACAAGCTCGATAATGTTGGAGTGCTAAACAAGAGGCAAGTAGAAATGGCCATGTTTAGGCTGAAATATAAATGAAAAAAAAAAAAAAAATTTAATGAATTAGAATGTAAATTAATCAATGTCATCTTTTAAGGCGTTTCCAGAGCCTTTTTTTATGGCTTTGGCCGTTTTTATGCAAGTCTTTATATTGATTCCAGAAGAAAAGCCACTAGAGGGCACTTTTAGCGTAAAAACACCTAGAAATTAAGTTTTGCATATTTACATATTAAACAACAAGTTGTATATCATTTATACTATTTTTAATAAAATAATAATATTGTATGAGGAAAATTAACAAACCGTCCATACTGGCGTGATGAATACGATCCTCAACTGGATTGAACTGGAATAAATACTTTGAATGTTGCGATCCCATCTGACTTATGATAGCTACCTGAATCGTAACAAAGCACTGTTGACCAGAGGAGAACTGGACCCCCGACTAAGCCTGGTTTCTCCCAAGGTTTTTTTTTTTCTCCATTTTAACACCTTTTTGCCACCTGTTTGCCACCTGATGTCACCTGTTGGAGTTTGGGTTCCTTGCCGCTGTCGCCTTTGGTTGTGAGATAAATTCAAAACAATACTACAACAACTGGTAGTATGTTATGTTGTTATGTTACTTTGGTTCTCCCCCTTAAAAACTAAAAGGGCCATGTTAGGTCATGTAATGCGAAGGGTCACTATAGTCTGTGTAATATGAAGAGCTATTTTAAGATATGTAATGCAATGAGCGACGATAAGCCACGTAATGCGAAAGGCCCTGATAGCCTGTGTAATATAAAAGGTGAAGAGCCACTTTAGGCCATAAACTGTGAAGGGCCACGATAGGCTGTGACAGCGAAGTCCACGATAGGTTGTGTAATATGAAAGCCACGATAGGCCATAATAAAACGATAAAGGCCATGATAGGCCAATTATGTAAAGGGAGGTATTTTGTGAAGACCGTAGCCGAAGACATAGTAGAAAATTAATGAAACCACCACCAGTAGCTAGCGAAGAGAAACATACCTTGATTATTACTTGAAGGTGCCTGTTGAGCATTTGAGTTATTTTTTGAGTCAGATCTTGCTTGGAACTTGAATGGTGAGGATGACCATGTACACAGCACCTTGATATCAGCACCTTTATCACCACACAGAACAGTACATATAATATTGTTTCTGCCTCATAATGATACGAAGCCATGTCAGATAGCAAAAGTAAGTTATTTGAACACTAGATGCCCCGTGAATTCGACAAAAGCTTGTCGTTAAATATTTCTTCTGCTGGACAACAGGCCCGTAAACACTTCAAAGCTTGAAAAGATGTTACTTTTAATAAGTGAAGTGACATGTGGCCAAGTATGGTGACCCATACTAGGAATTTGTGCTCTGCATTTAACCCATCCAAGTGTACACACACAGCAGTGAACACACACACACCGTGAACACACACCCGGAGCAGTGGGCAGCCATTGCTGCGGCGCCCAGGGAGCAGTTGGGGGTACGGTGCCTTGCTCAAGGGTCTCACCTCAGTCGTGGTATTGAGGGTGGAGAGAGAGCGCTGGACATTCACTCCCCTCACCGACAATCCCTGCCGGACCTGAGAATCGAACCCATGACCTTTGGGTTACAAGTCCGACTCTCTATCCATTAGGCCACGACCGCCCCGGTCACTTTTAATTGCACATTATAAGTGACAAACAAGCACAACAAGCGCTCAGTACACGCTGTACAGCTCTACTTATGATATAAATTTGACATCGATGTATGTGAATAAGAGTTAAAGAGCAAAAGAGTACAACTCTACATCAAATCAAGATCAAAGTGCAGAAAACGATGAAAATACGTATCACTGAGATGAAATGGCTGATGTCGTGATGACGCCAGAATGGTGATGAAGATTGCAGCCGTGTCTTAGATGATAGGCCTGGAAAGTCCTCAATGAAAGTGACTGCTGAAATGAAATTCGAAAACGATCGAAGAAATCCACGAAGAGAGGACCTTCATGCTTCTGAAATTTGAATTTTTTTGCTCTCATTGCTGCGACAGCTCAGTGATATTCGTAATGGTTGGCTGACTTAAAACGACGCTGTAGCATTTAACATATCCCGTCATTAAAATTATTAGCATTATTAGAACATTGCTTACGCAGTCATTCACAGAAGCTTACATTTTTTATTAAAATATGTCAGTAATTTAATGGACTATGATAAAGTCTGGGTACATTTTAAATGAGCTGTATCCCACGCTGGGAAGGGAACGTCAGCATCATCAACTGCGAACGTGAAACGGAGAATTCAGTGCTCATATACTCCAGGTGTCAAGCAGTGATTGGCCAGACCTATTATTATTATGAATGAATGACGTGGCATTTTAGTCTTCCTAGTAGAACTTACGCTGGTGCTATCATTTCCTGTTCTACATAATAACTAGCAAATGCTAAAGACACTTATGGTAATTATTATTGTATGTAACATACAAGATAAGGAAGTAAGAAGAGACTATAGTCTCAGTACTGGTATGAGCACAGTTATTGCTCATTGAGTGAAGCGACACACATGATGTTTGTCATGTCGTCTCACACAGCCTGAACACAAACACTCTTCTGCAGATAAACTAATATAACAGAAACTCTTTACATGTCAAATATACAGTAACTGAACATTAAACACTAACAGGTCTTTCCCTCAAAAACACATAAAATAACACTTAATTTCAACATTTACTCTCCTGATCCAGACCTGTGCAAAGCATGCTGGGAACTAAAAATCATCTGCCCAGTTTCAGTTAATTGAACACTAATTATTCAGGTAGTTCCAACACAAATGGGTTAAGTAAACTTCAGTTTTACATATTTAAGTGAATTTTACACAATAAAATTAGGACAGAATGTTCAGTAATTGTGTGGTTTTAACTCAGATTCATAATTCCTGATTCTGATGTGTTTTATCTCCATCAGATTCCCATCAGCTCACTCTGGATCCGAACACAACACATAAATACCTGCATGAGAAGAACAGCATTATTAAATTAGCTTGCACAGTCCAGTCGTATCCTGATCATCCAGACAGATTTTATTATTATCATCAGGTGTTGTGTAGAGAGAGTGTGAGTGATCGACGCTGTTACTGGGAGATTGAGTGGAGTGGATGTGTGTCTATATCAGTGTCATATAAGAGCATCAGCAGGAAGGGAAAGGGTAAAGAGTGTTTGTTTGGATATAATGATCAGTCCTGGAGTTTGTACTGCTCTTCCTCCAGTTACTCATTCAGACACAATAACACAGAGACTGAACTCACCGTAGTGTCCATCAGCAGTAGAATAGGAGTGTATGTGGATCACAGTGCAGGAACTCTGTCCTTCTACAGCGTCTCTGGAGACACAATGATCCTCATCCACACACTCCAGACCACATTCACTCAACCGCTCTATCCTGGGTTAAGGGTTTATAAAACAACATCAGCGAAACTGTGTTGATGAATCAGAATAGACTGATTCTACCCATAATACTTTGAGCTGCATGATAATTCAGTGACTAATCATCTAGTCAAGTCAGCCTGTGACAAAGATAAGAGGCTTGACACAGAAAGATGTTAAAAACTTTTATCTAATAAACATCAGGGATAAACACCAGCAAGAAACATTAACACAAGACAATGAACATAAGATGACTGAGGGTTTAAAGTGTTAGTTCACCCCAAAATTAAAATTCTGTGATTAATTACTCTCATGTCGTTCCAAACCCTTAAGATTCTCGTTCTTCTTCAGAATACAAATAAAGATCTTTTTGATGACAGAATGCTGTCCGATTTCCTAACATAGACTGCATTTGTAACCCCCACTTTGACGCTTCAAAAACTTTATAAAGAGTCCGGAAAACTAATCCATATGAATTGAGTGGTTTATTTCAAATTTTCTGAAGAGAATCAATCGCTTCTTATGATGAACACATTTAATTTAGGCTTTTACTCGCGTGTAAACATTGATCAGCGAACATAAGCAGAAGCTCAACCTAACCTGAATAACACACAAGAACAAACCTCTTCCGGAAGCTCAAACGTGCTGCGTAACACACGAGAATGAACCTTATTGGTTAAGAGTCCATGAAGACAGAGACATACAGGTGATCATGACAGTAACAGTGAGATCTTATAGAGTCTCTTCATTACATTAATACTACAGCTGAACTTCTGTCACTGAAATATCATGTTCAGGTTCTTCCGGTCGAGCCCTAGAGCTGTATTAGTTGAGTAAATGATGAGCTCCCACTAAACTCGATAATAAAAGTCAGAGAAGGTTTAAGGATGAGTGAGAGAAACAAGGTGAAGAGCAAGAGAAACCCAGAAAAAACAGGCAAGGAAACTAACAGAGAAGAGAGAGGAAAGATGAGACAGAAGAAGATGGAGACACAATGAGACTCACTGCAAACATGTCTGGATGAAACCAGCAAATCCAAGACTTTAAAAACTGAATTTAACACATTCAAAGATGATCTCAAAAGACAAATGGAGAGTGAATTTGCTGATTTTTTTTAGGAAAGAAATACAGGAACAGAATGTCAAAGTCTAGGGAATTAAGACAGATTGAAGAGAATGAATCAATTGCACAGTTTGAAGATCAATTCCTGTGTAAATGAAGGATCTGAGTATCTCAGACCTGTGTGTGTGTGTGTGTTTTTGTGACATACAAAGTTGTATAATGACATGGGTATGACATAGGTATTACAAGGAGAGGATGACTTATGAGGACATTACCCCATGTCCCCATTTTTCAAAAGGCTTATAAATCATACAGAATGAGTTTTTGTGAGAAAGTAAAAATGTGCACAGTTTCCTGTGATGGGTAGGTTTAGGGGTAGGGGTAGTGTAGGGCGATAGAAAATACGGTTTGTACAGTATAAAAACCATTACGCCTATGGAATGTCCCCACAATTCACAAAAACAAACCTGTGTGTGTGTTACTTCAACCATACATCTGTGTTCTGCTTTATTTTCTTTGTTTTTATATTCAGTATAATCATTTATCATCATCAGTCATGTATGTATTTGATTTACACATTTTATCATTTCATCATTTATTCATTTTATTATTATTATTCATGTCATTTTGTGTTATATATTTTATGCTACTTATTTCCTTGTTACTGTAGTTTAATCTACTGATTGTGGGTTTCACAGAATGTGGCATGTTTGTCTTCATGAATAAAAGATCAGAGAAATATCACAGTTTCAGGGTTTTATTGGATGTTGTTGTGAAGCAGTCTGGAATAAACACACTTGTATTGTCAGAGAGCTGGAGCAGAAACAACTGTCACATACATTTATCCTGCATGTAGCATATGTCACAGTTCCCTTCGTTCCCGGACTCCATTTCCCAGGATCCTCCTGTCTCCACACCTGCACTCACTTCCCTCGTCATCTCCCCATCAGCACTCATCACCTGCACCTGGACTGTATCATTAGCACTCCCTTTATCATGGACTCACTCCCTTCACTCCCTGTCCGTTCTTATTGTTTGCTTACTGTGTGTTAGTGTTGTGTTTCTGCTCCTACGTTCATTAAAGACCCTTACTTTGTGGATTACCGTGTATTGCCTCATCCCTGCAGCACCACACGTAACAGAAGAACGGACCATTAACTAACTGGTAATCTACAAGCTAGTATGGGTATCTTCATTGTCCCCCATGCCTCTCCTTTGAAGATCGTCTGTGGATGCTTCGGCAGGACGACCGCCCGCTGGAACAATATGTGGAGGAATTCGCTGAGCTTTCTTCTAAGGTGAGCTGGCCAGATGCTATTCTTAATTCCTGTTTTCTGAGGGGTCTGGACGAGGATACGATTCGATATTTTGAACCAGAATGTCTCTTTTCCCTAGTTGAGTCTATTAATCTGATTGTCTTTCTTAATGGTTCCGAGTTTGAAATTGAAGAGGTTCATAGGCGATCGTATTCATCTCGTCCAGCTCCCTCAGAAGCTACGGTGGCCTGGCCAGCTCACCAGCCACAAATTTCCTCCACCTATCACTCCAGTGGGTGTGCACCAGGGCTTCAGCCTAATGCAACGCCCAAGCCATCCAAAAGAAGGGCCAACAAGAGGTCCAGACGGGCAAAGAGACCAGCCCTCCTCGAGCCCGCTCCTGTCTTCGCCGAGCTTCCTTCAGCCGTCCAAGAACCGCCTTCAGAGGCGGGATGGCTACTAGACTTTTGGGCTGAACCAGCAGCCTCAACCTTCGTCGAGCCTGCTCCTGACTTCATCGAGCCCTCTCCTGTCTTCGCCGAGCACCCTTCAGCCTTCCAAGAACCGCCTTCAGAGGCAGGATGGCTTATAGACTTTTGGGCTGAACCAGAAGCCCCAGCCGCCGCCGAGCCCGCTCCACCAGTCACCGGGGAATCCCCCAAGAAAATTTTTTGGGGGGGGCCAAGTACCCGTGGGTGGGGAACTCCTGGGTGGGATTTCAGCATCGCCATGGCTGCCCAAGGCTCCTGACCCGCCGTGGCCTTCCCAGGCTCCAGACCCGCCGTGGCCTTCCCAGGCTCCTGACCCGCCGTGGCCTGTTAAGGCCCCTGACCCGCCGTGGCCGCCCACGGCCCCTGACCTCCGCTCCTGTCCGCTCCTCTCCCTGCACCGGCGTGAGGTCTCCAGGGCGCCCACCCCCCCTCCCCGGTTGTTCCATCTATGGCGCGAGGTCGCGCCTACCGGGAGGGGGAGGTAATGTCACAGTTCCCTTCGTTCCCGGACTCCATTTCCCAGGATCCTCCTGTCTCCACACCTGCACTCACTTCCCTCGTCATCTCCCCATCAGCACTCATCACCTGCACCTGGACTGTATCATTAGCACTCCCTTTATCATGGACTCACTCCCTTCACTCCCGGTCCGTTCTTATTGTTTGCTTACTGTGTGTTAGTGTTGTGTTTCTGCTCCTACGTTCATTAAAGACCCTTACTTTGTGGATTACCGTGTATTGCCTCATCCCTGCAGCACCACACGTAACAGAAGAACGGACCATTAACTAACTGGTAATCTACAAGCTAGTATGGGTATCTTCATTGTCCCCCATGCCTCTCCTTTGAAGATCGTCTGTGGATGCTTCGGCAGGACGACCGCCCGCTGGAGCAATATGTGGAGGAATTCGCTGAGCTTTCTTCTAAGGTGAGCTGGCCAGATGCTATTCTCAATTCCTGTTTTCTGAGGGGTCTGGACGAGGATACGATTCGATATTTTGAACCAGAATGTCTCTTTGCCCTAGTCGAGTCTATTAATCTGATTCTCTTTCTTAATGGTTCCGAGTTTGAAATTGAAGAGGTTCATAGGCGATTGTATTCATCTCGTCCAGCTCCCTCAGAAGCTACGGTGGCCTGGCCAGCTCACCAGCCACAAATTTCCTCCACTTATCGCTCCAGTGGGTGTGCACCAGGGCTTCAGCCTAATGCAACGCCCAAGCCGTCCAAAAGAAGGGCCAACAAGAGGTCCAGACGGGCAAAGAGACCAGCCCTCCTCGAGCCCGCTCCTGTCTTCGCCGAGCTAGTCACTAGTCGCTTCAGTTTTACATTCAAACACTCAGCCATGAAAACAGACCTTCTAATTGAGAAGTTAAAGTGATATTATTCAACTTTTACAGCCACATGCACTTCCAAGTCTGCAACAGATGAAGTCTGTAAGTGCAGACTGTGAAAGAGTTTTATTTCTGTCTGTTTATACAAGAGATCCTATCTGGATACAGATATACTGAGCCTTACAAGCAGACGCCTTCAACAAAGGTGAGTAGCTCGTTTTATGATTTATCTGAGTATTTATAAAACACTCTGGTAGGCCCTCTATAAGCTAACTTATGTTTTTGATTCATTTATTCAATATGTTTAAAAGAGGTGGATTGCAAGACTGTAATTTAACAGTTTAAGTGATTTTGGCCTGAGAGAAACAAATGCTCAATTATCCCATTAGAAATAAATGGTGTATAATTCAGAGGAGGCTACTGTTTTGTGTCATGAATTAATCTCAAGAAGGCATTGATTCAGCTGACTGACCAGCAAATGATAGACATGAAGGACACCACCATTCACTACTGTATTGCTGATCTTGCCTGCCAGATTTGTGTAGGAGAAGAGTAGTGGACTCATGGAACACCCACAGAACTCCAGGAATTCCTGAAATTATCAGCAATCAGATTTTGCAATCCTCACTGACCACAACATCAACATTTGGCATCTACCTGTTCTTAACAGAAGAGGACTGAATATGCAGAGCAATCCTTTATCAGCAGTTTCCTGACCTGTCCATCCTATACAACACTGCAGAGTCCAGAGTGTGTTCCTTCAGAATCCATTATTTCATTCCAGTTTGAATCCAGCAAGACAGGGGATTCTGTAGTCCTTAGGTCAGCTTGAAGTTTCTGAACAATCCCCGGGACACTGGCCTCAGCTTCAGAAAACCTTACCACTACAACACTTTTGGGAACTGGCTTTCCATCTTGTACTTCTGCACTGTTTATTGCTCTAAAATTTGGAAACAGATTCAACATTTGATTAATTCTCACACAGTATTTAATTTACATATAAACCCTGTTCTCATAACAGAAACTCTTAAAAGCAATAATAATATCAGAATCTATCAAATAAAAATATGTTTTCAAACCTCGTCCACGTTCAGCTTGCACGGGCCAGTGTTGCGAGCTCAGATTCAGATGATGCTGGCCTTGTGAAAGAGAAGTGTCCCTGACCTGACCTTGAGGCAAGTGCTGAGGTTGATGGGATGTTTGGTGGTGTCTCTACTGGACTCGTAATGAGCCCTGAGTGTGAAGTCCAGGGAGCTGAAAGACCCTTCTGCATTGGGAATATTACAGCATTTGAAAATGAAAGTAATGGCGCGGTGCGTTATACACTCACAAGGCAGCTTCATGTGTAGCGGAAAAGCAGAAGCTGACAATCACACAAGCGAAAACAGGCAGAATATTTGTGAATATGTATCTGCACGTTTAATGTAAATAAGGCAGGGCGTGCCGTCCATATAAGCTGTGAACGCTTTGTATACCCAAGCCATTGGAGAGAATGAGTCTGTGGACTCACTAATTAATATAACACTATAAAATACTATAAATTCCCTTGTTTGATGTGTACCACATTTCATGATAAAATGTTGGTAATACATATGTAACTGTCCGTCATTTATTTATTTACCAAACAACGGTAATTTTCTTTAAATCTGCCAGTTACGGGGGGTTTCAGGTAAGCGGATCCAGAGCAGCTTTGGTGCCTACACTCTGTTGTTATGTATCACCATCATTGTCCCGCGTAACCTGAGACGGTTTGCTGGCATATGGGGGATTTCATGCGCAGGGAAAGCGGCCCGCGAATCACTCGCCCAAGCAGAAAAATGTGCTGCTGCTGCCAGATCTCGATCACAGAAAATCACATTGTATTTGATACAAAACTAACTACACTAAATCAAATGGAAAAAAGTCATAACTGAAACTATCATCATAGCATTTCAATTTCTCCATAGAGAAATGTATTTTTTTACGAAAACTTATAAACTGTTAAAGACAGACATACTGTAACTATCTGAGGTTGTTAATGATAGCATATGCGTTTGTTAAAGTCATCAATTTGCATTTCATTTCATCTCACTTTTTAAAGAATACTTATATTTTATATATAGGCTACTATAACAAATATAATATACAAGTATTTATCACACTATAAGTATAATATATTTATTATATTATACTATAAGTTCGACCTGCATGATTAATTGTTAAAGGATCATGATCTCAAACACTGACGTGATTTTATTCCTAAATGTCAACGATTCGCCTCTGTCTATCGCCGCTGCCATTGAGCCAGAGAGAGCAGTTGTCATGTACAGGTATGAAACAGCTTCACAAACAGTCTTTTTAACATCACAGTATCATTATTTCTGTCTTACAATAATTAAAAATCTCACAGAAGTATATAAAAGTTTATAGTTCAGATATAAACACTACAGTAGTGATCAAAATAGAGTAAAGCAGCTTTTGAAAGTAACTTGATAAAGTGAATGATAAAATTGTTTATTTGTCATTCAATCATTTATTCAAGAGATTCGTTCAAAAACACTGCCTGTCTCATTTCTAAAGAAGTCACTGCTCGCTACTGAAATATGAATATACATTTCTGTAGCTCTGACTGATTTTAAAGTGTCATTTGGCCGCCACTAAAATGGGTCACACCATTGACATTACCTGAGCAGCTGAATTAAATAAGTGTATAAAATACATGCATAATTCAGTTGAAGGCAGCGTTTGTGCAAGAAGTTACCTCACGAAACTGATTTCAGACAGACTTCTGAGGCAATTCAATGATCTACAAGAAAACAGAGAGAGCTTTGGTGATAAATAAGTGAATATTTAATCACTACAATATTAATTTGCACTAGAAATGACATCAAAAGACATACATTTACTCACAAACTGACCACCAATCACAACTTTCAGATGCCACCTTTAATCTTTTTTTAGCTCAACTGTCACAGAATGCACAGGATTGTGGGATATTAACATTTTTCAGCACTAGATTTTCACATTTTTGTCACATACAAACCTCTTAACTAAATCAAAGAACAGCTTAATTCTAAATAAAACACATTAAGACTGTATGGAATACAGGATGTGACATGAGTGTTGGATTCGGCATGCCTTGTTGCCTTCCTAACTCTGTATGCTGCCTGTGGATGCAGCTATTTACTGCGGTACAACATTCAAATGGACTCAACATAGAGAGACAGTGCAAAATATCAAGGTAACACGTACCATCAGGTGCCAAGAAAAATGATGAACAAGTTCATCGTTGTTCCTGATGATAGCAGCCATGGTTTGAAATTGAAATTGAAATAAAATTATTTTTAGGTAATTTCCACCAAGTATTTTATGTACTTTCCACTCATTATAGGATTTAAGTATTTTAGGTACTTTCCACTCATTAATATTTCTTTGAAAGAGGTAAATAGCAGTTTCGAAAAGAAAGTGAAACTGATTCCTAACATTAATTGTGGGGTTGAATGGGAGAGCAAGACACAACAGAGTTTAATTCCAGCTGTTACTGAACACACCTGAATCAACTGAGAAAAGTTTTTGCATTTAAAATAACAGGCAGGTGTGTTGAAGCACAGTCAAAACTGAACTCAGTAGGAATGAGGCTCTCCAGGACACTGGGTCCCACTTTATATTAGGTGGCCTTAACTACTATGTACTTACATTTAAATTAATCATTTGATACAATGCACTTATTGTGTACATGCATGTTTTTACATTGTACTTACCTGCATGTAATTACATCTGTAATTAATTTCTGTAATTTTATAATTACGCTGTTGACCCTTCTCTTACACCTTAACCCACCCTTAAACCTACCCATACCACCAAACCTGTCCTTAACCTTACCCATATCCCAACTCAATAGCAGTGTGTTTTGCAATACAATATAAACACAATAAGTGCATTGTACTTATTTTTTTGATGTAAGTACATAGTAGTTAAGGCCACCTAATATAAAGTGGGACCGGAAGACCCCCAGACTCCCCAGTGGGATGGGTCTGCCTCATTTCCAGCTGTATTGCATGTAATATAAGAGCACTCTCATTTGGTTTACAGGAGGGGTCGATAGAGTGGTGTGATATGGAAAATAAATCATGCTCACCTTCCTCTTGGCCAGCTTTAATTTATTCAGCTTTGTCTACCCCTCCTCTAACTCGACTAAGTAATCTGGTGGTTTCCAACTTACTCAAAATTTGGAACCAGATAAGAAGGCATTTTAAATGGCAGACGTGCTCTATTTTAAGCCCATTAACTGCTAGTCGTTCAACCAATAAAGAGAAAAAAAAAAGAAAAAAAAAATTGCAGACACACGTTTTTTACACGGCACTCAAACACAGAACCAGGAAACAGGAACAGTTAAATTCAGAGAGACTGAAACTGAAGTGTAGTTGAGCTGTTGAGTGCTTGTGTCTCTGTATTCATGCAGTAAAATGGCAGAAGCCAGAATTTCTCAGGATGAGTTCAAGTGTCCAGTGTGTCTGGATCTCCTGAAGGATCCAGTGACCATTCCCTGTGGACACAGTTACTGTAAGATCTGTATTACAGTCTGCTGGGATCAGGAGGATCAGATGAAAGTCTACAGATGCCCTCAGTGCAAACAGACCGTCAGTCCAAGACCTGCTTTAGCTAAAAACACCATGCTGGCTGAAGTGGTGGAGAAACTGAAGAAGAGAAAACTTGCTGACTGTTACGCTGGAGCTGGAGATGTGCAGTGTGACGTCTGTACTGGAAGAAAACACAAAGCTGTCAAGTCCTGTCTGGGGTGTCTGAACTCTTACTGTCAGAATCACCTTGAAGAACATGAGAGTTTCTTTAAAAGAAAGAGACACAATCTGACTGAAGCCACTGGACGACTGCAGGAGATGATCTGCCAAACACATGACAAACTCCTTGAGGTTTTCTGCCGCACTGATCAGAAGTGTATATGTGTGCTGTGTACGATGGATGAACATAAAAACCACAACACTGTATCAACTGCAGCACAGAGGACAGAGAATCAGGTATGAACTATAAATAGACACTGATGAAATAATGTTGACACTTTTTATATTGTCACCCATATGATCAGGTGACAGCTTTGATGGAGCAACATAAAATTATAGAAAATATTTACCAGTTGTTTGACAAAATATATCTCTGTCAAGAATAACACAAATTAAATGCAGCGACAACACTTTTCTTTTGAGTAAATCTGTCTCAGTCCATATGAACTCAGTCATTTATAGCTTCACTTCAGGCTTTGGCTTCTGTTCTGTGTTTTCAAAATCAATTTTTGATGGAAATATGTACAGCTCTGTTACGCAGTAGAAACACTGTCAGTGTGAAGCTCTACGTCTGTGTCAGTTTCACTTTTATGATATTTACGCTTGCAGTGTGAAACAGGCCTTGTGCTTCATGTAAATTCATGAGGTTCAGGAGTTTGAACCTACAGCCATTGGTTATTTATTCCACTTTTACTAGATTCAACTTTTTCAGCAACTGGACAAGGCATGACCTGGCAAGGCAAACAGGATCAGGCAGGGCAGGACACAAGGGGAACATCTGACAACGATCTGGCACAGGGCTGCAAACACAGGGAGAATAAATAGGGAGTAAACAAGGCAGGTTATGAGAGAAAACAGGTGGAGAAAATGAACCAATAATCAGGTAAAAAGATGAGCGGGGTTAAGACAATAGACAGGAGAGCACATGGCACGAGGAAACAAATATAACAAGCCATGTGCTCACACCAAACATGACAAAAACAAGAGCTCATGGCCAGTGAACACAAGCCATGTGCTGAAACAAAACAAGACACGAACACGCATCTAATGAAAGCACTCATAAGCCGTGTGTTCACACAAAACATGACAACATGAAAGCACACAGCCAGTGAAAAACACAAGCTGTGTGCTACGCAGAGTTCGCACACTCACACAAAGACAAGACAATACAGAAGCATCAGGGCTCTGTCACAAAACCAAGAATAAACTCAAAGTGACAGAACCCTGACAGATATAGTGACAGTAGTATAAACTGACATCTCTGTTATTGGTTTTTGCTGCAGAACCAGCTGAAGGAGACGCAGAGGTCGTTCCAGGAGAGGATCCAGCAGAGAGAGAAAGATCTTCAGCAGCTGAGAGAGGCTGTGGAGTCTCATAAGGTGAGTCTGGAGAAGAAGAGAAGTTTGAGAAGTCTCAGTCAGGACTCACTGAAGCCACTGTGTGATTGTGATGTGTGTCCTAACAGCGCTCTGCACAGACAGCAGTGGAGGACACTGAGAGGATCTTCACTGAGCTCATCCGCTCCATTAATAGAAGCCGCTCTGAGGCCACACAGCTGATCAGAGATCAGGAAAAGACTGCAGTGAGTCGAGCTGAAGGACGACTGGAGCGACTGGAGCAGGAGATCAATGATCTGAGGAGGAGAGATGCTGAGCTGGAGCAGCTTTCACACACACAGGATCACATCCATTTCCTGCAGGTAACAGAGATCTAGAAGAACAGGATCATAGTGGACTTGAGCAAGAGACTCGCAGAGAAACATTTCATGAGAGCAGAATGAGCCGCTGACTGAAGTGTTGTCAGGAATTCTGTGTGTTATGTTATATAATTACAAGGTAGATTCTCATCTGATCATCTTGTTTTAAAAAAAGATGACACTTACAAATTCATTTAAGCTCTGGAAATCTCTTAGGAAAAATGTTCTGAGCTCTTCTGGGATATATATTTAGCTGCCAAACTCCACTAGTGCAACGAACAGTTCAAAACTTCCAGAACATTTTTTTAAACCAAATTTTCCATTCTGGTTTCTTACATCATGGTGAAATCTTGATGGTACCAATTTTGAGTAATGTTCACCAAAGTTGCTTCAAGTGATCTTCAAACCTGATAAAATGGATTTGCATTTTCATAATTGTTCCCTTGAGGATCACACCCATGAGTATCTCCATCTAGATCGCATGGTGCTCTACCCAGATGACTCCCTGTGCACCTTATATCACGCCGGCCTCAAAGAGCAGACAGAGGTGTGCCTGCCTGTGGATGGCCCTCGAGGGACATTCGGTAAGTATGTGGAGTCGGTGCTCTCCAGCTGTGTTTCCCCCTTCACAGTGGGTGAAGAGGAGAAGGATCCCAAATATGTTGGTCCTGGAGCTAGCACTCATTGACCTACATATTCTGGAATGGACTCCTGCCTATTCTCCCAACCTTGAGCTCTCTTCTTCTCCACCGGTCCCACCAGGCCTACTGGACTTTCTGGTTCCGAATAGTTCCCTGGTCCTCCTTCCTCTGCTGGTCCCGCTCAGCCTCCTGGCTCCTTTGTCTCCGCTGGTCCCGTCCAGCCTCCAAGCTCCTGCATTCCAACCATGGAGGTCATCCAAAGCCCCGTCGTCCTCGCAAGTTCCATCCAGCTCCTCGGCTCCTCCCTTTCCACTGGCTTCATTCAGCTTTCATCCATGTTTCTCCACAGACTTCCTGATCTATGTTAAAAATTGTTTTAGTATCATTATCTCAATAAACAATGGTTGATCATGAAAAAATGATGAACAAACCATTAGTAAATGATCAGTATATTACGGTGAACATGTGGGGACATGTTCGGTTCATTTAGTTTTCTTGTGGCCATGTCATATTAACTTGTGGGAAAGTGTTAAGTGTAAAATCGTGGCCTCAAGATCCAATGTTGAGGGAATGACATCTATTTCTCATGGCCAGGAGTTAAATGCGCAAACAACCTGCGCAACCTGGAATTATCAGAAATGGATATGCCTATAATCATGAGTGACATTTGTTGGGGGGGGGGTCTTTTTTTACCTGCATCAGCAAATTATTCACAGAAATTTTAAGAAATCAAGTTTAAGTTTGCTTGTTACTTGTTTATTTACTCATTTATTTAATAATTTACACGTAAAATGACGCGCACAAAATGTGTATCATTGTCCATCATTTTATGAGCAACTGGTGCTGAAGAAAAATGCCAGTCGCAATACTGAAAATATTTCCATTTTAATCCATGAAGGCGAGCCAGTGGATATCACAAGCAATGTGCAAACTTTGCGTGAGAGTAAATGCTGGTGCAGAAGTATCAAACACCAGTCAACTATTCACTACAGAAACTGAAAGTAAAAACTGACCGAGCGTCCGCCATCTGGCGCTGCATTAACGACACATATTCTCTTAGAGAAGATGAGAGATGAATCAATTTTTTTTTTTTTTTTTTTAAATATTTCTTTTGTGGGCCATAGTGAAAAAATGAGAATTTTCGTGAATCGAGAAGTATTTTGTGTTAAACAAGATGTTTTTGAGATGAGTAAGCTAATCTAACTAATCTTTTATTATCCTCGCAGCGCGTCAGTTATGCGGTGATGCGCTATGAAATTATTGCGGGGCAAAGGACTAAATGGTGTGCACCAGGCACGCCATATGCAAATCCACATGCATGGCCCGTTCACTGTTCAATAGACTGCTGCAATGTCCGTGAGTCTCTACTGTCTCCTGGTGTTTTTCATGTTTTCAGTCAGCGCAAGCAAAGCGAGCAAGAAAATTTTATGTCACACGATGCGATGTTCATCAGCACAGTCAAGAAAAATTTAAAGAGGTTGCCAACGTTTACTAGTCTAGTTTTTTGACTCTCTGGCCAGTGAGTTTTCTTGCTTGTGCCCTGAACAAGCCATTCATGTGAACTTGAATCTCGCTCGGGACGCGCGCTGTCTGTGGAGGCCTGACTCAAGCCCAAAGTATACTTGGTCCGTCTGCGTTTTTTCCGCGTAATTTTCACCATCAGGAGGATCGGTGGACGTTTGCACACCCTGTCCGTGTGCAGCCGTATTTTTGTGACCGTACAACAGCACATGTGCGAGTGACTCGAGTGCTTGAAAAGTCCACTACATAGTGCGCATGTGCCGAACGCGTCTTTCCGCTTAAATGTATTTATTTATTAAGTAGTTAAGTAGTCTATTAGATAATACATAATGGTAATTGGGTAAAGAGATAATGAGATCAAATGGAAAATTACGTATATATATATATATATATATATATATACACACAGTATATGGTACTGCTTGAAAGTTTGAGATCCTCTTGCAGAATTTGTGAAAATGTGAATAATTTTAACAAAATAAGAGGGATCATACAAAATGCATGTTATCTTTTATTTAGTACTGTCCTGAATAAGATATTTTACATAAAAGATGTTTACATATAGTCCACAAGACAAGAAAATAGCTGAATTTATAAAAATGACCCGTTTAAAAGTTTATGTACCCTTGATTTTTAATACTGTGTGTTTGTCCTGATCAGTTAAACTGCCCCGTGTTCTTCAGAAAAATCTTGCACATTATTTGGTTTTCCAGCATCTTCTGCATATTTGAACCCTTTCCAGCAGTGACTGTATGATTTTGAGATCCATCTTTTCACACTGAGTACAACTGAGGGACTCAAACACAACTATTAAAAAAGGTTCAAACATTCACTGATGCTCCAGATGGAAACACGATGCATTAAGAGCCGGGGGGGGGGACTTAAATTTGAAGATCAAGGTAAATTGTTATGGAAGTATGCTTCCGAAGGGCAGTACTAAATGAAAAAAAAAAAAAAGATATTTAAACAAAATAAGAAAAAATTGGACATCTTCATCCTGTTCAAATGTTTTCACCCCCAGCTCTTAATCCATCGTGTTTCCTTCTGCAGCATCAGTGTATTGGCAGATGCTTTATCATCCAAATGATTTCCAAGAAAGTTCACATACAATGTAAATGGCAAATGCTAGAATTTATAGCTCTAATGTCATACAATGAATATGAGAAGTGCTGGATTGAGCAGAGTTACTAAAGATCAACAAGAGCTGCACAAATCTGACAGTAGTGCAGGTTATTGGCTGAAGTGTGGAGGTGATGAGCTTTGATTTCTGTTTTCTGTAGAGTTTCCAGTCTCTCTCAGCTCCTCCTGAATCTACAGACGTAAATGACGATCCCTTCAGTTCTCTGTCCTCTTTTGATGGAGTGAGAGAATCTGTCCGTCAGCTGAGAGACAAACTGGAGGATTTCTGCAAAGAGGAGCTCAACAAGATCTCTGTCAGAGGTAAAGTCCTGGAGATTCATCTGCTCTCAGAAATGATCCTCCATCATCTCATATCATGTAGATCATCATATTAGAAATGTCTTAGGAACGGATGCAGGGATCATTTTTCTCTTGACATGATAATCACACTCTTCATGTCTGTTGATTTCCACAGTCACTTTCACCAACATTGTTCCCAAGACCAGGAACGACTTCCTACAATGTAAGTCACTAAGAAAACAAGCAGTAAAACTCACTGAGTGTGTTCATGTTCTACTCAACACTGAGTAACAATTAAGGGTCCATAATTATGCAGTAGTTAAGCATTAACACACTTGTAGTTAATAATGAACTGAACATATATTAAGGGCTTATTAGCATTATTTACAACTTATCAAACATTCGAAGGGAAAAATAAGCAGAAATAAGCCAATAATTAATGGTAAACTGAATGTACAGTAAATGCCTTCTAGGTCCGTGTACCTTCGGATAATTTGTTTTCTCTTTTTTTTCTTTGAAATGGAAAAACGAAGAATCCGTTCAATAAACAAATCAGATTTGCGGTAACACCAGACTCCACATTAATCTACTAGAAATACTGATTTAAGAATAATACAGAATGAATCAAAAAGAACATTTTATTTGTCAGGTAAAAATGTATCATGCCAATTACGCAATTAAACAATTAGAATCAAATTCACAAATAATAGATACATTATGTCAATTCCTCAAATATGACTCTAAGAGTAAGAAATGCATACCTGACCGTGGGAGACACAGTGGTGTGTGAGTGTTTTAAGACATTCACCCAGCACTGCATGGGGGTTTCTAGCTACAGAATTTCCCAAATCTCTGCTCTGCCACCTTCCCTTAAATGCCCAGAACAGAACAAAAGGATTGTAAATATTTACTACACTGACACCTGGTTTTGGGGTAGATGAGAGGATTACCAGATGTCTTGAAGAGACACCACCCAAAAAGGAGAACAGAATTCTCCTAAATTTTCAATAAATTTTCAATCTTTCTCATAATACAAGTGACTGCTGTGAAATTGAGACCATTTTGCCAATCGCACTTTTAAAATGAGAGATTTAAAATGATACTAAACATGAAAAGGAAAAAACAATAGATTCACAAGATACATCATATGTGGTACAGTTTATAGACATTCTTAGTGAACTTTCAGTGACTTGAGTCAGGGGGAAAAGGGAGGAAGTCGGCGGCGGGGATGTATACACTATATTGCCAAAAGTTATGGGACGTCTGCCTTTACATGCACATGAACTTTAATGGCATCCCATTCTTAATCTGTAGGGTTTAATATGGAGTTGGCCCACCCTTTGCAGCTATAACATCTTCAACTCTTCTGGGAAGGCTTTCCACAAGGTTTAGGAGTGTGTTTATGGGAGTTTTTGACCATTCTTCTAGAAGCGCATTTGTGAGGTCAGACACTGATGTTGGACGAGAAGGCACCAGACTCGCTCATCCATGTCTTTATGGACCTTGCTTTGTGCACTGGTCATGTTGGAACAGTAAGGGGCCATCCCCAAACTGTTCCCACAAAGTTGGGAGCATGAAATTGTCCAAAATGTCTTGGTATGCTGAAGCATTAAGAGTTCCTTTCACTGGATCTATGGGGCCAAGCCCAACCCCTGAAAAACAACCCCACACCATAATCCCCCTCCACCAAACTTTACACTTGGCACAATGCAGTCAGGCAAGTACCGTTCTCCTGGCAACTGCCAAACCCAGACTCGTCCATCGGATTTCCAGACAGAGAAGCGTGATTCATCACTCCAGAGAACACGTCTCCACTGCTCTAGAGTGAGAGCGTGGCGTGCTTTACACCACTGATTCTGACGTTTTGCATTGCACTTGGTGATGTAAGGTTTGGATGCAACTGCTCGGCCATGGAAACCCATTCCATGAAGCTCTCTACGCACTGTTCTTGAGCTAATCTGAAGGCCACACGAAGTTTGGAGGTCTGTAGCTATTGACTCTGCAGAAATTTGGTGACTTCTGCGCACTGTGTGCCTCAGCATGCACTGACCTTGCTCTGTGGCCTACCACTTCGTGGCTGAGTTGCTGTTGTTCATATAGTTTGCATGCCTAGGTGCTTGATTTTATACACCTGTGACCATGGAAGTGTGCGGAACACCTGAATTCAATGATTTGGAGGGGTGTGCTGATACTTTTGGCAACGTAGTGTATGTTTTACATTTGGCTTGTATTGTTCAAATATCACATCACCTGCTCTGTTGGGGGGCTAATTCATGTACGCTATATTGTACAGTAGCAGCATGTCTTACTTGCTCACAGCAGTGTGTCGTGTATGTAGTGGCAGTAGCAAGTCCCGTACTTGCTCTGCAGCAGCAGCAGCAATAAAAGCAGCAGCAATAAAAGCAGCAGCAGCGTAGCAGATCTATTCCGCCAAGACCAAACATATCAGCATTGTCATACCCATTACCATGCCAAACACTCCGAGAGTTGTCATGACAGAACTCTATTTAGAGTATTAGTAGAGTATTGGTAGAATGTTAGGGTTAGTAGAATAAGTTGACATGTAGTTGCGAAGTTACTTATAGTCAGTAGAATGTCTAAAGTGGACTATTGAAATAAAGTTTCACCCCTTTTAGCCATTATTTACAACTTAGACATTTTGTGTGTGTAGTAAGTGATTTACATGTTATATTTCTGTGATTTACCATCTATCAAGTAAACTGAACAAAATGAATCATGTTTAATTAGTGTTTGTTTTAAAGTTTTGAGAAATAAATCTGAGAGATAATTTGAGAAATAAAAGTTTTGAGAAGTATATCCACATTAATTATTTATTTGTATGTCACTTATTGAGTGATGTTCAAGTTTATTCACCAAAATAAGCCAGTAATTATGGCTAAGTTGCCAGTAATACAGTACTACTAAATACAATTCCTGGTGTGTTCATGCTTAACTACCGTATAAAAAATGGCTAATATTCCTTTACTGTATGTTCAGATAATCATTAACTACTGGTGCGTTAATGCTACCAAGTGATTATGGACCCTTAAAATAAAGTATTACCTAACATTGATTCAACCTGGTTGAATTTGTAATCTGTTTGCCAAGGAAAATTATTTTCAAAAAATTGGAGCCAGCTATTTTTATTTATTTTTTTTTTTTCAGATTGAACAGACAAAATATTTTTGAAATGTCATCATTTGAAATTATTCTGTACACTCAAAAATAGTTTGTTCAGTGAACTTAATTAAATTAAGAACAACTTTTCCACACAATTAGTTTAGGTCTGTACTGTAAAGTCAGAAATGACTTAGGTATAATTTCAGTGAATTTGGAGACTTATCTCGGGTGACTGGAGGAGAGGAGAGACGTTCCGAGTGGCGAATCTGTTGCGTCAGAGGAAAAACTATACGAACAGTGTCGAAAACAGCCGATGAAGGCGGAAGAGAAGAGAGCTCGTGAGGCGCGCGCGCTGAAAACGGAACGCATGGAAAGACATTAAAAAGCACTCATCCTAAAAGAGTGGCGACGCAGTGAGTGTCCTGTCGCACAAGTGTCTTCTAGAAAAAAAAGATTGCTGCATCTAAAGAGAGTTGTGAGCGAAAGAAGACGAAAAGATTGGAAAGCACGTCAGTGATGAGTCAACCCGAGACGCTGATGGTAGGATGAAAAGTGTTTCAGCGAGCTAAATGTTGGCTTATATATGGTGATTTATATTTAGATAAATGTCTTCTTGTGTACTGAAGAGACAATTTGTGGTGTAACAGAAGTTTGCCGATTCATATTGTGTATAATAATGTTGAATTAGCGTGCATACAGTTAAAATGTGTACTATTAAGTGTATTAAGTGTTCATATTGTGTGTACTTGTTACAATGCATTAGATTTAAGTATATTATTATAATTTAGTATATTATTCTGTTTTCTTAAAGGTTATCAACCTAATTTGAGCCTAAACTGCCAAGATATCTATCTTCAATTAAACTAACTACAATCAAACCAAGCTAAATTCCATCTGTTGGATAACTGTTGTTGGATGTGAATGGATATAAAAATCAACACACTGCAATACAAGTCAGACTGTGAGAAGTTTATTGAAGACTGGAAGTAAAGCCATTTTTTGAGTTGATCCTTGTGTCCGTGGTTGACTAAGCCCTTTTTCGAGTTAGAGGCAGATTGATGTGTGACATCCGGAAATAGATCGACAGTTGTTAACCAATCAGACAGCCACAGCTTGCAAACACAGTTGACGATCAGTTTAACAGCAGTGGTTTTCACATTCGTGGCAGGGCAGAACAGCCAAGCTCAAGACGGTGCGTCATTGGAGCAGGAAAGTGAATAACCTGAAAGTTGTTGCTGCTGTCGAAGTGCCAGGTGGATAAGTAGAAAATGGCTGAAGAAGCAGTGGGAAAACCAATCGAGCAGCTTAAAAAAGAAAGGACTGCTGCAAAAATCAGTTTCACTAGACAAGTTAACTTCCTTAGCAGAGAAGCTCACAGGCTAATGGAGGAGGAGCTCAAGGAGGAGTTCAAGAAGCTCTCACTCGTCGCAAGGAGGGTTTTTGAGATTAACGATGATTACAGAACTGGACTTCTCGCCGATGTGGAAGCCGATGAGAGCAAAGACGAGGAGGCAGTTCTTTCAATGCAGCAGGAAGCAGACATTAGTAAGACTGCAAGTGAGTGCGATGCGAAGTTTAATGAAGTTGAAAGAATTGTTCAAGATAATCTTTGGTCAAGATATGGACTGCACGAAGTGACTGATGCAATCTCTGCAGCGGAGAAAGCTTGCGATCGAGTAGCAAGTATGGCTGTTGACAGCAACGATTATGAAAACTATGAAGTGCAAATTGACTTCCTCACAAAACTTGTTAAGGAGGCGATAAGAGCTTTGTCCAACTGGGAGAGATGGACCCCTGATGGTGAAAGGAAAGTTTTGGAGGGACGTGCACGCAGGTTGAAGGAAAACAGCAACGACCTTGAAGCAAGGAAAGGTGAGCTCGCTAGAGCGCGGAGGGCTGCCAAAGATGCATCAGGCACAAATCCCATTATAGGAACGATGCCAAGCACGACGCCATTTATAGCTCAAGCCACACCAATCGTAAGATTCATACCAGCAAGTTTGCCTGTGTTCAACGGAAGCAAAAGAGACTTCTATCGCTGGAGAAAAGACTGGGAAAGCCTTCAACAACAAGGAGAACCTTCTGGGTCTGTAGAAGTCAAAAAGATTCAATTGCTGGACAGTATAGATAATAGGATTGTAAAAGACCTCAGACTGTCCTCCTACAATACCGCTGAAGATGTATTCAGGGTTCTAACAAATCGTTACGGAAACAAGTATGCAATCACGATGGAGATTGTGGAGGAACTAGAAAGACTTCCTGTGATGAGAGGAAACCAGCCACGCAAAGTGAACTCGTCCAAACAGTGGAGAAGGCTTTAGTGGATCTCACTGATCTTGGAGACACGGGCGCCATAAAAAACCTTGTGGTCAAATCCATAGAAAGTAAACTTCCTGAGTTCATGAAAAGGGACTGGCTTGCTCTGATGACAGCTCCTGAAAGTAATGTTACATCAGAAAACCACTTCGACAAGCTTCTCGAGTTCTTGAAGAAGGAGGAAGGAATCCTTGAGAGACTGGAGCAACTCAGAGTCACAGAGAAAGTGGAAAAGCAAGAAAGAAAGCCAGAAAGAAGTCATGCATTCACTAAATCAACAAAAACAGTGGCGTCTGAAAGTCTGTGCATCGTGTGTGGGTCTGAGAAGCACAAAGGGAAAATCTTCTTTTGCAGGAAGTTTAAGGAACTGGAGTTGGCTGAAAAGAAGGAAATCCTGAGAAAGCTCGGAGTGTGCAGGAAGTGCCTGGGACATCATGAAGATGACAGCAAGTGTAGGGACGCATTTCTATGCAGGCGTAAGGACTGTAAGGGAGGATCCTCTGTAGATCATCACTACCTCATCTGTCCTAGAGGGGAGACTAAGCCCAAGTATAAAGGTAGAGTCACCTTCAGAGAGGGGAAGAAGGGAGGCCAATTAACAGCAGAACAAGAGGAGTTCCTCTCTGAACTTTCCCCTGAGTTGGCAGAAAAGTGTAAAAAAGCATTTACCAACGGTGCTAGGATGGAAAGATCCAAAAGCAAGACATTGGGACTGTTGGAGGAAAATGGACTCCAAGAGCTACCAGTTATTATGATGCTCAAAGAAGTGATGACCAACACAGGACAGAAAATCGGTACCCTAATCGACCTGGCATCCGATACAAACTACATAACTCATGAAGCTGCCGACAGGCTCAGATTGAGAGGTGAAGAAATCAACCTGGTTGTTCATGGAGTGGGGAAGATGGCCATCCATGTGAGAACCAAAAGGTATCTCCTCCGAATTCGAGTGAGAACACCAGTGGGAACAGAAAAGGCTCACCAGTTAGTCTGTTATGGTCTGGAAGTAATCGCAAGAGTGTACATGAGTGTGAGTCCAGAGCGACTGAAATGGTTCTTCCCAGAAGTAGACTTGGCAGAGCTAAGGAGGCCTGAAAAGATAGAACTTCTTTTCAGTCATCAGGAAGGAAAACTTGCACCACAAATGGTAAAAATTGTAGGAGACCTTGTTCTATGGGACAGCCCGCTTGGAAAGATGGTGGGTGGAGCTCATCCGGACTTGTTTGAGGCAGTAAACATGACAGCGCACGAGTCGAAGACACACTTCGCACGATCTATGAGGACTGCTGCGGTCAGATACGAGGAAGTTCTCAGAGAAAGTGATCCACTGTGCATCTCCAAGGCCCCTAAAGGAAACAAAATGGCCTGTGCTAATGTAGGAAGCACACTTGCAAGTGGCAAAGAGTTTCTTCAGTGGTGGAGCTGGGATAGCATTGGAGCTGCGTGTGAGCCAAAGTGCGGAGGCTGCCGCTGCGGGAACTGCCAGCCGGGAGGAAAAGAGATGACTCTGGCAGAGGAGAAAGAGCTGGAGATCATAAGAAGGGGTCTTACGTATGTGCAAGCAGATTCTCACAGCGATCAACCTCACTGGGACGCAAGGTACCCATGGATCCAAGAGCCTTCCTCTCTTCCGTATAACCGAAGTGGAGTGGAGTCGACTTTCCTGAGAATGGAAAAGCAGCTTGGGAAAGTGCTTGAGTGGAAGAAAGTCTACACTGCTCAAGTTCACGATATGGTTAAGAGAGGTGCAGCAGTAAAGCTTACAAAAGATGCACTTGACAAGTGGAAGGGTCCAATTTGGTACGTAAGTCACCTAGTAGCACCAAACCCATATTCAGTCACCACGCCTGTGCGTCTTGTGTGGAATAGCAGCCAGAAATTTAAGGGGCTGAGTATGAACGACCTCCTGCTGAAAGGGCCTGATGTGTTGAATCCTATCCGAGCCGTCCTGCTCAGGTTCAGAAAAGGGGTGTTCGGAGCTTTGGGAGACATCAGAAAGATGTATAATTCGGTATGGCTAGAAGAACAAGAAATGCATCTCCATAGATTTCTCTGGAGGGATACACCAGAGGGACAAATAGAGCAGTACGCCATAACCAGAGTTAATATTGGAGATCGTCCGGCTGGGTGTATCGCACAGTTGGCGATGCGGGAGACAGCTGGTCTGGCAGCCTTCGCTCACCTGAGGGAGGAGCGAAGAGTCCTCGAAGAAGACAGTTACGTCGATGATATCCTCACATCTCATAAAGATCAGAGGAAACTGGTTGAGATAGTGAAGGGACTTGAAGAAATCCTGAAAGCAGGTGGATTCTCGCTCAAGGCATGGGTCTGGTCTGGTCAAAGTGGGAGGTCTGGATCTGGAAAGGTAAACAAAGCATCTTCAAGCCTGTTTCCTGAGAAAACCATCATACTTCCTAACCAGCTGGGTGAAGAGGATTATAAGGCCCTGGGAGTTGGATACCTAGCAGAGGGAGGATAGGTTGTATATCATGACTTCTGTTAATTTTTCCAAAAGGAAAAAGAAGTTGAGGACGGAGCAGGATCTCCTTGAAGGGGAAGTAAGGCTGAAGACACCAAATCCATTGACCAGAAGACACCTATTGAGTCAGGTAGCAGGACTCTATGACCCAATCGGCCTCATCACACCAGCTAAACAGAAGGGTACGATTCTCGTCAGAAAAGCATTCCAGGAAGCTGGAGGCAGAGGTCTAACGAGGCATACGTGGGACACAGCACTCTCAGAAGGAATCAGAGGAGAAGCTATTGAGTTATTTGAGGAGTATGTACGACTCCAGAAAGTCAAGTTCCACAGAAGTCTTACGCCTGCAGACTGGAAAGGGAAGCCATGGGGAGTCACATTCTCGGATGGGAGTGACAAAACTCATGGTGCAGTATTATATGTCAGGTGGAATTCAAGCCAAGGAGTGGTTGTTAGGTCGGTTGAGTCTAAAGCCAAACTAACACCACTAGAATTGAAAGGTGATCCCATAAAGGCTGAAATCTGTGGTGCAGTCTTTGCAACACGTCTTAGGAAATATTTTGAAAAGCATGGACGGATTGAAGTAGAGAAGTGGTTCCATCTTGTGGATAGTCAAACGGTACTGGGAGCTATACAGCGTGATAGCTATGGATACCAAACTTTCTTCGCGAATAGGTTTGGAGAAATTCAGAAGACAGGAGCAACTAGTGACTGGTGGTGGATTCCAGGGAATCTGAACATCGCAGATATCATCACGCGAGGGGCAGGCCCTAAAGATCTTGACGAAGATTCCATTTGGCAGAATGGACCGGAATTCCTTAAAAGGTCAGTGGAGGAGTGGCCCAAAAGATCAGCAGCTGAAATCGCTGATGATGCTAGAGAAAGAGTAAACAAGCTCCAGAGGAAAGTCTTCTCAGCTGTGGTGACTCGAGGTCAGATAAAGTAAAGTACTGAAGAAAAGGAAGTATCAGTAGCTGAGGAGTCGTCTCGACTGGAAATGCTGAGCAAGCTGATCACCAAAGGATTGGTGGACATTGAGAAGTTCAGTAGTCTGTCCAGGTTGGCCAGAGGAGAAACCGACTAAGCCTGGTTTCTCCCAAGGTTTTTTTCTCCATTTAAACACCTATTTGCCACTTGTCTGCCACCTGATGTCACCTGATGGAGTTTGGGTTCCTTGCCGCTGTCGCCTTTTGGCTTGCTTAGTTGGGGACACTTGACATTTGACTTGACATTTGATATTCAACAGTGCTTTGATCTACCTGCATTGACACTATTCTTTAAGAGCTGCTGTGCAGCCAAATAATGTACCAGTTATCAATGTAAAGCTGCTTTGACACAATCTACATTGTAAAAAGCGCTATATAAATAAAGGTGACTTGACTTGACAGGTTGATAAGAGTCATTGGCTGGGTGTGGCGCAGCGTGAAGAAATGGCTTGAGTCAAGTAACAGAGGTTCAATATGTGGAAAACAAAATCCAATCAGTGAGCGTGTGCTGATGGTGAAAGAAAGAGAGGATGTTTTGAAGGCACTCTTTCTAGCGGCTCAAAAGAGTACTACATTTCCTTTGACCACACTCTGCAGACTGGCTGTATTCAAAGAAGAAAACAATGGACTTCTTGTATGCGGTGGAAGATATGAAGCCTTTGGAAAGGAGAGAAACACTGTTCCAGTATTACCCATGGAAGCAAGAGTGTCATTGCTACTGGCTCATGAAGCTCATGAAGCAAACCATGAGGAGATTGCTGGGACTCTTCTGAGAATGAGAAAAGTAGCGTGGGTAGTAAAAGGTCGGAGGTTGAACAAAAGAGTTGTAGAAAGTTGCGTAATCTGCAGAAAAGCATGAGCAAAGAGGTGCAAGCAGATAATGAGTGATCTCCCGCCTGAAAGAATTGGACCAGCTGCACCCTTTAAATTCGTAACAGTAGATCTATTCGGTCCCTATGAAGTGAAGGACGAAGTGAAAAAAAGGGTGCGACTGAAGGTCTGAGGGATTGTGTATTGTTGCATGGCTTCAAGGGCTATTCACGCAGATGTTGTGAGCGATCAATCCACTGAAGGTTTCTTGTTGTCTTATGAGAGGTTCACGGCCTCAAGGGGACATGAGTGGTCTTGGAAGTTTCATCCAGCGAACTCACCCCATAGGAATGGGGCGGTTGAAGCTGCTGTTTGTGTGGTAAAGAGATCTCTTCATAACTTAGGGGGTGAAGGTGTCTTCACGTGGGGAGAATTCCAGACTTTCCTGTGTATGGCAGCAAACTTGGCGAATGAAAGGCCCATAGACGCACGAACACAAAGCCATGAGTATTGTCTGGAGTACATTACACCGAACTCTCTTTTATTGGGAAGAGCAAGTCCAAGAGGAGATGCAGGCAATTTTGATTTCGAAGGATACCCGTACAAAAGGCTGAGGATCATCCAAGGAGAAATCAATAAATTCTGGAAAAGGTGGAGCCAGCTGGCAGGACCAAACCTGTTCATAAGGAGTAAGTGGCACACAAGAGAAAGGAATGTCGCCGTAGGAGACATTGTCTGGGTCGCGGACCAGAATGCTTTGAGGAGCCAATACAAGTTAGGTAGAGTCATCAAGGTGAATGCTGATCCTAAAGGTATTGTGAGAGATGTTGACGTCAGAGTTTTCTCGAGTCATCCAGTCTTTTGCTCAGGTCTTGAGAAGACAGACACAAGAAAGGTCACTAAAAGTGAAAGCACCAAAATCCCATCAACCGTTCTTCATAGAGATGTCAGGCGATTAGTCGTACTGATCCCTGTGGAGGAACAATTCAAGAATGTGGAAGAAAAGTGTTGAGTGTGACATCTTGGATTCAAGAACCAAAGATGTCAAGTGGGAGGTGTAAAGTCAGAAATGACTTAGGTGTAATTTAAGTGAATTTGGAGACTTATCTCGGGTGACTGGAGGAGAGGAGAGACGTTCCGAGTGGCGAATCTGTTGCGTCAGAGGAAAAGCTATACGAACAGCGTCGAAAACAGCCGATGAAGGCGGAAGAGAAGAGAGCTCGTGAGGCGTGCGCGGTGAAAACGGAACGCATGGAAAGACATTAAAAAGCACTCATCCTAAAAGAGTGGCGACGCAGTGAGTGTCCTGTCGCACAAGTGTCTTCTAGAAAAAAAAGATTGCCGCATCTAAAGAGAGTTGTGAGCGAAAGAAGACGAAAAGATCGGAAAGCACGTCAGTGATGAGTCAACCCGAGACGCTGATGGTAGGATGAAAAGTGTTTCAGCGAGCTAAATGTTGGCTTATATATGATTTATATTTAGATAAATGTCTTCTTGTGTATTGAAGAGACAATTTATGGTGTAACAGAAGTTTGCTGATTCATATTGTGTATAATAATGTTGAGTTAGCGTGCATACAGTTAAAATGTGTACTATTAAGTGTATTAAGTGTTCATATTGTGTGTACTTGTTACAATGCATTAGATTTAAGATATCTATCTTAAATAAGATATCTATCTTCGATTAAACTAACTACAATCAAACCAAGCTAAATTCCATCTGTTGGATAACTGTTGTTGGATGTGAATGATATAAAAATCAACACACTGCAATACAAGTCAGACTGTGAGAAGTTTATTGATGACTGGAAGTAAAGCCATTTTTTGAGTTGATCCTTGTGTCCGTAGTTGACTAAGCCCTTTTTCGAGTTAGAGGCAGATTGATGTGTGACATCCGGAAATAACTCGACATGTACAACAAGACTAAAACAAGTTTATTTAAACAAATAATTTTTTGTTGAACAAACCTAATAGATTTAAGTTCTACCATAGAGGGCCCTATTTTAATGATCGAACTGCATGGTCTAAAGCACACAGCGCAGGTGCACTTAGGGCGTGTCCGAATCCACTTTTGCTAGTTTAATGTTCAATGGTGCAGTCGTTTTCAGTTGCCTCAAAATAGCAACACGCCAACAATGCGCCTGAACACACCTCGTTTTCAGACCAGCACGCCCATGGGCGAACAGATGGGGGCGAATGCATTGCTATTTAAACAATCTGGCGCAGGACATGAAAATGATAACTGCGTTGGGCTGAAACTAAAACACTTGAGTCGCGCCTTGTGCCGCATTGCGCCGGGTGTATGATAGGGCCCAAAGACTTAGAGGGCAGGTGAACGTTTACATGGTATTTATTCCACAAAGTGTAAACAGATAGTAGTGAGCTACAATGAATCATGTTTAGTTGTATGGAAAAGTTATTTCTTTATATTCCAAAATGGCAGACTGCAGGAACAATAGCCCAATATATCTAATCATAATCCATAGTGTTGTAGTCAAGACCACCTAAACTGAGACCAAGTCGAGACCAAGACAAGACCAAGACTTTGGGGGGTTGAAACCAAGACAAGACCAAGTCAAGTCGAGACCGAGTCGAGACCAAGACCAGACTAGCACTCAAATTCATCTGAAAGATCCACATTTACTGCCTGATAAATGCCTTATTTTTAATCAATAATTACAATTAGAATAATAAGACACTATATTGAGCTGTTACCAATCAATTGAAATCACTAACAACAAAATTAATATTAACACTGCAGAGGTGGAACAGAAGTTGCATCTGAATTGGTACAATTACAAATGCATAAATAATATTGAGATTAATGTTTTAAAAATAAAATTTTGTTTATTGAACATTTGTAAAAAATCAATATTATGTTTGCAATTGTGCTCATATTTGAGAAAACAGCCCTCTTTCTTGTGATATTGCTTAATTATATCATACGTTATAATATAAATATCAAGATCTTATACAAGTACTTTTTTTGCAATCATATCTTGAATTTTGTGGGCATTTGTATTAATTTTGGTGACATTTTTGACACAATCCCTTGTTAATTTCTGACCCGGCACAACAGTAACAAAATAAATTAAGTTAGAAATAAGTTATTGATTGCATTTGAAGCAGGAAGTTTTACATCCAATCAAATTAATGACGTTAACAAAGAAATACGACAATGCAACGGCAATTTAGTGATATCCCCGCAGTTGTGGTCTTGACCGGTCTTGAGTCCTTTTAGTCTGAGACCAAGACAAGAACAAGACCAAATGCGGCCGAGACCATGACAAGACATTCCAAAAATGGTCTTAAGACCGGTCTCGAGTACTACAACACCAGTAATCCAAACAACATCTTTCTGCTTTCAAATAAATTATGCGTTAAAATCCATTTAACAAATTCCGTTGTTAAAATTATTAGCGTTTTAACTTTGTAGTAGGACCATCAAACGACCGCCAACATTTTTTGTGTGATTACTATTAGCCTATATAATCGCAATAATAGGCCTATAACGTGCATCGTGAAAGGAACATTGCTTACGCAGTCGTTCACAGAAGCTTACATTTTTATTAAAATATGTCAGTAATTTAATGGATTACGATAAAGTCCGGCTAAATTTTAAACGAGCTGTAGCCCATGCTGGGAAGGGAACGTCAGCATCATCAACTGCGAACGTGAAACGGAGAATTCAGTGCTCATATACTCTAGGTGTCAAGCAGTGATTGGCCAGACCTATTATTATGAATGAATGAAGTGGCATTTTAGTCTTCCTAGTAGAACTTACGCTGGTGCTATCATTTCCTGTTCTACATAATAACTAGCAAATGCTAAAGACACTTATGGTAATTATTATTGTATGTAACATACAAGATAAGGAAGTAAGAAGAGACTATAGTCTCAGTACTGGTATGAGCACAGTTATTGCTCATTGAGTGAAGCGACACACATGATGTTTGTCATGTCGCCTCGCACAGCCTGAACACAAACACTCTTCTGCAGATAAACTAATATAACAGAAACTCTTTACATGTCATACAGTAACTGAACATTAAACACTAACAGGTCTTTCCCTCAAAAACACATGAAATAACATTTAATTTCAACATTTACTCTCCTGATCCAGACCTGTGCAAAGCATGCTGGGAACTAAAAATCATCTGCCCAGTTTCAGTTAATTCAACACTAATTATTCAGGTAGTTCCAACACAAATAGGTTAAGTAAACTTCAGTTTTACATATTTAAGTGAATTTTACACAATAAAATTAAGTAAAGACAAAATGTTCAGTAAATTTTAACTCATTTTAATTAAGTAAATTTAACAAGTAGCAAAAATCTTTTTTATGGTGTACATTAATAGATCAGATTCATGATTCCTGATTGTGATGTGTTTTATCTCCATCAGATTCCCATCAGCTCTCCCTGGATCTGAACACAGCACAAAAATGGCTCCGTCTGTCTGAGGGAAACAGAGTGATTAAATTAGCTAGAAGAGAGCAGCCGTATGCTGATCATCCAGACAGATTTGATTATTATCGTCAGGTGTTGTGTAGAGAGAGGGTGCGTGATCGACGCCGTTACTGGGAGACTGAGTGGAATGGATGTGTGTATATATCAGTGTCATATAAAAGCATCAGCAGGAAGGGAAAGGGTAAAGAGTGTTTGTTTGGATCTAATGATCAGTCCTGGAGTTTGTACTGCTCTTCTGATAGTTACTCATTCATACACAATAACACAGAGACTGAACTCACCGTAGTGTCCATCAGCCGTAGAGTAGGAGTGTATGTGGATCACAGTGCAGGAACTCTGTCCTTCTACAGCGTCAAGAGAGACACAATGAAACTCATCCACACAGTCCAGACCACATTCACTCAACCGCTCTATCCTGGATTTAGGCTTTATTATGGATCAGTGAAACTGTGTTGATGAATCAGAAATATTAATAAATATCCTGACGCATCCGAGCTTTATGGATGGAAGCACTTTCTTCGGCTCATACCCATTGATCCCTATCACTGCCATTATAAAGCTCCTATGCATCAGGATACTTATTAATATTTCTGCGATTATTATGATGAACACATTTAATTTAGGCTTTCACTCGCGTGTAAACATTGATCTGTGATAAGCAGAAGCTCAACCTAACCTGAATAACACACAAGAACAAACCTCTTCCGGAAGCTCAAACGTGCTGCGTAACACACGAGAATGAACCTTATTGGTTAAGAGTCCATGAAGACAGAGACATACAGGTGATCATGACAGTGACAGTGAGATGTTATAGAGTCTCTTCATTACATTAATACTACAGCTGAACTTCTGTCACTGAAATATCATGTTCAGGTTCTTCCGGTTGAGCTCTAGAGCTGTATTAGTTGAGTAAACGATGAGCTCCCACTAAACTCGATAATAAAAGTCAGAGAAGGTTTAAGGATGAGTGAGAGAAACAAGGTGAAGAGCAAGAGAAACCCAGAAAAAACAGGCAAGGAAACTAACAGAGAAGAGAGAGGAAATATGAGACAGAAGAAGATGGAGACACAATGAGACTCACTGCAAACATGTCTGGATGAAACCAGCAAATCTAAGACTTTCAAAACTGAATTTAACACATTCAAAGATGATCTCAAAAGACAAATGGAGAGTGAATTTGCTGATTTTTTTTAGGAAAGAAATACAGGAACAGAATGTCAAAGTCTAGGGAATTAAGACAGATTGAAGAGAATGAATCAATTGCACAGTTTGAAGATCAATTCCTGTGTAAATGAAGGATCTGAGTATCTCAGACCTGTGTGTGTGTGTGTGTGTGTGTGTTTTTGTGACATACAAAGTTGTATAATGACATGGGTATGACATAGGTATTACAAGGAGAGGATGACTTATGAGGACATTACCCCATGTCCCCATTTTTCAAAAGGCTTATAAATCATACAGAATGAGTTTTTGTGAGAAAGTAAAAATGTGCACAGTTTCCTGTGATGGGTAGGTTTAGGGGTAGGGGTAGTGTAGGGCGATAGAAAATACGGTTTGTACAGTATAAAAACCATTACGCCTATGGAATGTCCCCACAATTCACAAAAACAAACCTGTGTGTGTGTTACTTCAACCATACATCTGTGTTCTGCTTTATTTTCTTTGTTTTTATATTCAGTATAATCATTTATCATCATCAGTCATGTATGTATTTGATTTACACATTTTATCATTTCATCATTTCATCATTTTATTATTATTATTAATGTCATTTTGTGTTTATATATTTTATGCTACTTATTATTTCCTTGTTACTGTAGTTTAATCTTCTGATTGTGGGTTTCACAGAATGTGGCATGTTTGTCTTCAATAATAAAAGATCAGAGAAATATCACAGTTTCGGGGTTTTATTGGATGTTGTTGTGAAGCAGTCTGGAATAAACACACTTGTATTGTCAGAGAGCTGGAGCAGAAACAACTGTCACATACATTTATCCTGCATGTAGCTTACTTTAGAAATAGATAACAGTCAAAGTGACTTTAGTTTGTAATTATACATGCCTCCATGCCAGCTTTGTAGCTTAATTGATGTTATATTAATACAATAAATATCAATTTGGCTTTCCATGATTAACCTATTTGTCTTCATTAAACTAACCATAAATCGTTAAAAACTCATGTCAAGGATAAACACATCAATGAGATTATTGTGTGTATTTTTGTATGTATTGTATTAATTTTTAGTATCTTTAACTAGACTAAGCACATTTTAACACAATGATCATGTACCTTCTTTCTCGTTTATTTAATTCTGACATAATATTTGACCACTGCTGTTTCTCATGACTTTTTTATCTGTAAAATAAGGTATCGGCAACAGCTAGGTAACAACCTTGATAGCTACTCATCAAGTCAAGGTAATGTCTTTGCTAAATTGGACTAATTTGTACCGTCACTGTTTTACTGAGGGTATTTTAAGGCTTTGTGTTGGAGGGAAAATAACTTAATCAAATGTGTAAGAATTGCAATCTTGTATTATTCCTGACCCTGTTTTTGTGTAAAGTAAATGGAGTCGAGTACTTGATTCCACCGACTCCTACGGTGGGATTCGGGAGTCGACTCCAAAAAAACCTGGAATCGAACACCCCTATGGTCAGATGAAGCCTGATCATTGAAACATACACAACTGAGATTATTCAACAAACCCTGCTTATTCATTATTAACGTTGTATTGTCTCCAACTACACTTCTGCTGGGCTTCAGTTTTACATTCAAACACTCAGCCATGAAAACAGACCTTCTAATTGAGAAGTTAAAGTGATATTATTCAACTTTTACAGCCACATGCACTTCCAAGGCTGCAACAGGTGAAGTCTGTAAGTGCAGACTGTGAAAGAGTTTTATTTCTGTCTGTTTATACAAGAGATCCTATCTGGATACAGATATACTGAGCCTTACAAGCAGACGCCTTCAACAAAGGTGAGTAGCTCTTTTTATGACTTATCTGAGTATTTATAAAACACTCTGGTAGGCCCTCTATAAGCTAACTTATGTTTTTGATTCATTTATTCAATATGTATAAAAGAGGTGGATTGCAAGACTGTCATTTAACAGTTTAAGTGATTTTGGCCTGAGAGAAACAAATGCTCAATTATCCCATTAGAAATAAATGGTGTATAATTCAGAGGAGGCTACTGTTTTGTGTCATGAATTAATCTCAAGAAGGCATTGATTCAGCTGACTGACCAGCAAATGATAGACATGAAGGACACCACCATTCATTACTGTGTTTCTGATCCAGATTTGTGTAGGAGAAGAGTAGTGGACTCATGGAACACCCACAGAACTCCAGGAATTCCTGAAATTATCAGCAATCAGATTTTGCAATCCTCACTGACCACAACATCAACATTTGGCATCTACCTGTTCTTAACAGAAGAGGACTGAATATGCAGAGCAATCCTTTATCAGCAGTTTCCTGACCTGTCCATCCTATACAACACTGCAGAGTCCAGAGTGTGTTCCTTCAGAATCCATTATTTCATTCCAGTTTGAATCCAGCAAGACAGGGGATTCTGTAGTCCTTAGGTCAGCTTGAAGTTTCTGAACAATCCCCGGGACACTGGCCTCAGCTTCAGAAAACCTTACCACTACAACACTTTTGGGAACTGGCTTTCCATCTTGTACTTCTGCACTGTTTATTGCTCTAAAATTTGGAAACAGATTCAACATTTGATTAATTCTCACACAGTATTTAATTTACATATAAACCCTGTTCTCATAACAGAAACTCTTAAAAGCAATAATAATATCAGAATCTATCAAATAAAAATATGTTTTCAAACCTCGTCCACGTTCAGCTTGCACGGGCCAGTGTTGCGAGCTCAGATTCAGATGATGCTGGCCTTGTGAAAGAGAAGTGTCCCTGACCTGACCTTGAGGCAAGTGCTGAGGTTGATGGGATGTTTGGTGGTGTCTCTACTGGACTCGTAATGAGCCCTGAGTGTGAAGTCCAGGGAGCTGAAAGACCCTTCTGCATTGGGAATATTACAGCATTTGAAAATGAAAGTAATGGCGCGGTGCGTTATACACTCACAAGGCAGCTTCATGTGTAGCGGAAAAGCAGAAGCTGACAATCACACACATGAAAACAGGCAGAATATTTGCAAATATATATCTTAATGAATATGTATCTTCACGTTTAATGTAAATAAGACAAGGCGTGCTGTCCATATAAGCTGTGAACGCTTTGTATACCCAAGCCATTGGAGAGAATGAGTCTGTGGACTCACTAATTAATATAACACTATAAAATACTATAAATTCCCTTGTTTGATGTGTACTATATTTCATGATAAAATGTTGGTAATACATATGTAACTGTCCGTCATTTATTTATTTACCAAACAACGGTAATTTTCTTTAAATCTGCCAGTTACGGGGGGTTTCAGGTAAGCGGATCCACAGCAGCTTTGGTGCCTACGCTCTGTTGTTATGTATCGCCATCATTGTCCCGCGTTCTCTTTGGTTTGCTGGCATATGGGGGATTTCATGCGCAGGGAAAGCGGCCCGCGAATCACTCGCCCAAGCAGAAAAATGTGCTGCTGCTGCCAGATCTCGATTAAAGGAAAATCACATTGTATTTGATACAAAACTAACTACACTAAATCAAATGGGAAAAAGTCATAACTGAAACTATCTTTATAGCATTTCAATTTCTCCATAGAGAAATGTATTTTTTTACGAAAACTTATAAACTGTTAAAGACAGACATACTGTAACTATCTGAGGTTGTTAATGATAGCATATGCGTTTGTTAAAGTCATCAATTTGCATTTCATTTCATCTCACTTTTTAAAGAATACTTATATTTTATATTTGTTATAGTAGCCTATATTTAATATACAAGTATTTATCACACTATAAGTATAATATATTTATTATATTATACTATAAGTTCGACCTGCATGATTAATTGTTAAAGGATCATGATCTCAAACACTGACGTGATTTTATTCCTAAATGTCAACGATTCGCCTCTGTCTATCGCCGCTGCCATTGAGCCAGAGAGAGCAGTTGTCATGTACAGGTATGAAACAGCTTCACAAACAGTCTTTTTAACATCACAGTATCATTATTTCTGTCTTACAATAATTAAAAATCTCACAGAAGTATATAAAAGTTTATAGTTCAGATATAAACACTACAGTAGTGATCAAAATAGAGTAAAGCAGCTTTTGAAAGTAACTTGATAAAGTGAATGATAAAATAGTTTATTTGTCATTCAATCATTTATTCAAGAGATTCGTTCAAAAACACTGCCTGTCTCATTTCTAAAGAAGTCACTGCTCGCTACTGAAATATGAATATACATTTCTGTAGCTCTGACTGATTTTAAAGTGTCATTTGGCCACCACTAAAATGGGTCACACCATTGACATTACCTGAGCAGCTGAATTAAATACACTAAAAAACCATGCTCATTTGAGAACGTGCATTTATTGCATGGATTGAGCAACAACAATGTAAGTGTATAAAATATGTGCGTAATTCAGTTGAACCCTTGTTATCTTTGGCTTGCTGTTAAAGTTGTTAAACTTATGAATGTACCAGGCAAACTTTCTTCTTAAATAACAACACTGAAATAAGACTGCGCTGTTTATCTTTCAATCAGTTATTATATGTTAAAGTTGTGTTGGTTACTATAGCAACAGTAGGCTTCCGGCGGGTTTTCTTTCCAAATTGTCACTGGACAGTAGAAAAGTGAAAATGGTAACATTTTATTAAAGTTAAAATAAGATAAAACCCCTCATATCATGGAGAGGTGTGTTATAAAATGTTTGATATAAACTTTGGTATCTATCCCCCACCCAGTGGAGAGGTGGATCCTCTGTGTCTACACTCAAAAAAGCTAAAGAAACACAATACAATTTACTTATTTCAGACCTGAGGCAGTGGGAAGGAGAAACTTTACCATAACAGAAAGAAGGAACATAAACAACTTATTAAATAAATAGAGAAAAAGTACAATTCTCAAAACATTTGAACTAAGACTGCATTCTATCACCTTCACTGCATTTCTAAACTTCTCCCCCTCATCAGCCTTAGGGATGCCAAAACACTGATACATGTGTTCATATTTTCACATCTCAACTTCAGTGTATATCTGGAACTCACTCCTCCAGTCTCTTCACTGCATCACATCAATCTTGGAATTCAAATCTTGGAACTCGTACCTTGTTGTGAAAGCTGTGTAGCCTGATAATCACCGGTCGGGACCGTTGTTGTTGTTGTTGTGATTTGAAGGCCATTTTGCTCCCCAACCTGTGAGCCTGTCTATCTTCTGCTGACCATCATGACACTCCAGTCACTTTAGTGTCATCAACATTTAGAGATAGGGTGTTGTCGCTGCACCAGTTCATTGTTGTTCCTGATGATAGCAGCCATGGTTTGAAATTGAAACGAAATAAGAAATTATTTTAAGGTAATTTTCACCAAGTATTTTATGTACTTTCCAGTTGTTATAGGATTTAAGTATTTTAGGTACTTTCCACTCAGTAACATTTCTTTGAAGCAGGTAAAGCAGTATCAATATCCAAAAGAAAGTGAAAAGTGAAAGTGAAATTGATTCGTACATTTGAATGGGAGAGCAAAAATTTTTTAATCTCCTTTATAAAAGCTTTACGAGGCATGAATAGTCCTCACTTTAGATGAGCTCACAAAAATAGTTAACTGACAACTACTAAATGTTTTATAACTACCTGAATTAATCAATGAATTACAGCAGGAATATGTATTAATAAAGCATTTATTAACACACTGAGTAACTATTACTATATGTCTAAATAATAAGATATATAAATGCATGTTTAAATTGTTTATTAATCATTTACTTAAACTTTATAAATGATCTTATGAACCACTGACAACTCCTAAATAACTGGTTTGTAAATAATGTAATACTTAATTTAGAAATGATAAATTGATCATTAATAAAGTATGAAAATACATTTATTAAACACATTATAGATATGCTTATAAATCAAGAACAAATCATTTATAGGTGTATTTATAAACTGCTTATTAATGTCTATTTATGCTTTATAAATGATGAACTAACTATTTACTAATGTTTAACTAATGCTTCATAGCGTGAGTTATTCTAAAGTGTTACCCATTTTTGCTCATGTGAAGAGGATGGTTTTTTTCGTCGATATTGAAACGAGAGTGAAGTACAAATCCTAGTTTACATGATAAATGATAGTTCAGCATCCAAATACATTGCTAATATGGAAACATTTGAATTCGTACCGAACGAGAGAGGTAGGCTTCGTGAGAACAATGCTTTCAGTTTCCCTTCAAATGAATTTGTTTTGGCTTGTTTATAGCTACGTTTTTTTACAGTTAAGGGACCTGGATAAACCCAACCCACTCACACGTCAAACAGGAAGAGAAACTGAAACTGAAGTGCTGAATCAGTTTGAATAACATGAGAATTTCTTTAAAACAAAGAGACACAATCTGACTGAAGCCACTGGACGACTGTAGGAGATGATCTGCCAAACACATAATAACCTCCTTGAGGTTTTCTGCCGCACTGATCAGAAGTTGATATGTCTGCTGTGTACGATGGATGAACATAAAAACCACGACACTGTATCAGCTGCAGCACAAAGGACAGAGAAACAGGTATGAACTATAAACTAGATATTGTAAGGACCACCCGTTGGCCCAGCAATGGATTCCAACGGCCTGGGCGAAGGTATAATGCATGTATGTCTTTTCAGCGCCCCTGCAAAGTTCACTTCATTTTTAGAATTTAGTTTAAATTTTACTTTAGCTGCATGCTTAATCTGACTCCAATTTCAAGTGTAATTTTTTATAGTCTTTTTAAACTGCAACTTGTTAAGTCAGTGATAGACAGAACTCAAAAGGTCTTTAAATGACGTGCCTACTGCTCCATTCATTCATGAGCCTTCAGTTTGACTTATCCTAGACACAGATTTGCGGTAGCACCAGCCTCCTCATAATCTACCAGTAATAATGATTTCAGGAGAGTCCAGAATGAATCAGATATAACATTTTATTTGTCAGGTAAAAATGTATCATGCCAATTACAATGTTTCAAATTATTATGCAAGTTACATATCAGTAGGATTTCAGTACAATAAACATTCAGATTTTAATCAGACAGGTTTGTTGAGTAGTTTGCCAGGTCTACTTAGGTAAATGGAAACCCTGCTTAAAGAGGTTGTTCCACATTATTAAGCAAATCACAGTTCTCATGCAATACAAAAACTTTCCTTAACCCTCTGGGGTCTGAGGATTTTTGGGGCCCTGGAGAAGTTTGATGCCCTTAGATTTGTGCTTTTTTCAGTTGTTCATAAACATATTAATGACAAAAGTGTCATTACACTGTATTCAGCACGAACTAGGCTATAATAATATGTGAGGAACATGTATGTACATGTTTGTGTTTTTGAAGGAATAACATTTATGCGTGGTTATTGAAAAAACAAAAAACTTAAGTCACTGAAATAAGGCCAAAAAAAATATATTAAATCTGTGTTCACAAGACTTCTGGGTATTGGAGGTTGTAGACTAGAGTTTTTGCTTCAAAATGATGTAAAAATTATCCTGCCTACTTGTTCATATAAAACAATAGAGAGATTTAAATTTTCTAAGACATTTTTTGTCGAGAAACATAGTATGCATGGAGGCGTGAATCTTCATGAATAATGCCGTGATTCACACCTGAGAAGACAAAAGATTTGCATAATGAGCCGCATAATGAGCTCTTTCAGTCAGGTAGGCTGTGAAAAAACCCTCTGTGATCATGCTAAGAGGATTAATGTCCACTCTTGACAAAAAAAACATGATTTTTGTGATCTCATGCATGCACGTATTATTGCACATCATGTGAAGAAAATTTTGTATAGGCCTATGTTAAATTACAGTACCAGTCAAAAGATTGGAAGATTTTTTTTAAAAGAAGTCTTAAGATAATAAATACACCAACGCAACGATGTATACATGTATTGCCTCAGAATTTGCGTCTGAATAGCGCTCGCTCCGTGGGCGTGGCCGCATTAGCGGATAATGAGCTGAATCACGGGCGTCTGACATGTGTCTCTTTTCATTCAGATTACATAAACAGAGAATTTTTGTTTTCGATTTGACTTACACGATTTAAAACCTGACATTTCAACGTTTCTTTAGACATAAGTTTAATTTTTTTGTGATTAGTATTTACTAAGTTACAGTTCATTTTCTGAGAACTATCAGATTGGACTTCGTTCAGAGGGAGATGACAGATCACGCATCATGTTAGTTTTCTTTATTTTACAAAAAGCACAACATTTTGTTTTTACTCTGAGTGTACACAAATAAAAGAAGATATTTCACAGATTAAAATGGTGTATAACTCTTAATTGTATGTGCAACATTGACGGAGTATTTTGAGTCTCTTTCATACTGATAAGAAAAAAGCACGGTGGTATCGCCGGCGCAACCAGCCGACCCCTGAGTGTTAAGCCTTTATCTGACCGAGTTCTCTTGTGCTGTAAATTACTCACAAATCTTACGATAGTTCAATAATCTCCATTCAGTTTTCACACAATATTAGTTGTTTTCATGCCTTTTGCATAACATTACCGACCTTCCCTGGCCCCTTGGGGCACATTCAGATCAGTCCCTGAGGGGCCACATTTTCCTCTTTCCATACATTGTAAATAAAATTACCGTTAAGTTTACGGTAAAAAACTGGCAGCTGTGGTTGCCAGAACTTTACCGTAAAAAATATGGTAGCAACGTTTTAGGTTTTACAGGACAGCTGTCTTTTTACAGTTCAAAACCGTATAATTTAAAGGTTTATATTGTAATAATTACGGTTCATAGCTTTATTTTACACACTGTAAAAAAATTCAGTGTTTTACAGTGTATGATGTGTTTTATTTTTAGAGTGTTCATAGGGCTGACACCTGTAGTCAGCAGCGCTAGTCAATGGGTGCAGGAGTCAAGTAGTCACCTGAAATATCAACATTAAGACATTCAAATGAAAGCACTGCAAAATGCACCTTAGTGACACACAGTCCCTTTAGGTGTAGGTGTACAGTGCAAAGTGATGCTGTAGCAGCTGGACAGGATGTCTGTGATCCTCCTGGTCAGGTTTCCTTCCACCTGCACTTGATTGTGGTGGTATTCAGTCTGCAGAATGACTTGTTGTACCAAGTCTGTTGTGTTGGTCAGCATAATCAGAAGGTGTCAGTGGAAAGTGTCATTACACTTTGCGGAAACATCTGTGTCCTCCCCAGGATGTTTAATTGAGCCTCTGAGAAGTCCTTGGTCACCTTCAAGCAGAAGGTTTGGTTTGTCAGGCAGGTCAAATCTCCATAGGTGAAGGAATCTTTTCACTGATGACGCTCCATTGCATGCGAGACAACTGAACAACTTCTGAGTGAACATGCAATATTTGAACACTGATGAATTTGGTGTTATTGTAAAATAAATAATAGCGAGTTGTTGGTTAAACACAAGAACACAAAATAACATGCGAATGGTAAATAAGATCTTCTTTTCAGAGTCATATATTTAGTGAGCAGGTCTCATTTGATCACCAGATTCTTCACTACCACTGTGACATGGTAGTGGAATTTAGACTTGGTCTGGATTAATTAAAGGAAAGGTAGCAAAAAGTCAATGTAACTAGTATATTTATCAGTGGTATGCATAATTAAAATATATCACATAATTAAACATAGAAATACACAATTTAATAATTACAATTATAAAACTGTCTATATTAGTTGTTTCAATTGCAAATCATTAATGCAAACCTAAGGTTTCAATCAGGTCAATTATGACCAGGTCCTATGCACTTACAGTGTTTACACACAGGAAGTTGACAAGACGGTGACTCTTCAAAATTGTTTGACACAATTAAAAAGAATTTATAAAAAAATAAATTCCCTTGTCCTATATGTATGAAGATGAATGATGTATCATAGATTTGCATGATGTGAATAATTTTAGTCTGGATAGTCTTATGATCTATACCAGGTAGAGATGTTGTGAGGTTGTAGTAGTGAGGGTGTGTGTTCTGTATGTTTATGTATAGGAGATGTGTGGTGTCTATCCTACCATAATCTGTGTTGTATAATTTAGTTTCAGTTCTACACCGGGAGGCCATGTAGCTATGAGTGCTATGAGGTGTAAATGGCCTTTTGAAGTACCTCCACCCCATCTCCTACATGTCAAGTTGTGTGTGTCCTGGCTCGATGCAGGTGGGACCAGACACCCTTGTGGAGTCTGGCCCTGAAAATAGTAGCCGTCAGTCTGAAAGTGAAACAGACACAGAGAGAAAAACAGTTGGATCTTGAACCTTTACACAAATTGCATTAAGATAGATGATACTATCTTAATTTTTCTTGAATGGTCTTAGCCAGACAGTTGTTGCAGATGGCTTTAACCCTCTGGAGTCTGAGGCTGATTTGGGGTCCTAGAGAAGTTTTGACATGCCCTGACATTTGTGCTTTTTTTCAGTAGTTTATAAACATATTAATGACCAAAGTTTCATTACACTGTATTCAGCAGAAACTAGGCTACAATAATATGTGAGCAACAAGTATGTACATTTTTGTATTTTTACAATTTAAAATAATGGTTTTCTACTTTAATATACTTTAAAATATAATGTATTCTGATGCAAGATATCTAAACATTCATATTACCTCTATGGCATTTCATATATTATATTTGTTATATTATAGAGCCTAAATGTTAATGTGCAGTTTAATAAATTGCTAACACATTTTATTTCAGTATTATGTATTTCAGTCGAATTCACTCATCTCAGTATAGCAATCTAGTCTGGGAATAGCCATGGCAATATACTAATGTAAGTTATGTGTAGTAAACGAAACCGTGCGTCGATCTGCCTCATTAATTCACACTGAGACACACAAAACTTGCAGGATTCATATTTAAACAGTATTTTTGCGGTTTAATATTCACAGACACTATATCGCAATTAGAATAAAGAACTATAGAATAAAAAAAAAAACTTACCATTCACAATCATTGGCTTGATCTAGTTGATCCTCGAAATGAAAGTGAAACCAGTCATGCTCTTTCTCTGAGGTAAATCCTTTTAGAATTATTCTTCACCGCATCTCAAAACGATGAAAAGTAGCCTACACGAAACTGACCGAGCTTGAGGCATTTTCTGAGTTGACGCAGGCGTTCACTCTGTTGCATGTATCGCCTCAGAATTTGTGTTTGAATAGAGCGCCCGCTCCGTGAGCGTGGCCGAGTTAGTGGATAATGAGCTGACATCTCTCTCTTTTCATACAGATTACATAAACAGAGAGAACGTTAGTTTTCGATTTGACTTACATGATTTAAAACCTGACATTTCAACATTTCTTTAGACATATGTCTCATTTTTGTGTCATTAGTATTCACTAAGTTACAGTTCATTTTCTGAGGGAGTATCAGATTGGACTTCGTTCAGAGGGAGACAACAGATCACGCATCATGTTAGTTTTCTTTATTTTGCAAAAAGCACAACATTTTGTTTTTACTCTGAGTGTACACAAATAAAAAAAAGACATTCTATAGTTTCAATTGATATATTACTTCTGTCTCTATGACAAAAGATGACAGAGTATTTTAAGTTGATTTTGCTGCTATGTGAAAAAAATCCAGCAAAACGCGCTGGTGCGTTTCCCGACTTCAGAGCGTTAACCTGTTAAGATTTTATGCCATTAGGAGAAAAATTGTTTTAGTTTACAGAGACATGGATCATTATTATGATCATGTTTCTGCAAAGAAAAAGGTCAGATAAACTGAAAGTTGATGGTCAGATCTGACTGCTGGTGTTTAAGCATCATCAGAGAATCTTGCGACTTAAGCTGCTTTTGCAGTTGTGCTTTCACAGTCTGCTGTGTTGTGAGCGTTATGACAACCAGGTCTGCTGGGGGAATCTCTAAGCACTGGGGCATTTTGGGGATTTCCACCTGGTTTTGGCCTACCAAATTGAAAAGCTTCTCATACCCACATACAGTGCTCTAAATACAAAATTTTGGTGTCATTTTACAGGAAACCCTTTGAAGTTACATAAAACACTGCTGAAAGTGATACAAATTATACAACCCCAATTCCAGAAGAGTTGAGATATTTTGTAAAATACAATAAAATTAAGAATCTGTGATTTGTCGATTCTGTTTAACCTCTATTTAACTGACAAAGTACAAAGAAAAGATTTCCGATGTTTTCACTGAACAACTTTATTGTATTTTGTAAGTATAAATACATTTTGATTTTGATGGCTGCAACATACTCCAAAAAAGTTGTGACAGATCCATGTTTACCACTGTGTTACATCAGCTTTCCTTTTAATTACAATTTTTAATCATTTAGGAACTGCGGATACTAATTTTTGCAGTTTTGTAAGTGGAATTTTTACCCAATGCCACCTGATACTAGACATCTGTGCAACAGTCTGTGGTCATCATTGTCTGATTCTCTTTTTGATGATGGACCATACGTTTTCAATAAGAGTCAGATCTGGACTGTAGGCAGGAAGTCAGGCACATCCATTGTATGGTGTAGAGTGTCTAGAAACCACTCTGATGTAGCACATGCTGAATGAGACATGGCATTGTCTTGCTACCCAGGAAAGATCCATCTTGATGGCAGTTTGTCTCTGTACAATCCAAATATACGCCTCCATGTCAATGGTACCTTCACACATATGCAAGTCACCCATGCCATTTACACTGATGCACCTCCATACCATGACAGGTGTTTTCTTCTGCACCTGTCGCTAATGAAAGTCTGGATGGTCCCTTTCGTCTTTGGGATGTCAGTTTTTTTCCAAAAACAAGCTGAAACGTTGACTTATCTGACCACAGCACACATTTCCACTGTCTTTTAGACCATCTGAGATGAGCTCGGGCCCAAAGAACTCGACAGCATCTCTGCATAGAATAGATGTGTAGCTTTCTCCTTGTGTAACAGAGATTCGAGTTGTATTTCTTGATGCAGCGTCAGACTGTTAAGTGACAACTGTTTTCCAAAGTACTCCCAATTCCATGTGGCTTTATTTAACACAGTAGCATGATGGTTTCTAATGCAATGCCATCTGAGGGCTCAAAGGTCATGCACATTAAACTGAGGTGTCCTACCTTGCCCTATACAGACTGAGATTTCTCTGGATTCCCTGAATCTTTTTACAGTATTATGTATGGTAGATGGTAAAAGACATAAATGCTTTGCAATCTTGCATTGAGAAATGTGATTTTTGAATTGTTTGACAATTCTCTCGTGACATTTGGCACAAAGTGGTGAACCATGACCCATCTGTTCTTGCAAAGACTGAGAAGCTCTTTTACACCCAAACACGATACCAGAGAACAGAGAACAAGCAGAGAACGAGAATGTTCTGGAGAGTGATTTTGTGCCTCTCTGTGATGGTACCATGAGCCTTCGCTCCTTTAGTGAGCGTAGGCTTCTGGTAGGGATGTAGACTCGTAAAAATAGTGGAAGTAGGAGGGTGCTGAGCCTGTGGTAGATCTGTAAGCAAGTGTCAACGCCTTGAACTTGATGCGAGCAGCAAGTGGTAGCCAGTGCAGAGAGATGAAGAGAGGCGTGACGTGGGCTCTTTTGGGCTCATTAAAGACAGAACGTGCTGCAGCGTTCTGAATCATTTGTAAAGGCTTGATTGTGCATGATGGCAGTCCAGCCAGAAGAACATTGCAGTAATCAAGCCTAGGAATGACCAGGGCCTGGACGAGAAGTTGTGTTGCATGTTCTGTTAGAAAGGGCCTGATTTTCCTGATGTTGTATAGTGCAAATCCCGATTGGTTGACCAGTGTGGAGAGATGTGTTGATAATGTGTGTAAGTGCTGGTAAAAGTGTAGGAGCGATAGCTAGTAGAAGGTGTGAGGGGATGGGATCTAGAGGGCAGGTGGTAGGATGACTGGAGAGGAGAAGTTTGGATATTTCTGTCTCAGTGAGGGAAGAGAAGGAAGAGAGGATATGTGTGGCTGCGGATGTGGTTGGTCTGAGTTCCTGTGTGTGTGGAGCTGAGAACTGACTGCTGATGGTAGATGTTTTGTCAGTGAGAAAATTAGCAAAATTATCAGCAGTTAGGGAGGTGGTGGTGGAGGGGAACAGAGGAGAGAGTTGAATGTTTTGAAAAGTGTGCGTGTGTTTGAAGTGCTGTTGATTTTGTTGTGGAAATATGAAGATTTAGCAGCATGAACTTCATCAGAAAAGGATGATAGCTACCTAGGTCAGATTGGTCTTTAGATTTGCACCATTTTCTCTCTGCAGCCCTGAGTTTGGTCCGGTGTTCACGAAGAACATCAGATAACCAGGGGTTAGAGGGAGTAGCACATGCATGCCTGGATGACAGAGGACAGATACTGTCTAGAGATGAAGTTAAGGTGGAACATAAAGTGTCTGCTGTATTCACATCCAGAGATGAGAACTGTGTGGGTGAGGGAAGGGAGGATGATACAACAGAGGAAAGATGAGAAGAAGAAAGAGAGCGCAGGTTTCGTCTGAAGGTAACTGGTAGAGGGGTTGGTGGTGAACAGATAGGGAGTTGTAGATTAAAAGTAATGAAGAAATGATCGGAAATGTGCAGAGGTTTTACCAAAAAGTTGTCTGTGATACAGTTGCACGTGTAAATGAGGTCAAGTTGGTTGCCAGATTTGTGGGTACTTGTGGTGATGGCAGCAAATAATAAACGGCAGCAAATAATAAATGAAGCAACTGACCCAAAACAGATATTAAGCAAAACATTTACGCGCTCTTGCCGTCTCCACTGGCAGCTCGCTACTCCTTAACATAGTCCCGTAGTTACCATGCACATTTATTCACATGCAATAGCATGAATTAAATATTTTGTAGCCTATACTAGGCTAATTAATAAGGTTAGGAATAAACAAATCTATTCTGGAGTCAATTTATTTAAGGCCAGGATCGAATAGGCCTACTCATTATAAAATGAACATTTCGACGTTGCTTATTAATAATGTGATTTTATTTTTAAACCATTCTTCAAGTGTGAGATGAAGCAGACAACACTTCCGTACCCTGCGTGCTGTTTTCTGAGCTGAGCACACATCCAAAGCGCACACGAGCCGCCTCATAGGCTATTTCGTGGACAAACACACACACAAAATTATGTCAAAATATCCCTGTAAAAACAGTTTTGTAACGTAAACGGTTGAGAAAGAAATGTGTAACAGCCTATATTGTTTTCGTGAATTGACATCAACCTATAGCTGCTAAGGATGTTCATTTCGGTTTTAAACGACAAGATTGTTAAATTAGAATTAAATTAAATTAGAATGGATAAGTGTCTATAAGGAATAAATACGTGAAATATATTCACTTAAACAATTAACAGATTAACAAAATGAAAGAAAAAAACTGTGAGACAAGTAGTAGCCTAGCCTATATGCTGAGTTTTGATTTATTTTTGCAAGGCTTTCAACACAAGAAAAAGGAAACTGAGATGGCAGAAAACAATACCTGTTTTCTTTACAAAAACGTCTCAGGTTACGTATGTAACCATGGTTCCCTGAGAACAGGGAACGAGACGCTGCGTTTGACACACTATGGGGAACGCCTCCTCATGAACCAGTGCCTGAAACGCTTATCAAATCACGGCAATCCTATTGGCCGACGACAGCCTATGACATCATAATTGGCGCGACCGGGAAGTATATAAGGAGCGCCTAGAGAACATGTCAGTACCTTATCGTCTGAAGGGACTGTTCAGCAGGCAGCCCTGATGCATGGCTGGGAAACGCAGTGTCTCGTTCCCTGTTCTCAGGGAACCATGGTTACATACGTAGCCTGAGACGTTCCCTTTCGAAAGCGTGTTACCGGGGGCGTGTTTTGCAGGGTTTATGATGTCACCAACCCGGGAAGAAGCTCGTTGTAGTCCAAACCGGTCGTTTACCCACCTTCACAATGAGCTCTGTTCAATTCAACAGTTCTCTTCACTTTAAAAAAAATAACAGCACCTGTTTCTGATTGAATATATATATGAATGGGGTGTTTATCAACTGATTATGCTGCCGGAGTTTACAGTGTTGACAGCTCTGTAAAATAGCCTATGGAAGCTCTGTAGTTTTGCTGTAGCATACTTCTAAAAATATGAAAATTATAACACACAGATAACATTTTAAGTTACTTCCATTTCTGAACAAAGAAAGTTAATTGATGTCATAAATATACGAGCCAGATTTTTGTTTTGTCAGAATCTACCGTACATGACGAATGAAAAAATTCACAAACACGATGCTTAGTTTACTAAATATGCCTAATTTATAATGTAATTAATAAATAATTCAATAATAAAACAATATAGCCTATATACAGTTAAGTTACAATTAAGTGGGTTGAATACAAGGAGAATTTTTTTAATCATTATCTGAATAAGTCGAGATTTATTATATTCAGAAATAATATGCTACTAGCCATATACATACATGCTACTATACATCTGTTTTATATTTGAACTTGTGCTGGTGCTATAGAGTTGGTCCTAGATACTCCAAAGTTGGTCAAATTACATTTAAGTGTGCCAAATTTGATCATTTTCCTACTTATAGTTCATAGGACTGCCATTGACTAACATTCGGGAAGAAGAAGAACAATTAATTTGTACATAAATGCACTGCATGTTGTATTTGATAACTTCTGATTAGATCATTCTTAGGCACAATGCCTGGAACAGATGCAACTTCTGCATCATTTCCTGCCACAGTACCTCTTGCAGTCTGGGTATGAGTCACACTGAGTTACGAACTGTAAGGAACCCCCCATCGGCCCAAAAACGGAATCCGACGGCCTGGGCGAAGGTTAACGCGTGTATGTCTTTTCATCGCCCCTGTGAAGTTCACTTAATTTCACTCGTTTGATCTGACTCCAATTTCAAATGATTATTACTCTTAGGTTGTGTTTCCAATTAGAAATTAATCATTGTTTATGTATTAATTTAGATATTTGATTATTCTGGGTATCCCATACTTTCAATTATTTGTTCATCAGGGACCCAATGCCGCACAGAGATACTCGCCCCGGGTTTGCGGTAACTCACGGACATAAACTCGCCAGTCTGATCTTCGTCAGAGGGTGTAATAAGTTAGCTAATACCTTTAGTCGGTTGCCTACTGCTCACTCGAACAAAAGTGTATTTTAATTTAGCCACTTCCATACACCTTGCTAAATCAGCGGTAAGCAGAAATCAAAAGGTCTTCAGATGAAGTGCCTACTGCTCCTTCATTCATGCGCCTTCAGTTTGTTCTACCCTGGACACAGATTTACGGTAGCATTAGCCTCCCATAATTTACTGGTAATAATGATTTCAGGAGAATCCAAAGTAAATAAAATATAACATTTTATTTGTCAGGTAAAAGTGTATCATGCCAATTACACAAATAACTAATTAGAAGCCAATTCAGAAATCATAAATACATAACATCAGTTGCTCAAAGATGACTCTAAGAGTAACAATTGCATATACACACAGTGGTGGGTTAGTGTTTTTAAGACGCTCACCCATCACTGTATGGGGGTTTCTGGCTACAGAAGATCCCACATGACTGCTTTGCACTTTACCTTATATACTCAGACCAGAACAAAAGGGTTATAAATTTTTACTACACCAACACCTGTTTTTGGGGGAGAGGAGTGGGTTTTCACAACACCACCCAAAAAGAGGACAGAATTCTCCTTAGTTTTCAATCTTCTTCATAATACCAGTGACTGCTGTTAAACTGAGACCATTTTACTAATCGCACTGAGACATTTAAAATGATACCAAACATGAAAGGAAGAAACACTAGATACACCAGATACATTATACATCTTGGAGAACTTTCAGTGACCTGTGCCAGGGGAAAGGAAGGAGGGTGTGTGTGTGTGTGTGTGTGTATGTGTGTGGTGGTGGGGGGGAGGGGTTGCATACCGTAGACGTGTGAGGACAGTTTAGGGCAAGGCGTTGTCCTATGCTATTTCTTTGAGATCTTCTCTCCAGATGAGTTTTATTGCTTTATTGCAGGGCGCTTGATCTCAGTTTTTGTCTAGCAGGAAAATCAAGTCTTACAGAACCCAGAACACAAAGTCTTTGGCATGCCGTCCTCCTTTTTTTGTGTGTATGGATGTCTGTTTGGATTACTGAAATTTTTCAGTCTGGTTTTAAATCTGCTCATAGTACTGAAACGGCCCTTCTCAGAGTGCTAAACGATATCCTTTTAGCTACCGACTCTGGTGATTCTGTGGTTCTGGTTCTCTTAGATATATCAGCAGCATTTGACACTGTGGACTACTCTATTTTGATATCTAGACTAGAGTCAGACGTGGGCCTAAAAGGTACTGTCCTTAAATGGTTTCAGTCATTTATATCCGACAGAAATTTTTTTGTTAGACTAGGTAACTTCACTTCCTCTGTTGCTCCTCTCACCTGTGGCCTCCCTCAAGGCTCGATATTGGCACCCTCCCTTTTTTCCTTGTACATGCTTCCTCTGGGTTCCATTCTAAGAAAGCATGGGGTGTCTTTTCATTTCTATGCTGACGATACCCAGATTTATTTACCTATTAAGAGAAATGATCCTTCAGCACTTAGTACCTTACTAAGGTGCTTAGATGAGGTCAAAATCTGGCTAGCTCAAAATTTTTTAATGTTAAATGAAGATAAAACAGAGGTGATTGTTTTTTTAGTCCTACTGATCATTCTCAGGCTACCAGCCTAGATCTGGGCAGCTTATTGGCCTTTAGATCTTCTCGTGTGCGAAATCTGGGTGTCCTTCTTGATGAGTCATTAAAATTGGACAAACATATCTCTTCTGTAATTGGTTCCAGTTTTTACCAACTCCGCCTGCTGTCTAAAATCAAACACTTTTTAAATGCTACGACGTTAGAGATGGCTGTCCATGCTTTTATTACTTCACGATTAGATTACTGCAACTCACTATATTGCGGTATTTCAAAGTCACAAATTTCTCGCCTACAATTGGTCCAAAACACTGCTGCTAGATTTCTTCAAAATAGTCGCAAATGTGACCACATCACCCCCATACTTGATTCAATTTAGAATCGATTTTAAAGTTCTCTTACTGGTGTATAAATCTTTACATAACCAAGCCCCTAGTTATCTCTCAGAGCTGTTGCATTTTTATACTCCCACTAGAAGTCTAAGATCCAGTGATCAGAATCTCCTTTTAGTTCTTCAGTCAAGACTAAAACATAGAGGGGATCGAGCTTTTTCTGTGGTTGGGCCTCCATTATGGAACAATCTGCCACTGGAGATTAGAGTGGCACCTTCCCTATCCATTTTTAAGTCTCTTTTAAAAACACACTTGTTTGATCTGGCCTACTAATATCCCATTCTTGCTACATTGTATCATGGTCTTGTTTATCTGTCATCTTTTAAATTCATATGTTTTATTCTCTCTGTTTTATGTGTTTACGGTTTGATTTTAATGTACAGAACTTTGGTCAGTCTTGTGGCTGTTTTTAAATGTGCTTTATAAATGAATGAACTTAAACTTGAATATCAAAAATCTGTTCAGTCATTTGAAGGGGGCAGAGCTGTACTGCTACTAACCGTGTCCACAGGTGGCGGATAGTGGGACGGCCTCTCGATATAGAGGTTAGCTGCGACATAAGGCGGGCACGCTCGTTTGAATAAGCAGTCGCGGACCAAAGAGGGACAGTGCCACAAGGGTGTGGTGGAATTGGTCGGTGGCTTGATCAATTTCATTTTAAAAAAACACACAGACCTGTAGATGGCACCGTGACATGGCCGGTCAGAGCCACCATTAAATAAGCTCGTGCTAAACAGAAGACTGGGCAGCAGCGGTCTCCTCCTCACTGCTGGTGGACGTACTCAACCCAACGAGTGAACAGCAAATGTGGGCTACAGTGGCAGGCCCCACGTATGGAATCTTTCGGGAACAATTCAATTCAATTTACATTTATTTGTATAGCGCTTTTCACAATACATATTGTTCCAATGTAGCTTTACAGAGAATGCATGACAACATTACAATTTAGAGAATCTGGTATCTGAGGTGACTGTCCAATGTATGTGGTTTCAGAAATGTCCATATAATCATGCAGTTAGCTAACAATGTAATAATTTAGGCAATTTAATTTACAATCACTGTTAGCAGATTAATTGAAGGTAGAAGCAATGAGCTCCTGGAAATGAATTACATAAACAATAATTAGGATATATAGAAACTGGGAATGTGCATGTTGATCCAGATGTTGCGTCATCTGAAGTCCTCGCAGGAGTTGGTGCTGTCTCTTCAAAGGTGTTGGTCATCTGAGGTCCTCTTAAGAGGCTGGATCCAAACTGAAGCTGATGTACTCTCTAGTCACCTCGGGACTGGCATCCCGAGATAAAACAGAAAAGCAAATGGAGAATAATTAGCGCAGCTGCTGTTCATAACATCAAGTAAAGATAGTCATGTGCAATTGATCTGATATGAGATGCATTATGTGAATGCTTGGCTAAAGAGATGCGTCTTTATTCTAGATTTAAACTGGGTGAGCGAGTCTGAGCCCCGAACATTATCAGGAAGGCTATTCCAGAGTTTAGGAGCCAAATGTGAAAAAACTCTCCCTCCTTTAGTGGACTTAGATATCCTAGGTACAACCAGAAGTCCAGAGTTTTGTGATCTTAAAGAGCGTGAAGGATTGTAGGGCGATAGAAGATCGGTTAAGTACACAGGAGCTAAACCATTTAGAGCCTTATAGGTCAGTAGCAATACTTTGTAATCGATATGGAACTTAATAGGTAACCAGTGTAGAGATGATAAAATTGGTGTTATATGATCATATTTTCTTGGCCTGGTAAGAACTCTAGCAGCTGCATTTTGTACTAATTGTAGCTTGTTTATTGAGAAAGCAGGACAACCAGCTAATAATGCATTACAGTAATCTAGTCTAGATGTCATGAATGCATGAACTAATTTTTCTGCATCAGAAATAGATAACGTTCCATAGCTTAGCAATGTTTCTGAGGTGGAAGAAGGCTGTTTTTGTAACATATGAAATATGATTTTCAAAGGACAAGTTGCTGTCTAATATAACACCCAGGTCTTTAACTGTCGAGGATGGAGTAACAGTACATCCTTCTAAATGCAAATTGTATTCTGAGAGATTCTGTGTACAGGTTTTTGGTCCAATAAGTAATACTTCAGTCTTGTCTGAATTTAATAGAAGAAAATTACTGGTCATCCAATGTTTTACTTCTTTAACACACTCTGTCAGATTGGATAATTTGGAGATTTCATCTGGTCATGATGAAATATATAACTGAGTATCATCGGCATAGCAATGGAAACTAATTCCATGTTTTCTTATAATATTACAGAGTGGCAGCATATATATTGAAAATAGCAGAGGGCCTAACACAGATCCTTGCGGCACTCCATAATTTACTGACATTATCTTAGATTTTTCCCCGTTTAAATAGACAAAATTATGACGGTCTGATAGGTACGACCTAAACCACCTTAATGCCTGTCCCTGAATACCAGTGTAATTTTGTAGAGTATTTTATGACGTATAGTGTTGAATGCAGCACTAAGATCAAGTAACACTAGTATTGAGATAAAGCCTTGGTCAGAAGCTAGAAGTCATTTATAATTTTAACGAGCGCAGTTTCTGTGCTATGATGAGGCCTGAATCCTGACTGAAATTTTTCATAGGTAGCGTTTTTTTGCAAGAAGGAGCACATTTGAACCGACACAACTTTTTCTAGTATTTTAGACATAAATGGAAGATTTGAAATGGGTCTGTAATTTGCCAATACATTTGGATCTAATTGTGGTTTCTTAATGAGGGGCTTAAAAACTGCTAGCTTGAACGGTCTTGGGACGTGACCTAGAGATAAAGACGAGTTAATAATATAGAGAAGAGGCTCTTCTGCTACAGGTAACAATTCTTTCAGTAGTTTAGTGGGTATTGGATCTAATAAACATGTTGTTGGTTTTGACGCAATGATAAGTTTATTTAGATCTTCCTGTCCTATAGTTGTAAAGCGCTGCAACTGTCCTTGAGAGGCAATAATTGAAGCTGAATCATAAAGCACTGTCGAAGGTTGTACATTTACAATTGTATTTCTGATGCTTTCGATTTTCGAGTAAAGAAATTCATAAAGTCATCACTACTAAACTGTAATGAAATGTTTTGTTCTGGTGATGTCTGTTTTTGTTAATCTAGCCACTGTACTAAACAAGAACCTTGGATTGTTTTGGTTATTTTCTATGAGTTTGTGGAGATGCTCGGCCCTGGCTGCTTTTAGAGTCTTTCTATAATGGGACGAGCTGTCTTTCCACGCGAATCTGAAGACCTCTAAATGAGTTTGTCTCCGTTTGCGCTCTAGATTACGAGTTTCTCTCTTGATAGCGTGAGTAATACTGTTGTACCATGGTGCAGTATTTTTCTCTCTAACCTTTTTTAATCTCATGGGTGCAACAGTATCTAATGTACTAGAGAAAATAATTTGTATTGTCTATATGAATGTTAAAATCTCCAACAATCAGCGCTTTATCAACATTGACCAATAGGTCTGAGAGAAAGTCTGCGAACTCTTTTAGCAAATCAACATAAGGCCCTGGAGGTCTATAAATGGTAGCCAAAGCAAGAGATAGTAGTGACTTTTTGCTTATATCTGAGAGTGTAACATTTAGCACAAGAACTTCAAATGAATTAAACCTTAAACCTGTAGTTTGTTTTCTGAGTAACGTTAAGAATATCTCTATAGATTGTTGCAACACCACTGCCACGGCCAATCAGACGGCATTTGTTTTTATAACAGTAGCCAGATGGACTAGACTCATTAAGACCGAAATAATCATTTGGTTTAAGCCATGTTTCAGTAAGGCAAATTACATCAAGACTATTATCTGTGATCATTTCATTTATGATAACCGCCTTAGGTGTCAGTGATCTAATATTTAGTAGCACTAGCTTTAGAAATTGTTTTTGTTCAGTAATTTTGCGAATTTCTGGTTTGACCACGATCAGATTTTTTCTAGATCCTTTATTTTTCATTGTTAAACCTCACTATTTGGGGAATAGACACAGTTTCTATAGACTGTACTACACTCACATTTCTATCAATTAAGTGGGTAGAACACAGACTGTGATTTGAGGTTTGACTTACTAGTCATACAGTGCGTAGCGTCTTGGAGATGTTCTCTGACAGAAGATCAGCTCCGATTCTGCTGGGGTGCAGGCCATCAGCACGGAAGAGCCTAGGTCGCTCCCAGAAAAGATTCCAATTATTTATAAAGAGCAGCTTCTGTTCATTACACCAAGACATTAACCATTCATTTAAAGCAAATAATCTACTGAACCTTTCATGTCCACGTCGGTACTACGGAAGCGGTCTGGACACGATGATCCTCGTCGTGACCGTCTTGATCAGGCTCCTGAAGTCCTGCTTCAGAACCTCCATCTGCCGCAGCCTGTTGTCGTTCACCCCCGCGTGCAGAACAACAGCTCTGATGCTCTCGTCAGCATTCAGGATCGCGGGTACCTGCGCAGCGACATCGAGAACACGAGCACCAGCAAAATAGTGACTGCGCACCTTACCTTCACCTGAGGTAGCATGGACGTGGCGAATGATGGAGTCACCGATGATTACGGCGTCACGTTCCGCCTCGCGAAGAGGGGAGAAGCGGTTCCTCGTTGAGATCTCGAAGACCGGGGGCGGCAGAGGGGGAGAGGTCCTGGTCCGGGGCCTGGCTCACGCCTTCCGCTGCTGAAGAACCCAAGGTCCCTGGTGTGACGGCGCTGGAGTGAATGAGGGTTGGGATGAACGCGTTCTGGGTGCTCGGGATCTGTGCAGATAAACACACGGAGTAGAGGAAGCAGGAGTGTTAATATCGCGCTGCAAACTTACCGTGGATTGGTGAGCATCAGCCCGGGATGTTTCCAGCGCTGTTTGCCGCTCCCGTAGCATGGCCTGCTTCTCCAGAAGGGTCCGAATTTGGCGTCCTGGTTCCAGCTCCAACTGCACTGCATGCAGCTCAAACGTGTCCTCACCTGCACTCAAAGTTAGAGACACATCCGATACACTCGCCATTAGAATAGATGAACAATTATATCGTGAGTGATGAGAACAAACGCTAGTGTGACCACGCCGCTATTGCTAACGGGCTAAAGCTAGTAGCGGATGTCCGGGAAGTTGGATAAAACTAGTGATATCAAGGCAATCCGAGTGTTTTTATATAAAATAATGTCGGGGATGTGTTCACCCGCTGTAAAAGGAGAAAATGATAGGTTATAAATTTGATTTTAAGAGAAAAATCAAGCAATCAGGAATCAACTCGACCGAGCTCTAACTCAAACAGCGTGGCAGCAACAAACAGGAAGTGACATATGAACAAGGCTGTCATTACTGCGCTTCTCATCGGCCCTGCCCCAAAGCGGTGAAGTATCCAGGGGCTATGATTTCAACATAACATGACATGACAGATACAAACAGCACCAGAGTTAGAGCCCCTGATATCATAGGTGCCAACTGCTGATCGGCACAAGACTGCGCCTTTATGAAGAGGACCGTCTTAAGCCCTTCTCAGGACAGCGGTTCTCAGACCAAGGTTGAGCAGAGGGCTCCAAAAGTTAATTTGCAATCAGTTACCCGCTTTGCAACCTGGAATGTCATCACCCTGAATGGTCTGGGTTACCAGGTGGCGCTTGTCAATGAGCTGGCTTAGTACAACATCGCCGCAGCCGGTATCACAGAGGCGTGGCTGCCATGCCACAAGCACCGAACGGTCAATGGCGGTACCATGCTGCTCTCAGGTGGCATAGATCACACAAAGGGGGTGGTGTTAGTCCGGCGCTCACCACTCACAGGTAATGTGGCATCCCATTTCACCACAACTCCTGTATGCATGGCTTCTCCATCGGCAGGGAGATCTCTCACTTTTACATTGGGCATAGAAAATAATCACCCCCCTTTAAAATAATCACATTTTGTTGCTTTGCAGCATTAAATGAAGACGGACACAGTTTTTGTTTTATCCAGCTGTATTTACTCAGTGCAACTTATAACATTCAAGTGAAAAATATAACACCACCATGCCAGAAAAAAAAATAAAAATAAAAAACAGAATCACTGAGTTGGAAAAAGGATCACCCCCCTCCTAAAAATAACTCAATCAGGTATAGCTAATCACCTTCTCAATGGCACACAAAGCTATTTGACTTTCAACTGTGATCAGCTGTGGTCATTTTGATTAGCTCAGCATGAAAAGAGCTTTCTTGCATGGAGCATTTCAGTCCTTGGTAGTAAAACTGAAGCAAACAATCAACTATGGGTGGCAAGGCACTGTCAAAAGATCTCCAAGATAAAGTTGTAGACAGGCACAAGTCAGGAGATGGATATAAAAAAATTTCAAAAGATTTATCAATGCCTAGAAGCACAATGAAGTCTATCATAAAGAAGTGGAAGGTATTTGGTACAACACAGACCCTCCCTGGATCAGGACATCGCTCCAAACTGGATGAAAGAGCCAGGAGGAAACTGGTCAGAGAGGCTACCAAGAGGCCTACAGCAACTCTGAAAGAATTTATGACAAAGAGTGGTCATTGTGTGCATGTGACAACAATATCACAAATTCTCCACAAATGTGGCTTGTATGGGAGGGTTACAAGAAAAAAGCCACTCCTCAAGTAAGGCCACATGCAGTCACGTCTGAGGTTTGCCAAAATGCACCTTGAAGATTCTGAGGCCACGTGGAAAAAAGGTGTTATGGTCAGACTAAAATGGAATTATTTGGCAGAAATCCAATATAGCTCACCATCCAAATAACACCATTCCTACAGTAAAGCACGGAGGTGGTAATGTCCTGTTATGGGGGTGTTTCTCTGCAGCAGGGACTGGAGCACTTGTCAGGATAGAAAGAAAAATGGATGGGGCAAAATACTGTCAAATTCTTGAGGAAAATCTGCTGCCCTCTGCCAGAAAGTTGACAATGGGAAGAAGGTTTACCTTCCAACACGACAATGACCCAAAGCACACAGCAAAACTGACCACACAGTGGTTGAAGGACAAAAAGGTGAATGTCCTTGCATGGCCTAGTCAGAGCCCAGACTTAAACCCCATTGAAAATCTGTGGAATGACTTGAAGACTACAGTCCACAAACGGTCACCATCAAATTTAACTGAACTTGTGCAGTTCTGTAAAGAAGAGTGGGGAAATATTGCAAAATCTAGATGTGCAATGTTAGTAGAGACATTTCCCAACAGACTAAAGGCTGTAATTAAAGAAAAAGGTGTTTCAACAAAATACTGACACAAGGGGGTGATCCTTTTACCATCTCAGTGATTCGGTTTTTTATTTATTTTTTTAAAAAATTTTTCTGACATATTGGTGTTATATCTTTTACTTGGATGTTATAAGTTGCACTGAGTAAATACAGCTGGATAAAACAAAAACTGTCCGTCTTCATTTCTTTTCTATACCTACTGTAGTGGCCTACGCCAAACAGAGGATGCTGATGCCACAGCAAAGGACAGTTTCTACCACCAGCTGGCTTCCACAATACAGTCAGTGCCAAAACAGAAATACACAGTGAGTTCAACTGTCCACTCATAGTAGCCTATGTCGATCTTAAAGCAGCGTTTGACTCTGTGGATCTTCAAGCACTGTGGAGCTACATGTATCATGGCAAAAAAAACAAATTGCAGAGCCTGGGCAGCGGATCCAATATCAGGTATATTACTGTCATGGGTCAGCAGGTGGAAAATGTCACACATTTCACGTACCTGGGGAGTGCACAAAACTCAGATGGAAGGTGCATGGCCGACATTGCACGCCGAATTGTTCTGGCTGCTTCAGCAATGAGGTATTTCAGAACCTTTGGTGTCAACAGAGGACCCAGCTTATTGCAAAACTCGGGTTCTACTCCTCCTATGTGTTTTGAATCCTTCTGTACGGTTTTGAGACCTGGACTCTTGAATCACAAGATGCCAAAAGGCTACAGTCATTTCATATGTGCTGCCAGCGTCAAATCCTGCATGTTCGCTGGTTCGACCTCATTACAAATACAGCCGTCACCCTACGCACTGGTCTGTCAACAATCACAGACATAATTGCTTGTCGGCGCATGTCTTTGTTCGGACATGTGACTCGGCTTGCAAGTCATACTCCTGCCTATGGTGCCCTAGCCTGCGCTGTTGTCTGCCACTCCAAAAGACATGCTCCCATTGGCTGGAGCAGACCACCGCTATGAGCCACCACAGCTCAGGCGACTGGATGGATGGTTCAGTAATTTCTGTGCAGCTCGGTCCAAAGATCATCCGAGCCGATTTTGGGCAAAATTGGGCAAAATTTTGTAACGAAAAAACTGTTTTTCATTTACTTCAATATGGCAGACAGTCACATTTAAGGAAAATGACAAATGACACATCGTCAGAATCGGCATAAACCAGGAAACAAAACGACATAGAAAAAAACCAAAATTTGGATAATGTTTTCAAAAGTTATAAGCATTTTTGCAAAATACCTTATATCTCTGGAACACTAGGTGGCGCTGTGTTCAAACTTCTCGGGTTCCTTAAGGACAAGCTGATGATGATACCTACCAATTATTGTGCTGATATGTCAAATCGTTTAAAAGATATTGCAATTTATGACAGATTTCAAAACGGCGGACAGTAGTTTGATCTGACATCTCTGTTATTGGTTTGTGCTCCAGAACCAGCTGAAGGAGACGCAGAGGTCGTTCCAGCAGAGGATCCAGCAGAGAGAGAAAGATCTTCAGCAGCTGAGAGAGGCTGTGGAGTCTCATAAGGTGAGTCTGGAGAAGAAGAGAAGTTTGAGAAGTCTCAGTCAGGACTCACTGAAGCCACTGTGTGATTGTGATGTGTGTCCTAACAGCGCTCTGCACAGACAGCAGTGGAGGACAGTGAGAGGATCTTCACTGAGCTCATCCGCTCCATTGAGAGAAGCCGCTCTGAGACCACACAGCGGATCAGAGATCAGGAAAAGACTGCAGTGAGTCGAGCTGAAGGACGACTGGAGCGACTGGAGCAGGAGATCAATGATCTGAGGAGGAGAGACGCTGAGCTGGGGCAGCTTTCACACACACAGGATCACATCCATTTCCTGCAGGTAACAGAGATCCAGAAGAACAGTATCATAGTGAACTTGAGCAAGAGACTCACAGAGAAACATTTCACGAGAGCAGAATGAGCCGTTGACTGCAATGTTGTCAGGAATTCTGTGTGTTATGTTATATAATTACAAGGTAGATTCTCATCTGATCATCTTGTTTTAAAAAAAGATGACACTTACACTTGGAAATCTCTTAGGAAAAATGTTCTGAGCTCTTCTGGGATATATATTTAGCTGCCAAACTCCACTAGTGCAACGAACAGTTCAAAACTTCCAGAACATTTTTTTAAACCAAATTTTCCATTCTGGTTTCTTACATCATGGTAAAATCAATGAACTTGATGGTACCAATTTTGAGTAATGTTCACCAAAGTTGCTTCAGTTGATCTTCAAACCTGATATGGATTTGCATTTTCATAATTGTTTGACTGTTCCTTTGAGGATCACAACCATTAGTATCTCCATCTAGATTGCATGGTGCTCTACCCAGATGACTCCCTGTGCACCTTATATCATGCCGGCCTCAAAGAGCAGACAGAGGTGTGCCTGCCTGTGGATGGCCCTCAAGGGACATTCTGTGAGTATGTGGAGTCGGTGCTCTCCAGCTGTGTTTCCCCCTTCACAGTGGGTGAAGAGGAGGAGTATCCCTAATACGGTGGTTCCGGAGCTAGCACTCATTGACATACATATTCTGGAATGGACTCCAGCCTATGCTCCCACCCTTGAGAGCATAGGCTGCCGGTCCCACCAGTCCTAATGGACTTTCTGGTTCCAAATAGTTCCCTTCCTCTGCTGGTCCCACCCAGCCTCCTGACTCCTTTGTCTCCGCTGGTCCCATCCAGCCTCCAAGCTCCTGCGTCCCAACCAGGGCCTAAAACTACCATTAAACTGTTTTTGCAAAAACATTACACCAAAATTTTAGATGCCAGTGAAAATTCACAATTCTCTATTCCAATTTCGATACCGCAGCTAAAACTACTAGCCTGACTAATATAAATTTAAAACATTATTAAAAAGTAACAGTGGTTCCCTTTCGGTCGGTCACGTTCGGCGTTACGTCGGAACGTACTGACGAATTGGAATCTTGCCTGAAAGCTCAATCAACGTTGAGTGTAAACTAAACGAGCCGATGGACGCACATAACCCGCGTCTCCCATCCAAGGCCTGCAAGTTCTTGTCCGTTCTCACGGGCAATGCTTATAGAGCCACTGGACAGGCCGCCTCCACCCTACACGCCATGGCTCTCCTGCAAGTATACCAGGCCAAGGCACTTAAAGAGCTGCACGAGGGTAGTTCTGACCAAGGGCTGATGCAGGAGCTGTGCACACCGACGAACCTCACCCTGTGAGGTCACCCTGACAAAAGTCACTGCGTGCTCCCTCGGTCAGACGATGTTCACCTTGGTGGTCCAGGAACACCATCTCTGCCTGAACCTCATGGATATGAGGGAGACGGACAAGTATCCCAGGCTGGCCTCTTCAGCGACGCAGTTGAGAACTTTGCCCAGCAGTTCTCAGCTACACAGAAGCAGATGGAGGCTATCAGTCACATCCTGCCCCAGCGGCCTGCAGCGGCTTCCACCCTGCAGCCGGCTGCAGCTCCCCCGCCTGCTCATCGCTGAGGGCACCACCCTGCATCTGCCTCTGCTTCCGCTCCCGCTCAGCCTCAGCAGCAGCCTTCACACAGGCCACAGCGTGGAGCCAGTCGCAGGAAGGCGGTGCAGCCCATCCAGGCCCCTGCCAAACCAGGCAGTAAGTGTAAGTCTGAACGGCCCTGAGAGGGGTGACTCGGAGATGGTTGGAACAGTTCTATGTGAGATGGTGACCACATCACTCCCTCCTCCGGAGGAGGGCTGGGTGGAGAATCTTTTGTTCAGTTTTTTATCTGTTCCGCAGCTACGCCTTACCACCCTCTTTCCCCTCTCCCATCGCCAGCAGGCAGCAGTGTGCGGTTCGAAGACACGATGCCTTTTCACACACCCCCTGCCCAACTGTGGAGCCAGGTAAGTGTTGCACTGCACACTCAGACGCCACAGGATGCTATGTCAGGTCCCTGCGCCCCACTGTGGTTATGTCTGTGTTCCCTCTGGTCCCGCTTGTACAGTCTCTGGGAGCCTGGCATCACTTCGCAGCCCATCTCACTGGCTTATTCAGACCATCAGACTCGGCTATGCGATTCAGTTTGCCCGGCGTCCCCTGTCTTCAGGGGCATCCAATTCACCTCTGTGTTGGCCAGCGATGCTCCTGTCTTACGGGCTGTGCTTTGCATTTGAGCGAGAGTTCCTCTTCCTCCAACGGCTCCTCCATGGTCACCTCCTCTACCACCAGTGCCACTGTGGACTCTCCCTCCACCTGCCCCTCCATGGACCTTTTTGCCCAAGGGTCCTCCCACCACTTTGGTGTTTTTTTTGTTTATGGCACCTTCGGGTGGCTAGGAGCCGAAGGAGTGTGGAGCCAAGATGGAGCCGACTGGTCGACAGGCTGAGGTGGAGTCATTGGCTTGGAGGTCAGAGGTGGAGGCGGGGAATCTGTAAACAAAAACTAGTCTGGTTTCTGTTCCTGTGTTTAGTTCCTGTGTCATGTGCTGCAATTAGATCCTCATCTCCTCTCCTTTTTTGACCACACTGTGACAGCTTGCCCTTTAATTCTATAATTTCAATTTATGTGATATAATACAACTAAAATGGAGATTGATACATTTGATTAGGATAATGGGTAACACTTTATAATAATGTTCAATTACAAGTCATTTATAAGTTATTAGTTAATGATGAATTAATCATTTTCAAAACATGACTATATGTTCATAAATTATTAATAGATAAATGTAAGTTATTTTAAAAAGTAGTAAATCATGAAATAATCAAACAGATAATTTGTAAATGATTAATAAGTTATTAGTTGATTATATATTATTAATCTATTATAAATCACTGAAATATTTGTCAAAATTGGTTTATTATTATCTCAATAAACAATGGTTAGTCATAAACAAATGCTGAACAAACCATTAATAAATGATCAGTATATAATTTATTGATGTATCTTTAAGTTGTAAGCTGGTCTGTTCAAAAGCACAAAAATGCAGGTCTGCTAAAGCTGTATTTTTAAGAAGAGTAATTTATTTGATTTCAAGTGGATAAACATTTATAAATGACTTACAGTCAGGAGATTATCTCATGATTTACTCATTTTTTTTAACACATTTGTAAATCATTAGCATACCACTTATTAATCATTGATGAATGTATAGTCATACACCGAATATGCCGAACCTAGTTTTGTAAATGATTAGTTCATCATTAAATAATAACGTATAACTGAACAGTATTGTAAAGTGTTATCGGATAATATAATTATTTAAAATATTTCTTATGAGATAGTATTTCTACATGTGAATGGAACACTTTCATGGTTTCTGAACAAACGCTTGTTTGTTTGTTTGTTTTTTGGTCGTACCTGACGCAACATTTGTTATTTTGTTGTTGCGGTCATTCATTTTTTAAATATATAATTTCAATATACACTAAATATTTAAAATTATTATCACAGTCTTTCTAATAACATTTAAAAAATTATCTTATGCTAATATTCAGCTGCTTAAATGTTCTTAGAACGAGGTGAATTTTTGCTTTGTCATTGTTACCATTGGTAACATTAGCGTTGAGCTGCTCATTGGTTCCCCCTCCAGCTAGAAAGTTTGGTAACACTTTAGAATAATGGTCCGTCATTAATAAGTAACTATGCAGGAAGTAATGCAGGACTAATGAGTAGTACTACATTAACACTACTATTAACTAATATAGAAACAAGCTTAACTAATCAGTAAGTAATATCAAATTTAGGACTAAGATTGTTCCTTATTATCAATAATTAGAGAATGACATTGGCATCATTAAGAACTAATAGGTAACTATGACAAATTATAAAGAATTACTAATTATTATTAAAGAATTACTAATTAATTACTAATCACAACATAAGTGTCTGAGATGTGAGCAATTGTCTTTTTTTTACTCTCAACGTGGTCATGAAATGCATCATTAATTACTCAAGTGTTACCTAGTCACTATGCAGGAACTACTAGTGATCAGGACCATTATTTTAAAGTGAAAAACATCTTTTTCACTTTAAAATAATGGTCCAGATCACTAGTAGTTCTTAAAGATTGTCCTTTTTTACTCTCAATGTGGTCATAAAATGCATCACTAATTACTCAAGTACCTAGACATTCTTCAAGAACTACTAGTGATCTGGACCATTATTTTAAAGTGAAAAAGATGTTTTTCACTTTAAAATAATGGTCCTGATCACTAGTAGTTCCTGCATAGTGACTAGGTAACACTTGAGTAATTAATGATGCATTTTATGACTATATTCAGAGTAAAAATGATGACTGATTACGTCTCAGACACACGATAATGTTCTTTACAATTTGTCCGTTAGTTATTAATGATGGTAATCTCATTAGGTAATTATTGATTAGCTAATAAGGAACTATCTTCTAAATTTGATATTACTTACTGATTAGTTAAGCTTGTTTCTATATTAGTTAATAGTAGTAGCTGAAATGTTAATGTAGTACTACTCATTAGTCCTGCATTACTTCCTGCATAGTTACTTATTAATGACGGACCATTATTGTTTTAAGTGTTAAGTGTTAAGTGTTACCGAAAGTTCTTATATAGTGTAAATGGCTTACGCAAGAATTTGTAGCTCTAACATGATATAATGAATATGAGAAGAATGAAGCTGATGCTGTGAAAGTGCTGGATTGAGAAGAGTTACTAAAGATCAACAAGAGCCGCACAAATCTGACAGTAGTGCAGGTTATTGTCTGAAGTGTGGAGGTGATGAGCTTTGATTTCTGTTTTCTGTAGAGTTTCCAGTCTCTCTCAGCTCCTCCTGAATCTACAGATATAGATCCCTTCAGTTCTCTCTCCTCTTTTGATGGCGTGAGAGAATCTGTCCTTCAGCTGAGAGACAAACTGGAGGATTTCTGCAAAGAGGAGCTCAAGAAGATCTCTGACAGAGGTAAAGTCCTGGGTCCTCATGTATAAAACTTTGTGTAGATTTCATCCTAAAAGTATGCATACGCACAGAGGGCAGATTATGAGTACACACAAAAGTTTTCAGATTTATAAAAACACGTGTGCCTGAATCTGCCCAGTCAGCGGAAAACCCAGTCAGTGGAAGATAAGTGCGTACGTGCGTCTCCACCCCGCCTCCTCCCCGAAATAACCATACATGGAGCTTACAACACTTAGTTTTACCGTGCATATCTTCATCCATATGCATATTCCCATCCATGTGATACATTGGTGTTTAATGTTAAGACACTAGTAGGGAAATATGAGATACAGAGATACGTATTGTATAAAATACGTTTCAGAGAAGAATTGCATTCCAATTGGCAAAATATTTATAATAAATATTTATATTTATTTATGATTGTTTTAAACAAACCAGATTTATGTAGTTTTGCCTATAACAATGGTTCCCAACCACTGTATATTTTGTATTTCACCTTTGTCTGACACACCCATTTCAGGTCTTGGAGTCTCGACTAATGAGTTGATGATCTGAATCAGGTGTGTTTGATCAAGGAGACATGGAAAACATGCGGGCTGCATCCGAAAACCTAGGGAGCTGTCTTGCTGCCTCACTGCCTTATAAGAGAATGACTTGTATGGCAGCATTTGTGCATGAAGGCACAATGTAAAAGTAATGATTTCAATGACTTATAAAAATTCTCAAATGTCTCACTGTACATTGCTATTCTTGTTATGGTGGAGCCATTGCTTACACATTACAACTACACTTTACTAGTGCACCCTCACTAATTTCAGAAGCACCCTCAGTGATTTGATTCTGGAACCGGACCTGGAGGTATGGGTTTAAAACATACTGTCCTCCAAAAAAACGACCCTATTGGTCGTTTTTCAAGCACCTTATTACAACCTATATATACGTTTTAAAGTCATGCGCCCTCTAGCTGGCTAAAAATAATGAGAGTATCGTGTTACGTCTGTCGTCATGAAATGACGTATGACTGTCGTTACCAATCAAAATGCGTGTTCATTTAAATGCAACGTGTGGACTTTTTACACCATTTGTCCTATTTCCATTTAGCAAAACTCATTTTTTTATTAAAGACTACACCTACCCCACCCCTAAACCTACCCTTAGTGTTTTATAACGCATATACACATGCGTTCCCTGGGATCGAACTCACGATCGCATGATCACATGATTGCATATTGTTATATTGCAATCCTCTGCCAATTGAGCTACGTGAAACCCGAAATATGACGCAGATAAAAGGGAACAATGCATTAAAATGAAAGTGTCCTGTTGTCAATAGGGGCGCAACTTTAGCAAACGCTCCTATCGGTCGTATTTAATTAATTAAAATGAAAGTGTCCTGTTGTCGATAGGGGCGCAACTTTAGCAAACGCTCCTATCGGTCGTATTTAATTAATTAAAATGAAAGTGTCCTGTTGTCGATAGGGGCGCAACTTTAGTAAACGTTCCTATGGGTCGTATTTCAGGGAAGTGACAAATGACCTATATAGGCGTATTGGTTGGAGGACATGTTGGTTTATAAATAGTAATTAAACAAAGTAAGGTTTTATAAAAATCATGAAATTGCTTTAACATTTCTAGTTCAGTACAGTTATTTACTCGTACATCTTTTCAAGCCTAACACTTTCAACACGGAACGCAGCACGACAATAATTGTTCTACTATTGATATTCTGGAATTGTTTTATTGCAGGGGTTTCTGGTGAGTTTGCGCAAGGGTGGAGGGAAGGTCAGTGTTCAGTGAACTTTGACAAGGCGTCTCTGTTGCACCATTAGTCTTTGTGGTGTTGATCTCGTCACGCAGTTCTCGTGAGGTCTTTCTTTGGTCCTTAAGACTGAGAATTTTGAGATGCTTCACTTGTCTGTCTGAAAGTTTCTTTTTTCTACCTCTCCCCTTTCGGTTCTGGTGTGAATTGGTGGCATCATGGCGGTCTAAAGTGTACTTTACAGTGCTTGGACTGCATCTCATGTAACTCCAGCCAGCATCAAAAAGCATCAAAGCATCAAAAATCTTTATTCGAGCCCGTTGCTCACTCGTTAGCTCCTTCTTCACCTTAGCCAAGTTCAAAGAGCAACATGTGCTTCAAGACTACTTCTAGAGGCTTTGAATTTATACCAACAGCTGTGTCCTAAGACTCTTGCATCCCCATCAATTTAACCACGATCACACCTGACAATGATTACACAAGTAATTTGGCTTCTTCTGTGAAGGAACATGATTGTGTGACATTGACAGTGAAATAGACCTAGCTTGTTTTTTTGTAAGGAAAATGACCTAAATCTCCTTATGATGGCTCTATTCTATTGTTTATAGAGCATAATGATGACATTGAAGATACAACTGAAACATCTTAAATATGCCACAGGTGTATAAAATCAAGCACCTAGGCATGCAGATTGTATCATGCTTCTACAAACATTTGTGAAAGAATGGGTCGCTCTCAGGAGCTCAGTGAATTCAAGCGTGGTACCGTGATAGGTTGCCACCTGTGCAATAAGTCCATTCGTGAAATTTCCTCACTACTAAATATTCCACGGTCAACTGTTAGTGGTATCATAACAAAGTGGAAGCAATTGGGAACAACAGCAACGTAAAATCACAGAGCGGGGTCAGCGCATGCTGAGGCACACAGTGCGCAGAAGTCGCCAACTTTCTGCAGAGTCAATAGCTACAGACCTCCAAACTTCGTGTGGCCTTCAGATTAGCTCAAGAACAGTGCGTAGAGAGCTTCATGGAATGGGTTTCCATGGCCGAGCAGCTGCATCCAAGCCTTACATCACCAAGTGCAATGCAAAGCGTCGGATGCAGTGGTGTAAAGCACGCCGCCACTGGACTCTAGAGCAGTGGAGACGTGTTCTCTGGAGTGACGAATCACGCTTCTCTGTCTGGCAATCCGATGGACAAGTCTGGGTTTGGCGGTTGCCAGGAGAACGGTACTTGCCTGACTGCATTGTGCCAAGTGTAAAGTTTGGTGGAGGGGGATTATGGTGTGGGGTTGTTTTTCAGGGGTTGGGCTTGGCCCCTTAGTTCCAGTGAAAGGAACTCTTAATGCTTCAGCTTACCAAGACATTTTGGACAATTTCATGCTCCCAACTTTGTGGGAACAGTTTGGGGATGGTCCCTTCCTGTTCCAACATAACTGCGCACCAGTGCACAAAGACATGGATGAGTGAGTTTGGTGTGGAGGAACTTGACTAGTCTGCACAGAGTCCTGACCTCAACCCAATAGAACATCTTTGGGATGAATTAGAGCGGAGACTGTGAGCCAGGCCTTCTCGTCCAACATCACTGCCTGACCTCAGAAATGCGCTTCTAGAAGAATGGTCAAAAATTCCCATAAACACACTCCTAAACCTTGTGGAAAGCCTTCCCAGAAGAGTTGAGGCTGTTATAGCTGCAAAGGGTGGGACAACTCCATATTAAACCCTACGGATTAAGAATGGGATTCATGTGCACATAAAGGCAGGCGTCCCAAAACTTTTGGCAATATAGTGTATATACACACACACACACACACACACACATAAAAAAAAAGACAGCATCATAGCATGTTACCTTATCTTAGGGTGTACAGGGTTCTACACATAGGTGTAAATGGATCTGAGACTATTATTGTGACAGTTGTGCCATATTGTTAACCCTTTCACCAACCCTTTTCAAGGCAATCATTATTTAGAATGTATCACTTTGTTTCCATGATGACGCATCATTGCTTGTTACGTGACACCCCGCAGCCACAATAGCGCTGTATGATTGATGATGATCTGCTTTTATTACATTTTTTCCTTTTTTATTCGAAATATTCACAAATTTGTTAACTATAGTATGAAAGATCTGATAGTCCGACAAATGGCCCATGACAAGTATGTACAAGTGGATGTGTTTTGCTGTTGCAACACCTTTATAATGATCGCATTAGTTGAGCTATACGCGTTATGGGCGCCGCCATGTTAGTTTGCGCAGCAGTATAGACAATCGGATCTATTGGATTTACAACATGCGAATTCATCCACTTCTCCCGAAGTACATGAAAGTAAGTGAGCTGGTGAACTGGGAGAAGAATAGAAGTTAAAGTTACATACACAATTTGTATCTGATATGAATAAAATGTGTCGTCTAATTATTATGGAAAGGATTGTTATTGGAAAGGATTGTTACACACACACACACACACGTACACGTGCACGCAGTTTAAACTACGTCTAAACTACATCAGATAGTGATTGTATCATGCAGTGTTAAGAAACTTGAAAGGAGACGTTTGATCATGATACGGAGTTAGTAATGCATGAATATTAGCTCTAATGTGTAAATGGGCAAAGCAAGTTTGAGTGGGAAAAGGTGTTGTGATCCTTTAAACAATTTAAGTAATTTGATGCTCTCATTATATAATAAATAAATGTAATGTGTTATCTAACCATATTATAGCATTATTAGAAACATCTCACAGAGAATGTGTTAAGCTCAATAAGCTCTGTAGTTTTGTTTTCCCCAGACCCCTCTACAAAGTATAAGGCGTACTTTAAGATTAAAAGGGGTTAGGCCTTTGTGATATCAGCAGGTGACCATCTAGGATACCCCCACACTTTATGGCATAGCAGAATGCCTTCTGCCAGGTTACAGTTTAAAAATGTCAGAACGACATTTACAACAAAAATCTTGACAGGATCTTTCGCACGACATTTATCATCTGGTACAATAACTGCAAATCATGTTGATAAGTAACACTTTATTTCATAATTGGGTTATACATCATGCTTCGATGATCATGATTTTTCACTGTTTTTAACCACCAGATGCAAATGAATCGGATCTGTATTTTGACATAGGGTTAGAACTCACCTTGGACAAGTTTTGTAAGTATTCTCTCTTTCTCTATTAAAATGATTTTATGGTTGACAACGACTCTATACTAAATAATGTATGTGCTCTTTAGTTGATGAGGCACTGCTGCTTGGAGAGATTGTCCAGGATATTGTTCATGGTGAGCAGGCTATGTCTAAGTACAATTAGGTTTTTGTTATTGTGTTTTACAGTTCATAACCATATGCTTACAATACATCAGTAGATGGTGATGTTGCATCAGGAGAAATGTATGAAAATCAGCCAGGTGAATCTCCTGTCGTGGAATCAGAGCACTCGCCATACAGCGTCATTGAGAGGTCCACCTCCTGTGTATCTCCCCCAGAAGACCCCGTTCGCGAGATGTTCTGTGATCCTATCGTATCACATTTGCAAGCCGACGGAGATGTTAACGAATGTACCCTGTCCACGCCCAGACACGGGCATAAGCGACATAGGGAGGTACCTGGTGCATGTGAGCTACCCAGCGCTTCACGTTTAAGGATGTTGGAAGATAACGGTAAGATATTAAACAGCGCCTGGCTTATTATAATTTTTACATGACACAGACTTATTTAAAAAATAATCATTAAATATTATTTTCCCCCAGAACAAGATTACGAGGATAGAGGGCTAGAACTTTATAAGGAATTTCAGTTGGAGGTGTGCAATGCTGATTTTGACGAGTCCAGCTCGGATGAGAGCGACACAGGTTCTCCAATCGAACGAGACATGTCACGACTTAGTTACGAGTTGATGAGTAAGGCCGACCGTAACTTTGAAAGAATATTAGACCTAGTGGCAGTGGTGTAAAGTATTTGAGTAAATGCAATTAATTACTGTACTTGAGTATCTTTTTGGCTACTTTGTAGTTTTACTGAGTATCAAAGATATTAGCAACTTTTATTCTTTACTTGACTACATTACATTACCGTCTAAGTGTAGCGGTTGTTCCTCTGGGTTGTGTTGATTTTTGATGTTAATAAAAGTTTTTTCCACACAAAAATGTTTTTTATGGGTGATTTAATTTCAGTGCCTGTGTGGTAAAACACACAAACAGACAGGCAATGTTATCTGCAACTTTCTCTTAGTTGTGCCTGTTAACCACAAAATATATGTTAAGTACACCAGGTAGTTAACCACAGAACACACAATGAATGCAATGTACAATTAGACTAAAATATATACCTTTTTTTAATGTACAAAATATATCTTTAGGGTACAAAATATATTTAATTTATACATACACATCTTTTAATTTATGCATATCAATCTATTATTTATCAATTTATATTTATCTATATTTAATCGAAACATGACATGAACACATTTAACACTATTTAACATCAGATGAATGGAGCTCATGAATCTTACCTCTCCTCTCTAGTGTCATTGCAGGAAAGAGGACGAACTTCCGATTGCGCTGCGATTTGAACCTCTCACCTACGTATGACGTCAGCCGACGTACATACTGATATTTAATAGTAGCACACAAATTTTTCAAATAAAATGCCCCAAAACAAATAACAAAAACAAATAATCTATATATAAAAGAAATAAAAATGATTTATAATCTGGTGTAACAACATATCCCTGCTACATTGAAGGTACTATATCTTGTGCGTTACTCACCAAAACTTGTCAACAAGTTACTTTACATGAATGCGAGTGCATTAGCAGGTAGTTGCTGAATCACACGTGTTTGATATAAGAGATGAGGTCATGACTGCAGCCGGTGATGAGGCCAAAACCAGCACTTCCAGTGCAAGTAGACTTACTTTTTTATCTTATATATCCACTATACTGACAGACCTTTTTGAAAGATATTGGTTCACTTATGGCTTTTTTGTAGGCTTGAGAGTTTGTAGACATTTAAGAGGCTGTTGTGTCGACCTTGATTTATTGCAATATTGTGTTGTTGAGTTTTATTTTGATTTTAGAAAATAAACATGATTTCTCTTCTTTTACTCATGCTGAATATAGGCTCAAAGATGCACTAGTCCTCGACAACTAAGAGATATGCCAGTGAAAATAATAAACTTGATTTATAAGATGAGAAATCATGTTTATTTTCTAAAATCAAAATAAAACTAAATTGTGTTTTTGTTTTGTACTTATATGTTTCTTTTCTTTGTACTTTGTATGTCTTGTATTGTCTTGCTCTAATAAAAAATAAAAATAAAACTGAACACCTCAATGTTGCAATAAATCAAGGTCAACAACAGCCTCTTAAACATCTACAAACTCTCAAGTCTCAGTTAAGCTCAACTTCATAAAAAGGCCATAAGTGAACCAATATCCTTCAAAAAGGTCTCGTCAGTATAGTGGATATATAAGATAAAAAAGTAAGCCTTCTTGCACTGGATGTGCCAATTTCTGCCTCATCAGCGGCTGCAGTCATGACCTCATCTCTTAAATCAAACACGTGTGATTCAGCAACTACCTGCTAATGCATTCGCATTCATGTACAGTAACTTTGTTGACAAGTTTTGGTGAGTAAAGGCAAAACGCACAAGATATAGTACTGTACCTTCAATGCCCTGTAGATGGTGATATCGCTTCTTTATAGCAGAAATAAACAGCTTGTTCAAAAATGTAGTCAAGTAGAGAGTAAAAGTTGCTAATATCTTTAATACTCAGTAAGTACATTTACTCAAATACTTTACACCACTGCTATTAATAAGCAGTAATTAGGAGTTTATTGAGGCAAAGGCCGTAGTTAATAGTTAATAGTGAAAATTAGACCCTAATCTAAAGTGTGACTTTTTTTTTATGGCATCAGTTGAATGCAGTGTGAGTTTGCCAGATGAAAACACTTTCACCCCAGTGAAAGAACAACCACCTGTCTCTGCCACTGAAACCCTGTCAGTAGGAGGGACAACACTGTCCTCAGAAGACTTAGAAACTTTGAATCCTGGTCAATGGCTCAATGACAATGTAAAGTTTTATATTTATTTACTTCAGTATGTAAATGTGTTTCAGTTTTTAATATTCAACAGTAAAGAATACCTTGTTTTCTTTGGTTTATTGTACTAATGGAGCAATCAATGCACAGATTGTTTTTCAATAACTGTTGTCTTTTTGTCATCTTGTTCAGGTTGTTCATGCTTATCTTAACCTCCTGGCCTTGAAGTCGGAGACTAAAGTTTTTGTCTTTCAGTCCTTCCTTGAGCAATTCTGGAGGAAGGAAGACTATACACACTGGAAATATCACAAGGCAAATAATTAGTCTTAAGTATTTTTTATTTATATAAATTGTTTTTTTTTTTTTTAATAACTACATCTTTCTGTTTTTTGACAGGTGAAATTTCAGGATTTTCATTGGGCTTTTCTGCCGGTGTGCAGGTTCAATCACTGGTTCTTAATTGCATTTAACATACCAGAGCGCAAAGTCTTTGTACTTGATTCACTCAAAAGCACATCAAAGCACGGTGAATTCCTGACGCATTGGTGGTATGTACTGTATGCTATACTCAACATTTTGTAATGTATGGAGTTTGTGTAGTGCACAGGTTTGTGTACTTAAAGTTTGGTATTGTTACACTTAAAGTATACTTAAAAGTATACTTTTATACACTAAAAATTGGGTAGTTTAGTCCCAAGTAGTATTGAAATAGAACACTTACAAGTATACTACCAGTACATGTATATTATACTAACTACATAAAGTATACTTAAAATATATTTGAACTTTACTTAACTATTCTTAATAAAATGAACTTGATGTATATTTATTTTTTGTAAGGGTGGACATATGAATCATTTATTTAACCATTGAATAATTCAGTCTTACTCAGTCATGTTGTGTGAATCTTTATTGCTGGTCTTTTACTGTAGTGCCTTTAGTTTTTACGTCGTGTAAGATGACTCTTTTCTTTCCAACAGTAATTTCATGAATGCACGAGCCTCTTTGGGAATTGAAACCCTAGATGGTTGGACTCTGAGTTCCATCGATGTTGCAGTCCAAACAGATTGGTCAAGCTGTGGCATTTTTCTTTTGATGGTTAGTTGCCAACCATTTGATGTCAGCATGCCAATTTATAAAATTAAAATTATGAAAGATTGCAGTTTGTTTCAACTATTGGTTCTATTCGTTCTATTTTGTCTTTTTCTTTAAGATGTTGACTGTGTTTAGAATTAATCTTAAGAATTTAATCCAAGGTGTAACCTTTTCTGTGCCATCCTATCCCAGATTAATATGTAGAGACGACTACAAATAAGCCATTCTAAGTAGTGTTGTTGTTGTTGTTGTTGTTTCCCCAGAATGCCGAGTCCCTGCTGCAGAATGGAAAGCCCAATGTCTCCCAGCAGAAAGACATTGGCACACTCAGACAATACATTAAAGACAAACTTTTGCAAGAAGGCAAGTAATATAATCCAAGGTATGTACATTTTGGTGCCCCCTATCCCAGCTAAATATGCAGAGACTACTACAAGTAAGCCACTCATAAGTTTTTTTTTTCTTCCCAGAATGTAAAGTCCTTGCCGCAGAAGATGAAGCCCAGCTTCACCCAGGCTGTGCTCAAAAAATACAATACAGACAAACTTTTCTTGGATGGCAAAACCATAATAAATTTTGTATATTTTAAAATGTGTCTTGTGTTTATTTCTATCAAAATGTATTAAATTATGTGATGTTTTATATATATTTAATGCAAATAACATAACATTTGTACATGTATAGTATGTCCTCTCATGCACTGCATCATTGACACTGCTGTACATTACATTAAGTAATCCCACATCTCTGTATTTCACTGACTAGCATCTTTTATTTTTTCTTTGGTATGTGATGTGCAATATCTCATATTACCCTTCTCACAAATAGCATTTTACAAATTTTACAGAGTGTAAATAAAACCCCCTAATATATGAAATAGCATCTTGCTGAATCTTTTAAAACTTGATATAAGCACCTAGTGTAAATAGCATCCACCTTCTATTAACAGTTAGTGTAAATAACATCCACCTTCTATTAACACATGGTGTAAATAGCAATGAATGCTATTTTTACTTAGTGTAAATAGCAACAAAAAAGTATGGTAAGTGTAAATGGCATCTATCGCTATTTGCACTTAGTGCAAATAGCCGCTGCCAATAATTAACAGGTAACTGGATGTACAGTAAATGCCTTTTAGGGTTACACTTTGTTTTGATGGTCCACTTTAGACATTCTACGAACTATAAGTTACTTTGCCACAACATGTCCTCCACTAACTCTATTTAGAGTATTAGCAGAGTTTTGGTAGACTGTTGGGTTATATGGGGTTTCATTTGTGCCAAAAATAAGTCAGCTGCTTTGTACTATACATATGTCCTTGTCAACAGTCATTGCCTAGTTGTTCAGATAAATTAGTATATGTTGATTGTATGTTCTTTTTTTATGTCGATTTGTTCTGTCGTCCTTACTGTCGTCTTGTTCTGTCATAACTGTCGTTCTGGTTCTGTCTCTTGTTCTGTCATCTAGATGTTGTCTTAAAGGGGTCATAATGCCACTTTTACAAGATGTAAAATAAGTCTTTGATGTCCCCAGAGTGTGTATGTGAAGTTTTAGCTCAAAATACTCCACAGATCATTTTTTATAGCATGTTAAATTTGTCACTTTTTGAGGGTGAGCAAAAACTCTCCGTTTTTGTGTGTGTCTCTTTAAATGCAAATGAGCTGCTGCTGAGGGCAGTGTTTCAAGAGCTTGTGTTAGCAGCGCTGATTACCTCATAGTGATGGGAAGTTCGGTTCTTTTCCGCGAACCGGTTCTTTCGGACAGTTCGTTTCAATAAACCGGTTGAAAAAACCGGTTCACCGTTCTTTTACGCTCTGACGTAATGACGTCATTCGCGATGACGTAATGATGTCATCTATCGCGGGCAGGGATGAAAAAACACTTAACACATTCAAATATATAAAGTCAGTAATCATAACATCACTCAACTAAAACATCATTATAATCTGAAACGTTTCTTACAATTTAGTTTTGCATCTAAAGCATCCAAACACATATACAGGCAGTGATGTGCAAACGAGGAAGTTTTACAGTTATAAAGTGAATAAATTAGTCTTCATCAGCACTGAAACCATGATCTACTACTATACATAATCCATTACGAATTATTTGTAATTAAATAAACTTACGTTTCGCCAGATTGGCCCCTCATTCAAGTCCTCTTATAGCATCAGTTGTCCTACCAGTTCGGTTCAGATGCCAGTGCTGTCACAGTCATTACTGTTCGGTAGCTTCAGATCACATGCTGAATCACGCATGCGCAGTATCATCAGCTCATCAGTTCTCGAATCGGACATGTCCGAAAGAAGCGGTTCTCAGTTGTGTACTGGTGAGAACGAGATTGAGATTCGAGAACCGCGAGGGCGATTCAAAAGGAGTCGCTTGTTTGCTCTCGCTGTAGTTTGATTACGTCATTTTTATCTTTATATCACCTTGTTTAGAAATTAAATAAGCTATCCATGGATTATTTATGAAACAAATAAATGTTTAGTTTGATAGTTTTACAAACAATTGTTTCCAAATTCCAATCTTTAAAAAAAATTAACATGAAAGCACAACTGCACAACTTTTACTGTAATGCTTTTTAAATAACATTAATATAGAAAAAGAAATTTGTAGAACTATTTCTGAAGATAGTTTGATTTGTGTACAAAATATTTATGTTCATGTTGCATGTAGTTTCTTGTATGTAGCCTACAGTATATATTTTGTATGCTATTAATCTGGTGTATTTGGAAAAGCACAATAAACTTTTTGTATTTTGAATTAAGTCATAAACATATTTCCAGTATGTTTTATATTATCACACTTTCCGATGTTCAACAAAACTTGACTAGCGTGCTTTTCGTTCTCTTGAGAAGTTACACGCATGCGCAGTATCATCAGCTCATCGGTTCTCAAACCGGACATGTCCGAAAGAAGCGATTCTCGGTTGTGTACTGATGATCTGAAAACTGTTGCAACCGATTCTTGACTCGAGAATGGGAACGGAGACAGGCCGTGTATGTTCAAACCAGAGTACAGCATATTAATGACCGTTGTGATCAATTTTTTTTCAAGCTCCGATACAGTGCTTCACTGTGAGATGTTTTGTTTTTTGATCGAAGCTTCGGTGTTGCACGTCACATCACTACTTCGAAGCTTCGGTGTTGAATGTCATAGCACTAATGTCACTCGCTTTGGGGGAGGAATTAACCTGAGAACATCCTCAAACAAGTAACACAGCACATCGCCTCAACTGGGCCAATAAAAGCGATTGTGTGCATGCATTTCACTCTCACACATGTTTTGCTGATTTCAAGAATAGTCCCAGAGTATATATCTTCATCATACTTGATAATCCACCTGTAACACTTCCCAGTGTGCAGTGAATAAATCACAAAGGGTGGTTGCACATTTAAAGTGAATTTATTCTGTAGAACAGAAATTAAAGATTTTAGTTGCGGCGCAAACCATCACCATTTGAATGTCAATTTTTTTTGTCAAAATTGGGTTTTCATTCAATTATTATTCTATAACATCTTGTCTGTCATCTCTGAAAATATCTTGGCAAAATTCTCATTTGGCACGAATCCAACTGTTTCCATTTTTGTGATATATGCTGAACTATTATTTATTATGCAAGCTTTGTACTTCACTCACATTATCGACGTAAAACAGTCTTCACAATTAACAGCACAGTGAGGTGGTTGTCATGGGTGGTAAACAGCACAGATTGTATTACAGACTATTTAAATTGAGCAGTGTAACGTTTTTTTAAATTATATTTAACAGGCTGCGGTATCAAGTAAGCAATGCAAGAATTTGTGTGTGCACATGAGGTGTGTCAGGCGTTGCTTGCGTAGGAAACACACGAAGATGAACATGCAAACAAGTCTTTACTTAATAATCCAACAGGAGAATATACAGGAGCAGATAACACGCAACGCAACACAACACACAAACAAGACCGGACACAGTGGTGAGGATAGTGACAGCTTATAAAGGGAGTGCTGATGAGTGGTGATGATGATGATCGTCTTCAGGTGCGGGTGATGATGATCGAGTGCAGGTGAGGAACAGGAGGGATGCTGGGAAATGTAGTGCCGGTGCTGGTGACAGATCTGGTGACTGTGACAAGGCGCTAGTGCGACCACGGAAATTTTTTTTCCTTTTTCCTTCTAAGAGACTAAACTGTTAAGACATCATTCATAAATTTACAAAAGACACTCAAATAAGGAAGACAAGCAGAATGTCTCAGTTTCCTTTTTCTAGATCTTTGGAGTGTGCCACAATGAACCAAAACTCTTAATTAATTCTTAATTGTTAATTCTTAATCTTTTGACCTAATTATTTAAGTGAAATATATTTCGCGTAGCCTATAGGCCTAAATATTCCCTTTTATTTTATATATGTTATGTATAGTTTTATTCTGTTTTCTCCGTTCACAGAAGCGCTGCAGGTACGTGATGTCACCCCTGATAGCACACGTACATCTCGGAGACGTCTATCTGCTGTGTGTGTTTGCATTTGGAAGACGTATTTTTAGAGTGTTTGCTCATCTGCAATACGTCTGTAGGAAGTTTCCTGTCAGATGTCTAATAGACGTTTAGAAGATGTCTTTAAGATGTTTATGATTTAGAATGTATGTAAAACTGACATCTTTTAGAAGACATCTATCAGATGTTTCCCAGATAGCACACATACATCTGCAAGATGTCTGTTACAGATCACTTCATCTGGAAAACATCTGCTGTTTACAAACATCTGATAGACGTCTTTTAGATGTCAGTTTTACATACATTCTAAATCATAAACATCTTAAAGACATCTTCTAAACGTCTATTTGACATCTGACAGGAAACGTCCAATAGACGTATTGCAGATGAGCAAACACTCTAAAAAAAAAATACATCTTCCAGACGTAAACACACACCTCAAATAGACGTCTCCAAGATGTACGTGTGCTATCAGGGTTGTAAACAGCAGATGCTTTCCAGATGAAGTGATCTTTAACAGACATCTTGCAGACGTACGTGTGCTATCTGGGATGTTGTGTGAACTCATGTTCTACACTATCCTGCAATTTCTGTTGGTTTCAAAACACACAACAAGCTGCATATTACTTGCCATTCATTTTCACTTAAATGTAGGCCTAATGCTTGACGGTTGGTGACATATATCCTCAGAAAAACTAATGCCAGGGCATTGCCAGTGATTTACCTAACAGCTGAGCGCGTCAGCGCGGGCATTTCACTCACTTTAGGGCCTGAGCGCGGGCATTTCACTCACATTGAATGTGTCAGCATCACATTTGCATAGACTGTACTATTTGAATTCATTAAACAGAATGATAAAATAACATTATTAACCAGTTAATGGCCATTTTAAATAAACGTTTCTGTTCAGAACGATAAAATTTGATTTCGTTTCCGTTTCTGGTTATGTTCCTGTCAAAATTTGTTTGTTTCTGGTTTCGTTGTTTTTGTTATCTAGTGTAAAACAGTGGAAGTGGATGTGTCGAGCGTATGTTGTTACACTAGTTTAATGAAATAAGTAAAATGTGACCATATATATATTTGTATTTCTTTGTTATTGTTTTACCCTTTTTATAAATTGTTTATCTGTATAAAATGTTAAGGAAGCACCATTACGCAAGTTACATCGGGTTAAGCGTGAGGGTAAAGCTGATGTAATTTCCGGGCGCCCTCTCTCTTTCGCAGGATGTCATGGCGACAAGAGGCACGGACCAGAGATTCTCCTTGTTAGAAGCATCTAATGGTGTCTGTTATATTTTGATACAGAAACTGAGAGAAGCCAAGAGTAAATCACATGACAACTGCATCATCATGTGAGATCTCTTTTATTAAGAAGAAAACACAACGCAGACGGACTGCACCAGATTTGGCTTTACAGATTTGCAGACACGTTTTTCACACGTCGCTCAAACACAGAACCAGGAAACAGAAACAGTTCAGTTCAGAGAAAGTGAAACTGAAGTGTAGTTGAGCTGTTGTTTGTTTGTGTCTCTGTATTCATGCAGTAAAATGGCAGAAGCCAGATTTTCTCAGGATGAGTTCATGTGTCCAGTGTGTCTGGATCTCCTGAAGGATCCAGTGACCATTCCCTGTGGACACAGTTACTGTAAGATCTGTATTACAGGCTGCTGGGATCAGGAGGATCAGATGAAAGTCTACAGCTGTCCTCAGTGCAGACAGACCTTCAGTCCAAGACCTGCTTTAGCTAAAAACACCATGCTGGCTGAAGTGGTGGAGAAACTGAAGAAGAGAAAACTTCCTGCTGACTGTTACGCTGGAGCTGGAGATGTGCAGTGTGACGTCTGTACTGGAAGAAAACACAAAGCCATCAAGTCCTGTCTGGTGTGTCTGGAGTCTTACTGTCAAACTCATTTTGACCGTCATGAGGAATTTCACTCACGTAAGCCACATAAAGTGACTGACGCCACTGGACGACTGCAGGAGATGATCTGCCAAACACATGATAAACTCCTTGAGGTTTTCTGCCGCACTGATCAGAAGTGTATATGTGTGCTGTGTATGGATGAACATAAAAACCACAACACTGTATCAGCTGCAGCACAGAGGACAGAGAATCAGGTATGAAACTAAACACTGATGAAATAATGTTGATGTAGCCGGAGATGATCGTAAAGAGAAACACTCTAAATATAGCTGACTACGCCACCCTTTTAACCAGGGAAATATTAATATTAAGATTATGATTTAACCACCTACAAAGAACACACAGGAACGTGGTTTCGAAAGGAGGGCCTGAGACGTGGATAACAAAAATACAAAAGCTTTATTTTGACAATCAAGCAATAATCTTAAAAAAAAAAAATTAGACTGTAGGACCGGGTTAGTTATAATAACATGGGGACCACTAGAAATATGAAAAGGAAACCGAGGCTAGTTTAATGAGCATTAGGCTCCTACAGTTGCAAGAAAAAGTATGTGAACCACTTGCAGAATCTGTGAAATGTGAATAATTTAGCAAAATAAGAGAGGTCATACAAAGTGCATGTTATTTTTAATTTAGTACTGTCCTGAGTAAGATATTTTACATAAAAGATGTTTATATATAGTCCACAAGACAAAAATGGTGAAAAATGGTTTGTGAACCATTGGTTCTTAATACTGTGTGTCATTACCTGGATGATCCATGAGTGTTTTTTTGTTTTGTGATGGTTGTTCATGAGTCCCTTGTTTGTCCTGAACAGTTAAACTGTGCTCTGTTTTTCAGAAAAATCCTCCAGGTCCTGCAGATTCTTCAGTTTTCAAGCATTTTTTGCATATTTGAACCCTTTCCAGCAGTGACTGAATGATTTTGAGATCCGTCTTTTCACACTGAGGACAATTGAGGGACTCAAACACAACTGTTAAAAAAGGTTCAAACATTCACTGATGCTCCAGAAAAAAACATGATGCATTAAGAATTGGGGGGTGAAAACTTTTTGAATTTGAAGATCAAGGTACATTGTACTTAATTTGTCTTCCGGGAAACATGGAAGTAACTTCTGTTGCTTCCCGAAGGGCAGTACTAAAAGAAAAAAATTATATTTAAACAAAATAAGAAAAATTTTCATCCTGTTCAAAAGTTTTCACCCCCCAACTCTTAATGCATCGTGTTTGCTTCTGAAGTATCAATGAATGTTTCAACCTAATTTAATAGTTGTGTTTGAGTCCCTCAGTTGTACTCAGTGTGAAAAGATGGATGCAAACACAAAGGACACCAACACCACTCAGGCCAGTGTTGCCGAGTCCGTGGTTTTCCTGTGGAATAGAGCTACTTTTACACTGTTGCCGCAGGTTGTTTTTCATGTCCACGGGTTGAAGCGACCCCAAATAACATGATATTTAGCCCCGGAATGCGAATTTTACCAGGTGAACCCCTCCAAAAATGCGGATTTGCCCACAATGGTTTTATTTCCCCACTAAAGTACCTAATTGGACAACACATGCATTCAGGGCATATTAAAATACTTAAAGAAAAATCCACTCAAATGAACTCAGTCATTTATAGCTTCTCTTTAAGCTTTGGCTTCTGTTCTTTATAGACTAATCCATTTTTCATGGAAATGTGTTATGTGTCTTTATGTAAATTAATATGACTGATTCCCAATCAACATTTTATAATTGATGGCCTTTATTAACAGAAACACTCAATGTAGTGATCAGTAATCAGTTTTGTCCAATAGAGCCGCAGCTCTGTTATGCAGCAGAAACACTGTCAGTGTGAAGCTTTACATGTTTGTCAGTTTCACTTTTATGATACTTATGCTTGCAGTGTGAAAAAGGCCTTATGCTTCATGTAAATTCATATACGATGGTGTTACTGATCTATCATCCCTTCAGGAGTTTAAACCTACAGCCATTGGTTAAGTCTGCTGTTATTGGATTCAACTTTTCACGATGATATAGTGACAGCAGTATGATGTGACATCTCTGTTATTGGTTTGTGCTGCAGAACCAGCTGAAGGAGACGCAGAGGTCGTTCCAGCAGAGGATCCAGCAGAGAGAGAAAGATCTTCAGCAGCTGAGAGAGGCTGTGGAGTCTCATAAGGTGAGTCTGGAGAAGAAGAGAAGTTTGAGAAGTCTCAGTCAGGACTCACTGAAGCCACTGTGTGATTGTGATGTGTGTCCTAACAGCGCTCTGCACAGACAGCAGTGGAGGACACTGAGAGGATCTTCACTGAGCTCATCCGCTCCATTGAGAGAAGCCGCTCTGAGGCCACACAGCGGATCAGAGATCAGGAAAAGACTGCAGTGAGTCGAGCTGAAGGACGACTGGAGCGACTGGAGCAGGAGATCAATGATCTGAGGAGGAGAGACGCTGAGCTGGAGCAGCTTTCACACACACAGGATCACATCCATTTCCTGCAGGTAACAGAGATCTAGAAGAACAGGATCATAGTGGACTTGAGCAAGAGACTCACAGAGAAACATTTCATGAGAGCAGAATGAGCCGCTGACTGAAGTGTTGTCAGGAATTCTGTGTTGTGTTATATAATCATAAGGTAGATCCTCATCTGATCATTATGTTTTAAAAAAAGATGACACTTATAAATGCATTTCAGCTCTGGAAATCTCTTAGGAAACAATTTTCTGAGCTCTTTCTTCGGGGAGATATATTAAGCTGCCAAAATACACCAGTGCCAAGTTCAAAAGTTCCCTAACATTTTAACCAGATTTTTCCATCTGGTTTCTTACATCAAGATGAATTCAATGAATTTGATGGTACCAATTCTGAGTAAAGTTCACCAAAGTTGCTTCAGGGGAAACCTGAAAAAATGGATTTCCATTTTTATAATTGTTTGACTGTTTTCTTGAGGATCGCACCGATGAGTATCTCACTCTAGATCACAGGCACTACCCAGATGACTCCCTGTGTGCCTTACAGTCATGTGAAAAAGAAAGTACACTCTTTGAATTCTATGATTTTACGTATCTGTAACGTCCATATTACTGACCTCTAGATTTTATTTCCACATGTGAATGGAACACTTTCATGGTTTCTGGACAAATGTTTTTTTTTGTTTGTTTTTTAGATGTGGTCGTAACCAACCCAACATTTACATATTTTGCTGTTGCTTTTGCTGTCATTAATTTTTTAAATGTATAATTTCAATATACACTATATATATGGATTTATGATCACAGTCTTTCTAATAACATTTAAAAAAATTATGTCTTAACCTATGCTAATATTGAGATGCTTAGAACATGGGGAATTTTTCACCCATTCACCCATCCAATTGCACACACACAACAGTGAGTAACATACTCGCAGCCAGAGCAGTGTGCAGTGCGCGGGGAGCGATTGGGGGTTATGTGCCTTGTTCAAAGGCACCTCAGTTGTGGGTAATGGAGTGGAAGAGAGTGCTGTTCATTCAACACACCCCCCGCCCCCACCTACCCACCTACATTTCCTGCCAGTGCTGAGACTCGAACCTGCAACCTTCGGGTTACAAGTCCGACTCCAACCATTAGGACACAACTTCATTATCCAAATGATTTCCTAGAAAGTTCACATGTAGGGTAAGTGGCAAATGCTAGAATTTGTAGCTCTAACATGTTATAATGAATATGAGAAGAATGAATCTGATGCTGTGAAAGTGCTGGATTGAGGAGAGTTACTAAAGATCAACAAGATCCTGACAGTAGTGCAAGTTATTGTCTGAAGTGTGGAGGTGATGAGCTTTGATTTCTGTTTTCTGTAGAGTTTCCAGTCTCTCTCAGCTCCTCCTGAATCTACAGACGTAAATGACAATCTCTTCAGTTCTCTCTCCCCTTTTGATGGCGTGAGAGAATTTGTCCTTCAGCTGAGACACAAACTGGAGGATTTCTGCAAAGAGGAGCTCAAGAAGATCTCCGACAGAGGTAAAGTCCTGGAGATTCATCTGATCCTCCATCATCTCATATCGTGTAGATCATCATGTTAGAAATGTCTTAGGAACGGATGCAGGGATCATTTTTCTCTTGACATGATAATCACACTCTTCATGTCTGTTGATTTCCACAGTCACTTTCACCAACATTGTTCCCAGGACCAGGAACGACTTCCTACAATGTAAGTCACTAAGAAAAGAGTGTGTTCATGTTCTTCCTGTAGAAGGAGAAAGAAAACATGACAGAAGAGTTTTATAGTTGATCGTGTAAATGATGATTTGCACAGGATATCTGGTAAACTGTACTGAGACACTGCTGATATATTGAACATGAAGAGTTTAGCTACATTAAAAGATCAGATTCATAATTCCTGATTCTGATGTGTTTTATCTCCATCAGATTCGCATCAGCTCACTCTGGATCTGAACACAGTGAATAAACGCCTCCATCTGTCTGAGGGGAACAGAGTGATTACTAACACTCTTACAGAGCAGCCGTATCCTGATCATCCAGACAGATTTGATGGATATAATGCTCAGGTGTTGTGTAGAGAGAGTGTGTGTGGACGCTGTTACTGGGAGATTGAGTGGAGCAGGAGTGTGTTTGGTGCTGTGTATATATCAGTGTCATATAAGAGCATCAGGAGGAAGGGACGGGGTGACGAGTGTGTGTTTGGATATAATGATCAGTCCTGGAATTTGTTCTGCACTCCATCCAGATACTCATTCATACACAATAACACAGAGACTGAACTCCATGTAAAGCCCATCAGCCGTAGAATAGGAGTATATGTGGATCACAGTGCAGGAACTCTGTCCTTCTACAGCGTCTCTGGAGACACAATGAACCTCATCCACACAGTCCAGACCACATTCACTCAACCGCTCTATCCTGGGTTTAGGCTTTATTATGGATCAGTGAAACTGTGTTGATGAATCAGAATAGACTGTAGAGAGATTCTACCCATAATACTTTGAACTGGCTTGAGTAGATAATCCAAGATAAGAAGCTTGACGCAGAAAGACGATGAACACTATTGTCTGTGATAATATCATTTACAATAAGTGCTTTTGAAGAAAGGGATCTAATATTCAGCAACCCAAGCTTTATAATTTGTTCATCAGTATTCTATCTGTTTTTTATTTGTTGAACATCAATTAAATTTTTACCCTTAAATGGGTTTGGAAGTTTTTTGTTTTTACTAATTCGGGGTACAGACACAGTCTCTATTTGAAAATATCTAGGTGTAAGAGTTTCTATGTGTTGGGAGTTATCTGAATTATCTGACTTCTGTAACGTGAGGCAGCTAGCAGACGGTCGGTTTAGCCAGTCTGTCTGCTTCCTGACCTGGGCCCCAGTTTGTCATGTTTCAGCTCTAAGACTATGTGCCATATTACTAGAGAGAAGAGCAGCACCATCCCAGGAGGGATGAATACCATCTCTTTTCAACAGGTCAGGTCTGCCCCAAAAACTTTTCCAATTGTCTATGAACCCTATATTATTCTGCGGACACCACTTAGACAGCCAGCCATTGAGTGATGATTGTCTGCTAAGTACCGCATCACTCCGACGAACAGGAAGAGGGCCAGAGCAGACTGATCCGACTCACCAGTTGTCTGATGGACCCGTAGAAAAAGGAGCGCGAGAGAAGACGATGGAAGGCACAGATAACAAGTTAACAGGCTAGTGCTAAAATGCTAATGCTAACGCATTGTGATAGCGATTTAGATTAAAAGATTAAAAGCTAGCGACGTCAAATTAATGTGATTGGCAATATTAGACAATATCAGATATATGGTGATGATAATATATAAATACGAATGCACAAAACTGCAAGTCTGTAATTTGGCCTTTATTACTCATTTAATACATATCTACATTAAAAATTAATCACAGAGAGATTTGCAGCTTGTACCGGAGACCTCTACGCCAAACTCGAACACTTCTCACTGGCTGTTTAGTGGCCACGTGATTGAGACACTCAGTAAACACATTTGTGAGCTAGTGAGTCGCACGCTGTGCATTGCGCACAAGTAGCACTGTTTTGTTCCGCTTTTGGCACGTTAATGTTTCCCTGGCCTAAAATCTACTAGTACTGCCACCTTGTGTTGACATTGTGAAACTGCACGATTTGTAAATTATGCATGGCAGGTCACATATAATATATTTTAATAGACAAGCTGCGGGCCGTTTGAAATTCATCCCCGGGCCGCATTTGGCCCGCGGGCTGTAGTTTGGACACCCCTGCTCTAGTTTATGATAGTTCTTTCGATTTCTTGTTTTTCCATTCCAAATAGGAAATTAAATTATTAAAACATATATGGACCGTTAATGTGTGTTTAAATTAAAGTATTTTTGCTAATTACATGTCATGACTTCTCCTCATTTCTGAATAAATCATATGAATAGTTTCATTTTGAATAAAAAAGAGCAACTGATTCTGTGTTGAAGTTTTACTTTTATCTTTGATATTTACAGTAAATGTGCAAATTACTACATGGTCTATTATTTTAGCCGTTAAATAAATGTCATTAAAATTTGAACATTTTAATTGTTATGGTAAGCTTGTAGAAGTGAACTAAAACAGTTCATTGTGAATGTAGGGTTGCTCAATTCACAACTTGACCATTTTATAAGTTCCACAGGACTTTGTGAAGGTACTGCCTGGCAGAGGCAGGGACAAGTCACACACATTCAAGTCCAAGCAACTCTCAATCTTAACCATCAAGACTAATCTTATATCTTAACATTTCTATCTATGAATTATATACATATCTGTTCTACATTAAAACCCATTTAATCCCACTGGTCACAATAGTGACCGTAAATAATATTTTCATTGATAAATCTCTAAAAATGTTTCTGACTGGTGTTTTAGTGCATTTCCTGCAAATATGGAAAAAATAAAGAGTCTCAATTAAATATGTGTAGTGTCACATGGTTAGTGCAAATTGTCACATGACCAGAGCAGTTTACTTCTTGTTTGCACCATGAGATGATGACACTTGAACCCATAGTGTACTACAAGAGGTAACTAAATACATTTTTTTAATACAGAGATAGTAAAAGCACATTATAGCTCATATTCATGGTGTCTCAAAATAGCACAGTTGAGTACACTTAGATGTTCTTAAGATTATCTTAAGAAGTAGTTACTAAAGAAGAATTTTTAGACTATTAAGTACAAAATTAGTGCACGAAAATAGAGCACTTAAAGTACATTATGGAAGTGTAATTTTTTTCACCTGGGTGCGCTGGATGGGTCTGATAAGAGCTTGTGTTTATTGTCAATGAATCAGTTCAGAATGCGGAGAGAAATCGGCGCACATTTCGCTGAAGTTTATGCAAGCGTATTGATCAATGCATTTGAAACACAACTGCAAATACAGCTTACATTCGTGTTTCCTAATTTTGCATGCATAACGTGACAATTCAAATGCTTAAAATATAACGCATATTTCATAAATGTTGCTCTTAGATAGCCTACTGAATAATCACAAGTCATCAATTAAAATTATCCTGGATTAAATCAAACAAAAGGTGCTCATGTAAACGCAGCTAGAGAGACATGCATCACTGTAGATCCGAACACAGAAGCATGCCCATTCATACAGCACCTGTCGTGATTTTTGAGCCAACTGCATTTTTCATGTAACTTCCAAAAACAATGTTGACAGCAACAGACACAAACTTTTCTTTGAAGAGGTGGTAATTCCCCCTATAAATTGAGTTCCAGGGGCATTTTATTCAAACTTTATTAAATATGCATCATCATATACAGTATGGCACTATGGCTGTTACCAGTAAAATAAAATCAACAAAAGCCATCTTTGTTCAGCAACTGTTCAGCATCAGTTTGAACACAGGGGCTGCTGGTGTACTGATGGTGCAGTGGGCAGTGTTTGGTGTCCTGTTGGAGGCATAGGACATGCATGTGAAATGGACTGCTGAGGCTGCAGATGAACCTGTGTCAGGATGTGTTGAGGAACTGACACTGAAGGGGTAGGCATCACTGGGCCTCCTGGAGGTGGGTTGAGATAGGTCTGTGGTGGCCCTTTTGTTTTATCCTGGCACACTGCACTTGTGGAAGTACCCGTGAACTGAAAGAACATATTGTTTGTAGCCTGCCGTTGAGCTTGCAAAGCTTGAAACCTACGTTCTTCGGCTTCTTGGCTTGCTTTCATACATTTTTCAAAAGCTTTGATTTCCTGTTGTTGCAGGTTATGCTCAGATTTTTAACCCTCTGGGGTCTGAGGATTTTTGGGGCCCTGGAGAAGTTTTGACATGCCCTGACATTTGTGCTTTTTTCAGTTGTTCATAAACATATTAATGGAAAAGGTGTCATTACACTGTATTCAGCACAAACTAGGCTACCATAATATGTAAGGAACATGTATGTACATGTTTGTATTTTTGAAGGAATAATGTTTATGCGTGGTTATTGAAAAAACAAAAAACTTAAGTCACTGAACTGAGGCCACAAAATAAATACAAAATATGTGTTCACAAGACTTATTGGAGTATTGGAGGTTGTAGACTAGAGTTTTTGCTTCAAAATGATGTAAAAATTATCCTGCCTACTGGTTCATATAAAACAATATATTGATTTAAATTTTGTAAGACACTTTTTGTCAAGAAACACAGTATGCGTGGAGGTGTGAATCTTCATGAATAATGCTGTGATTCACACCTGAGAAGACAATGACCCGCATAATGAGCCCTTTCAGTCAGGTAGGCTATGTGAAAATACCCTCTGTGAACATGCTGATAACAGTATTAATGTTAATATAATGGCCACTCTTGACAAAAAAAACATGATTTTTGTGATCTCATGCATGCACGTATTATTGCACATCATGTGAAGAAAAATGTGTATAGACCTATTATAGTTTAAATTACAGTACCAGTCAAAAGATTGGACGCATTACTATTATGTTTTTAAAAGAAGTTTCATGCTCATCATGCTGTATATCAAACATACAGAAAAAACAGCAATACTGTGAAATATTATTACAATTTAAAATAATGGTTTTCTATTTTAATATACTTTAAATTATAATGTATTTCTGTGATGCAAAGCGTCTGAACTCCTTCTCTGATGATGTAAGAAGGTCTGCGTTCATGCCAGGCTAACCTTTATAGAGGTTAAATTTATGTAGCCCATAAATGCTACATATTACCGTAAAAGGTTGTCATAAATTTGTAGTTTTCCTAACACTGAATATTCTACTAATTCATACTTTTCTAATACGTGGCCTAAATGGGCATTTTTTAAGCAATTATATAGCTATATAGTTGTGTTGTAAGTTAATAAATTGAGTCATTTTTATAGAATTTTAAGTTGTATTTGAGTAGGAGTCTGTGATTTAAATTCTAAGGTTGTTATGTAGCCATATTTAACAACACTTGGACATGATGTTGTAAATTGTAGATTTTAAATCACTTTTGTTTTAAAGTCTTTACTTCTGCCAATGTATAATGCACACGTAAGGCCATTTCTATTTCTGGTTCAAATAAATTTTAAAACCTTATAAGAACACAACTGGTATTAAACAGATCATATTAAAACAGTAGTGGGACTGTAACAGGAACTTCTGGGACTCATATTTAGGTAAAACTTAAATGTATAAGGCCAACAAAAAGAAATGTATTACAATGTATGGTTTTTCAGAACTGAAATGTCTTATAAGACCCATGATGTCTTTAAGTTTGTCCCAGAAAACACAAATGAACACAGTATATGAAAAGAAGCCTGATTATTTTACCACTGCCATACATGGAGAACATTTTCAAAATGTAGTTTAGCTGGACAAGCACATAATTTACCTTACAAGCTATTGTCAGCTTAACAACAGATCCATTTTCAAGTAGCTGGCATCTAAGACACTCTCAAACTCTCTTTGAAATTCAGCGTAGGTACTGTAAGTGCAGGTTGCAACAGTGGACTAGATGTATGTGCCACTGGACACCTTCGTAAACCCCTGAGATCTGTAAACTCAACATCAATAACATCAGCCCCAGTGGTAAAGTGCAGAAATGTATGCAGTTTAGCTTTAAAAACTGTTTTGCTGTGAGAAGGTTGTTTCTCATTGGGTTTAAGCAATGCAATAATGCCTTTTGCTGTTGGAATTTTGGATTCATAAAGGGCTTAAACTGCAGACAGAGTTGGAAGCAGACTTTTTAAAGTACATTGGCTTCTGTATGAGTTGTTTGTGAGCAGTCTGTATGATGGTGGGTTATGGATAGGGTTAGGGCTCGCCAACTGCGTTTTCATGTTATTGCCACGTGTTGTGATGAAAGACCACATTTTGAGTTTCATATTTTGTTAATGCTTAGAGAGAGAACTGATGAAACAGAGAATGTAATATCATTTCTGTGATCATTATATCTTTTATTATTTCAGGGCCTTCTCAAGTTGATCACGCTCAATACTTCCTAGAATGGCCACAACAATCATACCAGTCCCCAAGAATAACAACCCAACTACAAAAGCGCCTGCAAACCCCATTCCAATACCAGCTAACACCGATGTTATGTCTGACAGAATTGTTCCAATTGCAATTAGCATACCAGGGTAAAAATATCACTCCACATTTTTCTTCAGGGTCTTGAAATAAAGAGAGAAACTTTAGGAATTTCACAAGCGCTGATGCTAGTGATTGTGATAAACATTAATAAGACTCAATATGTAGTAATGTAAGAGCTAATTTTCTATGAAAGAAGCATTACATGAGGTTAGTGCAGACATTGTTTGTTTTACAACAACAAATATAGAAAGCCGTTTGGTTTTTGACATTTTTGTAGCTCTGCAGTGTGTCTAATGGATAAGCAGTTGCATTACTCAGAAAAACAACTCACATTTCAGGACAGCCAGTGTTGAAGAATTTCAGTCAGCCGAAGATCTTCAGTATTTTAAGGAAACTAGCTCAAAACACTGTTTTAACCTAACAGCACTTGTGCATTGCAACATGCATGACAAATTCTCACAAATTAATTGAAGAAACAATGATCGAGGCACCGACCTCAAAACCCAATCTCAATATTGTGTGAATTCATTATTCCAAAAATGGTAATATTTAAATTCATTGGTTTTATTCATGTCAAAAATATTATTTAACATCACTCAAGCAACATAAATACATCACTTTATACATAACAAATCGGTTTTTATGGGTTAAATCAGGTGTAAATATCTTTTTAAGGTAACAATGACAGGTTACCTCTATTCTACAGTGTACATCAGTATATGAATCCACTGAACGCAGTAAAATAAATGACAGTTCACAGTCCAGTTATACAGAAATCTACGATCACAAATGTCCAGCTTATATTTTGTCTGCTTTTGCTCTATTGATAATCAATACTTATTTTATTTGATCATTAACAGCCCTATAGTGTCATCATTCCAGTTGAATTCATTTAATACATTTAAGAATTTACATGAAACACGACACATACATCTAATAAGATAAAAATGTGAGTTTAAGAGGACAATTGTCACCACTAATGAAAAATGTTATGTCCATCGCTGCATAGGTTTGTGACTCACTTTCAGTTATTCTCCTGGCTTCATCGAATCCCTCAGTTTTATGTTGTTTTACTCCACCTGTGAGATTAAAAGCAGCATCTCCATCCATGTGAACCGCAACAGTCCTCCTCTATTTGTCATATTCATACAGAATAAATTTAACCTTTCTTTCTACGGGAAAAATGCGATCACTAGTGCGCACATACTGAGCGTGGTTATCGGACTGTATTTGAACCACACAAATGTACTAGTCCAAGAAGCAATGGTGGGAAGGCAGGCAATGGGTCTAAACCAAAACATCAGTCCAACAGGGCAACCAAAGTGAAAGGGATAATCCAGGTAATCGGTAAACAGAGAAGCAGGCAAAATCATACACAGGTAATCAGACAGAATAAACAGGGAAAATAACGCTTGGTAAGGCAGGTAAACTGGAAATACTTCACAATGAGGCCCAGCGTGGTCTCTGGTTATAAGGCCAACAAACAGGAAGTGACTGAAGAGGAACATGGTCAGTATTCCGGTGACGGCTCCCTCTGCTGGCCTGGCGTTACAGAATGGAGCAAGTTCCAGTTTTTAAATGCTAGTCTATGATGGCCATGACATTGTATCCTGTATTTTTATCAATGGCTTCCCTATGACAAACTCAAAATATAAAAACATATTTACAAACACATACTATCTCATTTACCCGACTAAATTCGTATAAAAATTACACTCTTATATTACTTGTGAACTTGTAATAATTTGCAAAATTTAATACTTTACTACAAAAATAAAAAAGTAATTTTCATTAAAAGTGTACAAATACAGTCATAGGCGACGGTTTGGCCACCCCGAGATAAATTACATGTTAAGTGAATTTAGCCACATTACATGTTATATTGACTCAAAGTAAAAAAAAAAAATGCATCAATCTTTTAAGCCACATTTATGGTTTTATTTTTCCCCCATTATAAATTATGCACACAAACTTGCAGAAATTTATTTCTGGAGTTTCTGGCCTCCAACAAGATGATCCTAAAACAACAACAAAGGCACTTTCCAGTAAACAGTACAGCAACAATGGAGTCTTTGCCAATAATACCTACTGTGGCTTTTCCTGAAAGAAAAATATAACAGTTAAAAAAAAAAACACGGCATCCTTTGTTGCTGAAAATGTCTTCCTGCGTTTGTTTCTCAGAATTACAGTTGCGCTGCTAAAGTCAGTCACCCTTTTTTCCATTTTCCCCTAGTGTTTTTGTCCTCGTGAGCTGGAATGACAAAGATGGGTTCTCATTGACTAGTGCATTGCAGTTTAGGTTTAAATATTAGCCTTTATATTTTTTCTTCAAGTAATTTATTTGATTTTTGAAAATCATTAAAGATATTCTTTGCACAAACAAAAAAGAATCATATCAACAATCATACACTTTCTGTTTACCGGTTGTGCCCTCTGAGTGCAAGATGTCATTTGATTGGGTGTTGATAAAGACATAAGATTCATCATTGCCCATAGCCAACACCTTCACTTTATCCAGGACGCTGGGCACCACCACTACACGACTAGAGGCCACGCGTCTATTTTGATTTCGGAGATGTGTATGGATCTATTGAAGAAACACATTTCTGTAATACAGACTTGTCTGTATCAGCCTGAAACACAAAAAAGTTATACATGAAATACACCTTTTACATCTAGGAATTTTTTTCAAGACCAATTAAACTACAATTGCAACTCATTCAAGTCCAGTTTGAAGGTAAGTATTCACACGAAGACACTGGAGCACGAAGACGAGGAGAACATGCTGGAGGAACGCAGGAGGTAAGTACCAGGAGACGTAGGAGATAAGACAAGGGAGAAGTGAACAAGACCGGACACTGGAGTGAGGTGAGGTATGTGCTTAAGTAGCCATCGTAATGAGTGTGTTGACTGAAGACAGGTGTGTGTGATCAGTACTCTGGTGAGGGAGTGCATTGTGATTGGCTGGTGAAGGAGCCTGGCTGATCTGTGACATTATTTGAATTTATAAATATACAAAAATGCATCGCTTCGCTTCAGAAGGCCTTTATTAACCCCCTGGAGCTATACGGATTACTTTTTTTTGTGGATGGATGCATTATTTTTGGCTTCAAAATGCGGCCCCCCCATTCACAACCATTGTAAACCTTGGAGGACTAATGGAGGACTAAGGATATTTTGAAATATATCTCTGATTGTGTTTGTCTGAAAGAAGTCATATACACCTAGGATGGCTTGAGGGTGAGTAAATCATGGGATCATTTTTGGGTGAACTAACCCTAGTGAAAAAAAGTATACTTTTTTGTATTTCAAATATATTCCCTTTTCAATAAAGTATATTAGCATCATACTTTTACCTGTTTTCACAATACAACTTTTAACACACTTTAAAATAATTGTAATCCAGTATATTTTCTAAAAAATATATTTTAGAAAAAAATACGTAAAATGAACGTTATGTGTATTTTTTTGAACAATACTTTAAAATATATTTTAGGTATATTTTAAACTGTATGCTCAAAAAAGTCATTGTAAAAATGCACAAAGTATATTTAAAAAATACTTTATTTAATATCCTTAAGTTGTGGTGTATTTAAAGTTTTTTTACATGCTTGGAATTCATTTAATTTCTTACAGAAAGTTTTAAAATGTATGACTAATGCGTTAAAAGACCATTTTTAAATATATGCAATAATTTGCAAATATGTGTAAATATGTTTAATAAGTTTACACTGGCAAAAAAGAATCATGTTACAGTCATACACACAAATCTACATTAAACAACACACCAGCAGCACACGTACATGCAAGAAAATATGAGTTGAGTGGTTGAGTCTTAGCGGAATTCAAATGTCTCTTCAACTTGGTCTGTGACCAATCAGATTTTGTTGCTCACTGCCTTCAGCCAATCAGAGCTGCTGACGTCACGGTACTCGTCTGAATCCCCCTCACTCACTCACAGGAGACTTGCAGGTGAAGTACAATGTAGCAGTGCATTATTTATTTAATAAAACACTGAAAGCGCAATACATCGCTCAATCTTGGGAACATCGCAGCCTTGATGGCGACAACAACCAGCTAGGAATAAAATGGCCTACGCGATCCCGGAAAGAACCAGAGAAAAAGTTGTAGTCTACCAGTTATTTCAGATCACTACTTATTCTTCTCAGTCTCACAAATGAAAACTGTAGTTTTGCTTTAACAAACGGAAAAACAAATGGTTTCGGCTTGAAATTTTCTTTTTAAGTTTGTGTGTGGTGGTTTATGGCACATGTAGGCTATGCAGCATCAAAACGCCCCGTTCATATGATTGGTCAAATCGCCCCGTATTCTGTACGATATTAATTCATAAAGAGTCGTATACTGTATATGCTTGACTGTGTTCTGGAAACAATATCGACATACTGTACTGATACAGTTTCCTACTGCTAATCCTCATTTACTGTTCAAAAATAGTATTGGTTCAATGTAGGATTTAGACAGACTATTGTAAACGTGCATAAAAAGATGAACATGCTGTCTGACCTTTTGTATATTCTGTTAACAGATGCTGTTCAGTTTCTGCAGTCAACTGTGTAAACGGCCATCAGATGCAAGTGTAATAATGAGCATGTATACTTGAAGTTGTTCCAATTTAGCACACAAAAGTACACTAAATATACTTAAAGTGATGCTTTAATACAACTTAATTACAACTAAAATATACTTATTACAAAATAGCACACGTCAAGTTAACTAATCATTAACACACTTGAAGTATACTGATAATTAGTCTGGCTGCAAGTATACTTTTTTCATTAGGGCAGTTTAATTAAAGATTTTAAAAATAAATACAATACATACAAAAAGTACAATAATGCAGGGGTTTTCAACCTTTTAGGACACGCGCCCCCCATGTTTATCTAATTTCACTGAACATCATTCATATATTACTTGATGCGTTCGAACATCATTGCTATATTACTTAATATGCTGCATATAGTGTGCAAACCCCGTTTCTACACCAGACACGACCATTGTCGTGTTGTGCCTTGCCACAACAGCTTGAGGACGCAACACTGGACACAACAAGTGACCATTGCTAATCCATTCTTAGTGTCGAAAGTAACGCCGGCGCTTTGGAGTGTCATAAACAGAACGAGGCGTCAGTTTACTGTCCGGGGTTATGTGTGTTTCATCGTGCTGCTCACGTCTGGTGTAGACGGGTATTAGTTAAAAACTGAAACATTAAAGATATAAATAGCTTACTGACTTTAGAGTGACGGCTGAGCTTGTTTTTCATTCAGTTTAACCTTAGTTTTTTATCATCTCTGGTATTCTTGATTTTTACAAACCACCAGTCGATTGTGTTTTAGTTGTTTTTGCTCAAATTCAGTAGCGCCAAACCTGCTGTAACCACAGCCAACGATTATCTGGGAGAATAGTCAAATTGCGCCCTCTAGTGGATGACTAAAGATTTGCTAATAAAATCTCACATTTACAGCTGTTTCACTTGAGTGTATGCTTCTGAATTAACAGGTGCTCAAAGCATTATGGGTAGAATCACTCTACAGTCTATTCTGATTCATCAACGCAGTTTCACTGATGATCTACTTTCAACATTAAACCCAGGATAGAGCGGTTGAGTGAATGTGGTCTGGACTGTGTGGATGAGGATCATTGTGTCTCTCTTGACGCTGTAGAAGGACAGAGTTCCTGCACTGTGATCCACATACACTCCTATTCTCCTGCTGATGATGGACTCTACGGTGAGTTCAGTTTCTATGTTATTGTGTCTGAATAAGTAACTGTCAGGAGAGCAGATCAAACTCCAGGACTGATCATTATGTCCAAACCAACTCTCTTTACCCTTCCTGCTGATGCTCTTATATGACACTGATATAGACACTTCACGCCCACTCCACTCAATCTCCCAGTAACAGCGTCGATCACTCACACTCTCTCTACACAACACCTGAAAATATCCATCAAATCTGTCTGGATGATCAGGATACCACTGAGGCTCTGGAAAAGTGTTAGTAATCACTCTGTTCCCCTCAGACAGATGGAGCCATTTATTCACTGTGTTCAGATCCAGAGTGAGCTGATGGGAATCTGATGGAGATAAAACACATCACAATCAGGAATTATGAATCTATCTGATCTTTTAATGTACACTGTAAAATGATTTTTGCTGCTTGTTAAATTTACTTAATTAAAATGAGTTAAAACCACACAATTACTGAATAGTTTGTCTTTAATATTTTGTCTTTATCTTGTACTTAATTTTGTGTAAAATCCACAAGTTTACTTAATCCATTTGTTTTGGAAGTACCTGAATAATTTGTGTTGAATTAACTTACAATTATGTGTTGCACAGGTCTGGATCAGGAGAGTAAATGCTGAAATTAAGTGTTATTTTATGTGTTTTTGAGGTAAAGACCTGTCAGTGTTTAATGTTCAGTTATGTTTGACATGTAAAGAGTTTCTGTTATGTTTTTGTGTGTCGCTTCACTCAATGAGCAATAACTGCACTCATGCCAGTACTGAGGGGCGTTTACACAACGCCATTTTCAACTAGAAACAGAAAACTTTTTAGGCATTTTGGCCGTTCATTTACATAACAACAGCATTTTTGAGACCTGAAAATGCAAGTTTTTGAAAACGATACTGTTATCGTCTCCATGTAAACAAATTTGTGAAAAAAAATGTGTCTATTACGTGTTCAGTCTAGGCTTGTAGTGTTTCTTTACAAAGTGACATCGCCAATTACTGGCCTGGCAGTAACTTGTTTTAGTCTTCTTGTACAGAAATAAATTAGGGACAACTTTTCCACACAGTTAGTTAAGTTCATTGAACAAACTATTTTTGAGTGTACAGAATCATTTCAAAAAAATATTTTGTCTGTTCAATGTGAAGGAAATTAAAAGTTCAACCAAATTTACTGATTTATGTGTACTCAAGTTAAAAATACTTTGTGTGAGTTATTACCTCAAATTTTTCAGGTTGAATTAGTGTTATAATTCTTCATGTTCAATAAATCAGCAGTGTCTCAGTACAGTTTACCAGATATCCTGTGCTAATCATCATTTACATGATCAACTATAAAAATCTTCTGTCATGTTTTCTTTCTCCTTCTACAGGAAGAACATGAACACACTCAGTGAGTTTTTCTGCTTGTTTTCTTAGTGACTTACATTGTAGGAAGTCGTTCCTGGTCCTGGGAACAATGTTGGTGAAAGTGACTGTGGAAATCAACAGACATGAAGAGTGTGATTATCATGTCAAGAGAAAATGATCCCTGCATCCGTTCCTAAGACATTTCTAATATGATGATCTACATGATATGAGATGATGGAGGATCAGATGAATCTCCAGGACTTTACCTCTGTCAGAGATCTTCTTGAGCTCCTCTTTGCAGAAATCCTCCAGTTTTTCTCTCAGCTGACGGACAGATTCTCTCACGCCATCAAAAGAGGACAGAGAACTGAAGGGATCGTCATTTACATCTGTAGATTCAGGAGGAGCTGAGAGAGACTGGAAACTCTACAGAAAACAGAAATCAAAGCTCATCACCTCCACACTTCAGACAATAACATGCACTACTGTCAGATTTGAGCAGCTCTTGTTGATCTTTAGTAACTCTGCTCAATCCAGCACTTCTTCTCATATTCGTTAGGTCATTAGAGCTACAAATTCTAGCATTGATCCTGTTCTTCTAGATCTCTGTTACCTGCAGGAAATGGATGTGATCCTGTGTGTGTGAAAGCTGCTCCAGCTCAGCGTCTCTCCTCCTCAGATCATTGATCTCCTGCTCCAGTCGCTCCAGTCGTCCTTCAGCTCGACTCACTGCAGTCTTTTCCTGATCTCTGATCCGCTGTGTGACCTCAGAGCGGCTTCTCTCAATGGAGCGGATGAGCTCAGTGAAGATCCTCTCAGTGTCCTCCACTGCTGTCTGTGCAGAGCGCTGTTAGGACACACATCACAATCACACAGTGGCTTCAGTGAGTCCTGACTGAGACTTCTCAAACTTCTCTTCTTCTCCAGACTCACCTTATGAGACTCCACAGCCTCTCTCAGCTGCTGAAGATCTTTCTCTCTCTGCTGGATCCTCTGCTGGAACGACCTCTGCGTCTCCTTCAGCTGGTTCTGCAGCACAAACCAATAATAGAGATGTCACATCATACTGCTGTCAATCCATTAACAGTAGAATTGATAACCAATGGCTGTAGGTTCAAACTCCTGAAGGGATAATTGATCAGTTTCCACCACTGTATATGAATTCACATGAAGCACAAGGCCTGTTTCACACTGAAGCATAAGTATCATAAAAGTGAAACTGACACAGATGTAGAGCTGTAGCTCTATATGACCAAAAAAAAAATGGATTACTGGATCACTATATTGATTATTTCTGTTAATAACTAATATCTACCATCGGTTATAAAATGTTGATGGAGAATCAGTCATTCTAATTTGCATGAAGACGGGCATCACATTTCCATCAAAAACCGATTAGTCTACAGAGAACAGAAGCCAAAGCCTGAAGTGAAGCTATAAATGACTGAGTTCATATGGACTAAGTCAGATTTACTGAACAGAACGTTTTTTGTGTGTCTGTCGCTGCGTTCAACTTGCATTATTCTTGACCTATATTCTTGAGATATATTTTTTTCAAACAACAGGTGAATATTTTCCACTATTTTATGTTGCTTCATCGAAGCCTGTTATACAAAAGTTTGTGTTGATCAAAGTTTACGGCGCCTTTGAACTGTTAGTGATGAAGTTAGGTGACTGATTTTCTGTTAAGTTCAAAGTTGAGCACAAATACGCTTATCAGTGAAAGTCCAGCAGCTACTGTTCACTTCTGCTGACGTCTGCAGTGTGAATGATGTTACCTGATCATATGGGTGACAATATAAATAGTGTCAACATTATTTCATCAGTGTCTATTTATAGATCATACCTGTTTCTCTGTCCTCTGTGCTGCAGCTGATACAGTGTCGTGGTTTTTATGTTCATCCATCGTACACAGCACACATATACACTTCTGGTCAGTGCGGCAGAAAACCTCAAGGAGTTTATCATGTGTTTGGCAGATCATCTCCTGCAGTCGTCCAGTGGCATCAGTCACTTTATGTGGCTTACGTGAGTGAAATTCCTCATGACGTTCAAAATGAGTTTGACAGTAAGACTCCAGACACACCAGACAAGACTTGACAGCTTTGTGTTTTCTTCCAGTACAGACGTCACACTGCACATCTCCAGCTCCAGCGTAACAGTGAGCCGGAAGTTTAGTCTTCTTCAGTTTCTCCACCACTTCAGCCAGCATGGTGTTTTTAGCTAAAGCAGGTCTTGGACTGAAGGTCTGTCTGCACTGAGGGCAGCTGTAGACTCTCTTCTGATTCCAGAAGCCTGTAATACAGCTCTTACAGTAACTGTGTCCACAGGGAATGGTCACTGGATCCTTCAGGAGATCCAGACACACTGAACACATGAACTCATCCTGAGAAAATCTGCCTTCTGCCATTTTACTGCATGAATACAGAGACACAAACACACAACAGCTCAACTACACTTCAGTTTCACTTTCCCTGAAGAATTTCCTGTTTGTGTGTTTGCAATGACATATGCAAAACAGTTTATCTGCAAGTCTGTAAAGTCACAGATCATAAAACGTCCACTAGATGTCAGTCTCAGACAGTCACTCAAAGAACACAAGTTATTGAGAATCAGGACAGCACCTTTACTAACTGCAGTTATACTTCATCCTAATTACTACACTTGTACTGCAAGACTGAAAAGTGCGTCCGGTTCCTTCATTACCTTAATTTCTAAAACTTGTATGCAGTGTTGTAAGAAATGCTATTAATCAAGCCTCGAAATTTCCAGGGCCTGGAAGAGAAGTTGTGTTGCATGTTCTGTTAGAAAAGGCCTGATCTTCCTGATGTTGTGTAGTGCAAACCTGCAATTTGTTCTTTGAAGGTCAGTTGGTCATCAAAGATTACTCCTAGATTTCTGGCCAACCGAGTCGGATTGGCAGGGAAGACGAGAAGCTCAGTCTTTGCCAAGTTGAGCTGCAGGTGATGTTCTTTCATCCATGCCGAGATGTCCTCCAGACAGCTTGAGATTCGTGCAGCTACTGTGGGATCATCTGGATGAAATGAAAGGTAGAGCTGCATTTCATCAGCATAGCAATGGTATGAGAAACCACGTGCCTGTACGATGGGACCCAGTGATGTAGTGTATCTGGAGAAGAGGAGAGGTCCAAGAACTGAACCCTGAGGAACCCCCGTGATCAGTTGATGTGCTTTGGATACCTCCCCTCTCCAGGCAACCCTGAAAGACCTACCTGTGAGATAGGATTCAAACCAGAGAAGTGGAGTACCTGTGATTCCCAGTGATGAGAGGGTGGACAGAAGGATCTGATGATTCACGGTGTCAAAGGCAGCAGATAGATCCAGCAGAATGAGAACTGATGATTTGGAATCAGCCTTCGCAATCCGTAGGGATTCAGTGACCAACAGTAGTGCAGTCTCAGTTGAATGGCCGCTCTTAACACCAGATTGGCTGACATCCAGCTGGTTATTCTGTGAGAGGAAAGATGATACCTGGTTGAACACAACCCGTTCAAGTGTTTTTGCTATGAATGGTAGGAGAGAGACAGGTCTGCAACTGATGTGACGTGTTTATTGTGGGTTTTTTAAGCAGTGGGGTTACCCCAGCCTGCTTGAATGTGGTAGGTGGAGAGATGTGTTGATAATGTGTGTAAGTGCTGGTAAGATGGCTTGTAGAAGGTGTGAGGGGATGGGATCTAGAGGGCAGGTGGTAGGATGACTGGAGAGGAGAAGTTTTGAATTTTCTGTCTCCAGGCTGTTTCCATCCAGTTGGCCTTTTACTGATAACATGGTGTGCGTGATGACGTCATCCCTAAAAAAATATATTGCGTATATTAGTATCTTTTGCATCCCAAATATTTCTAAAATGTACAGTGATGAGACGACTGAAATTCGCCAGTACTGCTTATTTTCACATATAATGTTATTAAATAGGAAATAGGCAGACTGCGGCGCAGTGTTAATTTCTTTAACGAAAACTATGATGAAAAATGTTAGTTGACCTTTTTTTCCATGACTAAGACCAGACAATGAGAGACGACACCAATGTCATTTAACGATAACTGTGACTAAATCAACACATGCAATATCGTTGACGAAAAAAGACGAGACTGAAATGTGGCTAAAAGAATAAAAACTTTACCAAAGTCACTCTTTTGAAATCATGTTTTGTTTTTGTTGAATAAAGGAGATAAAACATTACAGACTGTTTTTATGAGCGTTCATGTTTACGGTTGCCAGATTTCCAGAATTTAAACCTCCAATTAGAGCTTTTCTGTTAAAAGAACACGTTTTGCTTAGGCCACGTTCACACAGCAGCAGAATACGGTTGTCAGTCCTGTATTTGAGTCTTTAATCCGGTTACGTTCACACACAGTACGGTTATTTACAGGAGTGACAACTGCATTCTATAACCGAACTCCCACCCATAAATTTTCAGGAATCACAACCGTATTCTCAGAAAATCCGCACTGTATGAACGGAACCGGACTAGACAACTAGATGCGGTTCAATCAGTCTCTTGTCATGTCAAAAGTGATGAGACTTTTCAGTTTTATGGACGTCGCCATCTTTAATATTACGTTGGTCACTGTTGTTATGCTTACGGGCTTGACTCTCGCTGCACATTCATACAGACAGTGTTCCTGCAAGTTGCTGTGTGAACAGGACATTTCGAGACTCACACCTGTAAGTAAATGCGGTTGTCAATCTCAAAAACTGACAGTGTGAACGTGGCCTTAATCTCTGCAATCTGGCAACCACGCACACGCTCTCTCAACACTGAGGAAGAAGCGTGGATGATCTGAAAACAGACAAGTAAGCTGGAGTTCAGTGATTTTCATTTCAGATTTTCTACTTAAATTAGTGTCATTCAGTCGGTCTATATTGCGCTGCTCGTTTGCTGACTAAATCTGCGACCAAATTGTAGGCTGATATCCAGCAGCGGCTCTCAAACTGATGTATGCAAACAAAATGCTGAGTTTTGCCGTTCATTTAATTCTACTCCACCTTAAAATAACATGAACAAATATAGGCACAGACTGCAGAGAGATTTAAGATTAAAACTCTCTTTGATACAAAAACATACCCTTCTGTGAGTTGTTTTTAATGTTGATCATATTATACCAGCAAGAATGCAATGTTTCCCGAATATCCGCACGATTTCAAATGTGACATTGATTTTATGCAACAGTTCAACAAACAAAAGGGTAATATTAAGTGATGTACATTTTAAACAGTATTGTCAGTGTTTTGCAACGAAAGCCACAGCAGAACTGCAGCACACAAGCTGTGTTTCGTGAACGAATCGTCAATGATTCAATGATTCATTCATAAATACACTTGCCACTTGCTTTGATACTGAAAGAATGAATGACTCGATGATTCACTCATAAAAACAGTGACTTACTGCCACCTACTGGTGGTTTTAATCTAATATTTAAAAATGTCACTTCCTTTTTATCATCATTGATTGTATTTATTGATTTTTTTTTATTTAAAGCATTATTTATTTTATAGAGGTATTTATAAAGGTAAAAAAATGCACTGGAAAAATTGATTTAAGAGGGCAAATATTGTCCCTTAATGGAAAAGGTGTAACGGCAGTCTACGTGGAAAAGAGAGGGTACGCAGAAGATGTTAAATCCCTCAGGGGGTAGCCTACTGAAAAGGATATGTAGAATTGCACAAGTGCTACTGCCAAGAGTGCAACGTCAATACAGCCTGTTACCTTGATTCAGATTTCCCATAAGCTTAATTGAATTGGTCTAAAGAGAAAAATTATAATGACTTTTGTCTAAAGACTACATATAAAATAGCTACCAAAATTAATGTTGGTAACTGCAGTTTGACTAAAAAGCGATGACTTTTCGTCAACTAAAACTAGACTAAAATATGAAAGACAAAAATGACTAAAATGTGACTAAGACTAAAGAGCATTTTCGTCTGAAGATGAAGACTTAAGGGCCGTTCACACAGAACGCGTTTTTTTTTTTTTACAAAAGAGTAATTCGTTCTGGTTTGAGAGTTCAGTAACATCAAAACAATCAAAAACAGAGAATCGCTGTTGATTTTTTTTTTTCAGAGACAGATGCAGCTGTAAACATTTTGTGTATTTAACTTTTTTTTTTTTTAATTGCATTAGCTAAACTGAGGCTTATTGTCACACATAACATTTCTAAAATTCTATTAGAGCTTTATTTTCCAATCACTTTATTTTCCTAATTTATTTGGGATAAAATTCTATATTAATAAGTTGCACTTTTAAAGTTATTTCATTTACAATTGTCGTGTTGATTTTCATTTGTCATGTAGCCTAGAACCATTTCTGATCATTAAATCGAAACAGACTCGTGATTTTATGACAGCACTTTTATTTGTTCGGATACAGAAGTAACATTTCTGTAAAACTGGAAATCAAGGGTGAGGCGGATATGACTAACAGACGATGCACAGACACAGTCCATGTCCTGGTTAAAATTGCTTATTTCTCTGGATTTAAACATTGGAAACATTTGGGATAATATAAGTTGACAAGTCAACAAAATATATAACATTGTTCTAGGGGTTTTTTGGACATTTTCATCAAAAAACAAAACATATTGTGCCTTTAAAATGCTTAAATTTACCTAATCTGAGAATAATAAAAAAGGTTAAATGTGATAAGATCAAAGTACACAACGCAAAACACTACTGTAAATGTGTAAGAAGAGTTTGTGCATTGAGCACATTGGCAAATTAAGCATTTTTCTGTGAATCAAAGAAGAAACAAGAAAATTATTTGTTTTTCCATTATTTGGTTCTGTATTAGAAAATATATATTTTTTTTTTGTCTTTTCATTATAGAAAAAGATTAAAATTCTCTTTCTAAAATGAAAATTGAATGAGCAGAAGGAACAGTTATTCATCAAGTCTGTTCTTTATTGAATTAAACCAGTTTACCAGATAAATCACCCACCTTCATGTTTGATTAATGTTCATAAATGACAACAAAACAAAACATATATATGGCAATATTAATAAGGCTTCAGGTAAATGATTGTCACATCAGATCATTGGTAGTGTGTGAAGCGAGCCACTTATCATCACACATTCATACAGCATATAAAGCCCTTCTATGAGCAGAACATCACATCCGCAGCTCCGATGATCATGTGACGATATCCTCCTCCTCGTGATCAGTCAACAGTTACACCTGCATTACTGTAGGAAACACAGCTGAAGTAGTGCAGTTTGAGAACTGAGAGTTTGTCTCAGAATAGTGCAAAAGTAAACAAGTGCAAATATTTCACTGCAAATTCAGATGATGTCTGCTCCCCAAACCGCACATTTCCCAAATGACAAACAGAATCCCAATCAAACACACCACATGCTGCCCAACTAAATAAGATATAGAGAAGAAAATAGACCAAAGCACTGGATTGATAAGAAGCTCCTTCACTCAGTGATCGTAGTGTCCGCGGTGGCTCCAGCGACGCTCATGTGCCGTAGCGATCCTGCAGGAAAACACAGAGGAACAGCGTCAGTCGCACGGATCCGGACGGATGAACGGGACGGTTAACGGGTTCAGCAGAAGCTCACCTGTATAGAGGACACGACTCCGCTGGCCATGACTGACAGCTTTCCCGCCACTGACCGAACGCCGCTCTTCAGCTGCATCATGTCCGGCACGGCGGGCATCATGTTACTCAAGCGGGACGAGCCGGACACTGGGACACAACCATAAACACGTAAATCACTTAGAATAAACACTGAAAAGAAGAGTCCATTTTGATTTCAGTCGTGACACGCACCTGCTGACTTCTTCTGCTCGTCAAACAGATCCGCGGAGCTGATCGCTGAACTGCCCGAGTAATTCTCCAGCCGTGCCCGGACTTCATACTGAAACAGGAGAAACACCAGCGTTTAACAACACGGAGATCATCACACTCCTCAAGCGAGTGTTCGCAGCGAATCACCTCAGAGTTGTCCTGCTTCCCGAAGAACATGTCGGAAGAAATGGCCTTGGCGTTGGCGAACTTCCTCTGGGCGTCATCAGAGACGTACTGCGGCTCCGTCGTCCTCCTCGCCGTGGTCCTGTGGGAAAACACAAGAACACTGCGTTCAGAGCACGGCCTGCTGGTATTGAGGCCGAGCACAGGAACGCCTCGTCTGACCTCTCTGTATCCAGGTTGACATCAGCCTGCTGAAAGAAGAACGGATCCGACGACTCTTCCTCCGGAAGCCTACGGGAAGAGGCAGGACACACTCATGAACACAGAGCACACAAACACACACAAACGCTGTCAGAGCTTCAGCAGCGAGGCGTCACCTGCAGGAGAAGCTTCTGTCCTCGTCCTCCGCCTCGTACACTCTTCTGCTGGAGGAGCTCAGAGCCGGAGAATCCTGCTGGATGATCCGCATGTCCTCCGTCACCGAGTGCGACAGGCCGCTGGAAACACAGGGAGAAACGGCTGCTTAGCTCCGCCCACATTGGCCAAAACACAGCCAGCTTTATCCCACTTATTCAGGGCTGCCGATTCCAGAAGTTTCTTTTTCATTAATTTCTCTCATAGGGATTTAAAAATAAGTCTTTGTGAAAGCGTTCTAAGCTAAGCAGCTATGAAGTGAATCATAACATTACAAATTTTGATTTTAAGCAAAAAATGATTTAAAAATCTGAATAAAATATAAAGGAACAAAGAATAAATACGTGAAACATATTTCACTTAAATAATTAACAGATTATCAAAACAAAACAAAAAACTGTGCGACAAGTAGTATATGCCGAGTTCGTTTTTGTGACGCCCTCCAAAAACAAGGAAACCGGGACAAGGAAAGCACATCCTGTTTGTGTTCTTTAATTTACAAAAGCACAATGTTTTTTTGTTATTTTAAATGCAGTTTCGAATGATATCTTACTCTTATCTGTATGACCATAAATGAGTATTTTAAGTTGATTTTGCTATAAAATATTCAACCAAACATATATAAAGTTACACTGCTCAATTTAAATAATCCGTAGCAGAATCTGTGTGAACGCCTCACTGTGTTGTTATGACAAGCACATTATCACGCATGTGAAGGATGATGTTTTACATTAATACTGGAACGCAAGTGAAATACAAAGCCTTGTTTACATAATAAATAATAGTTTAGCATCCAAATACATGGTGAATATGGAAACATTTGGATTCGTGCCGAACGAGAGAGTGTGAGTTTCAGTTTCGCTTTAAATTAATTCATTTTAGCTTGATGGTTGTTGTTTATAATGAATGGCACTATAACGTAATTTGTGTTTAATTTTATAGTTAAATATATAATTTATAGCTAGGCCTACTTATTTTTCATTCTCGTTCTGAATACCGTTAAATGTAAAGCATGTGTTGTGTAGTGAGGGGAAATAGCCCTAGGCTAGTGTTTGTATACGATTCGTTTTATCGGTATTTACTATACATCTAAATTAATGTTTGCGATTACGAGGTTTACGGTTGTTTTTGGTGTAATATAATTTCTCTTTCATGAGATTACTTCCCCTTCTAGGCCGGGTTACGTTTCTCCGTGTCATAAACTGTAGGGGTGAGGCTTCTAAACCGTGAATGATAAATGAGCCGCCACATTTATCAACGTACGATCATTCGTACGATAGGATTGGCAGCATATGAATGTGTGATGAATCACACGTGAACCCTGTCATAAGATGATTTCTGCGCTCGTTTCTACCTTACAATGATAAATGAGGAGCTTTGACTTTTGTCGCACTTGAATTTGGAATACATCAAAATTAAATGGATCCGAGGAGTTCATGTGGTTGTAATAAAAAAAGTAACAAGAGTCCCTCGAGGGTCAATTTGACCCCCTTAGGAATGAATGGAATGTGTTTTTAATTGGTCAGAAATTTATTTATAATATTTAAAAATAAAAATTCAAATAAATATCAATCAGTCAGTGCAGACTGCAAACAGATATGAAGTGGTTAGATTTGAACAGGCAGACTTTAGGACCCAGGAGAACAGTTGATTTCACTCCATACAGAGCTATAAGGCCATCTAGTGGCAAGAGTCATGAAATATCATGTTATATATATATACTTTTCCACAAGAGGTCGGCAGAGACACCCAATGTGAGATATTTTGAGCTGATTTAACAGGTTTTGGGTGTATCGGGGAGTTATTTTGTATTTAAGATAAAAGAAGGCAAAGAATGTGCTTAAATTGTGCTCATTTGTAAGTCGCTTTGGAGAGAAGTGTCTGCTAAATGATTAAATGTTAAATTATATTATTTTTGATAAAATCTAGAATTTAAAGGTAAATGAAAAAAAGAACAAAAAAAGAACAAAAAAAAAAAAGTATAATTTTAGGGCTTTGGGTCATTTTGCCCCATGAGGGACATTTCTGTCACTAGTACGGGAGGGAAGGAAGAGGGTTAAGTGTTTTGAGAGCGTAGGGAGGCCGACAACATTAAGTCATTCGCAGTGATTCATGAGAGAGACGGAGCTAAAGAGCTCTTCTGGTGTGATTTGCTCACCGCAACTCTGAGTGGTGGAATTTTCAGCACAGAATCATGGGTAATGTAGTTTTCCACCATGAATTCAGCTGATAAACATGATTGTTTTACAACTGAAGTTATAAAATAATGCGGACTGACGGCGTCAACAGCAGCAAACAGCATTAATTAACGGAGGTCACTGTAAAGCTGTGTTTAAAGGTTTATCAGGAGTTTGTCAAAAATCTTTTTCCCCATGGAGAAAACGAATGTAGTTTTAACTAAGTGACAGTTGAACTCTATTGGTCAAACCCCAGTCATGTCTGGAGGAGCAGACGCTCACAGCACTGACCTGCGTGCGCCGAAGCCCATGCCCAGCCGCTCCGCCTGCTCCTTCCTCTTGCCGTCCATACGGCTCATCTGCTGCTCGTCCCTCCTCGCGCTCCTCTGCAGCTCCAGACTGTCAAACGAGCGGCTCAGGGACGAACCTCTGCGCGCGCACACACACACACACACACACACACACACACACACACACAGAGAGAGAGAGAGCAGGGTGTAAAATCTCCTGATCAAAACACAGTAGATGCAGAAACGAGCGATATCATCGATCATCAACATTAAACAGCATATAATGTAGTTCACTAATGAACCTTATTGTAAAGTGTTACCAACAAATTAATTCATCTTTTAACATGTAATCAAATTATTCCTTTCTTCTTTGGCAAACGAGATGAAATGAGCGGAGATGAAAACGGTGTCAGCTCACGTCAGGTGTTGAGGCTCGTCACCGCTCTTCATCTCCTCCTGGAGTCTGTCGACGGCTTGAGCTCGTTTCTGCTGCGCGCTGAAGCTCTGACTGCTGACCTTCTGCGCGCCCAGACCGCCCTTCCTGCTGCCCGCCTGACACACACACACACACACACACACACTCATCAAGACTCTTCTTCCCTTCATCCTTGAGCTAATGTCTGAAACTGAGCTAGCTCTTCTTGTGTTTATGATGATGAGTCTCTTGACTTTCAACACCCTGAACTGAGCTTATATCACCAGAGGCTCGCTGACCCCGACACTCAGTCACGCGGCTCTGCAGGGGCCCTCGCTATGACATCATTTCCTGCCCTACGTCACGTGACTCACACTGACGGACAGGTTCTTTAAATACTGATAAGCTGTTAAACTGTTCTTTTCTCTAAGAAATGATGTCTGTGGTAAACTCACGGCTTTCCTGCCGGTGGCGGCGGGTTTCTTCTTGATCAGAGAGGGCAGCTCTGTAAGAGAGGGTTATGAGTTATGAATATGATGATGATGATTTCAGCTGTATGTGTCTGAGGGGTGAGTGACGAGGGTCACCTGATGAAGATGATGGTGACGAAGGTGACGCGCTGAGCTGCTCCACACTGGGACCCTCCTCACCGGCACCTGCGCCCATCAAACACAACAGTGTCCAGACAGACCAGACAACACACTATATCCTGGACATGAACACCTCACTGTCATACCGTTATTATTCCTGTCCTGGGCGGAGTCCTGCGCTCGACTCGTGTTCAGCTGGTGTCCTTCCTTCAGCATGGGCAGCTGAAACACACATTTAAACAGATACATTCATGAGCTCAGCTTTACACACACACACAAACATGAAGAAACATCCTGTTCACTGTGTGAGAGTTTGACTTTCTTATCCTTCTAGAGCAGAAAAAACAACGAGTTATTATTATTATTAACTGAGGAGTTCTGAGTGGTTGCTAGGGTGTTGCTAGGGTGTTATCTGATGAAGTTTGCATCACAAACTTAAAGGGATAAATATCATAAATGATTCATTACAAATTTACAAATTCATGTATTCAGAATTTAAACTTCTGGAAAAAAAAAAAATACATATGACTCCATTATATTATATTATATTATATTATGTTATATTATATATTACTTTATATTATGTTATATTGTATTATATTTTACATTATATTATATTATACATTGTTATATTATGTTATATTATATTATGTCATGTTATATTATTTTATTTTATATTATATTATGTTATATTACATGTTATATTATATTGTCATGTTATATTATTTTATATTATATTATGTTATATTATATTATATATTACATTATATTACGTTGTTATATTGTTATGTTATATTATAAATTACTTTATATTATATTGTTATATTATATATTATATTATGTTATATTACATGTTATATTATATTATATTATGTTATATTATTTTATATTATATTATGTTGTTATATTATATTATATTATATATTACATTGTTATATTATATTATGTTATGTTATATTATGTTATGTTATATTATAAATTACTTTATATTATATTATGTCATGTTATATTATGTTATGTTATATTATGTTATGTTATATTATATTATGTTATATATTATTTTATATTATATTATGTCATGTTATATTATGTTATGTTATATTATGTTATGTTATGTTATATTATGTTATGTTATATTATAAATTACTTTATATTATATTATGTCATGTTATATTATGTTATGTTATATTATGTTAAGTTACATTATAAATTACTTTATATATTATATTATATTATGTTATATTATATTTTATATTATATTATGTTATATTATATTATGTTATGTTATATTATATTATGTTATATATTATGTTGTTATATTATATTATATTATATATTACATTGTTATATTATATTATGTTATGTTATATTAATTTATGTTATATAATGTTATGTTATATTATAAATTACTTTATATTATATTATGTCATGTTATATTATGTTATGTTATATTATGTTATGTTATATTAATTTATGTTATATAATGTTATGTTAATATAAAATTACTTTATATTATATTATGTCATGTTATATTATGTTATATTATACACCAAACTGTAGTAGACACATTATTAAAACCATAAAAACATGATAAACGCATGAATCGGTGACTCATTGTTTGAAAATGTATGTCAACAACCTCCTAATAAACTTTGTTCACTATGTAAGATTTTGACTTGTTCTTTTAAAGCAGAAAATCAACAACAATAATAACAACTAGACGTATACATTTTCTGAAGAAAACTCGTGCACTAACTGGTTGCTAGGGAGTTGCTAGGGTGTTCTGGGTAGTTGCTAGGGTGTTGCTAAGGTGTTCTGGGTGGTTGCTAGGGCGTTATATATTATTTTTACATAGAGACAATTACATGAAATATTGGTAACACTTTACAAAAAGGTTTGATTAGTTAACAACTACATTAGTTTACATAAATGAACAATGAAAAACTCTTCTAAAGCATTTATTGATATTAGTTAAAGTTCATTTCTACATTTACTAATACATTTTTTAAAAGTTGTTACTGTTAACATTAGTTAATGTGAACATGAACATTAACAAAAGTTAATAAATGCTGTACTCTGTTAGTTCATGTTAGTTAATGCATTAACTGATGTTAACAAATGAGTCCTTATCGTAAAGTTCTACCTATATATATATATATGCGCGTGTGTCGACACTGACCTGGATGTGCTGCGCGAAGAAGTCCTCGTGTTTGTCGCCGGGTGACGTGGGTGAGAGCGGAGCCTGACCCTCCAGCCACAGCTAGAGAGAGAAAGAGAGAGAGACATGAGCTTCATCATCATCATCATGATCAGGTGACCTGTGTGTCTGTGACATCACCTCGGTGCCGTGGCGGCGGGTGGCCTGCGTGGCCAGACTCTTGATCCGCTCGCGGTACAGCAGCGCCGCCCTGCTGCTGTATTTGATGTTGGCGGCGCTGGAGCTGCAGCCGTGCTGACTGAAGAAGGCACTCTGTGGGAACACAGGCGTCAGTCACGCCCCTCACTCACAGGACAGAGCGAGACATCATCATCATCATCACACACTCACCGCGCTGGCGTTGCCGCCCACCTGCATGCAGCGCAGCTGGAACCACGACCAGTTGGAGTCCAGCTCCGTCGACCTGCAGAGAGAGAGGCATGATGGGTGACAGAGACACACCTCAACAAATGAAGCAGTCTGGGGTTCAGTCCACCGAATCATCTACAGGAATACAGCTTCTCCTGTGGAGAAAACGAGTAACAGAGAAACAGGAGTTTCCTGTACACTTCTCTCGTGATTGTGTATCAGGAGTAGGGCAGTGCGCTCAGTCAAATTTAGTTTAGATTTCATCTGCCAACGATTCAGCTCTTACTCAGCTCTTTCCTCTACAGCGGTGCTCTTCCACCCCTCATTAACAGCTCAGTGTTCAGATCAAATCAGGTACACAGTGTCCACACAGCGATGTGTGCTTCCTGATCTAAGCCGTTTAATGAACAACATCACTTCCAGTACAAGCGTGTGGATCTAGGGTAAGAAACACATGTTCCCGCCACCTGTCCTTCACTAACACAACCCGAGGGAAGTGTGGATACAGGGCCAGTTCCCCTCTGAAGTGATGGTGACTATAGAGGGAGCAATGAAAGACCAGGGCTGTGTCTGAAATCACCCCTAAATAGGGCACGATTTGAGGGGACAGTCATTTGTAGTAGTGTCTGAAACCATACTGGACGTTACAGAGTGCACTCATTCAATCCCGAAATGCACCGCAATAACGGTAGTACAACTGACGTACACTAGAGAATACCCATAATGCACTGTGGGAGTCGCGCGCTGAATGAATTCCCGCGTCAGACCAGAAGATGGCACCCGCAGCTGAATCATCCATCCATCCATCCAAGTGCAGGAAAACAGGCGAGATCCACGGAATAATGGGAACGCAAAGCAAAGATGATCTTCATTTTCACAGAAAACCTCCGTCAAAGACGCCCTTTAGAGCTGAACGCAGTAAAGTTTATTAAACGGACAGACTGGACTGATGATTATCTTACTATTAAAGCATGAATCTGATGTAAACAACAGATCTGCATTATATTAATCACATATGCAGTTCATAGAGGGCATTACTGTATTAGTCTATGGAGGACGAAACCTGCAAAAACAATAAAAAAAAAGTAAATAAATGTGGAAAAAATACAATTATACATAAATAAGGAAATAAAAGTATAAATACTCATTTACTTTTGTTTTTTTTTTACATTTTCTTGTATATTTATTTATTTATTGTTTTTGCATGTTTCGTCCTCCATATTAGTCCTGAGATATAAACTCGCAGTTGTAAGTTTATATCTCACAAGTGCAAAAAAAAGTCAAAATTGTGTGATTTAAACTCACTATTTTTTTATTCCGTGGCAGAAACAAGCTTCCATTTCTACTGTCACTTCCTGTCACCAGCTAGGCTCCGCCCACTAAACACGTCATCGCTGTTTACAAACACCCAAGTGGTGTATTACTGACTAGCATGAAAAACTTACAGCGATGTTTCATTCGCATCGGTTTCTGCTGTATTTGTCCCATTGTTTGACACTTTACTTTTCTTAAATAACAGTCTGAGGCCTCAGTGTCAGTGTGAGTGTCAGGTGTGTGTACCTGATGAAGGACAGGTGTGTGAGCTGTGTCAGGTGTGTGTACCTGATGAAGGACAGGTGTGTGAGCTGTGTCAGGTGTGTGTACCTGATGAAGGACAGGTGAACCCCCAGAGAGCGGTGTGTCCCGGAGCAGTCGATGCACAGGAACACGCCGTATGTGATGCTCGCCCAGCTGGGGTTCTTCACCGAGCAGTCGAAGCACATCTGTGGAGACACACACACCATCATCATCATCATCATCATCACCATACTGTTATAACAGTTTTATAATGTTTTCAATTCAGAGACATTTTAACACAGTCAGCTAACATTTGATGTTTTTCCACTTAGTTTTGTGTTTTTTGTTCTGTATGTGCAATTCTAACAGAAGTTAGTTTTCATAAAACTTGTCTAAAAATGAAAAACAAAACGCAAGTCTGAGTCTGTGCACTTGTTTTCACGGGTAAATCCAGTTTAATAAACACCGTGACGCAGGATCGCGTACAAAAACACCAACTTCTTCTGCCATATGTTTGATATAAACATGTGACGTGTCAAAACTCTTCCTGCTTCCCGGGCCGGGACAGAAGCCTCGTCATCACGGGTCAAACTCACCTTGTTGGTGGGAACGGAGCGCAGTCTCTTGAGGATGGTGGTGATGTCGTGTTTACTGGGGTCCGTCATGTTTACAGCTGCGTGAAAGACGGAGTGAAGAAACTCTCAGAACGATCCCGCATCTGCGCTTCACTTCCTCCCGCGGTGACGTCACCGCCGCGCCGCGCGCTGATTGGCCGAAGACACACGTACGCTCAACTCATGCAAAACAGCCTCACAAAAGAACTTTTCATTATGTTGAATATATTTGATCTGTTTGTGTATGTATTATTACATATATGGGCCATTCTACAGAATTGGTGCTGTCCCACAACCAAAAAACACATTTAAAAAGCATTTAAGTGTTCAAATTTTAGATGCTTACTAAGATCCTTCTATTATCTATTGAATCCCACAATAATATTTAAAATATCAGTAAGATTAATAGGCTATATATAAAATCATCATTTATTGGGTACTTTCAGCTGGGAGGTGGCTGTCCCGAACCCTAACCCCTCAATTTCAACCTGTGAAAATGATATTAAAAATCATTTTTGCAATTTTTTTCCATTGTTTTTACAAAGTGAAGCTCAAAAAATATTTATTTTATATTTTCTTTGTAAATCATGAAATTTGATGTAAAAATAAAATTTTCACGTCACTACCGAAACAGTGTGTGTTTGAGTCCATTGTCTGAGACTGATTTTAACACACTTCTACATTTTTGATCAGGAAATATTCCTGTGTCCCTCCCTCTCATAGCCTCTCTTTCAGAGTAGATAGGTCCATCATTTTGAGTTAAATGTGTTCAAAAGTCTGAAAATCTGTGTGGAACTTTAAGGAACATCACTACCAAACACATTTTTCTGCAATTACGCAAACTTTTTTGGGTTGTTATTCCATAAAATGTAGTTTTTAACTGTTCAGAGCTGTGCTAGCTAACCATGTGCTGATTAGCATCTTTGAGTGGCTCAAATTGTCACTACCGAAACAGTCACGACCGAAACATGTGGTGAAGTTTCGGTAGTGACATCGTTTTTTTGAATGTTATTCAATAAAATTTAGATTTTTTTTCTTTGTACAACTGTTCAGAACTGTGCT